>OX387320.1:16510549-17993115 GCA_947562085.1 Eudonia lacustrata
TTTGAAAATAAATCTACTATTGTTCGTGTTTTCGTGATGATATTCGTTAAAACCCACGAACCCCTATGGGCCAGCGTAGTGGGATATAGCTCCATCTCTTATGTGCAGTGGGATGTTACTCGTGTATAGGCCGATGAAGATGGTAAAGTTGGCTAGATCACTTTCTATTAAAGAAAAAGCAAAGAATATTAGTTAGAAGTTTATATAATTTTTAATTTTGTTGCGAACAAATTACAAAAATTGTGTTTTTTAACAACAAAAACAAAAACATTTTATAAATAGCTTGCCTACTTTTAACTGATCTTTAGTATTTGTAAAAATAATATGATCGGATGTTAATGACGGTAGTTGTTGATATTGATTGGGCACCTTTGGCTTTCAATGTAAAAAAAGTAAATAGTGTTGAATAATTTCAGTGGGCTGGTTAGAACCACGATAGCTCAATTGGATATTTTTTTTTTATATTTTTTGATTGCAAAGTTAGTGACGATAAGACAGAAAATGGAAGGGCTTTTATGGATACCTAACTACTGAGAAACTGACTATCTTACCATTAAGCCTTTTTTTTTATTATTTTTTATTTATTAGGAAAAGCAAACAGCAGCATTATGAATACAAATTAGTAAAAAAAAAACTTAACAATTACACAAAATATATTTTTTTTTATTGCAACCACTAGGTGCCGATAATCTACTAAACAATTTCAACTAAAGGGTTTACAAAAAAAATAAAAAAAAACAAAAAACATACTTACTAAAAACTAAAAATAAAAATAAAAAATAGGTACAGTACTTCAAACAAGGGAGAGGAAACAATGTGACAAGTTAAACAGATAAAGTATCCAGAAGGGATTTTTTTAATTTAGCTGAGTTAAAGGCTAACTTAGATAAGATGATGGTCCAAGTCCTAAGTTTCTTGCCAGCTCTTCTTGGTCAAAGGCTCTCTTAAAATCTGAACTGATGGTAGATTCAGTAGTTTAATCTAAACGATTTTTTTAGTTTTTTTGATTTCATAGTTTTGACGTCATTAAGTGCCTGTGAAGGCTTTTGTTGAATAAATGATTTGTTTTGTTGTTTGATAGACTTTGACTTTGAAGCAAATCGAAATAAACCCTTTCATTAACCAAACTTCATAATGATCATACATGCAACCTGTCATGTCATTGAATGAAGCCATCAGATCACGGAGATTGGTAGCCAAAACATGGTAATTAGATCTCAGGCCGGGTAAACAGATGGTGTAGGTAGCTACTAACTTTGATTTATAACAGGTGAATAATCTCGTTTCGCGTTACCCTGGAATCCGGTCGTTTCTCAGGAGAAATATGTTGCTTAATTTGTAAGCTGAGATGAGTTATGGCTATACGGGGAAGTTGGAAAATAGTGTGACATTATGCCAGCAAAAAGGTTATCGTAAATAACTATACTTTTAGCTGTAATGTTACATTATGAGGTTGTGAATCACAAAGGTGTATTGGGTCGGATAGTAAAAATACAAACATTGTTACAACTTAATTTTAATAGGTAAGTACATTGTAAAAATCTAAACCTCTTTTGATAGATGTCGTTAATATTCTACTCATAGAATGTTTGTACGGGTAAAGTTTTATTTTTATTTTTTTACATTAAATCATTACCATTGTCATCATCAGCTTATAAAAGTGCACTGCTGGACATAGGCCTTCCCAATTTCAATTTATTTGGCACAATTTATTTAAATTTTTCATTTCAGTGTTATCTAGTACCCATGCTATATACATTTCGCACATCCTCTGAAAAACCGTCATAACACAAAAAAAAAATTTTTGAGTAAAACGCATTTTAAGTTTTTTTTTACATTGTATTTCTTCTAACTTAGTATTGTTGATTTTTAACATTTAATAATTATAAATTACGTAAAAATTATTAAGCCTGTTTCTTGAGTGTAAAATGAAAGGCATTGATCCAAGGAATAATTATTTATTTAAAAAAATATTAAATATGTCCAATAATGTCACACTTTTTCATATTAATTGGCATCGCGTCATGTCATAAAACAAACACAACTTAATAGCAAAACTTCTTTTTTAACTTAACAGGTAAGATTCTTTTAAAATAATTACTAAAATCTCTAGTAATATTATAGGAACTGTTAATAAAAAATCAGTGAGTTGAAGAAGGCCAGCGCTTTCCCAGGACAGGGTTAAAGAACTGATAAAGTATAGAACGACAAAGAAAACTATGCGCATCTCGTAACTATTTTGTAACGTATAAAACTCCTTACAAGATAGCAACACGCAAATTGTCTTTATCGCCCGATTCGAATTGCAGATGCCGCCAACACCTTTATTGTCACGTACGGGCCCGGGTTCCTATACTAAACCTTTTATGAATTATAATAAAAATGTGACGTATTAGCAAAATCGTCACGCGTCCGTAATAAAAACGCAACATAAACACCAGTTTTATTGGTGAGCGGTAAAATACACAAATCGGCGAAGAGAAGAAAAAATCTATGCATAGAACGCTATAAAATATAAAGGACAGCGCCAATAAAGAATACGCTACATTAGGTATTGGGAATAAGGGCCGCCACAAATGTAGTGAGTTTCGTCTGACTTTTATAGGTCATAAAACGGGATAATGCGCCGGTATAAGCGTATTTCGGAATGGTACAAATTTAGACTTAGGCGCCGCGGCCTCTACTCGATATGAGCCAATATGTAGCTATCCGCCGCGAGTGGTCGGAGGAACTTTACACGAACCGATCGGTTTTTGTTTGTCAACTAAGTTTTTTCCGATGTATCCTAAAGTAATTTCGACTAAAAACTGGCCATTTTACCTTTAACGGTCGAGAAAGAACATGTGCCTAAAAGTGCACGCCAAGTCCTAACAATCAGTCCAAAATTGCTTCAGAGGCTTAGCTCCAGGTGTCTACGCCAAATCAATATAAGTACCTGGATGACCGATGATGATTTTTTTTGGTAATTTTCTAAAAATGAAAACTAGCTAGATCGATTTATCGCCCCCGAAACCCCCTGCATACTAAATTTCATGAAAATCGTTGGAGCCGTTTCCGAGATTCAGATTCCCTACTAATACTATTAACGCGAAAGTTTGTAAGTATAGATGGATGTTTGTTACTCTTTCACATAAAAACTACTGAATGGATTTAAATGAAATTCGGCATACAGATAGTTTATAACCTGGATTAACATAATAGGATACTTTTTATCCCGATATTCCTACGGGAACAGGAACCACGCGGGTGAAACCGCGAGCGGCCGCTAGTATTATATATACAAGAATTGCTCGTTTAAAGGTATTAAATAGATAAAAGATTTAAATAGAATGATAAAAGATTTAAATTTTATAAAGTTATTAATTTATTCATTCCATACACACAATCTTACCTTAGTAGCTTGTAATAGGTTAATTAAGGGCTGATTTTTCAATCATCGGATAAAACTCATCCTTTTGATAAAGTATTACGCAATCAAGCTAAAATGTCACCTTTTTAAAAGAAAAGTCATAAATGTTTATATAATTTTTAACGCAAATTTTGTTGCGAACTAATTACAAAAACACAAATGTTGAAAAAATTTCCACGAGCAGGGTTTGAACCTGCAACCTTCTGACATACCGGGTCAGGTGCTCTTCCAATTGAGCTATCGTGGTTCTAACCAGCCCGCCGAAATTATTCAACACTATTTACTTTTTACTTTGAAAGCCAAAGGCGCCCATTCAATGTTAACAACTACCGTCATTAACATCCGATCATAATATTTTTACAAATACTAAAGATCAGTTAAGAAGTAGGCAAGCTATTTATAAATGTTTATATAATTTTTAACGCAAATTTTGTTGCGAACAAATTACAAAAACACAAAAGTTGAAAAAATTTCCACGAGCAGGGTTTGAACCTGAAAAGTCATGTTAAGACAATACATTTTTAAAAGGGTTATCTTTATCAAAACGAATAAGCTTTATCCGTCAATTGAAAAATCGGCCCTAAGGTAGTTTAAGTTAATTATCTGTTTGCTAAGGAATGTGTGCGAATAACAATGTCAAAAGGTCTTTGACCGTCAAAGACTTTATAGTTTTTAAATTCGTTCACTGGTTATGTCGGTAATTATAAAAATTTGGTAATTAATCATCAACATCAGCTCATTTTTATGTTCCCATTGCTGGGGCACGAGCCTTCCCTTGGATGGGTAGGGAGAACGGGCCATAAACCACCACGCTGGCCCAGTGCGGACTGCTATGCAGCCGGGACCAACGGCTTGACGTGTCTTCCGAAGCACGGAGGAGCTCGAGATGATACATTTTTGGTCAACCATCCGATGACCGACCTTTGCAAAAGTTGCTTAACCTCAGCACTCGCAGACCGGGCGCGTTAACCGCTGCGCCATCGAGCGTCTCAATAAATTAATAATAATATAATATAATACTCTTACTCAATTTCCCCAATATTTAAACGTTTCTAGTAAGCCTACCAGTTTCGTTAAATGGATGACAATTTCACAAAACGATTGAATTGGTTCGACAAATACGTGACCACTTTAAAAGGTTTTGACACTTACCACTGTTTACTGAAGCGGACTTTACGACTTAAACATCACACAAAAGTGTGAGGAAATTGCTGTTTAACCAATATTGACAAAACGTCGGAACAGTGTCAATTATTGGGTGAGATTTATTGCTCATTCGTCGGTTGATAGACAGCGATGTAATTGAATCTCGCAGATGCTTTTAAAATTCACAATCACTTAATTATAATTTGCATTATCGTATTTTTGTTAAATTATTTATAATTTGTAAATTGTTTATTTAGGTTACACATACTTGATGTAAGTGATTTCGAATACCATACAAAACGGTGCAGTTTCTTGAGCAAATGGTAGAAGTAAAATACGTCCTTAATAGGTGGTGGTGGTGGTAGTAGTGGGTAAAACAGTTTTTGGACGATTCAAGTGTTAGTATGAGTATGGGAAAGAGCTATCAGTGCTAGCGTTTTTTACTTTCTCAGTAGATTTTTAGGACTGGAAGGCGTGCAATATAATTGTCATAAACAAATGGACTATTACGCTTCTGTTTGTATAGTTCGAGTTTTTTTTTCGCCGCTTCAATGGCATACACATTTAAGTATGTTTTCGTTTACGTGATGGAATGAATTCAAGCTAAAAATAAAACTAACACTAGGCGGCCTGTACTTGCGTTTATCATGGATATGTTTCTAACAGGGATTAACATTATAGGTAGGTATGTCTATAATAACTATAAAAAAATATTGGCCTTTGGTTAAAATGGAACGCAAAAGTTTTGGTGCAAAGCGGCCGCACTGAAGTGCTCATCGACAAGAGCTCCGGCGTCTCCGCCACATACTCCACCATCATCGACGTCACCGTGAGTTTCTGTTTTTAAAAGTCTATGTCTAAGATCATGTTTAGTATAAGAAGTCGTAACGTGTAAAGGCGTCGCAGCTGCTCAGACTAGCTACTCCGGTAACTCCGCGGTGGGACTAGCGTTATTTGTCCGTTGTTGTTTATTGATATTTTCGCTAGAGCCCTGCTCTAGGCTTCCCTAGAAACTTACTCCGTCTATTCCAGTAGCGATTTTGGTATTATGCGAAATAATGTGCAGGTGGAACAGTGTTTTTTAGGTATTGAACATCGAAGCACACTAATAAAATGTATAAACGAATAGATTTCCATATTTGGTTGATATTAAACAAAATTTCTGGATTGGTGCTTTAATAATTATAAGCACATAAAAAACGAGATTGTGTAGATCCTTGGGGGGCTTTTATCCAGCAGTGGGCGTCTTTTGGCTGAGATGATGATGATGAAGATGACATTTTAAAAGATAAAAGGTACATCATATTTAAGTCGAGCTGCGGGTTGACAGAACTAATAGAGACGCTCACGACAGGGAAAAGTGGAGATAGCTGATTCAGTCTTACGTAAATACTAGAAAGACGTAAATAAAAGAAAAAGAACGAACCAAGTATTACGTAGGCCAATCGTCAGTGATTTCATAAATGCATATTATTTAGTCCATTTACATAAATATGCGTTACTATTAAAAATAACTATTATTTTTGAGCAGTATCGACTTCTCAATTTTAATATCCTTCATTGGGATCCTTACGATTTCGGAAATATGTAATTATTTCAAAACACATTTATTTAAATACAGAGATTGTAGTATCATATATAAAATCCAAATGATATATGCCAAATGAAATGAAAAACCTAATACGAAAAATATGGGCATAATAAAGTTTGATCTTTCAGCGGCGAAACGGTAATATGAAAACAGTATTAAAAGCCACATCCCGTATGACAATAGATGGGATAATAAAACAATCATAAACCCTTTTTGGGTCAAATAGCGATAGGACAGTAGATTTCAACAATGAAACCGCAGATGAGTAGCCTGAAGGGACCGCCAAATACGGCTTGGAGTCTCAGCAGAAAACTGTGGAAACGAACAATGACAAAGTTGCATTGCAATTTTTACTTGTAACGTAATGAAATAGGTTTTATAATCAAACTAAAGTAGTATTACCTCATGTAGTGTCGACAGTACCCCCATATCCAATAAAACTGAAACATTCCGCCCTATTTAATGACATAATATGTTTCACTTTGTTTTGCGACCATTAAATGTCCATATAGCCTCCGACGTTGAAAGTTACAAAATGGTTCACAAAATTAAAAGTGTCTTTACCATCGGTTCTCTTACTGTTGAAATGAGTGTTCCCAGTTTATAGTAGTTCAAAATAACTTTAGTCTCCCGTGAATAGAACTTGCCGGTACTAGGATGCCAGAACACAGAAGATATAGAGCTTACAACTTTTGGTGAAAAGGAGGAATTCGTAAACGGTAAGGTGCAACCTTGGTGCAACATACTCTATGCATTTGTTCGAAGAAGTTTTCTCTTCGGAATTTTCACTCACATCCTCAGCGATTTGTTTAGTTATTAAATGAGTGAGGAAGTTGTCTCTCAACATGACATACAAAACCTGGTATAGTTAGAGATAATAAACTCTGTCGCATATTAAAAGTCAGCTGTTTTTTTTTGGTGTGACTAAGTTATGAAGTAAGGTAGACGTTGGTCTACCGTGGCACGGTTGCTTAATCTTCGGTTTATAACCTATTGAATTGTTGTTAAATAGAAAAAAAGTAGTGTAACAATTAGATGAAGTTTTGGCTGGAATGGGACTGGAATAATAGTAATGCATATTCCATTCCATTTTAATGGAATTATTTTGATGCCACTTATAATCGTATTCTATTAAATATCTATTGAGCTTTCATAAGTATATTATGTGCGTTGCCAACCCTGAAATCCAAATATTATGACTAGTAGGTATCTAGTATCGCGGATCGTGCTCAGTGGCGTGCACTTGGAGAGGTCTATGACCAGCAGTGGACTAGTTTAGGCTGATGATGATGATGATGGTGATGACTAGTATTAAATTTAAGTTATAAAATTTTCCTAAGTGTCACTAAACTCTTTAATTAGAATACAGCAATGAAGGACGTTAATAGAACAAAAATCTATTTCGTCTAGATTTTAGATTAGAAAGGTTTCAGCTTCTTTATACATTTATAACACAAGAAAGCCTTTGCCAACTCACTAAAAAAAGGGATTACCAAAATTACTGTCTTTTACATTTTTAACTACACAGTAGGACCAATGCATGGGTAGCATCTGAGACAATGGCTGCCTGATTGGTTTAGTTATACAGAACAGACATCCGATCCCAACGCTACGGATCCGAACGTGATGGGACTACAAGATCAATTTGGCGTTTTTTGCAACTTACCCTATACAAGGTTAACTATACCGCAGAACGCGCATGCAACACGCAATTCCAGCACTTAAGTCTTAGATATAAGGTCTGAGTATAAATGTGGAAACAAAAGGAGAGACGACAGATGTTTGTTATAAGTATTACTGAGAACGAAACTGAAAAAGAAAATTTTGTCTAGTGGACATTTATTTAAACTACACACTACGAAAGCGAAAACTTTAACTTTATTAAAGCCGACGATAGTTGGGTTCCCTAGTCCCTGTAGTGATGGTTACCACACCTTTATTAACCTGCTTTTTTCAAAAACACAAATGTTGAAATTTGCTGCTTTTTTCAGTTTGAAGGAATCTATAATTAATACGTGAAGCAAAAACTTAGTACCCCTTTTTTACGAAAATTGCGCCGACGGAGGAGTATGAAATTTCGCACCTTATAAAGGGTTTTTCAACAAGAATTTTGTTTTCTAAAACAAAATAAATTAAGAATTTAGATGAAGATGATTCAAATTTTTATTGTATTATGAAGAGAAAAGTTTGGCAATTATGAATGAAAAGTGATATCTGGCAAATGTCCACCACGAGCACGCTGACAGATGTCGATTCTTTCATCAAAGTTTTTAATCACTTTTTGGCAAAATAGCGGGTCTATTTCGTTAATCACATCACGGATTTTGAGTTTTAAGGCTGCAATCGATTCGATTGGCTCTGTATAGACTCTGTCCTTAACATAGCCTCACAAAAAATAATCCAGTGGCGTTAAATCACACGATCTGGCTGGCCACTTAACCGCTGAATTCCGTGAAATTATGCGATCGGGAAATTTGGTTTGCAATAAATTGATCGTTTCATTGGCTGTGTGACATGTGGCACCGTTCTGTTGAAACCACATGTCAGTGATATCTACGTCATCAATAATAGGCCAAAATTGAGTTGTGAAACTCTCGCGATAGCGTGATCCATTGACCGTTACCGCATTTCCAGCCTCATCTTCAAAAAAAAACGGCCCAATCACGCCTCCAGATCACATAGCGCACCATACAGTGACACGTTGAGCATGCAAATGCTTCTCAATAATTGCTCTTGAATTTTTAGAAGCCCAAATGCGGCAATTTTGCTTGTTGACGTCGTAGTGTGGTTAACGAAATAGACCCGCCATTTTGCCAAAAAGTGATTAAAAATTTTGATGAAAGAATCGACATCTGTCAGCGTGCTCGTGGTGGACATTTGCCAGATATAATTTTTCGGGTTGTTGTACATTCGCCACAAAGTTAGTTTGCCACGTTTTTTAACCGACTTCAAAAAAGGAGGAGGTTACTCAATTCGACTCGTATATTTTTTTTTATGTGTGTTTGCGGATAACTTCGTTGTTTATGAACCGATTTTGATGATTCTTTTTTTGTTGGAAAGGAGATATCCCAAGGGTGGTACCATGATAAGGAAACCAGGATCAGATGATGGCATCCCAGAGAAATCGAGAGGAACTTTCGAAAATTGTAGGGGCGATTAGTGTGTTTGTTAATGTTTTCATTAAATATTTTAAAGCACTACAACTTAATGAAGGTCTGGAGTCGATCTGATGATGGAGCCGAAAGACAGTCAAGCGAACTCCTCAACGATTTACAGCAATTACATGGTGTTTGGGCTTGATTAATTTGTATTGATGAGAACTTTACACCTAAATGAGTTGTGACTGCCATTAGAGGTCTGATGATGAAGACGAAGGATAGTCAAGGGAACTCCTCAACGTTTTACAGTAGCTACCTTGTGTTTAGTCTTAATTCATTTCTATTGATAAGAACTTTGCACCCATATGGGTTATAAGTGCCATTTCAGGTCTGATGATGGAGACCACAGACAGCCGAGGGAATTCCTCAACGATTTACAGCAGTTACCTTTTGTTGGGCTTACTTCATACGGTTCAATATGTCAAAATGTTTAGTTCGTATAAAAATAATACCTAATTAAGATTGAAGTTTTACATAGGATTACCACTACCTACTAGGCCATCGTTTCCTCATCCGAGAAGCTTCTTTGTTAGGTCTACGTCTATCCATCACTAACAATAGTAAAATAAAAAAATTTTTTACAAAAAAAAACCGACTTCAAAAAAACAGGAAACTTAAAAAAGTAAAAACAGCTCTAAAAAGCAATAAATATTTAAATCATATTATTAACGCATGTCAGATTTAAAAAATGTCTACTGAAGTCGGGTGGGGCTTTTACAATAAAAAAGTGAAAATAATGGCACAACTATAAAAGTTTAAATGAAACAAAATTGTCCCCCAGCCGACCACCAACCACCCGACTTCAATAGACATTTTTTAAAACGGACATGCGTATCTAGGTAATTAATAATATGATTTAAATATTATTTATTGCTTTTTAGAGCTGTTTTTACATTTTTAAGTTTCCTGTTTTTTTGAAGTCGGTTTTTTTTTTGTAACTCCATACATTGAAAGTAAATTCGCCACAGGTAGGTAAGGGTTATTGTAAATTCGCCACAAGTCTTCATAGTACATCATTTTTGCATAAAGTACCGGTAGCAAGGAAAGTTCGTTTGAGCGCTCGAAATGAAAGGTAGTTATTTTATTCTAAAATTATTGATGTATATAGATAACCTACGAAAAAAATTTAAAACAAAGTAACCATAAATCTCTCTTTTAAAAAATTTAAAGATAACGTTTTTACTTTACTTAGTTATGAAAACTGCGCTTACACTTAAACTGCGTCCTGTAAGATACACATTCGGCTTGGATACTTAAATAGAAATGTGTTTTAGATGAAAACGAACAATAAATAAAGCGTAATTAACCAAAATTAAAGCTTTTATTTCCCAGAGATACACTTTCCGCTTGAACACCTACATAGAAATGTTTTTTAAATAAAAAAAATAAAAAATATTATTAGTGCACTAGATTCAATATTTCCAACATAAAGTACCAGGCTACCATAACTATGCAGGAGATTGCTTTTTAATATAAAAGAAAAATATAGTCTTGTAAATACATATACTTAAAGCAAAGATTATAATTAATAATATTCTTTTATATTATTATTATTATTGGTACTTAATGTTAGAAATATTAAATCTAGTGCAACATGTAGGTATATAAAAGATTGTTTGTGCCTGTGGTTCATACATACAAATTATGTATCTCCAGCAATTATTTTATACACAACAGTACCTCAAAGTGTATCTAAGAGGACAAATTAGGACAAGTTGTAAAGTACAAAGTGCAAAGTAGGGTTTAAAAAAAGTGTATCTTACAGGAATAAAAGCGCAGTTTTATTAAAAGTGTCTCTACGGGGAAAGTGTATCTCTGGGGAATAATTTGATTTTTCTGCTGTCTGTGTCGAAAATAAGAGTGTGGTGAATTTACTTGATAAAACTAGAACTGTGGCGAATTTACACATACTTTTTTCTGTGGCAAACTAACTTTGTGGCGAATGTACAACAACCCCATTTTTCATTCATAATTGCCAAACTTTTCTCTTCGTAATACAATAAAAATTTGAATCATCTTCATCTAAATTCTTTGTTTTATTTTGTTTTAGAAAACAAAGTTCTTGTTGAAAAACCGTTTAGTTTATATAGAGAAGGTTATCCGAATGTTAATATTTTTTTAATTAAGCATAAAATACATCTATATAAATAAAAATGAATCGCTTAATGTTTTGCTAATCGCTAAACTCGAGAACGGCTGAACCGATTTGGCTGATTCCTTTTTTGTTGTGTTTGATGAAGTCTAAGAAAGGTTCTTATGGAGAGAAAAAACGTAAAAAATACGAGGAAAATAGAAAAAACCATCAATTTTCTTTTCCCATACAAACCACTCTGTCTCCTTCATCCTGGTCTCTGTCTCCAGCTGTCAAACATTTGACGTCAATCAAAACAAAACAAAGGCGCGTTAGGATTATCTTTGGTATGCCTTCAAGTTGATTAGAGGTCAGATTTATTTATTTACGCGCCAAGTAATCAAACAAAAAAAGTGTATAACGTGTAAGTACCATAAGCATTACAATAAAAATATCATCACATTAGATATTACTGAAGTCTTTCAATGTTGTTTTACGTCTAATAGACTGCGACAGGCCAATAACTTTTGACAGAACGAAATCTGTCGGAGCAGCTATTTACATAAAAAAATCAATGTAACTTTGTTTTAGAGAAATAGGGCAGAACAAGGTCTGCCGAGTCAACTAGTTAAATCAATAAAACAAACATTACACACACTACCATGTACTTGACACACACGTATAAATACTCTTTTCAAAAATTTCAAAAATGGAAGAGGAGCGGCCGAAATCTGTGGATGCCAATCCAAACTCACATTCTTTCTTTTTTAATTTTTCATTGCTTAGATACAATCCGTGCAGCCTTAATAAAATTACGGTCGAATTTCGACCACTGGGCGACCACTAGTACATGCATACATAGCTTGAGCTCAATTCTCTTCGGTGACCTCTGACCATCAAGCGGACCGAAGTAAAAGATGTTTTTTTGTTGATGCAGTCACTTAAAAAAAATGCAATACATAATTATGACTATGAGTATGAATAAAACACCAATACCTAATTTAATAAAAATCAATTGTCACATGTATGCATAGCATCACCTGAGAACAGCTTGACGATTTGACTGATTAATTTTTAGTTGTGTTCGAAATAGATTGTCAGGACAATGTCTGTATCAAAAAAAAGTTTAGACGGGATACGAGAGTTAATTAAAGCAGACGAAGTCGCGAGCGGCCACTAGTATTCATCTAAATAATTTCTCAACAAAGCGTAACTGTGTTGAGACGTTTTCCAAGTTATTTATATTTTGTTTACACAACACTGCTGAAGATTGCCGTTCATCAATCATTCTGAACATCAAAATAAATCTGTTTAAGCATTTTTCTTACAATCTTGTAAGGGATCTATATAGTACAATTACAAATAGCATTAGAAGCAATTATGAAACACACTCGTAATTCTCTTTCTGTCGTAAAGATTGTATCTAGTGGTGAGGCGTGAGACTCTATAAAGAGAGTAAATTTTAATTGGTGCACACAACTAAGTTTCAGAGAACACGTTACGACTTGATCGTACCTGGATTGGCGGTTAATGAGCGTAAAGGTTGTAAATGTATTAACAACGTGGGTAGTCTTAAGCCAACATTGGTGCGGGCCGTTTCCCGAATCGCCCCCAAAAACACGTTGAACATTGCCTCAATTAAAAGAATTAAGTCTCGCCCTCCGTCATTGTTTTTTCGCTTGTCAAAAACACAATGCTGATCTCGTCAAATTATAAAAGGTTACTTGAAAACCGTATTATGCTTAACGTTCAAAAGGAATTTCTATCAATGGAATTTCTGAACGCATAATGATATAAGCGGCTCCATATGTATGTATCGTTAATGAAATATAAAACAGAAAGACAAAAAACGTTTCGACGATCCAAGTCGGATCGTATACAGCTAATGAATGACGATGGATATTCGATAGGATCGATGCCGACGTTTATATGAAACCTAATAGAATAATTGATTATAAGAGTGAAACAATCAAATGATTAGTTAAACAAAAAGTAAGACAATGAGTTATTATTCAATGGATAGAATCCTATTGTTGGACATTAGACAGTATAATACCACTTATCTGTCCATTCGGGTCGTTGCCCTTTCAGATAGATCATTTGTTTATTTGATCATCGAACCCCGATATTAATCGTCTAACGATGAACCTTCAGATTCTTTGAGATGATACTAAAACGTTACATCCTAAATTATAAATATAATTCGTCATTTTGGCTTTGATAGATAACGAGTTTACTGTTAAGACGATGATGATTATCGCTATATATTGTCGTTTCAATTTGAAGTTAGATAAATTGACAAGTTTTATTTTTGTTACTAAGCAGTCGTCAGATTGGGGCGTTAAGTTACGAGCAGTTGTCTTAAGCTATAAATTCTTACCCAATGAAGTAATTACGCTGATACTTTTAAAAGGCAATTAATTCGGCCGTTCATTAAAAAAGAAAAGAAGATGGCGAGTCATAAAGGTAAATGCAATCGTCTGCTCATTTCTTTTGTTTTATATCCCGAGGGCTTTTGAAACTATTGGTTCTTAAGAAAACTAAATGGCTCTGTAGTTAATTTGATGGTTGCCGAGACCACTCGCTTCTTCTTTGGAATATATATATTCTATGAAATATATTAAAGCAAGCTTTATGGTGTAAAAGAGGCGGAAATCTAAGTGAATTCTCAAGTCTTTGATGGTCAAACAACTACGAAGGTTTCGAGGGGTCAGCATGCTTCTTTAGCGGTTTTTTATATTTGTATGTAACTTTAGTTTTGTTATTATTATAAATTTAGAATTTGTTAGAAAAATATACACAATATTAATTCTGATTAAGTGACTAGTAAATAGATATTTTTAGATTTTATTATCCATTAAGGGAAGACCTGTGGAGATGTAAAATATTGAAAGATCTATCTACAAATAAAATAGTGCGTCACGTTTAAAAAAAATCACAATACGATTGCTTATTTCTAATTTAAAAAATTAAGTTTTTACGCTTAAGGATTCGCAGGCACAGCACTATCTAAATAATAGCTACACAATACTCGTTAATACTACTTAAGGTTAACATAATATTGTAAAATGGCAGAGCGTCGTCGGTTCGTTTCAGATGTAAGTATGCTTAAGCGGAAAAATATATCAGTATTTGGCCCACACTTAATAAGATGTTCGACGCTAAGCGGATTACTGTACGGCGGTTAGTGTAAGGCAATAAATTGTGGAAACTTTATATTTTTTTAGGCCCTGGCTTTTAAACGTCATAAATTGAATATTGTTAAATTATGCAACCGAATGTGTGCTTAAGTATACATTATTATATCTGTGATAAAGTCGTTAACCAACTTTGGGGTCTCGTTTGAAGTAACTATGCGGTAGACAGTATTCTTTTAAAGTTTTCTGCTACACAAGTCTAATGCTAAAGCGGTGTAAGTACGTAACTCAACTTTTATTGTTTGACAAAATAGAAATCGGCGCGTCCGAATTTCCTGCACAAAAGTTTTATTTATAAAAGGAAATTGCTTTGCTAGAACGGTGTATAGTAAAAGGGATTTTACTGGTTGGCATTACATTGGCGAATAAACGTTTAACACTTTAACTGATCCTTTTTGGTTTGCGCAAATGGTTGTACTGTATGGTGGATATATAGCATGACAATAGTTTTTACGACATGATGCGTTTTAAAGTGTTATTTAATAGCTAATTTTACCGGTTTCATTCCATGGGAGATGATAATGAAGCTATTAATTACCGCTATTATAACCGTTTCACGGGGATTAACTCCTATATTTTATTATATTTAATTTACATAAGTGTCCGTGGTGGCAGTAAAATGTTTTTCGTGTTGGTCCTTTACTGTTGGATGCTTACTATTAAATGTTATAAGTTATGGTATCTAAAAGTATAAGTCTATTAAACTAATATTATTAATCTTTGGTGAGATTATCATTTTGCCCGTAAGACTATCAGCGTGAGAAGAAAATTGAACTCAAAAGAAGTGTGATATAAAGTTTAAAATGCCAATGCTGCAATGTGGCTTCAGGTCGATAGTCTTCTATATTTTTTTTATATCTTACGTGTAAGCACCTGACTTTCGTCTCACTTGATGTTAAGTGATGACAAGGCCGGAGGAGGAAATGTCCTTCACCCGGAATCCTGATATACTGGGGATATTCTACGGTATGACAATAAAAGACAACCTCCTTGGTCGAGTGGTTTGTACACCGGTTTTCATGGTGTCGCCATCTCTGAGGTCCCGGGTTCGATCCCCGGTCGGGTCAATTTAGAAATTATTGTTTTTCTAAATTGTCTCGGTTCTGGGTTTTATCTATGTATAATAAGTATGTATTTAAGTATATTAAGTATGTTTATCCGTTGTCTAGTAACCATCTAACGAGTTTCATAACAAATCTTCTCTTGGGCTAGATAATTGGTGTGAGTGTAGGAAAGTTTAATTATTTTATTTTATATCGCCAATAATGAAATACAAAACATGGTGTATCTTGTGTATGTTCTTAGGCATGAGCAGAACATTATTATCTAGCTTATAGTGTCAAGTTTGTTATACATAATTAACTGTACATGATAGCACGAGTATAGGTATCAATAACATAAAGTGTTAGTTAAATAAAACATTTCTTTTTGTGGCGATTAACATTGGGATTTACGGGTTTTATATCATGTTCTTGCTGTCTTTAAGTATAGGTACAATATTTCAGCACAATCGTATGTATCATTGGATGTACTTTACATTTCATGAATAAAAAAATAAGTTTTTAATTGCCATTATTCACCGGACTTAAAACCATTAAATTTGAGATAAGTATTGAACGTTTAAAATTCACTGTGTACTTTAAAAAAATGCATTAAAATTATAAACTTCAATTGTTAGAACTGAGAATAACCGCTATCTCAGAAGCATTTTAAATAAGTGCCTTGTCATGATTAATAAAAAATACGAAATTACTTATGTGTTTTACTGCTTCTTATGGTGCACTACCTCTCCGTATTATACCATAAGGTAGATTGCCCGTATGTGCTTGAGAGAACATGCCTCTCAGTGCCTTTTCGAATCCCTCGTGACGCCTCAGGCCTGGTGGCACCGCGCCGCCGGCCGCGCCTACTGTAAAGGCCCGCCACGCGGACCCACCATGCCGCGCAAGCACCAACCGTGCGCACGCACAGCCTGATTGGGGACATGCTCGCTCAATACAGTGACTTAGATCTTTTTGCGGATGGTCTGGGACGGCTGGTGGCAGTGACTCACCAGTTTCTTAATATATGCTAATTGAATTTTTATTGACATTAGGTATTTTAGGTGAATTTCATATGTTTATGTAATTTATTTTTAATTAATTTAATTTCCTAATTTTCATATAACTTAATTTTCTAAATGTAATTATTTTTTATAGTGTATTGATTATTATAATGTATAACTTGCCTGTGTATTGGACATATAGTCTGTTAGCTGGCATGTCATGGAATAAAATAAATAAAAAATACCTACATTTAGATATTTTAATATTATTATTTTCAATTTTTTTCAGACAACTTCACATACATTGTTCTGATCCCAAGGTAAGTTAAGCACTCGTTTCATGGAAATCAGAAACAACGACGGTACCAAAACCACCCAGACCTGACCCAATATCGAAAAGTTCATTTTTGACATTTAACCGACCGGGAATCGACCCGGGACCTCAGAGTTAGCCCAAAGTCAGGCGTGCAAGCCACTCGGCTACGGAGGTCATCCAAGCTTATGTATAAGTATCTAGTTACCAACACCCTTACTTTGGTAATATAATACTTATAGCTGCATTCGACGAAAAAATACAATTGTAGTGATCGTTTTAATAAATAATGTATACTTTTTCAATATTCATAATCCACGAGTCCACGACGCAAGTCACGGTAAGCCCACGTAGAGTTTAATAGTTGTAAAATATATAACGCTCTCGGCAGCGCTACCCGTGGCGCTCAGCTTCCCGCCACGACTTTATGGCTTAATCTCTCGCACGTTATATCAATAAATAAACTGTTTGGAACAAAGTTTTTTTTAAACAAAAAATAAAAATAATCAGAATAGGAAGTTATTGAGTTGCACCGCTTTGCCTAGTTGATCTCGCCTTAAGATTATTGTTGCGTAGGCAGTCAAAACACAACGTTAAAGATAGCTTTGTTTTGGGCACAGAGATTTATTTGACGATATTCAGGTTTAAAAAACTTAATCGTAAAACTAGCGTCAATTTTGAATTTTGATTTAATTTTGTAACTTTTCATTTTTTAAGTCAAATTAATCTAACATGGGTCAACACTAAATCTATCTAACATTAAATTTGATTTACGTGAATTATATGTTTATAATTCACATAAGCTAACTTTCAATCGTTTAATAGTTTTCTATTTCAGTTTAAGCACAATTTTGCTGTTTTAAGACGAAATTATACTAAGTAAAGTCAGTATATCATTATTGAAAACATTAAGAAATAAAATAAATGGTATCGTTTGTAATAACTAAATATTAGCAACAAAGCATGAGTACTTGTCATTTTATCGGTTAATCTTCTTAACTTAGCATGGACAGATTCTTATTAAAATCTAAAAATAATCCAGCATGTTTCTTAAAACGCATTAAATACGAGTGATGACCCAAAAAGTCCAATGTGACGGTGCAGTCGACAACTTAACAAAAGCCACTTTAATTTTGCTCTTAAACTCTATTCATACCCACCGTAACAAAAGGGAGTAAAGCTGAAAATTATCAAAAAGTGTTTTTGAGACAACAACTTTGATGTCGTTTTCTTCAAGATGTCACTCAGTCAGAGTTTAACGATCGACCTAATAGCGTTTTTAAAGCCGTACCCGAAATCCTTAGGACGTGACTCGAGCGTCAACAAATTTAAAAATGAATCTGTCGGCATATTCAAATAATACCCTTGATGTTCTGCTTTGAAGTTTCCCATATGATATCTAGGAGTGTGCGCCCAATTTGTTTGTTTGTATAAAATAACTCACCTTCCTTAATTGAATGGCTTTGTTTTTGAAAAGATTTCTATGTATAAACTGGTCTGGTTACTAAATAGAATCATTTAGATTGAATAATTTACCATTAAGAAATAAAATCTCAGTAGTGATTTCAGCAGTACCTACATAAATGCATTCTACAATATATACCGATTCTTAAAGATTACTGATGCAATCAAATAAATTATTCAATAAGTTTCGTTTAATTGGACAAGTTTGTAGATCGATATTATATTTTCTAAAAAGGTCGTCTCCGTCAGCTCCTAATTTTTCAAGCGATAACTAAGAAAGTTATTTTTATTTGATGTTTAAAAGTAGAATGAGAAGTGCTTTCCAAGCTAAAGTCTCAAATTGTATCGACAACTTGAAAGACAAAGTTCTGAATTTTTAATATGTTTTGAACTACTGCTTCAACATTTTGTTTCTAAAAAAGTACAGGCTATTGTATTGTAGTATAAGAGAGCGTAGGGCGCTGTCTGTTAGGGCCAACATGATAGCACGCAGGTTTGTTCGTTGTTCGGAGGAGGTCAAACTTACCGTGTTCAGGGCATTTTGTACGTCCTACTACACGAGCAGCCTGTGGTGGGCGGACTAAGAAACAGTGCAGCGCCTTACGTGTTCAGTATAATAATGCTTTGAGGGTGTTGCTGGGGCTGCCGCGTTTCTGCAACCCATCGGATATGTTTGCCGAATATTGAGTTGATTGTTTTTACACGACCATGCGTAAGCGGTGCACATCTCTGGTGCGCAGGGTGCGCGCCAGCCCTAACAGGACCCTCAAAGTGTTTTCAAATCGATTTGACTGCCAGTACATGAACCATGCCGCTATGGTTCATGTAGTGACACCCTAACGATATTTCCCATTTTGGTTTTGATAAAATTTTGATTTTTATTGTGATTTTAGTTATTTTGTTTAAATTTGATTTTGGAAATGATTTTAATTTTGTTTTTTAATTTGATTATAATTGTGATTTTGGTAATTATTTTATTTAAATTTAATTTTGTATTTTAATATTTATGAATAATGAGTTGCCTGTATGATCCAAAGTGGTCGAAATAAATATATTTTATTTATTTATTTATTGTCCTAAAGCTCGACTAAAAACTAAAACACCAAAATGAAGTTTTGACTCTCAAATGAGAAACAAGCATCTTACCTCTAGCTGACGTGTTAACAGCAATAGTGTTGCATCTTTTGCACAAAAGGTCCTTTCTTTGAGAGAGTCTGCTTTTAGCCGCATTTGAGCTTTACAGCATTATCAGACGCTTTAGGGGAAAGAAAGAAAAAAAGAAAATACATATATTTTTCCTATACAACAATCATCATCATCATCATCAGCCTATACTAGTCCACTGCTGGACATAGGCCTCTCCAAGTGCACGCCACCAAGCACGATCCGCGGCTACTCTCATCCAGCTCTTGCCAGCCACCTTGCGAAGATCGTCGCTCCACCTAGTCTGAGGGCGTCCTACAATACGTTTGCCGATACGCGGTCTCCACTCGAGAAGTCGTTTACCCCAACTGTTGTCGGTTCTGCGGCTAATATGACCGGCCCACTGCCGGATCACCTCATTCCGAAGTCTATCCTTCAGAGAAACTCCGAGCACAGCCCTTTCACAACAATAAAAAGTACAATATATTGGCTATAAAATAATTATTTGAGCAGTGTTATGGCAGCAAAAATCGTCTCCGTCTCAGCAAATGTCACAGAGGCTATGACGCTGATTTTAAGACGACGGCGTTCCTCATCGTTGCGTTCCATCGGGGCGGCGAAAAACATAATGGATTCCTCATGTTCTGTGATTGAAACACTCTTAGAGAGTTTTTAAGGATAATGGCATTACGCACGTATCCCTGTTCCCTACTAGATGCTCCAAGGGCTTCGGATCAGATCACGATAAAAGATCCTGATGAGTCGAAGACTACCGGAAGATGGAAATCTTAGCCTCACTAAAATAAGATTCACCTTAAAAGAAAGACACCAGTTGACTTAATTATGTAGGTAACAAGTTTGGTTTTAATAGTTTAATAACGAACCCTAAAAGCTCCAACGCTTTCAGAGGAAACTTTATAATAAGCGCAATATTTTTATCACTATGCATTATGCTGTTTCAAGTGCGAAGTTGGTGCAGTGAACCATTCTAGTTCGCTGCATAACACGAATAGTTTGACACTGTTTAATGTAGTTAGTTCAACTTTAAATTGTAGTAGGGTAAGCTGCCTGGATAGCTACTGGTATATACCTTTTTTAATAGTATTTTAAAGATTATTATTAATGCGCTATTAACATTATTATCAGACTTGCACCTCTAGTCAAGTGGCATAACGCTAATAAAATAGAACACTCGTAGAATTATTATTGTAATTGTCATATAACCCGCTTGTGGTCTAGTGGTTAACACCACCGGTTAAGACCCAGAGGTCCCGGGTTCGATTCCCAGCGGGGGGTATATATTTGTGTCCGAGTACACAAATATGTACCCTCGCTAGGAATCGAACCCTGGTTGGTGGTAGGACTTGTTTGTCCGCCTGGCTAGCTACCACCATCTTATCTAAATACACTGGGCCGCAAAAACTCCGGGTAGCTTATAAAAAGTGTGATAGTTTCTTAACTAACACAAACTAACACAAACTAGTGAAACTGTAGTATGTTTTAGATGACTGACTTATACATAAAAGAAAATACATAACACGTTTGTAAACTGTATAATTTTATTTAAGTACTAAAAAATACAAAAAAAAACACTTCTAACTTTTGACAACAAAAATATACAACACAGTTAATCTGCAAAATGAAAGCTTTTCTGTAAATTTTATATCTTGTATTTCCTCCACGAGCCCGTATCGTTTCATTAAGACGATGTGGCATGCTGTAAATCAAATTTCTAATACGATTTTGGTCTATGTTTGACCATTATTCTACTAGCGCACTTCTTAACTCACGTAAGTTAGCTGCAGCTGGAGAGCGTTGTTTAACGCATCTCCCGAGCTCGTCCCATAAATGCTCTATGGGATTTAAGTCTGGGCTGCGAGCTGGCCACTCCATGCGGGTGATACCGACGTCTTGAATATACGCGTTGACCAAATGTGCTGTATGTGGTCGCGCATTATCGTCCATAAAAATGGAATTTGCGCCCATATTCACCAAGAAAGGACCAGCATGCTCATTTCAAATCTCCTCTACATATCTGGGAGCTATCAGAGAACAGTTATCTATAATTACTAACTCCGTACGACCCTCTGAAGATATCCCAGCCCAAACCATTATTGATCCTCCACCGAATGGCACCTTTTCCTCAAAACACGCTTGACGATAACGTTCATTTGGTCGCCTATATACTCTTCGTCTCCCATCGTGTGCGAATAAACAAAATCTTGACTCATCGGAAAACATAACCCTGGACCAATCTTCATCTGTCCATCGGACGTTCTCGAGCAAACCGCAACCTGGCAACTCGATGTTCTCTGAGCAATTTAGGGCCATTTGCTGGCCTATAAGGCTTTATATCAGCTTCCCGAAGTCAGCGCCGGATCGTGTCAGAGCTTACATTGTTGTGGTGAATTTCTTGAAGGCTATTTCGGACCTGAACAGCCGTGAGATGTCGATTTCTTAACATAGTGCTCACGATGAATCGGTCTTCTCGTGTAGTTGTACACCTTGGCCTGCCATTCCCTGGTCTCCTGATGTTCATGCCGGTTTCTTGAAATCGCTGGAGTACTCTTTGGACCGTGGATAAAGATACACCTACTGTTCTAGCAGTACTGCGCTGACTACTTCCTTCTTGTACCATGGTGATAATTCGTGTACATTCTTCAGTAGATAACGACATGTTGGTGCATGGTTGATGCACAAAATACTGTGACCAGCCAAAAAAAATGTTTATGATGACAGCTCGGTTTGAAACAAAAGCGAGAAAATTTTCTATTCCAAAAATTTGATTTTTGATATTTTTCAAAAATCGGAATTTCTTTTTTGAAGCTGTAACTTGTTTAAATGCAACCTCTTTTGATATGTATAATAAGCGTCACAAATCTGCCTATAACATATTATTTATACGAGGGATCTATGTAAATAACTTTCGGAGATATCGCGGTTTTTCTAAATGACCCGTTATTTTTGCTGTCCAGTGTATGTCGCCATAACATCAATGTTAGCATTGTTGTGTTCCGGCAGCTAGAGATAAGATAGCCAGTGCCTCACTTGTTGGAGTTTTAGGTGAAGTGCGCTTCCACCTTCGGCCTTATCATCACTTAACATCAGGTGAGATAAAGGCCAAGTGCTTATCTATATATATATACTACTAAATAAATTTCTAGGTTCTTGCAATTTTTCTGACAAATTTTGGGATAAATATTAATTTTATGACTCACTGACACCAATTCTACGATTTTTGTAATTTTTTGTCTGTCTGTCTGTCTGTCTGTCTGTATGTCCACTTTTAACTCGAGAATGGCTTGGACTATCTTGATGAAAATTTGTATGTAGTAAGAACATGCGATTGTGCGAATGATAGGCTATAAAAAAAAAGAAAAAAAAGGTTTACTCTTAGTATGTAGTAAGAACATGCCCATGAACTTGCCCATGCGCGATCTATAATATAAATCTGTAGGCTCTGTCGGTATACATGCAATTTTTCTGACAATCTATCTATCTATCTATACTGCTACCTATATAAATCTGTAGTCTCTGTCTGTACATGCAATTTTTTTGACAAATTTTGGGATAAATATTCATTTTATGACTCACTGACACCAATTCTACGATTTTTGAATTTTTTGTCTGCCAGTCTGTATGTCTGTTTGTCTGTATGTCTGTTTGTCTGTATGTCCTCTTATAACTTGATGAAAATTTGTATGTAGTAAGAACATGCGATTGTGCAAATGATAGGCTATTATGATGTTAGTAAACCTAATAATTATTTTGATTAGCATTCATTGATCCATTATATCCGCAAGCGAAGCGGGCGGGTGACGGCTAGTCCGTAATATATTAAAAAAAAATAAGCCAACGATACTACGAAGAGTATTGAACAAGTAATGAATCTTTATACGAGTAGTTGGCACGGCAATTGACTGCACTATACCTGATGTTAAGTGGAAATTGAGTCCTGACGCGAAAACAACTGGTCCGACGTGAAAACAACGTTTTCCTAAAGTCTAACACTAGACTTGTTCTAACACTCTGTGTAGAAGAAGAATAGAAGTACAAGTATTATAAATAAGGTTGTAGGGTCAGCAACGAGTACCTACATATGGTATTACAAGAGTCTGTAAGTTGTGGTGACTGCTTACCACCGCATAGCTAAGACAGTTTGCAAACTCAAATAAAAAAAAACTTTAATAATTTCGTTCTTCCATTGACTTTTAGTTTAATATGAGAAATTGTTTGAATATTTTACAAGTTGTTTCATTTTCTTATTTTCTTGAGATATTATTACGTTAATGTCTTATATAGCTTTCATATTATTACGTTAATGTCATAAATAGCTTTCATAAGCTGCAGTGAGAAGCTCGATGAAATATACCCCAGCAGTGGGGACAAGCTAGTGCTGATCTGCAGAGGCTATGTGTGTATACCCTCGTTTCCCGTTAACTTTGTTCGTCGTAAATCAGAAGATAAGTCAATTCTGACCTTGACACACACAGATAAAACCGAATTAAACTACACAAAAGCAAAACACAGAACTATTTCCTCGGGGAGCGATAAGTGGCGGGGCTTTCAATTCCAATAAAACTTTCCTATTCGCAAGACAGGCTACTCAGTTCCAATATCCGTAAATCAGTCTTTTATTTACATTTCATCTGTGAACTAACCATTGGAGCTTCTTTATGTTTACTCGGCAAAATAGAGGAAAATGAGTTTTGAAACTCGATGCGATGCAATTTAACCAACACTATTGATTGATTCGTGATACTGTGAATTGTGAACTGGCTGGGATTTAGTAATTAAAATAGGGATTACGTAATTTTTTTTAAAGAGGTAATTTATACTTTGCGCACAGCGAACTAGGGGTGAACCCGGGTTATGTGGGCAAAAGAGGAGATCTTTTTCCTCATCCAGCTACTAAAAGCTCGACGAGAGGAGGGGGGTATACCCACAAAAAAACCTGGTACTATCCCTTCTCTGCCACGGATGGCAAGCTCCGAATTAGGGCTCACTTTGGCCTATAAAATAAATAAATATTGATGATTAAATTTGGAAGGCTAGACCACAATAGCTTAATAGGTAGCCTGAAACTGCGCGTTCAAATGTCCGTTCATGGAAATTGCATTAACTCATTTCTAAATTAATATTGGAATGTCATTTAATCAATCCATATTTAATATGAACAGTAGATGATTAACAGTCTGTTTAACTGGAAAAGTTAATTCGGTATTTTTTTCTGTAGGTTTTTTTACGATTTCATTACGAAATAGATAGGTACATAATAATTTTAGGATTGTTTAACTCATCAAAATGATATAGGGAGACATTTCTACATCATAATATTAAACCCTATTCACTTGAAGTAGTTACCTACGATTGTAAAGCAATGAAATATCACAACATGGCTCTTAAAAGGTTTAGGTAATACTAAATAGTTTAAAGATAAAAAAATGTAGCACAATGCACTAAAATAAAAAAACCATTTCACATAAGCATTCGTACAAACGATTGCGACGCTAGAGATCGTTCCGACCTACTACATACTTTAGTAGGTAATCCGTTCAACTGTAGAGTTGAATGTGAACTTTACTGGCGACCAAATGAAGTAAATTGGATTCGATTTCCGACTTCGACTCCCGTTTGTGGCTGCGCAGTCACGAATCTTTCTATCAGCGGTCTAAGTTTCATACATGTCGGTGCGGTTCCGTTGAGAAGACTTCGATAAGTTAATGTTAAGTGAGGGACTGAGGTGCGGGAACATCTTTATTTTTATTTTTTATACGTTGCACAGCAAATAATTCCATTTCACCTAATGTCAAGTGAATATGAAAACGTGAAAACAACGCAGCATCAATTACCCACACTCGGCCGGCCTACAAGGTGCCTCTTCACACCTCGTTTAAAGGACTCCATATCTTGCTTTCTTTATGGAAAGACCTTGCTACCGGTTGCTTATAATATTGACAGCGTAACGTAACATAACGGTACAGCAAAACGTAGCGTAGTGTAACGGCATCGGCATGGGCAGAATCCTATAGTTACTCAAGCTGCAAGTAACCGTGCAATCTCCGGTGGTATTCTAGGGACGGGTATCATGCAAGTCCGTAATCAAATTAATACTGAAACGAATACCATCACCATATACCATGGGACCATCACCATATACCATGGAACTATTATCACCATTAGCAGCTCATTCTATGTCCCCTCAGCTAAGGCACGAGCCTTTCCCTACGGATAGAAGCATCACAAGGATTACAGACCATAAGCCACCACCACGCGGGCCCAGTGCGGATTCCTATCCGTTGTGTAGAGGTTGTTAACAACTGTTAATGCGACCGGGACTAACGGCATTAAGTGCCTTCCAAAGCATGGAGGAGCTTATTATGATACATTTTTGGTGACCCACTTTGAACGGCAGAAATGCATTTTCAAGATGGCGGAAACGTCTGAACTTATAGCAACTGCTTCGTGGCTGCTTTGGGCAACTGTTCAACAAACCAAAAAATATTTTAAACAATAAATTTATATCTAGATTTGTTTAATTTGTTGCAGAGAAACTTAAGCTTAACCTGCTACCTTCTTTCGTATTAGCAGGGTCCCGTGTAGGATTACCAGCGGAACATTAAATACCGAATGAGTGCATTGATGCGTCTGAGACGATAAAACGGATCGTGAATGTCGGATCAATTGCGAGCGTTCGTTTAAATTGAGAACAAGAATCGTATATAAACATAACGGTTTATACATCGCTACTTTAGAAAGAAAAGTTTGTTTGGAATTCACTGTTGAAATAGACGATGGACGGCGAAATAGTTTGTCTAACGAAAAGGATGTTTTATTAGATTAATGTCATGTAAGCGAAACTTTAATTAGAACAGTTTTAATGCAATCTATTCAGTTAACTGCTGATTGATATCTGTTTATGTTTGCGGCGTTCGGACCAGTTCCTGTTTGTATTATTTATAGGTTTTGTTCTAATAAATTATTATTGAAATTCTATCGCGCAATCCTGTTGAGAATCGGCATTTTCATATCGACATATAATGTGTACTTAAAAGTAAAGTAAGCTTCGGTTAATTTATTGGTTTTGTATGTAAATGTGATTTAATTTTATCATAGCTAAGAGTGTATGAAATACACAGAAATGGCTATTTTGCCCCAAGCTTCGATAAAAAAACAAAGCTGCTAACATCATCCATAAGAGTTAGGTAAGATGATAACTTGACTTAATTCAATCCCTTTTTATACAACATTATATTTTACTTAATATTACTGAGCAATAAACACAGTCAGTCATCTTCGGAGTTGGGCGGGCTGATGTGAAGAAAGCCTCAAACTAGAGGATGGAGTATCTCTAGCCGTCATAAGTCTTAGGACCTCTGCCTAGCCCTACAAAATCATCCGCGTCTCCCTGGACATGGTGGGTGGTTCTCGGCAATTAGTTTCACGATGCATAAAAAAAATGAAATCCCCACTTAGCACGCAGGTTTTCTGCAGAAACAAAAACAAGTATAAAACCTGTAGTGAACCTATCCACTAGACCTGCGCGGCTGTTATAACTTTCCAATTGAACACCATTTCATTGTTATATGTTTATTCAGAAGGGTGTTTCTTAATTAAAGTTTGTTCAACGAACTGTGATATCTCGTCAAGAGGCTAGTTGGCAGCTGAAATGTGTTAGGGCGTACTGGCTTAATGGATGTGGACAGGCGTGTGATTCGAACTGGAGTTTCTATTAACAGCTAGCTATTAAAACGAAAATTAATTGTGTAGTTTAATTTCCTTTAAATTCCGGTACATAGTTTAAATGGTTAATAAACCTAGAATGCAGTTTGGTGTTTTACTTTTAAAAACAATAGCTATTGGCCATCATTCGTGACTTTTGACTTTTAAAGCTATGACTTTTTTTTTAATGTTAAAATGAGGCAAACGAGCAGGCGGGTCACCTGATGGAAAGTAATCACCGCCGCCCATGGACACCCGCAAAACCAAAGTTATCGCAGATGCGTTGCTAACCTTGGAAAGGAGTTGGATCTTGAGGAGGGAGTAAGAATTGGGAGGGGGGAGGGGTGAGAGATGGGCCTCCGGTACTTTCACTCACCGGACGAAACACAACAGCAACGAGTGCCGTTATTTTACGCCGATATTCTGTGAGAGGGTGGTGTTACGCCGGGCGAGCCGGCCCGTTTCGTGCTGCAACGCAGCGTGGCTCTACCACTCAGAAAGCTTTAACTTTTGTAAGCGAGGAAAAATATTAAAGGATCTATAGTTTTTTTTTGAGAGAGATTGCTGATTGCCTCAAACGGCATTTTCAGCGTCACCGGGCTTTTTTGGGGGCGGCGAGGTACGCAAAGGGTACCTTAAGCCGTGTTGAAACGAATCACCTTCGGAGGTTTTCTAGAGGGAACGGCAGCACACACTTATAAGTGCGCGTCCCCGTGCCTTACTAGATTCTCCGAAGGGTTCGGATCGGATCGGAGGATCTATGGTGATCGAACATCCTCAAAGTTTTTAGAGGGGATGGCATCACGTAAGAGTGTCCTTGTCCCCTACTAGATTCTCCGAGGCGTTCGGATCGGAGATGAATTCATATTAGATTCAGTAGTATAGTTAAACTAAATTTTAGTTTAATATTGACGCTAATAAGTGCCTGTAAAGGCTTATATTGGAAAAACGATTTGACTTGGACTTTGAATGCTTATTTGTTAAACATATTCAAAGTTCAAAGTTGTTTATTGCATTATATTTAAATATTATATTTTCTCTATTGTTTTTTTAACATGTGTGATTGTTCTTTATATTTTGTGTTTTTATTTGTAAGCGTCTTTTTATGATATATTTTTGAAAGCGTCCTTTTATGATATCCATCCGTCCAATATTTTTGACGCTGTAAGGGAGAAAAGAGCTTGACACTTGAGCTGAGTTTCTTGCCGGTTTTTCTCAGTACAAGATCTCCCGCCCAGAGAAGACTTACGAACCGATGGCATAATAAAGTTCTTTAGAGCTATTTGTAGCCTATACTGAATAAATAATTTTGAATTTTGAATTGAACTCATGCAGGTACAGTAAGTTACTTATTTTATTTTTATTTTATTGTGAAAGAATAACAACAGCCAACTTAATAGTATTACAAAAGATCTTAGAGCTAGACTAAATTAGGCCAATTATGCTATTCATATAAGAGTAATATTATGATGGAACAAACTAAACTAAAAACAATAGAAATAAAAACATTGGGATTCTAAAACTAAAAAAAGTATGTTATAAATGCACGGGTGAGAAAACTAACTAGATAGAATGCATAAATTGAATACTTAGGTACATGCATGTATTATTATATATAGATTACTTACTTATATATATATATATATATATATATATATATATATATATATATATTTAAATCCCAGAACACATTTGGCGACCTTTTATTCAGCAACTGTTTGGTAACCACCACTTCTCTTGATGGTAAAAGAACACTAGGTACGAATGTTCATTTAATTGTAGTGTTAATGCAACGTGAACTATTAAGAAAAAGCATTTATGCAGTAATTCAAAAAATAAATTTATACAACTGTGTATTCTTTCTGCAGAACTTTTGACGACCAAACTACTATACCATACATTTGCTGTCCCTGTATACTGAACGTATATTTCTATTCACTTTACAGCAGTGGGACTACCATCTATTTAAACGTTTAAACCAAACCCTTTTTTTAAAGTATTTACTACATTTATTTCTAAGCACTTTAAGCTTTACTGTAATAACTAACATGCTACCTCCAATTGGGTATAAGATATGGTGTCCATAGTAAGTTATTTAACGCAAAATTTTACATTATTACCTTTAATCATTAATCAAACAAAGTAAACAGTGATACCTGCATGAAAAAAATCGTATATGAAGGCGGTCAGATAGACCGGGAGACTTGTGTTTCTTAATTACCATTATAGAGACTGAGATGAGAAGCTGATTAAACTACCATTGAAAGTACAAAATAATTTACTAAGTATTTCGTTAACTTTGTGTAAACGTATTTGTGCTTATTTAAATATTTGTAATCATTTTGTTAAAGCCGTAAAGAAGATCTAAATACTACAAACAAAATTAATCCAATGTTGCACAAACCTTAATTTCTATTTCTATTATTGTGTACCTATTGTATTGTTTTTAACCTCTGACCAATTGAGAGATGTGTTTGACGTGTGAGTCTGTCTCTCTATGTGTTTGTCTGTGGGCTTCTAGCAGGAGAACGGATTGTCTGATTGAGATGCAGTTTTCTTTACGTTATTGAATGTCTAATAGAGAAGGTTCTTAGCTATATACCATCACGTTAACCCTTCAAGAACCCATGATATATAGCAGATAAATGAAGCAAATATGCATAAAGAATGGTTAAAATTTGACGCTCTCAAGAATAGATTGACAGATGAAAATATGGTTTTCTTATAATGATTGCGTGTTTAGACGAGATGATTCCTAGCCATGTTTGGCTAAAATCGGTGTAGCCGTTTCCAAGATTTACAGCATTAATCACAGCCTCGAATCTCTTCGAGATCTCTCTCAGTCACTATTATAGTTACAAACTTCGTGTTTCTTATTTGTGTTTAGTTTCATAGTGCAGTTCTCACTACCACTATCTTGAGGGTCTGCTAATGATCAGATGAATAGCATCTGGATCTTAGGAACTGTTACAGATAGAAGCTTCATGTTTGAACACAAATTTTTAGTTACATGATGCAAATCCCACACCTAAAATTTGGAGAGTGATGATGACCTGATCAATAGCTCCTGGATCTAAGCAACTTTAAGAGATAGAAACTTCGACTTAAAATAAAATGTTTAGTTTCATGGTGCAGTTCTCACACAAGCAAGTTTGATGGTCTGATGATGACCAGTTGAATGGTGCCTGAATCTCAGCAACTATTATAAATGGAAACTTCAACTTTAGGCAAAATGTTTAGTTTCATGGTGGATGGAGTTCTCACACCCACAATTTTGAGGTTTTAATAATGACCAGATGAATGGTGCCCGGATTTCGGCGACTGTTATAGATAGAAACTTCGACTTTGAGCAAAATATTTTGCTCATGGTGCAGTTCTCATTTATGGATCTAATGATGACCAGATCAGTAGCACCTGGATTTCAGGAACTATTTTACATGTTTTACATTCTAAAGTCATATGTCGAACTATAATAAAAAAAATCGTTTCGAAAAAATATTCACAATTCAACTTAAAGTTTAAAAAGTATGAAATAAAAGTAAATTAAAAATTAATATCTTCGGTTGTCATTTAGTAGAATATAATGAAAAATAAAGCAAATTCCTTACCATTCAACAATGAAAACGGCACAAAAAAGTTTGTAAATAAGGAAACGAAAACGATACCTATAACATTTATTTAATATACTCTATTCTACTCGATGTAAACAAACAGTAAACAGCAGAGACGGGAAATCAAACGCGTTGGCGCACTCAGCCAGGAGCCAGCCACAGATTAAAATGTAAGGCAAAGGATTCAAAGGCCATACAGACTTACAACTTTCGACGTTTGTAAAATATTTCTGTATCAGCTGGTGGCATGGCGGTGACGTCGTTAGTGGTGAAGCAGTACCAGTTATACTAAAAGGAACGAATAGAACGCACAAAAGATGGGAACGAAAAGGGAACGCTTGACCTTAAAATAGAACGCAAAATGTTCCAAAAGGAACGATTTGGCAACGCTGATTAAAATGTATCGTAAACAATAGCGTTTCGCATACTCTGGTCAGCAGCGAGCTGGCAACGTGGGATTTCGACTGGAAGGCGTTTAGGCGACTCCATAAAAGTTGTAAATACACCAGCCCGTATACACGAACCTAGTGTCAACTGCCGGAACTAAATTATGCACGTCCAGGCACTTTCCAATAAATTTGACGTCAGGATAAAATATTGGTATGTGACTAGTAATGCCATCTAGTATCATTTGGAGTGATTTTTTTGGGAAAATAATGTGGCGACCGTATAAAGGACGTCAAATGTCGGTGGTTGCCACTTTAAATGCATTTTTCTGTTCAGCGGTCGCCAAATAGTAGGTGTGATGTAAATATATATATATATATATATATATATATACATACATAAAATACACAATATACATAATTAGATACCTAACAAAAAACAAACCAAAATATTATTGCGCTATAACTATCTTCATTTTACTTAAAAATGTTTTTTTATTGCCTATGAATAGGTCGATTTTGCTAAATAGTTTGTTGTATGTGTCAGCTATTCTGGTCATCGCTGCATTTTGGGCGTAATTAGTGCTATGTGGGGGGATGTCGAACAGCGGTGTGTGGCGAGTACGACGCCTGGGTGTTCGCCAAATCACTTGCTCCAACAACTCCGGACAATCCAGGCGGCCACGCACCACGTCGAAGAGTAGGCCCATGTCCATAACTGTACGTCGTTGTTCAAGCGTTATTAAACGAAATTGTCGGCAATTATCTTCGTAAGATAATTTGCTCTTGCAATGTGATTTAAATTGAAGATGTTTTACAATTTTTTTTTGAATATTTTCTATCCTATTTTTATGAATTGTATATAAGGGTGACCAGATTGGGGAAGCGTATTCTAAAATACTACGAACGTATGCATTATATACTATGTTAAAACATTTGAGCTAAAGGGTTTACAAGTGCGCATTGTGAATCCTAGACTGCGAAATGACCTCTTCACAATATTATCTACATGGCTACAGAACGACAACTTAGAGTCGAGAGAAACCCCCAAATCGCGAAAAATTTCCACCCTTTCTATCACATCATCATTAAATTTATAAATGAACGGTATTGGGTGTTTCTTCCGTGTAAAGCTTATACACTGACACTTAGATATGTTAATACTAATGTTATTTCTAGAATAATAGGATACTAAATTATTAAGATCATTTTGAATTAATTCACAATCGGAAGCTGAGTTCACTCTCATATATATTTTTTTGTCGTCAGCATATAACAGATGTTTAGCTCTAACGAAACAAGAATCAATATCGGAGATATATGCATTATAGAGTAAAGGACCAAGATGGGAACCCTGCGGGACACCTGACGGCACCGATATGAAGTCTGATCTCATTCCACCGAAGACGACCGCCGATTCGAGAGATAAGAGGTAACCCACCTCAAAAGATCACCGTGTATGCCTAGTGCCTCCAACTTGTGAAGTAGGATACTGTGATCCACGCGATCGAAAGCCTTTTCGAAATCCGTGTAGATCACATCAACCTGCCCACCTCCATCCATTTGCTGAAGAACATAATTCGTGAAAAGGGCTAAATTGGAAACAGTAGATCTTCCTCTTAAAAAGCCATGTTGTGAGGCTGGTATGCCGCGAGAAACTATGTGATAAATGTGATCATAAACGATTTTTTCAAAGACTTTAGCTAGCGTGTTTAGAATGGATATTGGACGGTAATTTGAAATCATCGATTTAGATCCTTTCTTGTGGATTGGAATGACGTGCGCTTTCTTCCATATGACTGGGAAAATACCTGCCTTTATAGAAGAGCAAAAAAGAAGCGATAAGGGAAAAGCTAGACTTTTAGCACAATTAGATAGGAAGATGGGTGGTATTCCGTCACAGCCAGCGCCCTTGGATTTGTCCAGTTTATTAAGTGCTTTTTCTACTACTGCTGGAGAAATGTTAATTTGGGATATTGTTTGATTGCAAATGGAATAGGCAGTGGGTAATGTATTATTGAATGTAGCTATAGCCCCTGAAGATTTGACGAAAACACTCTCAAAAAAGGAGCTAAAACCGTTACATATTTGTTGACCGTCAGAGAAAGTTTGATTCGAAAATGTGAATTCTTTGGGGTAATTGGAGCCACCTCTCTTTGATTTAACATATGTCCAAAAGTATTTTGGATTATGCTTTATGATGCCGTTACAGGTGGTTATTATAACAAAGAAGTGCAGACATGACACCCATTAGGGTATAGCAAAGCTTAAATGTTATATTGGGTTACTGCTGATGACTGCGACTGCTACTTTGACTTTTAATGCTGGAGGATGTTGGCGATAGGTCTGGCAACTCTGTTGCTATGCAATTGTTACTTCACTTGCACAGCAACAGAGCGCCAACCTAGGTTGAATTTTCTATAGTTTCTGTGTTTTAATATTAATTTCTGTAATATATCGTTAAATTCACTAAATTTGGGGCTTTTCTTTCCGTCTGTCACATACATATTGGGTACCTGCTGAAGGCTACTAACCAAAAAATCAGGAACAAAGAATTATCTTATCATGCTATCTTATCCTTCCGAAGCTCAAGGTATTTTAATTTGGTCTTCTAACCGATATCGAGAAAGTTACTGAACTCGCAAGATCGCAACTCAAACTCGAACAACATCTCTACTAGTATAACAGTTAAAAACAGATAACATAATCACGAGTAAGCAGCTTACTAATGTTACCATTTAAGCCCTGACCGATGTCTTGCGCAAGGCATAAACGAAGTCGGGTACATCCGTCAACTTCGCGTAATCCGATTAGTGGGTAAATCGAGAGATGTGTAACGGAATTACTGATAGTAATACTATTGCATTTGATCAGGCAATGGTATTTGGGTGTATAGGAAATGGTATGTTACCGTATGCTATGTTGGATTAATTCACACTTGGTGTATTTTATTTAAAATTTAATATAATAGGCAAATATTTGACCACGATCTTGCCTGATGGTAAGCGATGTAGCATACTTATCATAATATGTTGCTCATGTCAGCTTTACGCAAAGTATGATGCATTCAAAACAATGCCAATTAAGTCAAAATATTTTTATAGGTATATTAAAAAAATATAAACATTAGTTTATATTTTTTTAATAGACAGTATAGTAGTAATTAGTAAAAAACTGAATAAAGTGAAAAAAAAAAAATTTATAAATAAAATATATCTTATTTCTAGTATTTTAATGTAATACTTATAAAAGCAAAATACCTCTATTTATGTATTTAATTCTTATGGGAAACAGTAACACACGCAATTCGTCCATGAAACTAAAGCGACCATATACTTTGATATATTTCATCAAAAATTATATTCATTCTTAAATAGTATCAAATGTTCAGAAAGCGTTGGCTTGCTTCTTACTATGAAATAAGACTGAATTAAGAATGGTACCTACTTTTATATCTTTTTTTCTCTCTTTATTTTAATATATTTAAATTGAATGTTGTGCTCGGTTGTTACTGAAATGCAAATTTAGAAATATCATTTTACCTATGTAAAAAATTTTATGTTTTGATTTGTATTTTGTTACCGTGACAAAAATAAATAATAAATAAATAAGTAAATATCGCCCGCCCAAATAATCTAAGTTAAAATAAACCCAAAAAACAAGAAATTGTTGAACTGCCGAATATTAAGTGTTGATGGGAAGAAACCACGACTGCAGTGTTTGATCTATCACGATTTCCATAAGCCGGCTACGAATGTAGACGTCCAAAGTCGCATACTTAAAACCATTGACATTGTTTGAGGATATGTCTCACTTGAATATTGATACGAAGACGTTTAAAGATTGTTCTGTTCAGTTTTATACCGTTAATATCGCCAATCGTTTTGAAGACAGCTTTGTCAATGCGAAAATAGCTAGATTTCATAGATTTTTCTTTTTCGTTTTTAATTTCACAACTACACATTTTATTGCACACTTGGATGCGTAATGCAAGTTTTCTTCGCTATTAATTCAAGTGAAAAAAAAACCAAAGGTTTATAAGGCAAAATTTTAACTGTCACCGTTTGCAATTAGGAAGCTCTGTTTCAATGCTATGCATATTCTCGTTTTCGTTAACCTGATCGAATAGCTAATAAAACACGCACTAGACATCCTAAAACCGTACACGCAAGACGCTACGCCAACGAGCTCCTCAGTTGCATATTGTCGTATCAACCGCCTACTTACAGGCACTTACAGCTATTTACACGTGAGATGTTTTATGAATGCGGCCCGCTTATTGGCCGTTACGTTCACGCGGCAGAAAACGCGCAAAATCGAGTGCTTCGAGAGTCTGAAGAAAAGTAATATCAACTGGAAGTGACATTTTATATAAGTATTAACAATATTTTGATGAGAGATTCTTATATCCGTGGTAACTTAACTTATTTGTATGATACCAGCACTTGACATATAGATGTTATAAGTTGCTGTTAATGTATATTACTAATGAATGTTATTTTGGGAACCTAGTATCTGACAAACCTCGTTTAGGTTTTTAAGCTACTACAAGATTGTACTTAGAATAGTTAAAAAAAAACAATTTTATTGCAACGTTAAGGTTTACACATACATACATAATTACATAATACATCAATATACATACATAATTATACTGGATGGAGCTAGATGAGAGTAGCCGTGGATCGTGCTTGGTGGCGTGCACTTGGAGAGGCCTATGTCCAGCCGTGGACTAGTGTAGGCTGATGATGATGATGATGATGATGAATTAATAATGTAAAGGTATTCATTGTTCCAACTAAGCCTACACGTAACGGTGAATATTGCATTCATTTTTCATATTTTTATCATTGAATAAACTCAAATACTACTGGACCGATTTAAAAAATTCTTTCACCGTTACACTGCTACATTAGCGCTAAGTAACATAGGCTATATTTATTAATAGAAAAAAAATTGCTTAGAAATACGATTTGTTTGTTTTGTTGTCATAGAAACTGTTAAAGCTAGTAATTTGTAAATTAGTTTTTCATCCGTAATTAGCTATACAGTTTAGTTTAAAGCAATAAAGTACATGGAATTCCATTTAGCCGCTTCCAGTATGCCAGAGTCCTTTATAACCAAGCAAAAATGTACTAAAGGTGATTCAGTGTTTATGACCAGCCTACTTTACGTTTATAACTCCGCACAAATGTGAACAGATAATGTCATTCGTATCTTGCAGATACAGCTTCATAAAGGATTGGGTTTGAGTGCTATTGTGTATTCTTGTTATTCTGTTGGCGTATGTTCGAGATTATTTGCAGTCTCTAAAAGAGATACAGGTGAAATGTTGGAAGGAGATTGGAAGCAACAAGTTTTTGTCGCAACCTTGTAATTGTTTATTATTTTGTTTTATATCATTGTATGCTTTTTGAGACTCCTTGGAATATGGATATATCTAATTATCTACTCTAACTCGGGAACTAGATAGCTTCTTATCAGGTTAGGATTATATACGTAATGGACTGGCCGCTATTTTTGATATCGCGTTTGCTCACTTTAATCCCAATAAAGTCTTGCTTTAAGGTAGGTATATAAGGTAATAGAAGGAGATATAAAGGAGAAGAGCTGTGTTAAGTGTAAACGTGTCTTATATTTAAATGTTACGTTGTATGAGACATCTCGTGGAACTGCCTCTGAGTCCAATTAAAAACTAGTTCCTTTGCGGTTGCTAGACCACAAGTGTCACCTTATCAAATAAATACTTTTTGATACTGTTTGACCTTTTTAGAGTTCCGAAAGTATTTTTTTTAATAAATATAATGTTAAGTACAATTACTAGTAATAGGTAAAAATGTTAGACTCCAAATCAATAATACAATGAAATGAATAACGTATACGTTCTAAATGCCTAGAGAACCCTTTGATCGATAATTGTACCCACTAAATTAAGGATCATGAACAAAACTGCATTGTGTAGTCAAGTTTGCTCATAAGTCATAATACAGGTGTCGGCGGGAGGTTTGTAGATAGGACGGTCGAGCAAACTCGGATTCGTAAATAACACTGTTCATCTTGGATCTTCAAAATAAAAATGGAGTCGTATTCCTTACAGTCACTTTAATGTTATTTGAACACCATAATTAAATTATTTAGAAACAGTTGCCCGATGCAAATGGATTTTAGAAACGAAGTGAGTTCGCGTACTCTCCAACCGCTCCCGTTCAATTCAAGGATATCCACAACGACTATACTTATTTGAAACAAGACCACAACACTATTTTTGCTTTTATTAAGTCCGTTGTTGAAACGCTTATCGGGAATCTAGTACTGTTTTTGATCGAGGAGAGAACCCATTGCTGCTACATCACATTCAATCTTGACCATCTCCCAAAGTGGCTAATATCGACCGCGACACTGATACTATAGTGTCACATGGCCAACAGAGTAACGCCTTTTAGAATAGCTGTAATGTAACAGAATCCAAAAAGAAACTTAATATCACCTGTCAAAGATTGTCAAGAGGGGGAATTGAAATATGCGAGTTTCGATTTATGCGCAGCGTCGCACATATAACATATCGATGCGACAGTGCGATAATTTATTAGAATCACACAGTGAGTTGGAATGAAACTCGTTCGGCTTCATTGTTCAATAATGTTGTGTTAATCTTGTTCTATTTAACGGCGTCTTTGATCTCTTCTGATGTTACTACCGGTACCCAAATCCCGCTGAGAGTATGTTTTGTATTTGGTGAAGTTGGTGATAAAGTTTGTTCTTAACCTGATATCCAAAAGTCATTTGTTTAATTGCCAGGTCAGGCGAAGTTTCGATGACTGATTTTTTTTCGATTCATAGCTGATCACCATCCAGCATGACTTGATTTTAATGGCAGGCAGTGGAACAGTATATAGGCTTGTTACAGATAGCTAAGGTTGTTCAAGTTACTTAGAGCAGTTTGAACTCAGTAGTTCAGGATTCCGGGAGCGGTTCCACCTTTTCGCCTTATCGTCACGTACCAACAGGACAGAACAGGTACCAGGCAGCAATCTAGAAGTTGTAGGCACCCTGCCATCATCTCCGAAGCCAGCTTCCAGCGGCACCACCTTACCAGCAAGATCACACCAGTCGACAGCCACGTGACTAACCTAGTCGTCGATCTGCGTGCGCGTCGCCACTCCGCTAAGTCCACCCCTAAAATGAACTATGTATTTTATGTATGTTTATTTATTGTAGTTTACGTATTTACATTACATATATATGTTTATATATATATATTATATTTATGCATGTATTTATATACTTACGTTAAATTATTTATAATATATCTTGATAGCACCTACCAATGTTATCTCAGCACCACCCTATGGTTGACTGGTCGAGAATGGCCCAGGCATTAAATCCACCATGTAATATTTATGTTGCAAAAGTTTAAATAAATAAATAAATAAATTCGTGAGTCAACATTGAGCACTATAGCGACCGACGAACCCAACCCTTGAGAAATAAATTTGATTGAGCCTGTTTACCTCTGTTTTTATTTCTCTATCCTGGAACTGGTGGTGCCTAATAATACTGGCAGCGTTTCAATGGCTACTGCTACCACCACTATCTACTCCGGTCTGAAAAAAAATATAAAGAAAATCTTTTTTATGCTACAGTCAGAAGGTCTATCAAACTCACCGACACATTGGTAGCTAATCCTTAATCAACCGTGTAAATCTTTAAAAAAAATCGACTTTGTATCTAGATTTTTCAATTCACAACTCAGTGAAAGCGAGCAACACTTTAAGCGCTAAATGCCCTCTCCATCAATGTCAAGCGAGGAATCATTGGAACGTGCCCACCGCTCGATTCACATAAAACTCGCTGATTTAAAACCTCCAAAAGGTACGAATTAAAACTGCAAAACACCCCAGCAAGGTTTCCGTTGGCGCGTCACTGGGAGACGCGCGATCGAGCGTGATTCATTCGCCGCTCGCGCGTTTATCGTATCGCCAGAGTTAATTGGCTGCTATGGTTGGCGTCATTCAAGATAATCCTTTAGCACTAAACTTCTCAAACTGAAGGCCAAAACTTTATTATAGACGTATGTATATTATACAGCCTATAAATTGTCCCACTGCTGGGCAAAGGCCTCCACATCATTGAAATCATGTCATCGCTACAATGGATGGGTAATGGCTTAAAATCACCACGCTTGCCAAATGCGGGTTGGTGATCCAAACCCGGGCTACGTATCGGAAACAATCCGAGATAATACATATTTTTTTGCCCGGTATTGGGCCGAGCGCTATGCCACTCGGTCACCGAGGCGTTGGCCGAGTGGACGACATGTAGACGTATGTGGTAGACGTATGTACACACGGCGGCAAATCAACCTACCCAAAACTGTCAAATTTCTACAATCAATTTTGAACTTTACCGTTTGATTATAAGGATCAATATTCATTGGAGAAATTTGACAGGTTTGGGTAGGTTGATCTGCCGCCGTGTGTACTAATAACATTTATAATATTTTGAAAAAATCTAGCAAACTTAGCTCGCATTTCAAGCGGCTGCTTTTCTAATACGGATAACCGACAGGTATCAAAAGCTTTCATTGTCACATTTTTTAAGTGTCTTTCTCCTGGCAATCTTTTTATATTTAAATATTCATTAAATTTATAAAATACTATGAAAAAAATTAAACGCCCACCCGACCCAGCCAGGAGTCGAACCTGGATCTTCCGCAATCCGGGCGGCTGCACTGACCGCTATGCTAGCGAGAAGGCTGACGTAAGCGCTGAATTTTGTCACTTTTTATATTTATTTTTTAACTTAGTACCTACCTTTGTAAATGTTTATATTTTTTATAATTATTATGAAATTATATATTATAGTCTGTATGTCCCGCATCTATGCGCCGCGCCTACTTTAATAACAGATATAGGTGTTATATTAGTCCTCAAATAACTGAGAAACACAGTTATGTCCTTTAAGGCATTAATATTTTATAAACTGATGGTTGTTGTATTTCGTGTTTACCAAGTTAATAAATAAACAAATAAATGAAACAGAATAACATCAAAAACAGAAAATATTGTTATTTTTTAAATAGAATACATGGACTGATAACTAGGTTGTATTAAAAAAAAATACGAAAACATTAAAATAAATTTAAAGAAAAAGTTTGGCAACCGCTTACCTTAACTGCATCGCGATCTCAAAATCTGCATCTGCGATCGGGACGCGCTAAAACGGTCCATTTTTCGAGATCCTTTTAATTGACAGGCAGCGTGCCCGATTTATTTCCATTCAGGTACTCCGGACGGCAACGACACGTGAAACATTTTTACCATTCACCCAATATCTTTAAACTGACAGCTTTAAAATACGATAGCGCGTTACGTATGTGCTAAATGGTATCGTTAAATTTAATTGTTAACATTTTGAGGATTTGAATATAATAATCCTACAATTTATTGGGCACCGTAAAATGTTTATTTTCCCGTGATCCGATTATGATTCTTACGCCTGTATCAATACGTTACATACAGCGGTAAACAAAACTCCATAAAGGTCATATTTCGTTCGAGAATTTATATCATCAGCTCATTTTATGTCCCCATTGCACGAGCCTTCTCTATGGATGGATAGGGACAACGGGCCATAATCCACCACGCGGGCCCAGTGCGGATTGGTAAAATATGGTACATATGGTGAATTAAGTATATGTTTATGCTAAAATGTGGCATCTTTTTTATCTTATTTATTATCTCTTCAAAGGAAATTACCTAAATAGTGAGCTTCTAAAATTCTTAATATTTTAGTTTTTATATTAAACATGTTAGTTTATGGTAATAATAAAGCTTTAAAAATATGCTACTCACATTTACATTACCAGATACTACTAAAAAGTCGAGATGTGACATTAAACCACGGAGTTTTGAATTTAATTAAAAAAGGGTTTTATACATGTTATTCTTTGTCGTAACAACATTCAAATCGATTTGTAAGCTCTTTCTCTTTTCAGCATTTATTAATCCCATCTGATCCCATCTGATGTTGGGATCTGCCTTAATATTCAGTCTTTTCTACTTTGCTCTGCATCACTATCAGTAGCAGAGCCTTTGCAGTTCTTCCGGCCTTTGGCAATAATGTATGTCCATTTAAATCAAGTCATCATTCAGTCCAATATGACATATCGTCCATACTACATAAGTCTGTTTTCTTGAAGCATGTCTCAAGCATCAAGACTACTGAAAACATACTGGTTTTGGTTAAAGCATATTTGTTTTGTATTAAGTGATTTTATTTAATCTAACCTTATATTAATTGTTATTTAGTAAGTTCATGGTATATGTATGTAAACGCACTTTTGTAATCGGTCACATAATAAATAAATTTAAATAAATAAATTTTTCCTACACTCACACTAATTATCAAGCCCAAGAGAAGCTTCGTTATGAAACTCGTTATATGGTTACTAGACAACGGATAAACATACTTAAAATACTTAAATAAATACTTATTATACATAGAAAACACCCGAGACAATTTAGAAAAATAATTATTTCTAAATTGACCCGACCGGGGTTCGAACCCGGGACCTCAGAGATGGCGACACCATGAAAACCGGTGTACAAACCACTCGACCAAGGAGGTCGTCAACTACACCATAATATACACCATAATATGCACCATATTAACCTTATACAACTATTTTGTCTGAATGTTTTCTATCTGATGTCTGTATTTTTATCGGTACTGCAAAAATAAAATAATAAACCTAACCTAACCTTAAAAAATGATGACGAGCGATATCCATGTAGGTAGTACAGGAAAGCGTTAGCGTTTAGCACCTAGCTCGGTAATTTCTTTCGCTGGCGTCTTATCTAGCCAATTAATCGCGTATATCTGCTTCGGTAGTACTGTTTGTATGCTAATGTTTATACCGCCAGCATTATAAATGACCACGGTATGAAATTAAAGTTTGAATTATTGGCAATACTTTCAAAGATAATGATGAGATAAAATAAACTTAAAGCGTTAAACGGCAAGGTAGTAAAAAGTTAGGTGAAAGTTACGAATATAGTAGACAGACGTTTTTGTTTTAATTGGACTACACTATACATATCCATTTATAGGGAAAGCTCGTGCCGCAGCAGTGGGGACATAAAAATGAGCTGATGATGATGCATGGGTACTTCATCGATTCACACCACGACTGGTTCGCACCACGGTGTGAATCGCAGAAGGACGCTTTTTGAATTGCGTGTTTCGAACCACGGCTCATACCATGGTATGAATCGGCGAATGTCTTTGTTGGACTTATGTGCTTTGAAGGGCTCCTATTAGCTACGTTGATAGGGTGGCGTATGATTCATACAAACACGCTTGCTTTGCATTTGTACACATCCCTGTCATGACTTACGCTAGCGTAGTTTTCGCGCATACCGCGTCCTCCTATCTGTATCCCTTACAAACCCTCAAAAACCTTTTCATGCATGGTACCGTGGGTTGCCCGTGATATAATCGCAATGTAGATCTCCACCGTGATCTTGATCTTCCTATTATCAAAGATTTTATCAAGGACGTTTCCATACGTTACTTTGATAACGCCCCCCACCACCCTAACCCGCTTGTTGTGGCGGCCGTCAACTATAATGTTGGAGGCCTTCCACCAACAAGACGGTAATAACACAACGTAGGGTCCTAACCACTAGACGATCACGGCACCCACCCATAACAGTTGCGAACGCCCCCTCGCCCGGTCCTCTAAATACCACTACACATTTACAGAATACACTAAACATGTACACTAGTTCAGGCCCAAGACACTGTACTCGTAGAACAAGGGTACGACGAACCGGTTCACACGCGCTCTATACCAGGTACAGACATGTACCCGCGCGCTTCTCTCCACCACCACGACCCGGTCAACCCGAGCCGAGGTTGTCCGAGAGTTGTTCCGCTCCCTGATCCGATCCGAACCTTTCGGAGAATCTAGTAGGGCACAAGGACACGTACTAGTGCGTAATGCCGTTCCCTCTAGAAAACCTCCGAAGGTGATTCGTTTTACATGGCTTGAGGAACCCTTTAAGTTTCTCGCCGCCCCAAACAAGCCCGGTGATGCTGAAAGTGCCGTTTGAGACAATCAGCGGACCCTCTCAAAAAATAAAAAAAACTTGTACACACAGGATTTCGATAGGTCGATGTGCTGGCGTCTGTACCATTAAAATTTGTAAATTATAAATAAATGTCAGACACAATCGCAATTTTTTTATAACACTACCAGTTGACACTTATAACTTTTTAAAAGTCACAATACCAATTTAAAAGAAGCGGTACCTACATATATTTTTTGAAGAATCTAGAATTACCTAAAGAAATAGGTTTTAATTAATTATCTGGATTTATTAGACCGCCTTTGCCCATATACTTACTAGCTTTAAGTTTTTGTTTAACTGTTCTTTTCCTTTTCTTTCCATTTGTGTGTGAGCAACAAAGAATTTATCTATCTATCTGGATTAAATGAATAAGCTTAGTTCCATTTACAGACGGTGCTGTTTCCATTTCTATACAATTTTCGTATTGCACGCCCTTACGTTATTATTGGCTGGTTCTTGAAAGAAATCATAACACAACAAAGAAGGATCTACTTAAACCTCACGAGTAACTTGTTCAAAAGCCTCGACTGCTTCCTATTTCCTAAGTAATACTGGTAATACGGAACAGATTACGAATTCAATTTCTCTTTTCAACATTCTCATATTCCGTGATGATTCGTCATTAGATGTCGTCGTCGTCACAACGACGGTAGACGATTCGCGGTGTCCAGCCTGTAATGAATGATATTACATGCGTTGCATCGGTACTTTCACCTCAATCTCGCGAATGTCAGATGTCTGTTAACGAGTCTAAAGCGACGCACGACGGACTATCACTGAGAGGCGGTGGTGAAATTGTAACGCAGTATCTTACCTTTGAACCTCCTTCGCACCCTTCTTGTCATGTTTGATTAAAATGGTAGTTACAATATTAGGTCCGTACCTATGAAATTGTTGTTTTTTTCTCACTTATTAAAAGGTCTAAAAGTTCTAAAAGTCAATACCGCGGTCGTTAATATTATTATACACCTTTAATAAGGACTATGTTACTTAGGCTTCAGTAATAATAATGATTATTCATTTTGTGTCTTTACCGCCCGATATTTTTTTAAATTGACTACTGTTTATGTTCGCGGAATTGTCTTTTTGTTCATTGTAGCTTTGAAGGGACTTGATTTTTTCTTTTTAATGTCTGCTTTATTTAGCTAGTTAAACAAACACACTACTCTACAATTTTTACAGAATTAACATAAATAGATGCTAAGAAAATTAAAAAAACGTTAGTATGAAAAATACAATTTTATATAAAATCTTTACACAAAACGTCAATTTCATCGTGGACCTAATATTAAGGTTACATCCATGACAGCGATCTTATCGTCAGCCTATGGTGGGGTAAGGCATTATACCTCATGAACATGCCAAAGCCCAATGCAGGTTGGTGGGTTTTGAAGGCTTACCATTGTTACGAAGTAAATTTCTTTCCTTTTCTCGATGGCGCAGTGGTTGACGCGCCTGGTCTGCGATTGCTAATGGTAAGCAACTTTCGCAACGGCCGGTCATCGGATGTGTCACCAAACATTTATCACCTCCTCCGTGCTTCAGGAGGCACGTAAAGCCGTCGCTCCCGGCTGCATTAGTAGTTGTTATAAACTACTAATTCGCACTGGGCTTGCGTGGTGGTTTATGGCCCGATTTGCCTATCCATCCATAGAAAAGGCTCGTGCCATAACAGTGGGGATATACAATGAGCTGGTGATGAAATAGTTTTTTAGCAACAATGGGTCTATGGGGGCCGGAGGCAAAGCAGCTTGTTAATGAGTTAAGTGCTCGCCTTATCGAGGCCTCCGGTGACAAGAAGGCTGGCCGAAGTCCGAAGGAGCAATGTTGCCAGCATCCTTGGGACTGTTCCCACGAGCCCACAGTTGGAGGACATCTTTTATTTATAAGTCTTCAGTTTTTAATTTTCTAATTATTTTTCTGTTTTTTTTTCAAGTTATGTTTCTTTTTGTTGTGTATTTAAATATTATATATTTTTTAGCAAATGTATGTTTTTGTAACTTAATCTGACCAAGTTCTTTTATTTTCTTCTTGGCTTTTTGTCGTAGTCGAGCATTTTTCATATTTTTTTCAGCATCGTTTTTTATTTGTTTTCCAGTAGCTAATGTCCGTTAAATATTTATAAAATACAGTGAAAAAATTAAGTGCTTTCCCGACCGAGCCAAGAATCGAACCAGGGTCTTCCGCATCCCGGGCGGATGCACTGACCATTATGCTACCGGGAAGGCTTTTCACTGTATTTTATACATAATTAATTCAGCTTGTCCGTTAGCTTAATTAATTACATAATTGAAATAAGTCAAATATGGAGTTTATTTCTTCTTTTCTCAATAGTATAGCGCACTAAATATTACAAATGAAAACTGTAAAATAAACGCGAGTAGATCCGTAAAAGTTGTTTCATTTCGATGAAAACTGATACATAAAGCAAGCATAATACGATGTATCTAGGTACATTGCGCACAGAAAATAGAAATTTCCAATCGCCCAATAGAGCTGAGTTACTGCCATTTACATTTTTAACGTGCGTTATCTTATTTCGTGAGATTACTACTACCCGAGCGGTCTGTAATTTGACAGATAGAGAATGGGATGCATTAGTCCGCGTTTCCTACGTAATGGGGTACTATGGACCCACGGTGTATAATTTAGCAGTAGGTAGGTACAGTCGCGAAGATACCTCGGTCGCCGCAACGTAATGTTTAGTACAAATGAAAAGGGGCCCATGACTCTTTATTTGATTTCCATACGAAGAAGCAATTTGCTCACCAATTATACAGTAGATACATTTGAGAGTTGTTTTCTTGTGATGAGTTACCGTATAGTTTGGCTTTTTTGTTTTGTTTATAAGTGTAGTGTTACGGGTTGAGTTTCGATCACGTTCCGAGGATTGATTATTGACCCTTTGTGCTCCTATTGAGTAATAGTTACCTTTGATCGATCAATTACTACGTAACAGAACTTCCTTTATGCAATATCGTCGTTGAAACTACAATACTGCGTAACCAATATATGCTAATAAAGCGGAACTACAAAAAAAACAAAATTGAGATTTCGCGCGTATAGGTTCTAAATAGCCATTGGCGTCGTCCCGTGTGCTAAAGTACCTAAATCTTAAAATATATTTATAGTTTAATCAGACAAAGACGTAGTAATAAAGAATATAACAGGTTTTTTTGCTCTCCTGTAAAATTGGTCACTAGGTACCAAGTTCTGCGGTATTAACCACTGTTGATTCCGCGATATTGCCGTATCAACGACGATTTATTGGATTTTTTTTTTAAGCATGAATTGTAGTCCCATCAGCATCATCATCATCATCAGCCTATATTAGTCCACTGCTGGATATCTGCTATCTGCTGCTACTCTCATCCTTGCCAGCCACCTGCAAATATCATCGCTCCACATAATCGTCGAGGTACACGTTTGCCGATATGCAGTCTCCGATCTTCATTCATGTCGTTAGCTACCTACAACGCAACAACCTTTTTGGTATTTATTTACGTAGGTATAATACTTTTTAAAAACTTATAGAACAAAAAGAAACAAAACGTGATTTACTTATCTAACATACTATAATATCCATCATCATTAATGTTCCAATCTCTACAAATGCATTAATAATTTTGTCAAACGCTAACATACATAAAGCCGAAGTTTAATGTAACGTCTTTCAAAACTAACCTCTTATTATATAAATGTTTTAGTCAACATACTTAAGGGTGATTAAAGCGCAGAGAAAGAAACTGAACTAACTTTGTCTGTTAGTACTAATTCACTCCTCATAAAACGCTTGCATCGTAAAAACTTCATGCCCCCACTAAAATACAATTTGTGACGGGAGACGCTAAAGTTAAAACTACAGGATCAGTTTGTCGTAAAAATTTAGACAGTACCTAGAACAATTCAACTAGCTTAATGCAACTGAGTGGTGAGTTTTCAAGTCATTTTAACTATGTGGGATTTTTGGATCGTAAGATTGGTTTTTCTAGTTAGGTATACAGCGAAAGGGTTTGATAAAAATAGAATACTTATTACAAATATTTTTTTTACGTACATTTAATATCATATATTTCTTTAAATCAAACATCGCAAACTATACACACATGAATCTTTGTTTTTATTAGTATTGGTATTCTGTATTTGATCATTGCCTTTTATATTGTTATCTGTACAAAATAAATACTATATGTCCAATATCTGTGTCCCTTAGAAAACGTTTTTTGAAAGAAAGAAAGCAGAAACATACATAAGCGATTCGACTTAACGTTCAACGATCTATTTGTTGTAATTGTTTGTAGTCATCACACTAACACTGTACTGAGAACTGAAGACGGAACTATCAATCACTGAAGGCGGGCACCACTACACCAGACGACCTATGACGACGACCACTCTGCCGCTAAAAAGCACTCAAAAATCAAAAAGCATTGAAAAAAATTCAGTCCTTACGTCAGCCTTCCCGGTAGCATAATGGTCAGTGCAGCCGCCCGGATTGCGGAAGACCCAGGTTCGGTTCCTGGCTGGGTCGGGTAGGCATTAAATTTTTTTACTGTATTTTATAAATAATTATATCGAAGATATTTTAAATGACAATATTTTTGACATGTTTCCAGGAATGCAATTGCAAAGAAATACATTTATGAAAACTAATAAAAAGATAATGAGTATCGTTTCACAGTTTCAATGTTCAGAATTAATCAAAACAAAATATAAGGAAAAGATATCATAAATACAAAGTCTGAATTTTATTTGGTGCTTTTCTCGCGACGACGACAGTATCCATTAAAAATAATTCGAAACGGCTACTAATAAAATTAGGCGTGATACAATTTAAAGCAATTACAGGCGAAGTGTAAGAAAGATAACCCAAATATCGCGCAACCTGATACGGGAGGTGACATTTCGACCCGAGAAATCTCCGTCCACGATCTAACAAAACAACTCGCAATGAAATTAATTAACGGAATTACTCCGAAGTTGAGGTGGCGTTCTAAGTATCGCATCGCAGCGACGACTTTTGGTTACGACATTACACCTCTGTTCGTAACGTCGTTGCCAAAAGTAGCCGCAGAATCTCACTTAAACAACGTTTTGCAGACATATTAAGTATTGCAGAATAAGCACATGAGTAAATACCCGAACAGAGTCCAAGCTTCCTTATAGCGCGCAAAATTCAATCCTACTTTGGTAGGTTTGTCATATGACGATGAAAAAATGAAACAAAATTTTTTATTTTATTTTTCATAAATTATTAAATTACTTACTCTAAATATTTTCTACAAAAAAGTACAAAAAAGTCCTTTTTAAGTTTCATGGAAGCTTTTCTCACCACTTTGGATGTCTTTTTAGCGTCACAAAACACTATCATATACCTGCCTACTTTCTAAAGTTTTTAATAATCGTGATTATTTGTTTCACAAAAGTTACGTAAATTGATCCTTTTTCATTAATAAATGTTATTGATAACGTATATATGTGTTACACTCGTCATGAATTGCAGAGAATTAATAGTAATTACCGTGTGATTATCAAACCCTCTTCGTGTATGTATCAGTGCAATTGACATAGTTTGGTCAATCAGGAGACTATTCAAGACAATACTCAGGTTCAGAGTTTAATAATTCTCATTACCTGCTGTTGAAATTGATCTAATTAAAATCGTAAAAATCGTTTGTCGCTGTCGTGTTACTCGGAGTGTTACCTTCAAATTCACCGTGTCGTTTCACGTTACAGTAGGTAGTTGGTTTCACGTCCAAAGTATTTGGAAGGCAATTACGTGACAAACACGTGATAAGTATGGAGTAAAGTGAGTTTAACAGTTGGTAAATTCGTTTTGGATTTTTTGTTTAGAGTTATATATCTTGTAATTGAGAATCACGCAGATACTTGTAATTCATACTACAAGCAGCGATTGGTCAGAGGTAGATACTTGAAGAGGCATATTTAAGCGTTTTAATTGTACAATAAAATTACACTTAAAATATGTACAGTCGGCGGCAGATCAACCTACCCAAATCTGTCAAATTTCTCCAATGAATATTGATCCTTATAACTAAAACATTAAGTTCAAAATTGATTGTAGAAATTTGACAGTTTTGGGTAGGTTGATCTGCCGCCGTGTGTACCTATAACAAGTTCAATTCCAAGTTTGGATTCAAATAGGTATATAGTAATTTTATTTTATTTAGGTACAAAATCTATTCAACTTTTAGGGTATAAAAAACCAAATTATTAAAATAAAACAAAAAACCCGACTGCTAAAACAACTACTTATAAAAAAAACAATTATGTACTCATAAAAACCGGACTAACATAAAAAAAATACTTTTAATAATTTGGTTTATTTCAAATTTTTAACTTTTTTTATTATTTAGTATATTCCGGATATTTTTTATAGCCTGTCACTCCCACAGTCAAAACAAATCTAACGACACCTTGACACGATGCCGTTTGAGCTGTATGGCGTGCTAAAGAAATAGAAATACATACATACATACATACATTTATACATGTATGTATGTACACTCGAAAAACATAACCCTCCTTCTAACGCTTCTGTCGAGTAAATAGCACCGTAAGGCCCCTACTTTACGGTATCACTTTACCTATTAAGTTTTTAAGACCTAGACCTTATACTTTTCATTTGTTAATTTTTTATTTTTCTTGATTGCACGATCGCATGAATAACCAACGATAAAGTCAAAATAAATCTTTTAGATTTTTTAACTGACAGAAATCTTTACTATCCCTGAGCAATCAAGGCTACATTTTATCAAATTCATTAGATCAAATTTCACGCAAGAATCCAGTTCTATAATGAAAGCAATGATAAATGCGGCATAGTCATAACAATATACGCAACCGTAAATGATTATCTACACCTTTGGCTATTATAAACAAACATCATGAGTAATCAAAACATAATAACTCATATTTATTCGAAGTGATAGTCACGGGTTACTTCCGGTGTCATGGCAGACGGCAGGTGACTCGTAGAGTGGATAAAAAATAAACAACAACGATAACTGTGAAGCGATCGGTTCGTAAATGCGGCATCCGCAGCGTTAATCGCACTGCTTTTTATTTAGATTCATCATTATCATCATCAGTTCATTATATGTCCCAACGGCTGGGGCACGAGCCTGCCGTATGGATGGATAAGGAGAACGGTCCATAAACCACCACGCGTGCCCAGTGCGGATTTGCAAGAGATTGCTGCTATCCTTTTATGTGTATTCATCTTCATCATCTCAGACAAAATACGTCCACTGCGGGAGAAAGGCCTCCACCAAGGACCTTCTTGGTCGAGTGGTTTGTACACCGGTTTTCATGGTGTCGCCGTCTCTGAGGTCCAGGGTTCGATCCCCGGTAGGGTCAATTTAGAAATTATTGTTTTTCTAAAAATTGTCTCGGGTCTGGGTGTTTTCTATATATTATAAATAAGTATGTATTTAAGTATTTTATAACGACGTTTCATAACGAAGCTTCTCTTGGGCTAGATAATTGGTGTGAGTGTAGAAAAAAATATTTATTTATTTATTTAAGGATCTCCATAACGACAGATTTTGTGCTACTCGCATCCAGCGGTTACACACGACCTTCACTACATCGTCGGTTTATCTTGTTAGAGGCCTGCCTAGTACCCCTTGTTTAAGTACTAAGTTTAATTAATGTTATAACTACAAACAACAGAGATTTATGAAGGCCTTGGGAGAGGCCTTTGTCCAGCTGTAACTACGGAAAAAAACAAAACCACAAAACCTTTACTTAGTTCTATTCTCATCTGTTTCATCACTAAACCAATCCTCTAAGCCAAACCCAGCGACCTAAATTAAATTTCGTTACCAACTAAATTAAGAAAACACCACAAAAAACTATTCTAATCAAAATTTACGATTCCTACTCTGTTTCGAAATGGCTAAATCAACTGTTAGGTGTCCAAGTTCATTATAAGTTGGTACCTTTGTAACGCCAATCATATTCAATCAACCGCAGCGTGATCATTAAAAGAAACGGCTTAGATCAGCCTTTCCCAACCTTTTTCAACTGCGGAAAGCATTTTAACTACGTAAAATGTCTTGTGCATACACTGGGGATATAGGCGACCCCGGGTGGGACTCTTCTCCTTTTCTCTCGCCCAGCTGCTAAAAACTCGACGAGGGGAGGGGAGGTTTACCCACAAAAAAACTAGTACTATCCCTTCTCTGCCAAGACTCAAGATTACGAACGGCTATCATAGCTCTACCCTAAAAAATCCGCAGACCCCTATGAAAAAATCGCTTTCAATAATCATTATTTTATTTGTAATACTCACATAGGTATATTACTCACGTTTGCATGTATCAGTTTATGTTAAGAGCGATTACGCCGCACACTAGCGCCGCCAATGAAAAAAAAAACATATATAGTAATTAGAGATAGAAAATCAAATTATGCTTAACAAACTATTTGAATGAAGTAATTTAGCATTTTTACGTCACCTAATGAACACCTGACACGTTATGGTTTAGTTAAATATGGCGTTATAGTTAAAAGTGGCCGTAACGTCTTATTTAACTAAACCGTAATGTCAGGTGTTCATTAGGCGACGTAAAAATGCTAAATTACTTCATTCAAATAATTTGTTAAGCATAATTTGATTTTCGATTCATTGGCGGCGCTGTGCGGCGTAAACGCTCTTAATATTGAAATTCCCTTCCAGGCTTATTTGAGGACTTAAGTCTTATGTAGTTTTAAAACATGTATACCAAATGATATAGATTTGTGACTTAACACCTAAGCTTTTATATGTTTTATTAACTTTTAATTTCTATTTTGTCCGCGGAACCCAGGTTGGGAAACTCTTGCTTAGATCGTTACGTGGAATGTGGAACCGATGTTCACCGCATGTTTATACAAAATTAATAATAACTGTCACGAATTTATGATCGAATTAACATATTTGATTTTTTTACGTTCACAAACAGTATTAAACAATATTCATTTGTGACATTCCAGCAAGCAGTTCTTAAGAAAATCTAGAGTAATCAGACCAAAGCATTGCTTAAATTGCATTATATTGAAAGTAACTACAAATTTATACAAAAAAATGCATCGAAATTATATACTTAGTATTAATTTAAACAAGACTTGCAGTTTACACTACAACGAAGAAGAAAATATAAAAAGATCTTTACAAAATAGTTTTTAACTTTTCACCATCATTCGACGACCTCCTTGGTCGAGTGGTTTGTACACCGGTTTTCATGGTGTCACCATCTCTGAGGTCCCGGGTTCGATCCCCGGTCGGGTCAATTTAGAAATTATTGTTTTTCTAAATTGTCTTGGGTCTGGGTATTTTCTATGTATTAGATCCGTTGTCCAGTAACCATTTAACGAGTTTCATAACGAAGCTTCTCTTGGGCTAGATAATTGGTATGAGTGTAGGAAAGTTTATTTATTTTATTTATTTATTTTATCACCATCACCAGCTCATAATGTCCCCACTGCTGGGGCACGAGCCTTTTTAATGGATGGATAGGGAGAACGGGCCATAAACCACCTCGCGGGCCCAGTGCGGATTGGTTGTTGTTAACGTCTGCTAATGCAGCCGCGACCATCGGCTTTACCTTACGAAGCACGGAGAAGCTCGAGATGATATGTTTTTGGTCACCCATCCGATGACGGGCATTTGCGAAAGGTGCTTAACGTCAGCAATCGCAGACCGGGCGCGTTAACCACTACGCCATCGAGTTCCTGATTAAACTTTTCAACTGCTGCAAAATGAACACAGAGTAATTTAGTTTTTATTAACGCAGCAAAAAAATATGTTTCATACCTACATTTATTTTTCTCTTAACAATTTTCACAGAGCAAAGTACCATATTTCCCAAATGACCAAATATATCGTCACGTCGTTATGACCCCAATGTATTTAGGAAAACATCTCTTATTGTACGAGACCAATTGCTTTGTTCACCCCATAGCGCAATGTTAGCTCCCCTTTGACTTCAACGATACAAAATTATGACCACTGTGCAGGGTGTGCGCATAGTAAAATAAATAGCGTGTACGTATATTGTATTTTTTTTAATGAAATTGTGTAATATTATGCTTTGTTCCTAGAATTACTGTAAAGTATGACTAAGTATACATTTTAGGGCTACAGATATAATTATCATCATCATGTTATATTAGTCTGCTGCTGGACCAGCTGCTGCCTCTCCAAGTACCTCTGCTCTTCTCTACTCAGAATGAGATCGTGCTCAGTTGTAGCCGCGGAACATGCTACAGACATATTAATGTCACATGATGTCACTACGCGATTGATCAGAAGTTTATGGCACCCTGCTACACACTACTTCAAAGTTTATACTGACACCCCCCACCAACCTCACGGTTATAAAGTTAGGTGTCAGACATCTTTATGCAAGCACAAGGAACCATCTACTTCAGGTCAAAACGCCAGATCAGAACACGCCGGTTACGCATCCTTCATCCGGTATTTTTAAGACTAGTGTCTCAAGCTAGTCGCCCCGTGGACACGTATAGTCCACTACCTAATATCCAGATAGGTTACCGGAGCTGTAAGCTCGCTCACTTCTCGTTGCACTAAGAGCACAACTCGCAGTGTACCACGGCTTGGGCCGTCAGCTCTAAAGCCAACTACCAAATGTCCTCTTTGGTGGCGGAGTTGTAAGCACACTCACTTCTCGGTACCCATCCAGGCACCTGATCAATTCCAAATTCCTACGCGGCTGATTAAACCGGAGGCCTTTGCATCTAGCGGGCACCTCTACTAGTTCTCCAGACAAGTACCGGAGATGTTGGAGTAACTACTCAGTGAAAACCACCGAGCACCACACCAACTAAGAGTAACTCACGTACCCCGCAGATCTTTTCGCTTCAGGCCCCCACCGGACCGCTACTAAGACCCGCTCGCTATGCACGAAATGGAAGCCTGGCCAGACCAACCAGGCAGACGAACATTCCCACTTCTATAGCTAACCACATGCCACCACGAGTCCAACCCATGTCCGGGGCCTGCCGGACACGCCCGCGAAGGCATAACCGGCAGGGGGCCTAGGATCCGGAACTCCCGTGGTACCCTTGAAAAGACAGCCGGACCCGTAGTTCCAGCTGCCATACCCTATCTATCAGGGTCAGTAGATAGGGACAAGAAGTTTATGGCAGTAATAATTATTGTTTTGGCAGGAACCCGATGACGAAGCGGTTTGCGAGTTCAGAATGCGGACTGCAAGCTGAACCTTTTGCAATGCCGGATCACCTGGATAGGTACACCAATTAAAGTAAACTAGGACTAAAGTACCTCTGTTATTATTTATATTTATACGCTTTTAACACAATAATAACAATCATGTTAATCATTTACAAAACTAAAATGCTTTTGACAATCATAGGTTCACGTAAGTAGTTTAACGGAGCTAAGCAGATGAACCACGATTTCTCACATCGTCTTCTTCGGCATCGCCTACCAGATCACACGCGATGTTATGTGATAATAAGGCCGAAGGTGGAAGTCGGAATTCTGAACTACGGGTCTATTAGTTCGGCCACCGTGGCTTCGGTGGTGGTGCCGACTGTTGTCTTAAGATAATAGTCGTAAAAACCCACTAGCCTGCACCGGGCCAGCGTCTCTGTGATCTGCGCCCAAACGTAAGGCTATTATAGGATGACAGCAATAAAAAAAAATTTATCGCTCCGCTCATGCAATGAGCGCTCACCGTTAAAGGTTTACCTTACGCCTGTACCGCCGAGACCAACTGGAAAACGCTAACAAGCTATTCATACAGTTTCTTTTTCTGTAAACGAGTTGCGTTGAAGAAACAACCCCTAATGACTCACACAATTATTACTAATTGGGCACTTAGACAATTTTAATTTGGTGCGTTCACTCGCGGTGCTAATATGAAGGCGGCAATGTTTTTTTGTTATTCTATATGCAAATAACATTGGAAATTTTACTTAATATAATTAACAAAATATAACGTCAGTAAATTAAAGACATAAAATGGTTGACTGGTAGAAAATGCCTCAGGTATTAAGTCCGCCATGTAATATTTTGTTGCAAAAGTTGAAAATAAATAAATAAATAAAATTAGTTTCAAGTTTATTTCTGCCTTTAAAACCTCCATGACAAAGGCAAATTAAAATTTAAAAATGGCCTCGATTTTTTTATTCTAATATTATAATTTTACTGACTTTGAATACCTACTATCTTTGGTATGACTTTTTCTTCGCACGCATGGACCTATGCGTTACAACGAGAACTAACCTAACTAATACAATAAATGTAAATTAGAAATGAGGAATTGCTAAGTACCTATCTGCAAATAATTTAAAACACAATTGTTTTCAGTAAGGTTGCACAATATGGCCACATTTTATGATCCACAGATCGCATCTCAACAATTTGGACAGAAATCAAGACACTCGTACACTACCGAGCGCAGTGAAATTTATTAGTCTCGGAGTGGTTGTGGCAAAATTATCTCTCCTTGTTGATTTATTAATAATAATGATCCGGTATTAATACGTCTGAGCTTGGATCTAATGGTCCATATCTTGTGAGCGTTGTACCGTATCGTCTTGGGAGGTTAAGTATATCTATCTATTACTGCGAGTTGTTGTTGTGTACTAGAACGGGCCATTTGTAAGACACAATCATATTCTGGTGATATGTAGCTATTTTACAAAATTTAGGGATTATTTCTTTCGTTAGATTAATCGAAGTACTATAATGAGTTAAGAAGTAGCGGTCGAGTGATAAGCCCGCGTCGTAGATCCAGAGATCTGAGGTTCGATTCCCGGCAGAGGTAGACATATTGAGCTCATGTAGTTTGGTTATTGGTAAGGCTAATTTTCAATCTGCGTAGATAGCTTAAACCCTTTTATTTGAACTTCTTGGTGCGTTTCATTTGAACCCAATGATATTATCTCTAACTGAGTTGGGAACAAATGATGCGATGGTGTGAAAAGGCGTGAACTGTATTAGACTTTGAAATGATATAAAATTGATTTCATTATTGTATTATAAATGTCACCTACCTTTCTTCCCGTTCTGTAGTCTCTGCGGCGAGAGTTCTAGAGTTGATGATGGTGCTGTGTGGCCGATGACGTCACAGTTTAAGTCCAGCCGAAACCACACGAAAGTGAAGCTCTACAGTTAGTTTGAATACGAAAATAGTCACAATTGATTGATAAACAAGCACAAATTAATAATCGCGAATGCGATGTAGCTAAATCGACGTGAGAAACTAATCGCGAAACGATGCGCGTTCAAATGTAGAGGACGAATGAATTTGTATATCTTTGCAAGACGACGATATACAAGAAAAAAGAGGGTGGAATTGATATGCGATCCGCTCAAGTTTTCTGTTTACCCTACATTTGTCCGATAAAAATTATAATGAAATATAGAATTGCGAACACACACACTTTAAAACTGTGCTATTAGTTATGGTTGGTTTTCCATGTTACGTTTTATATTTTTCTGTTTTTTTTTTATATTAGAAGGAGGCAAACGAGCAGGCCTATGTCCAGCAGTGGACTAAGATAGGCCGATGATGAATGAATGATGAAACCAGCAGGCGGGTCACCTGATGGGAAGCAATCACCGCCGCCCATGGACACCCCGCAAAACCAGTGGAATCGCAGATGCGCGGCCTTTATAGAACGAATAGGTCGTTTCTTGAAGATCCCTAAGTGGTAATAATCCGGAAACACCGCCGCTGAGAGCTGGTTCCACAGCACTGTACTTCGTGGTAAAAAATTACGTGAGAAACGCACAGTATTAGACCGCCATCCATCAAGATGGTGTGGATGGAAAGACAGTCGATTGCGTGTAGTGCGGGGAAGGAAATCAGCGGTAGGGATCCAACCAAACAATTCCTCAGAGCACTCCCCATAATAAAGGCGATAAAATATACAGAGAGACGCAACGTCTCTCAGAAGGGCCAGTGGAACGAGCCGACCAGAGGTTACCACGTCGCCGATAACTCGAGCAGCTCTGCGTTGACTACGGTCGAATGGGAGGATTTGGTACTGGGGCGCTCCAGCTCAAAGATGGGAACAGTATTCTGTTTCATCTGCTTCAATGACAACCCGTATTCCTTGATGGATTTCTTTCTTGTTTTCTTTTTATACCAATCTAAATTTATAAAACAATTACGAACTGACCAAAAAATAAATCAGCCAAATCGATTGAGCCGTTCTCAAGTGATGCTCAGACAAGCATATGGCAATTGATTTTAATTAATAAAGGGTGTCCAGCGGAAAATTTTCAAGTATAAAATGAAATAAAAAATTACCAATAATATATATATATATATATATATATATATTATGTTTTATTATTTTAAAATAAAATTTAGTCATCTAAATGACGCCCATTTCTCCGTACGCACTCTTCCAATCGGACTCTCACATTAGCAAATACTCGAGACCAAAGTGTTGGTTCAATGGCGGCAATTTCATGGCTAATATTATCTTGTAGGGCCTGAATTGTTCGAGGATTGTTATTGTAAACTCTTGCCTTTAGATATCCCCACAAAAAAAGTCACAAGGTGTGATATCCAGCGAGCGGGGTGGCCAGGGTATGTCTCCATGCTTGCTTATTAACTTATTTGAGAAAATTGCCCTCAGCTTCTCCATTGAAACCCTGGCTGTGTGTGGCGTGGCACCATCTTGTTGAAATAGTGTTCTGTTGTTGTACCCGGAGAATAACTCCAATTGTGGTAAAAAAAACGTCAATCATTCGACAATACACGTAAGCAGTACCTAACAGTTTCTCGCTAATTAAAAAAATAAGGCCCTATTATGCCTTGAGCAGAAATTGCGCACCACACAGTCGTTTTTGGACAATGTAAACGCTTTTGATGACGTTCTCTAGGGTTGCTGGGGCACCAGAAACGCATGTTCTGTTTATTAACATAGCCATCAATATGGAAATGCGCTTCATCACTGAACATTATGTTTCCAGCATAGTTCTTGCGAAGGTTTCTCGTAAAGAATAGTCATTCTCATTGAGACCCTGCACGATTTGCAATTTGTATGGATAGAATTTCATTTTCTTCTTAAGAATAACGTGTACTGTTGATTTTTTATTCCAGTAGAGGCTGCAATCTTCCGTATTGATTTACGCGGATTTCGTAAAATTTCGTATCGCACCTGCGCCACATGTTCTGGCGTCGTTGCTGACGTTGATGGTCCTGGATACGCTTGAATGACTGTCGTTCCTTCTTGTCTGAACCTTTGCACCCACGACCATATAAGTTAAGTGCCTTCCCGACACTCAAACGCCGAATATTGAAGTGAGTGCAAAAAGTGATTCACCACACTTCAAATACTGCTCAACCGCGAACGCACGGTGGGCTCCCGACCAATGACTCATGGCGACTATATAATCCTCAAGTTATGCGCGTCAAATGACTTCCCTCCCCTTTACTTCACCCCGCTAGTTTTAGAGAAATTATTATTTAAAGTTGAAAATTTTCCACTGCACACCCTTTATATATTAAATAACTGGAAAACGCTTTTCTTTTGTGACCTGATGATACAACCAACTTAAAGCACACTTCACGCGGAATTCTTAAACACCACGGTCAAATCAAAACAATGATATAAAGCATTTTTTATCTCGATTTTCGTGTCCTCAAATGGTTATGTTTTATTCATCATTTAGGCTGTTTCAGTCAGGAATTCACTTGATAGAAGATTTAAAAATATTTATATCAATATATTTTAAGCAAATATTGTTGCGAAGAAATTGTAATTCGTGTAGTATGTCAGAATGTGTCTGGATTATTATTAAATTCTCTTAACAAAGCTCGATGGCGCTGTAGTTAACGCGCCCGGTCTGCGATTGCTGACGTTAAGCAACTTTCGCAAAGACCGGTCATCGGATGGGTGACCAAAAATTTATCATCTCGAGCTCCTCCGTGCTTTGGAAGGCACGTAAAGCCGTTGGTCCCGGCTGCATTAGCAGTCGTTAACAACCACCAATCGCACTGGGCCCGCGTTATTTGGTGGTTTATGGCCCGTTCTTCTTATCCATCCATAGGGAAGGCTCGAGCTCCAGCAGTGGGGACATTATTAACAAAGCCTCCTTTTCATATAAACTTTAATTAAGCTGAGTCTGGGCACTACTCCGTGCGCGCAATGTGCTAAAAAATGGACCACGATGTTTTCTTTTCATGTATACAGGATGTGTAGATACAAATTATTGAATACCTTTTTGGTGCAGATATTGTTGTCAATTTGTACATACTAATACCACCTAATACATTTATCAGCAAACGTAGTGTAGGACGCCCTCAGACTAGGGGGAGCGACGATCTTCGCAAGGTGGCTGGCAAGAGCTGGGTGAGAGTAGCCGCGGATCGTGCTCAGTGGTGTGCACTTGGAGAGGCCCTATGTCCAGCTGTGGACTAGTGTAGGCTGATGATGATGATGATGATGATGATGATGATGATGATGATGATGATGATGATGATGATGATGATGATGATGATGATGATGAAAAGTCATCTTATCTAAATATGTCGCCATAACATCAATGTTTGTAGTATTGTTGTGTTCCGGCAGCTAGAGATAAGATAGCCAGTGCTTCACTAGTTGAGGTTACCGGGTGAAGTGCGCTTCCATCATTGGCCTTATCATCACTTTACATCAGGTGAGATCAAGGCACTGTGCTTACCCGTAAAATAAAAAAATAAATAAAATATACCTTTGAATAAACTACATAAAATTGCACTGGACAAACATTTAAACAAATTGAAACATCAAATATATTTGACTTGACTTTTTTGCATTTTAATGTTGATTGATAAGTTACCCTAACAGACAGGACTATTTGAAATTTCCCCAGAGCCTGAGGCTGTTTCATTTTTTCTTCATATGCCAGAAGTCTCCCCTAGCAAATTGACATTTCGATAAAGGTGTATCTGTCTTTATTGAACTCCGTAGGTGTGACAAGGATAGGTAGAGAACTAGGGCTTGATAACGTTACCAAATTTATACTTTAAGTATCGCTAAGTAACGTTATATAATGATTTAATTTAAAAGAAATAAAGTTGATTTTTAATAGTAACGATAATGATAATAATGAAAATGATGATAATTAAATCAATTTATAAACTTTTGATACAAAAATGTTTGCAATCTTTTGTCATATAGTTAAATAGGTTTAAGTTTCTATAATTATTGCTTTTACCATCTGTATTTTTTTCTCTTCTCTACCTAGCATGGCAAATGACTCCATACCACCTGATGTTAAGTGAAAATGGAGTCCAGACGCGAAGACAACTGGTGCAGCGTGAAAACAACGCAGCATCAGTCAACCTCACTCTGCCGGCAATATTATTTATAGCAAATAAATATTCAGATTCCGATTCTGGTTCTTATTTCTTTGTAGTTAATTTGGTTGCGGTAATGCAGGTAACGTTATCTAGTAAAGTAAACGATACTTTTTGTTCGTTAACCAATGCGCTTTAGCCAATCCGCGTAGAGCGGCTAGTTAATTTACCGGTAACGGTAACGGTATTAAGCATAACGTTTGGTACCTTTGCAATTAACGTTATCTTTTTATGATAGAGGTGCTATCTAAAGTATTTTATATATCTCAAGTAAAATTACCTCTTTCATACGAAAATAACGTTATTAATAAATTTTTATTATTTTCAATTTTAACGTTAATGATTTTTTTACGTTATGTATAGCTTCAATCGGAGCCCAGCTAGGCTTTATCTATTCAGATGTCATGGAGGGGTGTTGGCGTACCAGAATCGCCGTGTCTCCCTTGTAAGATAAACCCGACCCCAAAGTTCTAGATTCCCCTAATAAGCTCCCGCGTTTCACCTTAGGGTGTTGTGTGTTATGGCTGCCATAGATTATGTAAGAAGAGACGGTATAAATATTGCGATATCAACAATAAATAAATGAAAGGTATTCTGTCAAACTTATCGCTATACTTAGTCTCAATGTTGCATTATCTGAAATAGAATCAGAAAGTTCACGGGTTTTTATCGAGAACAAAGACCCTACTATTTGTTTTTTTTATAATTACTATTCTTACTCTAATTATAATTATCTCAACTTGCTGTGGTAACAAATAACAATACAAATTAGAACTAAAATTCTAATTAACGGTTATCTTTATATTGATTAAAAGATTAATAAGCATATTGTTTCTATGGCGACAGACTTAATATCTAGACGAACTTAGGACAAGCCCATCCCACCAGATCATTTTATGTCCCCACTGCTGGGGCACGAGTCTTCACTATGGGTGGAAACACCAAAGGACGAAAAAATCCTATCACCAACTAAATCAAATACGATAATATTAACGGCTGATGTTTGAACCACAACACACAGCTGGGGTTTGGATCATCATCATAATTATCTCAGCCAAAAGACGTCCACTGCTGGACTAAAGCCTACCCCAAGGATCTCCACGACGACCGGTTTTATGCTGCTCGCATCCAGCGGCCTCCCGCGACCTTCACCAGATCGTCGGTCCACCTTGTTGGAGGTCTGCCCACACTGCGCTTTCCGGTACGCGGTCGTCACTCAAGGACTATTCCGCCCCAGCGGCCATCAGTACTGCGAGCATTGTGCCCTGCCCACTGCCACTTGAGCTTAGCAACTCTTCGGGCTATGTCGGTTACCTTTGTTCTTTTGCGGATCTCCTCATTTCTGAATCACGCAGAGAAACCCCAAGCGTAGACCTCTCCATTGCTCTTTGAGTGACCTTGAGCTTTTTTATGAGGCCCATGGTGAGCGACCACGTCTCAGTCCCTTATGTCATCACTGGCAACACACACTGGTCAAAGGCTTTCGTCTTGAGACACTGCGGTATATCGGACGTAAAGATATTTCGTAGTTTACCGATCGCTGCCCAGCCTAATTGGATTCAACGATTGACCTCTTTGCTGAAGTTGGATCTTCTTAGCTGGACCGTTTGTCCCAGGTAAACATAATTGTCCCAACTTCAAGGGCAGAGTCCCTAACCTTCAGATGAGTGGGTACGACACGTGAGTTCGACAAAACTTTCGTCTTCTCCATGTTCATTTTAAGACCCACTTGTTGAGAGACTGTTGAGGTCTTCAGGGGTTTGGATGGTGGTAGGGGTTGTTTTCAGTCTGACTGGGTAGGTACAAATATCTTACCTAAATTATCACCGTATTATCAATGCTAGGTGACTATCTACTGAATTGTTGTTCTTTGAACAAGTCCGAGGTAATGTCATGTGATTAATGTGTGGGGGTCCCCTTGACACGTCCGATAGACGCGCCTCGATCATCAACAAGTTGCAAATTAATATTGCGCCTCCAACACTCGGTACACACACTTTGCTTGTACCTTCGTTAATTAGGGTATTATAAAGGAAGCCAGGAGACGGGCAAATTTCATTTCGCTGATTAAATAAGGTATTCTCGCTCGTACACAGACTTATGTTATCATATCAGCAATTTTGTTAGAAAACCCAGCGAAGATGATAGTAAATATTATCTAACTTTTTGTTTGGTGGTGGTGGTATAAAATAAAATGGTATCCCAAAAACAACGCTTCTGTGCGTCACAGTATAACATGAAAACAAAATTGCTTTAATAAAAAATTAAAAAAATTCCAGCATTCCATTTCCAGCTTAGCGCTGATTTTTTAAAGATCTGTATTTACAAGATGTTTAAGAACTATCCAGTTTTCCTTGTATCAATGCACCTAACGATGTTTTACACTCCATATTTTGAAAAGCTTATTTTTATATTCCCTAAAGTTCTTATTACTAATTTTATTTATGGTAATTAAAGTTCTTTTATTGAATTTTTTTGAAAGCCACATAACATTATGTATATTTTTTACCAATGTAATTTTTTTTAATTAAAATATTAGACGAACGTCACATATATTGATCTGATCCCAAATGAGTATATCACTCATATTCAACGACGACGGTACCACAACCACCCAGACACCACACTTAGTATATCGAAAAGTTCGTTTTCGACATTGACCCGACCGGGAATCGAACCCGGGACCTCAGAGTCAGCACCGCCGCCGCCCAAAGTCTGGCGTGCAAGCCACATAAGACCACGGAGCTCGTCGATCGTCGTTATTGTTTTTATGTTATGATGATCGTTTGTCTGTGATGAAGTACTAAATAACTTTTATCTATCAAGTTACCCATCTATCTATCAGAATAGCAATAATATCAGCTTTATACCATTCTGTTGTGCATCTATCGGTCGTTATTCCCAAACCTATAACATTATCATTGCGACGCAGTTGCTATTGTGAAGGAAGTTGTAAAAAGTTTTGTATTTCATGTTGTTCGAGAAAGTTCGCCGTAAAGGTTTACACATAATAATAACACATTTGTAAAGACTTCTTCGGTTCTTCGAAAAGTGTTTACGACTCTAATACTTGATTGAAATTAGTGGTACGTGATCTTTACTCCAATAGACATGGTAGTCTAGCATCTTTCACATCAAGCCTCGTCTATGTATAAGTCTCATCATCATCAACTGTCTGTAAGCATCCTAATTCTGAACCTAAGGGACTTATGAGATGTCCTTTTAGAGCTAAAAATATTATAGAGATTTGAATTTTGTTTTTTTGTTTGTAAATAGAGTTGGTTACTACATAACCCATTACTATTAAAAAGCTTGTGCTTATTCACACTAAGAAAATAAGCTTAGAACCACAAAATATTTATGTTCATTACATACACATACCTAGCTCAAAGTCTCAAACAATGCTTCTTTGGGGACTTAGGGTTGCTACCATAAGCCAGACAGCCGAATCGTATTAAAACTGACATGCACATAAGCTGTTTTGTCATGTTGCATTTGTACACCGTTTCCCAAGTCACATGAGAAGATTCGACCGCTAATTAGCAGTTCTTCTAAGCGACTTCGTCTTCACATAACACGTCAAAACATCTCACCTTATCTCGTACGATCGGAACGCGTTTGTTTTAATATTCCCGGGCACAATGTAGCATGTTGAAACATGACCGCAGATAACATCGAAGCGATGCAAAAACAGAATAAGACTACTACAGAAAAATAATATTTTGAAAAACAAAAGGTTAAATCTTTGCTTCCTCTGCGCGTGTGTGCGTATAATATGAAAAATCTTGGAGATTCTTGGAGATTGGGAGATTGGTCGGTGATAAGATGAGGAGGTCGATGGCGTTGTCTGTTTGGGAGATTTGTTTGTACCTATGTGATAAAATGAGGAGATTGTTCGTTGGCGCGTTTACGTTGCGATCATGCAAATTGAGCAATCGAGGTAAATACTCTTTAAATAGGTAAATCAAACGTATGGTCCAATATGAAGGGTTGTGGCGTGACTACACATTGTGATATTGACCTCTACATGTGAAGCCCAGCAGTGGGTGCTTATATAGACTGTTGATAAATATATATAAATTATACTTTTTATTTTTTTAAGTGCTAATGCTACACATACCTAGTAATTTTTCCTTACGGTCCTTAGTCGCCAAAAGGACTTAAGCTGAATTAAATATTTATAAAATAAGTACAGTGATTTTTTTTATTAAACTATTATTTATAAATAAATAGATATAGTTGGATGGTCTATTGGGAATATCTTTAGTTTTTTGAATATATATTTTAGTGATTTATATAATAACTTGCCTTGACCTTTGTCCAGCAGTGGACGTCTTTTGGCTGAGATGATGATGATGATGATGACGATATAATAACTGTCGCTCTGACCATACTAGCAGCCAGTTTTACCATTCCTTACTATGTTTTTATCTGTAAGTAGTGTCTCTTTCATATTAATTTCGTGTGGCGTAATTTAATATAACTCTGTTCTTATATATAACTAGCTGACCCGGCGGACTTCGTACCACAAATAAGGGTTGATCGTAGAAGGGTGAAAATTGAGGATTGTATGTATTTTTGTATGTTGTATCATAAAAAAATAGAAATTAAAAATTTTGTCTAAAAAATAAAAAATAAAATTTAGGAGGAGTATGGCAACGAAAACTGTGACACGAGAATTTTATATATTAGATAAACAAGGTCTATATTATGTATTTAATTATTAGTTCATAACTGTAAGCTCTCGCCTAATATTAAGTTTTGTTTTTCTGGAAGTATAGCTCTATTCATTAGGAAAGTATAAACTCCCGTGTATTTTGCTATCCGCAAATGAAAACATGGACAGTCGTACATTCAGCATTTAAACATTTACAATGTACTCCTTTTTATTATAACAGTATAGATAAGTTCCATAAGAGATACAGGAACACCTGTAGACTATTCAGTTATGCGACGCTACAGTGCGTATACGCGCAGTCTGGACGCGTGAAGTAACGATCGTAGTCAGACAATTTCTTAGTAAAGTTAACTATCTCTCCGAGTTAATACTTTGTTGGGGACTTCCATGAATAGTCAGGGCAGGGTTAGATTACAATCGAAATAATATGTTAAGGAGGTGAAACGGAGTTACCTACATATGAGAACTAATTTTTGTTTTGTTTTTATTAAGTTACATCGGCTATATTAAGTTACTAGGAATACTGATGCATTTGAAGAAATAAGAAGGATTTAATGTTGAGACAGAACTATAAGTAGATAGTAACCTTTGTCGTTATATTTTTATTGTTATGTGATTTAATAGAACATAGAGACAAAAGAAAAATTATAACATTTTGGAGTGCAAAAATACAGGTAGGCTGTAGAGATTTCTTCTACACAGCTGCGCATAGAACTATAGGTATATCAAAAAACCAAGCTAGACATAATAACAACATACACAAAACTAAATGATAATTCTTTTAAGAATAAGACATAAAGACGTTCACGTTCCGTTTTGGTTTTACTTAAACGTGTTCGTACCTACACAGATTGCAGAGTTCTTAAGAAAACACATCATTTATGTGTTTTCACCCCAACATTTCCACTTCCATTTTAATTCGAATGAAATGCCAACGCTACCTTTCGCCTAATTACGAGAGCCGGCAACACGGAAAATGGAATAAACCGAAAACAAAACGCAACTACATATAAAGACGCGCATAAAATTCGGTGTGAAAAGTCATTGGAATGAATGAATGAATGAATAAAAGTTTATTTGGCACAAATATACAACAATATGCAACAACAACAACACATTTGTTATTTCAGTATCTCATAAAAAATATAATTAAGGCGCACTCATGCACACACACGCAAACGCACATACGCGCACATATAAGTACATTGTAGTAATAAGTTCTAAATTTATCAAAATGGCCTAACCTCCCTATAAACTCAATTATTGTATAAAATCTTAGGAAGAGCGGACACTCCTGAAACAAGTTTGTATAACACTCAAAAGCAGTGTTTCAATAATTATTGAAGCACTGCTTAATCATTGTACCTAATTATGTTGATTGAGGAACTGAAATTAATATTTTTTATGGTGCCTGGTGGGCCTGCCATGGCGTTGTAGCGCCTCAGGTATGTTTGCTGTGTACAGGGTAAAGGATTTTTTCGCGGTAATGAGGAATGCAAGAGCGAACTTTGAAAAACGCGCAAGTGCAACTCGGAATAAAATAATAAGGACAGTGTATGACTTTAATATTTTTGACGAGCATTTTAATGTGATAACATATAATTTATATTGAAATTAAAATGTATTTGAATGATAAGTAATGTTACAGTTAAAATTGTAATGTAATGTAAAACTACGGGTGTAATTTAGCCTGAAATGAATGCATTTTTTTATTTTATTTATATTATTTATTATATTACTATTGGGCAAAGACCTCCACTGATGGAAAGCTTGTATACAATACCCTTATTTTGTGGCAATACCGAAATGTTAAATGACTTTAAGGCCGCATCCTCGACGTGTGCGTTGAGCGGGGCGGGAGCGGTGGCGGAGCGGATAGCGGTGACGCTCTACGCATACATTGGCGACCTCCTTGGTCGAGTGGTTTGTACACCGGTTTTTATGGTGTCGCCATCTCTGAGGTCCCGGGTTCGATCCCCGGTCGGGGTTAGAAATTATTGTTTGTCTAAATTGTCTCGGGTCTAGGTGTTTTCTATGTACTTAAGTATGTATTTAAGTATTTTAAGTATGTTTATCCGTTGTCTAGTAACCATTTAACGAGTTTCATAACGAAGCTTCTCTTGGACTAGATAATTGGTGTGAGTGTAGGAACCCGAGCCGAGGTCCTAGCCTTTGAGACGCTCTCGGGTCGTTCCGCTCCCGGTCCGAACCCCTCGGAGAATCTATTAGGGCGCGAGGACATGCACTAGTGCGATGCCGTTCCCTCTAGAAAACGTCTGACAGTGCTTCGTTTCATACGGCTTAAGAAACCCTTTAAATTTCTCGCTGCCCCCAAAAAAAGCCCGGTGAAGCTGAAAACGCAGTCTAAGGCAATCAGCAAACTTTTATAAAAAAAAAACTTTGACAAGGGACCGTCCTCGACCACAGCGGAAGCGACGACAAGAGAGCGGTATAAGAGCGGCGCGGGCGACTTTCGAATGTTTCGAGACCTTTTTTGACGCTGCGGTAATTTCGAGCGATGTGCCCGCCCGCTGCCGTCGAGAACAGGCAATCCCGCTATCCGCCCCGTCACCGCTCCCGTCACGCTCTCCGCAGACATCGAGGACGCGACCTTATCGCGGTTCTCCTAGCGTAAAACACAAATAATGCAGCGCAAAACAGCCGTTAATAATGCTCGTTTATTACTTGAAAACGAGAAATTCGCGCGGCACGAAACATTAGAACGTGCATAGTAAAAAATCACCTGAACCGTTTAAAGAGTGTGCCTTCATCACGACACATCCTGGCACATAAAACATTCGCTTACATAATGAATAGTAATTTATGCGGACGGAAGGGTATCTGTCTTCGACGTACTAATGTTGCTAGTAGACCACACAAGTAACTTTGCAATGCTAAAAAATAACACGTATGTGCCTTTAACGTGTCCACATAAGGCCTAAAGTCGCATAGAACAGCAAATCCATGTGTGGACTCAAATCTGAATCTATTTAGGAAGCTAACCGAGGCCGCTGCGGACTTTATTACCTTCGTTAATAGTTAAGAAACGTCTGGTAAATGATGTAATTAGAAAGATTTCTTGGTCTCTGCACTGTAATGTCATTATTAGAAACGGCATCCTAAGTAGTTTATTATACCATACTAGCTGTACCTGCGACTCCGTTTCTGTGGTCTTTTGCATTCTGCGTTGCCTAGTTTGTTAAACATTTTTTTATAGTGGGTACAGTATTTTATTAAAATTCTAAGTAAGCTCCTTCTGTTGGGAAGACATCTCTTAGTTCACATATTATAAAATAACAAGTTTCTTTATTTCTATATTTTTTTACAGTTACCTATGTTATGGAAACCATAAAAAGTGAGTCACTAGATAGTGTTAACATTTTTTACGTTCGTAAATTATTATAATGTTAGTAAGATATTGTATGAGAAATGTATTATTTATTTAGAGTTATATACAATTAATATGTTTAAGTAATAATTTAAAAACTAAACTAAACGAAACTAAACGAAACTAAACGAAACTAAACGAAACTAAACGAAACTAAACGAAACTTAAAGAAACTTAACGAAACTTAACGAAACTTAACGAAACTAAACGAAACTAAACGAATCTAAACTAAACTAAACGAAACTAAACGAATTCAAAATTCAAAATCATTTATTCAGTTTAGGCTACAAGCAGCTCTTGTGAATGTCACTATGCCATCGGTTCGTAAGTCTACTCTGGGCGGGAGATCTTGTACTGAGAAGAACCGGCAAGAAACTCAGCAAGTGTCCAGCTCTTTTCTCCCTTACAGCGTCAAAAATATTGGAGAATGCCCTATCATAGCAATATTGAAACTAAACTAACCTAAACGAAACTAAACGAAACTAAACGAAACTAAACGAAACTAAACGAAACTAAACTAAACTAAAATAAACTAAACTAAACGAAACTAAATGAATACATTATTATACTAAAAGAAGGAAAGAAACTTCTATTAATAAACATTCATTTTATAAATCAGCTGCCCGACGATCACCAACTAATAAACATCTTTTTTAATCATTTCGAAGATAAAAAAAGGTAAAATCTAATCTAATTCATAATTAAATTACATATTAAACAACTTTAATGGTAACAGTGCCTACTCGCTGGGATCTACCCAAGTTCAAGTAGTATTAGTAAGGGAGCATTTCAACCGAAATAATCTCACTCGCGAAAATTCTTTTGCGACTTATAAAAGGGAGATATTGGATTTAGATTCGAATTTATCGGAGCCGCTTCGGCGGTGTCAAAGCGCCCCCCGGGCGATATCAAAAAATTATATCAAAACTTTATCGACAATGCAAAGCTCTGCGAGCGTTTCCAATATCGCGATAACTTGCGATTGAAATATCCTACCAGTGTAAGGCGGCTTGTGTAATTATGTCGAAGTTTTACCTTACTATTATATATTTAAGAATTTGCTCCTTTATTGATAATGTTTGATTCAATCTTACTGTGATTAAGTGAATGTGTTTGTTTGTTTTAAATTTTCATCAAAATGTATTTAAGAGTAACTTTCTATTATTATGTTTTTATACTTAAATCATCCTAACTATGTATCTGTGTTTGTATGTTTTTATATTTTCAGATGACTGGGATGTCCAAGAGTGCCATAGTGCCATATTTTGTTTTATTGAATTTGTTAATTTTACTAACATAGGCTAAGGTAATTATTGTAAGTAACCCAAATGAGCCATCGAATAATGCTTAAATAAAAATGAATTGTATTGTATTGGCAAATTTTTCAATTCGGAAAAATATTTCATTTTTTTTTTCAAAATAATGCGGACGTTGCTTGCAGAAATTTTAAAGTTTAATAATCGATAACGATTGTTTCTGTATAGAATATTTGTGTATTAAATATTATTAGACGAGATCATCGTAACAGACAAACACAAGTGACAGATCGGATTCTTCACCGAACAAAATTTACTGGCACGTCTTTTAGTGGTAAGCTGACGTCATATCAACAATAAGAAGAATAGTGAGAAACCGAGTTAAAGAATGTAAACTACAATCGTTTCGATCTGCGTCAGTATTCTCAAACACTTTCAAGCAAAAACGTTTCGATATTTTTGCCTATCACTAATTAGGTTTAATGCTCTATCACTACCATAATGTATGCATTTAGACAGAGATGGCGATCGCATTCGATTCACAATTGTTTCGATAACCGTTTGTGAGTAAGGTAGCCGATTTCTGATACGACAATGAAGACAAACTTCCGACATTACTCAGAGATTTAGGTGGTGCTATCGCGAATGTTTGCGTAGAGCACTCCGCTAACAAAATGCTTTGGCAAATGGGTTTGAGAGTGCAGGGATAACGATACAATCAGATACGCCTACGAGATGACATTACCGCTGACACTGTGGTAGCATATCTTTATATTAAAGACAATTCAAAAAGAAACATTTGTATTAGATCAAAGGAACACTAACTAGTGACAAATTGGTCATAAGTTTGTTACTAGATGGCGCTAATGCGAACGCGAATTGTAGTTGACTTTAAATCGACCGAATAGTAAAAACTCAACGTGTTTTCGTAGTCTGGTATCCGTAAACCCAAACTACTCTTGCAATAAACAACGAGACGGTATAAGGAGTTTCAGTGGGTTACAGTGGGGGCCCCCCTTCTCACGAATCCCCGTCGAGGACTCCTGACCTGCCCCTCGACCGCCTATAACTGATCGCTTTGACTACGCGTATAGTTTGTGACGTCATCTTGCCACCTCGCACCGCGTATGAAAGCAATATGAAAAGCTATAGCTTTCGATATTGCTTTCATAAGCGGCACGAAACGACAAGATGACGTCATAAACCACACACGAAGTCAAAGCGATCGGTTAGACGGTCGGGCCCCTGGACAGGGAGGCGGGCGCTGGAAAAAGAGTCAGCAGATGACCAGCGGGTTTATGGGTAATAATATATGGATTTCTCCTTATTTATAAAAATAAGGTACCCACTTATTAAAGTAAGTAAGTAAAGTAAAGTAAATAGGTCAATAAAATAGTAAAACGAAGGTTTTTCTGTCTAATAAATACCTACTTCGTGAGTAAAATAATCAAAACTAAGTTTGTCAACTTTTATAACTTTTTTAAGCTTTTCTAACTTTTATCGCCTTCGACATCGTCCACGTGAATTTCGTATATTTTTGTACAAACTCAACACTACGTTTCCCAAATCATTATACCATAATGAGCAATTATTAAACACGTTAATTGTAACACAGGACTGTCAATTACTTTTCCATAGCACATCAATACAACTCGTCGTTACACAAAATCGAATAACACCCCTGCAATGTCGTATCCGAATTAATGCGAATGTACGTGCATGTCATGTCGAAGCCTAACTCGAGGGTTGAGGCCGAATCATCGTACGAGCTGACGTTACACGCATCACGCATGCATATTTCATTGTAGTTGACAACGCAGTGTCGTGGGAAATTGGCTGTTCGAAGGGATCTGTGGTTGAACGTTAATGTAGTAACTAGAAAGTAAGGTAATGCGTAGTAAACTATAAAAAATTATAATACTTAATAGCTATCGATTTCCTTTGTTCGCATGTTTCCAACTTTCTCAGGAGTCCAATTTTTCTTACATCCATACAAGTCTTCGCATGAGTCCAACTTTGATTTTTTATGCGCTTTTATTATCATTATTCCAAAAGTACAGTTAAAGATACTTATTGTGGTTTATATTGGGCCCTACCCCGCTGCTGGCGGTACTCTAGGATTAGGTTTTTATAATGTTTTATTGTTTTTATATTAAAATATTGTAAAAATCTAGTTTTAAGAAAGAAAATGAATAAAGATTAAGTATAAGAATAATAAGTATTTTTTTTTAAATGACACTAATGTAATGAGCTTCGTGATTATTTTTCTTAAAACAAAAAACATGACATTCTTATTTTCCTCTTTGAAAACCACAATGAGTTTCTATCTAATAGTTTTATATGTACGTTACTGTACCGTCCACTTGGGATAATGATAATAAAAGCGCATAAAAAATAAAAGTTGGACTCATGCGAAGACTTGTATGTATGCTTAGATTAATCTAAGTATGTATGTAAGAAAAGTTGGACTCCTGAGAAAGTTGGAAACATGCGAACAAAGGATCGATTTTTATTGCACAACGGGACGAATACACAATAGTATGTGAAGTATTTACAGACAACTAGTACTATCAAGGAATATGAAGATCTTGCCTGATAGTAAGGGACGATAAGGTCGATTGTCGAACTGCACTTTGTCTGGAATCTGCAACTTCTGAAGAATCAAGCACAAACTTCATTTAAACTGATGGTAAGTGACAATCAGGCCGAATATCGTTCTGCTCTTTACCCAAAATCCCAAAATACCACTAAAGAATTTATAAGAAAAGATGGTATCAGCTAACCAACTTAGAACAAGTCCTCCCCAATGAAGCACTATGAAATAATATGTAGGGGAGCGAGGGGCTTGTTGTAACAATTTTTAGTAAAATTAATATATCTTGAGATGTATTGCTTAAATTATCGCCAACTAAACATTGATTGATGTTCCAACTATTCTTCTATTAAGTCAACGTGAAAAAATATCAAATCTACAGGTAACTCTTTCATTATTACATTTTTTATTGAAAAAGGGCGGTGTTACAACTTTCCCCGTGCTTGGGGTTTGTTGTAACATCCATTGGGGCAAGTAGTAACAGTAATAAAAACGAAAATATAACACCATTCATAACTTATTTTTTTCACACACTGAACCACTTTGCTTTTGTTTAAAAAAAAATTATATGTATTCTTATCTCTAACATACTTTTTATATAGATTAAATATTTTAGTTTATAACTACATATTTATCTTATTTTATACCTTAAATACCTATAAGTACTTATACATCAACATGGTACTGTAAAATCACAGTAAGTTAAATTATAAACCTACAAATTTAGTCGCGTAATTATCCCTTACTTCTACGTTACATCTTACAATAATCAGCCATTTAATTAGTTAGTACTTCAGCTGCAGCTTACTCATATATACCTCCTGGCTTTGTGTTGCCCGCTCCGACTTTCTCTTATACTCTCTCTTTCTAAAACAAAACAAATTAGGTAAATTACATTACAAATAATAACCGTAACATACAACAATATGGGGGCAAGTTGTAAAATGTTACAACAAACCCCAAGATTTTGTTACAATTAACCCCAAGGTATAGTTCTTAATATTTATCACAATAACTAATAATCAACTTAGTAATCTTGAAAACTGTGACACAACATCATAAATAGATAAATTTTAACACCAAATAAAATACAGAAAGCTCCAGTTAGTCGATAATTATAAATCTAACCAAAATTTTACGAAAGTAAAAATATACGTTACCTGGCAACAATGAAGCACTTGTTTACATCAACTCACTGCACCCGCCTGGCGGGATACTGGCTGTGATGTCGTGGCGCAGCGCGGTATAACGGTAAGATTCAGTCGTAGAAATACGTTAATTAAGTTTAAATTCCTAGTGAAAAAGCACTGTTACTACTAACTTACCCCTGCTACAACAAGCCCCTCGCTCCCCTACCTAAAAAGGTGTATATTGAACTCTCGGGTGGCTTCAAACCCGTGATCTTGTCATAAGTGTAAAACCGATAGGCTTCCTGTGATTTTATTAAAGAATTTCTTCTTCTTCTATCGATGAGTTTTGTTTTTATACTCTTTCGGCCTTTTTTATAGTAAGCTCGGCAAATGACTCCACTCCTCCAAGTTGAAAAGGAGTCCAGACGCGAGGACAATTGGTGCAGCGTGAAAACAACGCAGCATCAGCCAACTTCACCCTGCCGACTGAAAAGGACCCATATCATAGGAAGGAGGGAAAACGTGTGCTGGTAGACTATTCCATCTTTTGGCAACAAAAGAACGTGTCACCACTCTTCTACTATTATCCTAACAAACCTTTACAGCGCCATCTATCTATTGATAGATACAGAGGTCTGTAATTTCAGGTGGAATTAATTCCGATCTTGTTTCAGGCGTCATGCATGTATATTTCATTGCAGCTGACAGCGCAGTGTCGTGGGAAATCAACCTGTTTGAAGGGATCTTGTGTTGGTAAGCTCTGCGTAATTGTTCGTTATTAGCCATGACATATTGATACTGCTCTGTTTGGCAGACGGACCAGGGTAGTAAATTGTAAACTACATTGATTATATAGGTATTTTGCTTCCACATTTGGAAAACATTCCAAAGCTTTATCTATTTTTATTAATATGTTTCAGTACATACTTACCTTACATATTTAAGATATGTAACTTGTTGTCTCTGTCTTAGTAAACCGATTTTTAGATATTTTGTACTTTCATAAAATTGATCAAGCAGTTATTTCTGTTTTAAATATGTATAATGGATGACCATACCTATATAAATTCTCTGTTACTATTTATTTACATTTTCTGTGTCATATGGGTGGTGCTAAAGGGTCTAGTTTTCCTTGAAATCGTCTGTACACAGTCTACTTTCGGCCGGAGTCTAGGTAGATGGGGCTCGCACCACAAAGGGCTGAAGGCTGGTGTTGTGGCACGACCCCAATGGCTCCACTTTAAAAAGGTGTCAAGGTCAATACATTCACTCCGGTGATTACTTTTTTTCACTTTTTAAATGTTCCGGATCATACTGAGGACACGGAGGGGAAGAGCAGGAGTTTTCATAAAGTATACCCACCTTTCCCCAAAGGGTTCGGAGGATAGTCCCACATAACGATTCGCATCTTCCCGGGCGCTGTGGTATGCGTAAATGCTTAAGGGTCAATGCATCCAATTTCAATTCAACATCACTTAAAATCAACGGTAAGTGCTAATCAATTCTTAGAATACGATCACTATAAGCCTAACCAGATCCCATTACACGAAACCCATTACTCAATAACCTATTGTGGATTAGTGCATTTGCGGTGGGGAGATTAATTGCCCCCCATACTGGCTGAGAGTAGAGCTTAGGACCTATTAGACTCTGACAACGGACACAAGCCAGCTGCTATACTTCCCATTTTTCATTGTTGATGAATAACAATGATGAATAGTTAGCAACCTATTAGACTTTAAATTAGGTCCATGTTCAAAGTCTTGAGAGAGTAATGGTAACATTGTGAAATATGTTTTTAGCGGAGCGGTGTTGTCTTTTATAATAATCAGGTAGGTTTATGAAAATAATGGGGAGGAAGATTATGTTATATCATGAACTGGTAAGCCTAACTGGAACGCCATTGGGGATTAGTCTGCTCATCTTTTAAATTATTGTATATACATATTATTATATTGGACTCAAACCGTTCTCGTTAACTTTTAGTTAGTAATTGTTTTTTTTTTGTTTTTATTACTTTCGGGTAAGCACTTAGCCTTTATCGGACCTGATGTAAGTGATGATACCCCAAGGTGAAAGCACACTTCATCCGGAATCCTCAACTACTGATGACGACATCAATCACCTAAAGGTGTCAAAATGCAAATATATTAAAATTATTCACCGTAGTAGATTCGCGTTGAAAAGACTAAAGGTTTTACTACTATCCGTAACATTACGGATACATATCCGAAATGTATCCGATTGGAGAGATAAAAACCTACTCAAACTCTTTTATCACAACAATTTTAATTTACCCTATGCCCACAATCTATGCCATTCTCATTCAAATTGAAATTCTATCTGTGGCCAACTGCAATTACCATGCTCTGCCTATACAGAGCAAAATTCCAATCACCACCCTCCAAATCGACTAGCCCCATGCATTTATTCCTTTCGCGTTTAACTTCTTTTTTTTATTTATTGCACAATCCTCATTTGTGTTGCAAATTAATTCCCGAACGCACTTACAGTTCGTAAAATGGCTGAACGCATCGAACGAATCCAGCTGACGTTTCTCTCACACATGGATACCATAAATTAAGTGATAATTTGGACATGAAATAATTTATTCAATAGTTAACTACTTTTAACTATATAACTTTTTAAACTATCATGGTCACTTACATTAGAATAAATATTATTAACGGGATTATTACCATGTTTATTGTCGTGTTTGAGTATCCGATATTTCGGCACAGTTGCATGCGCCATGATCACGGATGTACTGAAGTGATTGCGGGTGGGGTGATTATGAGCAGACAAAACGATATACCCTCTTCCATAGTCGTTTTTTGCCCTCAATACTCAAATATCCGATACTCAAACACGACAAAAAACATGGTAATAATCCCGTTAATAATATTTACTTTTAACTATTTCATTAGTGAATATCATAAATATTTTAATATTGTTATTTTTGTATTTACAATGTTTTATTTTAATCAAGAATAATAGGCAAGTATGTTAAAACCATTCTTAGTTTAGTCTTAGTTTAAAATCTAAATTAATTAATTCATTTTAAAATTTAATTTATTAATTTTAAAACCATATGTTATATTACTTAAAAATCTTCTCGGATGTGAGGAACGATAATCAATACATTGCGCTGCAAAATGATTTGCATATTATTTCGGACTGGTGCTCATCTAAGCACATGAAACTTAATGTCGATAAGTGCTGTGTAATATCTTTTACTCGAAGGAAAAATAATCATAGGCGTTCATATTGTGTGCAGGAAAAAGTTTTGTGTAGAAAGCAAACCGTTAAAGATTTGGGTGTTTTGTTTGATGAGCAGTTGTCATTCCGTCCTCACTTCATAGTGATAGTATATGCTCATGCATATCATAAAAAAGAGTCAGAGGCTCATGGGTTTTGTTATAAGATCTACAAAGGATTTTAAAAAGCCACAAATTGTCCTTACTCTGTTTTCTAGTCTGGTCAGAAGTGGTTTGGAGTATTGCTGCCCAATATGGTAGCCTTACTATAAAGTCCACATGGAAAATATTGAGAGGGTTCAGAAGCGATGCATGAGGTACATAAACCGCAAATATAACCTTGGTCGCACGCTCGGCAGTTACAATGCAAGGTTGTCTAAATTTGGTGTGCTTCCTTTGAGTGCTCGTCGGGAGAGATACGACCTACTATGCCTTCACAAAATATTGCACTCCTCCATTGATGCTCCAAATCTGCTGTCATCACTGAATTTTAACACAACATATAGAACGCGTTTTCCAAGCACTTTTGCAATACGTGTATTCAGAAACAACACGTCATATTATAACCCCTTAGTTAGAATGTGTCGAATTTTTAATGATTTGTTACGCTTTGATAGGGATGTGGACGTTTTTAGTAGGTTTCCTCAGTTTAAAAAAATGGTCACCGGTGTAATGAAGGCCAAGTGTTTCTCAGCCTCCTCCTCCGTCTGTCCAATGGAGCGGAGTCAGTCAGTTAGATAGACACCCACCTTACTCCGTTTACTATTGCACCTAATTATTATTAGTCTTTACATTAGTCTCTAAATTAATTAATCTTCTTTTTTTGTATTATTATTATTAGTTTTAAGTATTACTTTATTTAGGATCAGCATTGTTGCGTTTCAAACTATACTCAAAATGTCATGCTGTGTACACTCCTTTTGGATTACCGTCTAGCCAGTAAGGTTAACCAATTATGTTACTGTACTCATGCAAGGATTGTAATCTGTTTGTGTACCTATAGAAATAAATAAATAAATAAATAAATACATATGGTTTTAAAATACACTTACTAAACAGTTGCGTGGACAGTAGTAAAGCGACAGAAACATAAGAAGTCTGTACAAATATACAGTATGTCCCAAAATCGGCACTTCAAGCTGACACGCAAGATATTTTAGCTTCAGATCTAACTTATAACATAATATTTTGCAACTTGCTATGGATCTTCTTTATGACTACTCAAAGCGGAGCAGCGTGAGTAGTCTTTAAGTTTCCAGATACACACTAAAAAAACAATCATATTTTTTCGTATTATTTTGCAATTTCTAAGTAACTTCTAAGTATTTAGAACTACGACGCTTATTGTTACAGCTTCTATTTAAATATCAATAATATCCTTTGTCGAAACTTTGCGATTCCGCCAAACTTCAACTGCGTATCTACCCTATTCTTGTAGGATTTATGCATAATGTAGCGGTGATCCAAATTCACGTTGTTTTATTTATGCTAATGATTTAGTTTAACAGTTCTGATTCCGGTTAAGTGCACATCAAAAGCAATTTTGTCTTTACATCATATAACATGACATACATATTCATTAAACCTGTAAACCTAAAAATTTTGACAGCTGCGTTGCTTGGGGTAAGGTTAGGCTTTTCTTGACTGCAAAAGTCTTGGGTTCAAATACTGTAAGGAATTATTCGTTGATGCATGCATTTTTAGCCATGAAAATCTATTAATATATTATCAAAACGTGCAGGGCTTTATCAATAATAAAAATAAAAAATAAAAATATTTTTTTAAGGTTTATTTGAATTATGTGTGTTGTAGTCTCTAAAAGACATTCAATAGGTTTCGATTAAAATATTCTACTATTTTTTATAATATACTTTAATTTTAAACAACTATTACCTGCATGTATAATCTTTTTATCCTAGCACCCATTACTTTTCATCACCCAAGATTTTCTAAAAGAGATTTCTTGCTATTTTTAGTCTCGTTATTTGTACACTATTTTGCAACATTTTGTGCAATTGAGTGCCCACGTCCGATAATCGGTGACCGATTTTTTAGCCGGTGAAAATGAAACGTATGGAATTCTATGTTGCACGCACACGTCTTACAAAAAGTCGGTGACAAATCGGTACTAAAATCTCGGTGAAAAAGTCAGAGCCGTAAAGTCCTCTATTAAACATAGTAATATATAATATATATTTAAATAATTTTTTGCGACGTTAATTACATGGTGGACTTAATGTCTGACTTATTCTCTACCAGTCAACCAAACGGGGGTGCAGAGATAACATAGGTAGGTGCAATTATGAGTTATAACTAAAGTGTCTAAAAATTACAGATTGTCATCATTCAATTTCCGGCCTAACCAAAGCGTGATTATGCAAAAGCTAACATTTCAAACTGAATAATTAAATCAGCCGCAGCATTTTCGCTATGTTGACATAAATATTTCGTTTGGCTATTATTTGCATGAACCCTTTTAGCCGGCCGTTCATTTCCTGTACGGCTTTAATACACAGATAATGTGGGATCAGTGATTCGTTCCATTCGCTGACCGGTTGCTATTTATTGAGCCATTATCGGAAGCAACGTACTAAACATAATGGTGTTTTCTAATCTATTACAATTCCCTATTACGCATGGATAGATGATCTTGTACATAGTACATTTTCTCATACTATTAAAATGATGGCGCTTCTGCGAGTGCTTAGGTTAAGCAACTTTCGACAAAGGCCGGTCATCGGATGACCAAATTTTTTTCATCTGGAGCTCCTCCGTGCTTTAGATGGCACGTAAAGCCGTTGGTCCCGGCTGCATTAGCAGTTAACATCTACTTGCACTGGGCCCGCGTGGTGGTTTATGGCCCGTTTTCCCTACTAATCCATTGGGCAGGCTCGTGCCCCAGTAGTGGACATAAAGTGGGGGACATAAAATGAGCTGATGATGGTGATTATTGAAATAAAACAACTCTTACGGATGCACTCGCGTATTCGCATTTATTTTACACAATTTGATTTTTTTTATTCGTTCGCGAATTTTAAATATTTTGACATGACGTGTTGATGAAATAATAAACATTAAAACACATATTTTGTTTTTAGTTTTAGGGTGCAATGTGCGGTGCGCCGGTGTGCCGGTGGTGCTGTTAACGGTTCTCTGCAACGATCGCAAAAGTAAAGCTATATTTGATGTATACAAAAACTGATTGGGTTATTATTATTTGGTTAGCGAAAACTGGTTTTCGATTTAGCATGCTTTAGAAGACACGTTGCGGTTAGCCTGCTGATGCCCTTTATTGCTGTAGTACCATTGGATAGTACCATCAATGGTACTAGTGACACTTCTATATCGCTAGTTCCATCGTGGGCTGATGCGTTAAATAGCACATTTAGAGATCAAGCTGTAACCCACTATCAGACTCGAAAGAGCAGTGGCTGGCGCATTCGGGTTGCTATCTTGCAAGTTAAGCAACTGTTTTAATCCCGTCTCAGCGGATGGATCACTTCTTGCTTAGAAAGGCACTTCAAGTTATTGGCCCCGGTCGTTGGTTTTCATACATACTCGTAAACCTTCTTCATCCACTTAAAAGCCACGCTCTTGTCGGTGTAGCCTTTTCCATTTTTCTTAATCTCAATCTAACTAACTAATATTTTAACTTCTTCGACATAAAAAAAAGTCGTTAAAATCTGAAAAACTCGCATTGTGGCCGTGTGCCCGTGGTTTATAACGCCTTCTACTGAACAACAACGGAACTTTAAGTGGTAGACTAAAAAAGAGTAGGTACTTTAAAATATATCTCGAAGGGTACATAATATCCTTAGATTTATCAGATACCTGATTGCAAGTGACGTTACCATCCTACAGCTAATTAGCCCTCATCAATTAAGCGCTCAGTCTATCGACAATAGTCTCATACAGACGTACAAACATCATGATGGCACAAAATATTGATACAGCAGGAGGTAAGCTTAATATACAGGAATTTTGTATTGCCACCTGAAGGGAAAGTACTCTTAATGTAGATAGAAAATATACTCAAAAAAACATTCCTTTATTTTTGAAAAGAAAGAAAACTGCATTCGAAGATTTTGCCTGCCATACCCGGTAATCGAACCAACTAAAATCTGTAAAAATTACACCCTGTACATTTATTGCATCGATCGATAAGGATGAAATCTCTCTAACAAACATGATAAATTAAATGAAAGGAGACCATGAAAAATGCAATGGGTCAAGTTATAGCACTTTTACTCAAAAATCCATCTGTTTACTTGCGTTAGTAATTAATAATTATCATTAAAGTATTTTTTGTTTGTGAGATTTCATCCTTATAAATTGACCCTAACGATCGATGCAACAAAAGTACAAGGTGTAATTTTTGCAGATTTTAGTCGGTTCGATTCCCGGTGTGGCCAGCGAATAAAATCTTTGAATGCAGTTTTCTTTCTTTTCAAAAATAAAGGGATATTTTGTTTGAGTAAAATAAGAGTACTTACCCTTCAGGTAGCATTATAAAATTCCACCCTGTATATCGCGCTTGAGTAACGCACACATAGACGACCTCTCACGGACACGGAATCTAGCTACAGCGGTGCTCGGTTCGCTACGCTCGCTCGTGCGTCTCGGACTGACTCACTGGTTTAAGATGGAGTGAGATTCCGTGCTCTATGTCAGTGATGGGCAAACTACGTCCCACGGGCCATCTCTGGCCCGCGAATGGTTCAAATCCGGCCCGCGACCATCCAACAAAAAATCAAGTGTTGTGTGTTCCAGAAAATACATACTTAATAATACCAATATTTTTATTTAATAAACAAATACAGCCATTAGTTCAATAACCTGGCCCGCCATACATTTCCATATTGTAAATATTGGCACGCAAAGGAAAAAGTTTGTCCATCCCTGGGGGGTAACCACGAGCTCTTATAGCAGTATTATTGCAGTTGTGAAAACGAGACGCGTGTAGTGGCGAATATATTTGCGTCTCTTTTCCACAACTGCAATAATATTGCTATAAGAGCTCATAGTCAGGGGGCTGGTCTATGTGTTCGTTGCTCGAGCGAATATTAAGTCTACCTTCTGCAGTCTTCTTATTTTGTGGTGATGGTGTCACATATTGATTTTCCGATCACACATTGAATTGCTCGCCTCCCCCGACAGTTGGCACGTCAATAATAACTGGTAACTGTATATTGTTGAATAAAATGATTAACCTACGCGGGGCACGGTTGACCGGGGTTTAGTTACTGTCTGATACTGTGTACAGGGTGTTTAAAAACAGAATTAAAAAAACCCGTGCTGCACTTTGTGTGCCTACAATTTATGTATAATTAGCGATTTAGCCTTGTTCCTTGTGAACATCATCAATGGTGCAGAAAGGTTATAAAGATAACTTTTGTGCACTAATTGTAGTCCAGCTGTCTATGGTTTGGGCTAGGTGTTGATAAGTTTATAACTTTTACTTGAAGTTTAAAAAATGACCACTTTATGGTTTGTGGTTGTGTTATGTTTATGGTTTGGAATTGTAAATTTTCCAAACATTCTTATTAAATAGTTGTCAATGTGCATTGACATTGCTGTTTACATCGAAACTGAAGATAGCACATCAAACCCATGACTTTTCCCAATGCGGACGACAGCTCACCTAACTGACTTGTCGAGACTCTGTTTATCAATAATGGGTTTCTCGTGTAGTAAAGTAACATTGTGTAAATCATTTGCCCTTTATCGGACTAGGTACGTCATACAGCGAACAAGCTCATTAAGCGGCGACAATTTCAGTGTCCCATTGACATTAGCCAAAACAAAAAACGGTTCACTACTGACATTTAATCGTCATTATATTTGTCAATTCGAAAACAAAGAACAGCCTGTATTGTTTACAAATGTCAACGGGGAAGTCGCAACGCGTGAACATAACGTGGATATGACATAATTTTAATGCAGCCCCCTCGTTCGGACGAATCAAATGAAATAAAGAGCATATGTATATCGGGTCGGGTTACGTGAGCAGCGAGTACTAATTCTAAGGTGTGGTCCAATTGAAGAGCGAAAGCGATTTTTAGTTATACTGGAAGAGCAAGTGCTTTCTTTCAATCTCAGATGATGGTAAGTGTTATTTAGTGTATAATGGTTAATTAAAGGATACGATAAATAACTAATTAAGTAAGAATAAATAATTAAAATAAGTAGTAAAATAAGTAGAAAAGGATCTTAGCCACGTCCAACGGCCGGACTGGTGAGAGGTGGCTAAGCACAGAGTAGGGTGGCGAAATCTCGTGTCGGAGGCCAAGATCCACTTCGGGTCCCTGAGCCAGCGCAGTAAGTAAGTAAGTACCTAATTATAAATAATTAAAATAAGTAGTTTTTAAACAAACTAATGAAAACAAGCAGATAAATATAAAACAACTAGTTGCCACTCGCGGTTTCACCCGCGTGGTTCCCGTTCCCGTGGGAATATCTGAATAAAAAGTAACCTATGGGTTATTCCCGATTATAAACTATCTGTATGCCGAATTTCATCCAAATCCATTCAGTAGTTTTTACGTGAAAGAGTAACAAACATCCATACTTACTAACTTTCGCGTTTATAATATTAGTATAACGCAAATTCTAGTAAGAAAGTTAAATGGTATTTATAAGTCGATTGTCGAGTCGCCGAAGATGAAAGTCACTTGGAATCCTTCGCCACAGAGGTACTGGCTATCTAATTGCTAGCGGCACAAGATAGGGACACCCAGAAAGTAAGCTTAATACATACCACGCTCGAGAAACTCACACATAGACCCCTTGCACAGACACGGATCTCAGAACAGCTCGGAACAGTTCAAGCGCAGCTGTTACCTATGAGTGTAGAGTACCGTTTGCGTGAGAGTTTCTCGTGAGCGGTATGTGATGTGTGAAGTCGGGAGACGAAATGATACGACGGCGACGGACGTCGGTTCTTAACTGAATATGAATATTTATGAAAAATACTGCTTTTATACTGTTTCTAAACAAAGGAAAATATTAAAGTAATTAATAGTAAAAATGGACTTGTTCAATCATATGATAGCATATTAGAAATACGTGCTATTTCAAGGTTACATGATTTGTGTATTTAATTTATATGAAACATTATGTTGAGTTACAATATTATGTGTTAGTCATTTCCATATGATGTTATGTGGCGCACTCTACTACAGGTACCCGAGCGCGTTCTATGACGCTTACCTTCTTCATGCTCTTTATTTTGTACTGAAAGTATGTAGCTGTGCGGTTGTGTTCCATATATGTCACATGCCAAAATTATTAACGCAAATAGGTGCCGTTAAACTTATACTATCACATATCATATAATAAATGAATTGACTTAGATAAATGATTGGTCTCGCGCGCTCGACTAGATACCGCCGGCGTACTTGTTAAATGCGCCAAAAAATACTACGCCGAAGTCAATCGCGTTGCAAACTGTGTGTGAGGTGCGCGTACCGAATGTTTTGTTAAATGTTGGTTATAAACCGAAGTAAAATGCCAGTTTGCGTAGTTAAACTGTGTAAACTTAATACTACAAGAAATAAGAAGGACACCGTTCACACGCTACAATATTGAGTTGCCGCATTCACGGAGCTATTATTTTTAGGTAGCGTGGTATCTAGTCGAGCGCGCGAGACTAATCATTAATCTAAGTTAATTGGTATCGAATTATAATAAGTTTGTAAGATATTGTACGAATAGAAATGCAATAACATTGTCAGATTTCGCGTTTTATTCATAAAAAGTCCAAGCGCAGCGAAACTCCGTGTCGGTAAGAGGTTGTCTATGTATGCAATGCTCGAGCGCATTCGTATGAAGCTTACCGTTTGCAGTCACCTTATTTTGTGCTAGCAGTCAGATTGGTTTCTTAAAATAAAGCCCAGGCGCGACCGCGAAATGAGCGAGGTCATTAATGAGCCCTCTTAAACTCGCAACGATAATTTTCATAGATGAGGCTCGACCGCGAAAGAGGCTAGCGGAGAGCCTCAACTATGAAAATTATCGTTGCGAGTTAAGAGGGCTCATTAATGACCTCGCTCATTTCGCGGTCCCCGGGCTTCAGTGGTGGTCAGCTAAAATAAAGCTATCAAATTCACATACGCATTATTGAATTGTCGTCGTGTGTCGGATCGGAGGCCAAGATCCACTTCGGGTCGCTGAGCCAGCGGAGTAAGTAAGTATTCTTTAGTAGTAAGATAGTATTGACGCCTCGGTGGCCAAGTGGCAGAGCGCTCAGCCCGATACCTACCCGAAGGTCCCGGGTTCAATTCCCAGGTCGGGCAAAATGTATTTCGGATTTTTCGATGCATAGCCCGGGTTTGTAATCACCAACCCGCATTTGGCAAGCGTAGTGATTAAGCCATTACCCATCAATTGTAGCGATGACTTGATTTCAATGATGGAGGCCTTTGCCCAGCAGTGGGACAACTATAGGCTGTTTACTATCTACTATCTACTAAGATAGTATTATTAAAGGGATTATTAACCACTCAGTTCGCAATAATTTTATTTTTCTACCTTTGCTAAAAATCTTAATCGATTATCCATTAGGCACAACAATTATTTAATAAACCGCTTGCTTCTATGACTTAAAGCTGCAATTCTACATTGTCATATATCGGTAGTGTCTCACTGCAGATTGTCATAGCTCTAAAATCAGAATGACAGCTCATTGTGGCATAATTACTGCGTATTGTCCATTAATGCCGCTCCCATATGGTTCATATAGGGAAGCTTCGTACAATAGAGCTTAATAGAATCACTTGTTCTCAACCTGCTTTTTTATAACGGCGGTGACATCGAGATGTATTAAATTTTCTTGTTACTTTATGAGGAAATTGGTCTGTTTGTTTGTTTGGTATTTGACAAACATTTTTAATATATTATATTAACCTGTTTTCTACAGTACCCCATGCTTGGGGTAATCCAGAAGACGCAACATCTATTACTATCTATGAATACCGAATTCCATTTAAATCCAGGTTTGTCGGCGTGATCATATGAATAAAGAAGCAGGAAACTATGTGGATCGCTACTTAATTAACAAATTTAACTTACTATCTCAACTAAATAAAAATCCTTAATTGTTATAAACTTAAAATAAAAAGCTTAGTAAAAATATATTTATGAATTTAAATTTCATCCTAATGCATCAACGATCGTCCTATGAACCCCTCCAGAAAGCTCTCTACTCTTTTATTTCTTATACTATTATTTAAATCAATTGCTCTATCAAAATAAACTTCAAGTAGAACACCACTTCTTTTAAATACTTAATTGTATCGTTAAAACTGAGAGGTTGTGGCATGTAAGATGTCTGTGCGTTCGCTTAGTGTCTCAGTATTTTCATTATTTTAATAATCTGCTGCGAATAAAACGGTTACTGTAAATTCTTACCTGTCCTTTTCACAGCAAAGGTATGCATTAAATACAGATTTAGTTGCTTTGTATCGGTCCCTTTTAAATGTTTCATCATCAGTTCATTTTATATACCCACTGCTGAGGCACGAGCCTTCCTTATGAATGGATTGGGTGAATGGGCCATAAACCACCACGCAGGCCCAGTGCGGATTGTTGTTAACGACTGCTGATGCAGCCGGGACCAATAGCTTTACGTGCCTTCCGAAGCACAGAAGAGCTCGAGATGATAAAATTTTGGTCACCCATTCGATGACCGGCCTTTGCGAAAATTGTTTAACCTCAGCACTCGCAGGCCGGGCGCGTTAACCACTGCGCCATCGAGCTCCTCAAATGTTTAATTCTTATTAAATGTGACGGCAAATTGACTGCAGAAGAATAAACGGTGAAATAAATACGACACTATTAAAAATTCTAATGCATTTATTTAGTTAAGCAAATTTTTGTAATGTTTGCTATGAATGTCATAAGAGCTAATTTTAAAGGCAGGAAACCTTTTACTGAGGAGAACCGGCAAGAAACTCAGAAGGGCATTTATTTTTTCCCTTTCTTTTAGTACGGCAAAATATTGGAAATTTGCCCTTTAAAGGAAATAAAAAGGAAATATTAAATTAGAAATAATATCTACCATTACCAATGTCTACAATTTCGTATAAGCAGCAAACCGATTTTTAAACTATGCACTTCCCGAAAATTCCGAAAATCCTACTAATATTATAAACGCGAAAGTTTGTAAGTACGTATGGATGTTTGTCACTCTTTCACGTAAAAACTACTGTATGGATTTGGATGCAATTCGGCATACAGATAGTTTATAACCTGGATTAACACATAGGATAAATTTTATCCCGATATTCCCACGGGAACGGGAACTACGCGGGTGAAACCGCGAGCGGCCGCTAGTTTCTTATATACGACTCAAAGAAGTGTTTTGATATGTCAAATCGGGGACACGCACTAGTGCGTGATGCCGTTCCCTCTAGAAAACCTTCGAAGGTGATTCGTTGCACACGGCATGAGGAACCCTTTAAGTCTCTCGCTGCCCCCAAAAAGCCCCGGTGAAGCTGAAAATGCCGTTTGAGGCAATCAACAAACTCTCTACAAAAAAAAGCTGCAGTCTACACACAAATGATTCGCATCGACGGAACGTAATCAATTTCAATGTTAGTACGCGCCGTTGATCGGGATCTCCTTTACCGTTCTTCATTAACCCGATTTTATCGAGTATGATTTTTATAATAATTGAACCGTCCCTTGATGTAGCGATTAAGACTTAAAAAAATGCAAACTGTTTTTTTTGCGTTGCGTTAATAAACATTCGTCTTCGCTTCCGCGTGTTGAATTTATAACAGTTCGCCGGTTGCAAATATGCTTTTTTTAAATTTATTTATAACACCAAACATGAAAGGTAAATGTGTTTTAATAAATTCTTGATTTTTTTAAATATTATGATTTTCGTACGATTAGGGTATTATTTTTTGAACTGTTGGCCTGTTATATGGTAACTGTGTTGCCTGAGAATAAACGAATTCAATATTATATCATTATTTTTAAAAAATCAAAGCGATAGTAGAAGGGCAGACAGTTTAATTGATTTACATCATCATAAACGTACCACTACTGGGCTTCAGCTTTCTTACACCAACAATATAGCGAATCCACAATATGGGCCTAAACTCACCACGACCCGGCCCAATCCAGATTTTTATTACATAAATGATTTAAAGAGACGGAATCTATAGTCATATAACAGCACTGGAACAAATAGTTATGTAGAATACGGTGGAAAGCGTATTTTTTTAACCAAGCTTAACATTAACACATCTCCTGTTCCTACGCTTTAAAAGCCATAGGCGGCCAACAGTGGATTATTGTAGATTTACCACAAAGTAAATTCATCGCAGAAAAAAGTATTTGTAAATTTTCCAAACTTCTATTTTTATGAAGTAAGTTTGTCATATTTTAATTTGGACCTGTGACGAACTTACACTTATTTTTAATGCATGTGACAAATTTACTTTCAATGTATGGAGTGTACAAAAATGTGACGAACTTACTTTGTAGCAATTGTACAAAACCCCCAAAAGTCTTCTACATAGGTAAAAAACCTAAGGTATGATAAAATGTTTTTCTGTTTTGTTTTCATAATTTTTACCGCAAATTTTTTTGCGAACAAATTACAAAAACACAAATGTTGAAAAAATTTCCACGAGCAGGATTTGAACCTATTAAGCTATCGTGGTTCTAACCAGCCCGCCGAAACTATTCAACACTATTTACTTTTTTACTTTGAAAGCCAAAGGCGCCCTTTCAATTTCAACAACTACCGTCATTAACATCCGATCATAATATGACCACCTGACCCGGTATGTCAGAAGGGTGCAGGTTCAAATCCTGCTCGTGGAATTTTTTTCAACATTTGTGTCTAAGGTATGATTCTAAAGGTACCTAGTCAGGCTAGAAACGCCTAGAGCGCTAGGATAAAGATAAGGATCTACAGCTATGATCAATGTTACATTTGATTCAACAATTACCCCATTCCACGGTATAATGTACCTGTTACTCTACATAATATACATGTTTGTAATCGTTACGTGCCTCCAAACAATAACTCTTCTCATCCAATAGGTATCTAGCCTACTTATCTGATTCACACCAACAATCGTACTCTTTGAACCAAGGAGTTTGTTGTTTCAAAGCTAGCTGATACCGTTACACAGTGTCCAAGATCTTATCTAAAGCTAAATGTTTCGGAATAAAATTGGTCGCGGTTGTTGGAATCCGATCTCGATCGGACATACGATGAATCGATTGGATCTCGAAAAAATCTCGATACTGGTTGCCGATCCTATCTGCGTCGATGTTGCGTAATTACAGTGTAGATACATCTGCAGTTTATTCGTTCGCCAAACTTCGTATCTACATGCATAATTCATACTTTATAAAGTCGATTTCGTGTTGTTGTGTACTTTCAATAATGCTGAGTGAAATGTCAAGCGTTGATGGCGTCACGACAACAGTGTCGTTAGAATGCTATGAAATCTCAACTAGAGTTCTTATTGACGTTTTTTTCTCACTTATTAAATGGTCTAAAAGTTATAAAAGTCAACACCGGTTGTGAATATTATTATAAACCTTTAATTAGGACTATGTTACTTGGGCTTTAGTAATAATAATAATTATTAATTTTGTATCTTTATCGCCAAAATTTTTTTTAAATACTACTTTTTATGTTCGCGGAATTGTCTTTTTGTTTCATTGTAGCTTTGAAGGGACTTGATATATTTTTTTAAATATCTGCTTTATTTAGCTAGTGAAACAAACACACTACTCTACAATATTTATCGTGTTAACATAAATAGATGCTAAGAAAATTAAAAAAAAATTTAGTATGAAAAATAAAATTTTATAAAAAATCTTCATACAAAACGCCAATTTCATAAGTAAGGACCAAATATTATGGAACGAATAGATTCACACGTGACTAAGATTTTAAGCTCCGTACTTTGACCAACATGCCAATATGCTTTGTTAGTCAAAGTTCAAATACAGTTACGAAGGTATACTGAAGATTTTCCACCGGATTTAGACCCAGAGTTCCCGTATTCGACCCCCAGCGGGCGTAGGTACATGATTATTCTCGGTCTGGTTGGTGCTATCGTTGCTTTAAGTCCGCCTAGCTAGCTTCCATCCTATCTAAATAAATTGGTGTTGATAGTATTGATGTGTATTGTTAGTTAGAGATACTCGTAAGAGCCTCAGTAGTTGAGGTTATAGGGTACGCTTTTTTCCAGCTTAATCATTTATTAAACATCAGGTGAGTCAATGATCAAATGCTTCCATCATCTCAGCCAAAAGATGTCCACTGCTGGACAAAGGCCTCCCCCAAGGACCTCCACAACGACCGGTTTTGTGCTGCTCGCATCCAGCGGCTTCCCGCGACCTTCACCAGATCGTCGGTCTACCTTGTTGGAGGCCTGCCCACACTGCGCTTTCCGGTACGCGGTCGCCACATGCCGATCATGTCGATCATGTCGATCAAATGCTTACCCGTAAGGAATAACATAAAAAATATAACAAACTATTATTACATAGGGTAAATACTAATCTTGATAGTAAGACGGTCAGAGGATCTACAAGTAAGTCCGCATCCGCAACTTACGTCGACTTATGCTGCAAAGTCAAATGGTGTAATTTGACTAATACTATTGCTTCAGTACATCAATGTGAACCGGCAGACAGAGCAGATTGCCACACAAATAAGGGTAATTAAAAAGACATCAATGAAGGGGTTGTTATACAAACACACGGGCGGGGTAAGAGCTTTTAAATGTCTATTAATTCACACAGTTTTCGTCGTTCGTCACATTGTGCTCGCTAATTTTACGACGACACTCGTACGTTCACATGGGGCTTAGTGTAATACTGCCTTTCGGTTCGGCTAGCATGCTCTTTCAGTCTGTTTAGCACTGGCTGTAAATGGTTAAAAAGAAAATGTGTACGAACCTTTTTTGGAAATGTTTAAAATACATATATTTACAACAGAATTTACCTAAAGGTGATTCATTTGCACTAGTAGTGGTCGCCCAGTGGTCGAAATTCAACCGTAATTTTATTAAGGCTGCACGGATTGTATCCTAAGCAATGAAAAATTAAAAAAAGATAGAATGTGAGTTTGGATTGGCATTGACAGATTTCATCCACTCCTCTTCCATTTTTGAAATTTTTGAAAGGAGAATAAGCGTGTGTGTACACATGGTAGTGTGTGTAATGTTTGTTGTATAATTTAAAAAATATATTAACATTCTGTACTCCTTCTCTATATAAACTATAAGTGTGCGAAATTTCATACTCCTCCGTCCGCGCTATTTTCGTAAAAAGGGGTACCTACAAAGTTTTTGCTTCAGGTATTAATATATAGATTATGACCTTTTTACATTACGTTGCTCTTGAATGAGAAAGTCATGTTTAGTCATTCATTATAAGAAATCCAAAATTAGACTTAATGGCGGAAAGTAGAGTGGTGTATGCTATTTCGTTTTATTTATAAAATTTTAACCGATGTTAAATAAAATAATGGTGAAGTGAATTCTTGCAATGTTTATGAAGGTAAATGACTGAAGCTAAACAGGTAATGTCACTTTTCACATGAGATCTCATTTGAATACTCTCATTCTGAAACTCAAAGAGTTAGGAAGAATATCATTCAAAAACTCAGCATCTAACTATCATCGAATATTATCCTCTATAGAAAAAATCCCCACCTAACCTTGACACTTGGCCAAATATGCAACCGAGCCATGCCATTAAAGAAAAACAATAAAATGCTTCTGGCCTACTTTTGTGCAATCTCTTTTCTACTTGTCGTTACTTCTCCTTGTTCAGTTACCTAATCAATTTCCACAGTTTATCATACACTGATTACTCCGCGTTTTGGAAGCACTTATTTCCCATCTCCACCAACCAAGTACGTCATAATAACTCACGTCGGTAATTACTTAATTTGAAATCCTGCATAAGAGGCCGTGTGCCGTCTGGATTGCGGTGACGCAACTTCAAAACACTTAACTGTTTAAACGAATTTGTTTGTACATTAACTGTTTTTCTACTTTACAACGACGTATGAAAATTGGGGAGCAAAACATCTGAGGTTATAGTCAGAGAAACTTAAAAAAAGATTTGAAAAAAAAGAATTTATATAAATTCCTTAGAGAGAGAGCCTTATTTACTGTTCAGAAAATTACAAAAAAATTTAGGACAAAAATATAAAAGTGAAGAGTAAAAATTATTCTATGAAGAGTGTAAAGAGCATTTACGCAGCTCACTAGCGCCGCCAATGAAAAAAAAACATATCTAGTAATTAGAGATAGAAAATCAAATTATACTCAACAAACTATTTGAATGAAGTAATTCAGCATTTTTACGTCACCTAATGAACATCTGACATGTTATGGTTTAGTTAAATACGGCGTTATAGTTAAAAGTGGCCGTAACGTCTTATTTAACTAAACCATAACATGTGAGGTGTTCATTAGGTGACATAAAAATGCTAAATTACTTCATTCAAATAGTTTGTTGAGCATAATTTGATTTTCTATCTCTAATTATTTCTTCTGCGCTCCGAAACGCATGCACACAAGCTCGTAGTTCACCAACGTTAGCACACGGAAAAAAGCACGGGAAAGGAGTACGCGATGACGCGGGCTGTCCCCGCAAACGCGGATCGGGCAGCGTATGTAGCTGTAGTAACGGAGAATAACAAGTGTGTCACTGAGCGCTGCCGAGCAGTATACACGTATTTTTCTTGGGATTGGGTGTCGCGATTGCGAATTTTGTTGCTTATAGGTGGGTGCCTATTGAAAATGTCTGAAAAAAAAACCTGTTGTTTGTGAGGATGTCTTAACACACACAACCATAATCCCACTTTGTCCTTTTTTACTTTGCCGACAGATATAACAAAGGTAAGTTTACAATATAAAAGACACCCAAATTCACACAATAATAAATTAACTATGTGTGACTCAACCTTAGTCGGTAGGTAAAGCTCGGTACGTCGATTCAAGGTCACGGCACTGTTGCCTCACTCTTTTTGCCAATCTTGACCATCATTAAAATTAGGGGTTTTTAATTACTGATTTTTTAGCGATTTTAAGTTACTGTTTTTTTTAAACGACATAAAGCCGCTGCAACGCTGGTATTCTGGAGAAGCCTAAATCGGTGACGTGTCCACAAAACAATGATAAATAAACCAACATAGACAAATAAAAATAATAAAACACTAAACACACAAAAAAAAAACACAATAATGATATAAAAGACACTACATTACACACTACTCAGCACTATCATCAAATTCCTAGCTGTCATCTAATAAAGTTTCAATTAAACTCTATGTTATTTTTTGGTAACGACAAGGAAGAGTGGATCACTGATTCCTCTGCCGAATACTGGTGCCACAACCTTAGATCGAAATGCATTTCTGAAAAAATAAAAATAAAACCTCATTTCACGAATCAGTGACACTAACATGACTCCCCGGTATAATTTCAACGCTACAGCTAAAGCCTGCTTTGAAGTGTCGCATCGCAAGGGTTGAGACCGTCGAATGGGAAATGACGTGCTTCGCATTCGAAACGCTCCCATTAACTCGCATTGCTTTTGAGATGTAAATTAGATTTTTTTTCTTCATAAAACCTCTTCATTGAATATTTCAAGCCGCGTTTGTGAGTGATTTTATTTCCCCGCACTTTGGAAGCTCGAATGATTTTTTTCGTAAACGGAGTCTTGGCACATGCACAACTTTGGTTTAAAATACTTTAATTTAGACTATTATAAAATGTTTTTGATTTGTTTATATTCAAATTCAAATTCAAATTCAAAAATCATTTATTCAGTTTAGGCTACAAGTAGCTCTTATGAATGTCGCTATGCCATCGGTTCGTAAGTCTACTCTGGGCGGGAGATCTTGCACTGAGAAGAACCGGCAAGAAACTCAGCAAGTGTCCAGCTCTTTTCTCCCTTACAGCGTCAAAAAAAATTAAAATTGAAAAATGCCCTATCATAGCAGGACACTTTCCATTACAAATAAACACAAAAAAATATAGAAGACAAACCACAACATGTAAAAATGCGTTAAATATAATTTTTAACGCAGATTTTGTTGCGAACAAATTACAAAAACATAAATGTTGAAAAAATTTCCACGAGCAGGATTTGAACCTGCTCCTTTCTGACATACCGGGTAAGGTGCTCTCCCAATTGAGCTATCATGGTTCTAACCAGCTCGCCGAAATTTTTCAACACCATTTACTTTTTTCAACATTTATGTTTTTGTAATTTGTTCGCAACAAAATTTGCGTTAAAAATTATATAAAAAAAACAATAACATTTTATAAATAGCTTGCCTACTTTTTAACTGATCTTTAGTATTTGTAAAAATATTATGATCAGATGTTAATGACGGTAGTTGTTGACTTTGAATGGGCGCCTTTGACTTTCAAAGTAAAAAGTAAATAGTGTTGAATAATTTCGGCGAGCTGCTGCTGAACCACGATAGCTCAATTGGTAGAGCACCTGACCCGGTATGTCAGAAGGGTGCAGGTTCAAATCCTGCTCGTGGATTTTTTTTCAACATTTGTGTTTTTTTTTAGACTAGGTATTATAATTAAGATTGCTGGTCAAAAAAGTAGACCTACTGCTTTACCAAAAAACGATGCCTAGCTAGACAATGCTTAAAACAAATGCTGTCCATAAGCTAATATTTTTAGACAGAGACACATCAATATTTTAAACACGTATTTAGCTATTGTTTACTATAAACACTGTTTTGTAGTACAAGGGTTAATGTTTATTATTTATTACAGGCATACAGATAGTTTATAACCTGGAATAACACATAAATACTTTTTATTCAAATATTCCCACAGGAACGGGAACCACGCGGGTGAAACCGCGAGCGGCCGCTAGTGAAATATAATTTATACAGTGTGTGATCAGTTGTAATTTTAATTATTCAATCAGACTATGAGGCACTGCAACCAATCTGCCCGATCTCCAAATGTGCTATGTCTGGTCTACGTGTCTACGTCTTACAACAGCAGTAAGAGGCTTATAGGCTATTAATAAATAAATTGTTGTTCAGATTCATAATAAATAACACTGACTTCACAATGTTAAAACAGAATAGTAAGTATGTACAACCGTATGTAAATTTAATATTATCAATTTCGAGTCTAGTTCAGTGGCAGTTAAATTTATTGTTCATTTTTATGTCTCCAACGAATACTAGCCATTCTAAATTCAAAATGCGAAATTCAATTTCATACCAATACCATAAAAGTGACTGCGGACACAAAGGTTCCAATGATAGTCTATTGTTCGATCGCGCACCCCTACTCGTTGTCACATAATGTCAGTATCGGAGGGCTCAAAGTGTCACCCCGTCAGACGAGTGCACTTGCTACACGTTATCCAGATATGTTGTGAATTTGCCCCGGTACTTTGAATGACGACTAATTCCATTGTTAACGCTTTGGCATATGGGCAACATGACAAGAGCGGTTTAGTCCGGATTGCCGATATTCGCCTCGCCGTTTCGGAGTAAGCCAACTTTATTTATCTTTGCTTTGGAGGCCACTGATACATTAATCAATTCCCTCACTCACTTCTGCTTATATTTTAAATACCATATTTTTACTTATTTGTAGAAATATAGTCGGTTAATTTCTTCAACATTTTTTAAATGTATGAAAATAATTAGGCGTAATAGTAGGTACCTGTAATTTTTTTTGGTAATTTTCTAAAAATGAAACCTAGCTAGATCGATTTATCGCCCCCGAAACCCCCTGCATACTAATTTTCGTGAAAATCGTTGGAGCCGTTTCCGAGATTCAGATTTATATACATATATACAAGAATTGCTCGTTTAAATTAATTAGATAAATTATAAAGGTCCTTCCAACCTAAAGTTAATAAATTCAATAAAGAAAAACTCAAAGTCTTCAAGTATTATATTCTTTATTCAATTTTTACTATTTTTTTGGTGGTGGTGGCATAGCGGTCAGTGCAGCCAACCGGATTGCGGAAGAGCCAGGTTCGATTCACTGTATTTTATAAATTTTATAAATATTTATATTCTTTATTGTTCTATCATTCTGAATACGACTGCTTGCTGCATGAATAAAGTAGAAAACAATAAAACAAAACGCAACACTTACAAGTCTAAAAGCTCGGCATTAGGTTCGGCAAACAATTAAGCGGGGAGTAATAATTTGCCGGACCCAAATTTACAGAATGGCCAAATCGCGAAAATATCAGAGCGACATTCGGCCGTAAAATAGCAAACAAAAACACAATTAGCACAGGAACAGGGGTGAGAGCACAATGGCGCGACGGCCGCGTTTCGGAGCAGTTACCCTAATTTGTTATTTCTGTCAGTCGCTAGGTGAACTTGCGGTTACCTTATGCTAATAAATGGATCCCTCCTCACCAATTGACGTGTGTGCCTATAATAATCACTGTGTGTGCACTGGATTTGGAGGTTTGTCGCAAAAGAGCTAACAAAGAGATATAATGTTTGCCTTTGAATATACAATGATGTTATTATTTTTTACTAGTGGACCCGGCGGATTTCGCACCGCTTTGACAGTTTCCATCAAGTGATTAAATTCTCTTTGGTTTCCATGACAACAAAACAAACAAGTCATTTTGTATTGGAAAATTAAATTGTCGTTTTTAGTATTTTCCGTTACTTATTATTTATATTTCTCACCGCTTAAACATTCCCTGAACTTTCACTAATATTTTAAAATCAAAATTAGCCAAATCGGTCAAGCCATTCTCGAGTTTTAGCGAGACAAACGAACATCAATTGATTTTTATATACTATATAGATTTGTTAAAATGCCTACCCGATCCAGCAGTAAAAAGCAGTGAATAAATTCAGTGCTCACGTCAGCCTTCTCGTTAGCGTAATGGTCAATCCAGCCGCCCAGATTGCGGAAGACCCCTGGGTATTCCGCACCCTTGAACCTGTTCAATTCCTGGCTGGTAGGCATTTAATTTTTTCACTGTATTTTATAAATATTTAATTCAGCATTAATATTTAATTTTAATTCACTTATACACATAAGTGTAGCAATTAGCACTTAAAAATAAAATTTCAAATTGTAACACTGTTCAGTTCGGTACATACTCGGTACACTTTTATTATCTTATCCTCAATAATTTATACTACCGGGATCTGGAGATAATAATATAAGATATAAAATATTTAATGTATCATTTATTTCAACAATTACTTAGTAAGTTAAGGTTTTTCAAAGCATAAAAGTTTTAGTGAGTGAAGCCGTAAGAACATTATATGAAAAGATAAATTAATACTAACTAACCTGGTTTATTAATTGACGCATCTGAGTTTGGCATTATTTTAATTGTATAAAGAATTTATAATTTCATCAAAACTTTTAGATAGATTACATCTCAAGTACGCTACAACCATCAGCGTCAGACCATTATTGAAATCGTCAGTCCATAGACCTATACTGTTGACCAAGCATTATTAATTTCTCTCCGTTCTGAAAGCCATTTGCCAACAGCGTATTACCTGATAAGTTCTCGGGGTAACAATATTAATCTTACAATGATTCATCTTTTATCGTTCAAGGTTGCATGTTAGTATCGGCTGTAATATAATAAATCAAATGTTATCCTTGGGATGGGGCCATGACACCTTTTATTAAAGCAAATAAGTTTTTATTATCCTGTTAAGATATGGTGTCAATAACCTTAACAAACAATTTTATAAAATGTTTTTGTTTTGTTTATATAATTTTTAACGCAAATTTTGTTGCGAACAAATTACAAAAACACAAATGTTGAAAAAATTTCCACGAGCAAAGACAATTTTATTTTAAAATAATATCTCGTCATAATGGTAATTATTAATTGCAATGACGGTCATTTAAACTTTTACTAGCTTTAAATATGAAGTTCGTGCTTCGGAAGACACGTTAGTCCGTTGTCGGTCCCAATTATTGTCGTAAGTTGGCAGTTCGCAAAACTTGCCAATGCAAGTGGGGCCATAACCAACCACGCAGACCCAATGGTCTGCGTGGTTGGTTATGGCCCCATCTATCAAGATGTAGGCAACTCTGATGCCAAAGAGGACATTTGGTAGTCGACTTTAGAGTTACGAGACCTAAGCAGTAGAAACTGAAAACAAGGAGCGAGTTGTACTATTCGTACTACGAAAAGTGAGCGCGCTTGCAGCTCCGGTCACCTCTCTGGAACAAGGGAGTGACAATCCATGTCCACGGGGCACGTATAGGCTCGGGCGGTGTCTCTTGAGACATTTATCCTGTGAGTTCCGGGAGGGTGTCATCTGGTTTTATGACCTGACGCAGATGGTCTCTTGTGCGAGTTTGTTTACTTACGCAAGGTCGTCTGGCGCCTCTCGTATATCCTATTCGGTTGGTAGAAGGTGCCAGTATAAACTTAACAGAAGTACAGAAGTGTTGTTTATGTAGGCAGGCGTGAGGCTGGCTAGGGGACTTTTATAGACCTTAGTTATGGTGATGAAATTTCACAAATAATTTATTTTTCTAATTTTTATACAAAAACGGGGCAGCTCTTGCTTTTCATAGATTACTTGGTCAACTGGCTTTTTTATCTCTAGCTGTTGAAGGACACAGTTTTATAGTACATAGTTGTTATGGCGACAAAATTAGATTAGGTGGTGATTACTGTCAGGCAGAGTTACAAGAAGCCTTACCAACAATACTTTATGTGAACGGAACGTCACAGGTTTTTGAAGAAGCGATACCTACATGTATTTATTATATAATTTACTTTAATATTAAGTGACTCGCCAACAGCAATCTCAAGAAAGTCTGTTTTGGCACTGTCTGCATCTAAATGGCAAGATCAGCTTAAAATTGCGGGAAGTGACCTTCCCGCAATTTTAAGCTGATCTTTAGTGTTGGAGACCCACCATATCCCGTCTTACATTTTGCTTAAACCACGAAGAGGTAGTTACAATGTAATTTAATTCTATGAAAATTGCCAATATATACGCCCCTCAACAATACTTAGTAACGCGATAAACGGAACCAATATTGCTCTCATACCGTGCCAAGGCGTAATAAACGCATGAAAAGTGTTACCACAGGATCATTTGTCGTACAAACTGTCTAGATTATTGCGTACCACCACCTCTATCACGAGGAAATAAAGTTTACGTTGCAACGTTGCAGGAATCAGGATAGCAACAATATCTAAGATGAAATTAATGATGGCGTCTCCCAAGAAATCGTTTGTTTAGCTTCGGAAACGTGTGGCGCGGCAGAGAGCCGTCGTTGATCATATTTCAGTGTCCTTGACGGCGATAGTTCGATTAAATAATGATTTATGTTGCAGAGTTAAATTTCGCTTGTAAATCGTTGTAACTATTGTTATATCTGTTGCTAGGTGGCGGCATACTCGTATTAAACTGGAAATAGGTATTCTTTAATTATTGCTAAACTGCGAAGTTTTTCAAGTGTTTGTTACAGATCATTGGAAAAGCTCCTGGGCTTCATCTCACCGCGCCCTCCTTAAAAAAGTAATATAACGCTAATATAAATAGTATTGACATAAGTCAATCCTATTATACCACATTGGCTTTATGCCAACACTAAGAATAAGTGTATTGATAGATTTTATTTATGTCAATCCCATAATATTTTCATTATATTCCATTTCTACTCTAGTAGCTCATGCCACTTTTTTTAATATCAAAAGGAGGCAAACGAGCAGGCGGGTCACCTGATGGAAAGTAATCACCGCCGCCCATGGACACCCGCAAAACCAAAGTAATCGCAGATGCGTTGCCGGCCTTGAGGAAGGAGTTGGATCTTGAGGAGGGAGTAGGAATTGGGAGGGGGAGGGGTGAAAGATGGGCCTCCCGTACTTTCACTCACCGGACGAAACACAACAGGAACGAGTGCCATGGTTTCACGCCGATATTCTGTGAGACTTGTCTAGGCTCTAATGATAGGTGACAATAAGGCTGAAGATAGAACTTTACGTGGAACCTTGAACTAGCGACAAACTGAGTTCCTTGAACTTTTCTTACAACAATGCTACTAACATTATTGATATGGCAACGGACAGATAAAATGGTGATAGCTTTATCCAGGTAGACTAAGTAAAGGCTCTACTTACCAATAACCAACCGCGTCAGGGCTGTCCTATATCCATTAGTAACTCAAATTCTGTATCACTTATGCACCTATATTATTTCGCCATAACTCTTTCAGGTAACCCCTAAAATATGCTAACTGTTTACTATGGCTAGCAAGACCTTTAATAACTTAGGGGTTACGTAAACGTTGGGGGTCGTTGAAAAATTGGCATTATTTTGAAAGTAAAGCACTCTAATTAAGACGGTCGTGCTTATAAATACACTCAATTAAACAAAAGAATGTCGATGCCCACCAATGACATAACGATGGATCTTTTTTTGAACTAAGTAATTATGAAAGTGTTTGTTTAATAGATGACCTGAACTAGGGCGACGCTCCACCGACAGAGAAAATTTAGTTAAAGAAACTGTATAAACATATACAAAAATATCAACTTTTTAAAGTTTTCCGATACAGGTTGCCAGTTGCAACAGTTTACGGTTGCCGCAATTCTAAATATTATTTCCTTACCTATGAAGTTGACGTTTTGTATGAAGATTAGGTATTTATAAAATTTTATTTTTCATACTAACGTTTTTTTAATTTACTTAGCATCTATATATGTTAATACTATAAAAATTGTAGAGTAGTGTGTTTGTTTCACTAGCTAAATATAGCAAACATTAAAAAGAAAAAAATCAAGTCCCTTCAAAGCTACAATGAAACAAAGAGACAATTCCGCGAACATAAAAAGTAGTCAATTTAAAAAAAAATTGGGCGATAAAGACACTAAATTAATAATCGGACTTTTTGGCGGGAAAGTGAAGCGTCATGTCGACGGTTTTGTTTTATTTTCTAAAATTTGTGTTATGTCGAATATTAATGTGAAATAATGGTGGATTATTACCCGTTAAGTGTTCGTGAGTGTGCATAAATGTTGGTAAATGAAACAAAACAGTTGCACTGTTTTGTTGTTACGTTGTTACGTTTTCAAATTCTCTCAAGAAGCTTGCGTGAGGACTCAGTAAAGCCCCACATCTTTACTGAGATACTCGAGAGGTTGGGGGGTATATTATTTCTCACTTCCCATTTCTAATATCATTCATCATCATCATATAAGGAAATATTGTTTATTTATGTATTACTTGTAAGAAAAATTACTTTGACACTGGCTAAATGTACTAATCGCACGAAGCCATAAACTAAAAAAATAAATAAATTAATAATCATTGTTTTTACTGAAGCCTAAGTAACATAGTCCTAATTAAAGGTGTATAATAATATTAACAACCGGTATCAATACCGGTCAACTCAACTCTTAGAACTTTTAGACCTTTTAATAAGTGAGAAAAAAACGTCAATTTCATAGGTAAGGACCTAATAAACTTTTCTAATCCCTAGTCAACAGTCAGCGATAGCCAATTGGGGAAACTAGTAACCGTTGTCGTAGTTAGTGTCGTACTAGTTGAGTCCACTGGTACAACAACAGTTGATAGTTAAACTGAAAACTGTTGTCGATCATCGAATCTCGCTACTAGAGTTGCTATGTCTGTGCAGTTTCTTTAGAAATGTTTTTGTTTTGTTTATATAATTTTTAACGCAAATTTTGTTGCGAACAAATTACAAAAACACAAATTTTGAAAAAATTACCACGAGCAGGATTTGAACCTATTATGATCGGATGTTAATGACGGTAGTTGTTGACATTGAATGGGCGACTTTGGCTTTCAAAGTAAAAAAGTGAATAGTGTTAAATAATTTCGACGGGCTGGTTAGAACCACGATAGAACAATTGGGAGAGCACCTGACCCGGTATGTCAGAAGGGTGCAGGTTCAAATCCTGCTCGTGAATTTTTTTTCAACATTTGTGTTTTTGCAGTTTTTTTAGGTTATGTAAAAAGCTAGTTGCGAGTTGCCTGTTCCCGCAACACGGAGATCAAAAGGCTCTGTCTGCGAAGTGCCTTAGTTTACATTTTTAAAGAAACCAGTGACTTCCGCCGGCGACTTTATCCACAGAAACACCCTAAAACCATGATTTCATCTGGCCTTATTCCTTTTCTTTTACATTATAAAAGGCGCCAATAAACATCCTAATAATATTCTGCTGTCATAAGAAAAAAGGGCACAACTAAATTTTTTTTTAAATTTGAGTTAGATACATATTTGGAATCAGGAGAAAAAGGCCTATCTTTTCAAACCCCTTTTCTCTTGATTTGAAAAATGTTAGATGTGCCTTTTTTAATTATGACGGCAGAATTGTAAACGCGAAAGTTTGTAAGTATGGATGGATGTTTGTTACTCTTTCACGTAAAAACTACTGAATGGATTAGGATGAAATTCGGCTTACAGATAGTTTATAACCTGGATTAACACATAGGATACTTTTTATCTCGATATTACCACGGGTATGGGAACCAAGCGGGTGAAACCGCGAGTCATACATATAGTAAAAAAATATACCTAATTAAATTTAAGTCCATTAGCGGTAATATTGTAATACTACCCCGTTCTTTCTGATCTGGCCGTTCTTCCAGCACAATCTCACTGGTGGAAATTCTTTCACTTCTACATTATCCGAAGGTGCAACAAAACATAATGTTTTATACAAATATTCTTTCAAATTATGAACAAAAGTAATGTGACAATTGTCCAAAATATTCACATTCTTGGTCACCAAAAGTATCGAGTACTAAATCACTTTATCAAATCGACGACCCAAAGTAACAATACGAGTGGTGTCACTTTGGTGTGTACCGCAAGCCGCATGACAAACGGGTCATCACGAGTCCTTATTCTGAAAACAATAAGATCGAATGTTCATTGAACTTGTTGTACTTTCAGCGCTGAACAATATACAAGGCAAGTGACCGCCGATTTGTCACATGATATCAAGTGCCATAAATCGATGTTCACGTTAAATATTGTTGGTGCGCTCTTTTGATATCGGAACAAGTTACGAGTTACGAAATAAATAATGCGGTGCGCTGTAGTGTGAACGGTATTTTTGGAGTTCCTGACAATAACAGCCGGTATAAATAACATAATTATGTATCCATTACATTTTGTCAACCTCTTTTAATCAAACCTCCTTCAACCTTTTTAATAACATTTTGGGTCTTTTTTTCTTTAGTGCCTTCGCCCACGTACTAATCAGTGACCAGTGACCTAATCGGTGACCGATCTTTAACTCAGTGAAAATTAAACATATGGACGTCTATGTTGCAACGCACACGTCCAACAAAAAGTCGGTGACAAAATCGGTACTAAAACCTCGGCGAAAAATCGGTCCGATTATCGGTCCTACAAAAAGTCGGTCATGGGCGGGAGCCGTTATGAAAAAGATTGTTATTAAATATGACTTTAAAAATTTTAAACAAAAGTGGTATCTGAATTACATATCCCTAGAAAGAAAGAGTAGATAAAATATTTCTAGATTATCGATCTATTCATCTCGATTCATTAGGAGCTCAATGGCGCAGCGGTTAACGCGCTCGGTCTGCGAGTGCTGAGGTTAAGCAACTTTCGCAAAGGCCGGTCATCGGATGGGTGACCAAAAATTTATCATCTCGAGCTTCTCCGTGCTTTGGAAGGCACGTAAAGCCGTTGGTCCCGGCTGCATTAGCAGTCGTCAACAACCAACAATCCGCACTGGGCCCGCGTCGTGGTTTATGGCCCGTTCTCCCTATCAATCCATATGGAAGGCTCGTGCCCCAGCAGTGCGGACATAAAAATGAGCTGATGATGATGATGATCTATTCATAGATTGGTCCTCGCTTTCAATAACAATACCTTAGTATATTTTTTTTTGCATAGACGTTCCTAGTAATTAAATTAGTTACTTATAAAATGTAATTAGATTAAAATGACCTCTATTGCCGTAATGAAATCTGCATGAGGTGTTATCTATAATGGGTTGTTGTGCACTAAACCTTGATTTGTTCGATACCACGAAGCAATATAGATAACAAATTAATTGTAAATATAATTAATGAGTCATTACTTAATTAATGTTTGTTAAACAAATAAATAATAATATACATAGGGTAGTGGAACCAGTGATCGACAGGAACCAGTATTTAATCAATATTTATTTCCTGTATAAATTAAAAATAGAGAGCTCTAGAGGAGCTCGATGGCGCAGTGGTTAACGCGCCCGGTCTGCGAGTGCTGAGGTTAAGCAACTTTCGCAAAGGCCGGTCATCGGATGACCAGTGACCATAAATTTATCATCTCGAGATGCTCCGTGCTTCGGAAGGCACGTAAAGCCGTTGGTCCCGGCTGAATGAAATATATTATACATATATATTTATATATATTTAGACAACATCACATACATTGTTCTGATCCCAAGGTAAGTAGCTAAATCACTCGTTTTATGGAAATCAGAAACAACGACGGTACCACAACCACCCATACCCGACACAATATCGAAAAGTTCGTTTTCGACATTGACCCGACCGGCAATCTAACCCGGGACCTTAAAGTTAGCGCCGCCCAAAGTCCGGCGTGCAAGCCACTCGGCTACCGAGGTCGTCAAATTTAAATAGCAGTCGTTACCAACCACCAACCCGCACTGGGCCCGCGTGGCGGTTTAAGGCCCGTTCTGCCTATCCATCCATAGGGAAGGCTCGTACCCCAGCAGTGGGGGAGATAAAATGAGCTGATGATGATGATAAAAATAGGGGTCAGCAACTGGTTTTAGTCTTTAGCTACAATTGAATACAGATCCCTGCTTCGTAGCTGTCATTCCCGTAAAATTTCAATGAAAATCTTTGTTTTTTTTTTGGAGAAAAAAATTGTGTCGAAAATTTGTCTTAAAGTGTTGAACACGGTGCCAATACCCTACCTACAACACCCGATCCGATCCGAACCCCTCCGAGAATCTAATAGGGCACGAGGACACGCACAACGCTGGTATTCTGTCGGCGGCAGGCTCCGCCAGAATACCAACGTTGTTGCGACACGCTTAGTTCGCAACAACACAAACTGAGGCGGGGTCCTGATTGACGCATCTTTTGTTTTTTATTTTTATTTTTATGTATATTAGTGTGTGTGGTCAATAAATGTTTCTCTCTCTCTTTCTCTCACAAGTACGTGATTCCGTTCCCTCTAGAAAACCTCTGACGGTGCTTCGTTTTACACGGCTGGAACCCTTTAAGTTTCTCGCTGACGCCAAAATAGCCTGGTGAAACTGAAATGCCCAGTAGCAGTCGACACACTCTGTATAAAGAAATACCTTCAATAACAAGCCTATTAAGATTTGATTAGTGTTTTATAACCGAGACAAGTACTACTTAATATCTTTTTTTTTATTACGAAAACAGATATCTGATAAAATTTCATAAATAATACATACTAAACGTCATAAGTTCGTGTAAAAAGTAAGTCTTTATAACAAAACACTATCCTAACCAAAATCGAGAGCAGAAGAGTAGTTGAACTACAATGACGAGACAATTCCGATACGAACACTTCGGAGAATCTGTAGGGGTAGGGAACAAAGTTGCGTGTCCACTAAAACCCTCTCAGTATCTTCGATCATTACGGCTTGAACCTTTAAAAAAGAATAAAAGCCTCCTGAGTTTCTTGCCAGCTCGAAGGCTCTCCGAAAATCTGAACTAGTGGTAGATTCAGTAGTTAAACTAAATTTTAGTTTATTATTATATTCAGTTTTCCGAGAGATTGGAGTTGCGTAAACGAGACGCATGTATATACGCTGCTACACGCGTCTCGTTTCACAACTGCAATAATACTACTATAAAAACTCGTGGTAAGGCCACTGGCTCATAGACGTCACTAGTTGTCCATAGACTGACCCGATCACTTCCCGTCAGGTGACCTTACCATCATTAAGCTCGTGTTGAATGTTTGGTTCGTTTTGTTCTGTTGTTTTTACAGCTCCCTCCGTCGCTCGCTGCATATCATATAAGCAAAACATGATGTTCGCAAAATATCATATTCTGAAATCACCACATTCTTACAAAATAACATATTCGCAGGATACTTCATTTAAAGTATACAGTAATGTTAATATAAATATTTATCAGGGAATAAAACAATCAGAGAACATGTAACAACATCGTTTTCCGGCTCATCAGAATAAATTCAAAAGAAACATAACAGTAAAACCTTTTTTTAAATAACATCAAGAGTCCATAAGTAGGCTTATCATAGTCCAGTTATAACTTGATTATCGAGTTCTTTATCAACAGAAAAAACCGAGAGATATAGTAACAGCCACATTAATAAAGGCTTTATCATATCTGAATGCAGTTTTCGCCGATTTTGCGAATCCATAATGTGGGCTCTAAATCAGCCGGCAACCGCATTTGCATATGACTGGGCGACAAAGAACAAAGGCTATACGGACTTTATCGTTTTACGTTTTTTTGGCCAAGGCTATATCGTATCGGCAAAGGCATAACTCAGACTATCTGCACACTGTGAATCATTGTTTTTGGTGAAAAAAATAATATAAAATAAAATTATAAAAGTGGCGACAGAAGGGAAATCTACATATGAATGTTGCGGCTGGTTGGAACAGATAAAATGGGTGGCAAAAAGCTCTGAGGTCGATAGGTGCTGATAATAAAATATACCAATAACGAAAATGTAATTTTCTGAATTTCAAACTCAAACTCAAACTCAAACTTTTATTTGCAAACTAAGTGGTACATAGATGGTGTTTACATTGATAGTGTCCTTATTACTTAGTCACCTTGTACAGGTATAACAAATAATACTTATATTAACTATAATATGTAATACAATATGTTATAAAAATATATACCTATATTTATTTATTGGTTAAAACTTTATTAATTTATTAAAGTTTTAACCAATTTTTATCAAAGACACAAATGTTGAAAAAAATCCACGAGCAGGATTTGAACCTGCACCCTTCTGACATACCGGGTCAGGTGCTCTACCAATTGAGCTATCGTGGTTCTAACCAGCCCACCGAAATTATTCAACACTATTTGCTCGTGGAAATTTTTTGTAATTTGTTCGCAACAAAATTTGCTTTTAAACATTTTATCAATTTTTATCACTTTGTGTACGAAAACCTTTTGCAAGGTAGTAACAATTTTTTTGTAACCTTTTTTAAATGAACAATTTCTTTCCGTCGCTTTTAAAACGCAATTTTGTCACTTTTTTCCCTAGCTGCCTACCATTATAAAATTCAAGCACTACAAATGTAGTCAGTATAACTACACACCGAAAACTTCTAATGAAACTTTCTTTACTATACTAACTTTTCTTTCCAATTGAATGTAAAAGTTTTATTCTTTTAAAATGCGACGTTCATTTGTTTTTTAGGTGTAGTAGCACGCGTGTCTTTTTCACTTTCAGAATCAACAATAGGCTTCCATGTTTTTTTCTAAAGAACCATGTTTAGTTGAGTCACGCACAAAACGATTCATTAATTGAATTCTAAATCACATTAACCTCCATGGAGTTTTTATGGTTAATATATTGAGCTTTTTGGAGAAGGCGAGTAGCGGGCATTTTTCGAACTAACAAAGAAGAGACTGAAATTAGAAAAAAAACCTATTTATATTGCTTTACTATTATACTATGCTGTACTTTCGAAATTAAGATTAAATGAAATAAGTAAATTAGCTGTATTTGATGAATAATGGCGGTCTGTCTCATACTTGTTAAATAAAATATTTACTCAACGAAACAATTTAATTAAATATTCCTTATGTAAATTAGGTGTATTAAATTGTTCTGTTTATTAAGCAGGTATCAGAAAACTTTTAACAGACTTTTACTTTTTTCATTTTAGACTTAGACTTTAAATGGAACACATCATAATAAGATTTTTTCTGTGTGGTGTGTTTTATTTTAAAAGATGTTTTATAATATTCTTTATCTAAAAACTATATTAAATGTTTTATTCAGCTTAGTCCATAATATAAAAGCTCTTTAAAATGTCACTACGTCACCGGTTCGAAAGTCAACATTTTTTTCATTGCATTTGCTGATGCAAAATACCACTGGGCATTTTCAGCTTCACCTGGCTTTTTTGGAGGCGGCGAGAAACTTAAAGGGTTCCTCAAGCTGTATGAAACGAATCACCGTCAGAGGTTTTCTAGAGGGAACGGCATCACGCACTAGTGCATGTCCCTCTGCTCTACTAGATTCTCCAAGGTTCGGGAAAGTATACAGAGCGAGAGACCTTATATTGAGAAGAGCCTTGAATTTAACTGGCAAAAATCAGCAAGAGTAGGTATTTTTTTTTTTTTTTTTTTTTATTTCATTTCCAACTTTTCTTCTACAGCGTCAAACATTTGAAAATGCCTTTCCATAACATAGAAGGACCATTCCAACAAATACCTACTCTTTATCATCATCATCATCAGCTCATTTTTATGTCCCCACTGCTGGGGCACTAGCCTTCTCTATGGTTGAATAGGGAAGGCTACCCTTCATCATCATCAGCCCCTCCTGACCCACTGCTGGGCATAGGCCTCTCTTTGCTTGTGCCATCCGCCTCGATCCTGCGCTACTCTGGGCCACGTGCAACCCGGTCACCCACCGAAATCCGCAAGCGCACTAAAGTCCAGGATGGCAGCGAGCATATATTGAGGCTTAAGTGGAGTTGGGCAGGACACTTGGTCAGACGAAGTGACAACAGGTGGACCAGAAAGCTGACTGAGTGGTGGCCGAGAGACGGTTACAGAAAAAGGGGATGTCCACCGCCAAGATGGGTCGACGATATAACCGAGGCTACTCTTATCGCCTAATAATCAATGAATTTTATTGAATAAATATAACCCGCTCTCTTCCTTACCCAAACAGTACCCGCGCACGCGCTTGAAGCTAGGTACATTATACGCGGCATGGCGTCAACGATCCGCACCACATCTAGAATTAATAAATTTTATTGAAGACGCACTATTCAATCGACACCTTATTACTAAAGTGATAAAGTCCATTTTACGTTAATCAGAATACTACGTGTAAGGTGGCAGTGATAGGAAGTGATCCGTCAACATAGGACATAATCAACGCGTGCTACATAATAAATAACACATGCTTAGAATTCACTTTTTCTTTATTAAAGCGTTCTGTTATTTTTATTATTAGGTGATGTAACCTTATTAATTATAGTAGCCAATATATGTATTTCATATGGTGTATTTAATTATTGTAGATGCAAGTTGTCACATATTATTTTTGCCATTAGAATTACAAGTCTTACGGGTCGATCCTATTAGCGCCATCTAATGACCTACCTGCGTAAATAACTTGTACTTCATACTTCAATGCCATTCAAATTTTAGGCGATCGTATAAACATAAATTTAATAAATAATTTTCTGGTGCAGCTGCTATGGTTGTCAATTTTAGGTTTGGTTTTAGGTTAAATTATTGGTATCATATAATTCAATATTTTATTTATTAATACGTTGTTGTAAGGTATTTACGTCTACCTAAATAATAACGTTCTGATTTTAAATCAAACCCATAAAATAACCTCACAATATTAAGGCATCCTACCAATCATAACTATAATAAGAAATTGATGTACTTTTGCTTTTAATAAACCTCATACACAGCACGATTCGTCCCTTTATGATCAAAAAGCCTAACTTGCAGTACGTCTTTAAAGCAAGACGTCTACAATTGTTTATAAAACTCAATTCTTTATTATCAATAAATAACAAAACCACAACGCGTAGGTACTGGCAAGTTAAAGAAATACACACGCTTAATCACAAAAAAGTATCTATACTAAAAACACAAGCTGTCATTAAAACATAATCAGCAAGCGTATCCAAAACATATTTGAGCAAATTAAATTTGGCGCGATGAAGACATCAGGCTGTTTTGAGCCTTTAATTGTACGCTTAAAAATGTAGAATTGATTTCGATCCTCCGCGCGAATAATTAAAATGCAAATTAGGACATTGTGCCTCTTCGTGGTTCGTGAACGCGAAAAAAGGCGTCTCATTAGAGATGCCGCTCCAAATGTATTCATTTACATGCAATGGATCGGCCAGGGCTATTAAAATACAATATCAAATGTGCCCGATACATATTTGTAACTGTTATGAATATGAGGAATGGAGAAAGCGAACGGATATATTTGCGAGGATTTGTTATTACAAATAAAATGTTACAGAAGACGGCATATCAAGCGTAACAGTAGTATTGGAAATACAGCTAGGTACTATGGCGGCCACATACGCTTTACCAGTCTAAAGGCGAAAATCCTTTGCACCGCCTCGCTCGCTTTTAATATAAACCACAGCGGCGGCGGCGATGCGCTTGCACGCGATTTGTTCTTCAAACCGGTAAAGCCGCAGGTAGGCGCAGTGGTAAGAGTAAACGCGCCCAGTCTACGACTGCTAAAGCTAAGTTGCATAAAACTTTCGCAAAGGCGGGTTCAACGGATAGACCGTAAGTGACCAAAAATGTATCTATCATCTTAAACTCCTTCGTGCTTCGCAAGGCACGTAAAGCCGTTGGTCCCGGCTGCATTATTTTGTTGTTTTTAGTGTGTTGTTATTGTCCTTTATTGTTTTTTGTGGTTATTTGTGATGGAAAGTGTCCTTTTATAATAGAGCATTTTCCAATAGTTTTGACGCTGTAAGGGAGAAAAGAGCTTGACACTTGCTGAGTTTCTTGCCGGTTCTTCACAGTACAAGATCTCCCGCCTAGAGTAGACTTACGAACCGATTGCATAATGACGTTCATAAGAGCTATTTTTAGCCTAAACTGAATAAAAACAATTGATTTGATTTGATTTAATTTGAATAGCAATCGTTAACAACCACCAATACGTACTGTAGGCTTAGCCAAAGTAACATTAAGAAAACAATAGCGAATTTCAAAAAGAATAAAATGTATGGGATTGACATAAGCCGCGCTAAATCACGTGGTCAATCTTATGTCAATCCCATACATTTTATTCTTTTCGAACCTCGCTATCGTTTTCTTAATGTTACTTGGATGAAATTCGGCATACAGATAGTTTATAACCGGGAATAACAAACACATAGGATACTTTTTATCCAGATATTCCCACGGGAACGAGAACCACGCGGGTGAAACCGCGAGCGGGCGCTAGTTTACCTATAATTTTATGCAAATATTGTTGCGAACAAAAAATTACAATTTGAAAAAAGACAAAGTGTTGAAAAAATTCTACGAGCGGGACTCGAACCCGTACCCCATGACATGCCGGGTCAGGCCACGATAGCATAGTTGGTAGTGCACCTGACACGGCATGTTATGGGGTGCGGGTCTTTTTTCAAATTCCAATATTATTATTATTATTTTCAAATTCAAAATTTTAGTTAACGTGATTGAATGTATAAGAATGTTTAAAGTTACACTCTGCAATCTTGGCGGCCTTAAAACTGTTACGCCAGATTTTTGATCGACCATGCTTGAAAAACAAAATTTTAGGGGTTTAAAGTGAACAGGGTATAAGGTGCTATCCCCATCACCGAAGACAAGAATTTGTTAACAATGCAACTTATTAAATTAACGTAATTGCCAAATAAATACGTAACACTTCCAATTAAGATCTAATTTCATTAGACGTGCGCGTACATTAGTAATTTAATAATCCCAAAATTTTCTTATGGCTGTTACTATACATTATTCATGAGTATGTTATTCAAGTCAGTGAGCCTAGCATCACGCAGATAGCATTGATAACATTTTACCCACATTAATGATTAACGATGTCTTCCGAAGGTAAATACATCCACGCTTATACATATAAACACAAGTAACAGGCGTTCGGAATCAGTAATGAGTACGGTCCTGCGTCTATAATTTCTTATCAGCTACACCCTTCCATTGAATTGGAACAATATGTCATAATTATTTAATTCATTCAGTCCAACCCTGACTTATCTGCGGCCTTCATAATTCAAACCAGCTACGAGTACATGTGCAGAATTTCTAAACGTTATTTACTATACTAAGATTTTCAGCAGTTGAGATTGGACATATCTACTGCCTTTTTGGATTAGTAAAGTTGGTAAGATTTTAGTGTTTTATGTCACTCTTCCGCAAAGTGTACCGTGGTCATTAGTTGGTGTGCATCGGAAAAATAAGGTTATCTCAGAAAGCTACTTGACAAATTGAGAAAAAATACAAAATACTTACACAAACAATTGCAAATCACGCGATATTACTTAAAAATTGAATAAAATGTTATTGTTTTGTTGATATAATTTTTAACGCAAATTTTGTTGCGAACATATTACAAAAACATAAACGTTGAAAAAATTTTCACGAGCAGGATTTGAACCTGCACCCTTCTGACATACCGGGTTAGGTGCTCTCCCAATTGAGCTATCGTGGTTCTAACCAGCCCGCCATAATTATTCAACACTATTTATTTTTTACTTTGATAGCCAAAGGCGCCCATTCAATGTCAACAACTACCTAACGTACCGTTTTTTTAAATTGATTTTTAATTATTTCTTTTTACGGATAAGCACAGTGCCTTGATCTCACCTGATGTAAAGTGATGATAAGGCCAACGATGGAAGCCCACTTCACCCGGGTTCCTCAACTAATGAGGCACTGGCTATCTTATCTCTAGCTGCCGGAACACAACAATGCTACAAACATTGATGTTATGGTGACATATTTAGATAAGATGGTGGTAGCTAGCCAGGCGGACTAACAAGCCCTACCACCAACCATACCAAGTACACAAACATGTACCCCCTGCTGGAAATCAAACCCGGGACCTCTGGGTCTATACAGGTGGTCTTAGCCACTAGACCACAGAGGCGGTTAAAATTTTGGTGTACAGTCAACAGCAAAAGTAGTTGATGTTTACAAGATTTCAAAAATAAGTTTCGATAATGTAAATCGGTATTTTCTATATAACTACAGCTACAGTCAAAGTCTGCAGGTACAGTAGACACTCGAAGGTTTTTCGATGTGCGTTTAAAAAAAATATTTTCATGCTGATATAATATTTTAAAATTTGACCAATCAGTTACCTTTCCTGTTGACTGTACCTCTAAAACTTTCTGTTTTCCTAGGTGTACCTTAAACACAAAAAGTTTGCGGAACACTGTTTAAGTAACGCAAACTCCTTAGTGAAGGCATATTAAGCATGCTTTAGTACCCGACGTTTCAGTCGAGTTGCACAGCACTGGGTCACGGTACAAAATAAGGACACTGCAAAAGTTAAGCTCCATACAAACGCGCTTGAGCAACGCACATATACCTCATGGACACGGAATCTCACAACATCTACGCTCGGTCTGTTCCGAGCTGCAGTGCTATTCTCTAAGCAAAACTGCGTCGACCTCGACATTAAACTCGCTTATAACCTGCAAACGAATTTAGACTTTATTACTATTTGAGAGTAGGTTGGAATTCGTTTGCAAGTTATGAGCGAGTTCAACGTCCAGTTCAACGTCGAGTTCAACGCTGTTTTGCTTAGAGAATAGCGCTGCTGTTCCAAGATCCGTGTCCGTGAGAGGGTCTATGTGCATTGCTCGAGCGCGGTATGTATGAGGAAACACTAAGGTCGACTGAATTGAAAAATATGTATGAAAAGTAGACAGAATCAACGTTTCGTAGTCCCCTGATTCCTCCTCCAAAACTGGACCGATTTAATTACTTTTTTAAAAATGAATGAAAGACTTTGGCTGTGTCCCTATGTTTTCCTTTTTTTTCATAAATTAATTATTAAAAAAGATATAAACCTTGAAAAATTGGCCAGGTTTTCCGCTGTTTTTTCGAAATTTGACGAGATTTATATAAAAAAAAGCAAAACATAGGGACACAGCCAAAGCCTTTATTTAATTTTTAATAAAATAAGTTATTAAACTGGTCCAGGTTTTGGAGGAAGAAACAGGGGACTACGAAACGTTGACTTTGTCTACTTTTCATACATATTTTTCAATTCATTGGACCTTAGTATTTTCTCTTAAGTATACCTGCTTGGTCTCTTTAATTTGGTTAAAGAGGTTGAGACTGGATTTTTTTGCCAATTGATCACGATATGAATGAGAATTTGTTAGGAGGCATAATGTTTTTACTTTTAGATAATGTGGTCGAATGTCAATCAAAATTTGCACTAGGCACCTAAATCTGGAATACGACTACTTTCCCTAGAATCCATATCTCCATTTTTTTTTAAATTTATTATAGCAACAAACAGTCATGTACTTAACAAAGCTAGTTGTTATAGCAATGTGTATTTTTAAAAGACCAACAGTGCCTAAATATTAACAATAACAGGTTCACTGTCCAAAACTTCCATAAGTTAAACCGTTAAACCATTTTAATCAATTGTTACAGACATAATGTGGTCTGCGGGACAGTGAACCTGTTAACAACGTTAATATTTAGGCTTATGACTTATTTAAGTTAAGACTTAACATGGTAAAACGTGTCTTACCTCTATAATTAATAGTTTTATTTATTATTTATTATCATTCATAACAATGAACACTTAACTTAAGGTATAAAGGAGATGTTCCATTTTTGTATGGAGGCTGGGCCCCCTAATTCTTACAGTGATGAAATTATATTTTTTGAAAAGAGCACAAAATAAGAAACCTTTTTCATGTATTAAAATATTTTTTAAACATACCCAAACATATACAATGTTTGGGTATGTTTAAAAAATATTTTATAATTATTTTATTTATATAATGAAAAAGGTCAGAAAATAAAATTCCATAAAATAGCAACCCTAAACTTTTTCTACCTTGGCAACTTCGCTTTTCTAATGTCTTGACAACTTCGTGAAGTGAACTGTGTGTCAGATGTCAAATGTTATTTTTTAAACTAGTAATGCAATGGTACTATCCATTACAGCCAGCAACCACATGGTTTCATTTTCAGAAAAATTGCATTGAAACCTTAAAATACCTTTTAGAATGTATAAATAAGTTCAGCAATAATATAATAAACACTTAAAACTTTCATTAGAACCCAAAAATAATAAGAAAAGCATGATGAAGAAAACAAGATTTCAAGTTTTTAAGTATTTTTTAAATTACCTATGTTGGGGCCTGTTTATATTTTTTTTCTTTTTGGAAACATCATCTCAGAAGGCAGTTCTATCAGAAAAGCATCACTTTAAAACTTTAATAAAATAAGGGCCCAAAAACGAACATCTTCTTTGAACTCTGTAACAATATTCAAACAGTTTATACCACCCATGTATGTTGTTGTTAAACGAAAATATTTGTCCAATCGTGTTAAATCCACCCCAATTTTAATTATAATGAGTTTGCTTAATTATAATGTAACCCTGAAAATATTATACCTACTGTCTGAAATTTTTTGGTACTGACTTTTTGAATAATTATAAAAATACGATTGACGGATTGACGGGTTGACATATTGATTGACATTCATTCATTTATTCATTAATTAATTAATTCATTCATTCATTAATTTATTCACTCATTCGCTTGTTCACTCATTCACTCATTCACTCATTTACTTACTAACTCATTCACTCATTCAATAACTCACTCATAGTGAATGAGTTACTACGTTACGGCCGGCATAATGCTCCGGTCAGTCTCCACCATAAGGCATAATATAATAAGATCGAGTAATTGTGTATTGTGTGTATGAAAATTCTGCCGCGCTAATGAAGGCATCGCGACAGCAGTCAACCTATGACAAACAGCTGGTGCAACCTGCAACTAGTTTAAAACGTCAGGAATAAAAAAGACATACCTATTACCTAAACCAAGTACTTTGTTATCGTTTATACTTGAAATTATGTTTATGTAGAACGTGATAGTTTAAATCTATATTACAATATATAAGGTCAACGATGCCTCTACCATCAATATCAACATCATCAATGGAAACAAGACATTTAGATTCGATCACGACCTCTTGAAACAATTCGAAACAAATGTCAAGGTCGTAAAGGAACTCCATTCCGCTTTATATTAGGTTGGGACATCAGTCGTGACCGATTTGCGCCAACTGATACATATGGCGGTTATCTGCGATCCCACAGTTGTTATACTAGGCTCCGTATTCTAATGGGAATGTGGTTCAAATTTTAATTATCATTATCTAGGTGGAGAAAAGGATATAAGTATGAGAAGCTCGATAGTTAAGCACTTTTTGTATAGGCCGGTTATCGGATGGGTTACCAAAAGTTTATCATCTAGACCTTCTCCGTGCTTTGGAAGGCACGTTAAGCCGTTGGTTCCATCCGCATTAGACTCGCGTGGTGGTATAAGACCCGTTTTCCTTGACATAAGAAACATTATCTGCATTTAGATAGGCACCTACTATAAACAGAGCAAAAAACCCTAATTTTGCAAATCTTATTCATTTTTTTGTTATTATGAACTTACCTAACGTTTCGTTTACAAATCCCATTTTTTACGATTTCATTAAATGTGCCACAACACCGAAAGTAATTGTTGCGGTTTCGAATCGGGCGGCGAAGGAAATAACTATTCATCTCCTTGATATTATCGTAATGTCGTTTTGTGTTCGTATCGCACTGCCGAGCTGGCTTTCGTTTAGTTAGAGGATGTTTATTTTATTTGGTTAGAAAATATTTTGTAAAAAAATGAGTTTAGTAGGAAACGGCTTGTTGCGATCTTTTTTTTATTATTCTTATCTACAGATAAGCACTTGGCCTTCATTTAGGGTTGCCAATCATACTTTAAAATAACGTATCCTACGTTATTTTCCATCCCCGTACTTTATTCTTTTTAATAAAATAAAAAATGGAAAATACTTTATTTCCGACTAATGCGTGCGTTTGAATGGAATATTCCTGTTGACTTAATTTCTGAACTACTGAATGATATTCAGACTCAGTTGAAGTGAAACGAAACGCAACGCTTAAATAAATAAATTTGGAAAATACTTTATTTTTTCTTCAAATCCTTTTTTTTATACTAGTTAGTGATAGAATTACTTTAATTTCCTGAAAAATAGTTGGCAACCTCTCACCTGATGTTAAGTGACGATAAGGCCAAAAAACCAATCCTCAATTACTGAGGCACTAGCTATCTTATCTCTGGAAGTCACCTAGTCACACTAGAAATCACCGGATGGATGTCCAAAATTTTTATATGGGAAGGCAATACGTCTAGAAGCGAAGACAGAATGGAGTACGATTGTGCATCACTTCACTAGCCGTCAATACTATACCGACCCCCCAGTTACTTTTTCACACCTCGTTAAAAGGACCACATGTTGTAGGAAAGATGAGCTACGTGTGCTGGGAGAGCTTTCCACCTTTTTGTAGAGCTTTCCACGTTTTTTTAGAGCGACAAAGAAGTTATTCAACCGTTCCTATTATAAAATATCAATATCTCAAGCTCCTACGTGCCTCGGAGGGCTGGTTTAAACCCGTTAGTATGTGATAACACGTCATGCTAATCTAAATATAGGTATCGTTTGATTCCTCTATTTTTTGCGATTCATTCGCGTCAGCTCATCTGAAACTGTACGTTTACGCCACAAGGTGTTAAAAAAAAGGTAAACAACTGATCTCTGTCACGGTACACGCGACTAGATACGTTAAAAAGTTATACGAACGAATTTCAAAGTACCCATTTGCCTTCACGTATAAGCGTATAATTATGTTCGAACGATACGGATCGCGTCGAATGGACGCACCGTGGTACACTATGCAAGGGTCATAAACGTTTATTTTATTCATAGAAAAATTGACGATCTAATCGATCACACAAACAAAAACTCTTTATCATGTTTTACAGTACTTTTGATACTGAGCGCAGTATTTGTATGTGACGACAATGATAAAAAAAATGTTACTGACAGTGTTTTGATATGGATATAAAATAATGAATTCTGTAACAAGAAATAAAAAAAACATAAGACTATTCATTACTCTGGCCATTCTTTAAGCTTCAAGAAATAGTTTTACCTTAATTTGTAACTTAGAATATGATTAGATGATGATTATTGCCTTTCTACTTTATACAATTTTCAATTCAACGCTTTACAAAATTTCGTTTGAATACTTTTCATTTTTAGTTATAACATAAAATTCTACTTATGTAGATCCTTTCAAAAAATTAAAAAAAACAAAGATTGCGGTAACGGAACATAATTTTAATTTCCAATTCATTAAGCCGGTGCAACATTAAAACTGAATGCTAACTGACTGCTTCCTTTCACAGAGGTTTTATAGGCACGAAATAAAAAAAAGAAAAGAGTACGATTTTCTGTCGACCTGTAGCTTCCGCTCTCACAGTATTTTACGTAATATCGTCCTTGCATATTTGCGATCTTCCAGTCCATTTTTGCTCTGCCGATGCAGCACTTCGAGTCTCGGTAATTGGTTGAAGTTATCTTCATCATTACATCTCGGGGGCGACTTTTTTCGCCGCCTTATTCCCTCTCTTTCGCCTCGACTTTCGTTTGTTTTTGATTCAATTACTTTTAATACGCGCAGATTATATCTCGGGGAACACAACGGTTGGAGTTATTTCTTTTTAAATTAGTTTAAGATGAAACCTCATTTGACGGACTCAATTCAAAGTTGCTCAAATTTATTAGAATTGCGCTTTTTTTCTTTAAAGTATGGTTAGTAACGTCCTGTTTTTATTATGATGTCATTCATTTACGTAATGCAACGCGAGAAAACACTAATACTTTCACAGGATTAGGTGACATTAATGAAATGAATAATTCGTTGAAACTTGAAATGTGAATTTGTAATCCAATAACCTCGGTTTTACACCTTAATCGCGGTAAGCAACCTTCAAGCAATCTAGATAAGGGCCCATTTTTCTTCTCCCAACCTTGTTGGTGCGACTTCAGACGATATTCTTAAGGACACGACATATTTCATACAGTATCGTAACTCAGATCGGTATTTCACTAAATGAACGCTCCGGCATATTTATAGTGACGTTGGACATAATTTAATAAACAAAACAGACTAGCTTAATGCCACCCCAGGCATAGGATCTGATAATGGCTCGTAACTGGTTCCGAGACTTCGATAGCATTGTAAGGAGCCAGTAGTTCGTTACGAGCTCCCTGTTGCCTGCCTACAATCGTTAAGGCCCTATCTGAGCCGGCTATTAATAATAATACACGGCCACATCTGATACGATGAATGCATCGAACTTGAAATATGTAAGCCTATTTTAACGTGGATTAGTTTATTTCCTTTCGAGTTTATGAAATTGGCTTTGAAACACGTTATTGTTATGATATTCCTTTTGAAAACTTTCATACAGCAACTAATTTAAATGCTTCTCTGGTCTAGTAGGTTTACCACCGTTTTGTTTGTATGTAGGTATGTACGTATATGTTATACTTGGTATGGTATTACGGCTTGTTTTCAGTCAGTATTAAAATTTATGTCAACAGGATTGTTAAATTTCGCCAATTCTAGGTGAACTGCTTTGATCTTATTAATTCTCACCATTAGGCGCGAGGAAAGCAAAGCGTCTCCGTAGTGGCATGTAAAATCCTCTTACAAGAATCCTCTAAAACAGACTCAGTTAAAACATGTTATTTTTTAATCAGTTTGTGTCTAGATTTGAACCCGGAACTTAGTCGGCAGTCCGGCAACAGCTCAGCCACAAAGGTTTAATACCTACGTATTGTCTTAATATTTTTATAATTCTATTGAACACGGAATCGCTGGAGGCAGAGAGTAGACATTCTAATAGAACATTAATAGCTGTAAAACTATTGTGCGAAACGAGTGACCATGAACGAACAGGATTTGTAAGTAAGTATTGTTGGAGTCCAAGATATTGTAATGTCAAGTATCTAAGAAATAATAAAACAATGTAGTGTTGATTCCAATTGGAATCCTTTACAGATCTTATTAAAGTCGAACGAAATAGTCAAGAGTAGTAGTAGTTCAATCTAATTGATGGCATATAGGTACCTATCTCTTTTTATTTTATTTTTCGATAAACGTTGAACCTTCGATGTCTTCAATGTTTTTAATTACCAGAAATAAGTTTTGTTTGCACTTTAGTTGTGTTAATCACCAGGAATCCTGGATGGAATATAAAAAATGCTAACTGACTTAACCTTGAACAATAGGGAATAAAAAGATTATATAACCAACAAATTAATGTCGAAAGGTCAACATACTCATATCTACAATTGGTAAGCATTGCCTATGTTGTAAAACAAAATACCTTGTTTATAGCAACCAATCACCGGCATTCGGCATATGACAAATGACTGGCATCTCAGATGAGAATCTGGATAGTCAAATGAGAAAGTATAAACATTTACATTCAAGAATTGGTGGACAAAGTATCAGGATTAGTTGTTACTTCCACGTATACTTTACGCTGTTGTGTTAAGGTTCACTTTCGCATTGTTAGTTATTGATAGTGATGTGTTGAGAAACGTGCGGCTCAACATAGAGTTCGTGCTTCGATTTTGGAGTTATCTAGTGATCCCATTGTTTCCTTGACAGGTGCATTAGCGAGTTATCATGCAACAATTAAATGCATCGGTGCTGCATCAGCGTGAGTGGAAAGGTCCCATCTTATTATGATATTCCACTGTTACCAAATATACATTTAGGAATGCATCTTTGATTATTAGTACCCATAGTTTAGAAGGTTAATGTGTTAGTGTAGAGTATAAAAAATATTCACCCTCCTAATTATAGGTATGCATACTCTAAACTCGAGATAGTAATAATCTAAGAACTGTCAGATATAGCATATAATCATTTAAATACGTTAGTATAGTTACTTACCTGTTAATTCATTCGCAAATCTAAATTTCCGAATATTTAAAAAGAAACATTTGAGATCATGAAAAAAATAGGATCAAAGTTTATCTCTTTGCGTAAACCTCTGTACTTCTAAAGAGAGACCTCTCTTCTTTTTAAGAATTTCTTTGGAATACCTCTCTCTGTGTCATTTTTCTTTCACACGAATCTAATCAAAATGTCCATTATCAATCATACTTGTGAAATTAGCCTTTTTAAGTCAACTTATTATGACGTTCGCTTTAAAAGTATCTTCAAAATCTGATCAAGATTTCGTCTTATGAAACTCGTTCGATCTGTTCATGTTTTGTTGACCAATTTGGCTTAAACATCATAATCGATCATATTTATCGGTCAATGCGTAGTTCGTTTTAATTTATTAAAGTTGAGGGTTTTAACACGCTGTGTTCTTGAAAGACGAAGGTCAAAGAAGGTTTGTTGTTTGTACAAGCCGAAGTATTTGTAGAGATTTTTTATAGGTAGCTGAAAGTGTTTGTTCTATCTGTAATAGTTGTATGTTTTCAAATACACACCTATGATACTAATTAGTTGATTTTAAAGTGTGCTCCTTAAGATACAATTAAATTTTTATATAGGTTAAAATCTATATGAGCTTACCACTATCAGACCCAGAAGTCCCGTATATAGTTTTCACCAAAGGTACTTACTCACTTGGTTGGTGGAGTGACTTGTTCTGAGTCTGCTTGGCTATCTAGCACACAGTATTTAAGTTTATCGCTATAACAAAACGAGTAGCAGTAACTCAATGTTTAGTTAAAGTAAGTTTTAATGACAAAATTATGACGTAGTTATATCAGCCGTGGTCACCGGTGTGAATGGCTTGCCCAATGGTCATATTTCAGTTTTCATTATGCAAAGCGAAACTTTGAAATGTCATAATGTTAATAGCATTGTTGTGTTCTGACAGTAAAAGGTAAGATAGCTAGTTCCCAAGTGGTCGAGGATGATGAGCGTTAAGTGCGTTTCCATCTTCGGCCTTATGTTTAAGTGATGCTCATGTGGAAAGCAAATAATAGGTCCTTACGTATGAAATTGACGTTTTTTTCTCATTTATTAATAGGTGTATTACTTCTAAAGTCAATACCGGTTGTTAATATTATAATACACCTTTAATTAGGACTATGTTACTTAGGCTTCAGTAATAACAATGATTATTAATTTTGTGTCTTTATCGCCCAATATTTTTTTTTAAATTGACTAACTTTTTTTTTCGCGGAATTGTTCTTTTGTTTTATTGTAGCTTTGAAGGACTAAATTTTTTTTCTTTTTAATGTCTGCTATGAAACAAACACACTACTTTACAATTTTTATAGTGTTAAAATAAATAGATGCTAAGAAAATTAAAAAAACGTTAGTATGAAAAATAATATTTTATAAAAAATCTTCATACAAAACCCCAATTTCATAGGTAAGGACCTAATATATAAAATGTATAAATAGTGATACTAAAAATTTTATAGCCAAGAACAGATACAACAAAAATAACGAATTAATATCTATTAAGTTTTCACGTTTACTTTGTAATAAACCACCTGCAGATTCTGTTTTCAAGTTGAATATTGTAAATGAATATTAAAAGTTGTTAAAAACTAACGAAAGAGTTCAATTGCCCTAAACCTCAAATGTAATTAAGAAAGTATTTAAACAGAAACAAATGAAAAACGTCTGGTTTCGTGTACGCTAAGACGTTCCGTAAAGCACAGAACGTATGGATTCGATAACTAACATTTTACGACTATACCAAAACGTACTTTTACCTGCCATTTAAAAGTAATAAAACCTCTTTTTAAGACATTCACCCACAAAATTTTAGATGCGTGAAAATATGTTCTTTTAATAGCCGATTTTCTAAGGGAATAGTACGTTGAATGACCCGAAGGCATCTCTAGTAATATTATAATCGGGCACTTACTTTTTGACCAAATTGCTTTATAAACTACGCTAGTTTTGTTTAATTGTATATTTTGTGTTTTTCAAAACATCGTCAATGAAAATGTGCTTTTACTAATCTTTAGAATCAATGCAGATAAAAAACTTTTGTTGTCAGTGTTTTTTTGGAGGAACATGAAAAGACATGTTCGCAATTTGTTTCACTATCTAAAACTAATGTTATGTCAATCCTGTGTGATAACAGTCGGTTTACAGTTAACGGTTATTATTCCATTAACCGATAAGTGTTCGCAAACACATATGGGTTTTTTAATGCTCTTAAAAAGTCATTTCATTATCAAATTTTGGACTTAAACGGTAATGTCATCTATTTATTATAAGACAAATTAGATGTGATTGTAATTAGCTTTAATTTTTCCGGATGGTAATTAATCATTAATATAAAATGAAAATTAAGTCAAACAGCAACGCGAACTTCCTTCTAACTTTTCTAACACTGTAATTCCTACTGTAAGTCATTCCTTATCATAAGTTAGGCAATTTAGTAATTAGTATTACTATTTTACTTTAAGGGCTTTTTAAGTATTTTTATTATAAGTAAATATAAGGGTACTATTGTACGGTAGATAGAAATTAAAATGGAGTCTCACAACACGTGTTACATGTACAGTTAGATAAAATAACTAAGATCAAGCCCTATTCCCAACCTAAAATAGAACAATATATTTGAACCCGAGACCGTACAGGTCATACTTGTGGTCTAAACACTAGACCATAGAGGTAATAGACTGCTAAATATCAATTGTGTAATGTATCGTGTAACTTCCGCATGCACGAAACCGTTTCCGCTGCACGAACAATCGGACAAACTAAATATTGAATCTATGCAATACGTTGTTCAGAGCACGCCATATTTAGATCTAGGCATGGGTCCTATTATGGAGTAAGTATTAAATTCCAGAAATATGAGTCAGTACAGTTTTGTTTTCAATAATACGTTTGGTTGAACGATTTGACAAGAATATTAATTTGTACTCCAATTTTATGCAATATACGCGTTTTTAGGGTCCAGTACCTCAAAAAGAAAAAACGGAACCCTTATAGGACCATTTTTTTATTAAATACACTAAACTGACACTTACAAAGAAACGTCTTATTTGATTATACGTCGGATTAAAGACATGCAACAAACATTTTGAATGCCAATAATAATAATAAAAATGCCACCTCCTCATGTTATAAGTTATTCATAACCCCAAATAAAAGTATTTTACATATTACGAGAAATGTTACTTGAGGGTACAGTTACATTTTTATTTACAAGATTATACAATTCCTTAACTTGCACCTTTCACCTGCCTACGCCCTATTAAAGGTCAGTGCAAGCAGGCCATAAATAAGGTATTTAACCAATGTGTGTGGCCAAGCCTTAACCGGCGCGCATGGGAAACCTTCAGGTTATTACAATACTTACTGTTTATTTAGTACTTAGTATTTGAAATACTAAATTGATGGAACTGACGCTTTGTTAAACCCCTTGAATAAAATAGTTTTATGGTGAAAATTATACAATTATACAGGCATACAAAACCCCGGGGTTTTGATTTGATAATGGATGGATGTGTTATCACACTAATATTATAAATGCGACAGTTTGTGTGTATATGTGTATATTTGTTGCTTCTTCACGCTGCAACGGATGGATGGATTTGTATGAAATTCGGCATACAGATATTTATAACCTGGATTAACACATAGGATAGTTTTTTATCCCGACATTCCCACGGGAATGAAACTCAAACCTTTTCTCTATATTTGGTTCAGGCAGGACGTCTGTCGGGTCAGCTTTTTAATAAAAAAAATACATGACATAGAATAAGGGTATTAACACGAGTGTATGACAGAAACCGCCTCTGTGGTCTAGTGGTTAAGACCATCGGTTTAAACCCAGAGGTCCCGGGTTGATTCCCAGCGGGGGGTACATGTTTGTGTACTCGGTTTGGTTGGTGGTAGGACTTGTTTATCCGCCTGGCTACCTACCACCATCTTACCTAAATATGTAGCCATAACATCAATGTTTGTAGCATTGTTGTGTTCCGGCAGCTAGAGATAAGATTACCAGTGCCTCACTAGTTGAGGATCCCCGGTGAAGTGCGCTTCACCAATTGGCCTTATCATCACTTAACATCAGGTGACATGAAGGCACTGTGCTTACCCGTAAATATATATTTAAAAAACCTTTTATCATTTAACTAGCTGCCGTTCGCGGTTTCACCCGCGTGGTTCCCGTTCCCGTAAGAATATCGGGATAAAAACTATCTTATGTGTTAATCCAGGTTATAAACTATCTGTATGCCGAATTTCATCCAAATCCAGTCAGTAGTTTTTACGTGAAGAGTAACAAACATCCATCCATACTTACAAATTTTCGCGTTTGTAATATTAGTAGAATAATGAAAAATAGCAGCTGAAAACAGCTGATTTTTGACTTAGGCGATAATTGAATACAGACCACCTTCCAGTTGCCATCCAATAAAATTTCAATGAAATCTATGTGACTTTTGTGCAACGAAAAGCAAGTGCTCGATCACTGGTGCCCGACACAGTAACCCAGTACAACGTCCGAAACATCTTTTATTCACCATATTGATAAAAAAGTAAATAGCCCAATAAAAATTATCATTCTATGTTGTTGTTTCACGAAACAACCGAATCGTCTAATGCACACACGCTTGCACATCAGACACTGTCAAGTGAACTTTATGTGTATGGCATTATGGTTGTACATTTATTGAAGAAATTTGACGATTTTGGATAGGTTGATCTGCAGTCATCTGTACCTAAACTAAAAAGTTCAAGGGTCTGGTTCGGAGTAATTTTCTAAATTCACCTTACCTATGTTTATTTTTTATTTCACTGGTTGCGAGCAGCACAAAACCGGTCGTTGTGGGAGGCCTTTGTCCAGCAGTGGACGTCTTTTGGCTGAGGTGATGATGATGATGATGATGATGATGTTTAGTTATTTTATGATTTATATTGCATAAACTCTGTTTAATATTTTTATTTTCCTTTTGTATGTACTTTATTTGATACTAGCGGCCGCTCGCGGTTTCACCCGCGTGGTTCCCGTTCCCGTGGGAATATCTGGATAAAAAGTATCCTATGTGTTATTCCAGGTTATAGACTATCTGTAAGCCGAATTTTATCCAAATCCATCCATCCGTTGCAGCGTGAAGAAGCAACAAATATACGAAAATACATACACACAAACTTTCGCATTTATAATATTAGTAGGATTATTATTATAATTTAGTTTATTTTTACCTACTTGCACCCATTTTTATTTTCTCAATTTTATTATTTTCGCCCAAAGTTTCCTGGAAGAGATTGCTTGTTAGCAATAAGGCCGCCTATTTTGTACTATATTTTTTTCATCAATTAGTCTGTGTCTGTATTTTCTGTGTAAATAAAGTTTATTATTATTAAAGTTTCACAATGCTTCGCGTACGTTGTTTTAGAAGTACGTTTTTTTAGAATAAAGCGTAATGTCCTCCTGACCGCCCTCGTACTACTCATAGTAGAGGTAGATCAAAGTAAAATAGTAATTGGCGGTTATTAATCTTAATTGCGGTAAAAATACCTTAGAGCGACATCTCTTTTGCCGCTCAACAAACTAAAATAAAAACTTAAACTTTTTTTTGTATTTTTTTTATATAGGGTCTTTATTTACAATAAAAAAAGTGCCTGGAATAGTCAGGAGGTTAAGTAAATGTATAGAGGTAAGCATTAGTTGTTTATGCGGGCTCTTGAAAGATTTTAATTGTAAATATTGTATGATTTCGTAACGACATACTTTTTGTTATTGTAAATGTCGTTACTTCTATTAAAGTTGTGGAGTTTCTTGTGCCTATTCTTCTCCACAGCTAAAAAGTAGACGTCCTTGAATGGGTAGTAGGTAAAAAAAGTATGGACGATTCAAAAGCACTTTTCGTAAGTTTATTTGAATAAAAAATTTTGAATTTAACTTAAGAAAGAACAAACACTAAATTATTTTATCAATATTTGAATACTCCCTTTGCATAATGCAACAATGATACGCCTATCGAGCTTACGACGCGTATAATAACTCCGACGAAGTTCAAAGTAAGTGCTTTGTTACGGCTAAATAAATCTAACTCGTAACTGGAGATTCCTAAAAGTGAACTAGTTTTACGATTGTATTATCTTTGTTTTAGAGCCGGGCGTCAATAAACCCAGATATTACCGAAGCAAATGGTTCTTAAGATATAACTGTTGCAACTTTATCGTTTCCAACTGGCATTACCAGGACCTTGCCCTCTTTATCTGTATTTATACAGATTTGGACACGAAAAACTTGAATAAAAAAATAGGGTTTAGCATTTATAGCCTTATGATATTGGGGACTTTAAGATATGACTTACTGACTTCTTATAGTTCTGTAAATTAAAACATGCAAAATGTGATTCTTGACAACATTCTAAATCCATTTTGCACATTACATCGTTGGCGTAAATACCTGACACAAAAGAATTTTAATTGTTTGGCGCTTGTATGCAAGCGCTCAGTCAACGATGGGTTAAAACACCTTTTAATTAATTAATTTTACATTTTACACAAAATTTTAATATTTAATTAATGAATTTTACTTAAGTAATATTAATAAGCTTAAGTAATAATTGAAGAGAAATTATGTAGCATTTTTCAAAGCTAATGTTTAAAATTTAAACCATTCATATCACATAGTTAAAGAAATTTAAACAAATACTATAAAGAAAAATATTTTAATGAAAATACTAATATTGCTTTTGATCAAATACTGTAGCGCAATTATATAGAAGCTTATAAAAATAACCAACGACTAAGTTAAAAAAAAAAAAAAACAATATTTAAAGTACAAAGTCGATGTCAAGTCTTAAGTTAACAAAAACGTTAAACCACCTACTGAATATGATGGTAACCCGATAAAAGTGTTCGGAAACAGTAAACAAACAAAAATATGAATTGAGATTACGAATAGCAATATTGGAATGTATAATCTGGTCGCTGACTACCCACGCTCAGCCAACGTAAATGGTAGAATGGACATAGCCTGTATGAGACATAGTGTATCATTTGCAATTACATGTTATTGTGCCTTTGTAGGTACTATTTAAAGCCCGCCGGAGAAACTTTCGTTCAATGCGGCATTGTAAGTAAATAGGCGAGCATTTATTTGTGTCAATTCTAAACGGGTGTGGTTTTCTATCTGCTGATAGTTTGGTGTCAGTGTGAAATTATAAGGTTTGATGTTTTGCATCTCTTCGTCTATTCTATGTGTAAAATAAACATTCTATCCTCGCGTGCCTAAGAGCGATACACGGGCAGCTTGAATCAGTCGGGGTAGACTGCTTCAAGATGTGACTGCATAGTGAACTACAGTCTTCTATTTACAAACATACATGGATTCGCTCAAGCAGTTGTGGAGTACTCCGAGCGGTCAGCAGCTCTTCTTCTTCTACTGCTCAAGAAGCACTTGTATGTAGACCCTAAGGTCTACACTACACATTTGCAATCATGACAAAGAAATGGCACCATCGTTATCTGCTTCATTGTAGTTCAAATTTGTCTCATACCTAGTTTTATAAATATACCCAGAATTGGCTTGGATAGTGACCAATCTATTTCTACCGCCAATCAGCATTGTTTTGCATATGTGTTCCAGTTTTAAAGGTAGGTACAGTTAACAGCAAAGGTAACTGATGATTGGTCAAGTTCCAAAATATGAAATCAGTATGAAAATCACTTTTTAAACGCATATCGAAAAACCTTCGAGTGTCTACTAGTACCTGCAGACTGTCTGTAATAATATAGAAAATAACGACTTACACTATCGAAACTTAATTTTGAATTCTAGTAAACATCATCTACTTTTGTTGTTGACTGTACTTAGATCCAGTGAAATTTAGAAGCAAAATAAATAAAGCTTTGATACTCTTTGTGTCGCAAGCGTAAATAGACTACGGTGGCCGATTTCCATTAGGTAGGTCGTATGCTCGTTCGCCGACATAGTGACAAAAAAGGTCAAAGTATTATCACAAAATATGGTAACTGCAGAAAGTAAGCTCTGCTCATACATGACACGCTCGAACCACGCACACATAGACACCGATCCTATCCGAACCCTTCGGAGAATCTAGTAGGGCACGGGGACACGCAGTGGGATGCCGTTCCCTCTAGAAAACCTCCGAAGGTGATTCGTTCACACGGCTTTTTGGGAGCTGCGAGGTACGTAAGGGCTCCCACACATAAACACGATACGACGCGTCGTACCACGATGGGGCGCCTGTCTAGTATTTGACAGGCAATAAGGTCTAAACTAGCCTGGCGCAACGCTTATTTTTGCGGTGCGACGTCGTATCGTGTTTGTGTTTCGGGCCTAAAAGGTACCTTTACGTACCTCGCCGCCCCCAAAAAAGCCCGGTGAAGCTGAAAATGCCATCTGAGGCACACAGCAATCTCCCTCAAAAAAAAAACAGACATTTTTCACGGACACGGAATTTCGATACATTCTGCGTGTATGTTGCGCTGCTGTTGCGAGATTCTGTGTCCATGAGAGGGTTTATGGGTGCGTTGTTCAAGAGCGTCATGTACGAAGCTTACCTACTGCAATCAAATATCTTTTTTTGTGGTATTATCTAAATATAACTGAAAACAAAGTGACATCGCTGACCCTTCCACTCCGGCATTTATCTAGCCAATTTGGAAGTACATTATCAAATTCATTAATCATTGCCAAGCCACCGACTGACTCATACAACGCAAAACACCGATGAATAAAAGTTTGTACGCTTTAAGCGCATAAGCAAATATAGCCTTACGCTAATCCTTTGCTCAAGCAAACGCATAGTATTAAGCGGATCCGTCGAGTAATCCACTAGGAAAAGCCGACACGTCTCTGTCAACACTTGAACGCGATTTCCTTAGGAGCGAAGTTCTCGGCATATTTACATTTTCACACATAAAGTAAATTCCTCGTATCCAGAAGTTGGAGTGCGGGTAAACGAAAATAGCGATTCATCACAAGTTTTAATCTGTTCTAGAGTTTGGCCCACTTGCGGTTTTGGGGCGGGTAGACAAGCAACTTGAGCACTAACTTTGTTTGTCGCAACAAATAAACACTGCTACTTTTATGTTATAAAAATTTTCTGATAATATTATGGGCCATTTTGAGGGAGCATTTTAATTTATAGTTTTATTTTATAGAATAACATAAGGTACACTTTTTTTATAATAGCATGTTCTTTCTATGGCTATTATTAATGTTTTTGTTGAACAAATCAACATAATTCTTTTTTTTTGTACTAAATGTAAAAATATTTTGAGCAGTTTAAATTACTATATAAACTGTAATAAGGCTTCATCATCATCATCATCATCATCATCAGCCTACACTAGCCCACTAATAAGGCTTATTTCTAATAAATTCAGTGTTTGGTCGCATTGGGAAGAACGAGCCGTGGGACGAAACATTGAATGACTCTTTTAAATTAATTATAAAAAAGTTCAGCTCTCAGCGGCGGTATTTCCGGACCATTACGACTTAGGGATCTTCAAGAAACGAGCCTATTCCTTCCTTAAAGGCCGGCAACGCATCTGCGATTCCTTTGGTTTTGCGGGTGTCCATGGGTGGCGGTGATTGCTTTCCATCAGGTGACCCGCCTGCTTGTTTGCCTCCTTCTAATATAAAAAAAATGTTAATTGTTGCTTTGATATTATTATAACAAAGTTCGATTTGTAATTTTCTTTTAATAATTATGTTTAATTGATTTAACTTTGTAAAAGTGATATTTACAAGATATTGAAATCATCTCGTCTGCCTTACTCGGTTTGGCATGCAATATTTGGACCGTGCGCTAACCGCAGCCCACGTCCGTAACCATAAGTACCCACAACCTCTTTAGTTAGGCTCATTTTTTGTGGATAAAACTTGCTTTTCGCCGCCTATTCATGGCCTTTGCAATGTAACTGTAAAGTAAGTTACGAATTGAAATAAAACAACTTTTACGGATCTACTCACGTTTATTTTACACATTACCTATTTAATGTTCTTACTTAGTACTTATTTAGGGTTCGAAACGTCAGAATAAACATTAAATAAGTAATGTGTAAAATAAACGCGAGTAGATCCGTAAAAGTTTTTTCATTTCAATAAGTTACGAATCTTGGTGGACGACCAATTCGTGAAGGTTGAATGAGGTGAATTCTATATAGTTTTGTAATGGTTACCGTTAACGCCTCCTTGGCCGAGTGGCAAAGCACATGGCCTGATACCCGAAGGTCCCAGGTTCAATTCCCAGGTCAGGCAAAGTGTTTCGGATTTTTCGATGATCACCAACCCTCCTTTGGCAAGCGTGGTTAGCAAGCCATTTCCCATCAAGCAGTGACAACTTGATTTAAACGATTATGGCCTTTGCCCAGCAGTGAGACAGTTAAAGGCTATTTACTTGTAATGGTTTTTGGAGAAGATTAAGAGTAGGTGTTATGTAAGAGGTATTAACGTGCGCTGCATTTTAGGGTTAACACCAATGTCAGATCCAAAGGTTCCGGGTTCGATTTCTTGCGTAACTTTATGTTTGTACTTCGCTTGTTAATGAAGGTCATAGGACTAGTTAGATTCCCAGCTGTAGGTACCTACATGTTTGCAGTGTAGTTATTCCATCTTCGGCCTTATCGCCACCTACCAAAGGTGATATGAAAAAAAAAGGTGTGTGGCGTTTCTCTTAGACGAGCATATTTTGATTTGAGCTTTTCGAATTTTGTTGTATCCATGTAACGCTGTTTATGTTGTAACAATGTAGATTTTTTCGTTATTTTTTTATTAAACTTTGTGTTTTAGTATGTACGCTCATTATGTCTGGCTTTCTTATGTTAAGTTAAAATATTTATGTTTTCTCATTCAGTGAATATTGTAATTCTTTATGAGAATAATAGTTGTTAAGAATTGCTATTGTTAAGAGTTGTTTACACAACCTGCACCTTTCTGACATACCGGGTCAGGTGCTCTCCCAATTGAGCTATCGTGGTTCTAACTAGCTCGCCAAAATTCATCATCATCATCATCTCAGCCAAAAGACATCCACTGCTGGACAAAGGCCTCCCCCAAGGATCTCCACAACGACCGGTTTTGTGCTGCTCGCATCCAGCGGCTTCCCGCGACCTTCACCAGATCGTCGGTCCACCTTATTGGAGGCCTGCCCACACTGCTCTTTCCGGTACGCGCCACTCCAAGACTATCCCGCCCCAGCGGCCATCAGTCCTGCGAGCAATGTGCCCTGCCCACTGCCACTTGAGCTTAGCAACTCTTCGAGCTATGTCGGTACCTTTGTTCTTCTGCGGATCTCCTCATTTCTGATTCGATCACGCAGAGAAACCCCGAGCATAGCCCTCTCTATTGCTCTTTGAGTGACTTTAAGCCTTTTTATGAGGCCCATAATGAGCGACCACATCTCAGTCCCATATGTCATCACTGGCAACACACACCGAAATTATTCATCACTAATCCTGCTCGTGGTAATTTTTTCAACATTTGTGTTTTTGTAATTTGTTCGCAACAAAATTTGCGTTAAAAATTATATAAACAAAACAAACACATTTTAAGTTTAATAATCTTTAAAAGTTCTTATTCTTTTATTCAAAGTCAATGATAACAAATTTTTGATGCCGAAAATTAGCTTAATAATCAATGTTTAAATAATGCAAAATGTGTTATATTTCATAGTGTTTTAATATAATTTCGAGATCACGCCGTTGCCGAACGCCTAAGCCGCCGTGTCATCGACCTCCTCATGCTACACTATAGGCACCTACACTATATCCCCATTGAAATCCACCTTTCCTCAACACCACAGACATTGAAGTATTTTTCACTGGAATCGCGTGTCCACACGCAACGCACGATTCCTAATATTTTCATCGTTATTGTGCATTTGTTAACGATCAGCTAATTGGGATGGGAAATTTTTATTGTTTTTGTAATTAAATTGGATACCGTACGGTATGGCACAAGGGTACCTACCTACTGTAAGTAAATATTATTTTTAATCGTACATGCTCTTCACTTTCATCAATGTCCCCACTGTTGGGGCACGAGCCTTCTCTATGGATGGATAGAGAACGGGCCATAAACCACGCGGGCCCAGTGCGGTGCGGTGGTTGTTAACGAATGCTAAAGCAGCCGGGACTTGCGGCTTTACGTGTCTTGCGAAGCACGGAGAAGCTCGAGATAATAAAACTTTGGTCACCCATCCGATGACCGGCCTTTGCAATAGTTACTTAACCCAAGCAATCGCAAACTGAGTGCTTTAACCACTGCGCCATTTAACTCCTCACTTAATACTAATTAGGTACGTTGTATTTCGTTAGGTCAACGGTCATCCAAAATTACAATAAGAATTCGAAATTCATTTTTTTTCTTAGTTGATTCCATTTTAATAGTATAAAAATATTGTATGATGAAAGAGAAAAACCGAATACTGAAATAGTTAAGTACTTATTCAGTACGTAGTCATAGCTATAAAATTAATGCAAATGCTCTTAATGTTGCAATATAATACAATATGGTGCCTCATAAATGCAGAACTATAAACAAAACACTTACAAATTTTGATCTGTTCTTCACATAAACACATTTTGTTTACGTAAATCAGCCGTTGGCAAAATCAACTTTATTGCCTACATGTTACGGCTGTCAGCTGGGGATACCACATAATGACAGTGTTTATGAACTGCATGTTACTGGTTTTGCAATGGTTCTTCCATAAAATAGTGTTTGATGCGCCCATTGAGATTATGATCGATTTTGTTGTAAGTGTCAGTGCTCTGTCAAAATTCATACGAAAAGTCTGGAATGCTAACGAAAATTTTGCCAACGTTTCCGCCTGCCATATTAATATTTCATCATTATTACTGTAAAAAATGTCACATAATAGTTTTTGCTTTTCCACCATCGTGTATCGGTGCTGAAAAATATTAACTGCAGCGAAAGTCGCAAAAACAAAACACGAACGAGTCCCTAACTACGCTACGCTCCAAAAAGTTTTCAACCGAAATTTTTAACAAACGCGCATCAATGGCGTAAATTGCATTTATTTTTCAAAGCTTACATTAAAAATGCCTCATTTAATATTAATAGTCCATTACTGGTAAGCTTCTACAGGCGATCGGCTCTTTGTAACGCTACACCGCCGTCAAGTTTTAATTGAGGCTGTCAGTCAATATAGAACGACGCACAATACAGTATCCATTTGATAGTCCTCTGGGAACCTTGCCGGTTATTCGATTAAGCTTTTGTTACTTAACTTGGGTACTGAAGATAGCACGTAAAACTAGACACTGGTAAGTACTAGTATAATTTTGACACGACATGACACTGCACTTAAAAGTACGTATGAAAGCGGTTGTTATTCGTAGATAACCAAATTAATAAAATTTGTTCAGCTACCTACTTCAAACGGGCATACGTTAACGCAACACAAAGGGTATGATTTAATAAAAACTATGTCGTAACAACAACACAAAAAGAGTAAAAACACGCAATTACAATTAAAAAAAATCGATTACAAAGTAACTTTAATTTTACGAAATTCCGTCCAGCTATAAGTTAATCAGATATTGCCATGTCACATATTAATTAGTGAGAACGCTTATTTTTAGCATCAGCATTAAATAGTACTATCAGTAAACAAACACTTTAAAACTGTCACCCCACGAATCCCGAAGGAGTCTAAATATCTAACTAGTTTCCTTCAAAGGGACAATAACAGAAATAGTTGACTTAGACACAAATAAAAACGGATAAATAGAAAAACTTAAGATCCATGGAGACCGTAAAATGGAGTCACTAAGGGCTCTTACAGACTTGGCGTTTATCGGCGCGTGTAAGGAGCTTTTACTGCGTAAATCGATCTTTTGGTTTATCAATAGCTCTCATCATTATAAATGACAATGAACTTTAACTTTTAATAACCGCTTCTTTGGTCTATTTGCTAGGTTGCTTGACCATCTTTTTTAAAATTAAGGTCTTGAGGGTTCGATTTCCAGCGAGGGGTACTTAATGTACTCTGTTTGGCACTATCAAAATCTCCCGCCCGATCCTCTAAATGACACTACATATTTACAAAATACACTAATTTAGGCCCAAGTCACCGTACTCGTAGAACAAGGGTACGAAGAACCGGTTCTCACGCGCTCTATACAAGGTACAGACATGTACCTGGGCCTGTCCATGTACTTCGGAGACTCTGGTAGGGCACGGGGACGCGCACTTTTAAGTATGCGATGCCGTTCCCTCTAGAAATCCTCCGAAGGTGATTCGTTTCAACACGGCTTGAGGTACCCTTTACGTACCACGCCGCCCCGAAAAACCCCGGTAACGCTGAAAACGCCGTTCGAGGCAATCAGCAATCTCTCTCAAAAAAAAACCCATCAAAATCATCATCATCAGCTTATATTATAGCTAATATTTATAAAGCGGGCTCTTGAAAGTTTTTAATTATAAATATTGTAAGATTTGGTAACGACATGCCTACTTTTTTTCTGTAAATGTCGTTACTTCTATTAAAGCTGTGGAGTTTCTTGCGCCCATGCTTCTCCACAGCAAAAAAATAGACGTCCTGAATGGGTAGTAGGTAAAAAAATTATGGACGATTCAAAAGCACTTTTCGTAAGTTTATTTGAATAAAAAAAAATTACTTTGATTTTAACATTAGTCCTGAGCGTGATCCGAATACCTACTATAAAAAATATGGTTCCCGTAACTTGGTTTGCATAGTCTTTGCCTTGTTCTGCTTGACTCGCTACCCAATCTTATCCAAGCCTGTTGTCATTGTATTCCAACAGTCACAAATAACACAACTATAATCAGCCAGTAGTTGGGTTAGCACCTATTTAAAACAAGCGGTTAAACGCCTAGAAAACGCCAAGTCTGCTTCACAATTCTATTAAAAACCAGACAGGAGAAGGTCGTCTGTCGATTTGTTATAAATCACGGGTTTAATTGACCGACAAATAAAGGGATTAAGACTGATCCCTTTAAGAGCAATAGTTCGGTACCCTAAGGGCTTTATTTATGTTGATGGTGTTTGTTACCGTTTCAAGACTGTACTGATAATAAAAGTAGAACTTTATAGAAATTGCTTTTTCAATTACAACAAAATAATGAAATGTCATGAGAAGGTTGGTGGTTAACTGCGGATCATGCAACCTTTGACGATCGCGAATGTTAGGCGTCCTTCGGCGTTGTCACTTCCCGGATGGGTAATCAAAACGTTCGACGGCAGTTGCTCACATTAGAAAGAAAATAAATTGGAAAAAGGATGTTAATTTTAAGAAAAAAATTGTTTGTTTATTCACCGGAATTTGTAAGTCATAAACGATGCCTGCTTATACAATCCCGACTTAAATTAATAAGGGCATAAAAATACGTGTGTAACAACAAGCTGGCCCATACAAAAGGCATAATAACGTTTGTTTTCAAACACCGGGGTCGTATAATTTATAACTACTTATCGGCAAACTTGCTTCATCTATGGACAAAAAAAATCGTTGCATTTTAAACTTTACTCTCCCTAAGATAAGGTAGTGTTGTAAGTGCTTGTCGTTTATAGTATGTAAGTTTAAATGTGTAACTTCAGACAGTGGCTCAAGCAACTTTGACAAAATCCAATCAAGTAATCCTCACTATAAACGAAACGGACACGTATATGTACCCATAAAACGGTGGAGCAATGCTTTTGAAAACTTACGCATACTAAAAATTTATTGTGCATCCAAATTAATATCGTAAACGATAAAATCAAAGAATAGGTACCATACCATATAGGTTTGATTAAAGTTAACCGTCAATAAAACGCGGTTATTTGATGTAACGCATTTGCGCGCTTATAAAAAATCATAGGCCGTTTGGTATAACGGCGTGATAAATAACGCCGTAATTTATTGCCAGTTTAAGCATACCCTCAAATGATGTAGGGTACAAAATATTACACCCATAAAATGCATTTACGGCCAATGTTATAAAAATTAAGATAATCCGCACATATTTGTACTAACATAAAACTACAACATCGTCAAGAAAATATTTTTCTTTAAATTTTTGTTACTTTGATGACGAGGCCAAAGTTAGAAGCGCATCTTACTTGAAATTTTTACCACTTAAGAACTGCCTGTCTCATCGCTAACAGAACACAACAACGCTTTTAAAATTATCAATGATTTAGCGAGAGACTTAAGTAGTGTAGATGATCAATGTGGTGGTAGCTAGCCAGGTAGACTATCAAACAGCTTCTATTGATAGGGTTAAGTGCTGGTCCTAAGCTACCTCCGTGGCAAAGAAGGGATAGAAGAGTAGATGGAATAGGAGCAAGAGAGCGTTTTAACAACAAAAGGCTAGCTTTACCACTGATAAAAACTAAGCATTAAAATGTACCACTCCTAGATCCGGATCCGGACTCCGGATCCGGTACCGGTGATATTACTACTAGACAGACGTAACAGAAAGACGTATTAAAAAATATGTTGATCTCCGTAACGTCAAATAGACTAATCACTGAACCCTATTAAAAAAATAATAACTTATTCGTACTTACCTATGTCAGAACCACCTAAAACACGACCGACTTATTTAAATTTCGTATCTGTATCATAATAACCCAGAAATTGCTTCAAAATTAAATACCGTCGTGATTTTAAATAAAGGCGAGCGCACATTAACTGTGGAAACGCAGCGTGTCGCCGCATGACAAATCCATAATCGCGGCGCGACGGCCGGCGCACAGCGACCGGACTCCGCATTAACTATAGAGTTTATGAGCGACTTATAGCGCGTTTAGCGTTCGAAACATCTCAATTAGTAAGGCCCGTACGGCCATGTGTATTCAAATGCGATTTTTACGACTGTGTATAAGTTCCTTAGTGCATTACCGAGTTACATTATTTTTGTAGTGTTTGTTTCATAATAATATTGAGAAGAAGGTTCGGCTTGCGCATTGCATCCGTTTGTTCCCTCTATACCAGAATCCCAAAATACCTTATGATCAGCATCAGATTCCTAATTTAAATAGATATTTAGATTTTAAATTATTTATAAATTATGTATTTATGTAGGTTAATTTATGTAGTTATTATTTAAGTATTTTATGTAATTGTAATTTATAGAATATTTAATTATGTAGTTTGAATCTTTTGTTACACTGTTTTCTACTTTTGTTGTCTCTCACAATTTGCACCTCCCATGTCATTTCTGCACCACCTTATGGTTGACTGGTAGAGAATGCCTTAGGCATTAAGTCCGCCATGTAATGTTTTGTTGCAAAAGTTTAAAATAAATAAATAAATAAATAATTTATCAGATTCCCACAATACCAGAATTTGTACAGTCAAATACAAGATACAACGACTCATCGTTATAAGTGCATATAAGGTAACCACACAAAAACCTACCAACCCACATTGTCTCCCTTTGTTCTATTGTTCATGTTCGAAGGCCCAGCAGTGGGAAGTGGGGTAGGCTTATGATAATGGTGAATATGAATGTAGAACAGAGTGCGGCGTTTCTTTACGCCGGACCAGTTGTGCCTTTTGTACAAGACACAGATTCGATCTTGCGTGGAGTATTGCTCGCGCATCTGGGACGGTTCCGCAAAGTACCTTCTCGATGCCTTGGACAGATTGCAGCGTGTCGCGCTGAACGCATTATCGGCAATGCAGAAGTGGGAAATACTTTTGAATCTCTGCAATTGCGTAGAAATGTGGCGTCACTCAGCGTGTTTTACCACTTATACTATGGCGAGTGCTCTGAAGAGCTCTTTGACCTCATCCCATCTTCTCCCTTCCTTCATAGGAGTACACGTGCTGCTCTTCGGAGTCACCGCTTCACTGTCTCAAATAACCCATCGCGCACAAAGAAATTTGGTGACTCGTTTCTTTGTCGCACCTCCAAAAGATGGAATAGTTTACCAGCACACGTTTTCCCTCCTTCCTATGATATGGGGTCCTTCAAGAGAGACGTGAAGAAGCACCTTGTGGGCCGGCAGAGTGAGGTTACTGATGCTACGTTTGTTTCCACGCTGCACCAGTTGTCTTCGCGTCTGGACTCCATTTCCACTTAACATCAGGTGGGATGGAGTCATTTGCCGTGCTAACTATAAAAAAAATGGAAAAAATAGATGAACTCCCGCACAAAACCTGTTTTAATAGCTACTTTGATGGTAGTATCCCATAGTAGTATAGGTGGGGTAGGAACCCCAACTATCTATTACTACCACGACTCGCGCTGTGGTACACACGCGCCTATTAGAACTGTGAAATTTCCTCAATAGACTTTGAACTTTATGTCCATCATTTATGGTTTAACGTTTATTGAAGAAATTTGGCAGGTTTGGATAGTCTGTATAGCAATGAAATTGCTTTACCACCTTAGAAGTGAATTTTGTTTGCATATTATAAAACAAGTTCTATTTTTGTTTAAAAGACCAAGTGACAGACACTTTGTCATTTGACAATGAGCCTTAGCGAAATTTATTGTAATGGAAGTTTTTGTCTAAAGTGATAAAGCAATTTCATGGTCGACTATACCTACTATGATCACTCCTGTGGCGCTGTATTCTGCATCACTGTTTCGGTTCAAAGAGTAGCAGTACCAAATAGGCTTAATAATAAAGGTCTCGGGGTCAGTAACACGCCAGTCACCAGCTACTTTTATAGGCTTAACCGCTTCACAACAGGACTGTATGCCTGTTTGCTGACTCACTAAAAAAAAACTGTCTCAGCTGTCATAAATAGCGGTCGTAAAAGTAGTATGGCTCCTTAACTGGAACATTGATGTTTAAAGCTTTGGGTCGACGACGCAGGATGACATTCGATAAGAAACATTAACTTGGTTATGGTCATTTATTGCTCATTTTCCTGTTTACACTGACGACAATATAATAATATGAGAACTGATACAAAAAGATACTCCTCTTACTGCATTAGAAATTTCGTATTTATTATGCCAACCTGCGCTGGGCCCGCGTGGTGGTTTATGGCCCGTTCTCCATTTCCATCCTTATGAAAGGCCGTGCCTCAGCAGTGGGGACGTACATACATGAGCTGGTGATGAGTTCGTATTATGAGACCAGAAGCGCGATTTTTACTATGATATTAACATGGACTAGTATGGGAGTGCTCTGCTTTTATTTACGTAAATCTATACTTATCTATCTATATCTATATCTTTATTAATAATATAAAGCTGAAGAGTTTGTTTGTTTGAACGCGCTATTCTCAGGAACTACTAGTTCGAATTGAAAAATTATTTTTGTGTTGCATAGCCCATTTATCAAGGAAGGCTTTAGGCTATATAACATCACGCTGCGACCAATAGGAGCGAAGCATCAGTGATAAATGTTGCAAAAACGGGAACAAGAGCCTAAAAAATTAAAAATGCTGCCGAAAGTCACTATTCCACGCGGACGAAGTCGCGAGCACAACTAGTACTTAATAAAGCTAAAGAGTTTGTTTGTTTGTTTGGTTGGTTGAACGCGCTAACCTCAGGAACTACTAGTTCAAATTGAAAAAATATTTTTGTGTTGAATAGCCCATATAATGAGGAAGGCTATAGGCTATATTACATCACGCTATGACTAATAGAACGTGGGTGAAACCGCGGGGCACAGCTAGTATATAATATTATAAAGCTGAAGAGTTTGTTTGTTTGTTTGTTTGTTTAGTTGAACGCGCTTATCTCAGGAACTACAGGTTCGAACTGAAAAATTATTTTTGTGTTGAATAGTCCATTTATTGAGGAAGGCTATAGGCTATATAACATTACGCTATGATTAATACAACGCGGGTGAAACCGTGGGGCACAGCTAGTAAAAATATATTTTGTAGATGTCTTTTCTTATTATTTTTAATTTTTAATCACCACTGGGTAAATTTTCGCCAAATAGATCATCGCGTTAAAAATATTCTTTGTGAAGATGGTCCCTCATCATCCTCTCGATGTAAGAGTAAGTATAATTTTTTTTCTGTTTTCTTTGCTATTTTTGATGAAGTTCCTTAATACTTCTGTCAAAAAGTCTAAACTAGTTTTGTCAAGGCAATACTATGAATTGTCAAACCGGCTCGCATCGGTTGCTCTGTTTGCGAAGTTTAATTATAATGTCGTTTACTTTATTTTGTTATTGGGAGGGAGATAATAGTGTATATTTATTTAATTACATTGGTATTTAGATAAAGTTATAACATGGTCAAACTGAAATTTTAAAGCAGTCTTTCATTATTTTCATCATTTAATTTCATTTTAATAGGTAGGTATTCAAAATAAGCGTAAGGTAAGTGTAATGATTTTTTCAAACATATTTTTTTAAGCTAATTGGTTATTTTTATTATTATTAATTATTGAGATTAACTCCTGGAATTCTTTGATAAACTAATGGAGATCGTTTAATTTCAAAACTGCTCTGTTAAAATTTGTTAATGTTGGTTTAGGGCTTAATTAAAGTATCTTCCGGTGCACGGTGTAAGAATTAATTTTTCCCTGAGTTTGTTTTATGGAAATTATCTTATCCTTATTATATTTTTGACGAATTTTACCTGCGTTTATTTTTAGAAACGTCGCCTTTCTGTTTTAGGGTATATAGATACCTTCAACATCCTACTAATATTATAAACGCGAAAGTTTGTAAGTATGGATGGATGTTTGTTACTCTTTCAAGTAAAAACTACTGAATGGATTTGAATGAAATTCGGCATACGGATAGTTTATAGCCTTGATTAACATATAGGATAGTTTTTATCCCGATATTCTCACGGGAACGGGAACCACGCGGGTGAAACCGCGAGCGGTCGCTAGTAGTCTATAAACGTCGTTATTAAATATCTAATAGCACGTAGGAATATCAATTCATAACCCACTATGCTGGCCCAATGCGATTAAGGGAAGTAATGGCTGGTATCACTACACGACTGGGCCAACGGCTAATTATGCTTTCTCAAAATAGTTAGTTTAAAAAAAATTATACTGAAATGACGAAATTATTCTGCATAATGTCATTGTACCTATTCCAATGCTAACAAATCACGACACTGTTTTTCAGTAAACGCTAGACATAAAGACAAGAAACACTACCCAAAAATAAACCCTAGTCTGTGGACGGACCATTTCAACAATTGCAAAGCTCACACAATCGTTTGAGTATTTATTTAAAGTCGCAATTTGCCTAAAGCTGTAAAGTAAAAACAAAAATAAAAGCTCCAATAAAATTTTATAACAAAACACGGTCACAAAGTTGCTCGTCGAAAGTTGTCGTCGCATTCGCCGACGCCTGTGAAAAGATGCTTTTAATGTGTTACTTACGCCAGTACAAGCACGCATTATGAAATAAAAAGCATTACTGTGTTCGTATTAAACGTATTTGATATATCAATTTATACGGCGGCAAGTTAAATGGATTTATTTCGTTCCAAGATTGTGTTAAACGGAAATTATTACGGAATTGTGGAGATGAGAGGACCCTTTGTTGCTTGTGTTCTTCGATAATGCGATTATTTAGGAAGCTTCAGGTTAGGAATACTTTGAGACTGTAAAATAGTTTATCTGTTTTTTCTTATTATAAAGTTTTTAAATGCTTTTAATTAGTATATAAATGCCTTAAGTTTGAAACTGTAAATAATCTACAGTTCCAGTTAATTTGTTGCGTGTAGTATAGGTAGGTATATATGATCTTTATAAGATGGTCACCCAACCCCATAATAGATACTTAGGTAAATTAGAAGATGTTCGCTAGAATCTATTCTATTTTTAGGAACTTCATTAATATAAGAGTGGATTGATGTTTGTGATTGGATATTTCAATGCTGATTGGATGTTCCAAGCTGGCTTTTGTCGGTTTTTCGGTCATGTCCAAGTAGGTACATTGGGCTACATTTCCTAGTTTTCCTTTTAATCTACAAAGTAAATATTATTTAAGATAATACTTCTTAGTGTTTTGTTATCTACTGTTACTGAAGAAATTTCTTTAAGATTCTTTCAATATAATATGATGACGAAACATATAAAAGCTCGCATGGAAACATAGTATTTATTAGTTTAATCTTCTTGCTTAATCACCACGCTTCTTAAATGCGGGTTGGTGATCACAAGCCCGGGTTTTGATTCGAAAAACCTGGAACACCAAACCCGGGAATTAAGGCGAGCGTTTCCGACTGTGAGATTTCCAAGGCGTTCCGCTCGGGAGTGAATGTCGTCTCGTGAGCGTCGAATTCAATAATGTGGATTTTATTGAATGTTACTTATTATTAAAATACTAATGGCCGACAACTATTACATATTCAAAGACAATTGGTTTGGTATATTTTTCTTTGTCTGAAACGGTGTATAGCCTGAATAAAATGATATTTAGTATATTAATAAGACGTATGTTTGATATTATATTCGATGCAGGAAATTGTAAAATATCGTGAAAATACCACCGAAATTACTAGGTAAAAAGGCAAGGATTTAAAATCCTTATACATTTTGAATAAAACTCATTTAAAAACACCGTTTTTTTTGGAAACCCTCGCCTTAAGCCATACCTCTGGACATCGGTCCGAGCGCTTATTGCCATTCGGCCACTAATGCAAGGCATCCGAAAATATTTTAAATGTAATTATTATCCCCTTTTAAGTAGATACTTTTTTGCACATGGGGATTCTCGAGACGAGCTTTACACTCGTAACGTTCACAGGCTGATGAAGAACATTAAAAACTATATATATACTTAGTATCTTACAATTACATCCTTTTTCAATATAATAAACCATAATATTATTACACGGCAATTTGCCTTTTCCATCGTTATAAGTGAAGCTTATAAAACTCAGTTTACAAAGGGTTAACGAACGCAACAAAATATACACAGATGTAAATTGTAAGCGGTAGCGATATAATATTATATTATAATAAATTATTGGCCAGTTTCACTATTGCTTAAGTATTCATATATCGTAATTAAAAGTGGCATAAAACGTTAAATACATTTTTCATGTCTATTTCGTTGTCATAAAAGTAAGATAAATGTTAAATGTCAAAACTTAGAATAAGAAATTGCAATCTTTAAAAGGTACCTTATTAAAGTATTTAAGCTACATGTAGGACCAGTGTTCCTATCTAGTTTAGATTTGTATACACTTGATTGCATTATTAATCTAAGATTGCATTATACAGGTATATTTGAATTTGAATTTGAAAAAAAATTTTGTACAAGAGGCTGAATGGGCTTGTCACACAAACAAACGTTATATAAAGTTCAGTTAGGTCAAATGATGCGTTGTTATAATTTTCATATCACTGATGAAACATTGGTAGAATCAATATATCGTTTGTTGTATAATTTTAACAATACACTTTCAATTAAACAAACTTACCAAGTTTATGTTCTTAAAAATAGTTCCGATCTCCCATAACTTGCGTGGCGTGTAAAAGAGAAGCAGTGATACGACTCTCGCATCATCGGTCAATTACAAAAAGCTAATCCCGTGGAGGCACTTAATGAATCATTATGGCGGGCGGCGCGGGCCGCGCGACGGGTGATGCGGTCTTATTCATAGTGCTGACTCTTTGTACATTTAACACTTAAATATTTCGATAGTACTTTTTTCTTCTTAAAATTAGCTTGTCTATTGACTAAACTCCACCTGATGTTATGTGGAAATGAAGTCCAGACGCGAAGTCCACTGGTGCAACAACCCTGCCGCCGGCCCAGAAGTCACTCTTTTTTTTTTAGTTGATGGCTTCTTGCGATTAGCACATTTAGCCAGTGTCAAAGTAATTTTTCTTACAAGTAATACATAAATAAACAATATTTCCTTCTTGTATGATGATGATGAATGATAATAGAAATGAGAAGTGAGAAATGATATACCCCCCAACCCCTCGAGTATCTCAGTAAAGATGTGGGACTTTACTAAGTCCTCGGGCGTACCTACTTCTTGAGAGAATTTGAAAAGTGACGTTGCACTGTTTTGTTTCATTTGCCAACACTCATGCACACTCACGAACACTTAACGGATAATAATGCACCATTATTTCACATTAATATTCGACATAACACAAATTTTATAAATAAAACAAAACCGCAGACATCATGACTCTTCACTTTCCCGCCAAGCAAAAGTCACTCAATTGTTATTTTTTTTTAAAAATTAAACGATGTGGTTATTATGATTATTACAAATTAATAGTTTTATATTGCTGGCAAAGTATTAAAAGAGTAAAATATGTGTCAATATGCCAATTAAATGTTGCTCCATTTTACTTCATTTATAAAGCTACGAATAATACACAATAATAACCTAACAAAAGAAAATACTCTACATCAAATATAACCGAAACTGCTTTCAATGAGTTCATGTTTCGGATACCATTAATATTCCAACTTCAACTGATGAAATGTAAATATAAAACTAGTTTATAAACAATACTGAAACTAAAACATTGTAATATTAAAACTAGAAATACCTTGGGAGATCAACTACGGGCGTAAATTTAATCTACTGTAACATTGAAGAAGATTTTCATTAATTCAGCATACAGGCAGGCATTTGGGAATATGAAATACTATTATCTAGTTTGACCGTGAATAGTATAGTACACGTTTACATAAAATTGTTATTAAAAATTATAACACTAGTTAAAAGCCATTTAAAAATTTTGCTAAAATATGTATATTGTAAATATAATAAAACAAACACAATATTTATTTAAAAGCTATCAAAGTTATATACATTAGAAAAAAATGTATAAGCGGATTATTTACTGACTTTCCTGACTAAATCCTTAATTATGGTAATGATAACATACAAACATATTGTGTAAGTAAGTATGGTGCATGCAACTGTGCTGAACTATCGGAATACATACAACAATGGCGACAATTTCGTTAAAAATTATTATTCTTCAAAGTCTTTTAAATCAGAAACCTACACGGATTTATTACATTTTGATTTAACAACTTTTTGATAAAGAGGTTTTATCGAAAAAAAATTAACAAGGAACGTTAACAACACAACATCACGGGCTCAAGTGGCCATAATGATAGCCGACCTCCGATAGCGGATATTTTTTTTCGATTTTTTTTTCTCGTTCACCGTCCGTCAATGGTCCATACTATGAATTCTCCTCATCCTAAAGCTGTTCGGACACTTGAGCGAGCTGGAGTCAAAGGCGACGCGCGTCAACATCACTCATGCAGCGTCGTGACCTTGCGTGCGGTAATGTGCCGCGATAGTTCACCCATACATAACGCTTAGACATTTCACTGGGATTGTCATGTTCTGAAAATCCGCTCGACCGCTTTTCTTTGTTTAAAGGTAAATTGCATTTTTTTGGGAATATTTTATGAGTACTAACTACTTCTTGTGTACATATTGAGCGTGTTTACGTGCAGTGACAATACTAAACACGTCTTGCGTCAGCTTTATGCCTAGATAGATAGAGTTGGACGACAATATAAAGATAACAATTTGTCACCACTATGAATTACTATTTACTCTATTGCTTTAGTTAAATTGGGCGATCCAATAATACTAGTAAATCAAAATTATAGAGATAATAATTATCTATCAGAATGCTGATGAGAACCATGATTCTTAAACAATTCCATATCACAAATTTATTTTAATTATTTAAAAGAATAAGCTACAAAAACTGTACAAGGAAATTAACTTAGGTTCGTACGTTAAAGCCAAAAAGGATGGCTTGCAAAAAATAAAAATGTAAAACGAATTACAGATTAGAAACGCAAAAGTAAATCTTTTCTCGCAAGAAAATCTCTAGATATGAGGAGGAGGCACTTAAAATTGTGCCCTGAATATTTATTTGCGAGACTCCGGGCGAGGATCGTTTTAATTCCCCGCTTTTTGCGAGGCAAACAGTTCAGAAAATCGGTCGTCTAATTAATTATTTATCAAGCTTTTAAAGAAGCGAGAGACAGACGTAATGAGCGTATTTAAAAATATCAGCGCTGAAGCTACCGCGCATGCGAGAGTAGGGTTAAGAGCACTTGTAATGCACAGTAATCATTCTGGGAACGCTATTCCGTAAAAATATTAACTACCGCTACAATTTTCACGTTTACCCTCATCGGAGGAATCCTGCTTAGCAATTTTAAACTTTGCTACCTTGCAATTGGAGTTGAAAGCGTTCGTTTGTTTTTGTAGCGGGATCGCAAATTATGTTTGTGCACGCGTCGCCTACGGCTATAAGCAAAACAGTGCAACGTGAAATGACGGCGACGTTGTTATAGACCGATTAACTGAACGTCGCATATTATATGCGTAAGCGATCTTCAGAAATAATATTATGAAAATTAGTTGCACACCCGACTCGTCCTTCAGTGGAAACGATCGGGCTTTTAAATATTTCCTCGAGCACGCTGTTACGTTTAACATTGTTACGGCCGTTCGTTAAATTAACTTCTATGTCCTTAAGCGTAAGGGCTAGTTTTATTTTTAATTGGAAACGCTTTAGAGTTTCCTCTCGGTCTCTTCCATTAGGATGAGTGTCAAATTTGCAGTATGTTACCCTTAATGTGTCGTTTATTGTACTTTTGTAACGCAATTTCCACGTTTTGCTGATCAGTTTATGAGTAGATGAGGTGTAATCTTGAATGATGAAACGTATTATTTACCTGTTTAGCTTGGAACTTTATTTTAATAGAACAGTAATGAGACTTATGCTATTAAACTTACTGGAAGAAGCTTTACTATAAATATGCACGACTATCTACATAAAATATTAAGTACTCTTAAAATGAAACAAAATCAAATACACTATAAAGTCCAGTTCAGCAGAAACGCTTCAGTTATAACAAAATTCCAAACGAGCTTTTTAAAGTATGACTTGAGTAATTCGTATAAGTACATTATACCTGTACTGCGACGCTCTTTTCGCTTCTTTTCTTAAGTTGTATTTTATTGAATAGCTAACATGTATCTTATTTCTAAGTAGGTATTCCAGTACCGCCTCTGTGGTCTAGTGGCTAAGAGCACTGGTTTAGACCCAGAGGTCCCGGGTTCGATTCCCAGCGGGAGGTACATGTTTGTGTACTCGGTTTGGTTGGTGGTAGGGCTTGTTTGCCCGCCTGGCTAGCTACCACCGTCTTATCTAAATATGTCGCCATAACATCAATGTTTGTAGCATTGTTGTATGCCGCACTAGTTGAGGATCCCGGGTGAAGTGCGCTTCCATCATTGGCCTTATCATCACTTAACATCAGGTGAGATCAAGGCACTGTGCTTACCCGTAAATATAAAAAAAAAGTAGGTCATTCTCCAGAATCGAACCAACGACATTAGAAGACCCCCGTTTCCTTCGTTCGTATCTTACAACTACAAGGTTTGGAAAAGCAACTTGCGGGTCGGCGGGGTCAGGACGGGTAGTGAAGCACAACCCTGCACTTGCTGTTTTGACACCTGGACTCCGCTTCTGCTTATTATCAAGTAGAGCAGAGTCACTTACCTACTCTTCGGTAAAACAAAAGAAATAGTTACGTGTTCAAGTCTCGGTAGCTCAATTGGATCAGCTATTGCCCGGATGGCGATGAGTCGTGGTTCAAGATTCGCCTGAGGCAAGTCTTCTTTAAAAAGTTCTGTATTCAGTCTTACGTATGACAGTACATAGTAATAAAAAGTTTTGACTTCGACTTTGATTTTAAGAAACGCTATAATTAAAGCATAATGAATGCAAAATAACAATTTGAAAATTTATTTTTTTATTACAAAACAATTATACCAAATCAAAAATAAAGAACGACGCGTAATTGTACAAATATCTATGTTATTACTATTTAGTCGTGTTTCTGTTTTATAAGCTCCCACAATCATGAGATTCTGCCTGAAGCTATAGTTACATAAACCAAATTAATCTGACACTCCAGCTTGGGATATAATCCGAGAATTTATATGTTAATGTGGAGGTCTTGTTTAACTAGAACTACGTTTGTACTCCGCTAATGTATTGCGTTACAAACAAAAATTATGTCTTCATGAGAGTAATTACGTTCATAAAAATATATTGCTTTAATTCTATTGTTTACTTTTTTTCTTAAGGATTATGTTCTTCAGATTTAATTACTTTAATGCGGTTTATACCTACATACTCTTTGATGTTTTTTCCGTATTGTATTATCCTGTTAAGTATTTATAGGTTAGAATTATAAACTGTTAAAGAATAAATAGAAATTGTATCATATCCTAGAATTGGATGTATCTACTCCTTTATTCGTCTATTCGAAAATTACAGATAAGTAAGTATATTATATAACTAAGTTTTTTTTAATTCATCAGTATTTGTAAATGTATTATTTTTAAATCGCTATATCGATATCTTCAATAAACTATTATACTTTTGAAATGTTTACCCCAATGTGCCATACAATTTCAAAAAACACAGTATTGCAACACTGTGGTATACTTCGAGTTTGAGTTATACTTAGATGACATGGCCTAGAAAAGTTATACTAGACTCGATATCACACTCTAGAGATAGGGTAGCTAAGTCTGCAGTCTGCTATCCGAAATATTTGAATAATAATATTATTATGATATTTTCAAATAAATACCTTATTGCATAAATATAAGCCTATTGCCTAACATATTGCTTTATATATTGCCTTATATATTACCTTATATAATGCCTCACAAATGAACATCATCATCATCATCACCAGCTCATTTGTATGTTCCCACTGCTGGGGCACGAGCCTTCCCGATGGATGGATAAGACAAAACAATAGGGTTACAAATGAACACGCTATTTAATATGACCAAACATTATAATGTTTTACATTGTTTAAATGTTCTTAATTTAAAACTTATTTATGATTATGATTACCTATATAATTTTACGCACTTCATTATACCCCGATCCGATCCAAACCCTTCGGAGAATCTAGTAGGGCACGGGCACTTTTAAGTGTGCGATGCCGTTCCCTCTAGAAAACTTCTGAAGGTGATTCGTTTTAACACGGCTTGAGGTACCCTTTACGCACCTCGCCGCGCCCCCAAAAGGGCTTGTGACGCTGAAAATGCCGTTTGATGCAATCAGCAATCTCTCTCAAAAAAAACTTAATTACATTTTAAAAGTGTTTAAAACCCCAAGTATGGTGAGACTCAAACACTGTCGGCGCCTCTGACGGTCACACTTCGCCCCTCGCATAACTAACTGTCTTATCTAATTTTCGGTAGTTTGTCAGAACTTTTGTTGTGAACAAATTAGTGTAGATTAATTTCGGCGAGTTGGATTAAGCCACGATGACATAGTTGGTAGTGCACCTGACCCGGCATGTCATGGAGTGCGGATTCGAATCCCGGTCTTGGATTTTTTTCAATACCTTGTCTTTTTTAAAACTTAGTATTCGATTCGATTAGTAATTATTAACATTCCTTCATCACATAATTATTTACGATATCCTCCGTCTAAGTAAACAATAGTGTTTCATATTGTTTTCTAAAGTTTACGCGAACACTACACATTTTTTTTTTTATGGTAAAAGGAGGCAAACGAGCAGGCGGGTCACCTGATGGAAAGCAATCACCGCCACCCATGAACACCCGCAAAACCAAAGTTATCGCAGATGCGTTGCCAACCCTGAGGAATGAGTTGGATCTTGAGGAGGGAGTAGGAATTGGGAGGGGGGAGGGGTGAGAGATGGGCCTCCGATACTTTCACTCACCGGACGAAACACAACAGCAACGAGTGCCGTTGTTTCACGCCGATATTCTGTGAGAGGGTGGTATTACGCCGGGCGAGCCGGCCCATTTCGTGCTGCAACGCAGCGTGACTCTACCACTCAGACAGTGTTACTCATTTAGCACCACCCAGGGGTCACGTGTAGGGTCTCAAGGGTAAACCTACGGACGCGAGTAACTTTAACACCCTGAAATGAAACAACTTTTACGGATCTACTCGCGTTTATTTTGTAATTACTTATTTAATGTTTATCCTGACGTTTCGAACCCTTTGCAGGGTCCGTGGTCACAGGGAGACTGAGGTGTTGGTTGTCTCATAATTAGTTGGTAGCTTGTATACCCTCATTTAAATTTAATCAGGTGCGTTCCGTTTTACGCAGAAAGAGCTTACAGTATCTTTTGGTCTGGCAGTATGGTGTCGGGGCTGGGATTTAATATTTTGTATGATGGGATCCCAGGCTGGTGGTAGATTCCAACCATCTTCTCTATTAAAATTAGGATGTTTTTTTAATTCCAATAGCCTCGCGTATCATTCTAGGGATGAATCGTTGTTCTCTAGCAAATTTTTGTGGTTTATCAAATCTAATGTACCTAATGGTTGGGCCCCTTTAGGGGATGTTCGCATACTGCAGACTTATTTTCGCGCCTATGCTTGACGTCGGCTATATGTTCTTTAACGCGGGTTCCTACACTTCTCTTTGTTTACCCGATGTAAGAAAGCCCACAGTTGCAGTCCAATTTGTACACGCCTGCATCTTGAAGGGATATGTTGCACTTGACAGGTCGTAAAAATTGGTTGATCTTCTTCGGCGGCTTGAAGTAAGTGTTGATTGAAGCTCGCTTTAAGATATGTCCAATCTTGTCAGTGACACCTTTCGTATATGGAAGTACAGCAGGTTGGCGCTCGACTGTGGTTGGTTTATTGCGTTTTCTGTGACTAAGCCGTGGTACTTTCAGTTTATTATCCTGTAGTACGTGCTTGACATGCTGAAGCTCAGCAGCCAGGTGTTGGGTGTCACAGATGCCGCGTGCTCTCTGAAACAATAGGACCACGGACCCTGCAAAGGGTTCGAAACGTCAGGAAAAACATTAAATAAGTAATGTTCAAAATAAACACGAAATTTCGAAATTTAAATGAATAGTGTTTCAGTCAGAAAAAAACCATCTCCAAATTCAAATCGCATTTTTTGTTAATGATGTAAATACAATCTTACCTGACGTTAAGTGCTTATATAATCTACAGTGGAATATGTTTACCAAAGTCACCTAGAATTCTGCATCCAAGAAATAGTTCTAAATTAAAAATAGAAAGGGTTGCGACTGGCTACCTGCTTGAATGGTGACCTCGTTGCTCGTATTGGTACGATTCCCTTTAGAATGCGTATGGTGGCGTTCTAAAAATAAAATGGCTGCCACCAACACATGTCATTTGTCAGCGTTTCGTTTACAAGAGATGTGGAGTAATTTAAATTTGCCCTTGAAAGGGATGTGTTTATTATAATTGGCGTTTTATAATAATCTCGCATATATGAGTATTCCTATAATGCTTAACAAAAAAATGTTGATAAGGTGAAAGATTTTAAAACAATTATTTTAAGTATATGTTCAAATTTTTTAGAAACGTATCTCTGCATATTAAGATGTTACGTCAGATTTAGAAAAATCAAGATTTAAAATAACAAATAAGTCATATAAATTATGCTGACCGTCATCTTTACAAAAACTTCAGGCGTCTGAGTTACTTACACGAATTGGAATAAGTATTTTTATGTGCTTAAACATATATTGTACGAGCTACGATATGCTCTATGCTTGTTGTTTATTGTTTTTGATAGAAACTAGGTACTTTATGATATGCCATATCGAATATAAATATATTATAATTTATTGTATAAGGAGTTAGATACTTACAAGTATTCGGAAACAAATAATAACGAAGAAGAAAACAACCTTTTTAACCGACTTCAAAAAAAAGGAGGAGGTTATCAATTCAACTGTATTTTTGATGTTCGATTTGCAATGTATAACAAACGACGATCATAAAAACAATTGAGATTAAATTTGTATTTATTCGCGAAGTACTGCGATGCGATGCGTATTTTTTTTTACACATTTAGCCAGTGTCAAAGTAATTTTTTGTACAAATAATACATAAATAAACAATATTTCCTTAAATGATGATGAATGTTGAAGTGAGAAATGATATACCCCCCAAACCCCTCGAGTATCTCAGTAAAGATGTGGGGCTTTACTAAGTCCTCACGCGAGCTTCTTGAGAGAATTTGAAAAGTGACGTTGCACTGTTTTGTTTCATTTGCCAACACTTATGCACACTCACGAACACTTAACGGTTAATAATCCACCATTATTTCACATTAATATTCGATATAACACAAATTTTGGAAAATAAGACCAAACCGCAGACATGACGCTTTACTTTCCCGCCAAGAAGTCGCGAAGAACTCAAGTCAATGCCTATCCTTACTCACACGTGCTGTTTAACGTCTTAAATTAGGCCGGATTAGTGATTTCACGGTCCTTTAAAAACATATTCGATTTCTAACCACCGCAAAGAACAAACAAAAAAACAGCCAAATGCGAGTCGGACTCGTGAACGAAGGATTCCGTACCATTATCTATAAAAATATTTCAAGTTTCTAACTGTTATCGTTATTAAGACCAAGAAAAAAAATTGAAAAACATCACGTTTGTTGTATGAGAGAACGGCCCCTTAAATATTTGTTTTATTTTAATTTAATTATTTATATTATTTATTTTTAAAGTGAATATATAACTTAATAGTCTGTGAATATTTCAAGCGTCTACCTGTTGCCGTTATCAATACGAAGCAAAAACGAGCAAAAAATTCACGTTTGATGTATGGGAGCCCATTTAAATATTTATTTTATTCTGTTTTTTAGTACTTATTTGTTGTTATAGCGGCGACAGAAATACATCATCTGTGAAAACTTCAACTGTCTAACTATCACAGTTCATGAGATACAGCCTGGTGACAGACGGACAGACAGACAGACATACTGCGGAGTCTTAGTAATGGGTCCCGTTTTACCCTTTGGGCACAGAACCCTAAAAACTGACTATGAGATTGTCGATTGTTTTTAACGTCAGAATGCAGATTAAGTTCTTCGTTTTGTGGAATTTTGCTTTCACTGTAAGATATAATTAATCAAACAAATGTTCATAGTTCTTAATAGCTTTTGATAATGATTATATCATCATTTTCAGCCCGTATCCACCCACTGCTGGGCATAGGTCTCCTCTTGGTAACACCATTCCCTTCTGTTTTGAGCTGATCGTATCTAGGTTATTCTAGCGACCAGCTCACTATCTCTGGCCCATCTGAAAGGTGGTCAGCCAGCGCTCTGCCTGCCCGTTTATTGCGCAGCTGGCCCGTGATCTTCGCTGGTTTGGTGAGGGAATCGTTGGTGCAGCAAAATGATGAACACGCCAAACTCAGCAGTCATTCCATCAGAGCTTTACTTCACCGGCCATACCTTCGTATAAGACTTAAACTAAATCTGGCGTGAAATGGTATTGTCTATATTAAACTAGATTTAACTTTAGAATTGAATCTTTAAAGCAGCGATATGACTACTATTGTCATGATTGTCATCAGCCTATAGAAGTCTCACTGCTGGGCACAGGTATTCCCACAAGAACAACAACACATGGAGAGATTGAGCCACAACTCACCATGCTAGCCCAATGCGGGTTGGTAGATTTTAACGACAGCTATGTTACGACTAGAACCGGGACCAACAACTTTACGTGCCTTCTGAAGAACGGAACTGTGACGGACTATGAACACTAACTACATTATGTAAACGAAAACAAAGTGTGAACGAAACATAAACAAAAGAAAAGCGTTGTGCGCAATATTAAAAACGGAATCCCTTACCCCGAACCGGTTACATAACCGGCCAGTATCGTGCAACCATAACGCCGATAACTTATAATCTGTGGCCCATAGTTAACAATCACATCAGCCGAGCGACCGTGTAAATTGTCCCCTCGAGCCGTACAGGCACGCACTTAGAAAAATCTCTTGCGCCCGCGGCCTGCTGGCAATGCGGCGGTGTTCACAGTAGTATACTATTTTGTTAACGTATTAATTTTTATTTATACGCTTAGTTCTTGAGTGGAGACCGCGTATCGACAAATTTAGTGTAGAACGCCCTCGACTACAGCTGGATGAGATTAGCTGCAGATTGTCTTCAATAGCGTGCAATTGGAGAGGCCTATGTGCAGCACTTGACTATATTATTATAGCCTATATTATGATGATGATGAAGATACGCTTGTTAGACAGTATCTAACGCCGCCTATTTACGCTTGTGAGATCAAGGGTATTGTGCGCGATGCTGACCCTAAAGCATAGTAGTTTCCTTTTTATGACCCACTACTTATTTTCCCCTAACATTGGGTTAAGAAAATGATATGAAAATGATATAAAACTTTAATATTTCAATGATTAGTGAAACATGTAAATCCAACTGAGGAGGTAGATTTTGACACACGTAAATTATGCAATTGGAAAACAGAGAACAAGAGCTACAGTGTGTACGCTAGCACAGAAAGATCATCAAACAACTCGCCGAAGTTAAGAATTACAACCAACGACTTACCCGATGCTGTCGACTGTAGATCTCGACTACCAAGCCCGGTCTATGGCTCCTGCCTATTCTCGACCGGTACGATCTTCAGCACTTCTGCTTAAGTGTCTTTTGCACAAGTGTCTATCAAAGTCTGTACTATATTTGTATGAAGCATATTAATGTTCTTTCACCCGCGGCGGTTATAAAGCGTTACTTTATTTATTTTAATTACATAGCGTGATAGATGCAAAGTTTCTTGCTGCGGAAATCGAACGTTAAGTCGTAGTTTTTCTAAGGTTGTACCAACGGCTGCAGTCACGGCATTGGAGATGTGCATAGCCATACAGACAGCATTCCTGGCAAACGGGCCAGTGTGCACTCAATAGTTTCAACGAAATAATAATTCAAAAAATAAATATAATTTTCGAGACAAGGTCTATAATTTTATTGATTTTATTTCAATCTAACCCAAAAAAAAAAATATAGCATTACGAATGCAAATATAACATTTTGTAATAATCACGCTTATTATATCAACATTTATTATTAAAAAAAACAGATAGCAGATACAGTCTTCTAATGTGAACGCTCTTTTTTAGACGTTTATTATAACGATCTCTGACAATCGCTAAGTTCACTGTTCTCTTGGCATTTCATTGTAATAATTCCATAATTCGATTCATATTTGTATATCGATACAGATGTTCGTTTACCACCGGTCATGCTAGACCCTTTTAACAACTTTAAAAGGAGTTTTGATATAATTTTAAAGGCAACTTTTTGTATTAGTAATTTTACCCAATTGCTGTCTACCGTCACTTTATGACAGACGGGTCTAATAAATAAGTTCGAAAGAGGTCCGAGCGACGCACGCTGTTGCGAAAAAAAAATCAAGTGGTACGCCCTTTCGAAAAGCCGTTCTATCGAAAACCGCTGTATCGAATGACGGAATCGCGAACACGCTGTTACGAAAATCCTTTTATATGTGGTACGCTAAATCGATAGTAGGTATCGAAATCTTTTGTTGCGATTAGATTACCTATTTAAATCTATTGTATTGGAAAAGAACTCACGACACGAAAAATATTATTATTAGTTAACTTTTTATTGTTGTACTTATAAGTATAGAAAACAAATCTAATTTATAAAGCAATATCCGACTTTTTATTTGTACATTATTATAATAATTACAATAACACCCGAGATAAAAAAAGAAAAAAATTAAAAAAAATTAAAAATGTTTATGGATAAATTAGTTACAACTCTCTTTGCCCATTATATTGTAGGTCACTCGCTGGTACATCAATTCAATCCAGTTCAGAAAGGAACATAGGAATCCAGAATAATGTTAAATTAAGAGGGTAGTTTAAAAAAATTGGTCGTATAAGAAGACCAAATAAATTTTAGCCAACCTTCATTAATTTATTTTAATATAATCGCAGCAATGGATTTCGATACCCTGACTATCGATTTAGCGCCCCACATATAAAAAAGACTATTTTCGTAACAGCGTGTTCGCGAATCCGTCATTCGATACAACGGTTTTCGATACAACTGCTTTTCGAAAGGGCGTACCCCTTGAAAGTTCAATTTGGATAAAAAAAATTGAATTTTGAAATTTCAATTATAAATTTACCACGGCTGGATTCAGACCTTCCTACATAAAGGTTTCGATCATAATTTTAATATACAACATGTTATAATGTGAAAGATCTTTTTGTAACAATAACACGGCTAAAGTATATAAATATTATAGTTACATTTCATATAGGGAGGACATAAGGTATGTAAGTACTTACATACTTACTTTATGTCTTCCGTATATCAAACCGGCTAAAATTAATCCCAACTTCTACAAATCCACTTTAAGCGTACACCACTAACTTGTGTTATATAATCTTTTAAGACATGCAAAAACTTTTTTAATCTACACTCTGCCGAAAAGGAGGGAAACCTTTCTTATTTATAAAGGGAACCCATTGAAGACGTAACGTCGCCCCTGATATTTGAGACAATCCACTTGTTTCCAGACAATTTATACACTTTCTACGCTAAACAAGACTTAATCTGACAAAATGTGTCATAGATGAAAACGTTTGCTACCAGGTATGTACCGTTAATGTTGTTAGAATACTAACGTTTCGTTTATTCTGCAGATGTAATAACAACTACAGATGTTACGTTAAAAATAAAACTCAACATATAAAATAAGAGGATCAAGTACCTATAGGTATCACGCGTGTGTTGCCGACCCTGAAACTTTAATTCTTATGTACGTGTATTCTTGTAATTTCACTGTTTTTGTACCCCCAAACCGGAATGCAACAATGAAAAACAGAGATGCTTTGCGGCAGAAAAACTTTTAGGTTGAACATGATTCAGACGAATGACATAAGTAAGTATTTACAAAATATATAGTTTGACATGTAACAATAAATAATTAATTACACAATTATGAACATAAAAATGTATGGGTGGTGTGAGTAGCGGTGTTTATTTTTTATTACTATGTTTTATTTTTATTACTATTCTTAGTTTTTGTTAAGTTTAGTTCTAGTCTGGGCATCTTCGGAAGACCAGCGTCGTAGCATTACTAAGGTGCTACGACACACGCTGAGTAGATGCCTTTACAGTATCATATGGCATGCATCTTAAATTATGAATGCTTTACTTGTTTGAATTTGTTTTGTGATACTGAATAAACCTTTTTCTAAAGGAATACAATATTGCTTGAGGGCAGAAATAAGTATCAGAATGGTCATCTGCCGGTTTTTGGGTAAAATCCTTCTACCACTCGTGATTTGCAGTTCAATAGATGACAATGGTAATATAATACAAAAAACAAGTTAGGTAAGTCACATCAGTGTTTTTTGTCGACTCTGTTTTGCCACAGACTCCGCTAATCTTTGTCACTTCGTACTTTGTTAAACGCCTCCCGGAGGTCTCATAGAGGTTATCTATCTAATCTGCTCTCGCAAAATATAGCACATCATGTTTATTAATGCGGTGTACTTTTATTGCTTTTTATTTTTATTTTACTGATGTGAACCTACTCTCCTACCTGTTGTCTGCAAATTAACTTTTGTTTTTCTTCAAATAAAATTAAATTAAACACTTTCTCACTATTTTCTAACAAATGCTGAGTGGAGTCCTTTTAGAACACACTTTTAATTATGATTTGTTTGTTTTGTTTTAAGTACATAAGTTTGTACTGTGTTCTAATAAATATATTTCATTTATTTTATAATTATTCATTTCATTTTTATTTCATATGCATTTAATTTTACACTCTATTTTATCTTTAGATTTAGATATTCCAACCGACGACGCATAGCATTTTGATAGCTATTTCCAGGCTGTACTGGATCACATATAGATATCTAAACTTTATGCGCATTTTTTTCTCGTTTATATTTCTCATTTATAGTATTCTCCTCAGTGTATGGTGAAATTAACTACTATCTTGCGCAAAACCCGGTGACGCTGAAAATGCCGTTTGAGGCAACCAGCAATCTCACTCAAAAAAAAATCGACAATACTATCGAGTGTGATGAAGGTTATGATCTTGTCGGCTGCCTTTTGCTTTTACAGCGTAACCAGATTTTGGTATCACCTTCTTCTCGTACGAAAAATATCCAAAGTTCATAATCGTACAAAATCGATTTAAAATAGCACAGGCTTGTTGGATCTGTCATAGTAAATCATTAGAAGGTTGAACATTATATTCAATAAAGCACGTTACTAGTAATACTTATATCCTACTATCGCTTGCGATTACCGACTTTATTTCTAAAGTCTTAAAATTCAAATTGTGATCTTGGTAAATGGTGCCGTATTATATTTTATTGTATTCAAAGTAATTGTAGCAATACCAATAGGGTCCTTGGCACAATAACAGTTATCATTTGCATCGGTCACCGCGACCTCTTAGTTCAATACGCTCAATGTATTTAAAGCAAGGCATAGGGTTATTAAACCGCGTCCGTGGTCTCGTGAGAAGCCACCAGTTTCAGAACCAAGAGGTGCCTGATTCAATTGTGGCGGCTTTATGGTGTCGGTTTTTTTTATGTGCAGTCGGTTCGGTCGATGATAGGGCTTACTAAGTCCGCCTGTCTTGTTAACTCTTCTAAGCCCTTTTCTAACAATAATGTTAATAAAATAAACGTGTTCTGAAAGTCAGAGATAAGATAATGAGTTCGTCAATTGTTGACGATGAAGATATGATGAATTGCGTTTCCACCTACGGCCTTATCGTCATTTACCATAAAATGAGACAAAAGTTATGATATTTTATTTTTCCTTAAACATCGATATATTATTTATTGACTATTTAGGATGCTTTTTAAAGATATTTTCGACCTTGAATTTATCTTATCTCATCTTATCTTAGTAGGGCCTGCTGAGGTTTCCTTCTTGCAGTAACACTTCGACCCATCGGGATCTTTTGTGCAACCCCATCTTTTCACCATTATTTTTTTGTAAAGATAGATGCCATAAGTTTAGCAACGTCCTTAAGAGCGAAGAGCCTGAAGTCCTCCGGTTTCGGATAGGCCGACCCCAGGAGTCCCATTCTTTTCCTAGCCAGAGAGTTGCAGTCACACAGTAGGTGCTGCATTGACTCCGTTTAATCTCCACATGCCCTACAAAAAACAATTTGTTGAAAGGTGCATTGTGTGAAACATTTATTTTGTGGCATAGTGCCTGCCTTCCACTGCCTCCGCATATGAACTTACTCCGTCCTAAGGCGTTTTCGCCAAGGAAGGATTTGGAGTGTTTCATACCCGGCTGCTCTTTCCATTCGATGCCGTGCCTGTTTTCGATGTAATCTTTGAAGGCCTTGTTAATGGTAATTGGTGCAAGTGCCATTAACAAGCCCTCCCGTGCAAGTGCAACCGCCATCTCGTTGCCGCGGATTCCCATATCTTTCCTTCCCTGCCTTCTTGAATATAATTCGCTTTTTCATAGCTTACTTTATATTCCGCTTTGCGCATAGGAGAATTGCGAATGTTTCTGCTTGGTTAACCGTGGCAAATTTTACCGTGCTTGAAGTCATTATTATAGACGCCTGCCCCTGTACCTGACTTCATTTTTGATCCGTCGGTATACTAGATTAGGCTGTCTTTTTCCGGAGACGGTGGCTCTCGTTTCCATTCGTCCCTGGTTGGAAAATACATTTTAAATTTCTTTTCGAACATGAATATCGGGGATATTTTATCGCACCCCATTTCCATGACCCTGTCAGGAATGTCACTTTGTATTTAGTACTTAACAAAGAATTCTAATAACTGTGTCCCAGTTTTAGTAAAACTGAAATTACCATTATTTTTGTCACAAAATAAAAATGATTGATTAAAAATGACCTTTATCAGCACCAGTGACAAGAGCGATAGTGGTCTATTGTGGTATTCCCGATTCTGACTAACTACACCACTTCATCTTGGCTTCGGGCCTTTGTTCACCTGACAAGGTTCGCGATAATATTGAAATACCTCACGTGAATAGAGCGTCCATTCATCTGTCTTTCTATCGCTCGTAACTTTTGTGACACACGCGAAGACCGATCGTCGAGCACCGTAACTTTATATGTTGACGATATTTTTGTAATATATCTCATTCGAAATTCATTAGAAATTGTAAAATCCGGGTGAAGTGCACTTTTAAATTCGGCTTATTCGAAAAATTTATACTTACTTCTTTTTCATGTAAGATTACCTTCAAGATAATGAAACTTCTTATCATTGTATAGGCGGACTGAGATCGAGTAGCCCTACCACCAATCAGGAAATAATTCGAAACCACTGCTGGGAAACTTTATCTATTATTATTTATATAATTTATTGTTTATATTTATTTTTATTATTTTTATTTATTTTTATTCTTGGGACTTTGGTGGTCAAGCTACTAAACCACAAAGGAAGTCGAAAGTACATTCTTTAACAAAATAATTCCAATATCCTTCAATCAGTTTAATCATTATATTTATTCCCCAATTGAGTCGCCCGTATGTTCCACAATATTTATAAGCAATTCTTATACCGTATGATTAGCTTATTGTACGGGCTACCGTTTTTGCTTTGACAAGGTCACAATAATGAGTGCCATTGAGCTATAATTACAAGAGGATTTTCGTCCGTCCGTTTTGTAACTCTCAAGATATTACATAACTCTATAGATTGACAGCTATTATTGTAATAACTTAGATTTGGAGGCTTCGAATAGCTGATAATTTCATAACGGGCAAAGCATTGATTTGGTATTGAAGGTATTACGTATTGTATTGAAAAAGCACGAGATCTCTGATTATGTAATTTAATGAGGCTATAAAAGCGATCTGAGCATAATGTAATGACATTCGGCGATTGTTTACTGAAAAATAATGTTGTTTTATTGCTCCATTGTTAGGTATCTTTATTTTGATGATGAACGATTTCGGAGCTAGAAAGTTGGATATTTCTCGGATCCATACATTATATAACATAATTTCGATTACAGACTAAGGAAGAATAAATAGAAGTCGCTAAACGAAAGATGGAGAGAGCAATGCTCTTTATATTTTTGAGGGATTGAATCCGTAACGTAGTAATAAGCTTGAGAACCAAAGTTACATAGTTTAAAAGATTAGCATGCTGATTGCTGGAGTGACAGTGGACTGATCATATTAGCCGCAGGACCGATAATTGTTAGGTAGATGTGTTTTTTTATTTTTTATTTATGGGTACCTTGAACTCACCTAATGTTAATTAATGATAAGAACAATTGGTAAAACCGCACTTCACCCGAATCCTTAACTACTGAGACACTGGCTATCTTATCTCTAGCTGCCGGGACACAACAATTCTACAAACAATGATGTTATGGCGACATATTTAAATAAAATGGTAGTAGCTAGCCAGGCGGACAAACAATCCCTACCACCAACCAAACCGAGTATACAAACATGTACCCGCCGAATGGGAATCGAACCCGGGACCTCTGGGTATGAGAACGGTGGTCCTAACCACTAGACCACAGAGGTGATCAGTTAATAAATAAATTATGACGTGTTCGGGTTGTAGACCGCGGCTCGGCCAATATAGTGTAGGACGCCCTCCGAAGTAAAGGCTGCAGGCTAAAAGAAAAAAACAAAGATTTTTATCCACATCGAAGAATCGCACACTGCACCAGACGTAATTGCTGTTATCGACGAACAGATGTCGATCCACTGACCGTCATTCATAACCGGAATACGCAAATTACCTATAATGATAGCTAGGGTACAATTAAGTCGGACATTTTTCGATTCCACAACTGTACGTAATGTCGATAAAAATAGCGTGTGTTTAAATAAAACGGACTCTGCTAAAGGTGGCAACCAAAACATGTGGTGAGTGGCTTGGACTGGGGTAACGGTGCCTCTTTGTTGTGTCAATATAAAAGTTTTTCTGTTGTACAAAAAGACACAGGGATAGGTCAATCTAGAGAAACGTAAAATAATAATACTGTTGCAATCTTCAGAAAGGGGAGGAGAAGAAAGTAGATTCGAGTGGTAAAATGATATGTAAAAAGATACACAGGGATAGGTCAACCTGGAGAAATGTAAAATGATCATTATTGCTATCTCCAAAAAGGGGAGGAGAAGAAAGCAGATTGAGTGGTAAAATTATATGTAAAAATATATCTTCATCAAGCTCTGAACGTTAGTGCTGAACTAGACAGGAACGTAGCTCTAATGGATAGGAGTGTAACTAGAATACACAATTTAAATTCTTAGTCTCTGCCATATTAATATTTTACGTTCTGAAAATTCAAAATTCAAAATTCAAAATCATTTATTCAGTTTAGGCTATATAGCTCTTGTGAACGTCACTATGCCATCGGTTCGTAAGTTTACTCTGGGCGGGAGATCTTGTACTGAGAAGAACCGGCAAGAAAACTTTTTGGCGACTCATTGTCAGTATTCAGAAGGAAGGTGCTGGAATCATTTACCAAGTAGAGAATTTTATTATTTATTATTGTGATTTTTATATTTTATTTTAATAATTTACCTATGTATTTATGAATTAATTTAATTTACATAATTCAATTTCATTTATTTTAATCAATCAAATAATTTAATCATGAATTTTAATTTTTATTTTATTCAAACGTGTCTTTTTAATTTTAATTTTAATTTTATAATTTATCAATGTTGTACGCGCCTGTAATTGGAGCAGATATCAGATATGTTTTTGCTACTTTTATTAACAGTGTATAATGTCTGTTCTGTTGGTGTGTCATAAGATTAAATAAATAAATAAATAAGAAAAAGCAAGTGTCCAGCTCTTTTCTCCCTTACAGCGTCAAAAGTATTGGAAAATGCCCTATCATAGCAGGACACTTTCCATTATAAATAAACATAAAAAATATAGAAAACAACCACAACATGTAAAAAAACAAAATAAATAATTTAAGTTATCAAATTTACATCAGGTAAAAGTTTTAATTTCTACAATGTCATACAGTACCACTACAGTACTCTAGTAAAAGTCAAAAATGTTTAAGACAAACAAAGTCAAACTATATAGTAAATAGTACTAAAATAAGATAAGTATGCAAGAGCAGACCAGCCTCCACAGGCGGCACCCGTTCACGAGTATGACATATGAATCAGCCATCGCTTCGCTTAACCATATTTTAGGGAACGAGAAACATTATATACTTGTACTACCAATTTATATTATGCGGTTTCCGAAGTTTCGCACGATCTCAGAGTGCCTGATGTGCCAATATAATAGAAGGCACTTATAATAATGCGGCATCTGGCAAATATCTTGACGAGGAATGACAGAGAATATCGCAAAATGGCAGATAATGTTGCGCCATTGCTCAAGTTTTAATAAATCAGTGTCACTAATTATTAGATTGAGGTTATTGTTCTGATGTTTAAAGAGTTTGAAAAAACAATAAAGACAAAAGCAACTGTTTTGAGAAAGTAATGATAAACGAACCAAACACTCATTAATGTCTTTTCTGTAAAAAAATACCCTTTGCATTACAACTGTGATCCTTATCCCGAGAACACGAGACACTTTTGGACTTTTGGATAGCTTCAGTGGTTTGAGCTGTGCGATTTTGAAAGTTCTTCAGTCAGAAGTAAAAGTTTAATAAATCTCAAACAGTGCAAATTTTTTAATAATATTTTACGTAGTAACGACTGCTTTGAAGAAAAGAAATTTGCATTGTAACTTTGTACTTAGTTTACTAAAGAAATGTATGCTCTAGAAAATAAAGTAAAAAGTACGTAGTTAGTAATTTGCGGTTGCAAAGTACACATCCATGACCAATTATAGAGTAACATTTCATACTTTACTTTCGCACAACCACATTAATTGCAAACTAAGCACTGTTCATAATGAACAGGAAAGCAGTAATTGTTTACGAGGAAGTAAATTATCGAGCATGTAGACTAAATAGTTGAAATTGCAAAGAAATATCCTTTTGCAGGAACTAACAATTCGAATGTTCCACTCAGGGGAGAAAACAAAGGGTGAAATTCTGTTCGCAACTAAGTATGATAGAATAATAATGTTTGGTTGCAGCTTAGTTTTGTCCTAGAGTTTTATTTAGTTAAGTTTGTTATCTTTATCTTCCTTTACGTAGGTAGGTAGTAACTCCAAAGTAGATCCAAATTGCTTAAATATCACAAAATTTTCAGAGAATATTAAGTTCCACAAGATAGTTAAGTTTCTATGTTAAACATAAAATAAAATTATGATAAAAACATATAAAAAATAACAAGAAAACTAGCTAAACGAAAACCTCAATTTGACTACATTACTACCTCTGAGTGAGGTTAAATGATTACAGTACTGGTTCTATATTAAGAGATTCCGCTTCAAATAACATCAATATTAAATGATTATGGTTAAATATAATTTTACGCAAGTTTTGTTGCGAACAAATTACAATATAAAAAAGACAAAGTATTGAAAAAATCCACGAGCGGGTTTCGAACCCGCACCTCATGACATGCCGGGTAACCTGCTCGCCGAAATTAATCAACACTATCTACTCTTATTCTGTAAGCCAATCTGTCACCATCGTCGTATCCAAATCTGTCACTATTACAACAATGTTGGTTGTTGTTGTGTTCCGAAGCCAGTTCCTCGGCTGTTGAGAATTTCGGATGAAGTGTGGTTCTACAAATTGTGTGGGTAAAAATATCTCATGCCTTTATTAGGTGAGGTGTGAACTGAAGAAGCAACTTGCGGGTCAGCAAGGTCAGTAGGCTTAGCCAAAATAACAAAAAGAAAACAATAGCGAAGTTCGAAAAGATTAAAATGTATGGGATTGACATAAGCCGCGCTAAATCACGTGGTCAATCTTATGTCACTCCCATACATTTCTATTATTTTTTTCGAACATCGCTATCGTTTTCATAATGTTTCTTAATGTTCTTATGGCTACCGCCACAGGACGGTTGGCGAGGTCCTCGCATTCGGACTCTGCTCCAGTTTAACACCAGGCAGAGCAGAGTTATTTGCCAACCTTACTATATAAAAAACCGGACAAGTGCGAGCGGACTCGCCCACCGAGGGTTCCATACAAAATGGGTACATATAGTTCAGGAATCGAGCCTCGTACTTTTCTCGAAATTTAGTTTCCAAGGTATTTCTTTTTTCATTCTTCGTCATAAATCGAAAACTATACATCGTAATAATAATAATCTGTTTAAGCTTGTGCAAATGAAGCCCTTTCATACGATATCCCATATGACACGGTAAACTTACCTTGGACCCCTTGCATAAAGACCCTGTTTTTTTGTGATTTAATTAAATATGTATAGTTTTCCGGATTTTTCTTGTATTTCTAGTATAATACGATATTACTTGCCAAACTTCATACTTCTAGGTCAACGGCAAGTACCCTATGAATTTTGATTCCCTTGAGAGTGTCGAAATATACGTTTTTTGCGACATTAAACGGCTGTATCTTTTTTTCGTTAACTTAGAAGTTTGATTTTTTCACAGCTTTAAGGGACCGTCGACATGAGTATATGATTTTAATTTCAACTCGATACCTCCACGCGTTCTCGAGATAAAAGGTCTTGACAAACAGACGGACAGACAGACAGTCGGATAACAAAGTGATCCTATAACGGTTCTGTATTTTCCTGTTGAGTTATGGAACCCTAAAAAGGTGACGGTTTTACTTAGGCAGCCCGTCACTTATCACAGTTTAGGAGTTACCTGAAACTTAGGGGTCTTCGGTGAAAACAGGTATAAATGTCTTAGCCCCTTACAAATAAACAAAGAATAAGGTCCGAATAGTTTTTCCGTATTTTGTTCCTGTCATGTAAACGTCATTTCAAATTAGAGTAAAAGAGACAAAACACGGAATAACTATTCAAACCTTATTCTTTGTTTATTTGTAAAGTGGTTAAAGTTTAAGCGCTCACTCTATTGCTATCCTCAATCTAAGCTTTTTAAGCTTATACGCTTGAAAGAAGGAAAGCTCAAAGTGTCAAACAATATAACCGTCAAGTTCATTTCATTTCAGTTCCGATTCGCTCTATATTGCTATCCTCAATCTAAGCTTTTTAAGTTTATATGCTTAAAAGTAGTTAAGCTGGAAGTGTCAAACCATCACGAGGTCACCCCTAACTCATTACCCCCAAGTATATTTGTGAAAAATCAAGCATGCATTGAGGGAATGTGGCCGCTGTGGCGGTTTGTTTAGCGGCCACAATGCACTACGCTAACGAGCCGCGAGTCTGAATAAAACATCGTCGGTTAAGCGGGCCGAGGCATGAGCGATAGGCTGACTTAGGATAGGATGCAAAAATTATAACATTGTGACGTCACAAAAAAGTGTTAAAAGTTATGAAGATCACAATTTTTTCAGAATTATAGCTTTAAATCGTTACCATAATTTGTCTTGACTATTGTAGTACCACCTGTTTTTGGTAAAATTAAAGTGAAGTTTAACCTATAACTGCCCGCTGCTGGACAAATGCCTCCATCATTAAAATCAAGTCTTCGCTATATAGTTGATGGGTATTGACTTAATCACCACGTTTGCCAAATACGGGTTTATCTATATGGTATATATATATATATATATCTATTATAGGTTTATATGTATCGCACCGAGCGCTTTGCCACTCTGCCAAAAAAGGTGTTAAGTTTTAAGTGTTTGGTAATATTGTGTTTGAAAGCGTATTGCGTCCCTGATGCGGCGTGTGCGTGGCAGCACCAATAGCCTCCTGAAGACCGTCGCGGCGAGACTGGACGTAGACAGTGCCATAATGCAGCACTGGACTCGCGTCCAGCTCGTCAGAGACTGTAAAATTACTTTCAACCAATTTTTGTATTAACATAGCTTATAAGATTATTGTTACTAACTCTATATGGACCCTGTCCGAAATAAATGATTTTAATTTAATTTTATTTATTTTTTATTTAATATTAAAATTTTATTTGATGTAGTGGCAACTTGTGTCGCTCTCTTCCGCTAGCGTGCTCTTTGTGTTCACAGCAAATAAACGACCTATTTATTAATTTATATATTTTGTTTAATTTGTTTCCACTAAGTCTATTACTAGACTTAACGATGCAAACAAGTATTTAATATCTGTATTATAGATAGTAGTAATATTTTCATACGCTTTGCCGGTAACACCCTGGTAAAAATATATCTAGGAACAGTTAGACCAAAGCGCTTGCAACTTGTACCACCCACTAAACAGGAACGTTTCACTTTGCACAATAGGCACGGTTTGGCTGTAACCTAAATATCGGATTGTTGTTCCAGAAACGGTCTACGGAAATGCTGTTTATTTTATTGAATAAAATATAATTCAACGGCGCGTTCCTGATAATTTTATACCGCAACCATCGTTTACATAATACTGTTTCCGTTCAGTTTCGGGCAGAGTCACTCAATTTTGCTGCTGGAAAATAAACAAGGCAGTCTGGTGGCGAGTTTGCGAGTTGTGCAATTCGTGTGGGGAAGTAGGAAATAGTCTATACGTGTTCAAGTCTTATCCAAAGTCCAAACCAGTATAAAAATATGAGAAAACCGAAAGAGACAACTTTTTGGAGTTGTGGTGGGCGGCGGAGCTTTTTATTTTTAGGGGAGTTAGTCCACCTTAGCTACAGTCACAGTTAGAAGCAGTCAGCCAACTGGATGGGCTGATATCGTCACCATGACCACACGAAAGCGGCTACACGAGTCCATATACATCGCGAGTGATAAAAACAAGGTGTAGAGAACTTTTCTCCACCACCAGATGTGAGAGTCACGATCCTCAGCGTTGAGGGAACGACTGGTTGGATTGGAGGCCACCTTAAGAATTAGGACGGGGGTCTTTATCGTGTTGCGGGTGGCAGCTTCCATTTCGGCGGAGTCATCCCAGAAAACGCAGTGTAGTTCTGATTGGAGATGAACGGGAAGGGCAGGATACCCCTTGATTTGGGAAATTGGTAACATACCCTGAGTTCTACTCCCTGTACGCGGTTTGGAGTACACTTTCACTATTTAAGTATTTAAGTTTAGTAGGTATATTACATGAGGAACTCGATGGCGCATTGGTTAACGCGCCCGGTCCGCGATTGCTGAGGTTAAGCAACTTTCGCAAAGGCCGGTCATCGGATGGGTGACCAAAATTTTTTCATCTCAAGCTCCTCCGTGCTTCGGAAGGCGCGTTAAGCCGTTGGTCCCGGCTGCTTTAGCATCCGTAACAACCACCAATCCGCACTGGGCAGGCGTGGAGGTTTATGGCCCGTTCTCCCTATCCATCCATAGGGAAGACTCGTGCCCCAGCAGTGGGGACATAAATGAGCTGATGATGATGATGGTAATTATGATGATGATGATATTACAATAAAAGTTGTTATTATCTATATTTAATCAAGATGCTGTTTCAAAAACTACATACTTAGGTGTAACATCTATAACAACTGGAATGTCTCAGTTCTATGTTTACCACGCCTTTCTTTAGACTACAAACAAAATTACGGTCTACCTGATAAAAAGCAATCACCGCACCCTACTGAGAATTGCAACACCATCGGTTTGACTCGCGTGTTGTTGATACCGAGGCTTTATTAAGCTTATATTTAGGTACTTAGTAACTTTTACTAGTTTTATTGACTTGATATTTTTTCTTTAGGTTTTTTTTTATAACTGACACATAAAATACCTCCACCACCTGATGTTAAGTGGAAATAGAATCCACTAGGTGTTAATGTGGCAGACCACAAAGTGCCTCTTCATGCCTCGTTTAAAGGACCCCATGTCACTTCATAGGTAGAGGGAAAACGTATCCTGGCAGACTATTAATTCCATCTTTTGAAACGACTTAAAACGAGTATGGGAAAAGCAGGATACTTTTTGTGGTAGAAACTGGTATGATGGCAGAGTATAGGTAAGAGTGTTTTAATCATCATTATCATCAGCCTATGAATGTTCCACAGCTGGGCTTAGGTCTTCATACGCGTACGCACGTGGATAACCCACTAAAGCGCGTTGGTAGGTTATTGAAAACTCAAAAAATATACTAAATTGTGAACATGTAAGCATCTTCTATGCTCCTAGTTCTAGCGTGGTATAAAAAGCTAAGACTAGTTTTTGCACTTCAGCCCTGACACTTTAATAGGAAAGCAAAAATAACGACCTAATGTCCCAACTGTAGCACCAAATATAGTATAACGTCACAGTTTTTGATACCTATAAACATATAGTATTTTAAAGTTGAGCGTTAAAATTTTCACTTATGATAAAACATTATCCATAAATAAGAAAATATATTATTCGATCTGAAGGATTATCTTAACTTGTGCTTTTTAAAGTACATTAGGAAGATACTGCAATGTGCTGCAACTCTGATTTGTAGAATTTTGAAGTAATAAATACAATTATGTTGCAAGTCAGAATTCACTTCATGTACCTGTCTAATAGACGATCGACATTAAAATCAACTTGCACCGGTCTTGCAATAACGACACACGACAGTCTGTAGATTAATAAACTCAAAGGAAATTGGACTGCGCAGCCGATTGCAATTATGTTCTATATTTATAATCTATTTTGAATGCAGCACCTGGTTGTGATAACTAGTTTCACTGCTTCTAGTCGTCACCGCTTCTGACGTTATGTGGAAAATGGGGTGAATACGCGACGTGACGAGTTCAACACGATTTCTATCTTGATGTCGAAAGATGTAAAAGAGGTATAAAAAAAGTTATTTATTTTTCTCATCACAAAAAGGTACTTTAAGTTAGATGGATGTACTTAGATGGATGACAAAATTATATCCTATCTGTGAGAGACTGATGCCTGAAGTAGGTTTAAAAGAAACCTGATTTACAAGTCACCAGGCCCCACCCGAGACTATATTAGTAAACACTTTGGAATGAACATTACAGTTTTTATTTTTTTTGTATAAGTACGGTATAATAGGTAAGTACAAACCTTAATTACCTATAAATTATAATATAACTTTTAGGTTTATTTAAAACTGAAAGCTGAGCTTGAATTATAACGACTGACTACTGATAGGTACTTACCTAATAATGACGGGTTCTTTGACATACTTATAGTTGTATTCGTATCCTGGAAGATTAAAATTAATTAAAAAAAATTACTGGTAATAAATAAATAAATATTAATAAATTCCTAAATGTAGCTTCGTATGCCTTTTCACTTATAAGATCAATTACCTAAATAAGGACTTTAAAACCTAACATGTTTATACATACATACATACATATAGTCACGCCTCTTTCCCGTAGGGGTAGGCAGAGACCACCTTTTTCCACTTGCTAGGATCATGTTTATCACCTTAAAATATAGGAGCATAACCAAAACTCAAAGGTTGTAAGTACCTCTCTACATTTAAGTGAACCTTGCTAAAATATTTAAATTTAAAAAAAATAATACATTGAGTTATATATAGGTATAATGACAGACCTGTCTCCAGTGCATAGTACTCAGTCGCCGATTGCAAGCCCATTTACAATTACTCCGGCAGTCTACAAAGAACTACAAAATAACAACTTTACCAACAAAAAACTGCGTGTTTTATAAAATAATAGGCGACGTTGCTATGTCGCCTGTCGTCATGAACAAGGCAGGTGCTGAATGAAGCAGATTTCTGAGCTAATTACGTATATGGCGAATCAGGTGCAAGCTTTTGTTTCTCGTTTGCGAATTGCGGGATTCCAACGGAGAGCTGTTCTGCAAGTATCGCCACGTGTCAAGCAAGTTATCTTAATGTTCCTTGACAACTTGTAGAAGTCGCTTTTGCTTTTTCTTGTTGGCGTTCATTTGTTTTTCGCCAGCACAGCATGCGCATCAGAATAATGCAGAATTTACACTTTTAAACGTTCCCATTCCATTTTAAATAAAGTTTTTTACGGGGTTTAATCCTATAACGGGCACAACATGTTGAGTTTTGTCATTGGGTTTTAAACTTACCTATAAAGGCGAAAACGTCCAATATAAGGCCAGATCCCTATGAAGGCTTAACGCAAGCTTCTGGGTAACTACAGTTATTATAGGGAAAAATACTTTATTTATATTTGAAAAGGTCTAACAACCTTTCAGCCTAAGTCTGTTGGTTAAACCAGACTCACCAAATATCTCGCGTTCGATCGCTTCTCGTTACTGATTTTTATGTGATACGTAGGTTATTTATTTTGCGTATGCTATTTAAGTAATGCCTTTGTCCAGCAGTGGACTAATATAGGCCGATGATGATGATGATGATGATTTAAGTAATAAATGCTATATAATAAACGGAAGAGTATCGCTCAACTTAGTCATCACACCGTGCTGACCATCAAGACACGTACCAAAAAGTTTGAACAATCGTTCCTTTGCCAAACTGCCCGTATGTGGAATGCGCTTCCCGCACACGTGTTTCCCTCCTCTTTCTCTCCTGGGTTATTTAAGCGGGGCGTGAAAAAGCATTTATGCAGGCCGCCATAGTGTGAGCGTTCGGCATAGCGTGGGAGCGCTGTGATGAAGGCTTTCACTTCTTTGGCTTCACTGGCTGCTTTTCATCAGGCAGGGTGAGGCCATTTTGGCGTGCCACAATAAAAAAAATAAAAAAAATCATCATCATCTCTTGACCACTACGGTCAGTGGTCCGTGATGTTGGGAGGTGCTCAGTATGTCTCCGCAAGAACAGCTTGCTGGTCTCTCCTTAGCTCCCATTTGCACATCAGTTCAGCACATCTTCCTTGCTAAGTTTGGCATCTGTTGATTTGCGTCCTGTATTTTCGAGGTAGGTTAAAAACTGGCATCAGTAAGCTAGCGTCGGTCACACGAGTTGATCACCTTGGAGTTAATCCATCTTTCTGGCCATCTTTCCGCGTGGGCTTTATTTACTTCTATATTATAGAAATAAGAAGCCAAGTAAAGTAAATTAAATAGCCTATAGGGGGACAGTCCCCCTGCTGGGCAATGGGAGGCCATTGAAATCAAGTCATCTAAAATCCCGAAACACACTTTGACCGACCTGGGATTTGAACCCGGGACCTTCGGGTATCGGGCCGAGCGTTTTACCACTCAGCCATCGAGGCGAGCCCAAAAAGGTAAGATGGCTTAATTTTGCGATGACACGCATAAAGGTCAACAACCTTACCTATTTTCTAACTAAGCCAAAGAATGCAAAAAAATTTAAACTATAGACGAAGCAAACAAATCAAATACCGCTACTCCTAAGCCTCGCGTGTATTTACACGTTGTTACTCCAATGTCCAGTTGAGACTAGATTCCTATATAATTTGCATCGACGGACCACTAACGTACCAGCAAGAGCTGTGCACTCCGATTACACTAATAACACATAAATAAACCAATTTCACGGTCTAATATTGGAAGCGAGGTCAGTTACAACTTTTGAGCGACGACGCCCGAGGATAAGTACCTATGCGAAATCGTAGCGATCTGTAATTACGCAACTATTAGTTTTAGCTATGAATATTTTAGAGATTTCTATGTTGAATAGAATAGCTAGTAATACCTCTGACATTAAAGTAATAAAAAAGTTGTAATAACAATATTTCTTCATTTAGGTTGTTAAAAGAAGTTTTATAAATTTATTTGTAAGTAACATGAAAGTTTTATGTTACAAATATATAATATTTAAAATAACATGATTATGTATTCATTATTATCAAGTTAAAAATTTATACAAATAAAATAATATAATTACAAAGACGTATTCGTAGTCACATAGCGTGCACCGCCATCTATTGAGTAATAGCGAGAACTATGAGTACAAACTTTAATGAACAAGCATTATGCTGACTAAAACCGTGAATCATAGATTTTTATTAAATTTATATACATGGAACCTTTATTTCCTTTGAAAACATTTTATTAAATTGTAGATCTATATTGCAACCATTGCACAAGTATTGATTATAATTTAAATTATGTAACAAAATTGTATTGTTTTATGCTTATCATTTCTGTTGGGTATAGGGTATAGTGACGGCAAAGTAAAAGTTCGTTGTGGTCTGGATGAATACTTTTATTTAAAGTAAGTAACGTCAGTTGACACAAAGCATCAGTTGAACGAGTGAAATAATGAATGAGTGATTAGATTAGTGATCGAGTAGTTTAGTAACTGATTTTATACAATGAGAAGAGTGAATGATGTTGAGTATTTTTGAATATTCCAACAATTTCTTTAAACACATACTAGATACACCGTCACCTGGGAAGATAATAATTCATGATGTATGAGTTAATCCTTAGGAGATTTAAAAAATAAATGTTGTAGAAAGTGTCAAAAAAATTACTTGCTACTAGAAAAATTTACAAAACATCACAAAAAGAAGTGAAAAAATGTAAAATAGGTTTATAAATATAATTATCTTTACATAGACTTAACCACGATATTCTTATTGGTAGGGGCCTGACCCAAATAGAAATCCTTGCTTGTAGCTTTGAATTCGTATTAACGTATCCTATAAGGGAAGAAAAAGCGTTGCTCAATTACTTTTTAACATTTACGAAAGTAATATTTACCCAGTTCCTTACCTACGAATTTGTGTCAGCCATCTACCGTCATAGCCCCGACTAATTCTGCAACAACAACATACCCCCAAGTCCAGTAATTATCTATACATTGTTCGTGCACTAATTGTCTTTGATAGCAGGTGACCGCAGATGCAGGATTACGAGCATCGTAACTTCACAAAGATTAGCGACAAAGTAGAGCATACAACTGACAACAATGTCACTGGAACTTCCAGTGTAATGTGGAAATGGAATGAAATTTAAAATCCTGAGCGCTTGTCGTTAAAACAGTAGACAGTTGCACTAAAATGTAATGGTGCCTAATGTATGCCTGGCAGGCTTTTTAAATGATTCATCTTCATCATACGATGGAAATATGGCAATGTTAACTCACATATAACTAGGATACTCAATACCTTATTGCATACAATATCGTATTTACGTATGAGGTTGGTATATGCTTATAAGACAGTGGGGAGATTAAGTCCTAGGCACCGGCACCGTAAAGATTAGTCATCATCATCATCATCATCATCAGTCTATACTAGTCCACTGCTGGACATAGGCCTCTCCAAGTGCACGCCACCGAGCACGATCCGCGGCTACTCTCATCCAGCTCTTGCCAGCCACATTGCGAAGATCGTCGCTCCATCTAGTCTGAGGGCGTCCTACACTAATACGTTTGCCGATACACGGTCTCCACTCGAGAACTCGTTTACCCCAATGGTTGTCACTTCAGCTTGCTGATCCGATGGGCTATGTCGATTACTTTCGTTCTCTGTCGGATCACCTCATTCCGAAGTTGATCCTTCAGAGAAACTCTGAGCATAGCTCGCTGAGCGACTTTAAATTTGTGAACCACCGTGAATGGCTACGTTTCGGCTCCGTATGTCATGACGGGTAGGACGCACTGATTAAAAACTTTCGTCTTTAGACCAAAAATAAAGAACCATAGGTAAAGATTAGTAGAAGAGAGGAAAGGGTAAGTGATCCTGACTGTAATTAAATCCTATTAAAATATGACGTGTATTTTGTTTGTTAGAATATGGACAAGAGAAAAGAAAATTGAGTTTTGTGAAAACATACTAAAAAACTGAAATAAAAATGTAACCAACCAGATAGATAGCTACAATACAAAGAGTGCTTCTATTACTAGTTTTGAAGGTATATCTTACTTATAGATACTTAATATAATCAATTGTAGTGACGATTGACTTAACTCCAATGATAAAGGCCTTCGCCTAGCAGGGATATGCAAAACCTAATAACTAGGGTTAGACACAAAATGCATCGCCTTGCACATCTACAATTCATTGATCTTACAATCAACAAGTTTATATCGAGACGGGCGAAGACACTGTATTTTTTGTACCCCTATGTCGCGCGCCTACCAAGTAATTATTGCGAAACTAGTATTTTAAAAGTTGTATGTAATTAACAGGTTGTGTACAGCATCTGCTCGGTGCGTAAGCTTGAGTTACGTGCTCACGACCAGAAAATAAACGTTGTGGCGTTCGAGTGAAAGTTCAATTTACAACAAGCGTCATTTAAAAACAGAGTTCTGTGTAGTTTTTTCTGTTTCTGGTGATTAACAACTGTCTTCCATCATTTTAGTCTTTTAACGCACAATGCCGCGGGCTTGAATGAGATGTAAGTTACATTATTTCTTTTTCGGTAATAAAGAATATGAAATGAAGCTGTGTATTAAAAGTTCGTTTAATTACATATAGTAGTTGTTTTTTTTTCCACTTTTAGTATAACCTTTGAAGGTCATTGCTCTTAACCTTTTTACCGCCCAACTATCCTGCACGCGATGTCCCACTGTACGCCAACGTATAAATGTATTTTAATAAAGTAGGTACAAAGAAGAACTTATATAGAAGTGCTTTCGTGGACGGCACGAAAATCTCGAACTTCTATAGAAGTTGTTGGCGGTAAAATGAACGAATAACCTGAATGCCTAGTGCGAGTTTAATTCGCCATGTTCCTAATCATGTTAATGAAAATGAGAATACGTATCGAAAATTTTACCTTTGTTCGTTTATCAACAGGAAACGCTGCTTAAATGCCATAAAAAATATTTTTCGTCAGATTGATCTAATTACAAAAACACATATGTTGAAAATTTCCACGAGCAGGATTTGAACCTGCACCCTTCTGACATACCGGGTCAGGTGCTCTCCCAATTGAGCTATCGTGGTTCTAACCAGCCCGCCGAAATTATTCAACACTATTTACATTTTTACTTTGAAAGCCAAAGGCGCCCATTCAATGTCAACAACTAAGTACCGTCATTAACATCCGATCATAATATTTTTACAAATACGAAAGATCAGTTAAGAAGTAGGCCAGCTATTTATAAAATGTTATTGTTTAGTTTATAAAATTTTAACGCAACAAAATTTGCGTTAAAATTATGTAAACAAAACAAAAACATTTTAGATTGATCTAACTTCAAATAATACCTACTCGCTGCCTAGTGCGAGTGATGTAGTGCTCTGAAGTAATGATTGTAGTCATGAGTGTAGTCATTTCACAACGTAAACACTTTCCGTTAAAAAAGTATTTAGGTAGGTACTCTCTGGAAAAAGTCCAAATAAAAAAAATACAATCTTTCTCGCGAATGGCCATCATAAAGTGAATTCATGACGCACCAAGCCAACAAATCAGTCGGTACTGCCGTAGACACGTCTGAATCTCCCAAAAAAGCCGTTCCCAAGCCTTCCATTAAGCCCAACAAAGTGCCGTGGACGTCATAAAATATATTTTCCGATAGTCAAATTGCAGGATCGGCGTCGCACACAAATCTTTTCAGATAAATTTTGTTTGGTACCATTTTCGCAAACTCACGGCTTACTCGCCCCATAAAGTTTGGACGCGATTTATTTCTCATCGAAGCAATTTATGACGGCCAACTTATGTCATTAAGTCCTATATTTTGAATACTTTTCAGATAAATCAGTAGGGGTATTGTAATATCATCATCAGTTATTGAAAACTAACGGTTTAGGTACCTATGTATCATCAATGAATATCTTTTCTTACATGTGTCTTTAGGACCGACGTTGAAAGAACTAGAAAATGTAGAAAGAAAAATCTTTTATTCACGGTGGCCATTAGTGTTAATCACCACTTTTATTGGCGCCTAGCTACGTTGTTACCTAGTTGTTTTAGTATGAATTAGAAGTGTTGGAACAAAGTAGAATTTACTGTGAATTAATGTTTTAATGTAAACGTCCATAGGCTATGTTGAACTTACCGGTCGTATGCTTGATATTAAAAAGAAAAAAAGAAAAAACATTAATTTCAAAGAGACACGAGATGATTGCAAAATGCAATAAATCTATATATTAATACGTGAAGTAAAAACTTTGTACCCCTTTTTTACGAAAATTGCGTGGACGGAGGAGTATGAAATTTCGCACACTTATAGTTTATACAGAGAAGATAATCCGATTTTTTATTAATTATGCATAAAAGTACATTAAGTCAATAAAACTCTACTCTACTGCAAAAATACACTCTTTTCAAAAATTTCAAAAATGGAAGAGCGGCCTAAATTTCTCAATGCCAATCCAAACTCACATCACTCTTCTATCTTTTTAAATTTTTCATTGCGGATACAATCCGTGCAGCCTTAATAAAATTACGGTCGAATTTCGACCACTGGGCGACCACTAGTCAACTTAAAAGAACAACTGCGTCAAAGCAGGTCGCAATTCATTAAATTCTGTCAAGTTTATGACATCTTTCACGGGTTTCAGTTTATTCATTCATTTCTTTGATTGTTATTGTCATCACCATCAGCTCATTTTATGTTATTATCGCTGGGGCACGAGCCTTCCCTATGGATGGTAACACCACAGGGCGGTCCATGTGAGGTGACACGCGGGCCCAGTGCAAATCGGTGGTTGTCAAAGACTGCTAATGCAGCTGGGAGCAACGGCTTTACGTGCCATCACAAACTTTCATTACCAGTATTAAAAAAAACGCCTCGGTGGTCGACTGGCAGAGCGCTCGGCCCGATACCCGAAGGTCCCGGGTTCAATTCCCAGGTCGGGCAAAACTTGGCAAGCGTGGTGATTAAGCCATTACCCATCAATTGTAGCAATGACTAGATTTCAATGATGGAGGCCTTTGCCCAGAAGTGGGACAAATATAGTCTGTTTACTACTTTATTAAAAAAAACACATCAGTTAATACAGCAAGCTAGCACCTTAGTTGCTTTAGGGAAGCAAACGTGAGAAAATGCATTTTGTGAATTATGCTCACCGAATGTGGTGACTGCCCAAATAGTTGGCGCGCCGGCCACTCGGATTCGTTGCACCTGTGACCGCCGATTTTCCAATATAACTGACGTTACAGCCCCTGGAAAAAGGTCCACCAAATAGTTGGGGATTTACTGTATTCAGAACTACTGCTTTATCTATATACAATCAATGTATATACAATAAATGGTAGCTTGTGACATGTAAATTGATTCCCGAATTGTTTTATAAAAGTTGTTAAGGGTGCGCCGTCCGTAAGTGACAAGTGTCATATGTTTTATTTGAAATGTCGTCGTCCATATTTATTTGATGCCGCGCGGCAATACTAATTTTATATGGGGAAATTAAGGTGCTTAATAAAAAATAATTATTTAAATAACCACTTGATGAATCAAAAATGTAGTCTAGCAATTTGTAGTTTATCCATTGATGATTGTTTAGACAAAATCAGAGGTACATTAATTTAGATAAACTATAAAAAATCTACTAAACGCCGCCACTCGTTTTCATGATCTTTGCCCAACTTTAAAAGATATTGTAGAAAAAACTATAGCGTGTTATGAATTTATGGTTCTGACAAATTCTAAACACGTTCCCTATGATACTAAATATATATTTTTTTCATTTAATACGATAGTATTTTCAATTATATTTACTTAACCGTAACTGCATTTTTGGCATTTTTTGGTCGGCCCACCCTTAACAGATTTGAATACTAAATATGGAAATATTAATATATTTTTCTTTTGGCTCGCAATTTTATATTAATTATATTTAAACGAAACAACTTTTACGGATCTACTCGCGTTTATTTTATACATTAGAGTTTTAATTAACTTATATCCTGACGTTTCGAACCCTTTGCAGGGTCCGTGGAAACAGGGAGAATTATATTTTTATCGGACAATGTAGGGTAGAAAGAAAGACTCAAGATCAATTCCACCCGCTTTTTACATGTGTATCGTCACCCTGCAAAGACGGTGTACAAAATGATCGCTTATCAACTAAAATTGAACGCGAGTTGTATCGCGATCAGTTTCTCATATCTTCGCTGTTAATTTGTGCGTGTAAATATATAAATAAAATAAATAAATAAATATCAATCCAATTTATAAAAAATAATAAAGTACACACCTATTCATAACAGCGATCTTATTGGTTTCGGAAAAACATGGTGAAAATCTTGTAGTCCTCTAAGTAATAATTACTGTGCAATACTTGGATTGTTGAAAAATGATTGCGCAAGTTTACAGTTCTTTTAGTGACCAAATCTATCGGCATTGAAACAATCGATAAAATTATGGTGCAGGTCTATGTATCGATACAAATATTATCTGTTCTGTGACCTACAATTATCGCTGGTTAGCAATATCGAAAGGACTGCAGCAAAGCAACAAACTTGATAAATCAAAATTGTCAGATCCGCGATTAACTTGTAAGGTTAAGCATGAAGTTTCGATCGGATCGTTACAGAAATTATGTGGAACCATTGCGACATAATTGTTTGTGAGTAAACCAAATGGTGTATAGGAAGGGACACAACGTACACTGGGATCGTTAAGTTAGTTTATTTATAATTTAAATAATTTATTTTGGTAGTGGTTCCTAATAATATAGTAACATGGCTGTCAGCTACTTACCACCAAGCATGCTGGTATATGATCATTAGAATAGGGTATTTGATAGGTTTTCGAAAAATATGTGTAATGGTTCATTATAGCATAATATATTTGCAATTTGATTAATTCGTTATGAATTTCTTTATTTTTTATGAAAATCGCCATTAAAATTCAAATTAATAAAATAGCCGCCAAAACGCTGAAGACGCCATGCATGCAGGTCACGTGATGTCGTGACGTCACCTGCTTGTAAGCAAACTTTTAGCTGTCAAATCAAACGTACAAAACTTTGATTGACATTTACTGTAAACAAGCTGGTGACGTCACTCCAGATACAGCGTCATCCCGTGCGTTTTAGATCACGTGGTCAATCATAAAAAAAATATTATATTATTAATGATTTTTTATAAAAATCATACTTATTTTAAAATTATGTGCTGGCTAAATTAGTTTAAAAACATGTTTACTATTAAGTTAACAACAGTTTGATCAATATTTTCATTGTAGTCAAATACCCTATTGTATTAGTATGTGATTTTGTGCGTGTGTTCTATAGTTTCATTAGTATTGGCATTTTAGTTTTTTGAATTGATGAAACAAAAGTGTAATATAACACACACATACTTTAGATAACATATTTTATATTTTTTGAGTACGCACGCCTTAATTCGGGTTCGGGGCGGCCGCAACAGTGTTATGGAGCTTAATCGTTGGGACTTTCCACTGATTAGCTAATTAGTTTTTAGAATTAAGTCTCTTTTTAATATTATTTACTAACATTAAATATAAGTTATTTGTATACAAACACATGGATATTTATTGTCTTTTGATAAATAAATATTATTATTATTACACTCTATATTTATTTTCTTTCTTAAAACTAGATTTTTACAATATTTTAATATAAAAACATTAAAACATTATAAAAACCTAATCCTAGAGTACCGCCAGCAGCGAGGCAGGGCCCAAACTACCGGTGGTCAGGGTTGCAGAGTGAGGAACCTTAACCTTATTATTACTATTATTAATTATCCTTTGCTTTTATTAGTATTAGCATTCTAGTTTTTTATCATCGACTTTTACTTTTGACTCTGCCTAAATAAATAAAAATATTTTATTTCAAACTATTCTCGTTGTGTCGCAACGCTCATTGTGCGGCGTTCACTATGCCAAAAGTGAGAGGTGCTCAATCTATACATTAACAGCCGGTGGCATTTTATTTGTCACGTTGACTCTGTCACTATTGGCATTTGCTGTGTGACCTTACTAACGACGCTAAGTTAAAATGACGAAGTTCTTTTAAATATTCTAAAAGCAATCTTGATAAGGCTTTGGTTTGTATGAGTTGTGATATTGACATATTTGATTAAAAAAATATCTTGATTATAAAGCCCGTTTTTATTTGCCGGCCTTTTTGTTTTATGTAGACACTAACGCCCGTTTCCTATATTCTATCTGTCTGTTGTTTTGCTTACTGGAGTTAGAAATTTGACATAATTTGTATGGAGTTTATGTCAAATTTCTATCTATAGTAAGCAAAACAACAGATAGATAGGTTATTGGGAACGGGGTTAAGTCTTGTTAAGACAAGACACTTGCCAGAGTGAATCCGTCACCTCACATTGCTTAGGGGTCACCTACAATTCAAAGGGTTGTTGGAGAAAATGGGCAATACACACTTTTAAAAATTTGTAATCTATTTTAAATAAACATGTAACGATGTGTGAGTATTGCAAAATATAATTAAAGACAAATATTCTTAAAAGAGAGGAGTCCAATTCATCTTTAAGGTATTATTATCAGAACCTAAGCCCAAATGTGCTACGTCGAATAAATGTTTTAAATTTTAATTCGATGATTAAACTTTAATGAGAGAAAGAATGCAGTACCATCTGTCAAATAAAAGACGAAATATTTTATAAAGACGTATTATTATATTTTATTAAGCCCACTACTACGCTAAACAGCCCTGACTTTCATTATCTATATTTCATAACCTAACGTCCAGTCCAGTCCACCCGTCGCACGACTGAGTAGACAATAAATTCCATAAAGTAGAGAAAACTCTAACCGAAATAGTCAGAGCTGTGGTTTTGAAAAATGCATGACAAGCACACCGATAAATTTTAAACTCTTCCCCTATTCCCCGGCTTAAAATGCACGTGACAATAAATTTTTGGGTCTGAACATGTAGACAATATATGATACAATATTTTCCAAGTTTTAAAGTGATATCGAGGCATTCTTTCCCCGTGGGGCCTCAATGAACTTCGCCATATGGCTACAGTATACGACTTGTTTACTTGTAATGTAGAATTAAGTTAGCATGGTTTTGAAGTAGAAGAAGTTAAAAAAATGTTTGAAAAAGTGCGGCCAATAGTCAAATAAATGGGTGCCCATAATTAGTTTTACGATAGCAACACAGAGGAATTTCCTGCTAAAAAAGGAACAACTTACCATTCAGTCGTGAACATGAAGAATATAGTAAGTCAAGGAGGAGAAGGGATACTATATGTAGTGATGTTTACTTCTAGGAATCTTCCAAGGTTGAATAAGTCTGTAATATACTAAATTGAAATATCTTTTATTTACTTAATGACTTAATATGACTTATCAGTTCATATACACTGTACTGATTGGTCCACATGTCGAACTAAAAAAGCGAATTATGGGAGAGTCCTTAAGAAAAAAATTACTATTTTTTTTGCTATACGAGTGACGCTGACAAAGATTCGAGCGGATTGTTTGTCGAAAACCCAAAGCACAGCATATAATATGACACGATTCCTCGAAGTTCCGACCATTTTTGGAAACTCCGCCGCGCCATGGTGCCTGCGTTTGGCCAACTCGGCAAATTTTAATTCAGCATAGCCTAACTAGCCCTTTACTATGATAACCTTTGACCTACTTTATTTATTTCATCTTGTATTAAAGAACATGAGAGGTTTTTAGCTATATCATGTAGAAGCCCCAAGCCCAGAACGTATGACAAGATCCCTCGAAGTTCCGACAATATTGAGGAACTCCGCCGCGCCAAGTTCGAGCGCCATTGAGATAATCGTCAAACAAACTTGCCAGTTCGTGGCCAAATCGGCAAATACTGGACAACTATGTTAATAAGGAACTAATCATAAATCGCTACCTCGCTAAGCTGCATTTATTTAACCTTTGACTTATTTAATTTTATTTATTAAGTCATCTCGTAACACGGGAGGTTTATAGCCATATCATGTAGAAGCCCCAAGTCCGGAACGTATGACACGATCCCTCGAAGTTCCGACAATATTGAGGAACTCCGCCGCGCCAAGTTCGAGCGCCATTGTGATAAAGTAAACGTCAGACAAACTTGCCAGCGCTTGGCCAACTCGACAAATTTTGGAGCACCATGTTGATAAGGAATTCTACGCTCGCTAGCTAGCTGCAATTATAGTAACCTTTAACCTACTTCATTTTATTTATTATTTCATCTTGTATTAAAGAACACTATATGTTTATAGCTATATGATGTAGAAGCCTCTAGCACGGAACGTATGACACGACGCCTCAAAGGTCCGACAATATTGAGGAACTCCGTCGCACTAAGTACGAACGCCATTGTGATAAACGTCAAACAAACTTGCCAGTTCGTGGCCAACTCGGCAAATACTGGACAACTATGTTAATAAGGAACTAATCATACATCACTACGCTCGCTAGCTAGCTGCAATTTATTATAATAACCTTTGAACTATTCAATTTTATTTATTTATTCAACTCGTAACATGAGAGGTTTATAGCTATATCAGGTAGAAGCCCCAAACTCGGAACGTATGACACGATCCCTCGAAGTTCCGACAATATTGAGGAACTCCGTCGCACCAAGTTCGAACGCCATTGTGATAAACGTCAAACAAACTTGCCAGTTCGTGGCCAACTATGCAAATACTGGACCACTATGTTAATAAGGAACTAATCATAAATCGCTACGCTCACCAGCTAGCTGCAATTTATTATAGTAAACTTTAACCTATTTCATTTAATTTATTAATTCATCTCGTTTTAAAGAACACGAGAGGTTCATCGCCATATCGTGTAGAAGCCCCAAACCCGGAACGTATGACACGATCCCTCGAAGTTCCGACAATATTGAGAAACTCCGCCGCGCCAAGTCCGAGCGCCATTGTGATAAACGTCAAACAAACTTGCCAGCGCTTGGCCGACTCGACAAATTTTGGATGAATGAATGAATGAATAAATGAACTAATCGCTACGCTCGCTAGCTGGCTGCAATTATAATAACCTTTAACCTACTTTATTTTTTATATAGTTTTCTAAAGTTTACACGAACACTACACATTGAAATGAAACAACTTATTTAATGTTTATCCTGACGTTTCGAACCCTTTGCAGGGTCCGTGGTTTGAAACGTCAGGATAAACTTTAAATAAGTAATGTGTAAAATAAACGCGAGTAGATCCGTAAAAGTTGTTTCATTTTACTTTATTTTATTTATTATTTCATCGTGTAATATAGAACACTAGATTGTTAATAGCTATATGATGTAGAAGCCTCTAGCACGGAAGGTATGACACGACGCCTCAAAGGTCCGACAATATTGAGGAACTCCGTCGCACTAAATACGAACGCCATTGTGATAAACGTCAAACAAACTTGCCAGTTCGTGGCCAACTCGGCAAATACTGGACCACTATGTTAATAGGGAACTAATCATAAATCGTTACGCTCGCTAGCTAGCTGCAATTTACTATAGTAACCTTTGACCTATTTAATTTTATTTATTAATTCATCTCGTTATAAAGAACACGTGAGGTTTATAGCCATATCGTGTAGAAGCCACAAGCCCGGAACGTATGACACGATCCCTCGAAGTTCCGACAATATTGAGGAACTCCGCCGCGCCAAGTTCTAGCGCCATTGTGATAAACGTCAAACAAACTTGCCAGCGCTCGGCCAACTCGGCAAATTTTGGACGAAAGGTGCACTCATAAACAAACTCTGGGGAAGTTTTAATTGCACAAGATTGCAGCGTTGCTAACGTTTGTGAACCGATGCAAGCGGGGGCTTAGGTAACGCAAGTTTTGGAGTTAAAGCGAATCGCTAGAATTTCCAGTTTGTTCCAGTGCTACACAGTGTGGGAGCGAGCTTATTAATCTTGATGTTATTAAGACGGTTATTTCATTTTGTTGTTTTGGTAAACATGCGTTCAACATGCCTCTTCAGAGTTTATAAAGGTAGGTGATTAATGAAGACAGAGTCAATATGGGGAATTCTGAAAGTTGAAAAGTAGAGAAATGTGTTCATTTTTACTTCTGCTCTACGGGCAGCGTAGAGTTAAGAAATAAGAAAAAGGGATTTACTTACATATTCCTCAGAACATATTTTATTGCTATTTTCTTATTGAGGAGTTCGATGGCGCAGTGGTTAACGTTCTCCCTATTCTTTCATAGGGAAGGCTCCGTGCTCCAGTAGTGGGGACATATAAATGAGGTGATGATTGTGATGATAATGATTATTAACATATTGTTATAGTTCTTTATTGATCCAGTGATTTTTAAAAGCAGATAAAATAAACTATTATTGTCCTACAATCTATAAAAGTTAAGTTGGTATAAAAAAAAATTAGGAATACTTTCAATACACCAAATTTTTTTAAAGTCGGAATTTATAGTGTTTAGCACGCTGTAAAGTGTCGAGTTAACAATAATCACTTTTATTTTTACTTTAGTACTAAATTATCAGCACCTCCGGTGGCGCAACCAGATTAAATTATAGTTATAAAATAGAGTATTTATATTTTAATGCGGTCGCTTCATTACCATTCCCTCCATGTGGACTTCGCATAAATTCTACCGCAAATTCCAATATTCGCGCTATGGTAGATTCATAATTTATTACGCAAATGGCCACCAAGAATTATTGGTTACTGGTGATCTGAATTAAATAAAATTATATTTTATTACTAACCTATTATGAGGAGCTGGATAACAAAGTCACGAATTTGTAGGAGAACTGTTGTTATTATTAAAATGCAAATAAAATACAACTGAGGGATAATATTTTGAGTAGTTATATTGAGAGATTTCCTGTTCATACATAAATAAACATAAATAAATAATTGTGTTCCTTTTTAAAAATAACTATCATCCGGTAAGAAGTCTTTTAAGAGTTCGACTTGTAGGGCAATAAGGTACTATCAACAAATTTTCTGGATATCCACCATTAGGAATCTTGAGAAATAAATGAAATTTCTATTTAAGCTTTAACAATGAACTAAAACAAATGGCTTTGACAAAAAAAGGTCGGAAGGTTTACTATTGGTCATTCTATGGCCATCTTCATGGTAGGCGGAGTTAACTACGATCGCCACGTTAAGGCAAAAATGTTTGTAACTGGATATCCTTAAAATTTGTCGACCGTACATCGCTGGCGTCATTTACGTATCGTGAAACATATCGCTCCATGTAGATCGTCGAGAGAACCGACAAGCGATCAATATGTCTCTCAACATGCACCCAACATCATCTATGTAGATAAGGGCGCATGTCGCTGAGCTCAGCAACTTTCATGTGCAGCTTTTGCACGATACCTCCTTTGGCGACATCATAAGCGTCGTCATAATAAGCTTTTTTTTAAGCTTCCTCATTGCTATGCTTAGGCCTTGGGGATGGGGAGATCGAGCCATAACCCACTTCGATGATTTAATTCGGGTAAATGATTTCTAACGATAGCTGTTTAACGGCAACACCTTCTCATGGTAGGGAAAACTCATTGCCAAGTAACACCGCGTCCGGGGAGGACGCGGATGGTTATGTGGGGCAATCCCCCCAACTCCAGCGGTTCCGGAGAAGGACGGCATACCCACTAAAAGCCTAGCATATCCCATCACTTGCCGCCGCCATTGTGATCCGGGACTTGGTTGGACAATCACCATTATCTGGACCAACGGCTTATCATCACCTTCCAAAGCACGGAGGAGCTTGAGTTAAGTGAAATGTATTTTGTTGTCTTGGAGTCAAAATAGACATAGACATAGACATTTATTAATTCACTACATAAGCACTCATACATACCTACACACATTTACAAAAAGCATCAAAATTTACAATGATAATTGCAACAAAATAAAAGACAAAAAATACAAATATAACAACAATCAACTTTTTTTATAGATAGCTTGGCAAATGACTCTATTCCACCTGATGTTAAGTGGAAATGGAGTCCAGACGTGAAGATAACTGGTGCAGCGTGAAAACAAACGTAGCATCAGTTAACCTCACTCTGCTGGCCTACAAGGTGCTTCTTCACGCCTTTTTTGAACGACCCCATATCATAGGAAGGAGGGAAAACGTGTGCTGGTAGACTATTCCATTTTTTGGAGGTGCGACAAAGAAACGAGTCACCAAATTTCTTTGTGCGCGATGGGATATTTGAGACAGTGAAGCGGTGACTCCGATGAGCAGCACGTGTACTCCTATGAAGGAAGGGAGAAGGTGGGATGAGGTCAAAGAGCTCTTCAGAGCACTCGCCATGGTTTAAACGGTAAAACACGCTGAGTGACGCAGCAAATCTACGCAATTGCAGAGATTCAAGAGTATTTGCCACTTCTGCATTGTACTAAACATAATTAACAACATAAATAATCAAAGACCACAGTGTAGATTAGACGCGAGTATATTCGTTAAGTTGTTTTATTCCATTTTGAGTAAGTATCTATTTATAATGACTCGTGTCTGGAATCTAATGATTATATAAATCGTAAAGCAAGTTCGAGTGAATAGTATCTTTCGTTAAGAGCACAGGAACTGACATGGAGGGTAGACGCTTTTCTCCTCATACTTGACCACCCGCAGTTATTTCAGTACATCTGTGATCATGACGTATGTCACTACGCTGAAATTTCAAATAGACAACAATGTTTAGAAAGTTTAAAAAAAAACTTTTATCTTTTACTTACAATGAATCTTGTTTTTTTCTAACAATCTTAATAAAATTGTTCCTAACCTATTTCACTCGACAAGTAAGATACAAATTGATCTCAAAAAACATAGAAAGCCACAAGTTGAAGAAATGAAGATAAATAATTTAACATTACTGTGGACAAAGAAATAGCTTCGCCTGAGTCCCAGAGGACACAAAGTAATGGAAGTTGTAACTAACAATTGAGTTGGTTACATTGCCACAATCGTGTGTAGTGCTGTGAATTTTGTAAAACTGTTCATTAAACTTCATTTCTAAAAAGGTGGTAAGGAGACGAAAGAAATAAAAATGTAAAGACCAGATTCTTTTTTTAACATTTTTTTTAATAGGTGTCAAGTTAGATTGTGCGTAGTTAAAAAAAGAAAAAATAACAGATTCTTGAAAACAGCATAATTTTCCATACTCTGTCCTATGATATTACTATTTATTTAGTTATTTGTGAAAGTAAGTTTGTTGTTTTAAAAAGCAGCGATTTCGATTCCCTGCTAAAAACAATTTGATGTACAAAATTCGGCGAATGGGTTTTTCAGAATCGATTAAAAATAAAACTCAACAGTTAAGTTAAGTTTTAATCGATTCCGTGGATCTCTTTTCCATAGTCCTCGTGGTTTCTTATTAAGTCAATGAACGCCTACCTGGTAAAATCACATCATGATCAATTACATTGTTCAGTTTCATTCAAATCTATTTACTAATTTCTGGATGATGCTTGATTAACGAGACCGGCACAATCAGGTAGAAGAAATAAAAGTGTTTCAGCCATTCAACAGGTAGAGTTCCGTAAGGCCTCACCTACGAGCATAGCCGCTTGCGACGCGGCAATCGCATTTATAGTTCATTGCGCGTTATACAACGTAAGTCATAACCAACGGTAATGGAAAGAATGTAATGAACTAGGTTTTGCGCGCCGCACCTCAAGCCGTAGTCGTGGCTGAGTAACGGTAAATAATAGTTATTTCGAAACGTATTTATTGCTAACAGAAACAACCGATAGTCTTCAAATCCAATATCTAGGCGTTGTTTATTATCAATATTGCGTGCCTCGCACCACATTCACATAATTCAGTAGCTATCTAAACTGCATGCAATTCCCCATTCTATTTGAGGTCAATTAATAAGTGGCTATGATAAGAACCAGTTTTCTCGGTAGATAATATTGGAGCAACATTTTAATTGACTTGACACCGCGCTACCTACGGAACACTGTTATTTGTTTGGGCAATATCAATTTATGTCACAGTATTTGCATAGCGGTTAAGGCGTGAACCCACTGCGACGCGTGCTAACGTTTCCATACAAACGAGTCACACAATCTAAGCAGCTAGTAAGTAGATAGATAGATAGATAAACACTTTATTGCTTACACTATTATACACAAAACAAATAACAGGAAATTTTAGTAGGCAAAGGCGGTCTTATCTTAGTAGTTACGTGTTTTAGACACCATTCGATCACGATAACGCAAACGAGAAATTGTATCGCATTAAAGCAACTCCTCCCGGTGACAAACGAGATAGTTGTAATTTTGACATAAAAACTCTTTTTTTGTTAACGTTATTGAATGGTAAAGAAATCTCGCGTTATGCACCTCAAAGCCAGCCAAGCACAAGCGTCATACGACACGACGAAAAAATTTTATTTTCTATTGCGCGTTTAGTCGTAGTCAACGGTAGTAGAAAAGAAGCTATGAGCAAAGTAATCGCGCGCCGCGCCGCTAATCGCCAGTGGCCGTGGCCGAGCGTTTTTCCATGCGTGGCTGCATGCGCCCGCGCCGAAGTGGGTTGGCGCCTTTACATCCTACCAGTGGCATACGTAGGTGCGCTTGCACCTACATTTGGCTACTTTGTGATTAGCTTTGTAATTGACAATATCCAAATACAGGTAGGTATCGCCTCTGTGATCTAAAAGTTAGATCGGTATCAAACATGAAGGTCCCGAGTTCGATTCCCGGGACCTTCATGCCATTTAATTGGATTGAATGTAGTGAATGCTTTTGGCGGTCTCGGATTGCCCTGAAGGCACATAGGGGGGTTCCACATGAGGGGGAGACCTACTATAAACTTTTTTTAATTATATTTTTTGTACTGAGTTCATTCTGTCCTATTTTGCTTTAAAATGACTTGATGTTATTTACCTATTTCTAGAAATATGTTTTTCTTGATGTAGAAAAGACTATTTCTCAAGAGCAATACATTGACACAAAATTCAAACGCTAAATATTTCGTTAATTATTTAAAAAAAAATATCAATGTCTTCTTCAGTATCTCAGAAACTGCAAAAATGTTGGAAGACAAATGCATGTCGGAGTGGCTTGCACCGGTTACCGCTCTAGTTCCCAAGCTTTGTCGCAAGGGCGCCTTTGTGACTTGACTCTATCTGGATCACATACAACTGCCGCGGGAGATCTGGCCCAAGTTATAAGAGCAAGGCCGTCCCTACTCGCTCTTATACTATTACGCCTACTATTAGGTACGAGTATGTTCCACGTGAAAAATGTCTATTGAACTTAATATAAATAAAAAATCTGGAAAGATAGATGTAAACCTTATTGTTCACACACAAGTATTTACTAATAATAAAACTAGTATGAGCAAAGACGATCTTATTGTTACAAGTGTATTCTTCCAAAGCCCAAGAAATACATTGATAGTGTTTATATCATAGACATTTATATCATAGAACAGTATATAAATAGTTTGTTGTTTGAAAAGGCTCTCGCCCGGAGTCTCGCAAATAAATAATCAGGGCACAATTAAAACTTTAAAAAAAAAAAAAACAAACTAAACAATACATAAAACAATTGTTTATATTAAATATGAATTTAAAAAAATGATTGTAATGTAGCTATTTTCGATATAATTAGTTTTTTTAAAAGAGTTTGCTGATTGTCTCAAACGGCATTTCAGCTTCACCGGGCTTTTTTGGGGGCGGCAAGAAACTTAAAGGGTTCCTCAAGCCGTGTGAAACGAATCACCTTCGGAGGTTTTCTAGAGGGAACGGCATCACGCACTAGTGACTAGCGACCTGAATCACACCTTAATTATCAAAAAGGTTGATAATCAATTAAATAAAATTTTGCTAAGGTTTCCCAAGCGTAAAATTTAACGTAAATTGTCTAATTTTAAAACTTATTAAAGACTTTACTTTGTAAAACGATATCACCACAAAACCGCTATCTCGTATGATTTAAGTTGACCGTAACCGCGAACTCTAACGTTCCAAGCAAAATAATAGGAACTGCGACCTTGCTTTCTAATAGTACGGCGATCAGACCGTACCATATAATTTTAATGAGCCTATAATAAGCCAAGGCTGTGCATATTTGATCTCAAAGATAACATAGGAGTTTTGCTCCTAATTACTGGATTGCTACTTGGGAGCGATAAGATCTCGGCTCGTTTTGTCGTATCGCTTTCGGTCTATTTGTTTCTGGTTATCAAGATCGTGTTGTGCAATGAACGGATGCCTTTTGCAGGAGCTATAAGTTTGTTTAATCAATTAAGGGACGCAGATGTCTTTTGACATGGATTTATAAAGGAAGTCATAGATCGAATTGCTTGTGCAGTAGTCGTAAGTTAAGCGTGAAGTATAAAGGACGGTACTGATGAATGTCTAGGATGTAAGACTTGAAGTAAAAGTATAACATGATCTTAAGATCCCATTTTGAAGCCCGTGATAATACTAGCAGCAGTTTTGTGTATGGCACAATGTTTGGTGAAATACACATTGATGCATATGGCATTTTAGAGGCATGAAATTAATCAAGTATATGTTTTTGGCTAGACATGTTGTACAGTTGTGGAAATAAACATTGTATAATTAACTTGTTTAAGTTTAAGTAAAGGACAATGGGCAAAAATATATGTAAGCTGGTATACCCTTCAATAGCGAAGACATATATGTCGTTGGATAGGTATTTTTAACTGGAACAACATTTACTATGACAGCTTTGTTGAAATGTTTGTCCGTTCTGATTTATAGATATTAAGAAAAAGGTAAAAAGGGATATCTATTAATAATGTAATATCTTAGTGTCTACAGGAAAATAACATCAATATCGTTGTATATTATGTATTTCGTAAAATATCAATTGAAATATAAAGTAAACACCACGTAAACACATAAAAATGTTATAAAAATATAAAAACTTAATGTAGAGTGTTATCTAAAATAACGTCATTTAGGAACATTGCCGGTGCAGTAAATCCCTCGTGAACTGCATAATATGCTAAATACCATATAATAGATATAATATGCGCACATGTACTCATGCTGCCTTCGATGTAGTTATTATTTATCAAGTACTTATGTGTTTACGTGGTTTTTACTTTATATTTCAATAAAATAATAAAATAAATAAACTAAATAAACTTTCCTACACCCACACCAATTATCTAGCCCAAGAGAAACTTTGTTATGAAACTCGTTAAATGGTTACTAGACACAGATAAACATACTTCATCATCATCATCATCATCATCATCTCAGCCAAAAGACAAAAAAACCAACATACTTAAATACATACTTATTATACATAGAAAACACCCAGACCCGAGACATTTTAGAAAAACAATAATTTCTAAATTGACCCGACCGGGGGTCGAACCCGGGACCTCAGAGATGGCGACTCCATGAAAACCGGTGTACAAACCACTCGACCAAGGAGGTCGTCAAATTGATAATTACGAAATACATATACTACGATATTGATGTTATTTTTCCGTAAACACAAAGATATTACAATATTAATAGGTATTAATTTTTACCTTATTCTTAATACCTATAACTCAAAACGGACAAACATTTCAACAAAGCTGTCATAGTAAATGTTGTTCCATTTGAAAAGATCTATCCAACGACATATATGTCTTCGCTATTGAAGGGTGTACCAATCTGCCCATTGTCCTTTAATGAATTACAATTAAAAAATATTGACTTGTCATTAACATATACAAACTTTACAAAATTAAAGTAGGAGGAGCTTTATGACGCTGCAGCTTACATAAATATTCGGGTTCCGTTCTTGCGATTAGGTCGCAATGCTGGATCACAAATTAAAATATCTCGAGCTCCTCCGTATCAACCAACCCCCATCAGCCTGATACAGAAGCGACTGCCCAATTTGGCAGCATCACTTCAATTGATTATGTTTTTTAAATTTATTTATTAACATGCACAAAACACAATACAATTACAAAACAAATCAACGCAATTGAATCTTAGATCACTAATAATGATCTAAATTGCAGACAGCTAGACAAAACGCGATTCCTTCCAACTGCCATTGCGCTGTCGTATTGCAACAAAAGTTAAACTATGATAATACGTAATTAAATTCTTATAATTCATAATACTATTATTCTACCTTTAGGCGACACAAACCTGTCACAGAAATTCTAATTACCGTCCACTCTTGCAACAGTTTGACCTTAAAACTATAATAACGAAACCAGATCGTCTGACACAACCAACGTCAGTCCCCCGTACGTATTATTATTCACTTGATGAAATAATTACATAGTACTCTAACGCACCTTATAATTACAAATCTTTACTTTGACCACCAACTGTGTGAAAACGTAATGGAAACAATTAAACATCGTTCAGAAACACCGACAAAGCGGATGCCATTTGCTTACATTATAGGTAATTAATACAAATGTTTCTATAATACGTCTATGAGGCATTTCCTGAAGCATATCTATGTAACACATCTGAATATTAATATTAGTCACACAGAGTTGTGGTTTTGATGTACATTTATTCTGGGAACTAGTTAAACGGTGAGGCTTTCAACTGTGATTGCCTAATAAGCCAAAAGGTTTATGGTCTAGTTTAAAGGCCACTCGCGAGTGAATCATCTGTGATTCAAATCATATTTTGAATACGGATTCAATCAATCATCGTCACTAAAGTAGTAAGAAAATATCTTTAGTAGTTGAGAGTTCCGGGAGTAGTGGGTTTTCTTCTTCATAAATATCGTCATTTACCATCAGACGAGCAGAAGTAAGCGCTTCCACTATATCAATTACGCTAAAACTTTAATACTTTGTTTTACTTGTGCAGTCAATAACAGGATCTAAAACTGTTGGGGTAAGTCTAGACCCCCACAAAGTTTGTGTTTCGCTTTTTACTAACATGCATGTTAGCCGTAAAGTTTAAACCACAATCATTTAGGACCACCGCATAAATCTCCGGCGTACTAAACCAACAATACTTAAGCTCTCGACTAGCATTGGCTCGCGATAACTGTTACAAGTCCTTATTGAAGTTAGAACGGCCAATGCTATAAATCCAAGCTAGCAGGAAGGCATTTTAGATTTGCAAATATCTGATGCTTTGTAATTCTCCGACGGTGTGCGACTCGCATGTGCCATTGGGACGACGTCACACTGAATAATGTTTCAAAGCAATATTTTCTGCACTTTAGGTACTCTATGGATACATGGGACGTCCCAGTGGCCGACGACTAGTTGGACGACCCAGGTACCGCTGGGAGGACGAGGTCGGTAATGACTTGCGCGAGCTCAATGTGGATGACTGGCACCAGGTGGCGCAGGACAGACCCAGATGGCGACTCTTATTCAAGACTCACATTGGGTCGTTGCGCCATTCTAGTTAGTTAGTTAGGTACTCTTTGGGAGGAGTTCAGAGGCGTAGTGACAAGCGCGCTTGGTCAGCGAATTCTGATGTTAACCTAATTTCGCAAAGGCCGGTCTCATCTTATCATCTCACACTCCACTCTCTCTCAGCTGCATAAGCAGTTGTTAACAACCACCAATCTTCAAACCACGCACTGGGTATGCGTGGTAGTGTATTGCCCGTCCTCCCTGTGGGGTTTCAAGGCTCGTGCCCCAGCAAAAGGGACACAAAATGAGCTGGCGATGATGTTGATGAGGTTCTACATCACATTCTAATATCACCATTTGAAACATCTGATTGTTAGGTTCTTTTCAAAAGAATAATAGTTACCACTTAGAGAACGTTTGACGACCTCCTTGGTCGAGTGGTTTGCACACCGGTTTTCATGGTGTCGCCATCTTTGAGGTCCCGGGTTCGATCTCCGGTCGGGTCAATTGAGAAATTATTGTTTTTATAAATTGTTTCGGGTCTGGGTGTTTTCTATGTATATATAATAAGTATGTATTTTAAGTATGTTTATTCGTTGTCTAGTAACCATTTTACGAGTTTCATAACGAAGCTTCTCTTGGGCTAGATAATTGGTGTGAGTGTAGGAAAGTTTATTTATTATTATTTAGTAACGTTGACTATAACCCAAGCTGGTTTTAAACATGGTAAACGACATTTGTAATGCTGATCATAGTGCTGTTGCCACGTCTACGACTATTGGGTTTAAGTCTTAACTGAAGCAAGTCGTCATTTTCAAATGCTATTTTAGGTATCAGACTTCTGAAAAGTCTTTCTCTTCACAATTTAGTGTCCAGTATAAACGAGTCCGCTTAACCTGTTGCTGCAATGTGAATTTCACGTTGCTCATACTAAGTGGCTGTATAGAAAACTATTGTCGTAAATGATGGATGGTACTGATATGCTCGGACCGCCGACAAAACCGGCCTGGCTTAAATGATAATGCTAGATAGGCGATGAAGCTTTAGCGAATTTCAGCTCAATTTCCGATGAATTATTATACACAAGCATAAGTTGCGTTCATAGTAACTGTCGCTTTAAATGTGATCACGTACCTAATTAACTGTATACTTAAACACACGTTGTAATAGAAGTGTAAGGGCTAAAACAGTGCTAACCGACCGTCGGTGCGTACGTCGTCGGGCGAGTTATATGCTTAAATAAAAAGTCGCTGATGGAATACAACAGCAGGACGCTAACCGATGCGCACCACCGTTCATTGGTAAGCGTTGTACACACAGCGTTGTACACAGAGGTTGACGATGTTGTGCTTCATAAGCGACTATGTATTTAAGCATATGCGACCAGCGTACCCACCGACCGACGTCGACAGACGTCGTCGAGCACTGTTTCACTCAGGAAAATGAAAGTATAAAGAAAATCTAAGTATAGTGTATTGATTTGAAACACTTTTTTCTAAAACTACTTTTATTTATTTATTTATTTTAATATGTACACAAAACAGAATTACTACAAAAAACATGATAAACGATTATGTAGTAAAATTTAAACTTTGGTAAGTCATAATTTCACAAAGATGTGCACACAGCATGTTCATCAACAAATAAAACTATACTAACCTAAATTATGAGAATTAAAGATACATTAGATATAATAAAAAATTGTAATAACCAAACCTTATGATACATAATTAAATATAATATAAATAAATATAAAATGCTTTATAATTTACGTTGAACTAAAAATTTTAAACAAGTGGGATTTGAAGCTCATACTCGCATGTATATTTAATTATTGTTTTGTACATCGTCGTATGCGCCATGATCACGGATAAATTAAAATTACTGCAGGGACACTAGAGCACGCAGAAAACAGAGACGGACGTATGGAAAGACTTTTTGTATCAATAAATGATGTCTGTTAATAATTGGATATTTATGTAAATATTATTTTATGAGCAGACAAAACAGTGTTCCCTCTGTCGTCAGAGTTTTATGTGCGCTCTGTAACATAAACTCTTGCTTAGTTAGAGTGTTAGTTAAACTAGCTTCTTTTAGTGTCTATTGTAGTAACAATTGATTGATGTGCTTTAAAAGTATTTTTTTTGGGTATTGGGACAATTTAGGTCTTTAAAACTTATCTAATTTTCTTTTTGTTACAGGTATTGTATTTTTTTGTCTGCAAGGTCTGTCAATTAAATAAAATAAGGTTTTTAATAAGCGCACAAACAAGGCTTAAAGTTGGCTACTCATAAGCCGCTGCCCGGATGCTGCAGATGTCCATACGGCAATGACTTCCCATCAGGTGGCTCCTATGTCGCCTTTATCACATAAAAAACAAGTTATTAGTGTTATTAATGCACTTGAATGGCAAGATAGCTGTTTTATCTTAACCGACTGTTTAATACATATTTGTATATAAACTCGTTTCTTAACGTTTGAGGTGTACAAGGTACTTTGTTGAAACAACGCTGCTCAAGTAAGTGCTACCTACTTTAAAAGCATTTGAATTACATTACATTAGACATGTAAGCCAGTGTCTCAGTTGGAGTTCAGTTGGAAGAGCTTGAGGTTTGAGTAACCTAAGAATTATTATTTTTTTTTTTGAGAAAAAGAGCTTTCTCATTTTTAATAGTTAAATGCCTAACATTTTACAAACACTTCCATTATTTGTAAGACCTCACAACTGTAATATATCATATGTTTTAGATTTGCTCAGTATTGGTCATGCTAAGACACTTGCTATATGTCATAGTTTGCTCCTTGTCCAGATTTATAAAAGTAAATATTTATTTGCCTTCACTGTGTTAGTAATCTACTTGAATTCTTTACATATACATACTTATACTTATAAAATACTGTTATTGAGTTATTAATTTAAAATCTTATCTTAAGCATACACTGTTTTATTTTAAAAAGCCACTGAGCGGATGTTGTAACATTGGGTTGCTTTAATTTCCCACGTCGTTATTGTGAAATGTAATTTTAATCTTAAATCAAATATTTTTAAGCATTGTTTTTATTTTCAAATGTAATTAAATAGAGTTTTGGTTTTTATTATACAAAAGTTGTTCAAAAGATGTATTTCCGTTACAAATAAAAAGTTGTGAAACGATGCCAAAGTAAAAGAGAAGGGGAAGGCGAATGTAACGTCGGCAACTGGCATTGCCAACGTTGGATTGGGGTTGTTGTGATTTGGATTTTGAAGCGGAATGTAGTGAGAAAAATAAAGTGTTTTATTGAAGAGAACGTGTATCACTTCGAAAGCCCTAATTTACGCACTGGTTTTTATTATCAGAAGTGGGATGAGCAGGTACGTTCACTTTACTTATTTAGTTTTCAGTGCACCTCATAGTTGTACGTTGTAAATACTTTAATTTAAATTTGATATAAATCGCTACACTATTAATTTTAGTTATCAATGTCAGCCATTTTATAATCTTTTTTTTTTGGGCTTTAGTTTTTAAGCAATGAAACATATGAAGACGTTATTTTCTTAAGCATTTAAAAGTTATGAGACCAATGCATGCAGTGTGTAGAACCCTATCATCATCACCATCATCACCAGCTCATTTTTATATCTCCGCGGCTGGGCCACGGATAGAGAATGGGCCGTGAACCACCACGCGGGTCCAGTGCGGTTTTGACTGCTAATGCAGTCAGGACCAACGGCTTTACGTGCTTTCCAAAGTACTAAGTAGCTCGAGAAGATAAATTTTTGGTCGCCCATCCGATGACCGGCCTTTGAGAAAGTTTCTCAACCACAACAATCGCAGACCGGGTGCATTAACCACTGAGCCATCGAGCTCGTCGGAGAACCCTTTAGTCCAATGAAATAATACATATAATATATTTTATCATTTTGAACATAACTGTAATGCTGTTATTCTGTCACATATTTTTTTTTTTGCCAATGTTGCTTCAGACTGTCTTTAGGGATCGTGTAACCATGCCTCTAGTTAAACTCCGGGGGTGCATGGGGGATCGAAAATTTCGTTATTTTTGGGCTACGATGCACCGTTTCTGAGATACGATTAAAAATGTAAAATAAAAAATATATATAGTATTATCTATTACTAGTATCTATTTTAGTTTAAATATTTGGACAGATAACGGTCTTAAGCGACGTGTCCGTAAAGAATAGATTGTGTCCGGTTCTCTTTATGGCATTCCAGGATGGACGACTTCGTGGACAGAGTTAGAAGCACTCTTTCGCGTAATGGCAGGAGGTCCCGCAGTCATCGACGAAGCGACGAGAGGCGGTACAACCGCAAAGAGCGCAGCCGTTCACAATGTAGTCGTGCAAGGCAAAGCAGAGCGTCTATCAGGAGTCGCAGCCCTATTCTGCCACATACAATTCATAAAGGATGGTTCACTGCTACAAAACTCAAGGCAGCGAGTGCAGTCGCCGCCCAGGGATCCTTTGCTGTTGCGCCTGTCCAGACGGCGCATGCGGTCACCGTCTCGGGATTCTCCAGAACGCCAAGCGTGTAGCTCCTCAAGCCACCCAGAAGTATTTACTATCTTTGGTTTTCCCACGAGACTAATTTTCGATAGGGAATTTTTCAAAACAACAACAACAACAACAAATACGAGATTTTTCTGGTTCTTTTGAGGTTAAAGTAGTTCGCTTTGGCTTCGGAGGAATTGGGAGAATTTTGTGTTGATTCTCACGTGAAACATATATTAAATGCATCGTCCTCTAGATCTAACGGACAGTGGAACGTTACAATAGAACAGTTTTAGATGCGCTAACCTCTTACACAGACAAGTTAGGTGAATTCAAATGGGATTAGGAGTTAGGAAAGATACAGTGGGGGGGTCTAAATGATACTCTAAATAAAGGGATTGGCCGAAACCCTTCCGAAATACTATTTAGTCATAACCTCACACACGCCAATAAAAATATACATAGATATAACACAGATCTGTTTCAAGAAAACGCGATCCCTATCCGCGATCAGAAGAAATACAATCAGATAACTCAACACTTACAAAATAAATGTATTGATAATAGATATGTGCTTTTAAAAATATGTAGGCCTTACCCATTTAAATTTAAATAAACTTGTCGTAGGACAAAACCGCTCTTCGTAGGTCTTAACTAGTACATGTTACAAGACGATAACATGATTTATATGTTAAAAGAAAAATATTAAAAAATTTCCTAGCGTTCATTCCCAAAAGAAAAACAAATATTTATTTCTTTTAGTCAAACCTAACTTAAACTACTTTAATCTAATAACAGTCCCTAAAATATATTAATTTTAAAATGTAATAAAGTAAAATAAAATATAATAAAATAGTATATCACTATAAATTTTATGTTTATAAATAATCCATCTGTTTCAACCAAGTAATTAAAGCTTTTTTTTTACATTACCAATCCACCACCATTTATTTTGTTATACAATGCTATCGATTTTGATTTAAACTGGTTAGACGCGAAATTTTAATTCGTATTGCGTTGTAAGGATTACGTTTTTCATTAATCGGAAAAAGTATTTTTGTGAGTCATAAAGGAGTAATTTCAGTAAGGTATGAAAATGTCTAACAGGCAAAAAAAATACCACAATTTTCATAGACTTTCACTGTACTGTAAGTAATCTTCTTCATCAATATTACGGAAGTAATATTCTGGAAAGAATCAATCTTTGAGCTCGTTCAATATGAATTAGTGTGGTTTCGTGAGGTCCCCCCCCCCCAAATAGGTAAACAGTAACTAATAATTGACTGCACTAGTATTATGCATGTAACAAAAGTTGTCGGTCAGCAATATAATGTCCTATCTTAGATATTTAAACAGCCATAGTAACTTTCTACACGCGAGGTACATTTTTCAATTTGCCGGTGCCAATTTAATTATTGATCTAGATATATGCCCAGATACTTTACTGTGGAATTTTTTTTTAGCGGTGTACAATTACAAGTAAAGACAGTAGTAAAGTTATTACACATATGAGCAGTTAGTTGAAAGTTAGGATGTGGCTGTAAAGAGTTGAGTATGGAAATGTTATATAATTAGTTTTACTAGTATTTAGTGTCAATACATTTAGTAACTATTTTAAGACCGCTCTCAGCTTTATTATTAACTTCATCACAGCTTTCACCATGAAAGAGCAGAGCGGTGTCGTCGGCATATGAAATTGTTGTAGGTATTATTTTCAAGTTCAAGTCCTCACTAAGATCATTGATGTATATGAGGAATGAGGTAGGACCAAGGAAGCTACCTCGTGGGACACCATATAGAGATGTAGAGCTTACTGAACTATAAGTTATCTCATTCAGTTTTACTTGTTGGGCTCTGTTAGTGAGGTAGTCAGTGAGAAGGGCCTGAAACGGACCACGAATTCCTATCTTATCAAGTTTTTTTAAGAGTGAAAGAGACATTTCAATTTCTGATGGTTCCAGTTCAATAACACCAATCATGTTGACTAAAGTGGGGAAATCATTGAGCGATTCATAGACATCGGGTGTGATAGGATCGGGTGATATTTCTTCGGCAAGTTTTCTACCAACATTAATAAAAATGTTTGTTAATTAAGTTGGAAGACTCCATATTTACCAGCTCTCGATTTTTTTTTCGGATTAGTTACGTTTAGATTTGTTATATTTTTAATAGGCTTCCATAAAAGTTTATTCTTATTTTTTTTGATTTGTCTAATTGATCTCTCTCATATTGTTGTTTATTAAGTTATTACCATAGTTACGATATCTTCTGTACGTTATTTGTAAAATTGTGGTTGTTAAGGTAGAATCCAGTGCGCATATTGTAGCTGAGAGTTTAGTGGGGTCTAAGTTCGTAATAACGTGATCTAAACAGCTGTTCACCCTTTTATTTAATGTATGACCAGGCAAGAGGCCATGGTTTGAAAGTATTTCTAAATAATTGTTAACTTGACCATCCGGAAGTTTGTCCAAAATATTAATATTTGTATATTAATATTTGTACATTTTTATCATATTTAACATCATTAAGAAATACACCTAACGAGCTCTGGAAATTATTTATATTATTATTTGAAGGCGATCTATATATATAACAGTGTACACTCTGGTAAAGTAACTTCAAGACACGATGCATCTGAAATACACTGGCCTGCGAAAGTAGGTACTACACTTTTAATATTTATTTATTTTCTAAACTATAGAAGTTAGAGATTTTTAAATAAAAACGTTTTGCAGCCATTTTTATCAGCTTTCTTTAAAACTAAAGTAAATTATACATTAGTAACATTTTCCTTTTTGTTTCGAAAGTATATCTTGTGTACTTAAAAAGTTATTGCAATTTTAAAGGTGTGATGCTTGGTTTTGCAGGCCAGTGTATATATTTCCTTCACTTTCTGTTGTAGCGAACTATTTATACCTTTTACTGCCACTGTCATTTTGTGTGACCTAAGTGGTATTATAGGCTAAATAACTAAACCTTACTGGTATTGGTATATTGGGGTCTAGTCTGCATTTCGTAAAGCATAATATTGTCAATGTTTTGTAAAAATAATGTCAGGTTTTCACTTAAATTGTCGCAGTAGTATATAATGCTTCTAATATTTTGGTTTATTATGGAATACAAAGGTTTTGAGGGTGGCAGGTAATCATGTAGGTTATTTACGGAACAAGAAATGTATTGATTGAGTGATTATGTTACTAACATGATCTAATTCTTCCATAATCTTATTATTATTTTTTATCCATTATTATGAAGAGTTAGAAGTAGGTCAAAAAAGGTTTCAAATTTAGATTATTCTCATAACTAACTACAACCAGCCGCAATTTTCCAGGAAAAGTTATTATGAGTTTAAAATTATTTTTAATATCGTTTATGATAAATATGGCATTGTAAAACAGTGTCAAAATAATATTATTAAACATTAGATAGCCTTTTGATGGATGTTTTTTTTTTTAAGAGAATGAACTGGGATAATTACTTTGAATGACTGTATAAGTAAGTCTAAGATAATTAAAGGTGAACATCCTATAGAAAATAAACAACAATAACATACGGAAAGAAGAAGTGACAGTAAAAGAAGTGATTTAAATCTTTGAATAAGTGATTTAAAACAGAAAAGATCAGCAAAAACAAAAAGCGCGTTTTGATAGTCATAGAAAAAAAAAAAATATTTACTCTATAGGTGACCTAGTTAAAATAAAAAAAAATTAAAAAAAAAACAAATAGTATCAAATGAAGGACAAAGTAAAAAAAAAAACTTCTTCCTGTTTTTCTGAGCCATACTCTCCAAGATTCTGGATGATGACAGATATGAAGTTTCCAGTATACCTGGTACTGCTTTAGGAAATAAAAAGTACTGTAATGTAATCAAATTCAACCTTGGATCAATATTAATATTCATGTTAATAATTCAAGCTCAGATAGTAAAATAGAAGAATCCCTAGTTTATAATTATATTTTTCCCAACAATTAGTAAAATTCCAAATGCTAAATGTTACTTGATGAATGTTTCCAAGCAACAAATCGACAATATTTCACACAAAAAAAAGGCTTAAGAGTTACTTGATGAACTTTCTAAGTAACAGTAAATAGTAACATATAAAATGTTTTATATTGAATCATTTGATGAATTTTTCCAAATGATAAATAAGATCACTTGATGAATGTTTCTAAGTGACAATAGTCCACAAAAAGAGTTACTTGATGAGAGTTCCAAGTAACAAAAAAAAAATAGTAACATATAGAATATTTAATATTGAATCATTTGATGAATTTTTCCAAATGATAAATAAGATCACTTGATGAATGTTCCCAAGTGACAATATTCCACAAAAAGAGTTACTTGATGAGAGTTCCAAGTAACAAAAAAAAAAAAATAGTAACATATAGAATATTTTATATTGAATCATTTGATGAATTTTTCCAAATGATAAATAAGATCACTTGATGAATGTTTCCAAGTGACAATATTCCACAAAAAGAGTTATTTGATGAGAGTTCCAAGTAACAAAAAAAAATAGTAACATATAAAATATTTTATATTGAATCATTTGATGAATTTTTCCAAATGATAAATAAGATCACTTGATGAATGTTTCCAAGCGACAATATTCCACAAAAAGAGTTACTTGATGAACTTTCCAAGTAACAGTAAATAATAACATATAAAATATTTTATATTAAATCATTTGATGAATTTTTCCAAATGATAATACAAGATCACTTGATGAATTTTTCCAAGTGGCAATATTTTGTATAAAAAATATATATATATTAATAATTAATGTAAAAATCACTTGATGAATGTTTCCAAGTGGCAATATTTTGTATTAAAAAAATTAATATGTTAAAACTATGTAATGTAAAATTCACTTGATGAAGTTTCCGAGTGTTAAGATTAAAAGAAAGTTGATTGTAGAGTCGCTTGATGAATTTTCCCAAGTGACAATATTTTGTAAAGTTTATTATTCTGGATTTTTATAGCAATGTGTAAAAAGCACTTGATGATTTTTTATATTATTATTATATTTTTTCTCTTTTCCAAGTGGTAAAAATTTATTATATTGTATTTTAAGGCAATTTCTGTTGAAAGTGCCAATATAAAATGATGGATGTATGTCAGTTGTTTTAAATTATTTAATAAATATTTATCATTTTCTAATATAAGTACCTAAATAGTTTTAATCTATTACGGATAAAAGTTAACTTATAAGTTTGAGGACAAACTTGTTTGTCAGGAAGGCCGATTGTTAGTAATCTACTTGAATTCTTTACATATACATACTTATACTTATAAAATACTGTTATTGAGTTATTAATTTAAAATCTTATCTTAAGCATACACTGTTTTATTTTAAAAAGCCACTGAGCGGATGTTGTAACATTGGGTTGCTTTAATTTCCCACGTCGTTATTGTGAAATGTAATTTTAATCTTAAATCAAATATTTTTAAGCATTGTTTTTATTTTCAAATGTAATTAAATAGAGTTTTGGTTTTTATTATACAAAAGTTGTTCAAAAGATGTATTTCCGTTACAAATAAAAAGTTGTGAAACGATGCCAAAGTAAAAGAGAAGGGGAAGGCGAATGTAACGTCGGCAACTGGCATTGCCAACGTTGGATTGGGGTTGTTGTGATTTGGATTTTGAAGCGGAATGTAGTGAGAAAAATAAAGTGTTTTATTGAAGAGAACGTGTATCACTTCGAAAGCCCTAATCTACGCACTGGTCTTTATTAACTGTAACCTAATAGGTGTCTCTAGTGTGTCTTTATAAATCTAAAAAAAATAAAAATAGTTGTCTATTTACAAGTGCTATGGAGAGGTTTATGTCCAGCGGTGGACTAGTATAGGCTGATAATGATGATGAAGATAAAGTACTATTTTTAGTACATGAAATAGGTTGCATTAGCTTCAAGTTAATAGGTTTAAATCCGTCTGTTTCTACATACCAATATAAATATCATACGGCGTTGTCTAGCGAACATGTTGTCTCTGGATTTATGGATAACATCATTACATCCTTTGTTGTCAGGCCGTAATGTATTGATGCTCGACAGAAGATAGTTCATGCTCGTACTAGATGGTTCATTACTGTAAGTTACTAAGTATGCTGTGATGGTTTATATTTTCCATTACTTCGAATTTAACTGATGCAAGCAATTTTATTGGCCTTTGTCCAGCAGTGGACGTCTTTTGGCTGAGATGATGATGATGATGATGATGATGAAGCAATTTTATAATGTTTAGTACAGATAGATAGATAGATAGATAGATAAATTCTTTATTGCTTTCACACAAATGGAAGCAAAAGAAAACAACAGTTAAACAAAAACTTAAAGCTAGTATATGGGCAAAGACGGTCTTATCGCTACAAGCGATCTCTTCCAGTTAACCTTTGGTTAGAGAATCCAAGAAAACGATAGAGGAAGTGCGCTAACATTAAATAAATAAGTACAAATAATACCCTTCACACACATACATACATAAATACTTGAATAAAATATGTATACTTATACCTATATTAAACATTAAAAAAGAGGACTATAACATGTTACTAACATACAGCTAGGTCTTCTTGGCGGGAAAACGAAGAGTCATGTCTACGGTTTTGATTTATTTTCTAAAATTTGTGTAATGTCGAATATTGATGTGAAATAATGGTGGATTATTAACCGTTAAGTGTTCGTGAGTGTGCATGAGTGTTGGCAAATGAAACAAAACAGTGCAACGGCACTTTTCAAATTCTCTCAAGAAGTCCGCCGCGTGAGGACTTAGTAAAGCCCCACATCTTTACTGAGCTACTCGAGAGGTTGGTGGGTATATCATTTCTCACTTTTCATTTCTATTATTATTCATCATCATCATAAAGGAAATATTGTCTATTTATGTATTACTTGTAAGAAAAATTACTTTGACACTGCCTAAATGTACTAATCGCACGAAGCCAACAACTATCTATTTCTCCCTTCTTCCTCGCCTCAATGGCCAAGTGGCAAATCTCTCGGCCCGATACCCGAAGGTCCCGGGTTCAATTCCCAGATCGGGCAAAGTGTGTTTGGGATTTTGTCATTATAGGTTTATGTTTGTGTATCACCAACCCACACTTGGCAAGCGTGGTGATTAAGCCATTACCCATCAATGTTAGTGATGACTTGTTTTCAATGATGGAGGCTTTTGCCCAGCAGTGAGACAGTCTACCGCACAATTTATGAACACAGTAAGTACAACTTACTGTATTTGTGATTGTGATATTTGAGGTGCTGACATTACGATCTATTTTCTCGAAACTGTTCATATGTTCTTTACTGCGTTCATAAATTGCACGGCAGAGTTATAGACTATTAAATTAACGTTACCTTTTACAATTTTTCCCAATCGAAAACAGCTATCATCTTTTTTATATACTTATAAAAAGATAAGGTGAAGATAGGTGTTGTGAAATAATTCTCATTAATTCCTTAGCCTCAAACAAAAAATCTATAATTTATTTTAACTTTAACAAAATTAAATAATTACGTAGCTACAATGGAATTGACATTACTTACATCGAAATGGATTCATAATAATAAAGAAATCAGCATAAACTGTCGATCAGGACATTTGTTCACGACAAATTTAATAAATACTTAACGAATAAATAATGAGAATAATTGAATGTGAGGTTACGATCAAATGAAACTCTCGTCTATTTTCATCCACTTCAACGGGAAATCATTTTACGTGATTAATTGAAAGTTATAATTAATGAGTTAATAACAATGCGGGCCGCTTAACGTACGTAAACTCATTGTGGCAAATTGAAATAATGAAATCCTTTGTAATTGTTGATTTATCTGTGGTTGAGTGACGTAGTGACGCAATGCACCTTTCAGTACCTTACAACAAAGTATGAAACATTTTTTTTGAGATAGATTGCTGTTGGCCTTCTATGCCTTTTGCATAGTAACCGGACGGTTTTTGGGCGGCAAGAAGCTCAGACCAATATACAGGCACAAACACATACTATGGAAGGTTTGGCTATAATATTATTAGATTATGAAAAAAAAAATTCCACCCACAGATAGTCCCATTAAAAAACATTGGGTCCTGTAAAGGGTTCGTAGAATAGAATAAATAACTTTAATGTACACATTAAAAAAAACACATACATGCTACAAAAAAAAATTGGAGTCGTACAAAGGACGGCCTTATCACTAAAAGCGATATCTTCCAGGCAAGCTAGGGATGGAGAGGATTGCTATTAAATAAAATGGAGGCGTTAAAAATGTGTACAGTAATAATATATTACATAAACATAAATACACATATATACCCACATACATATAAATAAAAAATGCCCCAAATCATCAGGTATGTACAACCATATAATTATGTCAAATATATGTACATACCATTCGAGAACAAAATAAATATTGGACTAACAGTAGAATTACAATGACAGGTAGTGATCTTTGACGAGTTTCTTAGAACTTTGGTGCAGATTTCGCAAGTCTTAACAGACACAGGCAAAGCACTCCACAGGCGAGCAGCATGGACCGTAAAAGATTTGTCGCAGAATCTTGTTGAATGCAGTGGAATCTGCAAATTCAAGTACTCCGATGTTCTCAAGAACCGGGAATGGGAGTCTTGCAAAAATTAGACACGATTTTTAGGATAAAAAGGGGTGGTAGGGTTAAATAATATATTGTATAGTAAGCAAACAATGAGCATTCCGGCGAAGACGAATTTGCAACCACTTGAGCTTAGTGCGAAATTCGGAGGTCATATTTGCGTAAACCAAACATAAACCTAATACAAAAGTGTTCGTATTGTCAAGATAAACAATATAATCAAAATAATAATAACTATTTAAAAATGTAAATTAATATGTAAAAAAATAAATAAAGAGATAATAATCATAAAGTGGTCCGTGAAGATACAGAAACTAAAAAAGTAAGATTTAAAAATAAAAGGGAAACATGCAATCTTTAGTGTTATTTGAAACAGTAGAACAGGTTTTCTCAGAAGATAAAGGCAGTTAAAGCAAAAAATGGTAAGGTTTTCTGTTGAGTTTTCCCAGAATACGCATACCAAAACCTAGAACCAACTTTTGGTGGTGTTACTAATAATATATGGTTGTTAGGAAAGATTAAGCAAAAGCGTAGGGTTAGTTTCGTTTCGGCAACTTCCTAATTCGGCACCCATGAATTTATGAACTCGATAAATTTCAATCACGGAGGTACAGTCACCGTAATTAAAATAATAAATATATTGTGTTGACAGAGCGATCGACGGGCCAGGCAATGCTCATCGATATCACCATCCCGCATGACGAGAACCATGTGAAAGCCGAGAAGGACAAGCTCACTAAGTACCTTGACTTAGGGGTCTTGGCGGAATTACCCGAGCTGTCACCATTAGTTGTAAGAATTCTTTGAGACCTATTTCTAAAATTGTTTACTGCCGGGAGCAGATTGGTTTGTGTTTGTATTAGATAATGACTGTCTTTTTACTACCAACATTTGTTTTACTCTTTTAACTACTGATGTTTTGTTTTTTACTACAATTTGGGTTTTTTGTAAAACGGTTTACCAAACGCCATGGATATTTTGCGTAGGTCACAGGGACACATCTGGTGTCAGGTTTGGACATTCTGCAATATGTCCATGGTGGGCGGTATGTTCAGACCTCCGCGGTTGACAATGTACGATGAGCACTAGGTGTCAGGTCTCTCTCTGAGGCGGAAACTTACAAATATCTTGGTATATCACAGTCTCTGACAATAGTCAACTCACCGCGTGAGGGACCGCTTCTTCTGTCGTCTGACAAAAGTACTTAAAAGCCTTTTGTCAGGGGGCAATAAGGTCCGCGCCCTCAACTTCATCAACAGCTTGGGTAATACCCCTACTAGAGCAGGATACCGGTTTTCGGTAATACCGAAAAACCGGAATATCGGAGCAAATTTCCGATATTGAAAAACCGATATTTAAATTACATAATACCGGTTTTTCGATGTTATAGTTTTACAATAAATTAGAGTTAATAAATTTATTGAAACAATATTTATATATTTTAATACCGATGACGGCAGAACGGTCAAGACCAGGTCCGATGTTATGGGAGAGGTCGAAAAGTTCTATGGACAGCTTTACACATCCACACAGCCACCTGTACAAAGCTTAGCTAAAGACCCTAGAGCTAAGTTAACCCGGCACTACACCGAAGACATCCCGAACATCAGCCTGTACGAGATTAGTATGGCTCTCAAACAGCTCAAGAACGGCAAGGCACCAGGTGCTGACGGAATTACGGCCTAGCTTCTGAAAGCAGGCGGAAGACCGGTACTCGTAGCTCTTCAGAAGCTATTTAACCTTTTTACCGCCAACAACTTCTATAGAAGTTCGAGATTTTCGTGCCGTCCACGCCAGCACTTCTATAGAAGTTCTTCTTTGTACCTACTTTATTAAAATACATTTATACGTTGGCGTACAGCGGGACATCGCGTGCAGGATAGTTGGGCGGTGAAAAGGTTAATTTCGTCGTACTAGGGGGCAGAACGCCAGAGACGTGGCACGAAGGTATGGTGGTACTGTTCTTTAAAAAGGGCGACAAAACCCTGCTGAAGAACTACAGGCCCATTTCACTTTTAAGCCACGTCTACAAGCTGTTTTCGAGAGTCATAACGAATCGTCTCGCACGCAAGTTTGATGACTTCCAGCCTATCGAACAAGCCCGTTTCCGAAAAGGCTTCAGCACCATAGACAACATACATATGCTGTGGCAGGTTATACAGAGAAGACCAAAGAGTATAACCAGCCTCTTTGCTTAGCGTTTGTGGACTATGAAAAAGCCTTCAATTCGATTGAAACATGGGCCGTGTTACAGTCTCTCCAGCGGTGCCAAATTGACTACCGGTACATCGAAGTGTTGAAGTGTTTGTATGAAAACGCCACTATGTCAGTCCGTCTTCAGGACCGGAGCTCGAAACCTATCCAGTTGCAGTGAGGAGTGAGATAGGAGATGTGATATCTCCGAAACTGTTCACTGCTGCACTGGAAGATGTTTTCAGGCTTCTGGGTTGGAAAGGACTCGACATCAACCTCAACGGCGTATACATCACTTACCTTCAATTATTGACGATATAGTGGTCATGGCTGAGACCCTGGAAGACCTCGGCACACTGTTCGGTGACCTCAACAGAGTCTCTCAACAAGTGGGTCTTAAAATGAACATGGAGTAGACGAAAGTTATGTCAAACTCACGTGTCGTACCCACTCCTCTAAAAGTTAGGGACTCTGCCCTTGAAGTTGCGGACGATTATGTTTACCTGGGACAAACGGTCCAGCTAGGTAGGTCCAACTTCAGCAAAGAGGTCAATCGTCGAATCCAGTTAGGCTGGGCAGCGTTCGGTAAGCTACGAAATATCTTCTCGTTCGATATACCGCAGTGTCTCAAGACGAAAGTCTTTGACCAGTGTGTGTTGCTATGCCAGTGATGACATACGGGACTGAGACGTGGTCACTCAAAGAGCAATGGAGAGGGCTATGCTCTGGGTTTCTCTGCATGATCGAATTAGAAATGAGGAGATCCGCAGAAGAACAAAGGTAACCGTCATGGCCCGAAGAGTTTCTAAGCCCAAATAGCAGTGGGCAGGGCACATTGCTCGCAGGACTGATGGCCGCTGGGGCGGAATAGCTCTTGAGTGGCGACCGCGTACCGGAAAGCGCGGTGTGGGCAGACCACCAACAAGGTGGACCGACGATCTGGTGAAGGTCGCGGGAAGCCACTGGATGCGAGCAGCGCAAAACCGGTCGTTGTGGAGATCCTTGGGGGATGGGGCCTTTGTCCAGCAGTGGACGTCTTTTAGCTGAGATGATGAGGAGCTCAATGGCGCAATGCATTCGGGTTGCGAAATTAGCCTAAGTAATTCTCACTTGTAGTAGATTTTATGTGTTTACTAAAGCAAAGCTTAAAATTGTAATATTTTTCATTATTTCAATTCAAGCAGATATATAAAAATATAAATATATTATGCTGCCAGTGCTGTGATTTTGTGGCAATTTGATTTTGCATGTTGTGATCTTATTTTAAATGGTAAAGTTTATAAAGAAAGCCTTAATTAATGATTATTTTATTCTTTTATTTAAAAAAACACACTTTTGGAAAAATACCGAAATACCGGTTTTCCGGTATTTTTAAAACTATAACCGAAATAATACCGGTATTGAAAAAAATATCCGATAGTCCATGCTCTAACCCCTACTAAAGTATTCCTTTGGCATACTAAGATGGACTCAGGCTGAGTTAGACGCTCTGGATAGGAGAGTTCGTCAACAGCTCACAACGCATCGCATGCTTTACCCACGCTCATCTATTAAGAGACTGTACATCCCGCGTAAGTGTGGAGGTCGTGACTTTTTAAACGCCAGGGGTCTCCATAACCGTGAGGTATGCAGTCTTAGGGATTACTTCCTTAACAATGAGTGTGGAATGCACCGCGACGTTGTAGCAGTAGATAGGAGCCTCACGCCACTCTTCTTGACAAACAAGAACTAGCGTAGACCAAGGGTTCTGAGCACTGAAGACCGCAGGAACATATGGAAGAGTAAGGAGCTCCACGGGTGGTTCTACGGGGCCTTAACAGGGCCCGATGTGGATCTGCTCGCATCGGTAAACTTGTTACGATTTGGTGACCTCTTTGGGGAAACCGAGGGGTTTGTCTGTGCAATTGTTGATGAAGTCATAATGACGAATAATTACCGGAAATATATCCTGAGGGACAGTACGGTCGACATCTGTCGGGCATGCCGCCGTCTCGGTGAGTCATGCCAGGCATATTATTTCCGGTTGTTCTCATCTAGCTAACGGTGAGTACTTACACAGACATAACCTTTTAGCGAGGATTATCCATCAGCAACTTGCTCTTCGATATGGTCTTGTAGAATCTGAGGTGCCGTAGTATAAGTCAACACCTGTTTTTGAAAATGGTTATGCTACGCTCTACTGGGATCGATCAGTTATCTATCACGGACAGGGCTATTATTGTCAATAAGCCTGATACTGTGTTGACAGATCGATCGACGCGCCAGGCAATGCTCATCGATATCACCATCCCGCATGTTGAGAACTTTGTAAAAGCCGAGAACGACAAGCTCACTAAGTACCTTGACTTGGCTCACGAGGTGACCGCTATGTGGGATGTGGATTCGACGATCATTGTCCCCATAGTCGTATCTGCAAACGGCCTTATAGTGAAGAGTCTCGACCAACATGTCAGATACAGAAGGCAACACCCCTGGACACAGCATGCATTGTCAGGAGGTTTCTTTCTCTGCAGCCTTAACCGCTGGTAGGTTGAGTCCTGCTCCGCTGCTGGCGGCGTTCTAGGTTTAGGTTTTTATAAAAGTTGTATTTTTGTATGATATTTTGTTATATTTTACTTTTATATAATTTTTATAAAACCTAAATCTAAGGTTTAAGATAAATAAAAACAATAATAATCATAATAATTTCGTAAAAAGTGTTTCATGTCAATACATAGGTTAACAACTTATCCAAAAACTCTAAAACATTTCTATAATTGTTTTCTAAAGTTTACGCGAACACTACGAGAGAGTAGGTAGATCCGTAAAAGTTGTTTCATTTCAACATTTTTATAAGTTCTATAATTATCGATAAAAACCATTACCTAATCACTGCAAAATTTTATTTCTTTACTTTTGTTGTATCCAAACTCTTATTGGGTAGCGAACAAACATTACCCTCCGCTTCCACGAATCTAAAGCGGATGAGTTCGACAAAGTTGTAACTCAATCTAACTGCAAAAGATTGGAGAACTGATTAGGAAACCCCCGGGCAACGCGAACGCTAAACGTAATATGAAGGGAATCAACAAGTTACCTATTAGATACCCTCCATTGTTGTAACGAATTTTAGCACGAACTTTGTTACATCCGCACAGAGCAAGTAGACTTAAAGTTGTGTAGAAGTTTCGTTTGAAAACATTTTGAGTTACATGACGATGGATTCTTGTGAAACATTGGAAATGCTCACAGAAAAGTGTTGAACGAGTTTTCCACGAGCGGGTTTCGAACCCAGCTACAGACTCAGTTGGACATTTAGTGGAGCAAGATTGTGCATCACTAGCCGTTCCCGAGCCAATCCGAACCCATCAAAGAATCTGGTAGGGAACCGGATACGCCCTAGACTAGTGCGTGACGCCATTCTCTCTAGAAAACCTCTGGCAATGTTTTGTTTCACATGGCTTGAGAAATATAAGGTTTTCCTTTAAGTTTTTCGCCGCCCCCGAGTAAGTCCGGTGACGCCGAAAATGCCACCTGAGGTAATCAGGAAAAACTACCATCCTCACCTTTTCGACACGCAAGTTGCTTCTTCACACCTCGTTTAAAAAACCTCATGGAAGGAAAAAGTAATGAAGTAAGTAAGTTAATGTACTGGTACAGGATTTCATATTTCGATAGCGCGACTTATAAATGATTCACCAAATAGAGTAATTCTTATCAGTCCAATATTTTCTTAATAAAAAATACTAGTTTACGGAGTGCCGGTAAGAACCAAGAAGTTACAGCACCGTGATGTAAGAATTTTCGCAATACCATCGCAACTAATCTCGATATCGTGAATTCTCAAACTGTTACCGAGTAACGATAGGTAATTGATATAGCTGTCAGTCAGTATTGGTATTTTATCAATAATTAGCGTTGGTCGTTCGCTTTATCAATTGCGATCAGATTTCTGGGACAGACTGGTATGCTCGTATCTCGAATCGGCATTACGCAAAACTGGAGCGGTTACAACATATTGAGTGTCCCGCTTCAAATTAGGAATGTGGATCACTTTTGGATGTTCGTAATTGATATAGAAAAATAAAGCATTGGGTATTGGGAAGAGTTGGATAACTTATCCACCAGTTATATAATGCATGTATTATCAAGTGAATTTATCCCATCAATCAAGTTATAGTTGGCCTCGATATAAGTAAGTCTAACTGCTAGCAAGGCAAGAATAGAACTCACCTTATCAAAGTAAGTTCCCATAACAACAATGTTAATAGTATGTTCTTGTATTTCTACAGTTAGACATAAGGTAGCAAACTCTTCAGGGGTTAGGATTCTGGATTCCGGCCCTTTCATCACTTACCGTCAGGTAGTATGTAAAAAAACCATAATAAACTAAACTAAATAATATTTTAACTGTACGAATAGTTAGATGTTGCGCCACTTTAACTTGCTCTTGACCGTATTTTTATAGAGCACTATTGCGACATCTATCACATTTCAGCTCATGCATTCATGCAAGCTATGCAAGTGTCTACCTTGTATAGGATTATGTGTCGGCGACATTTTGTTGCGCCGCCGGATACATACATTTGCATACATTATGGAAAACCTTCACCCGAAAGATATCATGTTCGATTTGATTGCGTACAGAGTCTTATCGTAATGGGAATGGCAGATAGTTCAGACTATTTGATAAAAAGACATCACTTTTACCAGCTCTTACTTTAAATGGCTATTAAGACGTGATATCCAATTACGAATTGACTATTAAGACATAGTAACCTCAAAAAATATTATTTTTCTTTTAAATAACTGAGCCAGCTAACGATATGCAACCTGTCTGACTGATGAAAAGCGACTTCTACAGCCCATGGACGCGTGAACAACCGAGGGTATCAAGCACGTTGCCAACCCTGAAGCTTTAGTTATAATGACTCTATGTCCTGTAATATCAATAGATCCTCAATTAGTACCCTTGAAACCAAAACACTACAATTCGAATACAATACAATATAGATGTTAGGGTAGACGCCATTCAGTTAGGTTCAGGTCAAAATCATACCACTAGAAACATTTTCTACATCTTAGCTAATTCCGTCTTTGTATTGGATCGTGGGCCATAAGAGGACTAGCGCACGGCCGAAGTGAGTGACTCGACATAAGGGAAATTCATACTCAGCTGCAGTGAAAGAAGTCTGGCTGCGGATGATGATGATGTTATAAAGGTATAGGACTCTCACCGCAATTTGTAAGAGAGTGACATGGGTATAGCGTGTAATTTTCTTAAAGCACAAACTCGACTATACGTGGTGTCACAGTAAGTTAGTCCCACGAACATTCTTGGGCCGTTATGATACCGAAGCTTAAGACATTTGTGAGGACATAAAAGCACTACCAAATAGTTCTGGCGTGTACACTGTGTGGTCCAAGCTAAAAGAGGTTGAAAACGATTTGGACAATACCTTACGTGGCCTAGGCATTACTGGCAATTAATTGCAATTAATGTATGTCTATTAAAAACGTCATAAAAATCACATTATTTTGATCTATCTTGTAGAATTCAGCCAGCGTTTGCAATGTAAGCGCAAAAAAAATGTGAAACCTCTAAAATTATCAGTGTTGCTCTACTATATTATGCATGTATTTATACATATAAACCTTCCTCTTGAATCACTCTATCTATTTAAAAAACCGCATCAAAATCCGTTGCGTAGTTTTAAAGATCTAAGCATACATACATACATACATAAGGACAGCGACTTTGTTTTATACTATGTAGTGATAATTAAAGATAGTGTTATCTACAAAAATAAATGTGTCAATGTTAAGAAATATTTAGGTATAATTATATGTTTTGATAATTTATTAAAATGCTTGATTGTTAGTTTCGTATATTTCAGTACACTTACTAAAATTGTAACACCTTCAGATTTGGATACAGAAGCAAATTCACTCACATGGTTTTTTTAATTTTGTCGCTTTCATCTCGTTACTTGCACTACACCGGAATAGTAATAAAGAGGTGGACTGCCCGCGGCCATTGTTGATTTCGGTCAGGGAACAGGTTCCGGCGGCAAACATAAAGACTACGAGTACAGATAACGCGAACACAGGAGGTTTGTGTGGACGACCACAGTTCTGATTGTCCCAGAATTATGACGTTGCGTGGAGTCCGCTGTTTAAAGTTTCGTTTACGAGTGTGAATGCTGCCTTAATGATATCGTAAAACATGAACGTGTGACATTTTTCAGCTTTTTAGATTGTGAGAAAAATATTTTTGTAGTGTTCTTGGAAAGTCAGAAGTGCTGCGAAAACTTAAGACTTGAACAATAATTTTATCATCATTTTGATTTTGGCACATGTGTTCTTATGTGCCTATCAAGAGTGCAGTGGTATATCTTTATGTAATTTTACATCAATTATAATAATAATTAATAATTTGTTGGGAGGTACCTTTAGAAAACAGTTGTTACTGGATTATTTATAAAAAACGGCTGTGCTAATTTTACTAAGACATATTGATAATAATATAGATATAATATAATGAGATAATAACCTGTGTAAAGAGTTCTTGTACTTTTATTTGTTAGCTAAATGTACCAACTATTGGGCCCTCTTTATTTCGTTTTTAATAACATACACAAGATTAATTGAACGCCCCACAAAAAATCTCAATCAATTTACACAGTCAATTTCGCATCCGTAATACTGTAATATTATCAAATTGATTAATTGGTGATTGATACAACCAGCTTCTCAATTATGGAGTTATAAATTTTATAGTATCCTCAATAACTCTATTAATTTTGTGGCTACCGTTAAAAACTTAAAATCTTGCTTCATGCATTCTATACGGTATGTATTTAATTATTTAGTATACTAATTTATAAAAACTAATGCCTTGGGCAAGTAACAAACTTCAAGCATTCTAAATTTAAAAGCTACATCCTACTTTTCCTTAGGGTTCTTTTAGCTAGTCAGTTTGATTGACTTTTATTATTCTGAATCAATTTTTGCATCACCGAAGGCAACATCGTTCTACATTGTTCTAGTTATTAAATTGGTCAAACAACTTACGTTTCAACAGGAATTTTCCATCTCGAAAACCACCAACCAAAATGTCTGGTCAACTAAGACATCATCAAGACGCTGCCAGTGATAGCGGTTACCTTCCTTAAAAGACGAAAAAACCTTAAAAAATAAATGAATTTCAATTATTCATTAAAAAAAAAAACAAATTTGGCGTTGATATTTGCTGATTGACCAACACCATGATCAAGGCTTAAATCTATTGTGTCTGTACCTGTATTAAATTAATTATCAGCTCTCGTTTTTTTGTGCAACATTCGATGAGAACATTTATTTTAAGGTCAACGATGTTCAGCTGTCGGATGGGCTTCTTCATTTTCTTTTGTAAGTCGTGTGGTATTAATTAGTTAGATTTCGATTGTGTAGCAATGATTACAAGTGTTCGTTACTATATTATTTGTTTAAAAGTATTTGAGATCTTCAACTTTCAATTTAACTTGTTAATTGAAACTGATTATAGCAGCGTTAGAGGCCTTGGTTGTTACTTTTTCTTACATGTACTCGTAGCAGCGTCTCATTGAAGGTTCGCGATTTAGGTATAGGCTTACTTTCATATTATGGCCAAGCAACAAATACCACATACACTCACACTATACATAAATTACATGAATATATTTTTTATGAGACTAATAAATTCACTTAGGTAGAGTGCTATCGACATTATATTTCGTTATGTGGCTGAAGAATTTGGTATCTTTTAAATCCTTTCTTATCACGAAGCTTCTCGCGCTGCTCAGAACCATAGCTATGGCATAGCAACGATAGATAGATTAGATATAGTTTTTTATTTTACCGATTCTGTGCCTCATTTCTACATTTAGCTCATTTCGATATTAAGGTGCTTTAATGGGACTCTGAATGTTTGTTTTCTAAATAACAATAACAATACCACCTGCCAATGCAATGGACAACTAAATCACAGAAAATGAAGTTAAATTTATCTTAAAAATCTTCGTTAAGATAATATTCTAGATCGAAAACGACATGATAGACGCCATCAGTCAGCAAAAGTCCGGTGATGCTGGTAAATACCAAGTCGTTGAAATTTCCAGATTCCAAAAATTCCCGTTGGACGAACAAAGAGGCATCTGCTGGGCCCCCGGCGGGAACGCTCTGTAATCATTGGACGTTTTGAAGGAAGTAATTGCCAACTAATGAACGCGCGCCTTAGGCCAGACCCAGTTTACCCAACGAAAATTGACGGTGTCACATTTAAGTTCTGGCTGCAGCCGAAAGTTTTCGGTCAAAAAGTGGTACGTGTGAATGTTGTGGTGGCTGACGATTATCAACATAATGTACATAGCAAACTTATTCTAAACTGTCAAATCTTTTCAATATATGTTCAACCATATTGAATAATACATAAAGTTCAAAATCTATTGAGGAAACTGGCAGTTTGTGGTAGTAGGCGTGTGTACTTGCCTCTCTTACTGATTGTCAATTATTGTCTCTCAACATTGTTACCACTGTAACTTTGTTGAATTTTTTATAAGTGTTTGTTTGTTCGAGCTAAATTGAACCATGCTGCCCTTTCAATTATGCTGTCGTAGCTATGTCGATCCGAACAGCATCGGATCCTATTAAAATATAAAAATCAGTTAAGATAAGCAAAATTTGCGTAAAATTTATTTTATTTATTTATTTATTTTTATTTATTTACTATTATAATCTAAACATAGGCACCTAAGTTAGAGTTCACAAGTGAGTGGGCGTATTAGGTAGCAAAAGATTGCTGTCAAACTAAACAATTGATGAAATAAACATTCGTTATGTCTTACAAATAACCAAGGAGCTCGAGATATATCAGTTAGATTTGATCACCCATCCACTGACCCGGAATGGAGAAAGTTGTTTAACTTATGCAATATTTTATTGAAAACAGCTAAAGGAACTTTTTTTATGTTTTGTGCAAATAAACGATTTATTTATTCATTTATTTAAACTTTTTATTCTTAAGTGCTAATTGCTGCATTGAAGCTGAATTAAATATTTGCACATTTTTTTTTTACAATTGTGCAGCAATCAGCACTTAAAATTTAAAAGTAAAATTTATTATAGCGTTGTGTTATCAAATTTGTGGTATTTCATCTGTCATCTGTCAGCCATCGGTTGCAATAACCGTTGGATAGATGGCACTCTGCCGCTAAAAAGCAGTCAAAAATCAAAAAGCAGTGAAAAATTCAGTCCTTACGTCAGCCTTCCCGGTAGCATAGTGGTCAGTGCAGCCGCCCGGATTGCGGAAGACCCAGGTTCGATTTCTGGCTGGGTCGGGTAGGCATTTAATTCGTTCACTGTATTTTATAAATATTTAATTTAACTAAAGGAACGTCAAAGGTCAAGCTTGACGCTGTACTAATGTAATTTGGATTAATGTTAAATTAAATGGTGACATTTCAACTAAACAGGGTAAGTAAGAAACAAAATAAGTAAAGAAGATAGACTATATTATTATACTGTCACTCTACCCATTGGAGAAGAAGAAGAATAAAAGACATAGCTACATCTTTGACTTGTCATGATAGACTTAATTACCACACTAGTCAAAAGTATTGGTGAATCCAGAACCTTCTATCAAAAATATCCAAAACACACTTTTCCCGACGTGGAAATTAATAAGGACTTGAAATATTGGGTCAAACACTTTGCGATACTCAGCCACCGAGGCATATAAGTAAGCGTTTAATAGTACCTATATCAATTACTTTCGTAATCCGGAGACTGTCAGCCTTTCAACTCAAACGGATACTTTCGAAATGAGTGACACGACTATAGAGTCATCGTTATGATCAATTAGGCTATCGGGTACGATGCTACTGGCAATAATAATTAATGGAGCTTGCATAATAGCTGGTGCTCCAGTTAGCTTCTAATTGTATGGTAAGTAGCTGGCGTAATTAATATTTTATAATTTTCGTCCTATGTCCTACATACACTCTGTGTCAGGTTTTCCCTATAGTAAGTTTTACATAACTCGCGGATGAGTTCAACAATTTTGTTAACACTATTGTTTTGGAGGCACTGAGATAAGACGGTGGTAGCCGGATGGACTTAGAACCGGTCCTAGCACCTTCACAACTAAATTGTATCCTCGCTGGAATTTTACCTTGTACATCTAGGTCTGAGACTAGAGTCTTAGCACAAAAGCAAGGAGGTGGCCAGAACCATGCACACTATTTTGCTGTGAGGGATCGCATGGTTTATAAAACTTACATTCACTTACAGTCCAATGCGCCAATTAGACTTATGCGTACAGGGCTTCAAAAATATAAAATGTATAACCGTTCATTTTGTATTTATATACCGTTACTAACATAGTGTCAAGAACTAAGACGATTCTCTTGAAGCTGGCAAAAGTTTATAAGTTGCTTTTCAATAGAGAACTCGCTTCTCTGTTTCTTTAAGACTTGTAACAGTACCTACAAGTTGCCAGCACGCTAAGCACTCACATACCATCCGGTCGACCACCATCGCTAAAAACAACATCGAAAGTGACAATCGGTGGCCATTCATCGAGTTCTAAACAAATATTGGTGGACTTTGTATGCACACCATCGCACCGTAAATATTAGAGAAAGACCAATAGCTTCTGATCTCCTTCGCACTATCTTTATGGACTGGCGTGTGGTTCAATAAACATGTTTGATTTCGGATTCCAGATGCTTGTGACAAGGTGTTGTTTGTGCAGGGTGTCTTTCAAAACACAATCGATTTGTGGTGTTAGAGTGTCAAAAATAACCAACTGGTCCTTCAAATCTTTCCTGTATTTCGTATTGATTTAACTGATTAATTACTATTTCGTAAAGTGTTTAAAAATATCCGCGAGCAGGCTTCGAACCCTACTTTCTGTCAAAATGGGTCATTATTATAATTTAGCTATCGCATTTATGTTTGACATTTGCAAATTTAAACAATCACAAAAAATATCTTGACATATTTCTAAATATAACTTTTACATTTTTATAGTAATAGCATTCCATCCGCGCAATTTTAATCAACACTATCAGCTATGTCAGCCAAAGTGAGCTTTATTCAATATCAAAGTATTACTGCAAATGTCACCTCGATGCTCGATAAGCGCGATGGCGTAATGGTTAACGCGCCCGGTCTGCGAGTGTTGAGGTAAAGCAACTTTCGCAAAGACCGGTCATCGGATGGGTGACCAAAAATTTAATTTATTCTAGTGAAAGTAAAACTGTACATATTTATAGATAAGTTTTTAGCTTAGTTAATAACGACTCCTACAACATAAATTTTACATCTCTACAATACATAATTCCTAAGATATAGTCATTTCAATGACATGCGGCAACCGCTCGACACCTGCCCGACCCCTGCGCGATACCTGCGCGACGCCTGCGCGTTTTTTTTCAAAATCGCTCCGACGCTGGAGAGGATATAGATCAATATGGCCTTTTACAGCATGTAATTTAAATGAATATTTTCGAAAATATTACAGATTTAAAATGGAGGGATATAACGGTTGCGTGTATCAGCATAGCACCCGTGCGAAGCCGGGGCGGGTTGCTAGTTACTAATAATTTAAATTTATCTGAAACAAAACACTTAAAGTGACACTTGTCTATCACAATCTTCAGTCGGACGTATTCTTTAAATAGTCCTTACCTATGAAATTGACGTTTTGTGATTGAAGATTTTTTATAAAATTTTATTTTTCATACTAACGTTTTTTTAATTTTCTTAGCATCTATTTATGTTAACACTATAAAAAATGTAGAGTAGTGTGTTTGTTTCACTAGCTAAATATAGCAGACATTAAAAAGAAAAAAAATCAAGCCCCTTCAAGGCTACAATGAAACAAAAAGACAAATCCGCGAACATAAAAAGTAATCAATTTAAAAAAAAATATTGGGCGATAAAGACACAAAATTAATAATCATTGTTATTACTGAAGTCTAAGTAACATAGTCCTAATTAAAGGTGTATTATAATATTTACAACCGGTATTGACTTTTAGAACTTTTAGATCTTTTAATAAGTGAGAAAAAAACGTCAATTTCATAGGTAAGGACCTAATATAACTTTATGATTTTGCATGACTGAAACTATTACAATAAATACATGAAAATGTAGCCTCAGTATCGTACCACGCGGTGCGTAGATGCGTACCCAGATACTGAAAGCAAAAATAGTAATTCGATCAAATACTTAATGTGCATGTAAACTTGAATAATAATAATGAATACAGATATTGTCTTAATTTTTTGTATCTAGGGCCCAGTCGATGTTCAAATAGAATACATTCGTAAATAGATATTAATAGATTTTAATGTAAAACAATTACAAAATAATAATTCCGAGAAGCTTCTTAACAAACTTGAGCGTCTGCGAAACCTGTGTATTTGTTTTAGTTTCGGTTTAAGAAAATATGACCACGTTTCAAGCTTCCGCCAGCAACTCAAGTGGCTGCAAATCCGTTTACGCAGAAATACTAGAATACTATGCGTTCTTTTAAATATCCTTTTCAACCTTTCCTACTCTTCTTACCTGAAAGATCGGTTCACTTTTTTCCATACATCTAATGTCCCCTGTCGCTCACACCTCCTCCTAAATCTCAATATGCCTTCCCATAAAACCGACTTCTTTTCCTATTCCTTTTCCGTTCATGCAGTTAGACTGTGGAATAACCTACCACCCAGTATTCGGGAGACCACGTCGATTTACTCGTTAAAGAAGCCCGTAAAGGAGTACTAACTTTCCACTTGAGTGTGTCATCGTTATTGTATGTATGTATCGTAACTATTTTACTATATGTTTAGTTAAATACTCTTTTTTGTTTTGTGCACACATTTTCTACTTTTCTTTGAGTCTTGTCCTTCTACGGACTTGCTGGATAAAATTTCAATGTGAAATAAGCAGCGCCCTTGTACTTGTCTATTCTTACTATGTTCTCCCTTTTGTTTGTTTGTGTGTACATAAATTATAAATAAACAAATAATAATATCAGATAGGACTCAATTAATTATTTTCTAGTTAATTAAAAAAAATAACTTTTATATTCAGAACAATTTTTTAACTTCCATTTTGTACTTTCGGGCATTCTCCATTCTTTAGGAACTATTCTACTAATAAGTATTATAGTGAAACATATGGATGTTGGTGGATCTATTGTTCAACTAGTGATCTTCGCATCTAAACACCGCTTCTGTATCATCAGGTAGAGCTAAATCATTTGCCCACTCTTAAAATGATAAACATATTTTTTCGCAGACGATGTCACGGGTGGAAGCAAGTAAAGAAATATAATAACACGAGCGACCTTGCCCCTATTATTATATCTCTATATAGTCTTAAACTAATTTATATTCAGCAAAAGGGTTACTTGTCTAAAGGTTTTTGACCCTTTGATACACAAACAGTTTCCGATCGGTTAGTTTTCCAATAATATTAGTTCTGCTACAGCGGTTTGCATAGTTAGACGATAAATTTATTTTCGCAAGGAAAATTTGGTGAACTAGTTTCTCGGAAATTTGTGGCTATAATTGTTTCAGGCATCTTGCTAAACTCTAACAAAGAATAATATTTATATGAGATAAGTTTAATTGCAGCAGTTGGTAGACGATTGTTTAACATCAAGTGAGATAGCACACAATAGCAAGAATTTTAATATTTGAAAATAATGGTGGCAAATTCTGTCGCCAGGTTTTAGCCGCAAACCATAGATAGCACTAGTAACATGCAAAACAAAATAAATATCGGTATGGATTAGAGAGTTAATACTGGTTGCTAGACCTTTTATAGATCATTGATACTACTAACATACATAAAACATCCATTGGAAGGGTTTAATATCAATTTGGTCATCGTCCTTTGGTCACAACAGCGGTCGAATTTGAAAACTTTAAGATCATCAATACCTACATAGAGAAAGGCCCTTGCTCACTTATTGACTCATCAACGCTCATCCCAAGCCCTAGAAAGCTGAAGTTTTGCACAGAGTTTTTCTTTATGATGTAGGTATATAGCAACAATTTTTAGAAATTCCTACGAGATACGAATATTTGCGCGGGCGAAGTCGCCTGTGGTGGTAGAACGAGTAGTACAATATTATTATTGTGAGAAAGATTTTTCATTGCATGAGTGATTATTCACTCATGCAATAAAAAATCTTTCTCATATTAACTCACTATTCGTGGAAATCGGATCGAGAGTTCCCTCATATCTCGAATTCACTATGTATATTATTCCAATTTTGCACATTTTTTTAAGTACAGTTATTTTCAACCAATACCAAAGTTTATTTACATACACACCTTGTTCGATGACAATGCATTATGTTATAGCTGTTTTATATTATGGTATTATCCCCATAAGGTATTATTTGAAAGCTACGATATCTAGAAGGAGACTTCCTTTTTATACTTACTTACTTACTCCGCTGGCTCAGTGACCCGTATTGGATCTTGCCTCCGACACAACAAGACGCCAGTCTTCCCTACATTCTCCTCTCTCAGACCACTGGTCGTTCTGCCTTTTTATACTTCTACTTTAGTTTGCTTCATTACTAAAAGTGTTTTCAAGATACACTTTTAAACTTTCGCGTTCCATAATTAAAAAAAAATTAAACGGGGATTAACGCAAACTAATTAGTAAAAAGGTATCATACCTTCTTTATACCCGACGTTTCGACCGAGTTACAACGGCCGTGGTCACGGTTAAATTTTGTGTTTTCAAGATGTTCAATAGATCATTATTAATAATTAATATAATTTTGCTATTGGTTTCGACAAGAAAGAAAACATCTTTTATCATTTATCCAAATGCTTATAAAAGACAAGGCAATGTAGACACTCGTAATTCGTTTCTGTGTGTCCCCCTCCCTACTAACAACGGTCCGTAAAAAACGGATCGCTAATTATCCGGATTTCCTCATTTGTAGAAACGTTTTAGTTTCTGCCATACGCCTGCCGTAATGTGTCTCAGTCCCCGTTAGATGGAAAGATAAGACACAGCCTAATCTCGTTCTGTACTGACACATCCTAAATTGTCAGTGTACTAACACCGTTTCGGACGAACGTGGGCGTATCTGATGTAATTAATGCGACGTTGATTGATACTAATGTAATTTTGGTACGTCAAACCCTGTGAGTAATTGATTGTCACAACACGTTGTGTTCTGATAAAAATCGATTCGCTCCAAATTTTAGTTATCAGCTTATTTGTTGGTGTCGTGGGTGTGTTTTAAGGCGCACAGAAGCCATTTTGTTTAGAAAATTTCGATAATATCTATTGCCTTAAAGGTTCTTAATCACCCACCTATAAACCTATATTTGATTGTCCTTCTTTCATGTACTTTAGCAAATTGATGAATTAGGCAATAACCAACTTCGCTGACGGTCCGCTTTAAACTTTTAGATCGTAATACTCAGACCCGAAAATGAACCAAATTTCCGGAAATAGATCACCGATTTCCAGAATCTTGGTTCATTTTCGAGTGACTCGCTGTGACTCTTAAGTGGAATTGGGCGGAACTCTGGCGAGAGGTGGTGATGACAGATGAAGCAATGTGTTGACAGAGTGGTGGCCGTGGACTGACAAATGACGCGATTGACATTTGAGATGGATCGACAGCATTGTGAACGTCAGGAGTCGTACTAGATGTGACCTGGCATAGGTCTGTGAAAGGCGCGAGTTAGAAAACCCAGCAGCGGGTGAAGTAGGTCTGAGGATGATAATGATAAACTATACTGGCTTAATTCTGGGATATGGTTATTCACTATGAAGCATGCAGGTCCTAAAACCACTAGGTGACATGGCTAAACATACCTTCTGAAGCACGGAAGTCCAGATAATTAAATATATGACTGAGCATTGTATGTAAATGATTTGAGACTGAAAACGATAGGTCGATCGCATTCCAGACTCACTTGTAGCTGCATTATCAAGTTTCTCCTCCTACTAGTTTAAACGTATTACGTCCCATTATTGTTTAGCTCAGATTTTTGACATAAATAATTGCACATGGAGACATTAGGTCGCCCGGTGAGGGTTGATGGACTTTAACCTTTACCATTAACGTGTCTTCCGAAACTTGGAATGACCTTGAGGGTATTTCAATATAGTCACCTAACGAGGAGCTCGATGGCGCAGTGGTTAACGCGCCCGATCTGCGAGTGCTGAGGTTAAGCCACTTTCACAAAGGCCGGTCATTGGATAGGTGACCAAAAATGTATCATCTCGAGCTCCTCCGTGCTTCGGAAGGCACGTAAAGCCTTTGAGCACGGCTGCATTAGCAGTCGTTTTCAACCACCAATCCGCACTGGGCCCACGTGGTGGTTTATGGCCCGTTCTCCCTATCCATCCATAGGGAAGGCTCGTGCCCCAGCAGTGAGGACATAAAGAGAGCTGATGATGATGATGATGATGACCTATCTGATGACCCCACATTGCGAAAGATCTTCGGCATTATCGTCACTTTACATCAGGTAAGATGAACGCCAAATGCTTAAAGGACATAAAAAAAACTTTCAAGATAGCAACCCGAATATACTAGCCGCTGCGTCATCCAGCTCCTCAGTTGGAAGATTATCAGTACTTGAAAGAATTCTGTTGTAAAGGTATAATTCTATACAAAATATGGCCCTTTAGAAGATTTAATTAAATAAACCTGAAAGGGAATTGCACCAATAAGCTACGCTAATGTTTAACGTAAATGTTTGAAAATAACCGACTACAAAGTGAAATTCAATAACAGGCCCATTCGAGCGTGTCTTGCCCGTTCCATTGCATTGTGCTTTCATGAATCACGAAACGTACGAATATGGTGGACACGCAATGTCAAGTGAGGTTTTTGAGGCAAGGTAGCTTATATCGCGTAAATGCTACGAAGCTAATAACTAATATCACATTTATTATACCAAAAATCATAATTCATTTATCATATACCTGCCCGGTTCTCAATTATATTTGGGGTTGGCGCAACATGTATTCGTCTTCCACTCTCCTCAACTTTCTATCAAAAAACAAAAGACAAATTATTATTAAAAATAATTGTGCTGCATTTGTTACACAAATTGATTTTAAAACAACCATTATCCTTCCATGACTAGGGAAGGTTCATTTCGCAATGAGGGGCCGTAGATAGATGATCAATGTTTTATCTCCAATCTTCTGTGCTTTCAAAGTCAAAGTCATATTCAATATAAGTTTACAACTTATTGATTGACTAAAAAACATAAAAATGTAAAGCAATTAACTAAAATTTTGATTTGTAAACTGCTGAATCCACTTCCAGTTCGAAATTCGAGCGAGCCTCCAACCGTGAAGAGCTGGTAAAAATTCGAGAGGTTTTTTTTATTACATGTAGGTAAGTACTTTGCGTAATAAAAAAAATATTATGTACAATAATATATAATAGTACATTACTATAGTCATAAAATGTTTATATAATTTTTAACGCAAATTTTGTTGCGAACAAATTACTAAAACACAAATATTGAAAAAAATTCCACGAGCAGAATTTGAACCCGCGCCCTTCTGACATACCGGGTCAGGTGCTCTCCCAATTGAGCTACCGTGGTTCTAACCAGCCCGCCGAAATTATTCAACACTATTTACTTTTTACTTTGAAAGCCAAAGGCGCCTATTCAATGTCAACAACTACCGTCACTAACATCTGATCATAATATTTTTACAAATAGGTACTAAAGATCAGTTAAGAAGTAGGCAAGCTATTTATAAAATGTTTATATAATTTTTAACGCAAAGTTGTGAACAAATTATAAAAACACAAATGTTGAAAAAATTTCCACGAGCAGGATTTGATTTGATTTGATTTGATTTGATTTGAGCAGGATTTTAGTGACGGTAGTTGTTGATATTTTTTTGTGATTGTGTTAGTTGTTTTAAGATGTTCTTTTTTTGTTACATATTTTAATTTTTATTTTGTTTTTTTTATCTGTTTGTATTTGTTTTTGTGCAGGTCAATAAATGTTTCTTATTATTATTCTTACTCTCATCCAAACGTTGTGTAAATATCAATATAACACGAACAAATATTAATATATAAAATACAAAAACGAATTGAGAACATTCTCCTTTTTATGAAGTCGGTTAAAAACCATGTACAAACAACGGCAACGTAGCCGCTCCACACAAAAATTTCGTTGGAGGGTACGCAATTTTTAAGTGCACACAGAACAATGGCAGTGTTTTGAAGAATTAATGCATGGATTAATTAACATTTTCATGGACCGTATCTAATTACTTACCCTTTAATTAAAACTTTAAGGCTCTGTACGCTTTATTTGCTTTCGTCGCAGTAAACTTACATTATGATTGTGTTGTTTTATAACGAAGTTCTCGCTTAAACACTAATAGTGTTTTTACAATTTAATAGTCAATCATCTAGGGGCTAGGGTCTTTTCATATGAACAGTAAATAGGGGTACGGAAGTGTTGATTAAAAAAAACTATAGTAATAAGGGCATATTTAGCATAACCAATTCCCATCTAGTTATTAAGTACTAACATAGGTTTTAAGCTCTTGTTTTACTAACCACTTATATGAATCATTGTTGTCTGAGAAATAAAAATATTTAAAACATTTAACATAGGCCTCTCCAAGTGCACGCTACTGAGCACGATCCGCGGCTACTCTCATCCAGCTCTTGCCAGCCACCTTGCGAAGATCGAGAGGAAAGGCCTATGTCCAGCAGTGGACGTGTGTAGGCTGATGATGATGATTTCATCATTTCACATCACATTTAACTTATTTAATTTAATTATTATTACCTCAGCATTATATTGTTATGGAAAGTATAAATACCTAATCATTTATACTTTCCATAACAATATAATGCAGTTAGCCTTTATTCTGTCTTTGACATGACTGTACTCTAGCAGTTGTTTGTAGAAAATAATGTATTTTAAAATGAAAGATGGAAGTGCACTTCACCCAAAATCAAGACATCGATCGTCAGCTAGTTCTTCATCAGTATTTGAAACCACTAAAAGACTGGCTGTCTTAACTCTAATGGTCAGAACACGACAATGTATATTGCTATTATGGCGACAAGGTGAAGCTAATGCAAGATTTAAATTTGAATATGAGTCTAACTGGTTCAATTCGTATATGACAACAATAAATCAACAAGGATTCTTATTAAAAGTTGATTCACAAAAACGACCTGGTTTATCCAAATGGCGAAGATTTTTCGCAACTATGATTCAAGAATTGAAAGTTCCAACGATCGTTCGAACAACCACATGACAGTAGACTCTCTAACCGCAATCGCTAAATCCGAGTCACGTTATAAAGGAATAACACGTCACATCAGTAAAAGGTATTAAAAACACAGACAGACAGACATGACGAATCCATAAGGGTTCCGTTTTTGCTATTTGGCTACGGAACCCTAAAAATGTGCGTGGGCCTAGCTAAAGCGTTTTCCGATGTGGCGTACCACATACAAATATGTGTACCTATCTATGTGTATAGTAAATGTAATAATGTTTATGTAATATTTATTGTGTTGTTACCACTTTTGTAAATGATTATTTCGCATTAGTAAAATGATTTATTAGATGTATTAAGTGTATTTTGTATTAGTATAATAGTTTATTAATGTATTTGTAATAAGTAATCTCTAGTAAAATTTAGTTTCAAAAGCTTAAAGTTTTAAATTTATAAACTTAAAATAATATTGTTCACACGCAACCATTTTTATATACCTAGTGAATAAAAAACCCCTTTGCAGTATCAGTTCGTAAACGTTAGTATAAAATATATGTAGAAGAAAAATAAGTAGATCCGTACAATAAGGTTTCCTTCTATTTTAGCCAAATAAGTATTGTTGTGTTCCGGCAGCTACAGATAAGATAGTCAGTGCCTCAGTAGTTGAGGAAACCGGGTGAAGTGCGTGTCTATCTTCAGCCTTATCATCACTTAACATCAGTGATATGAAGGCCAAGTGTTTACGCGTAAGATATATAAACAAAAGAAAAATTAATGAATGTTTCGAATAAAATTAATGAAACCTGCTAAGTAATAACATGCGATTTAATGAGGACGGGTAATATTTAGCTCAAAGAAATAGATAGCTAAAGATAGAGAAAAAAAAGAAAGATAAAGAAATTTTTATTTTGGACAACACAAAATACGTCGAATAATAACGGAGCACTGTTCTGCCTTAAAAATGTTTGGCTTTCATATCACGTGAAAGTAAATAATGATAATACCGAAGAAATCGTAGCACCTAGAATTCTTCACCAAAGAGTAGGTAACTAGCTAACTTACTTATACTGCTAACTGACGGAACACAAAATAAACCGTTTTAAAAGCCTTCGGTAACCAACCAGAAAACTCCAAAAAGTTTCAGTCCGCAAAACTGTTAAAAACTAAAATAATAAACTTCTTTAATAACATTAAAAAAAATTACTCTAACCCTTTGTTGTGATATCTTTTGTCACAATCACTTGATACTTGCCAGAAAAACAAAGGCGTCGGTTGTGTAACTTGATATTTCAGCAATAGCGTGAAAACCTCATTATAATATTGGAGGCATTAGGTAGCAGATAGAGAAAGATATCACCGTATCGGGTATCAGATGTAAACGCTGGTGGGACAGGTTAACAACCTACGGCAGCATTCCGCCTTGCTCTGTTTAATGATGGGGATCTATATAGAGCTGAGTGCGAAAGCTTTTATTCAGTTGGTTAAGGCAAAATACTTACTACACGTATGGTTTTGCTATTATAATGTTATAATGGTGGAAACAGTATTTTGTACATGTATTTTTGGATTCAAGAAGGTAAGGTAAAAATCGCGACCGTTTCGAAATACCTCCCAAAGAATAACTTTATTTTTCTTTAACATCTGTTAAAGCCCCAGCAGTGGGGACTTAATATGAGCTGATGATGATGATGATGATGATGGTGTATCAATACTTATTATAAAAATTAAAACGGTGATAACAACTCCATACAAATTAATTATTTTCAAGGCCTTCATATAGATAATATAGAAGTGGACCGCTGTTTACTGCCTATTAAACCTGAATGCGATTCAATTCTAACTCGTGTCAGGTATCGCCAGTCTTCGTGCTATAGTTTAATGAAGAAAAGGTGACTTGCCGATTAGAGTACCATGTGTTAATTTTAGGCCCGTTTGTGATTGCAAGGATATAAAAGAGACGGTATTCAATGAGGAAACCTGTACTTGATCGTACGTAGCTTGGTGAAATCAATTTGATTTAAGAATAATTTAGTTTTTTTCTGCTAATGCTAATTTAGGTCTCATTTTAATTTAGTTTGACTAGGAAAAAATCCTTAAGCGGCCACTGAATCTTACAGTATTCATTGTATGAGTATTTGCTCTAATTTGGTTTTGCGGGTGTCCATGGACGGCGGTGATTGCTTCCCATCAGGTGACCTGCCTGCTCGTTTGCCTCCTTCTAATAAAAAATAATAATAATAATAATAAAATAATAAATAAGGTGCAACCAAACCATGAGTATTTTCTGTAATGATTTAGGCAGTAACTACTGATTTTACCTTGTGGTAGGATTCTGTTCTGTATCAGACTGAATGCGACAACCCTAAAATCTATTTAGATACCTGTTTTTGAGAAAGCTTACATCGTACAGTGGATAATGCGCCCGACCTGCAATTGTTAAGGTTAAGCAACTTTTGCAAAAACCGGTCTTTGGATTAGATATTCGGTCACCCAAATATTTACGTTATACGCTTAATTTAAGCTCGTGTATTTATTTAACCCACTATTTCCTTTTTTAATAAATCATACTGCATTGTTACTAACCTGAAATGTCGCAAAGCAGTATGCGATTGAAAGCTCTGATTGCAGAACTTTTTACTCACTTAGCAATTATTCAATAAAATCTCCCAAAGGAAATCTCGTAGAAAATTTGCATTCAACTTGAAGCAATTATTCCCTTACAAAATCCGACAGCATTCCAACTATTCGAAGTTAAATATTAATTTAACTTGAGTGAAACTGCCTTGGCTGTTGTTACTGAGACAGTTATATCGTCTGTGATATTTGCATAACTTGTATCTGAGTCAATTTTCTCGTCAGTGGCTATTGTACATAATTCAGTTTAATTTAGCAACTGTCTCAGGTGGCCGCTTGCAAAATGTCCTGGCCTTTCTAATTCGCACCGAGAATGCAGCTGTTATAAAACCTCACAGTCAATAGATCAACAGTACATGAAATTGTTACACTTCTACGAGTATGTAGTGTTACATTTTTACAGTCGAAACATTTGAATGATGATAAATTTACTTTTTGCTTAGTCATTGCATTACACTGGAACGTTATCTGCATTTTTTTGTCTTCGTTTTATTTCAAGTACCTATTACTTACTGATGGCTGAGACCGTCAATAAGAAGAAAAGAAATCACAGCACAAATAAGTTTCTCTTATTATATCTCAACTTATTTTAAAAGTTGTCTTGCTGAAAGCTGAAAACACCAAAATAAGATTTATATAGTTTTCATCATCATTAGCCTTTTTACCGCCAACAACTTCTATAGAAGTTCGAGATTTTCGTGCTGTCCACGCCAGCACTTCTATAGAAGTTCTTCTTTGTACCTACTTTATTAAAATACATTTATTCGTTGGCGTACAGCGGGACATCGCGTGCAGGATAGTTGGGCGGTGAAAAGGTTAAAAGACCATTACGACTAAGACTGCTCAGCAGCTCTACCAACAGTGTTAACTAAACGAGCTAGATATCAGTGTATATTTGTATGCCGGGTACCACAAAATCAATGATTAATGGAGTAATATAACCTCCTCATTTTGAAGTCGGTTAAAAGTAACTACAATACTAGGATTACATTTATTATGTCAAAAAACTGTCGCATCATCCTTTCCGAAAACTCACAAAAGCCTCATACAAACTTCTTCTTAGCTCATTCGATATACCTTACTGGACAACTGTTAACTATGCCACATAGTAGTAAAATATTATCAACTTGTTTTCATGCCACGAAGTGGAGTAAACGCTGCTGTGACCGCTTTCTTATTGTTAGAAAACAGGTCGCGTTCTATGCACCTGTATTTGACATGTCATGTGAAGTTGATGTCTTTATAACACATGGAGGTTAGTAACGTCCAGGTGGAGCTTATAGACTTAAATTTTTTACTTTTTATTGTCAAGTGCTAATTGCTGCACTAAAGCTAAATTAAATATTTATAAAATTTACAAATTACAGTGAAAAAATTAAACGCCTACCCGACCCAGCCAGGAATCGAACCTGGGTCTTCCGCAATCCGGGCGGCTGCACTGACCGCTATGCCACCGGGATGGCTGACGTAGACGCTGAATTTTGTCACTACTTTTGTAATTTTAGAGTGCTAATAGCGGCACAGCGCGCCATCTATCCAACGGTCATTGCAACCGATGGCTATGCAGATTCATCTTTGCAGATGAAATACCACAAATTTGATAACACAACGCTATAGTAAATTTTTTACTTTTTATTTTCAAGTGCTAATTGCTGCACTAAAGCTAAATTAAATATTTATAAAATTTACAAAATACAGTGAAAAAATTAAACGCCTACAAAATACTTTGTGTACTAAAGTATTTTGTAAATTTTATAAATATTTAATTTAGCTTATAGACTTGTTGATTGGTTCCAGTTCTTACTGGTGAGCGCAAACGAGGGAGAGTCCTTAGAGTACTTTATGTTTGCAAAAATAGTTTACTTAGAACTGTATGGTATAACGCACACGACAGACTAAAAGTACCTTTGAGTCTAATTGCCGCCAAAAAGAACTATATAATAATATTTATTAAAGACGTCAATTAACATTATTGATAAAAAGTACTTCTCGTTATAATATTTTATCTCAGCCATCAACAAACAAATAAGATATTCACAAGAACTTTTATGTATTAAATTAGAAACTAGCTTTTTGTTCGCGGTTTTGTTCACGTGGGCTACATGACTTGTGTAAGGGTTAGACAACTAAATATGTCACGTCATTACAATATTAAGTTTTTCATTTTATATCATTAAAAAGCCCATCCAAGGCGAGCTAGAATTAGTAAAAAGTGTAACACAAAACCGCGTAATAAAGATCACTCTGTATAACTAATTTTGGTCCGTTCTGCAACCTCCTGTACAAATTGTCATCCCCTACTTAAGGGATCGTTTTCCAAATATCCTGAAACTCTTGTTCGTAATTCGTAATTTCTAACCAGGCAAAATACCGAAATTTAAAGAATGACAGATTTCCATACAAACTTTCCACCCCTATTTCACCTTTCTAGGGGAGGTTTTTTGAAAAATACTAAAACACGACATTCTTTATTTTTGTTGAAAAATCTAAAGATCGATTAAAATTCATTTTGATAGTTATTACTTTAAAAATAACTAATAAATAAATTTCCCTAGAAAAACCTTTTTCCCTCTTTTATTCTTATATAAAAAATATATATTCATGAGACAAGTCATTCTTTAATTCTTTTCAAGAACCCAAATACCAATTTTATGTATTTTACTTCAAAACTGACGGACTTTCATACAAATTTTCACTATTTGACCCCCTTAGGGTGTGATTTCGGAACAGCTTCGTGCCTAATTTAATTAAATTTAGTTATAAGATTCCAACTGTTTTTAATTTTTATATATGTTGCATGTGGTGTTAGCCTTTAAGTAATTGTAGCATTTAGTCTTTATACTAAGAATGTATTGTTATAATGAAAGAAACAATGTATACAATTGTTGGCTAACCTAATTAAAAAAAAAAAAAAAAAAAAAAATCCGTAAAATCCTTTCTTAGTGGCTGGTTACGTCACTTAACTAACCTACAGTTCAAATTTTATTTAATTAGCTTCAGCAGTTTAGGCTCGGCGATGATGAGTCAGTCAGTCAGGACTAGTCATTATATGTTTATAGATATTATTATTGCAACCAAATAAAATTTTTCATTACGCATACAAAATTTATCCCAAAATAATATCAAGCATAATTTATTTTTAATACGATTCCGAGTTCCGCTTTTATCGGATTCAGTCGACGAAAAGTGAAAATGAAACAATTATGTAAATGAGCAACAAAATAAAACTCATTTTATTAATAATCAAATAAAGAGAAGTTCGCATTCGCGAATAAAATAAAATTTCGTAAATGATGGCATTAATTGTGGGCCTGGGGGATCCACCCCACCTCCTTTCTTGTCTCTGGTTTCTATCAAACAGAAGTTATCTCAAAGGGGAGAAGTTTCAATAAAATTTCGAACGCCTCCGGCTGTTAGGATACAGAAAGATTTTTATGTGAATATTCCTAGTTATAAGAGTAGCGACTGAGTCTGTAGATTTCTTGATGACGTCTTTGTAGGAATCCAATATTCGTTTCAAGCACATCCATGTTGGTACAGAGCACCGGATTTCATAAGGCTGCCTCTTTCAGTTGGTCTATACTATTTTCTCCTTTGTATTATGCTCAATGCGCTTTTGCATTTAGTACTTTTTGCCAAAAAATGCTTGTCTTTTCAGGATTTACTTCAACTTATTATTTGCTTGCTTAAAACACTTAAGTAGATACTTTAGGCTAAAAAGCTAATGCTGGAAATTAATTCAAAATAATTTAATTTTAATTTAATACAATAATTAAAAATTGATTTTTTAAAGATGATTATACATTTTCCGTTTACTCATAAACATTATTAGGCATAAATTACTCCTCCAAAAAGGTTAAATTCTTCTTCTAAGAATTTTCATCTATGTTAGACCATTGCGGCTCAACCCAATTATCTCCCGTACTGCTAAAATATTTGTGTAATATTATTGTTGTGTGTTTCTATAATAGATAAAACAAAAAGGGTATAGAATTTAAGAATAATAAAAAGTGCATAGTAGGTACTTATAAAATCGAACGAATGTCTTGAACTGGTGGAACGTGCTCATAAATTATGTATGTTTCTATTGCAGTCATGAAAGTTCTCCGCGACCTAACCTTGACTTGAAATGTCACAGTCTATTTATGTAGTAAGTATGATAGAGTATTTATCCAGTTAATCGATTGCATTAAAGGTTAAAACTATTGTCATTGGCCATTAATTTTTCACGATGTCTATTACTGCTCATATCAAAATATTATACCTATAGGGAATAATGTCATACTTACTGTAAAAATATTTTTAATGGAATTAAGGTACCTATGACGTAAAAGGCATTAATGATCAATTGAATGATACTACTGACTAAATAAATGGAGAGCTCGATAGCGCAGTGGTTAACACGCCCGGTCTGCTATTGCTGAGGTTAAGAAACTTTCGCAAAGGCCGGTCATCGGATGGGTGACCAAAAATGTATCATCTCGAGCTCTTCCATGCTTCGGAAGGCACGTAAAGCCGTTGGTACCGGCTAGCGGCTGCATTAGTAGTCGTTACAAATCACCAATCCGCACTGGGCCCGCGTGGTGGTTTATGGCCCGTTCTCCCTATCCATCCATAGGGAAGGCTCGTGCCCCAACAGTGGGGACTTTATGAGCTGATGATAATGATGATGAATGACTAAATACATAGTCAAAAGCTGATTGGTCAAGCATTAAAGACAACACCAACATTACCTAGGAATGGTTTTAACGTTCTGCACTAATATATCTACCATTCTCAACTTAATAGAAAGAGGACCATTAAAGCGGGAAATCATGTCAATTTCAATAGGGCAAGGCGAAATCTCGGTCAGTCCATCATCGCATCACCGCATCGGTCCAAGACTATCATCAGATCTGGACCCTCATTGGCGTGAATAAGAATTATAATAAAAATTAATTTATTTTCTGTACAAAACTTAGTCTAGATATTATGTACATCAAACTTATAAAATACCGTTTATTTACTGTACAACACATCAGTTCTCTCCAACTCCTCCTCTCATTTAATTTAATTTAATAACTCCAATTTGCGATATAAAGATCACCTTTTATTTAACAACGGTTATCAAGTCACTGAACACCCAGTACTATTACGTAATAACAACGTTAGAGGTTGACAAGCGACTGTTTGGTTCATTACTTGCTCTTAAAAAGTATGTAAGTGTTCAGGCACTTCTGTTGTTGACTAATACTAATTACGCTATTTCTATTTCGGTGACTTATATGCATTTATGATACTTTATTTTCTGAAATTATGTTTATAAGTTATATGAAATGGTTCTTGCTTCTCATACATAGTTACAAAATTAAAAATAAACCCAAACTCGAATGGTTTTAATATTTCCAGTATGACGCCGGCTATTTCACAGGAACTCCTTGCACCAACACCTTACATTTAAACCCCAAATCCGTGAATCAGAGACCGTACAAATTTATCGAAAACTAATTACTTACACAAATTAATATTTGTTACTGAGATTCGTAATTACCGGGATCGTTTATCGCGATATTAGAGTTCAAAGCGGCCATAAGAAATTGCGTTATACTCAATTAAAACGTAACGGAGGCTAAAGTAAATATTACAGTGTTACTTGGGATGGTATTTATGGGCTTTCTAAAGCTTAATTAAGGCATCTTTGATGTTCAATCTGTTACAGGAAACTTGTAATTACGTCGCGCAAATAGTCAAGTTGAAATGATTATACTGTGATATTTTATAACAACATTCTTATTAGGAAGATTTCGAAAAATCTATAATTTGAAACTTAATTATTGTTTTATCATATTAAGTAAGTAACTAGACTGCTGATATCCGACTGCTAACTATTAGGGTTACATTAATTTTAGGATTTATTATTTAACTAAGCAACAAGTAAACTGGTTTGAATAACTTGTATAGAGGGGTAGTTCGCACTAGTTCACCCAAGTTCACATAGTAAAAACAAATTAAGATCATCCGATCTCAATTTGTTATTGACATCCTATGCGTCATCGACGGATGTTGAACGTATTGAAAAAGTCTCAAGGCATTAACCTACCATACAAAGATACTCTTGCACATACGTAAGGCTACCCTAGACCGTTAAGCCAATTGTTTTTAAACATTTTGACTACCGAGATAGAAACAGATTTTTATTAAAATTAACATCAACAACACAAAAAAAAATATGAAAAATAATAAACATAATGAAACGTAATTTTACCACCTCTTTGATCTTCCCACTCATCGTGATTAGCGTTGCCAATTCCACGCCCTGCCAACGTAATCTCCCACCGTACAAAAACTTAATTAACCTAAACATATACGGGTGTGTATAAACAAACAGCCACAAAGTCACTCCCTCCCTCCCTAGGGACTTTATACGGTGATACTATTTCGTGTAATGATTCCAAAATGAGGATACACATCCCCACAATATATGGGGTAGTAGACTGGTACGTTGTTATCTGGAAGGGACATACCGTAATAGACTTAGATTAATAAAAGACTTGAATTTTAAAGGCGTTGTTCTTGTAAAAGTTAGAGCTTAAGATATTAAGACATTAGTTACCCCAGCAAATGCTTCTGCTGTTACTAGTATTTGTGACTTAAATATTTAAAAAAATATAAAATACAGTGAAAAAATTAAACGCCTCCCCGACCCAGCCAGGAATCGGACCTGGGTCTTCCGCAATCCGGGCGGCTGCACTGACCGCTATGCTACCGGGAAGGCTGACGTAAGCACTGAATTTTGTCACTGCTTTTTTAAAATTTTACTATAGCGTCGTGTAATGTGGTATTTCATCTGCAAAGGAAAATTTGCATAGCCATCGGTTGCAATAACCGTTGGATAGATGGCGCACTGTGCCGCTATTAGCACTCAAAAAATTTAAAAAAAAGCAGTGACAAATTTATTAATATTTAGTTTAGCTTCAGTGCAGCAATTAGCACTTGAAAATAAAAAGTAAAAATTTAGTTATGACTTAGTTCAGTTTGAAATTATTACAGGCTAGGCCAGTCATTTTAGATAAAAATATGGCGATTGAGAATTTCGATTCAATACCCGACCTTTAATACAATACGATGTATTAAAGGTCGGGTATTGACCCCATCTCTTCCTGTGGGTGTCGTAAAAGCCGACTAAGGGACCATTCCAGAGGATGGGCAGCAGCATCTCTCTGAGGTTACCCTCAACCTACTGCGATCGCCAACCCGCCTGCCAAGCGTGGCGATTACGGCAAATACCCCTCATATCCTTGGGGGAGGCCTTTGTCCAGCAGTAGACGTCTTTGGCTGAGATGATGATGATGAATACAATACGATGACGTTGAGGGAGAAAACGATACTACTGATATTTCCATTACTAGTATACTAACTAAGCCAGGCCGACATTGATCAAGTCCAGTTGGACTCAGTCAAACAATGTAGCACATACTATCTCTACTGAAAATCAAACTTGTGGTCTCTGGTTTCACGATTATCGCGTATCCCTGCCCAGCGCGCTGCGCACCTTGTTGCGCAACGCAATGCATGCCTGATGTGTCCGGATGTAGCGATATGACACCTTTCCAATAATCATACCTAAATGTAACCTTTCCTGAATGATTTGAGCTAACAATTAAACTTCAGTCATAGTTGTCTTGTGTATTGCATTTTATAATGTCGTTAAGAGCGTTTATGCCGCACACTAGCGCCACTAATGAAAAAAAAACATATTATCTACTAATTAGAGATAGAAAATCAAATTATGCTCAACAAACTATTTGAATGAAGTAATTTAGCATTTTTACGTCACCTAATGAACACCCGACATGTTATGGTTTAGTTAAATATGGCGTTATAATTAAAAGTGGCCGTAACGTCTTATTTAACTAAACCATAACATGTCGGGTAATTTGATTTTCTATCTCTAATTACTAGATATGTTTATTTTTTCATTGGCGGCGCTAGTGTGCGGCGTAAACGCTCTTAATTATTAAGCTAACCATTAGGTTAGCTTTAGTCACACTAATTGGTCTAATGAGTACAGTCATAGTGGTCTTGTCTTGCATTTTACAATGTACATTATTCATTGATAATTTGTCTCAGTTCCGTTTCTCAGTTCAGTTTGCCGATAGCCTCTGGTGGCATTTTTAGCGTCACCATACTTTTTTGGGGGCGGCGAGAAATTTAAAGGATTCACTAAAGCCGTATGAAACGGAACACCGGCAGAGGTTTTCTAGACCTAGGTTTTCACTGCGTGTCTTCGATCCCTTCTAGACTCTTCGAGGAGTTTGGATTGGATCGGAAGCAGATCAACCCGAGGGCGCCTCTGAAGGCTACCGTTTCTCGGGGATTTCTTAATTTAAACACATATGTGCGAGGCGTTCATCGACTCACAAATTGTATATCGAAAACATTCAAAAGATCGCCCAATCTCAATATAATAAAAATTAAATACATTGTTCACAGTCTTATTTACTTTTGTATAAGAAAGGTAGCCATTTAGAAAGTACAGGAATGCTCACGTATAGCAACGTTCTAACGGTCATCTGCGTGCGGCTAAAAACTTATACCAGGTAGCTGGTAAGTCAGGAATAAGTCAAAACCAAATCTTGTGCATAAAAAAGCAAATATGACGCAACAGTTAGAACTTCTTTTGAAAATTTTACTGCCATATTGCGGGAGTTAATTTGATACCACTTCCACAGACCTTATGTCTCAGGTCTGTATTCACGGGCGACTCCTTAATTCATACACGTCACGTTCGCGCGAGGCGTCGACTCGTTCCGCGGATCGCGCACCGAAATGAACTCGAAGTATCGCGGCATCTCTTCATATTAAGAATTTATTCCCGGTACTGAGTTATATCGCTTTTAATACAAATATGTGCAGGTAAAGAATGCTGCAATTAGTGCATTTCAATTGAACACTTTCTTGGAATAATGAGGGATTAAATTGTGGCGGGCTTGTAAGCTCTCATATACTCGCATGAATTGCAGTTTTGATGCAGAGATTTTAATAGTAAATTTTGTAATTAATATTTTTTCTTGACAACTTATTTAACTAAGTAGAGACGTATGGGGAATTTTAAGCAGGAAACTTTGTCCAGCAGTGGGCTTAAATTAGTTTATGAAAATAGAAAAACTTTGTAGTCAGAAGAACAAATCTAGATATATCTGTCGAACTGTTATTTAAAAAAAAAACAAGCACGCTGATGATTACCGTTACCATTTAGTGTTACCATTTAAAAATAATGTATATCCAGTACCATCCCCTGTGTAGTGCCGGGGATGAAGAATTGCACCACCCCATCTCTTCCCGTGGGTGTCGTAAAAGCCGACTAAGGGACCATTCCAGAGGATGCATCTCTCTGAGTTTACCCTTAACCTACTGCGATCGCCAACCCGCCTGCCAAGCGTGGCGATTACGGCAAATACCCCTCATATCTTTGGGGGAGGCTTTTGTCCAGCAGTGGACGTCTTTTGGCTGAGATGAATACCATCCGTCTTGGTATTATAGCTCACTATAATATATTACTGGCAACACACGCTAATCAAATGTTTGCCTTTGCTGAACGCTGAAGTGCTGCCACGTTAAATATAATTTACTTAAATGATTGTTTACTGGGAGTTGGACTTAGCGGACTAGATTGTCTTGCTGCTTCTATTTACAGTCTTGCGAAGTTTGCGAATTCTTGTGCAATATTAACGTTCAAAAACCATAAAAAAAAACTGAATATTATTTGTTATAATTGTTTGGTTTAGGATAAAGCTCAATGGAAAAATAAACATCAAATATTATAAATTATTTGCTCTATTGAAAATTCTTCTTGAAACTTTCTTGAAAGATTCTGCTGAAACCATCAATATAAATTTCTAATGATAGTAAGAACGTTACATTAATAATCACGAATTCTATCTCAAACAAAATTCAAACACCCTCCTTGCCATATAAATACACTAGTAAAAAGTGCGCTCAAAAAACATTTACAAATGAAACAAAAGCGTGACAATGTGAGCAATAAATATATCAGCACCAAATAAAATCCCCATAAAGAAATTTAATTACCCACATGATAGAACGCTCCCTCGGCCTGGCCTTTATCGCGGAAAGAAACTGAATCATTCTATGAACGCGAGCGGTTTCATAACTCATTGGAACGATTTCCTCGTATAATTGAATTCGAAATTTTCACTAGCACAGTGCTGCCCTCTAGAAACGGAGCACGCACGCACGCCTAATATCCCCCTTATATGAATATTTTGTCTCAATGAAAATGGAATTATGAGTCAAGTAAACCCCTCCACTGCCTTTTGGGTCACATAATTTATATGGCACGCCATAACACTCGGGGAATTTTTCATATGAGAGTATAGAAATCGTTATATTATTATTTTAAAATGCAATATGGTGAATACTCCGTGGAGTGTTGACGTGTCTTTATTGAAGGGAAAGTTTTTTATTTTTCAAATGTATGTTTAAGAGATTAGCTTGAAATATTTATTTAGGGCGTGACTAAATATTTGGAGTAGCATTTTTATTGGACATATCAAGTTTGAAATGTTTGCCAAAGGTCTTTTGAATCTAGCTTGTTTGAATTTTTTTAAATCATTTATTAAAATACGCTTGGTAAATAGTACTGCATATACTTCCAATAAAGTTTTCAACAATAATTTATAGCTGCGAATACTTGAAACGGCATTGGCATTTGATATAAGTTAAGAAGTACATACGAGTATGGACGGTGCAGCGATTTGTGCCCTTTCGCAAATCCGGTACAGTGGATGGGTGATCAAATTTAAATATCTCAATCTCCACCGTGCTTCGGAAGGCACGTTATGCCGTTGACCCCGACGGTTACCTTTAGAGGAAATACTAAGTCTCTCTACTCTGTTTGTGGAAACTTGTTATTAGCTTATGGTTATTCGTGTAAATTACTGTGTGTTATGTATTGTAGCAGTAAGTTTTCCTAATAAATATATATATTCATTATAAGAATAAGGTCGACTGTGACGAATGTATGAAAAGTAGACAAAATCAACATTTCGTAGTCCCCTGATTCCTCCTCAAAAACTGGACCGATTTAATTACTTTATCATTTAAAATTAAAGAAAGGCTTTAGCCGTATCTCTATGTTTTCCTTTTTTTTATAAATTAATTATTATAAAAGATATGAACTTTTAAAAACCTTAAAAATTGGCCAGATTTTCCGCTGTTTTTTCGAAATTGATGAGATTATATGAAAAAAAAACCAAAACATAGGGACACATTCAAAGCCATTCTTTAAAGGCTTTAATTAAAGCTGAATCGGTCCAGTTTTGGAGGAGGAATCAGGGGACTACGAAACGTTCATTTTTTCTACTTTTCATACATATTTTTCAATTCAGTCGACCTTAGTATTTCCTCATAAGATGGCAGTCGTTAAGACTCACTAACTCGCATTTGTCCAACGTGGTGGGTTAAGGCCCGACCTGCTCATGCTATTATGCATGTTAGAAGTCCTGAGCCAAAGCAGTGGGAAGTGTCTAGAATGATGATAATTAAAAAAAACTAATGTAAACAGAATAATTTAAAGGTAAATGTAATACCCGTATCCAGTGTAACATAACTCATTGTGTAAATTAGTAATGGTGACACGACGCCAACCGCACCATTCCACGTTCACATTAGTCTCAGCTTCCGGAAAACAAATAGCAACCAAGTCTATTCCCGTTGCACTCCCCTAATGAAAGCTGTTATCACACATTATATTTGCCACAGCATCAGAAACCGCGACGCTCACATTCCACATCATCAACAGTGTATAACAATATGGTTGATATAACGTATAGTCTGTGGAATAAGGACGTATGTTTATCGGGTAGTGTAAACGCGCGTCTATCTACCGTTAGGCACGGATGCCTTACCCCCTCAACTAATAAATGAGTCTAATTAATCTAGAGTAACGTCTGTCATGTTAAAGAATAGTCAGGCCCGGGGCAGCCCGAGTTACTGACGCCAAGTAATTGCTTTTGTTAAATCAACAGTCCCTCGCGACGGCATGGAATGAGCAGTGACTATTAGTTGTTTGTCACTTTTTAAAACGAGATGAAATTTCAATATTCGCTCACTAATTGGTTTCGGTAATTGTTGAATTGTTGTTTAGAAGGTTGGCCGTGTGATTTTCAAAAGGGTTCGTGATTTATTTTTTTAATGAGTTTGAGCAGCTTTTCATTATTACTGGGTAGGTATATTATTTTAGTTTAAACTAAAGGCTCACCCAATACGTGGCTATTTTAAATTGAACTCGGGGTTTTCCTGATCAGCTCAGTCTCAGTTTCATTATATTTTAACCGATTCTGTGGTGTAGTGGCTAACCCGATGTCGATCAGACCTTGAGGTTCCTGGTTCAATTTCCATAAAGTGTATGAAATATGATCTTCATCTCATCTTATGGTAAATAAGGTTGAAGACGACAGACTTAGATAAGATATGTAGCTCCTGTAGGTAGCAGGATGTGGTGGACTGTATTTTTTGTTGAATAATACTCTTCTTCGATGTATTTAGTGTCTTCTTTATTTCCCAAGTTGCAATTGAATACTGAACGTTGAACATGATTTTAATTTTTTTTTTTTGGAGAGAGACTGCTGGTTGCCGAGGGGCATTTCCAGCTTCACCGGGCTTGTTTTAGGGGTGGCGAGGTACGTAAAGGGTACCTCAAGCCGTGTTGAAACGAATCACCTTCGGAGGATTTCTAGAGGGGTACGGCATCGCACACTTAAAAGTGCGCGTCCCCGTGCCCTTCCAGAGTCTCCGAAGCGTTCGGATCGGATCGGATGATTTTCAAACAAAACTGCCCTACTTATGTCCGTTTTGGACGTATGGCAACTAGCGACGCGTTGACACAGTTGATTTTGCGACCGTTACAAAATCCCATACTAACTAGACAAACAAATAAGTGTACTTTAACGTGATTGGCTAATTCATGTTTAGACGTGTTTTGACAAGATCAAACCTAACTTTAACAAATCATACTTATCGCTTTACATGTACTTATTCCCACATTAAGTTTTACATACAAAATAATAACAAAATAATCAAATATTCTTATTCTACATAGGTTCTAACTAGCTAAACTCGGGTCCTCAACATCCTCCCCCCGGCGCAGCTCGCGAAGCCTCTTCTACCGGGAGCACGACGAGTTTTCTGACTGGCCTCTTGAAGACTCCTGTCTTTGTCTTCACATCTGCTATCCGGATGCCGCCGTCTGGTCCTGGGTAGGTGCCTTCCACGATGCCCATAGGCCATACGTTTCGTGGTAGCGTGTTATCGGCCACTATTACGACGTCTCCAACTTGTATGGGTCGCCGTCCGTTGTCTCGTGGCTCGCCTCGCGGTATCAGTGTGGGCAGATACTCGCGTAGCCAGCGTCGCCAGAAGTGGTCGGCTAACGCTTGGCTGGCTCTCCATAGTCTTCGGTCCGCTTCGTCACAGGGTCCAGTCGTTGGCAGTCCATTTGATGATCCCAACAGAAAATGGTTGGGGGTGAGCGCCTCTGGATCGTGGGCACTCACACTGACGTGGGTCAGCGGTCGGGCGTTGATTGAGAACTCTGCTTCGGTCAATAGCGTTCTCAGAACCTCTTCGGCGGGTGCCTTTTCTCGCAGCGTAGCGGTGAGTGCGACTTTTACTGAGCGCACCAACCTCTCCCAGGCGCCGCCTTGATTTGGCGCTCCGGGCGCTATGTAACGCCACTCCATGCGGTGTAGGTACCCCTCTTCTTTTAATATGGGTGCCCACTCGGTGTACGCTGCTCGTAGCTCTTGATCGGCTCCGCGAAAGTTCGTAGCGTTGTCGGAGTACATAAGCTTTGGCCATCCTCTTCTTGCCGCCATCCGTCGTAGTGCCATCACTGCAGAGTCTGTGGTGAGTGATGAGACGAGCTCGATGTGCACGGCGCGTGACGTGAGGCACGTAAACAGTGCGCCCCATCTTTTCTCTCGCCGGCGTCCGATCTTCACCATCATTGGCCCAAAGTAATCCACCCGGCAGTTAGTGAACGGGCGATGGAAAGGGTCAAGGCGGGCGCGCGGCAAATCTCCAGTGGCCGGTGCTCTCGGTCTTGCTTTTCGTACCCGACAGAGTGCGCATTCCTTTTCTATAGCGCGTACTGTGGGTCTTAAATGTATTATCCAGTAGCGTTGTCGCAGGTCGTTAGTTACGCGTTCTCTGTTTGCGTGACCCGCGCAGCAGTGTTCTTTCAGAACGATCAGTCTTGTGATGCGGTGCCGTCCGTCCATAATGATTGGCCTCTTCATGTTGTCAGGCGCGGTAGCAGCTTGAATGCGGCCGCGTACTCTTAAGATGCCATCTTCTAACACCGGGTCGAGCTGAAAGAGGCGACTTCCTCTAGTGATTGGTTGAGCAGTCTTCATCTTCTTCATCTCATTAGGGAAGCTATCTTCTTGTGCTTGCTTGATGAGCTCTTGTTCCGCTCGTTCTATATGCCGGTATTCCAATCCGGTGGCCCTGTGTCGACATATGTCAATAAATGCGAACACTCGCGCAGTCGCTCGTACTAACGTAGCTACCGACAACACGGCCTCGTTGCTCGTTGTTGCTTGTTCTCGTGTTGCGGGCTTCTCTTCTTTTTCATAATGAAGCGACGAACGGTGTGGACGTTTGCATTGTCTTACGCCGCATGGCTTGGCGCGACAGCTGCTCCGCCGGTGCTTGTGATGAGCGCACTTGAAACATACTTGCTTTTCTTTTAAAAAGTCCCATCGCTGTTCAGTCGTCATTTCTTTATACTTCGGACATTGATGTAGTATGTGCGCTTGACCGCAGCTCAGGCACGAATCTTGCACTTCTTCCACGTTGTACACGTTGTTAGCCTTCTTCCTTGGCATCGCAATTGCTGCAGCAGGTCGAACTTCTCTTGTGTTCGTTGCATTCGTTGATGGAGGAGCGTATGTGTATCGCAACGCTCGGTCCGCCTCTTGCATTAAGAATCGCGAAAGCATCACGATTTCTGGTTCCGCCGTCCCTTCATTTTCGTAAGCGTAGTCACACCAACGTGATCGGATGTGCGGGCTCAGCTTATCCAGCACCTCTCTTGCCAGTAGAGGATTGTAGAGGTACCCCCGACGATCGATTGTCTTCAATACGCAGATGGTGTTTTGTAACCGCACGGCGAACTGATTGAGGTCAGTGGCTGATGATGATGGTTTCGGCGTCTTCCTTAACTCTTCCATGGCTCGATCGATGATAACTTCAGGTCGTCCGAAGCATTGTTCTAATGTTCTCATAATGACGTTCGGATTGGTGGCCGTATGTAGCAGTGCTGACACGACGTCTCTAGCTTCTCCCTTAAGGCAGCTTCTCAACCGTTGTATGTTCTCAGCGTCGGATATGTTGTACATTCTTGTGCTGTCTTGCATCGCCGCTTTGAATGGTAGCCACTCGTTGATAGCCCCGGAGAAAATAGGTAGGTCCATACTTCGTGTTCTAGGCCGCACCATCTTCTCTAAAGTTTCTGCCAGTCGATCGATTCCGCTCCTTGTTCGTGATGGGGTATGTGATGTTTCTCTAGGTGTTTCGAAGCGTAGTTGTCGAACATCTTCTTTTTGGTTGCCTTGCACTTGTAGCCATTCATCAACTCGCTGGCGCTCTTCCTCCTTTGAGACGCGTCGAACCGGTTCATCGTGGACGCTATCGTCATCCTCTTGAATAGCCGACACTTCGGCGGCAAACCTCTTCTTTATTATATCGGCTTCCAGTTCCAATTCCTTTCTTCTTATGGACGCTAGCTTCTCAGCGGCTTCTAATTCCGCCAGTCGCATTCTCGTAGTAGCGCTTGCCGTAGACCGATGCGAGCGCACAGAACGCGTCGGTGACGGGACGCGACGCCATTCCTTTTCTTCCATACTGGGACCAGTCTTATGAACCATGGTGCCCCCTGGATTCGCCTTGCTTTGCCCCTGGTCTACATGTCTCGACGCAGGTGAAGTAGGTGCTTCCAGTGAGAGTTGCCGTATTCGCTCAATTTCAACGCGTTGCATCTCTTGACGCCTTTGCTCTTCCAGCTCCGCTATTTCACCTTGACTTCTTGTGACAACCATTGCGATCGGCTAATGGCAACGAAGATTGTAGCTAGACGTCTTGATAGCAGCTCCAAACGTTGATAAAATATTCAGTACCGTAAACGACGAAGGCTTGAATATTTTCTTTTGAATATTTTCTTTCTTCAAAATATTTCTTGAAATCCGGCTTCTCGATGGACCATAATGTGGAATCCGACTGCTCGAAGGACCATAAATGTGGAATCCGGCTGCTCGAAGGACCATAAATGTGGTGGACTGTATTTTTTGTTGAATAAAACTCTTCTTCGATGTATTTAGTGTCTTCTTTATTTCCCAAGTTGCAATTGAATACTGAACGTTGAACATGATTTTCATACAAAACTGCGCTACTTATGTCCGTTTTGGACGTATGGCAACTAGCGACGCGTTGACACAGTTGATTTTGCGACCGTTACAAAATCCCATACTAACTAGACAAACAAATAAGTGTACTTTAACGTGATTGGCTAATTCATGTTTAGACGTGTTTTGACAAGATCAAACCTAACTTTAACAAATCATACTTATCGCTTTACATGTACTTATTCCCACATTAAGTTTTACATACAAAATAATAACAAAATAATCAAATATTCTTATTCTACATAGGTTCTAACTAGCTAAACTCGGCGTCCTCAACACAGGACTTATTTTAAAGGCGCCTTGTACTCGGATGAGTTGATAGCAGGACCTATTTTAATTTTTTTTTGGCAAGTTACCACCATTTTATATGTCTATCGCCTTATAAATAACGTTACTAGTTTGTTGTGGTGTGTGCCGTAAGTTTTAGGTACGATAGCTAGTTCTTCATTAGTATAATATGATTCCGAGTGAAGAGCGCAATCATCTCTAGGCGTCACTTATCATCAATTGATATGAAGACCAGGCGCTACCCCAGTATTGCGTAAAAAAAGACATCTCAAAGTAGGTAATTCCAAAACGTCTGATTTGCGATGCAAATTGCTACCAATCGACTGAGTGCGAGTAGCGAGCGACCTGACTGATGGCTTCGCGAGCAAATGACTGTAATGACTAATATTTCACTTTTATGTCGCTCAGAGGCCGTTCGAAAAAGCTAATTATCTTCGAAAAGTTCCGCGCGCTTCGTAAAGCAAGCTATGATTACGCGATCGTAAAGCCCCCACGGATCACTGTGTTTTCTGTTAAATATTTTCGAGTAATCGATAATGTTGAATACTTCAATTACGGCTCTGTGCGCTCCTCAAATTGCTGTCTCACAATAGAATAGTAGACTCTAGCAAATAAGTGAAATGAATTTTTGATTCGAATCGATTGCTAGCACGCTTTACACTTTCATAATAATTTTGTAGATTATGTATTAGGTACTGTTGTGTAACAAAGTGTTATCGTGCTTGTATTGTCGATCTTTGTTGTAAGTGTCGCCTTCTTGGCATTAAAAAATAACAAACGAAAATTTTTTACTTTATTTTTTACTTTCTTTGTGTTTAGTGATAATAATCAAAGTAAGCAAAACTTATTCATAATGGCATCGTTTTTAAAGAGGAGCCTGTGTATCTTGAGTACGCGATAAACCTTAGGTATATATATTTACCCCGGAAATACGCGGTATATTGACAGTTTTAATTTTATTTGTTCGACGACCTTGGTCGAGTGGTTTGTGCACCGGTTTTCATGGTGTCGCCATCTCTGAGTTCGACGGGTTCGATCCCCGGTCGGGTCAATTTAGAAATGATTGTTTTTCTAAATTGTCTCGGGTCTGAGTGTTTTCTATGTATACTAAGTATGTATTTAAGTGTTTTAGGTATGTTTATCCGTTGTTTAGTAACCATTTAACGAGTTTCATAACAAAGCTTCTCTTGGGCTAGATAATTGGTGTGAGTGTAGGAAAGTTTTAGTTTAGGAATGTTTATTTGTAGAAACTATTTAAAAGTATACACGTCTATTTTTAACCTTAGCCCAACTGGTACGCTGAATAAATATTTAGAATTTTAATGAAATGAAATGAAATGAAATGAAATATATTTAATTTGCGCTTGAGAAAGGTACATTTTTGGTCTTAATCTAGTTTTCTTCTCTTTTCCAGCTGACAATGTAGCATGCAAATAACGTTAAATAACAATGACTAAGTATTCTAATTAATTACATACATATAAAAATACAAAATTAACACCCAAATTGTCAAAAACCAATTAAATTACATTACAATAAAAATACATACTAGAAATTGTCCCTATTCAAAACTATGTCAAAAATATGTCAAATCAACATTATAACCACAGCGCAGCGGCCTAACTTAATAATTTAATTACTACAAAATTTTTAAGGATACTCTCTGATTATCATTTTGCATAACTATGGAAGGACATCTGAAATGAATAGACGAAAAAAATTGCAGTCTGTATCTTGATCGAGTAGCGTATATTTATGTATATTACTATAACTATAAAATATGATATACCTATATTTTACGATATATTTTATTTTGATGTATCAAATACAATTATTAGTACGTTGCGCTTCTACGTTGCCTCACTAGAAAAAACTTATTCTCATTAAAGTAGATATATCGCTTGCATTAATTACATAACGTAATACCTTTATAAGATTGCGATAATATATCTCGTTAATGGCCCAGTAATTGCGACACCGTTGAATCGTGTATGTATAGCGCTGCGCTATGGAAATTCATAACGCGACCCATTTAAAATCATTTTATTGCTCGGAGCCTCGATAGAGACAATAAATCCTACCGCGAGCGCATGACTACCCCAAAACAACTATGTAAGGTAGCGACCGGTTCTAACTGCGGTTCGACGGGTTGTAATTGCAAACTATCGCTAAGTACCTAAGGGCTGATTTTTCAATCGTCAGATAATGTTTGTTTATTAAATAATTCTGATATAATGACACTCAAAAACACAAATGTTAAAAAAATTCCACGAGCAGGATTTGAACCCGCACCCTTCTGACATACCGGGTCAGGTAAATTTTTTCAACATTTGTGTTTTTATAATTTGTTCGCAACAAAATTTTCGTTAAAAATTATATAAACATGTTATACTGACACTCTTTGGAAAATATGTCATAATGGCAATGTTATTCGTTGGATAAAATTTATCTGAGAGTTGAAAAATCGGAACTAAGTCAAATTCGCACTCACATTATATATCTGTATCTATACTAATATTTTAAAGAGGAAACCATTACAATGCTACATTAGTGCTGAGTAACATAGGCTATATTTAAAAAAAATGTCCACCCGTGCGAAGCAGGGACGGGCCCCTAGTTTTATATATTTTCTTTCCATTCTTTACTCGTATCCGATGCTATATACTCGTATCTATCATCATTTTTCATCAGCCCTGTTTCCAAATATTATTTGGGGTCTGCATTATATATCTTCCACTTCCATTCTCCTCGATCAGCCATAATATATTATTATAATGTTTTTAGTTTTTATACGACAACAAATTAGGTCCTTAACTAATTTTACCATCTAGTATACAGATTGATATCGACCTCATAGTTTGTGTTCAGGATGATGATAATGTGTATGTCGAGTAGGTATATAAATTCATGGCAGCGTAGAATTTAATCGCTTTTATAAACTAAACTAAAACTTAAAGTTAAATAACTATTTATAGGAGCTTGATGGCGCAGTGGTTAACACGCCCGGTCTGCAATTGCTAAGGTTAAGCAACTTTCGCATAGGCCGGTCATCGGATGGGTGACCAAAAATTTATCATCTCGAGCTCCTCCGTGCTTCGGAAGGAACGTAAAGCTTTTGGTCCCGGCTGCATTAGCAGTCGTTAACAACCACCAATCCGCACTAAGCCCGCGTGGTGGTTTATGGCCTGTTCTCTCTATCCATCCATAGGGAAGTCTCGTGCCCCAGCAGTGTCGAGTTGATGATGATGATGATGATGATGAACTATTTAAAAAATCAGAGTAAAAAGTCTTTCTTTTGAGAAAGCAAACATTTTAGTTCTAAAAAAAGATTCAGTTACACAATCCTAAGTAACTTTTTACATGGTAACCTTCTGCCGTAAATTTGGACTTTCCTCAATATCAGAGCACAACTCTTCCGCGGGCGAAGCGTGACCTCAAGATTAATTCTTATTCAGAATTATCGAAAGAATTGCCAAGGTATTTTAACACGCGAGCGCAGCGCACCTCACGAGAACGATTCATAGTTATTGATGCGGGCAGTAGGTACAGTTTCTTTAAATGGCTTTTAGAACAGTTTACCGTTATGTTTGACACCGACCAACGGGGTTGTTGTACCATACCTATAATAAAGCCCATTACAGTCACTTTCAATAGACGTTATACATACCAATGGATAGCAGACGCAACGAAACAAATTATATGTATTGAAGCTTCATCCAGCACAAGTATATTAAGTCCACATTTCTGATAGTGATATATAATTATGCTAAGTGAGAAAACTAAGAGAAAAGTATTAACCCGTGTTAAAGAATAGATAAATAATAATGTTATTGTATAAGGTCGCGGGAAGCCGCTGGATGCGAACAGCACAAAACCGATCGTTGTGGAGATCCTTGGGGGAGGCCTTTGTCCAGCAGTGGACGTCTTTTGGCTGAGATGATGATGATCCCAAGTTGGTCGAAATAAATAAATAAATTAATTAATTAATTATTGTATAAGCACAAAACTAAACCTGCAGTGCCTTATAGGCCTTTTGCCCATCCCACCCATCCACTAACATTCGTGATGAGGAACAACGACTCATCTCCAAAACTTGTTATGAATTTTTCATCTAGCGATGGGCGACTCGAGTCAAATAACTCGGTTAACTCGAGTTGTTTATCGAACCGGTCAACTCGAGTTGATTTTGTCCCAGCCCGATTTGACTCGCATCAGTCTTCTACTTCTTGACAGAATTGAAATTCTGATCCTTTAAAAGTTTTAATATTAATTTCTATTGGAAGACCTAAATCAAGATAATTTTTGATTTGTCTTACTTTGCCGTTGCGACTTGCAGACTCCGAGTTGCAACCGCAACCGAGTCGTTTCGGTTAAATATATCAAAAACAAAACGCCATCTATCGCATCGTAGATTCAACTCAACCGAGTTGCAAAACGAGTTGGCATTGATTTCAACTCGGTTAACTCGAGTGGAAAAAATTGCGACTCGGCTTATCGCTGTTTTCATCTGCTTTAGATTCATCATACAGGTATTAAATGTAAAGCTAAACAAACACATATCGAGGCCAACAAATACCGTGGACTCATTTTGCGTGAAACGGAACGCACGCAATTTAAAATTGTCGACGGTAACGAGTTATAAATAAATTATAAGACGACCAACACCTCAGTCTTCCTGTGACCGCGGACACTGCAAAGGGTTCGAAAATAAATAATTATGTGAATACACGAGAAAAGATCTGTATGTAATAATATTATGCTCAATTCAGAATTGTATTCATAATACAAAAGGCGGTTTATTGATTAGTAAATAAATAAAATTCAAAATTCAAAATTCAAAATTCAAAATTCAAAATTCAAAATCATTTATTCAGTTTAGGCTACAAGTAGCTCTTGTGAATGTCATTATGCCATCGGTTCGTAAATCTACTCTGGGCGGGAGATCTTGTACTGAGAAGAACCGGCAAGAAACTCAGCAAGTGTCCAGCTCTTTTCTCCCTTACAGAGTCAAAAATATTGGAAAATGCCCTATCATAGCAGAACACTTTCCATTACAAATAAACACAAAAAATATATATAAGACAATTACAACATGTAAAAAAACAAAATAAAAAATGTAAGTTAACAAATTTACTGATAATTTTATTGATGTATTCAACGCAACGCTGTTTGTTATCTGTAGGACAATGCTGTTAAAATAAAAAATGTAAGTTAACAAATTTACATCAGATAATTATGTAAAGGTTTCAATTTCCACAATGTCATACAGCACCACTACAGTACTCTAGTAAAAGTCAAAAATTGTTTAGGTAAAACAAAGTCAAACTATAATTAATAATACTAAAAATAAGATAAGTATGCAAGAGCAGACCAGCCTCCACAGGCGGCACCCGTTCACGAGCATGACATATGAATCAGCCATCGCTTCGCTCAACCATATTTTAGGGAACGTAACGACCCGACGCACATGCCACCACCGCAGAGACAGTAAAGAGAGCATGACACACTCAAGATACTCTAAATAAAAACTTAATGATCTATTTAACGCAACGCTGTTTGTTATCTGTAGGACAATGCTGATAAAGGCTGTCATATCAGTATAAAAAGTATAAAAAATAATTTTAATAAATTGATTCAAATATAATATGTGATTTTTATTATAACCAGGCTGTTTTATCATCTAAATATTCTTTGACTGTATAATAACCTTTTATAAGTAATAAAGACTTCACATGTTTTTTAAACTTATCTAAAGGTAAATCTAGTACAGAATTTGGTATTTTATTGTAATAGTGTATACCTTGCCCCAAGAAAGAACCAAGTACCTTCTGTAACCTGAACAGTGGCATTACAAGTTTTGTCTTATTTCTAGTATTGAAATTGTGTACGTCACCGTGTTTAGTAAAGGAGTTGATGTTGCAACGTACAAAAACTATACAATTATAAATATATTGAGATGCAACTGTCAGGACATCAATCTCCTTAAAAAGATTTCTTAGGGAAGTTCGTGATCCTAGTTTATAGATTGCTCTTATTGCTCGTTTCTGTAAAATGAATATAGTTTCAATATCAGCCGCTGTTCCCCACAGTAGGACGCCATACGACATGACACTATGAAAATAACTAAAATAAACTGTTCTAGCAGTTTCAACGTCTGTTAACTGCCTAATTTTTCTAATGGCATAAGCAGCAGAACTGAGTTTACCGGCCAATTTCGATATATGAGGATTCCATTGAAGTTTTGAGTCAAGGGTAATGCCTAAAAAGACTGTAGAATCTACCAAATCTAATTGATCACCGTTTATTCTAATATTGGTTGGTTCATTTCTGACATTTGGTAATATAAATTTAATACATTTTGTTTTCTTAGCGTTAAGCTGTAAATTATTAATAGTAAACCAATGGAGTACCTCTGAAAGAGCTTTATTTACATTTTCATAATTAGTCCTACACCTAGTCACATTAAAAATGAGTGAAGTATCATCTGCAAATAATACAATTTCACAGAAATTCTCTACAAAGAATGGTAAGTCATTAATATAAATCAAGAACAGAAAAGGACCAAGAATCGACCCTTGTGGAACTCCCATTTTTACATGAGAACCAGATGATTTAGTACCATTTATATCGACAGTTTGAGTTCTAGAGCTGAGATATGACTGTATTAAATTTAGTGCAAAATCTTCGAGACCGTAATAATGTAGCTTCAACACCAGAGTCCGGTGCTCAACGCAATCAAAAGCCTTGGACAAGTCGCAAAAAACTCCAAGAGCATTTTGAGACTTCTCCCAGGCATCAAATATATGTTTTATTAGAGCAACGCCTGCATCAGTAGTAGAACGACCCTTAGTAAAACCATATTGCTTACTATGTAAAAGGTTGTTTGTGTTAAAATATGACATCAACTGTTCGAGTATAATTTTTTCATAAATTTTACTTAGCGCTGGTAATATTGAAATGGGCCGATAGTTACTGGGGTGTTCTTTGTTTCCTGATTTGAATAAAGGTATAACTTTACTAAACTTCATAAGATCAGGAAAGATTCCCTTATCGACACAGTTATTAAAAATTTCAGCAAGATACGGTGCAATAGAATAAATAATATTCTTAATTACTTTAATAGATATACCCCACAAATCACTCGTGTTTTTCATTTTAAGTGATTTGAATGTTTTAATAATATTCATTGAATCAATGTATTTAAAATGAAAGGAAAGATTACATTTTGGTACATATTTTTGGCGTAAAGTTTGTGCAGCTTCCGGTGATGAATCTAAATTTGATGTTGTTATTACAGGTATATTTACAAAAAAATCATCAAAAATATTAGCAATTTGTGAATCTGAATTGACCAAGTTGTCGTTTACTTTTAAAGTGAAAGTATTATCCCGTGGTTTAAATTTACCTGTTTCACGGTTTATGATGTCCCAAGTGGCTTTGATTTTATTGTTAGACTTTTTAATTTTTTCTTTAATGTAATTAGATTTTGCTACTATGCACACTTTCTTAAACATTTTCGAATAATTCTTTACATATTCCGTAAAATGAACATTTTGGTTATATTGTTTTAAACTATATAATAAAGTTAGTTCACTATGCACCCATTTATCATCACAGAATCTTCAGCACGCTTAGTTCACAACGACCTGTCACCTTTTATTTCTGAGTCATACTAAATATCAACCGGTGCTAAGTGACAGTTTAACTTTGTAAAAACGCTAAACTATATTTATAAAATTTTACAAAATACAGTGAAAAAATTAAATGCCTACCCGACCCAGCCAGGAATCGGACCGGGAAGGCTCCCCGGTAGCATAGCGGTCAGTGCAGCCGCCCGGATTGCGGAAGACCAGGTTCGATTCCTGGCTGGGTCAGGTAGGCGTTTAGTTTTTTCACTGTATTTTGTAAAATTTTATAAATATTTAATTTAGCTTCAGTGCAGCAATTAGCACTTAAAAATAAAAAGTAAAATTTACGCTAAACTATGTTTGCTTCTGAACTTTTGAATTTTCAATTGTTTGCAATAACAGCAGTACATAACTTTGTTAGTAGGTATAAAATAAAGCTTATGTAGACCAGCTACCGCTAGCGTCTTCGTATACATGAATAGCCGCATCTAGCTACCGCTCGCGACTTCGTACACATGAAATTCGTACACGTGATCAATGTGATCATGCGCATCGTATTTATAAATAGTTAACATTTTAGCACTTGGCATTGTTATTACCAACACGTAATCGGGATAAATCACTATCTATTAATAAATAGATAGATAGATAGATAGATAATACTTTTATTGCAACACTATAAAACATAATCATGAAAAAAAAAAAATTACAGTTACAATTTGGCGGTCTTATCGCTTTTAAGCGATTTCTTCCAGACAACCAGTCGGCTGGAGAGAGCTAATAAACTGTAAGATCAGAGGTGAAACTATTAAAACAAACCAAACCAGAGTTTTATTAAGTAAGCATAAGTACTGTATTTAAACACCCTGCATATTGTTTTTTTGTAAATCGTCCAAATATACACCGCACTGAGCCAATATTGATAAGTCAAATCAATATTCCCACCATCGGGCTTGGTAACCTTTTTTCACAGCTAAAGCTTAAGCCAGCAAACATTCTTACCGATCTCTTTGTATTCTATCCTTTCATCAACTCCACGGAATACTTCATCTTATTTCAAACACCCTTAGGCACAAATTCGGTTAAGGGCACGTGGATCAAAAAGTTGAATATTGTTAAGCTAATAAAGCAAGTTCGCTGCAAGCAAAGAGTTATCGGATCCACGATTTTCGGACGACCCTCGAACAGAAATTAAGGAAATTATTACGACATTGACTGACCTGCGCCTGTTCAATCGAACTTTCAATACTCTTTTGTTTAAAAGTAAATACATTGCCCATTTTTTTAATGGCCAATCAGATTTTTAAAAGAAAGTTGGGCATTTTTTGTATTACTTACATTTATTTTTGGAATGCGTAAAACCTGCTTTGAAATTGTAGCTTTTTACACCTACCGTTCGAGAAACAATAATGGAAAACCTTTTCTCTGGGCAACCCTTGCCATCCAATTAGACGCACCTTCAAGTGAAACTCAAAAAACGAACAATAGAACCCTCGATCGCAAGTTAAAATTCACTGAACTAAAGTTGGGGCTCCATTAAACAAGGTACTAAAATAACTACAGAAATCGGAATACATTTTACTGAAGTTTTTTTGTAACAATACGAAACTTCTTTATCATCAGTAGGTATAATACTAAAACAATACAAATACAATATTTATATGAAGTAAGTAAAGTACCAACTTAGCTACATCTTGTCAATATTAGAATTTAAAAAATATCTTCGAAAATCCTACTAATATTATAAACGCGAAAGTTTGTAAGGATGGATGTTTGTTAGTCTTTCACGTAAAAACTACTGAATGAATTTGGATGAAATTCTGCATACAGATAGTTTATAGCCGGCACATAGGATACTTTTTATCCAGATATTCCCACGGGAACGGGAACCACGCGGGTGAAACCGCGAGCGGCCGCTAGTTGATAAATACTTTTTCCGATTGAGCCACGATAGCATAGTTGGCAGTGCACCTGACCCAGCATATCATGGGGTGCGCGTTCAAATCCGCTCGTGGAATTTTTTCAATACTTTGTCTCTTTTTTCAAATTTTTTCACAATTTAATTTAATTACTTTTTTGTGGACTCGGTCCGATAACTTACGTAGCCCTTGGCTACTTGCACTTGACCTTTATCTTACTTGATGTTAAGTGATGACAAGGCTGACGAAGGTGGAAGCTCACTTCACTCGGAATCCTCAACTACTGAGGCTAGAGGGAAATAAAGTTTACATGACGGTAACAAAACACGAAATATCTATTACAAGCTAATTAGTAAGGCCCTAATAAAATTTAGCAGTCAACATACCCGCTGACAGTCGCGCCCCACCCACTGTAGAATACATACACGAATCTTAGTTGGAAATACAGCACCAATTAAAGTTGACACCGTTACGCCTCTGTTTCATTCACGCCTGCACGCTAGCGACAATCAGGGTTCGTCTGTGCACACCTTTTATATAAGTCGGTATATTTCAGGGAATAATTTTGAGGTGAGTTTTCAAGGAATAAAACCTTATTTGGTTCCCGAAAATTTAGTATTTTGCATACCGTTATATAATTGGGTTTAGATGCATGTATGTTTATGCGTTTGTGCAAAGTATTCTTGGAAATGTAGGTTCACTCTAACGTTTTACATAATTAAACACTTTTTACGAAGTTACTGGCAGTTTTTTTTTAAATATTATAATTAAATATTTGAACCGTTTACATGGTTGTTAGTCACAGGAAAAAGAGGTGAGGTGCTAATCAAGGGTTAATACCATCTGGCTGCTTTGGACTCGATTGAAAAACGAGCTAAGAGACTCATTGGTGACCCTGCCCTGATAGACGCCAAGCTGCAAAATCTAGAACATCGGCGTAGGGTGGCTCGTCTGTCGGTCTTCTACAGGATTCATTTCGGGGAGTGCGCGAAGGAGTTGCACGACCTAATCCCACCATCCACTTTCCGCTATCGGAGCGCGAGGCGCGAGTTCCATCCCTATGTTGTAGATATGCCACCTTGTCGCACGAGCCGATTCGGTTCAACTTTCTTAGTGCGTACAGCTAGGGAATGGAACGCGCTGCCTGCGAATGTGTTCCCTGAAAGGTATAATCTGGACCTCTTCAAGGCTAGAGGGAATAGGCTATTTCTAGGCAGGCATGTTCCATCCTCGACCGCACCGTCACTTAACATCAGGTGAGGTGTAGTCAAATGCCTGCCTATAACCAATAAAAAAAAAAAAAAAAATAATATTATTTATTTTTTCTTGGAAGATTTACTGACAAATATAATAACATTGTTTCATTTCAATAAAAACTAACGTTTTGAGGAATATTTTTTCGCATAATAATATATTCTCCGTATATTGCATCTCCACCCAATACATGACTGTGTGCATCTTAACTTCATTAATGATAACTGCAATCAGCCTGTTATTCGATGCGCTTAACCCATACATTATTGCAACCTAAGCCATTACGCTGAAATTACGAGCGAGGACAGACCCTTCATTTTTAACACAACTGATGCAAGCAGAGGATAAAGCCGAAGACGTAAGCGCATTTCTCCCGGAATCCACAACAATTAAGGGACTCACTATCTTATCTTTAACTAATGTAACCCAGCAACGCTACCGAGAAGGAGAGAGAGTTGAGGAGCTCGATGGCTCGGTTTACGCGCCTGGTCTGCGAGTGATGAGGTTAAGCAACTTTCGCAAAGGCCGGTCATCGGATGGGTGACCAAAATTTACTATCTCAAGCTCCTCCGTGCTTCGAAAGGCTCGTAAAGCCTTGATCCCAGCTGCATACGTAAATAGCAGTCGTTAACAACCACCGATCTGCACTGGGTCCGCGTGGTGGTTTATGGGCCGTTCTCCCTATCCATCCATAGGGAAGGCTCGTACCCTAGCAGTGGGGACATAAAATGAGCTGATGATGATGAATGTTACCAACATTGTTTTTATTACGATAAACTTGAGACCGAGTTTCTGCATCATAATATCTGCCGCAGTGTCCAAGAAGTCCTGCCCAGTCACATTTTAGTTCCGCAATATGGAATCTCACATCAATTATTCCGGTCCTAGACCATTTAGTTGAAGAGAGTAATTTTAATTTCTTCAAGTAACTTTATCGAGAAAGAAGCCATCCCTTACAAAGGGGAAGCCTTCCAAAGGAACTGCTGGTAAAGAAGTGTAAGTAGTTCCAAAATTTATTTTAAAGGGAACACCATGTTGTAATGTTTAATCTTTTTCAATTTTATGTCCTAGCTTGTAAGGCTTAATATTTGATGGCAACATATGCCATTGCGCCATTGCATTAGTCAGCACGGTGTGTGATTCCAAGATTCTCTTGCTTGTATTAAATTATTTCACTGATTGAATTCACCTTGTCAAATATTTAGTAAAGGAGAAACAGTGATTAGTTATTATATTATGTCATCATTACACGTTCTCTCATTCTGCCGCTTTTGAAGCTTTAACGTATTAAAGACCCACAGATATTAAAGTTTTTTATTTCGGCCAACAGTTTTTCAATTCACAAACAGTACTAAATCAATTGTTTCATATTTCAAGTTGCACACAGCGCGGTACACAACTTCGCATGTACAGTCCGCGACGCCAGACAACATCCATCTTCCTAAAGTACAGTGCGACGTCGAAATTACAAATTCAAATATTATTTGAAGCGAAAACTTTTACAAATCCACTTCGCACGAAAGCTTTCTTTGAGGCACGCCATTCCACCCTTTAGGGTGGCAGGCGTGATTTAAGCCCATATAGTAGTTTACGGTACATGGACTGCATTAAATCTCTATTAGATGCAATGTGTTTACGACAGTTGTGCATGACCACTGTTTCTGATAGAAGCCAATACATTGTACTTTTATTGTGTAGTGATATGGTGGGGATAAGTGCTCATGTCGCAAGCAATAGGAAGGACGTCCTGACTGTTTTTAAGTTTCGAAGAAAGAAATTAAGACGTACACTGGTACGTTTACAAATTTTAGTTATTTAATAATATTACCTACATTTATTTCTCATTGCCATTTGTATGACTTTTTAAAACCTTATATTAGATAGGTATATATACATGTACACCTATTTCTTTCGATTTAATTAAATCACCACGCATGCATAGATAATCTTTATGCATGCGGTATTTACATTTAAAAAAAGGTATAACAGACTTTTGTAAATGTAGTAGGTACACACGGCGGCAGATCAACCTACCCAAAACAGTCAAATTTTTACAATCAATTTTGAACTTTATCGTCTGGTTATAAGGATCAATATTCATTGGAGAAATTTTACAGATTTGGGTAGGTTGATCTGCCGCCGACTGTACTTACGAAATGCAAGTAAATAATTATTAAGACTTATATAAAATAAATACCTAATACATTATAGATCCACTTGAATCTTTAAGATGTCATTGATAAAAGATAAATCGTAGTGATGCAAGTATGTATGCATAAAGAAGAAGCCCGGAAATGAAATAAAAGAAAACCTTCCCATAGCGTGAAAACAGTCCAACCACGCAACCAAAGCGGCGCAATGTAACTATACAAATGTGCTCCCATCGTATTAATGAAAGTAATGTAACACTAATTAAAAACCATCAGCCCGATGCGAGCCCGTGGAGATGTGACAAGATACAATCCTCAATACGTGACGGTGGCTATCTCCGCTCCACTTTAATTGAACACGGACGGGGCACTTGACCGCTAAGCGTTGGGCTTCGAAACGAGCGGGAAACGAGGTTTTTAACATTGGAAATGTCTTTTCGTTCGCTCCAGTGTAGGCTCCGATTTCACGAAAAAGTGCAACCCCTTATATCTCGGAGAGTTGTGAAGATATGATATTCAAAAAAGGCTCAAAAGACGCGTATTCACAAGAGCTGTAAGGTGTAAAATGAATTATTCAAGACAGTCAAAAACGAAAAAAAGTCGAAGCCGAAATAGTGGAAAAAAAATCTTTCTTTTCCGATTTTTTGATTTTGGTGCTCCATATTTAGGAAACGAAGAATGATATAAAAAAATTGAGAAAATCTCCTCTGGACAATTTAGTCAGCTACAATTTGAACCTAAAACAAAGACGATTGGGTTAAGGGTTTGCCCTGTAGCCTAACCTTTTTGAAAAAAGTCAAAAAGTCAGAACGACAGTTTTCACATGACATTTATGATTTCATGTTTCGCAGAGTTCGTTAAGGGTGTTTCAACGTTGTAGTTTTATTTGTAACCTTTTCCTTTCTCGTCACTCAGCAATAATAAATAAATAAAATAAAAATAATTTATTTCAGGCCTGGGTCCATAGTGTTAGTAACATTCTTTAACTTAGCCTATGTTAGTGCACATTATTTATTTTATAAAGTTATTATAATTAATTTTTGTGTCTTTGACGAGGTGGACGTAGGTCCAGTGCCGCATAATGGTACTATCTACGTCCAGTCTCGTCGCGACTGTCCTCAGGATGCTGTTGGCGCTGCCCCGCACCCGATGCATCAGCGACGCGATGCGCTTTCTAATGATAGCTGAGAGGCTATCAACTTCAGCTGCTGCTAGCATCCCTGATGCACTGCAATGTCGGGGCAGCGCCATCAGCCCCCTGAATGCATTGTTATATTGAGTGCGCAGGGCCCCGTACGCTGCTTGGGTATAATTCATCCACAGGCTGCACGTGTACAGTGAGTGACAATAGGCTTTGAAAAGTGTAATTTTTACATTTTTTGTGCAACGTGCAAACCTGCGGGAGAGCATATTAGCCCTTACGCACAAAGCCCTGCGCTCCCTTTCCATGTCGCGGTCATCCTTAAGTGACTCAGTGACCCAATGTCCCAGGTATTTAAAACTCTGTACTTGCTTTAATGGAGCGCCATTGAGCTTAACAGGTGGAACTTGATAAGTCTTATTGTTTGATTTAAAAACTAGCAACTCACTTTTAGCAGAATTATACCTGAGACCGTGTGCCACCGCGTACCGCTCACAGATACCAAGTAGCTTATTGAGAGCACTGATCGATGGGCACAGCAGTACCATGTCGTCGGCATAACTTATATTGTTAACAAATATACCGTCAACAGAACAACCAACTCCAGCACTGCTGAGCCCACCGATCAGCTCGTTCATGTACAGATTGAAAAGGGTTGGTGAGCTGAACCCCCCTTGCCTCACTCCGCATTCCAAGGTGTACATGCTCGAGAGCTCTCCCGACCATTTTACATAGTTACACTGTTTCGCATACCAATATTGTAGAATAGCAATATAATCATGAGGCAAATCAGTGTCATCATAGAGCTTCCTCCAAAGAACATCGTACTAAACGAGGTCAAAGGCCTTTGATAAATCCAGGAACGCTGCGTATACAGGTGTGTTTCTTGTGGTATAGTACTGCACAGTCTGCTTGAGGCATAGGACTGCAGCTTCAGTAGATAGACCTGGTCTAAAGCCGAATTGAACATCATGAAGCTTGACATGTTTACTCAGCTGCCGTTCAAGCAGCCTGTCCAGCACCTTTGCCACTATGGTAGCCAAAGATATTGGCCTATAGTTAGTTTTATCGCCAGTATTGCCAGTTTTATTTTTAACAATAGGTATAACTAAAGTTTTCAAAACGCTATCTGGTAAGTATTCATGACTTAAGCAAAGGGAATAGAAAAACGCTAGGACCCGAGGCAGGTGGGCACCAGCATATAGCAGATGTTCAATACTTAAGTGATCGTGGCCCGGTGATTTACCTCGTCTCATTTTTTCTAACACTAATCTAACTTCCCCCGCCATAATAACAACTGACTTTTTACGAGAGCCGCGCTCATCGGAACGACCATGTATCTTGTTCCGGTGAGCACAGTCAATCCCAGTTGACCCTAACGGTGATTGAATCTTAAAATGATCTTTGAACATTTCAGCTATTTGTGAGGGTTCATTCAACCCCTCAACACTAACCGGAATGGTTGGCTTGGGATTAAGCTTTTTTGTATGTTTCCAAAAACTAGAAAACTCCTTATTAGAATGATGCATAGCCAGAATGTTCATCCTTATTTGCTGCTTATTTGTTTGACACCATTTCAATTTAGACTTAAAAATGTTTCTAGACTCACAAATCATCTTATAAACATACCCATCTCGAGGTTTGTTATATAACACCCAATAGTGAAACCACATACGAGCCTCACTATGCGCGGCCCTTACATATTTATTCCAACCGCATACATACTTATTTTTATTATTGCAATGCTTATTATATTCTTATTAGAACTATAAACCGAAGCCTCATTAAACACATTTACAATTTGATTATACATTTCATCCAAAATTTTTCTATGATTATAATTAATACATTTACCATCTGCACATCCAGCAAACACTTCAGGGAAATCAATATGCTTTAATTTATTATTACAATATTCAGTGTATAGCGATATTTGAGATGCATCCCGTTCTCCCCATAATGTATGGTTAATGCTAACATTAGAGTACACAGTTTTCGACCGTAATACACTGAGATTACATACCACCTCCAGCGGCAAGTGATCAGACCAAAATACATTGCAATTAATAGATGCACTCATCACCGTGTGCCTAGTACCTTGGGTTACCAAACAATGATCAAGCCAGCTAACAGTACCATGGCTGTCACTCACATAAGTATATGATCCCGAGTCTATACCCAGTATATCACAGTCAACACAAATCCAGTTCTGGCCTCGACAAAAATTATATAGTTCGTCACCAAACCGCCTACCCGGATGAGCATTAAAGTCACCAAGAATATACGCATATTCTACATCATAACTATCAATAATCGCATTTAACTCACCCAAACAATGTGTAAATTCCACCAAGTGTGTCGGCTCATCGGTAGGCATGTACACAGAAAAAACTAGAAACGAACACTGCGCCGTCGTTACCTTAATTGCAATGAGACGATCACTAGCACAGTTTACCGCGGTAACGGACGGAAAAGCACTTTTACGCCACAGTATCGCGACTCCGCCGTAGGGACGACCACGCAGTACGCCCGCCGAGGTATCAACGGCTGACTTCCCCGTGTAGTCGAAATCTTGATCAACAGTGCCCAGCAGTGGGATATCATGCGGCAGTAGACAAGTCTCTTGTAATGCAATCAAGTCAGATGTCTTACATAATGATCGAATACAGTCTATAGACCGTATCAGTGATCTGCAGTTAAAAGTAATTAATTTTGTGTAGCAACTATCCATTAATTAGGTTTTAGTATTTACCAACACATCATTTTTAAAGTAATGATGTCTCTTGTCGAACTTAATAAAACGACGAAAAGCTACCCCTTCAGGCCACAAGGTGTCATTTAAAAATAAGGGCAGTTTATTTTTCAATTTCGCGGTCATTTGGAAGGTAAAGCTAAATTAGCTTCGAAAAAGCTGGGTGTGCTCAATAGAGCGGGACAGTATTTCACGCCGACCCATCGCTTACAGCTTTACAAAGCACAGGTCAGGCCTCATATGGAATACTGTTCCCATCTTTGGGCTGGAGCGCCCCAGTACCAACTCCTCCCATTTGACCGCATTCAACGCAGAGCTGCTCGAGTTGTCGGCGGCGTGGTAACCTCTGGTCGGCTCGATCCACTGGCCCTTCGGAGAGACGTTGCATCTCTCTGTATATTTTATCGCCTTTATCATGGGGAGTGCTCTGAGGAATTGTTCGGTTTGATCCCTGCCGCTGATTTCCTTCACCGCACTACACGCAATCGACTGTCTTTCCATCCACACCATCTTGATGGATGGCGATCTACTACTGTGCGTTTCTCACGTTATTTTTTACCACGAACTACAGTGCTGTGGAACCAGCTCTCAGCGGCGGTATTTCCGGACCAATATGACTTAGGAATCTTCAAGAAACGAGCCTATTCCTTCCTTAAAGGCCGGCAACGCATCTGTGATTCCTCTGGTTTTGCGGGTGTCCATGGGCGGCGGTGATTGCTTTCCATCAGGTGACCCGCCTGCTCGTTTGCCTCCTTCTAATATAAAAAAAAAAGAAAAAACGGTGTCGCTAACAATATATGCAATTCATTTATCTTTCAGCATCATCATGGCTCATTTGTGTTAGTTACAATAAATATCTTTACCTATATTAGGAAATTAATAAAATCAATAAAGTTAAATACAAATTTATACATAAGATGTAAAATTTTATTTCTTATTAATTTGACGACCTTCTTGGTCGAGTGGTTTGTACGCCGGTTTTCATGGTGTCGCCATCTCTGAGGTCCCGGGTTCGATCCCCGGTGGGGTCAATTTCGAAATTATTGTTTTTCTAAATTGTCTCGGGTCTGGGTATTTTCTATGTGTAATAAGTATGTATTTAAGTATTTTAAGTATGTTTATCCGTTGTCTAGTAACCATTTAACGAGTTTCATAACGAAGCTTTTCTTGGGCTAGATAATTGGTGTAAGTGTAGGAAAGTTTAATTAGATAAATAATAAATAGACATTTGAAATAAAAATTAAATCAACTCATATTTAGCCACAGTTATCGTGATCGAATAGTAAATAAAACTCGCATAGAGCACACGGAGGCATAATAACACCTCACCTCAATATTGTCATCAGGAAGCTAACGTATGGCGGTGCCTCCTGGTGGCAGATGAGGGTGTCAAAATTTTGCTATACAAATTTTCATTGACGTTGTGACCATTACCAGCTTATTTTATGTCCCCGCTGATGGGGCACGAGCCTTCACAATGAATGTATAGGGAGAACGGGCTTTAAACCACCACGCGGGTCCAGTGCGGATTGGTGGTTGTTAACGATTGCTAATGCAACCGGGACCAACGGATTTACGTGCCTTCTGAAGCACGGAAGAGCTAGAGATGATAAATTTTTGGTCACCCATCCGATGACCGGCCTTTGTGAAAGTGGCTTAACCTTGGAAATTGCAGACCGGGCGCGTTAACCACTGCACCATCGAGCTCCTCGTTTAATATTAATGCTTTGGTTTATGTATGCTTCCGAATTAACACGCGCAGTGTTACGTCGCAAACGGCTTCTTTTAGTAGTCAAGCGTTCCCGCGTATTCATCCAACTACACGTCAACCCGCACCAAAACTGGAACGGGGACATGCTTACATGATTTCAGTCCCTAAAAAACTTTCTTTTAGTCACTATGGCTTGAGAACTATGAATTTACTCATCGCCTAAAAACCCAGCCAAACGTTCATCTTCTGTTTAGCGTCACTGCGGATAAAATCGCTGTCACTATGGCCCAAATCTTATTCCAATACACGAATACAAGACGAACGCACAGCCTTGTATAAGACTGTCGACTATCGATTGCAATGCTGAATTGCATCGATTGCGAAGATAATTACAATAAATGGAACTGGCCGGGAATTTATCACATACGAGTACGTACTCAGCGTGAGATGTGATTTGAAAGCGAATGAGTTATATAGAATGAGCCCATTTACAATGCAATAATGATACACGGCCAAGAACTTTGTATTTTATGCGTAGGTATTTTATATGACGTAATCAATTTAAAAAGCTAATAACTATTTATAGGGAGCTTGATGGTGCAGTCGTTAACACGCCCGGTCTGCGACTGCTGAGGTTAAGCAACTTTTGCAAAGGCCGGTCATCGGATGGGTGACTAAAACTTTATCATCTCGAGCTCCTCCGTGCTTCGGAAGGCCCGTAAAGCTGTTGGTCCCGGCAGCATCAGCAGTCGTTAACAACTACCAATCCGCACTGGGCCCGCGTGGTGGTTTATGGCCCGTTCTCCCTATCTATCCAGGCTCGTGCCTCAACAGTGGGGACATAAAATGCGATAATGATGATTATGTTGAAATAACTATTTAGAATTGAAATATAGAATTTTTTGTAATTTGTAGAAATCTAGTTTAATAGAATTAGTGTTTTATTTTTATTATAAAGAAGAGAAAATATAATAAAATGTCTAACAATCAACATATAACCCTGGTGTATACTTTAATTATTAATATTTTTATTCAAATAACTACAATATGTTTCGCCTTTTTCTACCCTCTCTATCTAGTTTTTTTTATTTCAATTTTATTAATAAATTCGTTTCTTGTTTCGTACTTTTTTGCGCCAATTAAATATGTTTCTGTTCTGTTCTTAGAAAATATCATCCGCTGCCAGTCTAGAAAATTAATTAATTAATAATATAACTTTATAAGGGTACCAATTAATTGTTTAATCCCGGGCACGTGTTCAAGAAATAATTGAACTTTGTTAAAAAGGAAAGATTTGTCTTTGTCAATTAAAATCGTTAAAAACTTCGTTGCGTCTTTGAATGGTGTATTGTTGAGAATTCTTTTCAATGTTGTTTTTTATAGAACAGTTTCAGGAGCGTTCATTTATAGATCATTCTTTTAATAGACCTCGGTATATGAGGTCTCAATGTAAATTAATAAATTCACAAATCGTATAAATGAGAAACCTCTTTTGAATATTTTTTGAACCTTATTTATAAAAGAGATTGAATGCTAGTTAAACAATACATGTAATGCCATGGACTACCAAATAAAAATATGTCAGTTGTGCCTCCCTACCTAAGAATAATTTTTAAGACATTGGACCTGGGTTGTTGTCGTACATTACAGTTAGGCCAGCGTGGAGGGTTCTGACTTTTGACGGAGACAGCTACGGGTTGTTCCACCCGTCGTAGCTGGTCATGGAGGGAACACCATCTCCACACGCTCTTCGCGATATAACCTCCAAGGTGTGAAGGACCCCTTTGTTCACTCGGCGCTTTCGAAGTGGCCATTGGACCGCATTGGCGTGTCTTAGAAGAAGCCACCGCGAATTTATAACTATTATGTAAATAACATTATTTTTAGATTTTTAACGGTTTGTACACTACTGATGATGAAGAAATCCACCAGGGCACCGAATTTTACAACTGCTGAAATAATGCATCTTCTGAAGCTTGTGGAGAAATATAGGTACAATAATAGAAAATAAAAGAACTGACGGTGCTAAATTATTGATAATTGTGTCTAGTAGAAATATTGCACTATGTTTGCTTAAGTGAAACCGTTTTAAGAACTCGTCATCTCGTAACGTGACAAATAAATCACTTTCGACGAAGACTCTTCGAAAGATCGAAGTTTCTAAATATTCCACGATTTCCTCGTTATTCTCTGATATCAAATCGTGATCACTCGAAGATTACTCCATTTTCACAAATAAATACAGAAACAGAGAGAGAGAGAAAAATTAATAAGCATTAACGTCGTCTGCCAATAAAATCGAGATTTAACAACCTTAAAGGTGCCGGTTTAACTTTGATGTTTGTTTAATTCGAGATTTAAGATAAATTGACGTGCAAGATGACAAATCAGGATTAAGCTAAAATCGAACTTTCATCATCAGCTCATTTTATGTCCCCACTGCTGGGGCACGAGCCTTCCCTATAGATATCCATGGGTATCCAGGGAGAACAGGCCATAAACCACCACGCGGTATTGCAGCCGGGACCAACGGCTTTACGTGCCTTCCGAAGCACGAAGGAGCTCGAGATGATACATTTTTGGTAACCCATCCGATGACCGGCCTTTGCTAAAGTTGCTTAACCTCAGCACTCCCAGACCGGGCGCGTTAACCACTGCGCCATCGAGTTCCTTGCTCCTCTCTAATCGAGTTTTAATTCTACTAAATCTAGATTTAAAGCATTCCTGCAAGCCACCCTTTTGAAACCCACCAGGGCACCGAATTTTACAACTGCTGAAATAATGCATCTTCTGAAGCTTGTTGAGAAATATACAGTAATAGAAAATAAAGGAACTGACGGTGTTACAACAAAAGATAAAATTTCAACAATTTTTACAAATAAAGACAGGCACAGAGAGAGAAATATTTATAACCATTAACGTCCAAACATCAAAGTTAAACCGGCATCTAGATCGGTTTAAGGTTGTTAAATCTCGATTTTATTGACAGATGACGTTAATGTTTATTAATATTTCTCTCTCTGTCTGTTTTTATTTGTGAAAATTGTTGAAATTTTATCTTCTATTATTCACAATGAGATGAAAAAATCCCAATCTCATACGCATATTGCAAGAATACGACAAGGCTTTGTTAACACTTCATCAGCAGCTCGTAAAAGTTTCAATAACATAATGGCCTTTTAACAACAACACGCAACAATCAAAATAAATAGCCTGTCTCAGAGTAAAAAAAATGGCACCGTGAACTCACGGTTGCGCGATTATGTTCATGATAATAAAATAATTTGAATCCAACACCTTGTCGAAACCAGCCGAACGGGGCCTCTAACATCTCACAAACTTACCACTCGAAACAATGCAACAAAATAAATCAGTTTGTTGGCCAAGGGTCATACGAATGTGGTCGCTCAAAAACGACAGGCCAGCTCACGAGAATACGATTTGTATGGCCTTTTTTTTTAATTACTTTCCGTCAGTACTCCGAACAATCATCAATCAATAAGTCAAAGAGATTGATGAATGAGCCGGTAAAATCAATTTAGCGGCGATGATGTGTTTTGCCGCTTAATTTGACACTAAACACGTTACATGGTGACGTTTCGGATATTGTCTTACTGACATCATCGGTTTAAATCGATTTTTTAGAGTTCCATGGTACGTTAGTGAATCCTATAGTGTTAATAAAAGATGTGAGCATTCTTTGTCACTAACTAACTAACCAATATAGGTAGTAATCTGAATGTTCTTTGTTATAATAATATTTACTAGCTATGTTAATTTAAATTTCTCATCTCGAGCTCCTCCGTGCTTTGAAAGGCACGTAAAGCCGTTGGTCCCGGCTTCATAAGCAGTCGTAAACAGCAGCCAATCCGCACTGGGCTCGCGTGGTGGCCCGTTCTACCTATCCATCTCCATCATCTCAGCCAAAAGACATCCAGTGCTGAATAAAGGCCTCCCCCAAGGATCTCCATGACGGCCGGTTTTGTGCTGCTCGCATCCAGCGGCTTACCACGACCTTCACCAGATCGTCGTTCCACCTTGTTGGAGGTCTGCCCACTCTGCGCTTTCCGGTACGCGGTCGCCACTCAAGGACTGTTTCGCCCCAGCGGCCATCAGTCCTGCGAGCAATGTGCCCTGCCCACTGCCACTTGAGCTTAGCAACTTCGGGCTATGTGGGCAACCTTTGTTCTTCTGCGGATCTCCTCATTTCTGATTCGATCACGCAGAGAAACCCCGAGCATAGCCCTCTCCATTGCTCTTTAAATGACCTTGACCCTTCTGATAAGGCCCATTGTGAGCGACCACGTCTCACTGTATGTCATCATTGACAAGACACACTGGATATACCGCAGTGTCACAAGACTTTCGTCACTTCGTCACTTCGTCACTGCGGTATATCGGACGGGAAGATATTTCGTAGCTTATCGAAAGCTGCCCAGCCTAGTTGGATTCGACGATTGATCTCTTTGCCAAAAATTCAAATCAATCAATCCCAGGTAAACATAATCGTCCACAACTTCAAGGGCAGAGTCCCCAACCTTCAGAGGAGTGTGTACGACACGTGAGTTTGACATAACTGTTGTCTTCTCCATGTTCATTTTATCCATCCTCAGTGGGGACATAAAATGAGCTGATGATGATGATGATGATGTCAATTTAAGAATAATGATTGTTATAAATTAAGTGTAGCACTTTTATAAATTAGAATAATAAACATTACTTCAAATATTGATAAATTCGTAAAATTACATACCTACTGAATCAAATTCGTTGTGAAGCAATTTTGTTTTATTTAAATTAGGGATTGAGTAGGGTTAATGTGACGTGCCATCAGTCGAAAGCTTGGCTTATCAGCAGTCAAATCTCGATGGTCTGAATGGCCGTTGGTACAATGAAGCCCTAAATAACGTCTGCGGACGTCGTTTAGGCGCCTGAGCCGACGTCGGTGGACGCGCCGCCGCAGCACGCCAGACTGACGGACAATGCGGGCTGGCTGACTGGCCTGCCACTGGATTTCATTCAAACGTGCGGTGGGTACAAGAGACCGCGGCCACGTTTAAGCGTTAACTGCGATGGTATATTTGCGTAGACTCCACGGAATTGATACGTTACTAAATATTTTGTATTGTTCAAAGTTGGGTAGTGTTAAATTTCTGTAATACATTTGGAAATGAATTTGTCATGGCAAATTTTGAAACATAGATTTAAATTTATTTGTATTTAAATAAAACAATTTTTACGGAACTACTCGCGCTTATTTTTGTGTTCCTTATATTGGCTGTCCCCTTCTATCACCACACAATAAGTAAAATAAAGATATTTTAATTTCGCGGTATGAGTTGGCGTTAGTAACGTTTAAGAGTTCCTAGATTTATGTAATTTTACACTCTTCAGTAACGTGTTATACGCTATTTTCAAATATTCAATTTGTTCAGTAAATGAACTAAGCGATATACCTACTAAAATGCTAATATTAATAGAAGGCTGTCGTGACAAAAGGTATATGTTGTGCTTTTTGACGTCTTTATTAAAACGTGGATCTACATATTCATCCCTTGATAGCTAAAAGCCGCATATTGAGGAAATAGAGAAGCGACTCTGCCGTTTTTAATTAAGGAAATTTAATAATGCAAAGTAACTGGGGTTTCCTAATAATGCCTTTTTTATTAAAATTTGTAAAATAGACAGAAAAATTAAAAACAATACATACAATGATGCGTTATAAATAAGCAATATTTGAAAATTATGCTATATGCTAATAAAATTTCGAATTTCATATTTGTAAATTACTTCAGATCTGTATCTATATAAAATTATATATCTTTTCACTCTAAACTATTAATTAAAAACATTTAGGAGGCTTGATTAAAATAAAGTGTGCAAGTAAAAGTACTTAAGATACCAATGTTAACTTAACTCCAGACTTTTTGTCGCAACCACTTTTGTAAGGTTCATTTAAACTTTCACATTATTTGACCTCTTTGCTCGTCTCTAACGCTGACTAACAAAATATGCCATGATACGTTAGAAATATTACAACGATATTGAAATATCAACTTGCTTTATCGCAAGGGGCTAAAACGTCGCACGTCACTCGACGTCACACTAATTGACATTGAAAAATATCACCTTAGCCTGTTTTAAATCATAACATGTCATTATCCAAGCCGATAGCTTAACCTGACGTATGCATAATATTATTGTTTTGTTTTAACTTAGGCAAGCTGACAAGGGTTGTCTATATTTTTTTTTGGACCAGGCACGTCACGGGCAAATATAATAAACTAAATTAAAAGTTAGTTTAAATTTAGTTGTATTATTTTCTTCATTATCATTGTCTTTTCCCAGAAATCACGTTTCGCCGAATCTACAGTTCGCAGAATTCACGACTCGCTGAAAATCTGTTTGCAGAAAGCATTATTAATAGAGAACAACAGAAATATCCAAGTAAAGTTGACATTAATCCTGCATCGAAAAAAAATATTATGATTGATACTACTATTTTACAATCGATTACCGATGCAATAATAAATTAACGTGTTTATACGTAACAATTATGGCATATAATAACAAAAACAAATCACTACGAAACCACCAGCTAAACATTACAACAAGAATAATGAGAATAGTTTTACACTGGGAAGCAGTAGGCAAAGTGCTGTTAACAAGAAATGTCAAGTAACAAAGCAACTGCGGGCTGACACGGCCGAGACGCGCGCCGTGATTGCGCGCTCTGTCGCGACGCTGAGATATTAGACTTGCCTGCTCCCTCGGCGCAGTTGCAAGCAGCCGGCGAAATATAGAAAAAGTCGCGCTATAAAGTGAACTAGATGCGGTACTACTAGTTAATCTTTAAATCCTCTGACGTGTAAAAATTCAAAAATTCAAAATTCAAAATAATTTATTCAGTTTAGGCTACAAATAGCTCTTATGAACGTCATTATGCCATCGGTTCGTAAGTCAATCTACTCTGGGCGGGAGATCTTGTACTGAGAAGAACCGGCAAGAAACTCAGCAAGTGTCCAGCTCTTTTCTCCCTTACAGCGTCATAAATATTGGAAAACGCCCTAAGTATCATAAAAGGACATTTTCCATCACAAATAAAAACACAAAATATAAAGGACAATCACAACACGTAAAAAAACATAAAAAAAGAAAAAATAAATAAATTACATATTTAAGTTTGCAAAAACATCATTTACCAGTTTAATTTTTTACAATGTCATACAGTACTAGTATAAGTCAAAACCTTTCTAAGAAAAAACAAAGTTAAACTATAGTTAATAAAATAAGACAAGTACCTACGCAAGAGCAGTAGATCACATAGGTGGTAATTTTCTTTGTCATTATCACTAACTATCTAGTAGTTAATTCATCGGATTTAGATCTATTGTTCGAATGTTCGATTTCCAACTGCAAGTGCATATTAGAGTAATCGGTTCATTTTTTGCTAATGCTTGTGTTAAGGCTGCTTGACTCACTGATTAAGTCGGCTTAACATATAGCCAGTTAATTTTTACTTTTTATTGCTGAGGTTAAGCAACTTTCGCAAAGGCCGGCCTCCTCCGTGCTTCGGAAGGCACGTAAAGCCGTTGGTCCCGGCTGCATTAGCACTCGTTAACAACCACCAATCCGTACTGGGCCCGCGTGGTGGTTTGTGGCCCGTTCTCCGTATCCATCCATAGGGAAGGCTCGTTCTTCAGCAGTGGGGATTTTATGAGCTGATGATGATGATGATTTTCAAGTGCTAATTGCTGCACTGATATCGAACCTGGCTGGGTCGGGTGAGCGTTTAATTTTTTTACTGTATTTTATAGATTTTATAAATATTTAATATAGCCATATAGCGCTGTCACCATCGTCTTTTTGTCATTTATCAAAGTTTTACACTGGGAAGTAGTAGGGCAAGATCTGTTATCAAGAAATGTCAAATAGCAAAGCAACTGCGGGCTGACACAGCCGAGATGCTTATCACTAACCACTAGTTGGTAGACCAAATCGGTCTCAGACAGAAAGGTTTCGGGTTCGATTCCCAACCGAGGGTGCATTACTGTGTTCGGTTCATTTAGTGCTAGAGCCTGATTGGCCAACTGTTTAGGTTGCCTTAAGATAGCCAGTTATTCAGTAGTTTAAAATTCTGGGTGAAGACCATCGTACTTCTCATCACCTACCATAGTTTCCACTGGGAATCCGTAAGAAAAGTGTTGTTAACAAGAAATGTCTTACTTCCTGTTTCTCTTGTTCCTTCCATAACAACTTTAAATCCTTGTCGCAAAGTTTGGGTCCGAGATTGTCTCCCATCTTGCTCTAGCAGGTTATTAATGTAGTTTTAAAATGTGAGCTTTAAATGACTTTATCTGAGTTAAAACCACGTTTAAGCTTGTCTTTGTGCTTCTGACGGAATCATTTAACTTAAACTTTGCGGAGAATAGCTGTGAAATATTAGCAGTTATGCCATTGTCTTAAGTTGAGTACAGTGTCTCCCGTGATATACATTGGAAAAGTATTTTTTTGAATTGAAAGAAAATGTGTTGAATACAACAATATTTTTTTCTTTTCTAAGTCTTCTTCCTCGCCTCGGTGGCCGAGTGGTTAAGTGCTCAGCCCGATACCCGAAGGTCCCGGGTTCAATTCTCAGGTCGGGCAAAGTGTGTTTCGAATTTTTCGATGCATAGCCCGTGTTTGTGATCACCAACCCGCATTTGGCAAGCGTGGTGATTAAGCATCCATCGATTGTAGTGATGACTTGAGGAGACCTTTACCTTTGCCCAGCAGTGGAACAGTATATAGGCAGTTTACTTTACTTTACTAAGGGCCTTACAAATGAACAAAGAATAAGGTCCGAATTGTTTTTCCGTGTTTTGTCTTTTTTACTCTAATTTGAAATGACGTTTACATGACAGGAACAAAACACGGAATAACTATTCGGACCTTATTCTCTTTTTATTTGTAAGGGGGTAAGTCTTTTTAGGATTTTATAATACCTTTGAAATTGACGTTTTCTTCTCACTTACCTATTAATAGGTGTATAGGGTAATATAGGGTATTCTAGGCAAACGTTTAAAAATACTCGATGACGTTTTAGCAGAGTTGCAATGGCCATGGCCACGGGTTGAATGAAAAACATAATTATTTTTTGTTTTGACTTAACCTCATATAGAAAGTGAACAGACGATGGAGATTTCTAATCACTTTAAAACTATATATCATAGCGTAGCACACACAAACAACAACATGCACTAAGGAGGAAGAAGCAGGAAAATACATTACGTTTTCCCCTCAATTTGTTCACTTAGTTCGTTTACCGCCCAACTTTATTCCTTCCTTCAAGCGAAATTTATGGGCAAATATTTTGAAAGTATATACATTAGTTAATGAATGCAGTACTCGCCAATGCGTTTGTGGAGACTTCGATTGTACGTATTCTGAATATCGTATTCTGAGTTTCCTTTCGTAATTGGACGCGGTTTAAGTACGAAGAAGTTTCAAGTCTAGTTAAACTTGAAAGTTCTTAAATAATTAGGTAGAGTTTAAGACCCAATGGTTGCTTATTGAATTGCATTATTAAGAATTTAGCCTTCTAGTACCTAAGTTAAAGATAACTCTGAGATAATTGCATATTTATCTGTGTAATACGTATATCTGTTTTGAAGTATATATTATGATTTGGATTGACCATCATCAATATCGGACAATAAACGTCCCATTGCATTAGAAGGATAAAATAAAATTAAAATTGTCAATTGTGTTCTTTGGTCTGAAAGCCCATACATGAAATAACTTCTATTTATATACAAAGCCAAAGTCAAAAGACAAAGTAATTTTTTTTTATTCATATAAACAAGAAAGTGCTTTTGAATTGTCCATTATTTTTTTAGCTACTACCCATTCAGGTCGTCTATTTTTAGCTGTGGAGAAGAATGGGCGCAAGAAACTCCACAGCTTTAATAGAAGTGACGACATTTACAAAAAGAAAAAAAAGTTTGTCGTTACGAAATTATACAATATTTGATTTAATAAATTTACAATTAAAAACTTGCAAGAGTCACAAATAATGCTTACCTCTATACATTTACTTAACATTAGGCACACTTGATTCTACAATAACGTACCTATTTGGGCACTTTGTATGTTAAGATGTGTATGTACAGAGCGCTAAGTACGAGTTTTATTATATTACCGATTACGTTAAAAAAAACGTAAATTTGTATGGCATTGATGCAGCACCCCTATACATCCATTGGGAAAGCTCGTGCCCCAGCAGTGCGGACATAGTTATGCTGATAATGGTGAAATGGTGGAAGCAGCGTCACCTTCTGCCAAACGAGGTAGGTATATAAAAATACAGCAATTTCGTTTTTGTTACGTACCGAGTTGTAAATAAAACTCCTGCTAGACACCCAGGGGCTTAATTTTTGATTCCTTCGCCTCGAGTCGAGCGCTTGGTTTCTACTGATTTTCGTTCGACATTTGACTTTCCATATTTTTGAATCGCTCGACCGCAACGCGTGCCCTCACCCACTCGTTGCAGTCGAGCGACAAAGCGATTGATAGAATAACCGTCAAAATCAATGCTTTGTGTCAATGCCATGCCATTCGTTTGTTTGTGACATTGATAGTCTTTTCTATTAAAAGCAAAGGTTTTTTTTTAACAGCCAATAGAAACATGGATGCTACGTTCCGTTTTCATTGCGGTTGTTACCGGTTTGCTCTAAATTCTGCGTGGAACAGATAACATCCAACATTTCGTATTATGTTGGCAACACCAGAAACGAGCGATTCAAAAATGCGAAAAATCGGCGTCATGCGACTTGGAAGATGAGTGTGACTTAAGTCGCATGCAACAACACAATGTCATACGTGCGATTCAATAATAGATCCCCAGATCTAATAAGAAGCGTACGATTTTCTTATATCGACAAACTATATATTCGGAATAAGTCTGCCTGTATAATGGATGGTGTTGTGACAGCCACTTGACACACCCCACTGTCCCTCCGCGTCGATCCCTCGCGAACGATGATCCGCGTTCATTATAAACATAAACATCTTAAGAAAATGTTTTTCTTCAAAATATTCTTAATTAAAAGTTTTAGACGGATCAAGACAAGCTAAGAGAATTAATGCGTAGTGAATTTTATATTTATAATATAACTTATTATAATTTTAGATTATTTTATATAAAGATCTATTTAGTACGTAACCTTATATTAAGGGCGCCTCAAAAGCTTTTTGTGTTAGGGTTAAGCTACCAAAGAGCACGCAACAACAAGTACGTAGTGCTACTAATTGTTGATGATATATCAGTTAGAAACACTTGCCTCTCAGTTGCCCGTAATCAATGTGTGCATTGAGTACGTAGTCAGTACAATTAATAAATCAAGGTTGTACGTAGTATTTACTTATTTCATGGGCATGTTTTTGCCAATCCAATATGTTCTCCTTGGTACTACCACCTATGTACTTTTTGAAGGCTTTTACCTTATTAAAGAAAACTTAGGATTACTAATATGATAATTTTAGCTCATAAGGTTTTTCTTTTTAGTAAAACTGTAAACTTGATGGTACCTCAGTTAGATACACATTTACAACTCTCAGGCTTTTCCACAACAACATAACCCACCACCCTGGACCTATTGGTGGGGCTTAACCCTCAATCAAACAATGGTAGAATACATGCCACATTAGACATGTAGATTTGTTTTGGTAAAAAAATAATATTATGTGAACGCAACCAATATATACTTTTTAAATCTATAAGAACAAGTGTTATATTTTTTAATGTTGTCAGTAGGTACTGGTAAAAAAAATAATCTTAATTTTTTTTTTACTAGAATTAACCGAATATCCCGCTTTATCGGCCCGATTAGCTCGTATCCGATTAAGGGTTAACGACTGCTATCTTACGATCAACGATCATAATCGTTCCGAAGCGAAGAAGTAGGAGGAAGAGGAGGAGCTTAAGATATTTTTAATAAGGTCACCTACCTAGTGACTCAGTATTGCGAAAGTTGACTAACTCCCAAAATTAAGACACGAACGCGCAAGCTATAGCACCGTCGAAGTGCTCTGTTCTTTGCAGGTATTATCTTGAATCAGACACCACAGTGCTATAGTAAAGTAAATGACCTAATACTGTCCTACTGCTGGGCAAAGGCCTTCATCATTGAACCCGGGATCTCTCGTGATCAGACCGAGCTCTTATACACTCGGCTACCGAAGCGTTAAAATAGTAAAACCTACTTTATTATAAAAAGAAAAATCGAAACCATAAGGCAATATAAATGTCTCTTTAAAATTCCGTGGCGAAACCGCCACAGAGTAGCGTTATGTCGCCGCTAATTACTCGGCACGACCTATTTTAAAGGCAGCAGAAAATGTTGAGTATTCCACGCGGCTGCCTGCTGCGAGGGCCCGCGTTTCCCTTTGACCGAGCGCGGCCGTTATTCTTCTTCAACCTAATCTGGATTACAAAAAACATATCTTGATTGCTGGGGACGCCACAGAGATGCGTTTGTAGTGGCGGTTGTTAGCGTTTTATTAGGATACAATAGATTCTCTTGTAGGTATTGTCGATGTTTTTGTACCCTTGAATAAACGTTATGCTGCACGACGACTGCCATCTTTAAATAATAACTGGTACTGTCACGAGTACGACATGTAAACAACGTAACTCTTAATACAATGAAATAAGAGTTAAAAAAAAGTAGTCAAAAGTGTAACTTGTTAATGCTCGTGACTGTACCAAAAAAGCCGGCATCAAGGAACCAAACTCAAAGAAACTTGAAAATTCAGCGTAAGGGTAATCGATGCATGATATTTCAGTAAAGTCGACAACCAGGGAAAGTCGGCAGAAGGGTCAGCACTCTTTGGTCGCCACCCATTCCTAATAAAAAATTTCATCATTATAAAATATCAGAAAGCATTAAGCTAAAATTTTACGTGATCAATGCAAAGGTTAATAAATATAGATTTATTTTTATTATACTTGAAACACCAAAATAAAAAAATGTACGTTCCAAACGCTACTCTGTCGGTGATATCTACTGCACGAAAGGAATTCCACATTACATTCACAACTCTCTACATTTTAGGTCACCAGTGGTCACTATAAATGCAACCAACCCCTAATAAATTAGCAATGATTATGCAGATAGCAACACAAGAAAAAGGTCTTAACATCGTTCTTACAACTTCTATTTTATAAGTTTAGTTTCTGTAACCAAACTATTACAAATGCAAAAGTGAGTGTGTCTGTTTGTTCTTCTATTACGGCCTAACGGAGCCACTGACAGACGTTAAAGAGAAACAAAAAGACAGTAAGATAACCCTAAAGTGCTACAGGCAGACTTTTTATCTATTAAAATACTCTGTTACAGGCGAAAGGGACTATTTCCTATTCAATTTCACGCAGCGTAAGCTGGCGATCTCACTACCGTTATCATATCATGTCATCAAGGTATCTTTATTGAAAATATCCATCATCATCATCGCTCATTCTATGTCCTCTGTATAGCTCATTCGATGGATAGGGAGAAAGGGCCATAAACCACTACGCGGGCCTAGTGCGGATTTGTGGTTGTTAACAATTGCTAACGCAGCTAGGACCAACGGCTTCACGTGCCTTCCGAAGCACGGAGGAGCTCGAGATGATAGATATTTTGGTGACCCATCCGATAGCTTTTGCGAAAGTAGCTTGACCTTAGCAATCGCAGACCGAGCGTGTTAACCACTGCGTCATCGAGCTCCTCACTACATCGATTAAAAATATATAGGATTGTAAAAACCTTACAATTTTTTTTTGTGTTTGAGATATAGTCAAATGGACTTGAATGGCTTGACGGAACTACAGCTTGTGCTTGCAGGTTGCGATCATAATTGATAGGTCTTTATAAAATTTATAAAATAGACGCTAAAATAAACAGTAAAAAAAATAAACGCCCACCCGACCTTGCCAGTTTTTTTCACTGTATTTAATAAATTTTATAAATATTTAATTTAACTTCTGTGCAGCAATTAGCACTTGAAAATACGTTATTATTATACGTTAGAACGTTAGGCCGTTGTTACCGGTTGATGCCGCTTTGGTAGGTTTTCGAGCGTTCCCACGCTCTAGTGATGTGGTACTATTCAGTTAAAAAGGCCCAACTATGGAACGTTTGACAAATACGGATGCCTGCTTTATTAAAATATATTAAAAATACTATGTAGAATGGCCCATTTTTCCCTTCCGTACGTAATATCTAGAACGCTGTTTTCATCGCATACACTTTTTATTCTAAATTAGAAGTCGGCGTTACATAAGTGAAAACGTAATGTGCAAAATACGACGTACAATTCATCAGCATGCACCCCTTGGTACGCCCAGGATCATGAAAACACTGAACAGTGTCACCAGACATTTAAGTAGGTTTTCTCGGATTTTTTTATTACGATTTTAAAAAGTTGTTTTCTGTAGGTAACCAATAAGTAAATTGAAAATACGATTGAAATTAAGCCATCCCTAAAATTGATGGGTAGTAAATTTAAATTAACTATTATAAATAATGAATTTAATTTAGTTTTGTTTGTTCACGCTTGCCCTGTAAAAATTAGCTTAGTCACATCAAAAAATCTGAAACCCGCTTTTTCCGACCTGGGAATTAAAACCCAGGACCACGCACTACTAAAGTTCTTCAAAATAAAAATTTTGTTTTCATGATCCTTATATTTAAAAAAGTGTTTAAATCCTTTAAAATTTTCTACGTTTTTTTGCTTTCATATTTTAGTTTAGTATTAGTATCGGATGATACTAATTCTTCCCTCCCTGTTGTTCTTTAAAATATCTTTCTATATCCCAGTTCATGTCAGTATTATTATCCTTCTTGTTTTCCTCAAACGTGTGGTACTACTAACACTAAGCCCGGTTTATTTTTCAACGTCATTAGCCATGTCACAATGTGAATGGATAATGCATTATTTGCAATAACGCCACATAATACGTCACGTGTAGAAAAAACCATTCACCGTAGGAGGGTTGAATTTGACGTTTTTTTTATAGTTATGTAGGTATTTTTTCTTAAGAGAATTTGTGATGACTCAGTGTAAAGGATCGTTGTTAAGTTTATTATGTTAATATGAAATATTGCTTCCACTTTTTGCGTTTTTAATGTGAGGGGTGGAATTCATGTAGGTTTAATAAGCATACCTATAATATTTTTTTAAATCTTTAGGAGTCGTGGTTCTAGAGCGCTTAAGCCTATAATATTAGAGTTGGCTTTGGGTTGTCTTGTTCTTGCCCTTTATTTAACGCTCTGGAGAATATTGTGTGGTTCTTCAGCATTTTTTTTTTGGGAAATGTACCGGCGAGCGCTTGACCTTCAACTACACGATAGTAAGTGACGACAACGAAGGAAGAATAGCCCACTTCACCTGGAAACCTCAACTATTAAGGAAATGGTTACTTTGTGTCTTAACTGTCGGAATACAACCACACTAGTAACTATTTGTTAAAGCGACAGACTTAGATAAGGTAGTGTTAGCTAGCCATGTAGACTTAAAACAAGCGCTACCGTCAAACTTAGGCTATTAAAGTTTGATGTTTCTACTATGGTTCAAATGTTTTCACTACTTCTAATTGACTTAAAAAGGGACAGGTTCGGAATATGTCTGTATATTTTTTTTTTATTTTCATTCTTCAACTTGAATTTGTTTGCGATCAGTTTATTATTGACTTTAATGTTTGACATTTCTGAGCTCGCGTTCAACGATCTCTCATTATTAAAAGTTTTGCGTCTAGAAATCGCGTGTCCTATGTCTACAAGAGTTTAGTAAAAAGCTTAAAAGTTAAGAAAAATGAATTTTGAGCGAAGCAGTACTTAATGTTTAAGGAGCATGCAAAAGTAATTGCTCTATCTAACAACGTTTTAGTTAAAGATATGTTAGGGTTAAAGTCTAAATTTTTTTTTTATTAATGCTCATTGAAAAGCAAATAATGATTTACATTCCGTAAATTAATTTCGTTACTGTTAGGGTTAGGACCCTAACAGTAACATTATACAAGACAAGACAATATAATAATACAAGATATAATAAGACATTATAATAATACAATATACCAGTTATACAGTCCACTTCTCTCTCATTTAAAGTCCTTTAGTTAGGACTAAAGGACTTTAAATGAGAGAGAAGTGGACTGTATAACTGGTATATTGTATTATTATAATGTCGCGCGCGCGTCTGGTGTCGTCCGTGATCCGTGGCGAAGTGTCTCTGCTGGTGTGAAGTGTGGCGCCCGGCACCTCCGGCAATCGTCCGAAGTTCGCACGGGAACCCCCGGCGGCGGCGGCGCCCGAGCGGTCTCGATGATGCACGAACATCCTCCCGCCCCAGCTTGAAGGATTCAACTGAGAGGAAGAGGGCAAATATTATTAAAAGCCCGAAGCAGTGTCCCCCTCTTGGTCTTCAGCTCGGCCACGCGCGTAGTCCCGTCGCTGCCTGGGAAAACCTTGGTGACTCGCCCCAAAGGCCAGAGCAACGGCGGCTGCCCTTTCTCCTTGATTAGGACGAGTGTTCCGACTGCCAGTTGCTCTGCGGAAGTACTCCATTTCGTTTTTTGCTGGAGCAGAGAGACATACTCGATTTGGAAGCGTTGCCAAAAATGTTGCTTTATGTGTTGTACTCTCTGGTAGCGCTGGAGTCTGCTGATGTTGATGTCAAGTACCTGCGGATGCGGAACAGAGGTAAGCGAGCGTCCAATCAAAAAGTGAGAAGGAGTGAGGGCTGTCAAGTCTAGAGGATCAGAGGAAAGTGGGGTGATAGGACGTGAGTTTAATACAGCTTCTATTTGAGCCAAACATGTAATGAGTTCCTCATATGTAAAATTCGTTAACTGTAGTAACCGTTTCAAGTGATGCTTAGTTGAACGGACGGCGGCTTCAGCTATGCCGTTGAAGTGAGGAGAGTATGGAGGGGCGAAAGTAAACTTGATGCCTTGTTGAGCGACGTCGTATGAAATATTTGATTCCTGTAGGAATCGTTGCAACTCATTACAAGTACCGACGAAGTTGGTCCCGTTATCGTACAAAATACTTTGGGGCTTGCCACGACGAGCAACAAAGCGATTTAATGCGGCCATGTACGCCTGTTTACTCAGGTCTGTAACGAGCTCGATGTGAACAGCCTTAACTGCAAGGCAAACGAAAATGCACAGGTATGATTTTATAAGCCTACATCCTCGCCCTTTTCGGTCGGCTATCAAAACTGGCCCAGCGTAGTCGACACTACAGTTTAAAAACGGGAACTCTAGTTGAGTTCTTGAAATAGGTAGCTGACCCATTATGGGTTGTATATTTTGACACTTGTGCTTAAAACATTTGATACATCTTTTTACTGTGCCTTTGGATAGATTTCTGCCACCTAATGGCCAAAAGCTTTGTCGTATGTTTGCTAAAAGTAGTTGTGGTCCAGCATGTAACAAATCTTTATGAAATTTTAGAAATATTAATTTTGTTATGAAATGCTTACTACATAGTAAAATAGGGTGTTTGACATTGTAGTCATAATGTGAGTTGTCTAATCTCCCGCCCACGCGAATTATGTTGTCATTGTCTAGGAAGGGACTTAACGATATGATTCTATTTTTACGAGGTAAGGATTTTCCAGACTTAAGTAATAAATATTCCTCAGGAAACATATTAGTTTGAGCATGATGTATAATAAAATTAAATGAATTACTAAGCTCTTCACTAGTTAAGGAACCATTCGTTTTATTTTGTTTATTTTTTAAATTGTGTATTAATCTATGTATATAAGCTGTAACTCTTTGTAACTTATTAAAATTGGAAAATTTATTGATTAACTTATTTATAAATGAATGGCTATTATTTAAATTGTTTAAATGATATGAATGATGATCAATTAAATAACCTGATGAAAGTTCAGGTAGATCCTGTTTCACAGATCCATTTGGCATTTGTGGCCAACATTCTTTGTCTTTTAACAAAAATTGGGGTCCTGACCACCACAAAGAACTTTCGCTGATAAGGTCAGCCTTCAGCCCGCGCGAAACCAGATCTGCCGGGTTGTCCTTCGACGGCACGTAGCTCCACGTATGTTGTGCTGTGCTCTCTTGGATTTCGTCGACACGATTTCTTACAAAAGGCTTTAAAGTGTTTGGTGCCATAGATAGCCAACCCAACACTATGGTCGAATCGCACCAAAAGTTACATTTACTTATCGACAGGGTAAGAGAATTCAGAACCTTAACACACAGTCTTGTTCCTAACAGAGCCCCGCACAGCTCTAACCTGGGTATAGTCGTTGGTTTAATCGGTGCTACGCGATTTTTTGATGTTAAAAGACGAACTGTAACTAAATCATCGGAACTTATCGTTCTTACGTACACACATGCACCGTAGGCTCGTTCAGATGCGTCTACGAAGACATGAAGTTCATGTGTGATCGCGTCATCGCTAAGAACCCACCTTGGTATTTTTATTGTGTTTATATATGGCAGGGTATTTGCAAAGGAGCGCCAAGGAGTAAGGATGTCTTCTGGAACTTGCTCGTCCCAGTCACACCTTGCTATCCACAGCCTTTGCATGACGATTTTAGCCTCTACAATACAAGGTCCCACCAGACCAAGGGGATCAAAAATTTGGCTAATTACCGATAAAATGTGACGCTTTGTTATCGGGCCGCTGGTGTCTATGTCGATAGAAAAAACTAGACTATCAGACTCACACTTCCAGTGTAACCCTAGCGTTTTGGATGATACATTCCTGTCGAGGTTTAAATTAACGGAATCTATAGGCTCACCAGTAATTTGTGTCATCACCTGCGGACTGTTCGACTTCCATTTGCGAAGATTAAATTGAGCTGAAGCCAAGATCGAGCTAACTTCTCTACCTAACTCTATCGTCTCTTGTATAGAGCTGCTACCGCTAATGTAGTCGTCTACATAAAAATCTCTCTCGATAGAGTCTTTCACCCTTTTGGAAGTGGCAGCCGCTGAAAGACTGACCAAACACTTTGTTGCCAAATAAGGAGCAGATGCAGTACCATAGGTGACGGTATTTAAACTGTAGGTTTTCAACGGTAATTTAGGATCAGCCCGAAAGATAATTTGTTGTAAACAACGTTGAGGTGGTATAATTAAAATGGCTCTATACATTTTCTCAACATCAGCCGAAATGATGTACTTATGTTGTCGAAGACGGAGGAGTATTGAAAAGAGGTCATCCTGAACAGTAGGACCTACCATTTGGATATCGTTGAAGGATAATCCAGATGTTGTTACGGCTGAAGCGTCAAAGACAACACGAAGCTTAGTCGTAGAGCTCGACTCCCTAACGACACCATGGTGAGGTAAAAAATACTCCACCTGTCCCTCAGAGTGCAGGTTCCTAGTCGTGCTGTTTTCTGTCATGTGACCCAAACGCTCGTACTCTTCCATAAAGGTTAAGTACCGTTCTTTAAAAACGTTGTCACGCAGAAAACGACGTTCTAAAGACATGAAACGACGTTTAGCCATCTCAAAGGAATCGCCTAAGACACTCGGTTTGTCTTTCAGTGGGATAGTCACCACAAAACGACCACTATCGTCCCGAGTAGTATGAAGACGAAAGCTTTTTTCACAAGCTCTTTCCTCCTGAGACAAGGAATGTTTAGAAGAGACTGAGTCAAGTTCCCAGAACTTTTCTAAGTTGGTATGCAGATCAGTCATTATGGCCTTGTTACAGTAGTGTGATTGCTTAGACGTGGGAGGATGTGATGGAAGAGCCACAGGGCCTGACACAATCCACCCGAACTTGGTTTCGAATAGTTTAGGCTTATTCTTACCTAGGTTAATAGATGTAGCACCTAGGACATCCCAAAATACCTCAGCGCCAACTAAAATGTCAATTACTGACGGAACATGAAAAGAAGGGTCAGCTAGATGTATGTCTGTCGGTATGGGTATGCTATTTACATTTACTAAATTACACGGCAAGAATTTAGTAATCTCCCGCAAGATAAAACAATTAATTTGTGTTTTATAATCACCGGTGCGAGACTCAATACAAAGGTTACAAGACTGTGTACTAATTGAGGTTTGGTTGTTTATACCTGTGATAGTGGAGCTAGTGCTACGCCGAGGCAATCGCAGCTTATTGCAAAGCGTCTGAGTTATAAAATTGGCTGTGCTACCGTTATCCAGCAGTACTCGGGCGTCGAATCTCTCCCCGCTGCCGCTGACCACTGTCACCAGCGCTGTGGAAAGTAAAATGTGCGAAGCAGTATTTTGTTGTAAAGAAGTGTCACTTGATAAGACGACACTATCTGGAGTGCTAATAGGTATAATAGGTAAAGGGGCAACTCCACATATGTCAACAGGTAGGGCAACACTATTAGAACTGCTAGGCATTGGGTCTTGAAAGTTGGCTGGCCTAGACTGCTCAACATGCAAAAGCGTATTGTGTTTGGCTTTACAATATTTACAATGCGACAATCTACATTGTTTTGTTAAATGACCAGGGCGTAAACAATTAAAACACACTTTATATTCTTTTGTTTTGTTAATGCGTGTTTCTATTGGCAAACTTCGAAAATTTTCACAAGTGTACATAAAATGATTTTTAGAACATAAGGGACAAATAATTTTATTATTATAGGTTTGAATATTAGATTTTTGATTTTTATTATTATTTTGATTTTCACTACTATTACTTCTTGCTACAATAAAAGTTCTAGGTTTATTTTCTACTTTGTTTACTACTAATCTATCTAAGTTTTGATTTTCTATCGTTTCTAACAAATCAGCTTTATTACTAATAAACATGCAAAATTGAGATAATGTTGGTGATTTAGACAATGTATTGCGGTGTTCTTCCCAATTTCTACTAGTAACGGAATCTAATTTACTTGACATCATATATACTATAAGCGTGTCCCAATACTCTGTGGGCTCGTTCAATGTTTTTAGTGCTCGAATATTTTTATTTATTGTGTCAATAAGACGACGCAACGAAACACTGCATTCGTTAGTAACATGCTCAACATTGAACAACGCCTGCACATGATTGTTTACTAAAAGCCTACTGTTGTTATAGCGTTCACACAACAAATTCCATGCCATTTCGTAGTTGTCACCTTTAAAATCAATGTTTTTTATAATTTCTTGTGCGTTGCCTTTTAGCGACGCACGAAGGTAATGGAATTTGCTGATGTTGTCTATGCAGCTGCTACTGTGGATTAGTGAGGAAAAGGTGTCTCTAAACTCAAGCCAGTACTGATAACCACCATCAAAATGAGGCAAATCTATTTTAGGTAAGCGTATAAAAGCATGTTGCGATGCACCTGTGTTTTTTCCTGCCGCCGAGCCCGCCACAGACCCGTAGTCGCTGCCGCTGGCAGACGCCAGCAAGCTGCGTGCCTGTGCTGCGAGCGCATGATAACGCTCTTCGAACTTGGCCCGCTCAGCGTACGCGTCCTCCGGCTTGCCCGATAGTATTTCGATCTCCAACTGTAAATTGTCAAATTCGTCGTATAAGGCGTCAAATTTACTTAAACGACCTTCCAATTCGATGCGTTGCAAATTGGAAAGTTCCTGGCGGCTATTGATGGTATCTAGGTGAGTGCTGAAGTTTGTAAGCTTTGCCTTCATGGCACTACGCTTGCGAATTAAAGTCTCCTCAACAGACATCGCTAATCGTTAATGAAAAGACAAAAAATAAAGAATTAATGTAGCAAAGGAACTATACTAAAAAGAAATGAAATATAGTATGCACAAAATTGCAATCGATTGCTGACGTGCGTTCGAGCGACCTTGACCTACTCAGTCAGCTGTCGTGTACCGGGCTAACGGTAAACAAGTCAAGCGAAAAGCTAAGCGCAGGCAATCGTGTGGATGGTTCAAATGTGCAATACAAATTGTGAAAATGATGATGATGACCACTAAAATTCGACTCAAATATTAGCGAAGGTAGTGACACAAAAAAAAAATGTTTTGGAAAAAAAACGTACTTTAAAAAGGGTTGAAAATAGGAAATGATTGGAACAAACTCACAAAACCTCTGTCGTTATCCACAAGGTAACCTGATTTCTCCCGCGAAGCGATGACTCAGATAAAATATGCAGCTAAGTTCTTGAAGACTTCGGGAATCCTTCTTGCGTTCGTTCCGTGATCAGCTTTCCTTATCTTCCAACTTGTAAGGCGACTTCCCGCGATAGTAGAAGAGATGACACGCAGTGACACGGCGATTTTGAACCGACGAATTCGAAGTCAAACGTTCGTTAAAAAATAAAACGGATTTTCGTAGACTTCGTTAAAACGGCGAGTTAAAAGACCATTTGAAGGACCATTTGTTAGGGTCCTAACTAAAGGACTTTAAATGAGAGAGAAGTGGACTGTATAACTGGTATATTGTATTATTATAATGTCGCGCGCGCGTCTGGTGTCGTCCGTGATCCGTGGCGAAGTGTCTCTGCTGGTGTGAAGTGTGGCGCCCGGCACCTCCGGCAATCGTCCGAAGTTCGCACGGGAACCCCCGGCGGCGGCGGCGCCCGAGCGGTCTCGATGATGCACGAACAGTTACCAAATAAATATTTAGGTGCAGTTATACATTTCTATATTCCATATAGGTTGTAATGTAGTATTTTATTTTTATTTTATACTAGCACCCGCTCGCGGTTTCTCCCGCGTGGTTCCCGTTCCCGTGAGAATATCGGGATAAAAAGTATTCTATGTTTTAATCCAGGTTATAAACTATCTGTATGCCGAATTTCATCCAAATCCATCCATCCGTTGCAGCGTGAAGAAGCAACAAATATACACATATACACACACAAACTTTCGCATTTATGTAGTGTGATTATTTTGTTTAGGAAGCTAACAGCATTAATCACAAGTTTTACTCGACATGTAATTGTTGACGAGATGGTTTAATCGAAGGGTAGGCAAATTACTTCGCTCTACCTTACGCGATGAAGTGCAGCCGGATTGCTCAAAGCCATACTTAGGTACCTTGCTGACCCGCAAGTATCTTCATCACACCTCATTTAAGGACTCGTGTTATCGAAAGGATACGTGGTGTGTATTAACTTGGTTTACCAATTGCAAACCTTATATTTAAAAGTCGCCTCTTTCTCAAAAAAATCATTTATACTCAGGTACACGCCAGCAGATTTGATCAGAAAGCCGACTTATCACGCGACTTGTTTTCCCTCGTGCCTCCCCCCTTCCCCCATTTACTTTTTTGATTCCCCCTCCGACGCTTAGCGGTAACTTTGAAAGTTCTTTGTACAGTTTTTTGGTGGCCTTTTTTGGGCCCGCTGTAAACGGATGTTTGATTCGAGGAACGTGAAGTAAGTGGAAAATGTAATAGGGAACACTGCACGCTCGTACGCCGTAGCTATTGAAGCGGGGAAATAGCGATTCAATTTTAATACATTATTTTTTAAGTATGACGCTGTAGTTTACGCGCTTGTATTAAAATTCATTATTATTAAAAAACCCAAATGCTACATAATTTAAAAATATTTAAATAAAGCATTCCATTAGGTAGTAAAAAAGTAAAAGTATTCCATTAGAGAGAACACACAATTGAAACAAAGTTGTCTTAATCTTGACAGTTCAATAACTACTTACATGCGATTTATATAGTTAATTACACAGCTCCCACGCACATATGTATATTAATTAATTGATTCATCGATTTGTGTTAATTATAAAGTCATGCGTAAGAGTATTCCATATTTTTATCACGACTGGCAACCGCTAGGCCTTCATCTCTTGATGGCAAGTGACAATAAGGCCGATGCGATGGCAGAAGCGCTCTTCAACCGAAATACTCGAATCCTGTGCAACTACCTATCTTACCTCCTTACCTCAAACTGTTGGAACACAACAAAGCTACGAAATTGTTGTTAAAGCGACAATTGACGACCTCCTTGGTCGAGTGGTTTGTACACCGGTTTTCATGGTGTCGCCATCTCTGAGGTCCCGGGTTCAATCCGCGATCGGGTCAATTTAGAAATTATTGTTTTTCTAAATTGTCTTGGGTCTAGGTGTTTTCTATGTATAATAAGTATGTATTTAAGTATTTTAAGTATGTTTATCCGTTGTCTAGTAACCATTTAACGAGTTTCATAACGAAGCTTCTCTTGGGCTAGATAATTGGTGAGAATCTAGGAAAATTTTAGTTAAATAAAATAATAAATATAATAAAATTTCAGATAATGTTGTGATGGTAGTTAGTGAGCTAGACTTAAAACAAGTTTTACCACCAAACAAAACCAAGTAGAATATATATACCTATACCTCCATTGGAAGTCGAACCTGTGGATTCTGGGACCAAGAGGTATTTATCTCTAGACACAGAAGCGGTTAAAATATACAGGAGGTCCTCATAATATACATAAATTTAGAATTGCGGTTCCCATAACCCTTTTTCTCTATAATCTTACAGTTGGACGATTGAAACTTAAGTTTTTTATGTGTGCTCCCACTTTGAACGTTCAAGCTGATTCTAAAAACAAACTTGAAATCTGCAGCGCAATACGACAGAAGTGTAAAGTTCGAAATAAATAAAATCTAAGCAAGATAGCTGAAAGCTTAAAAACAAAGTGCTCTAAGAAGTTGGAAGCATTATCAGCGCTTCCAGTTTCGATCTTTGTTTTCGGCAGATAAGTGATCTAACGCCGGTATTCTATATCGGCGAATCGAAACAAATACTAAAGAAAATAAAGTCAATATAAAATTTTGTCTTGTATTTACTTTTTCTGGGAATGTTGCCCTGAGTCTTTTAGGTCTGAAACCGGTTGTCTTATGTAAGTAAGTAATTACTTGGCGGTAATTTGCTGCTCCGAGTATGATGCCTGTAATTTAATTTAGATAGTAGGACTATCATTGTCACATTTATTAGAGTAATTTTTAATGGGAGACTTGCTATGTTTTTTTGCAGGGCGATAATGATTCTTAACTACACATCGTAATTAGACGCTAATAGTTTAAACTTAGATCATCTAAGAGTTCAATAATAAAAAAAAATGAGATTTTTTTATAGGCAATACATTTGAACTTTCCAGAATAGGCCTTTCTAACACAAAGTTTTACAGGCGCATTGCCGTTTGCGATATTTTTTTTACAGTGCTTCACTGTTGTCTAAGTTAGAAAAGGCGTATACTCAGCATTTGAACAAATACGAGGCAGTGATGGTACAATGATAGTGAATCTAAAACTAAGTAGCTCTTCTGTCGTTTCGTTGTTAGAACACTGGTTTAGTTATTAAAAAAGTACAGCCTTCCCGGTAGCATAATGGTCAGTGCAGCCGCCCGGATTGCGGAAGACCCAGGTTCAATACCAGGTTGGGAAGGCATTTAATTTTTTCACTGTATTTTATAAATAATTAATTCAGCTTCAGTGCTGCAATTAGCACTTAAAAAATAAAATAGTAAAACTTACACTGTTTAAACCAAAAGGTTATGTGTGCCACCCAGCCTGCTTACCGATTAATGTAGGTATGTGATGGTAATGATGATGATGATAAATGTATTTTTTTTATTTGGTGGCCTAGCGGCAAATACCACAAATCGGAAGGTCCTGGGTTCGATTCCCTACTCGCATTGCTCGCAGGACTGATGGCCGCTGCGGCGGAACAGTTCTCGAGTGGCGACCGCTTTTTTTTTTTTAATAGAAGGAGGCATGCGAGCAGGCGGGTCACCTGATGGCAATCACCGCCGCCCATGGACACCCGCAAACCTAAAGGAATCGCAGATGCGTTGCCGGCCTTTACCGGAAAACGCAGTTTAGGGCCGCAGGCCTCCAACAAGGTAGATCGACGATCTGGTGATGGTCGCGGGTAGCCGCTGGAGCGAGCAGCACAAAACCGGCCGTTATGGAGATCCTTGGCAAAGGCCTCAAGGTCTAAAGAGACCTTGAGGCCTTTATCTAGCAGTGGACGTCTTTTGGCTGAGATGATGAATCAACCCGTTGAAAAGCAAATACCTATAGCGATGAGTGTAAGACTGATTTCAACGATGGAAGCTTATGTCCAGCGGACTTAGACTATATTTTACTTTTTTTATTACAATTACAGCCTTATTGGGTTGAAAGAACTGAATCACCCAGTTTCAATGAATAATTGTTATAATGAAGGCTCGCGTGTTGATCGTGTTTCGAGATAGAACTAAACGAATTGATGAGGTGCATGTACTCGCTAACATGAGGGAAGCTTACAACTAATAATCTGCGGGCCATGACGATATCAGTTTGGTATCGCTAATGCCAATTTATAGTGTGTGATTAATACTATTAATATTATAAACGCGAAAGTTTGTTTGGGTGTTTGTTACTCTTTCACGTAAAAACTACTGAATGGGTTTTGGAAGAAATTCGGCATACAGATAGTTTATAACCGGGAATAACACATAGAATACTTTTTATCCCGATATTCTCACGGGAACGGGAACCACGCTGGTGAAACCGGGGACCACGCGGGTGCAATCGCCACTACTTAGTTATTTATACAGACTGGTTATTTAGTTCTTCATTTGTTTAATAAAGTTATATAGTTCTGTCTTTAAAATTCTTCATTTCTTTCTTTAAAGTTCAATATTGCAATAGTTGCCGTTACAATGGGTAACAAATCTAAGTTAATTTTATTATTACATAATGTTGGCAACATCCAAGAATACCTGTTGAAGTGGAGGATAGGGCTGAAGATGGAACGTAGTTTAATAGGAATTCTCAACCACTAAGGATTCGGTACGATGGGGATATTATGACGTTACCTTACTCACAATTCTGTTACAAGTAACTTAGTGTTCATAGTGATAGGCTTCGATATTAGGCCATATCAAGCCTTTGAGGAATTGGTTGACTTATCTCTAACGATTTAGTAAATTTGCCTAAGCGGTTTAGTTGTTATATAAATTAGTAAAAACTCCAATTGTATGCTAAGATTGCGAAGTGTTTATATTTATACGAATTCTAAATCAACTCATTCATCAGTCGAGTCTCATCAATTCTCAAGTTGAAATTGTGTACAGATCAGAATTAGCCCGACCCCCATTCAAAATAGGTACCATTTTATTAAGCACATAATCACCATCAGCTTCAACACATAAGATTGATCCGGTTTTGTTTTTATTTTGCTAAAATTTGTGTTTTGTCAAATATTAACGTGAAACATTGGTGGGTTATTAACCGTTAAGTGTCCGTGAGCGTGCATAAGTATTGGCAAATGAAACAATACAGTGCAACGTCTCTTTTCAAATTCTCTGAAAAAGTCCGCGTGAGGTCTTAGTAAGGCCCATATCTTTACTAAGATACTTAAAGAGTTGGGGGTATATCATTTCTCACTTCTCATTTCTCATCATCTCAGCCAAAAGACGTCCACTGCTGGACAAAGGATATCATGAGGGGATTTGCCATAATCGCCACGCTTGGCAGGCGGGTTAGCGAACGCAGCAGTTGAGAGTTAACCTCAGAGAGATGCTGCTGCCAGTCGGCTTTTACGACACCCACGGGAAGAATTGGGGTGGTGCAATTCTTTATCCCCGGCACCACACAGGGCACCCACGGGACTTCTCATTTCTATTATCATTCATCATCATCATACAGGATGGAAATATTTTTTATTTATATGTATTACTTGCAAGAAAAAATACTTTGACACCAGTGTCAAATGTGCGCTTAATGTGCTCGCACAAAGCCAAATCATCTAGAAGAAAGATAGAATAACTCGGTAAGTACCACAGAACAATACCTATAGCTTTAGTTAATGTTCTGAGTTCAAGTACAAACCAATGACAGAAATGTCATGTCAAAATATTAGCCTAATCTTACTTATCTGAATTACCCGTAGAAACATCGGCGTCCGACTATAACCCGCATCGGAACGACCATTCACACCAGACGTTCGGACACGACGAAAGCGTACGAATTAATGACGCTAATAAAATAAATGTGCGACATTCGTTTACACGTCGCAGTGTTTATGTCTCATTTAAGGCGACATACACTTTTACAACTGCGCCGTAAAGTCGTCCCATGTGGCGTTCTTTATCAACCCGCGCCGCAATGAAGGTTCTATGTCGCCTAATGAGACGTCTGAGTGAATTCTGACGTTTGTATTAGTTGTCATTTGTTTGTTTATGGCTCGATTGCTTGGGTGATGTCTATTGGACCCATTAATTGCTACCGCGGTTGCTGTTACTAACACGACCATGAGATGTATTACTTACAAATTAAATGTTTCAATCGCAGTTTAATTCATTTAAACGAGGAGCTCGATAGCGTAGTGTTAAACGCGGTCGGTCTGAGATCGCTGAAGTTAAGTAATTTTTGCAAAGGCCGGTCATCGGATGGATGATCAAAAACCTCTCGTTCCTTTGAAGGCACGTTAAACCATAGGTCCCGGCTGCATTAGCAGTTAGACATATACTTTACAACTGCGTCGTAAAGTCGTCCCACGTGGCGTTCTTTATCAAGCCGCGCCGCGAAAAAGTTTTATGTCGCCTAATGAGACGTCTGAGTGAATTCTGACGTTTGTATTAGTTGTCATTTGTTTGTTTATGGCTCGATTGCTTGGGTAATGTCTATTGGACCCAATAATTGCTACCGCGGTTGCTGTTACTAACACGAACATGAGATGTATTGCTTAGAAATTAAATTTTTCAATCGCAATTTAAATGATTTAAACGAGGAACTCGATGGCGTAGTAGTCAACGCGGTCGGTCTGCGATTGCTGAAGATAAGCAACTTTTACTAAGGCCGGTCATTGGATGGGTGACCAAAAATTTATCAATTGTGTTCCTTTGCATGCTTTTGAAAGGCACTTTAAATCGTAGGTCTCGGTTGCATTAGTAGTTCAACATACACTTTTATAACTGCATCGATAAGAGATGTGTCAGGAATTAAGTGACACAATCAATGAAACAGCTTAAATTATTTTAAAGTTGTTATGTTGCAATTACATTGCATAATTATTATTGAGACCGAAAAAATCATTAAAACTTAAGGGTGCGCCGTCCATAAGTGACAAGTGTCATATGTTTTATTTGAAATGTCGTCGTCCATATTTATTTGATGCCGCGCGGCCATACTAATTTAGTATGGGGAATTTAAGGTGCTTAATAAAAAATAATTATTTAAATAACCACTTGATGAATCGAAAATATAGTCTAGCAATTTGTAGTTTATCCATTGATGATTGTTTAGACAAAATCAGAGGTACAATAATTTAGATAAACTATAAGAAATCTACTAAACGCCGCCACTCGTTTTCATGATTTTTGCCCAACTTTAAATGATATTGTAGAAAAAACTATAGCGTGTTATGAGTTTATGGTTCTGACAAATTGTAAACACGTTCCCTATGATACTAAATATATACTTTGTTCATTTAATACGATAGTATTTTCAATTATATCTACTTAACCGTAACTGCATTTTTGGCATTTTTTTGTCGGCGCACCCTTAACAAAGGAACTAATTTATTTGTAGCTTAGTTAGAGAGTACGTAGTCTGTGACATAAAAAATATAGGTAACATTTTAACGATCATAAGAACTCAAGGAATAAATTACTGTGCCTGCGAATCTGAAAAAAAATCAGGCTTTGCGATACTAAAAAGAACTTTATAGTCTATTTCATTGCCTACGTTGAATTTGCTAAAGGCGGAATAAAAATGAAATGAACGAAGGTTTCCCTTTACAGACTGCATCAATAAGCTTCGTTTAGGGTTGATTTATAATGAACGATTGGCGCGATTTATGAGTATCACGTTCCCATCAACGCAGGTTTATTCATTATTGCACTGCACTTATAATATAGGTACTGTAAGGAGGTTATATGCAGCTCATAGTAAAAGTTAGTTTATTAATATGTAAGCCTCTTTAGTCTGGATGAATATTTGAATCATCGAACATGTAACATTAAAAAAGTTTGCAACGGTTTGACACAGTCGTAGACAGGCGCTAGACAGCTCAGCTAAGAGTCGAGGTGCTCTGAGATCGATTTAATCTAATGTAATGTATTTATTTTAATACACAAAGTTAAATGCTACTGTCATTCTTATTTTATATCCTAGTAGGGTTTCCTAAGTAGTGGGAACCTTACAGTACCTAATAGGCATATAGGTATAGGTTTTGTAGAGATATATAGTAGTTAATGGGAGTAGTAAATAGAGCTGCTTTATTATTTCCTGAAACTATGCAAACAAAAGAGTTTCGAAACATATAAATAAATACAATATAGTTTGTGATCACCATAAACCCACCACTTTTAGCAAGCGTGGTGATTAAGGAAATTCCCATTAAATTAGCAAAAAATTTGATTTCAATAATGGAGGCTTTTGCACAGCAGACTATCTACTAATACAAATACCTAAATCGTTGACGTGTTTTTAAACTCTTTCTTTAAAATTTATAATTTTCTCATATTGTCTGTAATATTACTTAACAATGTATAACAATACTCATTTTGTAGGTTTTAAGGTTTTAATATTACTATGCGTAAAATAAAATAAAATATGTTGAATCAACCATTACTTTACATAATAAATACTTAGAGCTTATAAATTTTCTAAGTCGAAGCTAGAACAACTTTTGTCAAGTTTCGCAAAGTTAACTTAAGTTAAAGCAAAATTGCCAATAGCTATTTGCTAGAAAATAATACTAAACTTTTATCGTGTTAATAAAGTGATAAAGTTTTGTAATTATGCGTGACTTAAAAAATATCAAAAACATAAACAGGTTCTTCAAAGTTAGATGTGGACCCTCGGGTTTTGTAACGAGTGTTTGGAAAGGGAGAGTCAGAATGAACGAAGGTGAAATGATAACTGTCATTTCTGACGTTTCCGTCACGAAGTCCCAAGTTTGTATCACTTTGATTTGAACGTGCGGCACGATGCTCTAACGATATCGTGAACTATTCAGAAAGTAAACTTGAAAAAACAAATGCACATCTTTGGTTAGCAACAAGCAGTCTTTAATCAACCTTTTAGTAGTAAATGGTAAAATAGATGAACCCAATAAGTTAAACCTTTTGTAATTGCAATACGATTGAAAATCAATTTAAAAGGAGATCATTCGGGCTCCATACATTTTTGGGCCTTTTCTGAAAGTGCTGGCCAACAAAAAAAAAATAAGTAAGGTACGTATTGTTAGAACTAGCCATTTGGAGTAATAGTTAATATGACACAAAAATTGTAGGATTGCTCTGAGGCTGAGCCAAGTTATACAAGTTCGATAATTCATCATTTTCATACATTTATTTATTTTTCATTTTTTTTTCGTATCAACTTCAAAGCGGTCGCTTGACGCTTCACAATGACAATTGCTTCGGATCATTAGTTCTAACAATATCTATCAATAAGTAGGTACAGTCAAGTTCAATAATATGTATACACTTTTGACAGTTAGTAACCTTTATTTACCTTGTAATAAGAATCAACATCTGTCAAAAGTGTATACATATTATTGAAGTCGACTGCACTTTTAGGAAAATGATGAATCTTCGAACTTGTATAACTTGGCTCAGAGCAATCGTACAACTTTTGTGCTATAGTAACTATTACTGCAAATGGCTAGTTCTAATAAAACGTACCATTTTTTTTTTGACTGGCACTTTCAGAAAAGGCCCAAAAAATTATATCCTTTATTACGCTGAACCCAGTCAAATGGTAAAGAGTTTAAAGTGTAAACGCATGCAACATTTTTGCGAGCTTACAACTGTGTATTTATGGTATTATAAAATTTACAGGTTTTTGTAAATTTGAATAAATAAAGCATAAATATCTGTAAAACTACATGTGTATAAACAATAAAAACGTTTCTGTATTATATGTTGTTTTCCTTAGTTTGGTTGATTGATTTACTTATACCTATCAAAATCAATTATAATAGGAATATAGCAATTTTTATGTTAATCTCTTTGAAATGGGTCAAATAGAACTTTACTTATTTGATAGCAAATTTTCAGATTTACTGTTATTCTTAGTAAAATAGTGAGTGATTTAAACTAATGATCCTTTTTTTTCCCCCACATAGTCGTCGTCAGCCATCAAAACAACGTTTGTAAATAATTTCGCAACCAGCATAACAAAATATCTCAATATAACGTCAAAAGCGCGCATAATGTGCTCGATTTACCCAACCAAATAACATAATAAGCAAAAGCATCTGCATTATGCAACAGTACGATTCGAAAACGCTAACAATGAACCGCCACCGTGTGAAACCGGGTGCAAAACGCTAGTTTATTGCATGATCTAATCGCATCGGTGCCGACCGCATCGATATAGCACGAATCTCCATCTTATAATGTAGTGGGAACCATTGTTTGCATATGAACTCTTTGGTTGGGCACAAAGAAAATATTGTATTGTTTATAGCATTTGCTATATTTTAAGTTTATGACGGTGAGGAGCTCGATGGCGTGGTTAACGCGCCTGGTCTGCGAGTGCTGAGGTTAAGCAACTTTTGCAAAGACCGGTCATCGGATGGGTGACCAAAAATTTATCATCTCGAGCTCCTCCGTGCTTCGGAAGGCACGTTAAGCCGTTGGTCCCGGCTGCATTAGCAGTCGTTAACAACCACCAACCCGCACTGGGCACGCGTGGTGGTTTGTGGCCCTTTCTCCCTATCCATCCATAGGGAAGGCTCTTGCCCCAGCAGTGGGGACATAAAATGAGCTGATGATGATGATGATGAAGTTTATGACTCCTGCTTTGTGTAGAGAGTATGTTGAAATGTAGGTGCCAGAAAAATAAAATTGTGATAAACAAAGCCTTTGTATTCTTTTCGAATATACATCCTAACATATTATGTCTATGTCATTATTATTTATCAGGCATACAGATAGTTGCAGTTTTGTTTTATCTAAAAAATGTGATTTGCCGAAAGTGTACAGAGTAAACAGTGACAAATTAAACTAAACAGGTCAACGTCACTTTTAAAAATTATATCAAAAAGTTTGCGTAACGCCTCATTGCCTTGAGTTTCATTTATAATTCAACATGATTGTTCTAGTTGTATTCCCTATTAACACTGGCTATTGTACAAACCGTATATTATTAGACAGCTAAAAGAAAAAGAAAACTACAAACACGACTCATCACCTTCCGGCCAAACAGTTTTTGTTTTCTATTCGTAATAGTTTCAAATTCAGAATGCGGTCGTGATTTCACGGGAGCTTCTACTCTTGTGTTTTATTCATCCGGCCAGTTCAGCAGTCGTCGAAGTTTCAAATCTTCAGTCTGTATGTCCAGAGTTGTTTTACAAGCGCTGCCTGTGCCATAAGTGATCTGGTCGGAACTTTCGCCATGGGTGCTGCGACAGATGTTACGTCGCTTCGGCTAGTCACTAAAGATAGAACGTGGGAATTATATAGTCTATTCATTTCTACGACTTGGTATTTGTATTAAGATAGAGATATACATACATTGTAACACTTAAAAATTATAACATTGAACAATTTCTGTATTTTTTTTCGACTTGCAGCGTAGTAGTGCTTCTTAAATCGAGGCGACTTCAAGATTTTTTTTCAGACAAATGTAGGGTAGATCGGAAGACTCAAGAAGATCGTAGATCAATGCCACCCGCTTCGTTTTCTTGTATCGTATCGTCGTTTGCCAACTACGATCAATATTGCATTGCTGTCGGATCTTTTATGCTTATGTTCATCAATCTATTGACTATTTGGGTATTTAAACTATATGTGGAGCTCCACTCTCGTGTGGTTCGATTGGACTTTAACTGTGATGTCATCGGCCACGCACCATCATCAGCTCGAGAACTCCCGCCGCAAAGACTACAGAACGGGAATAAAGATTGGTAAGCGATATTTCTATATTTTTTTAAATGTTTGCAATTACATCAATGCTATATGTAGATACAAAATATTTTTTTTCTAGAAAACATTTCCCTCTTGAGCTTCCTGAGTGAGACTGGTTGATTTTTTCTAGTATCTCTTTTTAGTCTGACTTTTCTATCAGTTTAATAATTATAAGGAGTATACACCCTTTCATACCATCTTATTCGTGTCCAACAGTATAACTGTACCCGTAGTAATTTTTTTTGATAATTATTATCACTAGATACAAAAAATATATTGGGTACCTTGAACTTTGAGCAGATCGTACGAATGTGGCAAAAATAATACACAATACTATCGGCAAAGTCTAGACTTCCAAATTGCTACTAAAACCAATTGACATCAAATCAGTTGTTTGTTCTGCTTCCATTGTGTAGTAAAATAGAATGTAAATAAATAAAATAAAATAATTATAATTGGCTATATCCTCAAACGCTGTTGGTTTTCGGCGGGTTTTCATTTAAATTATAGATTAAAAACATTTCAATAATGTTTTATGTAGGTATCTACTATCTACTTTATTTTTTTATAATTATACGTCTCGTAAGTTGCAATTAGTTACAACTTGTCCAAATCGGTCGGTTTTTGTCGTTCATCAATATCCAAAATAAAAGACAAACCTTTTCTTTGATGTTATTAATTTTCCTATTATATTCATCAATATTAAACATTTTCAATATTTAAACTGTACATGAAAATATTGTATATAATTTTCTTTTATGAAAATTGTCAATGCAGCGTAGGTACCTACTATCAAAATTGGCAAACACTATTAAAGACAGACTTACTAAAGAATCGATTTGCTGCCGAGTTTCGGATCGAGACAAAGGGAACTCGAGCAAACTACAAAACACAAGCAAACACTCATAATGACATGTCATTAACACCTACTCGTGTTTACTGAGGGGAACATGTTCGCATATGACAAATAGAATTATTATTGGGACACACTGCATGTTGAGAAAATTATATTAAACTTAAAAGTAAAGCTCCAACAATGACAGAAAGTTGAATTCTGAAATAAAATTATTGTTTTATTAAATAAAATAGATGAGAAAGACTTTTTGAAATTAACAAAAATATTTCATGATTTATCTTGAGTTTGATAGGATCGTAAAAAAGCATTTTTTAACGCTACTTGGAATATATCATTTCGGTATTATCTTACTGTATGTACCCTGTGTATTTTTTATGAGATAAAAATATTCTGCTATGGCAATATTTGAACGAATTTTAGTCGCCTTAGAAGACAGTGTCTGTCTTGTCTACTCTTGAGTATTGAATACATATTGCGATAATATTAATAATTAGACAAAATAATGTTTAAATCATATTTGTTCATCACCGTGACATAGGAAATATAATGACCATACTACGGGCTACGGCCAATACACCCTAACTTTAATATATAAGTTTGCCACAATTATCAGCCATGTGTCTCATTCTATTAATAATTGACACCAAAAACTGTTACCATTCGCAATTTAAGTGTTCTATTTGCATTACCTTATTTGAACGACTTAAATGTCACATTTACTAAGCAAATCTAATAGTTACTGCGGACATATTCAGCTCTCTAAATTCTACATGTGGTGTTTCCGTTAATGAGATTAACCCTCCTGGGAACCGATTGGGAATGGAATAATTGTGGCCGACGAATTGTAAATGTAATCTGTGGCAGTGAGCAAGAGATTCTGGTGAACATTGTTGAAAATAACAATTGAAAGTTTTAGTGTGAACACTGTTAAAAATAACAATTGTAAGTACTATCAGTGTAGGGTTAAAGTAAGGTTCAGTTAATGGTTACAACTTTATTGCAGGTACACGCGATTAATGTTGCAAAAGTTGCATTTTTGTTACAAATAGTGCATTTGCTAATTTAGGTAAGCTGCTGTTACAAATATGCTGATTATCACATTCTAGTGGTCCACATTAATTCCCCTTCATCATCTTCATCATCAGCCCATACCAATTCACTGTTGGACCTATGTCTAGCAGTGGACTTTTAAGTGCACGCCACTTTGCACGATCCGCGGCTACTCTCATCCAGCTCCTGCCATTCCCCTTAATCTATAATATGTAACGAAAACATAAATGTTGAAAAAAAATTCCACGAGCAGGATTTGAACCTGCACCCTTCTGCAAACTGAAACCCGCCCGTTCGGCGGGCTGGTTAGAACCACGATAGCTCAATTGGGAGAGCACCTGACCCGGTATGTCAGAAGGGTGCAGGTTCAAATCCTGCTCGTGGAAACTTTTTCAACATTTGTGTTTTTGTAATTTGTTCGCAACAAAATTTGCGTTAAAAATTATATAAACAAAACAAAAAAAACATTTAATAATATATAACGAGTAAAATATATATTACATTACTTAGCACTTACACGCATATACGTGTATATAGTGTCATTTAATAAATGCATTTAATAAAACAGTAACCCAGTTATTTTAAACACATATTTTTTACAACTTACTATTTTAACAAAAAAAAAGAAATAAACAGGATAGGATTACATAAAACGATAATGCAACCAGAATTCGCAGTCACGCCAACAACCTCACTATTCTCATTTAGCAACAAGCAAATCTGCATACTTAATTGAGACAAAGTCAGTTTTATGAAAGTAGCATTGCATTAATACTTTCAGCTCACAATTCCGAATTAGAGAATATAGATTTTTTTATCGTAACGAGCGTTCTGCTTACAGAGAGCATTGCAATATTAACACTTGAGAGCACGAAGAACTGAAACAAACTACGTTAGACCAACCTACTGTGTATAATAGATGAATGACTTTCAAACGAATACTAAATTAATTTCTGAGCGAAAGAGGAAATGTGCAAACGGCCAGACTTGAACAATAAAAATTGTGTAGTTTGCAAGAGTTTGTACAGACGAAAAATAATATGGCCGCGCACAATAGGCTGGGTTTGGGATTAGTTTCGATATATTTGAAAAACAGGTGTTGAAAAAATCTCCACGAGTGGGATTCGAAACCGAACCCCATGACTGTCCACTGAGTGTCCAACCAAACTTGCGTAATTTTTTTTTTTTTGACATTTTCTGCTTCACCGGGCTTGTTTGGGGGCGGCGAGAAACTTAAAGAGTTCCTCAAGCCGTGTGAAACGAATCACCTTCGGAGGTTTTCTTGAGGGAACGGCATCACGCACTAGTGCGTGTCCCCGTGCCCTACCAGATTCTCCAAAGGGCTCGGATCGGATCGGGGATAATATAATAATATAACATATTCATAAAGATGATGATTTAGAATTTCACCGGGAAATCTATGAAATCAGAAAGTAAAGATTAGTCTGTATACTGTTCATCCGCTAGGCTGAGCTTTCCCACATGCAACATTGCAAGTTTATGAAGAGCTCGTAAGTACTTTATTAGTATCCATGTAAACATTATTATTCCTTCCAGACGATGGGCAGCAGCATCTCTCTGAGGTACCTAACCCTCAACCTACTGCGATCGCCAACCCGCCTGCCAAGCTTGGCGATTACGGCAAATACCCCTCATATCCCTGGGGGAGGCCTTTGTCCAGCAGTGGACGTCTTTTGGCTGAGATGATGATAATGAAACATTATTATTGTAGGCTGATAATAAAATACCAGATTCTAATGAACACTTCTAAGCAACGTACACACGCCTGCACATCAACCTACCACAAACTGTCAAATTTCCTCAATAGTTTTTGAACCTTAGACACATGGTTGAAAATGTATTGAAGAAATTTGACAGTTTTGGATAGGTTGATGTGCAGGCGTCTGTACCTACTTCAGGTTGCCAAGTATGAGTTTTGTTTATTATCCGTATTCAATCGATTACGTTTGCGAAAACGAAAATTAGTATGGCAAAATTGTAACTCTTCTCGTATGTCGCCAGGGGGCGCTGCTTCATTGCCATACTAATTTACGTTTTCGTAAACGTGATCGAATGTCAGATCAAACTCTTTCTAGGCACCCTGAAAACTCTACTTCTTCTTCAGCATAATGTTCTTATGGCACATACTACCTTCCTACCTACCATGTTGGTGTTGATGATGGTAAAGAAAACTAACTTTTGTGCTTATATTTAGTTTCTAGCTATTTTTAAGTTTATATCTCATTTCAAGCAAACTGTAAAGTATATATGAGAAATAAAACTTTTAAATCGAAAGAATGGCTTGCGATTTAATTGTCAAATCAAACATAAATGGATTCAACATTAAATTTTGTGTAGTCAAAGTTCTGGAACACCAAAAGCGAATAGTTTCCATCCGGATTCTGATCTGTGTGATCCTATGACGGGATCGCCCGTCATAGGATCATACTACTAATGTTTGTGTTCAACTACGTTTACTTCCATCGGGAAGTAAACGTTTGCTAGTTGAACACAAATGAAACAGCGCTTCAATAGGTACACCGAATGCTTACATTGCTAACTGAATATTAAAGCCAGCTAACGTTCATTTACCAACATGTAGGATCATCAAATGCGAGATTCTGTGCATATAAAAATAATCCTATGTATTAGGCATCGATACATATTGCCTTAATTTTTATGTTCTTTATACGTCCTCATCATCATCATCATCTCAGCCAAAAGTAGTCCACTGCTGAACAAAAGCCTCCCCCAAGGATTTCCACAACGACCGGTTTTGTGCTGCTCGCATCCAGCGGCTTCCCGCGAACTTTACCAGATCGTCGTCGGTCCACCTTGTTGGAGGCCTGCCCACACTGCGCTTTCCTCTTTCCAGAATGTACGAATTTTAAAACAATCGTGTCCTCAAAATATCGGCATCTAATTTAATGTTACCTCGTCTTCTTTAACTGTAGAGCTGTGAGAACTGTGTAACAACTTTTGTTCTCGTATCATCATCATCATCATCATCATCATCTCAGCCAAAAGACGTTCACTGCTGGACAAAGGCCTCCCCCAAGGATATGAGGGGTATTTGCCGTAATCGCCACGCTTGGCAGGCGGGTTGGCGATCGCAGTAGGTTGAGGGTAACCTCAGAGAGATGCTGCTGCCAATCCTCTGGAATGGTTCCTTAGTCGGCTTTTACGACACCCACGGGAAGAGATGGGGTGGTGCAATTCTTTATCCCCGGCACCACACAGGGTAGGGGTTTTTCTCGTATGACTTATGGAAAATCCCAATTTTTTTTTTATCTTTCCTTAGATAGATCAAAACTGACCGAGTGAATTCGTTTGAAGAGACGTTCTTTTTTTGCGAATTTCGAAAAGTCGTAGAACATAAGTTGTTCAGTTTCATGGACTGAGTCACCACTTAAGAGGGTGTGCGTTTAATTTGTTACACGTTGTATAAAGGACGTTCGCTTTCTCTTTAATTTGTTTTATAAAAGCTCTTTTTAGTCTACCCCTTCCTTTTGTATTAGTACTTAGATAGTTCTTACTTCTTTAACTACCTCAGTGGTCTAGTGGTTAAGACCGCCGGTCTCAGTCCCAGAGGTCCCGGGTTCGATTCCCAGCGGGGGGTACATGTTTGTGTAGTCGGTTTGGTTGGTGGTAGGAATGTTTGTGCGCCTGGCTAGCTACCACCATCTTAGCTAAATATACATCAATGTTTGTAGCATTGTTGTGTTTGGGCAGCTAGAGATAAGATAGACAGTGCCTCAGTAGTAGAGGATTCCGGGTGAAATGCGCTTTCATCCTCAGCCTTATCATAATGGTGGGATGAAAGTCAAGTGCTTATCCATTGGTTTTTAAAAGGAAACTTCTTAACAAGTTCAGAGTCGTAGCTCGTCTTCACTTAACATCATGTAACAATGTATTCTCATTGTAACCAACGGAATCATGTTTGTTGCCAAACAAAAGGGATATCAAACACTTTTGTTGGCCGTAAACAAACGTTAGACAATCCACGAACGTGAGAAAAAATGATGGCGGAAGAAACAAGACGATTCTATATCAAAATGTTTGTAGGAACCGTTCGGCGCGGTACCTTTTATATTCTTACTTTAACATCAATATTTGCATTAATCAGTATAAATACTTTATCATCCTCGTCATCATAGTTAACCTTGGACCTATGTTTTATCTAATTAAAAAAATAACTAGTCTAGCTGGAATGTGTCTATATCTAAATTTAAAACGTGTGTACGTACATTTTTTGAAGGTAATGTTTGTTTTTATTGTAATGTACTGACGCGCCGCGCCTCGGGTCCTCAATAGTGTTGTTGCAATAGCGATAGTTTCACTATCGATACTTGACCTTGAAAAATAATCGATAGCGCGAATAGTCCTATCGAAAATATCGAAATGCTGTGATACTATCGATAGTATCGATAGTGAAAATTAGGTAATACTATTGAACTTGATATATACTATCGATTCAATCGATACTATTGAGATATGATACTATCGATAGTATCGATACTATCGATAGTATCGCGTTAAAGTAGTCGTTACTATCGATACTATCTATAAACTATCGACGCGTTTCGATAGTTTTGCTTCAGTAACTATCGACGAATTTTCGATACTATCGAGTGGGAATAATACGACACCTGGTCGTTAACACGGACACAAATCTACAGTATGTTTAATGTTCATGGAAGAGCTTGCGAACAAACGACGCTATGGATGAAACTCAAGTGTTATTTACCGAAGACGACGATAGATCATCATTAGATTGAGAGGCATTTTAAAATGGATACCCTTGAGAGAGAGTAGACGCACTTTGAATAGCTTTGTTGTGCTGTTTAAATTGGTTAATTCCGAATGGGATGCTAGTGAGCTGGTGGATCAAACTGGGTTTGTAGTTGGAAGATGCCGCACTCAGAAACTGTTTTATGTACCAATAACATCGTACAATGTGACCTATAATGATCTGCTGTATCGCATGTACAGAAATTATATTAAAAGTTGGAACTGCAATGAATATATTCCAGCACAGTTTAAAATCATTTTTAGCTAGTCTAAAGTCTCACAGTCAGAATGCTTCTTAATTAATAAGTTGTAATGTTTTCTTTTATTTTTTTCCTTCGAATAATGTCTTATTCTTGTATAATTTGTTTTTTAGAATTGGTAGTAGTTTGTGTAACTTAAATATTAACATTTTATTTGAATGCTGTGCACAATAGTCATTGGCTCCAAACTTTCATCATGTTTTTAGATAATATTACATTTAAGTATCATACTTGGTTTGCGAGTTGTTATTGTGTCATAAATAAATAAATAAATAAATTAGTTAAGAGTTCAAATTCGGCATATACAACTTTTTATGAGCAAGCAATAGTATCGAAAAACGTTCGACTATCGATAAGGAACAACTATCGGTTGGTTTTTTGCTGATACTATCGATAGTATCGATATTATCGATTGGTTTTTGATTGATACTATCGTTAGTATTGATACTATTGATCTTTAGCTATAGTATTACTTATTTTTATCAATCGATACTATCGATAGTATCGATAGTGTCGTCAAGGGTCGATAATTTCGATAGGACTATCGATAGTACGACTGATTTTCGAGGTCACGATAGTATCACGATACTATCGCTAAGGCAACAACACTAGTCCTCAACACAACGCCCGCCGCCTTAAAATGTTTTGACTAAACAGTTGCTGAATTTGAATAATGTATCCGCTCAAATGCTATCGTATTTCATACTTCCATTAGTAGACCCTCTTTTTAAAAGGTAGTTTGAAATTCTTGACAGTTCCTTGTGAAGGTTGATGTTTTTTAGATGAGCGGGAGTGAAAAAGAATTAAGTGAACGCCAAATTGTTTTATGTAAGTATACGAGTTTAAAGCATTAGACAACACTTAGTACGTAATTTTAAGAGTAGTGAAGACTTATGTATTCCTGACCTATGGAGGAACCTAGGTCGGGTTTTTATTATTTTTTACTGTATAAAATACATTATGCTGCATACTTGGAGATACCGCTAGTTTATGGGGCTCTCTTGTTAGTATAGTTGTACTTAATTAGCTCATTTACACAAACCCATTATAAATATCACTATTTTAAATTCGCGGTACCTCTTGTACCATTTGAGTGACTTGGTTTCTCTAATAATAAATGTACCTACCTCTTATATGTGTTAGTCTAAATTACGGCATACTCTTTCATCCAAGTTCGTTTAGTCATAAATGCTATTATGAACTTGATTGAAAGAAATACAAAACTCTTTTAGTACAGCAGGAAAATTCTTTTCTTATTATAAATAAATAATTATAGTTATTACACAGTCATGGGACAGAGAAAGGGTTAATTAGACCATAATTAAGTCTTTGTTATGGTCCCATGAGCCATAAGTGCTTAACAAGTACAATTGCTATTGTTTTTATTTTGCACTGATATTTTAATGATATTTAAATCATTTATATTCTACAGAAGGTAAAATACATGGTGGTAGAATTTTCAAAATTGGAAGCACTCTTATCATATCTACTTGACGGTGTGTGATGATATAGTCAAAGATCAAAACACATTTAATCCAGATTCCTCGACCACTGAGAAACTAATTAGCTATATTATAAGCTAAAAAATACTGAATTAAATTAATTTATTATAATTATTATATTATCTCTAACATTTTGCACACAATAATGCTACATGCTTGTTATGACAACAGACAAAATTTATGTTGGTGGTGATTTAAAACCAGCCAAGCTGAGTGCAATATTAATATTATGTATTGTATGTACTCTATATTGATATTATGTATATACTAGTGAATGGGTGCCGCCTGTGGAGGCTGGTCTGCTCTTGCATACTTATCTTATTTTTAGTATTATTCACTATAGTTTAACTTTGTTTTTCTTGAACAATTTTTTACTTTTATTAGAGTACTGTAGTGGTACTGTATGACATTGTGGAAATTGAAGCTCTTACTTTGATAACTTAAATTTTTTATTTTGTTTTTTTACATGTTGTGGTTGTCTTCTTTATTTTTTGTGTTTATTTGTAATGGAAAGCGTCCTGCTATGATAGACCATTTTCCAATATTTTTGACACTGTAAGCACATAAGTAAATATTGTGCTGTAAGGGAGAAAAGAGCTGGACACTTGCTGAGTTTCTTGCCGGTTCTTCTTAGTACAAGACCTCCCGCCCAGAGTAGACTTACGAACTGATGGCATAGTGACATTCACAAGAGCTACTTGTAGCCTAAACTGAAAAAATGATTTTTGAAATTTGAATTTTTGTAATCATACTACCTATTTCCTGCAAGGAATCGAACCTGTGACCTCTGGGTCTGAAACTGGTGGTCTTAGTGGTCTTGGTGGTTGTAGGAAGGTTTATTACATTATTGTTGATGTATGGAGCTTCTTGTTTGTAGGTAAGGAGAATTATGTAGTTGCCAAATCATAATGTTTTTTTTATTTTTTATTTATTTTAAAAAATACATCCGTTCACTTATTTATATATCTTGTGAAAAAATTCTACGTCCACCCGTCATTTGTGAATAAAATTTACTTTTTTTTTATAGCCTATCATTTACACAATCTAATGTTCTTACTACATACAAATTTTCATCAAGAGCCGTCACCCGCCCGCTTAAACTTATGAATACATTTTTTATAGCCTATCATTTGCATAGTCTCATGTTTTTACTACATACAAATTTTCATCATGATCGGTCAAGCCATTCTTTAGTTATAAGAGGACATACAGACAGACAAAAAATTCAAAAATCATAGAATTGGTGTCAGTGAGTCATAAAACGAATATTTATCCCAAAATTTGTCAGAAAAATTGCAAGTACAGACCTACAGATTTATATAGTAGTATTAGGTAACAAAAAGCGTTGAGTTAAAACGTAGTAAAACCTACATGCTCTTTTTTACTAGAGCTTTCAAACAAACTTTCATAAAAGTTCGCTATACAAAAAAAATACAAAACATTGTTTCGCACCCCATGTAGGTATTAACATACTTTCTTGTCATAGAGTAGTTTGTCCAAGTTGTTTTCAAGTGAGGTCTGGAAAGACCCTCTTTTAGTTACTAACAAACTTAATGGAGCGTAAAATCTTTTCTCACCTAGTTTGTCTGTAAGCAATTGTCGCAATGTTTGCAGAGCGGGTAGGTAATCAAATTAAAATATGTTTTCTATTTAGATTGTCACATGCTGGTATGGGACTTAATTGTATTATCTGTCTAACTTCGCCTGCATGTCGTAAGAGCCAACTAAGTGACGCTGATCCGATCCGAACCCTTCGGAGAATCTAGTAGGGCACGGTGACACGCACTTTTAAGTGTGTGATGCCGTTCCCTCTAGAAAACCTCCGAAGGTGATTCGTTTCGCACGGCTTTTCTTTTACGTACCTCGCCGCCCTTAAAAAAGCCCGGTGACGCTGAAAATGCCGTTTGAGGCAATCAGCAATCTCTCTCAGAAAAAAAACTAAGGGACGAGGGTTCCAAGATGGTCGCACATCAGGCGGTAGGCTAGCAACCTGTCACTGCTATTATCTATTGCACTGCGGATTCCTACATTGATTATGCTAAATGTGGCGTCGAGATCACTAAGGACGAGTTTACTCATCATCATCAGCTCAGTTTATGACCCCACTGCTGGGGCAAGAGCCTTCCCTATATTGGATGGATAGGGAGAACGGGCCAAGACACCGTACTCGTAGAACAAGGGTACGTAGAACCGGTTCACACGCGCTCTATACCAGGTACAGATATGTACCTGGGCGCTTCTCTCCTCCTCCACGGTCCGGTCTACCCGAGCCAAGGTCCGTGCCTTTAGAGGCGCCCTCGGGTGGTTCCGCTCCCCGATCCGATCCGAACCCTTCGGAGAATCTAGTAGGGCACGGGGACGCGCACTTTTAAGTGTGCGATGCTGTTCCCTCTAGAAAACCTCTGAAGGTGATTCGTTTCAACACGGCTCGAGGTACACTTTGCGTACCTCGCCGCCCCCAAAAAGCCCGGTGCGGTGACGCTGAAGATGCCGTTTGAGGCAATCAGCAATCTCTCTCAGAAAAAAAAGGGCCATAAACCACCACGCGGGCCCAGTGCGGATTGGTGGTTGTTAACGACTGCTAATGCAGCCGGGGACCAACGGTTTTACGTGCCTTCCGAAGCACGGAGGAGCTCGAGATGATAAAGTTTTGGTCACCCATCCGATGACCGGCCTTTGCGAAAGTTGCTTAACCTCAGCACTCGCAAAACGGGCGCGTTAACCACTGTGCCATCAAGATTGTGATGTGATTTTGATGCTGTGTCCTTTTGTTATTGTGTGTTTTTTTTCTTTTTTTTTATTGGTAATATCTCTCCTGATCTTAACTGATAATGAGACGAAGGTGGAAGCGAACTTCACCCGTAATCCTCAACTACAGAGATACTGGCTATCTATCTCCAGCTGTCCGAGCGCATTAATGCTATGAACATTGATATTATGGCGTCATATTTTATTTTTATTTTTTATTGTAGATGGGCTTGCTCTTGGCTTCATTCTAATCCCTAGGGCTAAGAAGATGCTGACGATGAAACAAGCTTGTCCAGAAATAGCCTATTCACTCGGGCTTTAAAAACTTTAGGGTTATATTCACTATTTAGATAAGATGGTACCTAGTAGCTATCCAGGAAGACAAACCAGCCCAACCACCAACCAAACCGTGTACACATTTACCTCTGCTGGAAATCGAACCCGGAACCTTTGGGTCTGAGACAAGTGGTCTTAACCACTAGACTAGAGAGAGTTGGTTAAAACTAATTTCATTACCATTTCAGTGGTCTTAACCACTAGACCAGAGAGAGTTGGTTAAAACTAATTTCATTACCATTTCAGTTTTAATTTCAGTTTAACTGTATTTGCCTACAATGCATGAAGAATAATTATTTCATTACATTACAAAACTCTTAGCAGAGAAACAAAGGAGCTGCTACTAAAGTCGCAAAAAATCCAAGTGCAATTTTAAATGAATGCTTCTGGTACCATAACGCAGTTTAGTTTTTGCATTTGCAAATGAATATTCCACCAAAGCAGCACAGCAAATGCACTTTATTATCTAAAGCGTTATGGAAGCCGCTCATAAATACATCGTAGAACAAATGCTGGAATATAACACGGCGAAAATATAAACAGTAAGGAAATATGAATTTCAAAGTAGGTACCCTCAAAGTGTCGCGTGGCACTAGAATGGGCGCCAAAAAAGCATAGTGCTTTTAACAGTAACAGTTTTCTTAGCCCCTCCATCTCGGACGCTCTTAATGCAAATTTTATTTATTCATGTAAATTAATATCTATTCTCCGGGACACCCAGTGAGGCGAGAAATTGAGTACGTGCAAAAATAAAGCGCGCCACCCGCCGATGCCGGCTTATGCAAACTTGTCACGCCCTTCTGGTTGCCAATTAGACTGGTTGCTCAATTGTTGGGATACATAAAAAGATGGTGATAATACTGCATATATACACTTCAAATATTGTGTGCAATATTCATTTACATTAACCTTTTCACCGCCCAACTATCCTGCACGCGATGTCCCGCTGTACGCCAACGTATAAATGTATTTTAATAGAGTAGGTACAAAGAAGAACTTCTATAGAAGTGCTGGCGTGGGCGGCACGAAAATCTCGAACTTCTATAGAAGTTGTTGGCGGTAAAAAGGTAAAACAACAAACACTTTACAGCTTTCGCGTTCCATTATAAACAAGGAAATTTTATGGGGATTAACGCCACGTAATTACTTAGTAAGTTTACTTCTTATTACTACTGCGCTGGCTCAGCAACTTTAAAGTAGGAAAGTACGCCATTTTGGTCGGTATTGTGCCAGTATACTTATCATAAGCATATTTTGTTTTCGAAACGTCTGTCGTCGTATATAAAAAAGGTATGCCTATATCTATACTACCTATATTAGTTTGCGTTATTTCCCGTTAATTTTCTTTGCTTAACTGCATACAATTCGCTGAATACTACCACTTTGTCAAACTAACTGAATAATCTAACAGGCGCTCGTCAATTGCTCGTAAAGCTATTATGACATGGTACTAAAGCGGTTAGTGACTTCCGATACTGATTGTACCTTAAGAACATACTTTAACTACCTAACTGTCTTACTCATCTCATTCTCATTTACGTGACAGTGTCACAGTGATACTCAGTTAATTTTTAGATATATCCTAAATAGATAGATATATTATTTATTTATTTGCAAAAAAACGTGCACACAATTAAAACATAATACAATAATAAAAAAATACAATACAAATTTAAATAATAATAAAAAAAAGCAATTAAATATGCAACTACCACAAACATTAGTTATCAATTGTGTGTCGTAGCGATGCAAGGTGAAAACTCAATGAAACATTTGCTCATGCAGCAAATCACTGATTTTCAGTTTCTACCCGTACAAAACCTGCGAGGTCGCGCAAATGTGATTAGAATTAAAATAAATTATAAGTAATATTATTGCATCGAGAATTGTTTATTAAAGTTAGTTAATAAGTTAGTTAGTTAGTTATAATGACAACCTAAAGTTTTCCATTTAAAAAAACCTTCTCAATCTCGTTTTTTGATAGAGTATTGTACTCTTTTTGACTTTAAAGTTTTGATTTGGTGGACTCATCATAATTCATAATTTATAATAGTAACGTGAACTAAACTACTTTGAAACTAGGCTCATTAGTATTTAAAGCGATTGCCCGAACCTGAGTTGTCTAGGCTGTTGTGGTTTGAACCCGTCATCCCGACTTCAATCAGATGTTATCTGTTTGACATTCAAACTAATTTGTGTAAATACTTTAAGGTCGTATCTCCTAGTTAAGACAGATATTTTCTCTGAGGTCTTAATGGCTCAGACAGCTCTTAATTGGGTTAAGATCAAGTAATCCACGTAAAACATCCTAATGCCCAAAATACTCTTAGCATCGCCCACAAACATGTTTCGCCAGAAATGGTGCAGTGTAAAATTATGTTATTTCCGTAGCGTCGTCTAAGCGCAATCTCTTCTGGCTTCCATTTTGGCGTTTCTCAAAACGGAACATACTTCAGGAAAAACTGGAATGCGCAATTTCAGCCGCGAAACTCGCAAACGGCCAGCTCCTGCGAACGAGTAGAGTAGGATACAACAAAATTGTGTTTTAAGCGGAAATTCCATTACGTTGCGAAAAAACGAGAAGGACCGAAACGCGGGATACAAAGTTATGCTGTTACGACAAAAAAATAGTATACGTTTAAAACACTGCTAGTGGCGACTTGTTGTTGTCTTTGATAAGATTGCAATTAATTTTATAACAGTAGTTTAGTAACAGTTTAGTACTTATCGTCTTAAGTGTATTCGGACGCTATACCACAGAGTACATATATGTTGCTATACCTACATTTTTTATAGATTTTTTCTTCTAGATGTGTGTCGTTATGGCTTTTATCTTATAAAGAAACAAAACCGTTTTGCGTTTTTGAGAACCGTTATAAAATCTTTTATTCTTAATTATTTCGATTTATCTGATTCGCATTTTTTACATATTTTGTGAATAACGTTTGGAACCCTTTACATGTTACAAGGTAACAAGGGAACGATTTTGCAAGGAAACCGTCCAGCTCACCAGCTTAATTAGTACTATAGAAGACAAGCTTACTAACAAAAATATATTTCTTGTACACACGGCGGCTGATCCACCTACTTAAAACTGTCAAATTTTTACAATCAATTTTGAACATTATTGTTTGGTTATAAGGATCAATATTCATTGGAAAAATTTGACAGATTAGGGTAGGTTGATCTGCCGCCGACTGTACATGTACACCAAACATGTATACTGTATACATGTGAGGCACATTGGCAAAAAGTGGTAGTGAAAGGAAGTCCTTCAAATTGAAATTGACTACCTAACCGAAGAAATAAAATAAATTACGTTTAACAGATGAAATACACATTTTACATTCACGCACGAGTAGTAGAAGTGTGGTCCAAGTAACTTACAAAAAACAAATAATATTATTTTTATATTGGCTTTCAAAGTAAAAAGTAAATAGTGTTGAATAATTTCAGTGAACTAGTTAACACCACGATAGCTCAATTGGGAGAGCACCTGACCCGGTATGTCAGGAGGGTGCAGGTTCAAATCCTGCTCATGGAATTTTTTTCAACATTTGTGTTTTTTTTTTATAATTTAATTTCTACGACAAAATGGTATTAGGAAATACTAAGAGTGAATAATTTTGCTATGTTTGAGGATACTTCCACCTTCGGCCTCATCGTCAACTTCTATCAGGTAAAGTAAAGCTCAAGCGCTCCGTAATGAGTACGAAATAAATGATTATTGGCTCAAATAAGGCTTAAACTCATATTTTGTTTTCTTTGAACTGAAACTTTATTTCACTCTTTTCGTTAAACGTAGATATTGTTGAGTATCTTTAGCCATACAGTACAACGTCAGCATTCAGTAAACTGGTTAGATATCCTTAGGACACGGTCTGAATTTTAATTGCAAAACTGACTTTTATATTGTAGAACATTCATTCGATGTCAATTGATAACGTCTGCTAATTTCACAACCTGCCCCCCGACCGCCTAACCGATCGCTTTGACTACTCGTATAGTTTATGACGTCATCTTGTCACCTCGCACCGCCTATGAAAGCAATATCAAATGCTAAAGGCTTTAGCTTTCAATATTGCTTTCATAGGCGGCACGAAACGACAAGATGATGTCATAAACCACACACGAAGTCAAAGCGATCGGTTAGGCGGTCAGGCCCCTGGACATTTACAATTGGACCCGGTAGATGGCGTTGCTATAGGGGTCCATCATGGGATACGACTGTTCTTGAGCGGACGAATGATTTGTTTGTTTTGTTGTCATGGAAACTGTCAAAGTTTTGTTTGTTTTGTTGTCATGGAAACTGTCAAAGTCCGCCGGTCAGCTAGTATATATGAAACTGCACATTCAATTTCAGTGCTACCCTTTGTGATATATACCTACCCAATTCTAGACACGCTTTCTCTTGTAACTTATACAAAACAGTAGAAGGATTCAATTTGTCATAAAATTTATCGCTGAACCTTGGCCACCGCACAAAGAGATTGGAATAAGTAGTTACAACTACTCTTTTACATGTATATAAGAAAGCTATTTAGGAACCTAATTGAAAAGTCGACTTTTCTGAGAAATAATGTTTATTTTTAATACAGGTGATATATTTATCTTAGGTTCATTTGAGGTCGTACAACATAACTTTAAAATATTGTACAACCAAAGAGTTCAATTAAGATTTATGACTAAACTAGTGGACCCGGCGGACTTCGTACCGCTTTGACAGTTTCCATCAAGTGATTAAATTCTCTTTGGTTTCCATGACAAAAAAACAAAGAAACCTTTTTGTATTAAAAAATTAAATGTAATTTTTAGTATATTTATAGTGTGATTCCCGTGAGGATATCGGGATAAAAAGTATCCTATGTGTTATTCCAGGTTATAAACTATTTGTATGCCGAATTTCATCCAAATCTATCCATCCGTTTCAGCGTGAAGAAGCAACAAATATACGAACATACACACAAACTTTCGCATTTATAATATTAGTAGGATAATGTAGCTTTCGCCGATATTGATTTTATTTCGGCAATATTGATTAGATAGTTTAACTAAAACTGACCGACTGAAAATGACCTTAGGACCCTATTGGATAAAAGTAGCGGCAGACAGATAACAGTGGAAAGAGTCGGAGGCCTTTGCCGTAAGGCATACCGAAATAAGAGACATTCTATAAGTGCAGTTATTTAAATTTATTTTTTATAAATTCTTTTTAATATAAGTATTGTTTTACTTTACCAAATTTTGTCTAAGAATTTCTAGCCACAATATGTAAGTTTTTGAAAAATAAAGGTTTTATTATTATTAATCATATTGTATAACTTCCAACATTCCTCATAAGAATTCCCCCGGTAACACAACCAATCCTTAACACCATCAGTTATCTTACAATTCACAAGCGCACATAGTACATTTTACTCTCAAACACCAAACGTTTTCGGACTTACCTGGTCCGGAATCTGATCGTTCAATGTTTTACTACCGCAATAAAAGGTCCCAGGGTTTCTGCCGCGAATGAGGGCTTTAAAAAGCCTGCGGATCTCTGATACGGTGAGGCTTCATCGTATAAGGTAATCCAACGACCGTGAGGCACCACAAAATGACACTCCGCTGCATTAATGGAGATTGATTCTGAGACCTTAAACGATTCTGGTGGCCGCAAAAAAGCAACGACAGAATAGACGATATAGGTTTCGCTGGTAAATGCTACTTAAATCTGGCCTTTACATTTAGATTTAAACGGTTGTGCCGAGGTAAGTCAAGGCATTAGCCTGAATAAAATACTAGGGAAGCATCGCTTTGTTTCCAGAAGGTGGTGTATTGGTTTAGACTAGCAAGTATTAGTTAGAGCTACAAAGGTTTTATACTACTTGAGCAATTTAAATGGGTATGTAACTATAAGAAATAGGTAAAATGTTCTAAGTAACTAATTCTCCGATTAAGATGTTACGATTACTTTAGTTACGTCTTTGATAAGAAAAACAGCATATAAACCTTTTTAAAGCTTTCATGCACTACGTCAGGTGTTGAAGCTCCTGATGATAATATGTAAAAATGCACATTTATTTTAACTTTCTAAGAGTCTCTTTAAAAGTAACCATAATTTTTACAGTTACAAACTCTCTATACCATTGCAATTCACTTAGTTCATTGGAATTCTCATTGGATTACTCATTGAAAATTCAATAATGCAGATGTTTTCAAATTGGAAGCTCGTTTGAAATTATAGGACTGCAAGGTCGGTAAGTTTTGAGCTATTAAAATAAATCTAAACTGGCTGCCAATTAAAAATTACAAATGTACCTGATTAACGCAAATTAATTAGTAAAAGGTATCTGTCATCGTCTATAGAAATGTCCTTCTCAATCATAGCATGTAATATTTTTACGCGTTCAAACTTATAACGTGGCATATCTGCTAAAAACAAAACGCCAATCTTTCCGAAACAGCTATTTTGTCGACCTTACAAATGCGGCCCGACCTTTTCTAACGGCCTTAGTTTACTCTAAGTCCACAAACATGTAAAACGAATAAAACCAATTTTTAAAGGTCCAGCTCCTAAGGATTTGTGACCCATTTATTCGACCCGAGCTTTCTTTACAAGGCTTTAGGCACCAGCTATCCCAGTGATCGATGGCTTCTCCGACATCCGATTTTCAATAAGCCTGAACAATTTGCACTGGAAAATACTAAAATAAACACTCAAAGTCCTACGAGAAAAAAGCTGGATCCCATTTCCCTCGGCGGGTTTTAATTAAAAAGAATTCGACGGATAATCACTCTGGATAAGGTTTTGTTTACATAAGCGCACCGCCGACTATAGATCTTAACATTTCGAGCTTACGATTTAAGGGTGCGCCGACCAAAAAATGCCAAAAGTGCAGTCACGGTTAAGTTGATATAATTGAAAATACTATCGTACTAAATAAACAAAATATATATTTAGTATCAAAGGGAACGTGTTTACAATTAGTCCGATCCATAAATTATACACACTATAATTTTTTCTACAATATAATTTAAAGTTGAGCAAAAATCATGAAAACGAGTGGCGGAGTTTAGTTGATATCTTATATACTACTTGATATTTTATAGTTTATCTTAATTATTATACTTCTGATTTTCTCTGAACATGGTGATTACCAATGGTCTAAACTACAAATCGTCCGTGTCACATTTTCGATTTAGCGAGCGGTTTTTTAAATTATTAATTTTTAAAATAACACGTTAAATTCCTAATAAATTAATATGGTCAAATTAGATTGGCCGCGCGGCATCAAATAAATATGGACGAAGAGATTTTAAATAAAATATATGACACTTATGGACGGTGCACCCTTAAGTGTTCTTATCTGGGTTAGAATGAGTATTTTAAATAAACTTTATCTGTTTTGCATTGTTGCTTAACTGTGCACACAGTATATAAAATTATCTTAGATTACAGTATAGATCATAATTTTATGATTGTTTTTTGGGTGTGTGTATTTTGTCCATAAAATAAATGAATAGGTTCAACTGCATACATGTATATTGCTTTTTTTTGCATCCGATCTATCGTAGCTAAAATGTTGGACAAAATTTTTTTAATAGGTTTATTAATAAATAAGAAATAAAACAATTTGATAAAAAAATTAATTAACTAAAACTATTACTAACAAAAAAATTAAATGAGTTTGTTCCTAAAAGTTAGTATATATTTTTTTTATTTACTGATTCAACACAGCAAATTCTTTATTAGCAGTGTAATTTGTATTTAGTATTTATTTAACATTGGACAAGTGTCTGACTATTGGAAAAGTATCTGTCAAAATTGATTGTCGGTGGTAAAGTATCGTCACCAGTCTCTACGAGTTTGGATGAACGACTCTACTTCATTTTCAGCCCAATCCACTTACCATCAGACCAGACACTGGCAAGCGCATAAAAAACATCGCTCATACAATGCAAACACCATGAAATTCCACCACGTAATGCCTCCTCAGTGTTAATGCTTTCAAAATCCCACCAAGCGCATTGGCCCCAAATAATAGCATGGCTAGGAATAACCACCATTCCCACCTCGTATTTTCCGTATTAAGTATTTTGTTGAAAGCCGTTTCCTTGCCGACCCCTCTTTGTGCGATATCCGATATCATCCCCTCAAAATTATGAAAGTGTATAAACATTTTCACGCCCCCAAGAGCCACCCTTGATTTTCACATTTCCCGTCTGTAAGTTATTATTATCAAATCAAGCCGTAGATACCTGCAAGATAACGTTTGCATGACCCTCTCCCCCACATTAATGGAAAAATGAGAAATCGAGATTCCAAATCATTGTTTTACGATACCGTAATTTCGTTTATGAGGGCGACCTGTTTGTTTTTATAAGCGAAATTCGCTACCCTTGGGGACGTGTAAATTACTTAGTTTTTATATCTTGAAAAAAAATTAATAGGGTCGTCTTCATTTTAATAATAGCTTTATTTGTTGTTGAGGGTTTATAGATGTTAATAAAACAATGAAGATTGAAGGTTGTAAAATTTTACAGTTGATTTTTCAAGCATCAAATTATGTTTCCATTTAGTACGTAAACATAATTATTGCTGAGGTGATGGGCAGTCCAACACCTGTATAAACACGGCTCGCTATTTGGATTTACGCCGACCACACAACTTACGATCAATTAGCGCAAGCCTAGATGTGTGCGTTTATTATGAGGTGACCACGTCTCACGTGGTCAGACGTGGTCGCTCACTATGGGCCTCATAAAAAGGCTCAAGGTCACTCAAAGAGCAATGGAGAGTGCTATGCTCGGGGTTTGTCTGCGTGATCGAATCAGAAATGAGGAGATCCGCAGAAGAACAAAGGTAACCGACATAGCCCGAAGAGTTGCTAAGCTCAAGTGGCAATGGGTGGGGCACATTGCTCGCAGGACTGATGGCCGCTGGGGCGGGATAATCCTGGAGTGGCGACCGCGTACCGGAAAGCGCAGTGTGGGCAGGCCTCCAACAAAGTGGACCGACGATCTGGTGAAGGTCGCGGGAAGCCGCTGGATGCGAGCAGCACAAAACCGGTTGTTGTGGAGATCCTGGGGGGAGGCGTTTGTCCAGCAGTGGACGTCTTTTGGCTGAGATGATGATTGTGAGGTGTATTTCCGGCATTTGGACGTCTACCGATACCAACCCAATACTCCTGTACTTAGATTTCTCTTAGCCTTTTTTTTTCTTTTCTTGTAACTGCTGTTCCTATTGAAATCGTTAAAATTTTCAGGCATTGATACATTTACCAAGATAATGTTAAATGGGCGGGTTCGCACTCCGACGTATATAGATTGTGTGGTGGCGTGAGGCCTTGACCTCGCCTTGACTTTTTAATCTGTACATGTACATGCTTATCGGTGTGCTCAGCAGCACCAGCGATGGATGTCACATGGGTGGGGTTGTTCTGTGCATAAATAATATCAAAAACTCGGAATACCTGGTGCTAACGTTTCCATCGTGCGCTATGCACTAGATTGCTTATCTTCCTCTTCAGGGATTCAGATTATATAAGTACAAGGAGGAGTAAAGTGGTGATAATTAAGGCAGAAAGAAACCTGCTCAAGTGTGCCTCCTTTGTGCCCGCGCAATAACCCTTTGAATAAAGTGGATTGCTTCAAGTCTCTGGGTCACTAGGTTTCTGAGGATCTAAGTGACAAACTGAATTTAAATAGTGAGCGCCGGGCGCTATCTTCTTGGTACAGGTAGCGCCCGGTGGTATGTTTACTCACTGTAATGACCAGGTTAAGCTTACAGGCCCACTGTCAAAAAAAATATGGACGGTCATAACAGTGCAAATATCACACCCTTGAAGCGTTAACGTATTGCTTATAAAACCAAGCTTCAATTTTAAAAAAAAACTTTTATTATTTCCCAATCCACTTTAAAACAAGATTTATTATCCCCACAAAAAAGGAGCAATACATACCTGATAGAGTTTCGAAATAAAATAAAAATTTGCATTCAAATAAATTCACAAACAGGAACAGCAAAGTGACAGCCAAAAACAACCAGTGAATCTGGTTGTAGGCGAAATTTTTGAAGCTGTAAAAAGGTGCTAACATTCAGCAGACTCGCATAAAGCGGCTTAACGAGTGACGGAAGATGTTGTTTGCGCTGCAGCAGGCGTGCATTAAAAGAAAATTAACGGAATTTGATGCATGGATTATGCAAATCAACGCATATCCGCCGACGCTTCCAGCTATCACGTACTCACATCTCTATCTCTTATTCCTTGCTCGACAAAGCTGAAAACGGCGCGCAAGCTTTTATTAACACTAAAGGAGTTTTAATAGCGTTGACAACACAATTTGTTGGGAGTTGTTGTTTGGGAATATTCAGTGTTTTGCTACTCCGTTAATTAATTCAGTAAGGGGATTCGGCAGTTTGCGGCAAATATGCATTGTTTACGTTCGCCTTGATGTGTCTCACGGTTGTTGATTCGGTCTCGTGTACTCCATTTAATTTAATTTGCATTTGCAAATCGCAAATGCTTTAAGTAAATTGTTGGTCAGCTAAACTAAATGTTATGGGTAGATTATTTAATACCGCATTTTTATTGTGCTACTCTTAACGCTTGCCAAATGCGGGTTGGTGATCACAAAATAACAAAATAACTAAATAAAATATTTAAGCCTGCAAAAACATAATTTACCAGTTTATTTTTTTACAATATCATACAGTACTAGTAAAAGTCAAAAAAACTATAGTTAATAATAATAAAAATAAAACTAATTGTAATGTTCAAAGCAACGCTATTTTGTTATCTGCAGGACACTATTTATAAGTAGTATTATGTATATGTTTTTTATTATAGCCAGGCTGTTTTATCTTCTAAATATTCTTTGACTGTATAATAACCTTTTTTAAGTAAAGAAGACTTTACATGTTTTTTAAACTTATCTAAAGGTAAATCTAGTACAGTATTTGGTATTTTATTGTAATAGTGTATACCTTGCCCCAAGAAAGAACCAAGCACCTTCTGTAACCTGAACAGTGGCATTACAAGTTTTGACTTATTTCTAGTATTAAAATTGTGTACATCACTGTGTTTAGAAAATGAATTGATATTACAACGTACAAGAACTATACAATTATAAATAAATTGAGACGCCACTGTCAAGACATCAATTTCTTTAAAAAGATTTCTTAAAGAAGTTCGTGAACCTAGTCTATAGATTGCTCTTACTGCTCGTTTCTGTAAAATGAATATAGTTTCAATATCAGCCGCTGTTCCCCACAGTAAGAGGCCATACGACATGACACTATGAAAATAACTAAAGTAAACTGTTCTAGCAGTTTCAACGTCTGTTAACTGCCTTATTTTTCTAATGGCATAAGCAGCAGAACTGAGTTTGCCGGCCAATTTCGAAATGTGAGGATTCCATTGAAGTTTTGAGTCAAGGGTTATACCTAAGAAAACTGTTGAGTCTACCAAATCTAATCGATCACCGTTTATTCTTATATCGGTTGGTTCATTTTTGACATTTGGTAATTTAAAATTAATACATTTTGTTTTTTTAGCATTAAGCAGTAAATTATTAATAGTAAACCAACTGAGTACATCAGAGAGTGCTTTGTTTACATCGTCGTAATTATTCTTACACCTACTTACATTAAAAATGAGTGAAGTATCATCTGCAAATAATACGATTTCACAGAAGTTTTCTACAAAGAATGGCAAGTCATTAATATAAATCAAAAACAGAAAAGGACCAAGAATGGACCCTTGTGGAACTCCCATTTTTACATGAGAACCAGATGATTTAGTTCCATTAATATCGACAGTTTGTGTTCGAGAGCTAAGATACGACTGAATTAAATTTAGTGCGAAATCTTTGAGACCGTAGTAATTTAGCTTCATCACCAGAGTTTTGTGCTCAACGCAATCGAAAGCCTTGGACAAGTCGCAAAACACTCCAAGGGCGTTTTGAGACTTCTCCCAGGCATCAAATATATGTTTTAATAGAGCAACACCTGCATCATTAGTAGAACGACCCTTTGTAAAACCATATTGTTTATTATGTAAAAGGTTGTTTATGTTAAAATACGACATCAACTGTTCCAATATAACTTTTTCATAAATTTTGCTTAGAGTTGGTAGTATTGAAATAGGTCGATAGTTACTGGGGTCTTCTTTGTTTCCCGATTTGAACAAAGGTATGACCTTACTAAACTTCATAAGATCGGGAAAGATACCTTTATTCACACAGTTATTAAAAATTTCAGCAAGATATGGTGCAATAGAATGTATAATATTCTTAATTACTTTTATAGAGATGCCCCACAAATCACTTGTGTTTTTCATTTTCAGTGATTTAAATGTTTTTATAATATCCATTGAATCAATATATTTAAATTGAAAAGAAACATTACATTTTGGTACATATTTTTGGAGTAATGCTTGTGCAGCTTCTGGTGATGAATCCAAATTTGAGGTTGTCAGCACAGGTATATTTACTAAAAAATCATCAAAAATATTAGCAATATGTGAATCTGAATTGACTAAGTTGTCGTTTACTTTTAAAGTGAAAGTATTATCCCGTGGTTTAAATTTACCTGTTTCACGGTTTATAATGTCCCAAGTGGCTTTAATTTTATTGTTGGACTTTTTAATTTTTTCTTTAATATAATTAGATTTTGCTACTATACATACTTTCTTAAATATTTTCGAATAATTCTTTACATATTCCGTAAAATTAGAATTTTGGTTATATTGTTTTAGACTATATAAATCATACAATTTATTTCTACTTTTATATATACCAGTCGTGGCCCAGTCACAGAACTTAAGTTTATGAGTAAATTTGATTGTTCTTTGTGTAAACACTTGGTCATATTCAGTCTTTATGAAGTTAAAATGATTAGTATATAATACATCTGGATCATCTTGTCCAAATGGCAATGCATTAATTTTACACGATATATTATTTTTAAAACGCTCTACTCGCTCCTTTGTAACTGGTTTACAGTTCACTATTTTTGGCTCATCCTTAATATTAAAATCATAGGTCACCTTTAAACCGCAATGGTCAGACGTAAGCTTACTAATGACTGACTTAGAAACAGGGTCATAGTCTGTAAAAACATTATCAAGACAAGTGGCTGAATGTGAAGTTATTCTAGTGGGTTCGAGAAATAGATTAATGAGATTAAAACATTTAAACAAGGCTACAAGACGAACACTCATTGAAGTGCTTTCTAGAATATTTATATTAAAATCGCCACATACAAAAACAAATTTATTTTTTAATTTTAATTTTCTTTGTATGTCTTTCATTACAGATTCGAAAATACCGAAATTGCCCGATGGGGGTCGGTATACACACACTATTACAAAGCTATTAAACTCCACACATGATAGCTCAATATTACGCTCCACTGATAAGCCTACAATATCGTTGCGATCTTTATATTTTATATTACTTCTTACTAGTATTAAAGAACCACCGTGAATAGCTGAGCTTCGCACGTACGCGCTTGCTAATTGGAAATTATTTACATAGAATGATGTGTCATGACTTCTTAACCAATGCTCAGTTAAACAAAATATATGAATTGCCTGACTTTTTGCAAATAATTCTAACTCTAAGTCTTTGCCATCCAAACCTTGAATATTATGATTTATAATAGTAATTAATGAGGACTTGGCTTTTGTCTTAGACCTCAGTTTAAACATGAGGTTGTTGTTACCTTATTACTAGTTGTAGATGTTGCATTAGTAGAACTACTAATGGTTACGTTGTTATGACGTAAAGACTTAGTTATACCATTTATAACTGTATCCTGTATATTATAAGCTAACAATTTAGCTATTTGGGTCCTACATTTCGTAGAAAGATACATAGTATCTGACGTCAAACTAAAGCTATTAATAAATTTATTTATATCAAAATATAAAATAGTGTCACTATGACGACAAATCAAATTAAACAATAATAAATTTAATTCATAAATGCTTCTAAATCTAAAGCTTTTGTCTGACTTAACCGTTCAAAAATGAGACTAAACCTGCTACACACTTCATTTATTATTGAATGGTTCTATACTGTCATCAGTCTATGCTCTACGGCTCTGAGGACTTATTCCATCATTGTTAACATAAATACATACATTACAAGTAACTGAGAAACAACCTAATAATATTATAACATAATTAATAACATACAACTTTAAATTCCACTTTATGCCATTGCGAATTTAATATAAATATATACTGTGATAAAGTTTTAAGTTGACGGAAATCCGCCGTTATTGCGTAAATTGCTCCAAAACTCAATATTCAGAATCGGTGTAGGGGTTACAACATTTGGTTTATTAAAAGTATTTTTTCATGGTTGCATTTGACTTTTGTGACTGCAATTATGAGTGGCAAAATAATTAGTAGCTCCCCAAGCTATTGTGACTGAAAAAAATCCAGAAGGATTTCAAAAATCTACGATAAACGACCGTTTCTTACCTTGTTGGGCGTTCAAAGTCAAAGTCAAAGTCAAAGTCAAATATTATTTATTCAAATAAACTTTTGAAAAGTGCTTTTTAATCGTCCATAATTTTTTGTACCTACTACCTATTCAGGACGTCTATTCTTTAGCTGTGGAGAAGAATGAGCGCAAGAAACTCCACAGCTTTAATTTAATATGTAACGACATTTACAAAATTATATGCCGTTACCAAGTTACACAAGTTTAAAAAACCTTAACAATATTTTGTACTAGAAATACCTGTTGGAGTGATTGGAGCATGCTGTTTTGTCTTCAATGTAATCAGATACTTTATAATAAAAAAAATTATAAAGCTTTTCTTTAATAACGATTTTAAATTTATTAATATCAAGTTTTTAAATATTACTTGGAACTTTATTGTAAAAACGTACACAACAGGCCTCTAAATGAATTATTTACTTTGTGGAGCCTAGTCTAAGGTACCTACTGCTAGTTTGTTTTTATTTCTAGTGTAAACACTAGAAATAAAAACAATACAACTTGTGAATATCTCTGTTTTTATCACTGTTTTTAGAAAAAGTTTCAATATTTTTAAAGTCGAGTATCGTTATAACTCTTCATGTTATTTAAAATAACCGAATGTCTACTATCAATTTCATAGACATAAATTTCAATGGAAGCCCGACTCTGAAACATGGTATACACACAAGCTGTTAGGTCTTCGTCCTGAATGTTAATATTCATTACGCTTCACCCCTGGGGAGCGAACCAGACAAATTGACGACGACGTCGCAAACATAACGCGGAGTCTAGATATAGTTTAGCACGTGATTTCTATTGGAATTATAATTTATAGAGAAATAGTTGGCCAGAGATGTCCAAATCGTAATGCTAGATTCGTAATGCTATTCATTTCTAAAATTATAAGTACCTTCATTCAACAATAAAAACTGATTTGGCAAATTAATATCATCTCAAGTTGATAAAGTAGTGATACAGTAGGATACAGACACATACCAATTGTTTCAACAGCCTACATGATAACTTTTAATAATAATAAAATACATCAAGCAACATTGTGTGAACCTAAGATTTTTGTGATATAATCTAAGACGTATCCTATCTCAAAGATATCTAGAGTGTTACTAATGTAACTAGAAAAATATTACTTGATTTGCTACATTTTTCTAAATTCTCAAATGATTAATAATCTAATTTTCTCTCAGGGGAAACCATTAAAAATGAGGGTTAGTAACTTAAACACAGATCTTAATTTCAATACAGTTGCATTATTTGGTACTACTTTTATAATAAGTTTGTTTAAAAACACAAATTTTATCTTTTTATTACCTGATCATCATCATCATCATCATCTCAGCCAAAAGATGTCCACTGCTGGACAAAGGCCTCCCCCAAATCATCATGGGGGGTATTTGCCGTAAACGCCACGCTTGGTAGGCGGGTTGGCGATCGCAGTAGGTTGAGGGTCACCTCAGAGAGATGCTGCTGCCCATCCTCTGGATTGGTCCCTTAGTCGGCTTTTACGACACCCACGGGAAGAGATGGGGTGGTGCAATTCTTTATCCCCGGCACCACACAGGGAACCTGATACATATATTACCTGATACATAACTGTAACTAGGAAGTTACAAAACGCCAATTGTTTTTTTTTCTAGAACTGTCCTATCCATTCGCTTAACCGACTCGGAAACACTTCATCATTCACACAACGATTCAACTCGCATTCAAAACTGATTCGAGCCCCCCAGCAATGGTAAAGTTTACAAACGTATCCAGACCAGCTCAAAGTTTGAGATATCCAATAGATAATTTACCGTCACTCGGTTAGGTGCGCTGCAAATTAATATTCATTACCGACGTCTTAGATAAACCGTTGCTGCCTGGCTCGTCTCGAAGGAGCTTGTGGCGAGGAGTAGGATGGAGCAGCTGGCATTTTGACGGCTTGAATACACCCTAATGATTATTATGTTGATAGCTTATATTGGGTAGTAGGTATATAATAACAGTGAACGTCTATCAGTAGAAAACGGAACACCATGTTTCTTCTGCACGGTTTTATCTTATTATTGCAATTTTACATTTTTTCTAATAGTCCCCGTAATGTCAATTCTCTTTATTGGTTTTAATAGTATTCAAATAAACAATTAAAATACTTATTCTTTTTATTGGTTTAATTAAAGCAAGGTATTCAAATAAGGAGCTTGGCTGAGGAGCTCGGTGGCGCAGTGGTTAACGCGCCCGGTCTGCGAGTGCTGAGGTTAAGCCAATTTTGCAAAGGCCGGTCACCGAATGGGTGGTGGGCCGGTCACGTAAAGCCGTTGGTCCCGGTTGCATTAGCAGTCGTTAACAACCACCAATCCGCACTGGGCCCGCGTGGTGGTTTAAAAGCCCGTTCTCCATATCTATCCATAGGGAAGGCTCGTGCAGTGCAGTGGGGACATAAATAGAGCTGATGATGATTCAAATAAACATAATAAAAAATACATATTTAATTATTTATTTTTGTTTTGATTGTAGGTACCTACTATATCAAAGTCGGTGTATCAGGAATCAAAGTAACTTGAACTATTATTCTTATAGTAAAAATAGGAAATTGGTAAATAGCCTATAACTGTCCCACTATTGGGCAAAGGCCTCCTTATTGAAATCGAGTCATCTACAATTGATAGGTAATGGCTTAATCACCACGACTGCGAAGTAAGAGTTGGTGATCACAAACCCGAGATATGCATTGAAAAATCCGAAGCACACTATGTCTGACTTTGAACATTAGCGGGCCAGGCTCTTTGCCACTAAATATAATATTTGCCACTTTTTGCAAATTGAATGATTTAGAAAGCCTTTTTGTTGCCAGATCACATAGTTTTAAAGATTACGCAAAAATTTAGACTTTATTTATTTAAAAAAAAATGTTTAATGACTTCAGTAGGTACAGCATAAATCCCACAACCTAATAAACGACAAAAAATGGACCTTACTCCATTTTACACCTCGCCAGCCAGCCTGAGCACTCCTCAGTTGTAATAATACGATATGGGGAGGTATAATTTGCAATCTCTTTTTGCTGTGGCTTATCTCGGCGCGTCATTCCGCGACCGTGCGAGGATCAAGTGTTGCGAATATTATTTTAATATTCGCATTCGACGCCTCTGTGGGCGCTATTTTATATGGCTTAGCTACACAACGTGTTTGGGGTATTATTTTATAAAAAATGTCGGTTGCTGCGTTATTTGTTTCGCTTGTTACTTTGGTATTTTGTTTTGTGTGAATGCAATATGGTTTATGAGGTGTGGTGGTCATAGTTAAGTGATTACTGGTGCATCATTGATTTTTAAGAAGAAGAACCTCGAATGCCTTAGATTATCATAAACATTCTGAAAAAGTTTTGAAAAACTTTCCGCGACCTTGATTCGAACCCGTACTCCATGACATACCGGGTCAAGTTTGGGTCAAATTGTAATTGGATTGCAACAAAAATTTGCGTAAAACTAATAGGCATATAAACATAATCAAGAAAATAAGTTATCATTATTATTAATAAATCATCAATTATTATATCATCATTATCATCATTCATCTGCGAGTATAAACATCCTACTGCCAAGCCTTCCAACATAGCACATGGGAAATTCGGGCAAATCAAAAAAAAACCCATCACGCTGACTCAATGCGGGTTATAACGACTGCGATCTGAAGAAAGACTGATAAGTCTCAGTCGATATCTTCAGATCGCAGTCGCAGTCGCAGTCACATGCCTTTTGAAGCTTAAAGGAGTTTAATATTAATTTGGTGGCCCATCCAGAAACCTCACATTGCAAAATTTGTTTAACTTACAAAATTGCAACTGAAAAGCTCTAGCTCTTCAACCGACTATGCACAAACGACAAAAATTAATAGTTCAGGCAATTTTTAATGCACAAAACTCCCTTTCAAACATAAATAGGAACAAAAAAATCAGCATTCGCAGTAGGGTAGCAGCCCACTTCAATACTGCAAAACTCGGGCAATTTTTAGTGCACTCCAATTACCGCGATAGAAACCGGTGAGAGGAACTGCAGGCTTGCTGTGGCCTACGCTGAATGTATTTGATTTGAGAGATCGCCTTTCATCGAGCCTGTTATAAATATACAGTGACCTATTAAGAAAATCGTAGTAAAACATATCGATCTTCAAAATGCCACTACAGTAAATATGCACACTCGTTAGGCTCAAGACACCGTGCTCGTACAACAAGAGTACGAAAACCCGCGCTCGCGCTCTTTACCAGGTGAACACCATGTTAGTAATTAAAAAAAATTGATAGGACGGTCCTAGATATCATTCGTCATATTGATTTGGATAAAAATTTTGAATATTTATGCGCGTATTTAAGAGTAAGAGGGGGATTGAGGGGAGGGGGGGGGAAGATGAGGGGGGAGGGGAAGGCTACCATAAGGTGGTACTCCCATACTTAGGAAGTACATAGTTGTAGAGGTAATTCCTACCTGGGCGCTTCACCCCCACGACCCCAAAGTCCTAGCTTTCAGAATCACCCCCGGGTTATTCCCAATCAGATCCGAACCCCCCGGAGAATCAAGTAGGGAACAGGAACATGATTGCGATTCACTATTCGTTCTAGAAACCCCCTGACAGAGTTTTGAACACATGGCTTAGTGAGTTCGATAAAGCTGTAAAGGCCGTCTGAGGCCAACAGCAAACTCTTTCCAAAAAAATATATGTCGGCGGCGAGGTTGTTTGTAGGTAGGACGGTCAAGCAAACTCGGATTCGTCGATAACACTGTTCATCTTGGGTCTTCGAAATAAAAACGCAGTCATATTCCTTACAGTTACTTTAATGTTATTTTATCTACACTAATGTTGTAACATTCTACTTATGTTTCCAATACTTGACTTATAATTACTACTGTTATAGCGCAGACAAAAAAACACTCAATTTAAGCAATTTCACATGATGGTATAATATCCACATCGATATCGTAAAATCTCATTATAACATCAATAAAACGCGACCAATTAACCTGGCGAGCCTTATGTCAAAATCCTCATACAAGTTGTATAAAATTTTGATATTAGGCTGGCTTTTGAAAACAGTTGGGTTATACGTGAAAACTTCGTCGAAACTACTAAACTTACATACACAAAACTCTTTGGTAAGATCTTGTGCCAATTAAATAAAAAAAGAACAGCGCGCGCTCGCTCCTGGTTGGCCCTGCGCGCGCAGCTGCGCTCTCATTGGTTAGATTTTAATGGCGGCAAGTTCACTGTGACAATACACGTACGCGTGAATTTAATGTTTCGCAATGTGTTTTGTTTTTAAAATACAAATTAAAAGTTAAAAATGGACAGCGACGATGATATTTGTACGCCTCCGGATATTCTAGAATTGGCAACAAAAGTAACTCACAATCTTTTGCCAGAAAAATCTAGAAAATTATATGAAAAAGATTATAATAACTTTTTGGCATGGAAGATCGAAAAGAAAACTACATCATTTTCTGAAAATGTCATTCTTGTGTATCTCAAAGACCTCTCCGACAAATTCAAGCCATCTTCTATGTGGGCTAAATATTCTATGCTCAAGTCCACACTGTTATCTACAACAATATTGATATCACGAAGTATTCAAAAGTCATAGCGTTCCTGAAACGCAGTTCAGAAGGACACAAGGAAAAAAAGTCCTTGACGTTTACATCAGGTCAAATAAAGATGTTCCTGAAAGATTCACCAGATATTTTGTATCTTTTTGAAAAGGTAAGTGTATTTTAGTTCTGTTATTTAATCTACCTAGTACTTACGTACTACACACGCAAGTTATCTAGACACTCCGTTTAAGCGCTTTGTGTATAAATTAGGTAGTAGGTACCTACACTTTACTACTTCATAAATCATAGTTTTTGCCTTGGCTATGTACCTCAAGCTTATTATATCGTTTATTGTTACAGGTTGCACTAATCTTCGGCATAATGGGGGCATGCCGAAGGCAAGAGCTATACAACATCCAGTTCGATGAAGTCTCTAACATAGACGACAGTACAAGCATGGTGAAAGTTTCGAAAACAAAAACGAAAATAGATCGTTCTTTCGTTGTGACGGGCAACTGCTATGCCGTATGTAAAAAATACATGGAACTTCGACCCACCCCCTGTCGAAACCCTGCCTTTTTCTTGAGCTATAGATCGGGGAAGTGCGTCGATCAAAGAACTGGTATTAATAAATTTGGTGCTCTGGGAAAAACTATCGCAAGTTTTTTGAATCTGCCTAACCCAGCGTTGTACACGGGGCATTGCTTCCGGCGCACCTCGGCGACCCTTCTCATAGATAGCGGTGGTGATTTGACCGCACTGAAACGACACGGGGGGTGGAAGTCTTCTACTGTGGCTGAAAGCTACATTGATGAGTCTTTAATGAATGAAATTCAAGTCTCAAATACGATCTTGAACAGTATAGAAAACAAGACGAATGAAGTAATTATAAATATTCCAACTCCGTCTACGAGCTCTACTGCTTGCCCCGCGACCGCTACAGCTGCTGGATCAATAATTAACATTAACTTTCAAAATTGTACCATCCAAAATTTGAACAATTATTATAAATAAACTATTGTCAGCTTTTACTCTTGTTGTTTGACTAATTGCATTAGTGAAGATAAAGTAGTGTATGCAACTGCATATAACACGGGTATTAAAACACTCGTTACTATTATGAAACTCGCTGCGCTCGTTTCATAAACTCACACTCGTGTTTTAATACCCTTCATTATATGACAGTTGCATAAACTACTATTAACATCATAATTAAATTATTTAGAAACAGTTGCCCGATGCAAATGGATTTTAAAAACGAAGTGAGTTCTGCGCGTGCGTACTTTCCGACCGCTCTCGTTCAAATGTGTCCAGTCCGTTGTCGCGCCAAATGACGTTGACGTTTTGCATATTATAGAGCGTAGGCTGCGCAGACTACACTCAAGTATAGACTATACTTGTCGTTTCTAAGCGATGCTAGCGCCATATCTCCGACATATAAATATAGTCAAAAGACAAAACAGCAATAAAGAACTTAAAACGCTTTCAGTATATTACGTATAACTAAAAAACAAAACAATGCACAAAACCGGTCAGTGTGGAGATCCTTGGGGCAGGCCTATGCCCAGCAGTGGATGCTTTTTTTTAATTTTACAGGTAAGCACAGGGCCTTGATCTCACCTAATGTTAAGTGATGATAAGGCCAATGATGGAAGCGCACTTCACTCGGGATCCTCGACAAGTGACGTGAGGCACTGGCTATCTTAACTCTAGCTGCCGGAACACAACAATGCTACATACATTGATGTTATGGCGATATATTTAGATAGGATGGTGGTAGCTAGCCAGGCGGACAAACAAGCCCTACCAACCAAACCGAGTACACAAACATGTACCCCCCGCTGGGAATCGAACCCGAGACCTCTGGGTCTAAACCGGTGGTCTTAACCACTAAACCATAGAGGCGGTTAATGTCTATTGGCTTAGATGATGATGATGATGTTATAACTATATAGCTACTACTTATAGTTACATTTTAAATGCAATAGTCGTTTCGTGTGCGATGTGCAATGCTTTAAAGCAACACTTTTTCCGCGCCACTGTTTTTTACAGTAAGTTTTTATTTTTTGTAAATAATTTTCTTTTATAATGAAGTACTAACCGCAAATGTAATTTCTACCATTCGCTCAGAGCTAAGCACTGAGAACTTGTTGTATGGTCTAAAGGATAAGAGTGTTATTGCTTTTTTAGAGTTCCGTACGCAATGGGTAAAACGGGAACCCTATTACTAAGAATCCGCTGTCCGTCCGTCCGTCCGTCTTTCCGTCCGTCCGTCCGTCCGTCTGTCCGTCTGTCACCAGGCTGTATCTCATGAACCGTGATAGTTAGACAGTTGAAAATTTACAGATAATGTATTTCTGTTACCGCTATAACAACAAATACTAAAAAACAGAATAAAATAAATATTTAAGGGGGCTCCCATACAACAAACGTGATGCTTTTTTGCCGTTTTTATAGACAACTGGCGGCCGCTCGCGGTTTCACCCGCGTGGTTCCCGTTCCCGTGGGAATATCGGGATAAAAAGTATTCATTGTTTTATTCCAGGTTATAAACCATCTGTACGCCGAATTTCATCCAAATCCATCCATCCGTTGCAGCGTGAAGAAGCAACAAATATACACACATACACAAAATTTCGCATTTATATATTAGTGTGACGGTACGGAACCCTTCGTGCGCGAGTCCTACTCGCACATGGCCGGTTTTTTATAATTTGCTCGTGAAATTACTCCACTTCACTTACCTAATGTTCAGTGGAAATGGAGTCCGGACGCGAAGACAACTGGTGCAGCGTGGAAACATTGAAGCTTCAATTTTCACAAAATAAAGACACTGCAGAGGGTAATCTTCAAGACAACCTCTCCCATATACGGAATCTCAGAACAACTCGGAACAGTACGAGCGCAGCTGTTGCGAGATCAATCCGATCCGAACCCTTCTGAGAATCTAGTAGGGCACGGGGACACGCATTATGATGCCGTTCCCTCTAGAAAACTTCCGAAGGTGAATCGTTTCACACGGCTTGAGGAACCCTTTAAGTTTCTCGCCGCCCCCAAACAAGCCCGGTGAATGCCTCAAACGGCATTTTTTTTTTGCAACAATTTTTTTTAACATTTTTTTTGCAACATTTTTTTTGCAACATTTTTTTTTTGAGAGATTTTGCTGATTAGCACTACACTCTCAAAAAAAATGTTTCGAGATTCCGTATGTATTTAGCTTCTACAGCAGTTGCAGTCTAGTTATTAGTGGTAGAGTGGTAATATGGATGGAACATTTTTGGTCACCCATCCGATAACCAGCCTTTGCGAAAGTTACTTAACCTTGGCAATTGCAGACCGAGCGCGTTAACCACTGCGCCATTAAGCTTCCCACTTCTCCATTTACTTATTAAATTGCGTTAATCTCCGTTCAAATTCATTGATACTTTTACTTGGGAGTTGACCTTCGGATGTCCATCCTAGCGTTTTGCTTTTTAAAACAGCTTAAAACATCTTAAAACATTTCAGAAACGCGATTTTCATTACTTTAAACCAGCTCTGTAATGAGATTTCCTGTCGCCACCACTGTTATCCCTGTATTTGATACACCTGCTATAGCCGCTATAAAAATGTAATAACACTAATGGCATTCGCATGTCTTTATTAATATCCTCTCGTAAACGCGTTGTAATTTATTAAGGTGCGCCACATTGTTTTATTCTAATGGAAAGTATTATAAATGCGCTGTTGATTCTATGACCTGGATTGAGATATGGAAAATAATGAACCAAGTTTATGGCCCGTTCTATACATAGTGAGGAGCTCAATGGCGCTTTGGTTGGCGCCCGGTCTGAAAGTGCAACTTTCGCAAATGCCGGTCATCGGATGGGTGACCAAAAATGTATCATCCCGAGCTCCTCCGTGCTTCGGAAGGCACGTGAAGCTGTTGGTCCCCGCTGCGTTAGCAGCCGTTAACAACCACCAACCCGCAGTGGGCCCGCGTGATGGTTATGGCCCGTTCTCCCTATCTATCCATATGGAAGGCTCAGGCCTCAGCAGTGGGGACATAAAAATGAGCTGATAAAAAGGTCTATCGTATTTTTTTAATTAAGAACTTTAAGCATTATTTTATATTTATGAACATTTATTTTAACCTCATTAGGAAGAATTTTAAAATGCATTAATTAATTATAGAGACTTTTAATAAAGAGCTGTATGCAGAGTTTGATATTTAGAAAGTAAAAATACAAGCCCAATGAAGTATTTTTAAAATTTATATTTTAATTAAATGAAAATATTTTTTATCAAAATCATATTTTTTTAATATTGAAATGAAATGAAATGTTTATTTTGTACATCACAGGTATTACAAGGTCCTAAAAATATTATAAAGATAAGTACATCTGTGATCAGCCTATTAGGCATACAAATTAAATAAAATGAAAATGAATAAAATTATAAAAATATAAAAATAAATGATGACATATTGTAATAAATTGTTTTTAGAATTATAATGTTGTCCGTGACTGATCACGTATATTATTTTTTATGCTTAATGGACTGATCCATTAGGCATAAAAAAAAAAAATGTCACAGTCGAATGTATAAAATAGCAAATTGAAAAGTAATTAGTTAAATTTGAATAAAATAAATAAATTTCATTAAAATCATGTAATTAAAATTAAATTAAATAAAGTCATGTCCGTACTCAAATACATTGGAAAATAATATATTATATAACCATTTTAAAAAGTTGAAAAAAATCAATAATTGAGTTATTTATTGACTCACATTGAAATGTTTATGCAATAAATTAAAATTCTCTTACACTCATTGACAATATCTAAAAAAACCTTGCTCAGCTGATTCTGTTTATTTTGAACTAAACAAATAGAAGCAAAGATAACATTCCAAATATTTGTTATCTTGATAATATTTCAAAGAATATTCAAAACGTTCGTAATTAAACATAAACTCTTCAAGACGTTTTAATTCTCCGAAACGCTGTTTGAAGTCTCACTTCGATTGTTGATGCAAATATAGCCATAAATTGTGGCCATTAACATTTCTCACAATTCGTATTTATATTCATAGACACTCTATGGCTCGTAAGCCAGAGATCAATACGCCAAAGCTAGTAAGGAGCTACTAGAACGGCGGCTAAATCCTTTGTCTCTGGTACTGCGTTATTTAGGGTCCCATTGACATGTAAATTCCTTTAGGCTATTAAATTTGCATTCTAATTAAAACAGACACCGGTACTGGCTTCCGAAGACTCACCTGAATTTTTGTTTTTAAATGTTAATACGAATTTTCTGTTACAGTTTTCCTTCCGTGTTGAGAAAATTGTGTTTCGCTTTACGTCCTATTTCTAGCTATTGTAAATTTTATAAGTGACCAAATATGAAATAAGATTTGTAATACTTACTTCCATGAAAATAAACCACTTTATATCTTAGACAAAAGCATATTTGATACACTTTGGTAGGTATATGAATCAACGACTTAAGTATAAAACGGAGTTATATGAAATAGATAGTGTGTTCATAACCCTTAAGTTACAAGTTATCAAAGGTCTTGTTCCTATATACCTATTTGTCATTAATGTTTTTGGTTGTGAACCAAAAACATAAATGACAAAATTTTGGTCCCAATTCTCTCGATATTTAAAAACAGAATTGCACAGCGCTTTATTGAAGCAAAAAAGTCATAAGCGCTTAATCCTTGGGAATAATTTAATTCACTGACCGTGCTCTCCGGTCGGGAGTTAAAGCGACGCGTGATAATGCATTATTTATACTATTTAATACGACCAAAACAAATGCAGATACTAACGAAAAATAAGAGGAGCCCTTTTGTCTCAGGAACAAAACGTGTCTCTTGAATAAATAACACAAATAAAAACATATAAATATTGAACATCCGTATATTTCACACTTTGCCGAGAGCCCTATAACTGAGATATATTATGACACGGTTTTATGTCGATGGGTTTTTGGTGGCGATGTTTTTACGTGTCTTTGTTTGTAAACGAATCGGGACAATGTTGAATTTTTTTTAGTTTTGTTGTTCTTGATTTTTTATCGTCTTCTTTATTCTGCTCTGCAGTCGGGATTCGGTGCGCGCAAAAAATGCCGCTTAAGTAGGCGACAAGTTTGGTTATACAGCATGGCATTTATTTTTTGTAGCACACACTCCCATAATTGTAAAAACTTATTGCAACCGGATCAGCGGTTGATTGGAGAGTTATTTGCTTTTTATAGCAAAAAATACGTCAGGGAATTCACCAAAAGTCCTCCACATGGAAGACTGTAAAAAAATATAAATTTCATCAAAAGAAACATGGCCAACGATGTGAGGTGAATTTGTTATAGTTTTTATGGACATTTTTTTTATTTGGGATATGTTCACTGTTGGCTGCCTGTGGCCTTTACAGCGTAACTGAATTTCCGATGAGATAAACTGCCTAAGGCTGTAGAACCATCTTTGTCATGTTTCTAGAGGGGATGGCATCACGTAACTATGTCCCCGTCCCATACAAGATTCTCCGAAGGGTTCTAGTCGGTTACAGGAGCGGAAACCAAAGGGAGATTCCAAAGGATAGAACTCGCCTCGGCTCGGGTTGAACGTGTCAGCAAGACACTAGCGTTGGCTGTCTCATACTTTTAAACATACAATGCGATAAAACCACCACGATTATTTTTATCATGCTATAACGTGTCTAGAAGAATAAATTGGAATGCAAAAATATTTCATGTTGAAAATAGGCACGCGATTCGCCTGATAGTAAGTGAGCGATCATCGCAGCTTATTGAAGCATAAAACTTTGGGTGTATCTCGTTGGCGGCCCTGAGGCTTTAGTCTGCTAAACACGACTTTATACACAACATTAAAAAGCAAGTAAAATTATTATTTTATATGAATTTTATTTAATGTTAAAAAAAACAATCATTTATTTATTGCAAATGAAAGGTAAGAATCCCGTTAATAATTACTCTAATGCAATACTAATTATTCTGTATTAAAAGGCGTTTGGCATCCTGCATTCACGCTACAAATTCTGTAGAACATATTGATGGATGTGTTAATTTTATATGAGATTTAGAAACTTTAATTATTTAATAGACAATTGTTATTCCTTACTCTCAATCTTCTCTAAAATTAAAAGGAACGAACAAGTTTGATATCGGCAAAATCCCATCAAAAATAATAAAGTAATAAAGTATATATAAAAGCAAGTAAATTACAATGTATTATAAAGGTTGACTCGTCTATCAAGATATTTACCATGTAAAGCAAAGAGCTCAAAGACCAATCTTAGACATTTCTCCGCTATTAACAGAATGGGTTTACTACTTTTCATCGAAAATCAAATGGTGGAACATTAATAGGTCGATGACGAATGGGTGAAAGATGAAATGGTACCTACATTGGTCAAGCTTCGGTTAACATTGACATGTCTTATTCACCACGCAAGTTATATCAATGTTGGTAGACGTAGGTTTTGACACGAATGCGTCTTTTACATGTTATATACTTTTGCTTAGGCCCCTTACAAATAAAATAAATAAATGTTTCCCACACTTACACTAATTATCTAGTCCCAAGAAAAGTTTCCTTAAGAAACTCGAGAAATGGTTAACTAGACAACGGATAAACATACTTAATATACTTAAATAGGTACATACTTATTATACATAAGAAACACCCAGACTCAAAACAATTTAGAAAAACAGGTATTTCTAAATATATCCGACCGAAGATCGAACCCGGGACCTCAGAGATGGCGACACCATGAAAACCGGTGCGCAAGCCACTCGACCAAGGAGGTCGTCAAACAAAGAATAAGGTTCGAATAGTTATTCCGTGTTTTGTTCCTGTCATCTAAACGTCATTTAAAATTAGAGTACAAGAGACAAAACACGTAATAACTATTCGGACCGACTTATTCGTCAACTGGCATGTATGGAAGTGGCGAGTGCGTGCGAGTTGGCACCTTCCGATTTTACCTATATTTTTTATCGTCAACTCGCTCGTTCGTGAAAATCTGACGTAGTATGTACAGTTAGCTACAAATACGTTTTAATAAATTTACCTTATTCGTTGTTTATTTGTAGGCACTAATGTTTTAAGTTTGTTTTTAGTTTGCTTTCTAATAGTTTAAATTTGTGCATGTCGTGGCAACCTTTAAATATGACAGCGTTTTAAAATGTCACCAATGTGTATCTGTTGTAAATGTGAACAGCGTATGTTATGTTGGTTGTCCTTAAATAAATAAATAAATAATTTAATTAAATAAATTTAACACTTCTTGACAAAACATTTTAATTATCTCGTTTTTAATTGAGCAGAGAATTCCGCTACGGTGTCATATTGTTATGTACACCCGTGATACTGTACCATGCTACAGCAAGTACAATCGTCCCAAATTTTAATTGGAGTCGTCATAGAAACCAGAGGCAAATAATTGTGCAATTTGTATTTATCTGAAACTAGCTGTGCTCGCGACTTCGTCCGCGTGGAATAGTGACTTTCGGCAGCATTTTTAATTTTTTAGGCTCTTTTCCCGTTTTTGCAACATTTTTCACTGATGCTTCGCTCCTATTGGTCGCAGCGTGATGTTATATAGCCTAAAGCCTTCCTCGATAAATGGACTATCCAACACAAAAAGAATTTTTCAATTCGAACCAGTAGTTCCTGAGATTAGCGCGTTCAAACAAACAAACAAACAAACAAACAAACAAACAAACTCTTCAGCTTTATAATATTAGTATAGATAACATGAACAAGCCCACCCCTTGCTTTTTCAACCAACAACAAGCCAATTGCTTACGGAAGCACCCACTCAGCATATTTGCAACAACTGTAACTAATTCAACTTTGTATTATGCCTATTTGCGATACCAATTCCTATGTTATGACTTCAGAAAATATTACACAAGTATGAACCTTATTGCTGAGCCATTAAAGTGGATCGCCAATGTAACGGTGGAAAATTTAAATTGGTTTCATTATTGCCGATATTAGTGCGAAGTTTACTCGCTTGATTGGGTTAGATATACACAAAACATTAATAAACTCCATTCGGGTAATTTTGATGTGCTTGATTAACTCTAAATTACACTTGAAGTCGATGTTTGGGTTTTGTAAATAATTGAGGTAGGTATCCCAAATGCTAATTATTAAGATGATAATCTTTTTGATCCAACCATAGTTAAGCATAATTATATAAACTTGCGGTTTTTTAGACTTGCTAAACATATTGAATAAGAAATACCATTAGTATACCTCCCGTGGTGTTATGAGATGGCAAGAAGGGGTATTATAAGAACAAAGTGGCGACTTCCACTTCTTAAGTATTTTGTTTAAATGTGAAATATCTTTAGGGTGTACATAATAAAATAATTCATATTCCTTAATACAGTATAATTTTATTTAACACTTTAGACGAATCGTCATAGGTTTCCATAATATTATGTACCTAAGTACCTTGAGTTAAGCGGAAGTGAATTTATAAAAAATAATGTTCCCGTATAGTATAGTATAGTAGGATTGAGTTTTTAAAGACGAATTTAAATCATAATAACAACTAGATTATTTTTTCATAAATTCCTAAATAATTTCAAATGTTTTATTTGATGGATCGATCAAAAGTTGCTTCGTCTAATTTGAAAATGTCTGTAGGCACATCAGCCCCCCTAGACAAGTAGCAAAATGCAAAAAGAATAGGAATTAAATAGAATGATTATTATATGTGTTTGACATAAAAGTCCTTTTTTATTTATTTATTTTTATTCATACTTTATTCATTGACTTATGTCAATCCCGTGCAATAATCATTATATTTGATTTGTATTCTATTAGCGTTTTGCCACTTGTCTAGGGGGGCTGATCTGTTCAGTCTGATTACCTGTTTGCTGATTACGTCATGACTCATGTTTTATTATAAAAGCATAAATTCACGGATGTCTTTATAGGTTTTTTTTTTCAATTTCGCACATAAGTTTTTTTTGGCCGTTTATTCCAAACTTTTAGCACATATTACTTACGAGAGCTCATAAAAAGTTTTGGAATAAATTGTCGTTGTTGTCATTGTACATTAGGGCTCAGATGTCATTATTTTGTCGCAACAAAAATCAGAAACCTAACAATCACCTCAATAGTTTCAATCCGTATCTATATTATAATATTATAAAGCTGAAGAGTTTGTTTGTTTGAACGCGCTAATCTCAGGAACTACTGGTTCGAATTGAAAAATTCTTTTTGTGCTGGATAGTCCATTTATTGAGGAAGGTTTTAGGCTATATAACATTACGCTGCGACCAATAGGAACGAAGCATCAGTGAAAAATGTTGCAAAAACGGTAACAAGAGCTTAAAAAATTAAAAATGCTGCCGAAAGTCACTATTACACGCGGACGAAGTCGCGAGCACAGCTAGTATATAACACGAGTGATGTTAATCAACATACCTGCTATTAGTCCAAATCCAACCCTCGCCCGGCCACGAAATTTGGAGCTCCTAATTCCCGATACCCGATATCAGTACCGAACCCGTGTCTTGTGAATTACTACCATAATCTGTGCCCAATTGCCTATTATCTCGTGTGCCAGTTTCTAGTACAATTGGAGTTTTTGATCCTGTTAAACTCAAGTTGTTAATTAAAGCCATGATATCGTTCCTGGGTTACCTTTGTTACGTGGAAGGATAGTACCAGTAATGAAGTGCGTCTGCATTGTTTTAATACGAATAGTTTTGTTGGGGACCCGTTTTGGAAACTTCATTATTTGTAACAAAGGGATGAGTTCTAAAAATGCCAGTTTGAGTTCGACATTTTCTCCTATTATTCTGCCTATGAAGCTCGTTGGTAGAAATAATGAGATAAAATCGCTGCAAAGTATTGTGTGATTGTCCACAATCTCACTCTTCTCATTTGTGAATGTTTGACACTTTTTGTTAAATTATTATTTGCAGTTGTTCGAAATGTTGATAGTATCACAAACTGTAAGTGCCTTACAAATAAACAAAGGATAAGGTCCGAATAGTTATTCCGTGTTTTGTTCCTGTCATGTAAACGTCATTTCAAATTAGAGCAAAAGAGACAAAACACGGAATAACTATTCGGAGCTTATTCTTTGTTTATTTGTAAGACACTTTAAGTATAAAAATACTGAAGTTTTTGAGCAAATATGCAACATTCGCTGTTAGTGTTCCAGAATTTGCGCACCTGTAACGTTTTAGTAAGACGTTATCTTTGAAACAGTAACATTTAAAATTATCATCATGTCATATTATTTATATCAAAATAAATTTTGTTGACCGTTACTACTACAACAGGCAAAAAGGAAATCAACATACTCTCCACGTAGTTTGTTACTCAAGTCTAATCTTAATCCCTTCCAGACCTTATGCAAACCTGAATAATATTCATAAACGCAAAAGCTTCATTTGGACATTATTATTCTCACAAATGGCAAAAGGTAAAAGACAGCACCCATATATTCAATACACGTCAAACAACCACCTATACGAAGCTTTAACGCCAAAAGGCAAGCGGGTATTTTACCTCGACATGCGGACGCTCGTTCATCACAATTCATTTTGCCTTCCTTCCATTGTTCAAACTAAACAGACTATACCACAGCCTGAAAAATCTACTACCTAGTCTTTAGACTACTGGTTGATAGCGTCAGGTTTAGTACGACTAAAGTTAGGCTGTGGCGGAGTGCCGGTTAACGTACGGAAAATACTCGCTCGCTGGGCGGCGAAAGTGAAATAGATGACCGGTGTGAAATATTGCTTATGAAATAAATTAAGAACCAAATGACTTCGGACAAATTTATTAAATATGGGGAATGCGTATTTTGCTTTATGATCTTTATGTTTCGTTGCTTAATATCATGTGCTTTGGCGTACCGAAAGTTGTGTATGTAATGTTATCTATAATATTAATACGTGAACCAAATACTTTGTACTCCTTTTTTTACGAAAATTGCGTGGACGGAGGAGTATGAAATTTCGCACACTTATAGTTTATATAGAGAAGGTTATCCGAATGTTAATATTTTTTTGCAAGAGAAGCGACCGAAATCTGTCAATGCCAATCCAAACTCACATTCTATTTTTTTAATTTTTCATTGCTTAGGATACAATCCGTGCAGCCTTAATAAAATTACGGTCACTGGACGACGACTAGTTGTATGTAACTGCCCCGAAAAATCTTAAAAGGTAAATAACTAATAAACAGTAAGTAACAAGGCTCTTTATAAGAGCCGTCACCATAAAGGTCAAAATATATTATCACAATAATAGAACTAAAAAAATCAAAAAGGAAAGTAAACAAATTGTGCATCAAAGTCATCTAATTTTATACTTACACTCCCTTTTAAAGTTCATACGATAATATTTTTGAACAAAGCTTACAATTACAATTCAGAATAAAAAACGAAGTGTAACATACTTAAATACTACGATTTGAATGAAAACTTTATTTTAAAGGAATACGGGCTGAATTATTAAGCAAACACTCCCTACCGATTTTGATGGGAACAGAACCTGTTTGGATTGCAGTCCATTAACATAATTAACTACAAACACCACCTTGCAGCGGCGGCGCGGCGGTGACAAACTCAAACATGCTGGGATCGTTCAAAATTGCGTGCAAATAATATCAGAATGTTGAGGTGTTTGGTTTGGGGAAGCAAGTGAGGGATAAGGTGTTGCTTTTTCGGGTCATGAAAGCTTTTGTTTCGTTGTATTTGAGGTTGTTTCACGTTGTGACCCTGAAGCATAGCCACTTTGATTAAGCCTTGTCCATGGAATTGGTGAGCAAATTGTACTGATCTCCTTTGGAAGACCAAGAGAATGTTATGCCGCTGCGAGATACTCTTAAGTTAACCCGTTTCTAAGTAGTAGTGTACTATTCCGGGTTGAGTTGAGAGTAGTACGCTTTCACCTTCAGCCTTATAACACTTAGCATCCGGTAATATAAAGACATAGCCTTTGCCCATTAACCGCGGCTCGGGACGCGGCGTCTCGTAGTTAAGTCAGTAGACATAGGCAGCTTCACTGCAGTGTAAGCGTGCCCCACTAGTGGGCCCGCCGTATCGTACTCCTTTTAAACACGGCGACTCCATCTGAGTAACGCCAGCCGCGCCTATCGGCGCGGCATCTCGTAGTTAAGTCAGTAGACACAGGCAGCTTCACTGCATTTTAAGCGTGCCCCACTAGTGGGCGCGCCGTACCGTATTCTTTTTAAACACGGCGACTCCATCTGAGTAACGCCAGCCGCGCCTCTCGGCCTTCGGAGGGGCGTGCGCTCCGGTTTCCTTCGTAGCCCTTTTTAAGGCAAAAGGCGAAGCCCAGGGTTTTTTACTGAGGTCGGTCTTAGCCTTCTTTAGAGAAGGTAAAGGCAAATCCCAGATCTTGGACCATACCCAGATCTTCAGATCCTTCTGATCTCAAGGTCAGTATCTCCGGGAATATGCGAGCATATTTCTCCCTGAATAAAAAAATAATAATAATAAAAACCATACTGGATATAAAAAAAAATTACATTCCTACATCAATCTTCCATATTTTATATTATTTCAAAACCAAAAATATATAGATTTAAAATCTACACAAAATTTTCTAATCAGCGCCATTTTAATATATAATGTTAAGCCATAAGGAACTCCATTGAGTAAGCGAATACTTTGGTATCGAGTATGAAGCGAGTCACTAAAGTTTTAATGAGACTTTAATCGATCAAGTTCTGCAAGACAAACAAGTATTGAGTTATATTTAAGAACATTTCGGTTGCTAACGTTAGCTCATCAATAATGATTTTAAAGTGAACATAAAATTTTATTATCGCTTTTGTTTTATTAAGAAGTTCGATTAATCATTTCTTTACAGTGATCTACAATATATTTATTTTAGGGACAACAATTATTAGGCTATAGGCTATATAGGCTAATTATCTCAGTACCTTCTTTCTAATTAGCTTCTATTGACGGTGTCTCCAGCGTCCTAGACGTTTCTAGTCTCAGTAGCTGCGTGATCATGCCGTAGACTTATGAGTGAAAGTCGGATTTAAAGATTGAACGCGATTATTACTGTAATTGATTTTTAGGTAAACTTGCCACTTTTGGGCAAAATCTTAGGGCCTTCATCGTTGTAATCACGTGAACCAAATGAAGTATCAGCTGAAAAACCACGCTAGCCAAATGCTGGTTAATGATTACTCACGACTGTGCATAAAAAAATCCAAAACACATATGTCCAAAATTAATCCTAGATCATCGGATGTTGATTTGATTGTTTCTAAAGTAACCCAAATTTATCATAATTGTCTAAATTGTTACCTATTAAATTGTTCTAATCATACAGACTAAACAACTAATGTCTTATAACTAAGTAATTTATACGAAAAATCTATAGTTGAAGCGAGACGTAACATCCAATAGTTCCAATACACGCCAGCACTTTATATTGAACGGTCGTGTAGTGTCCCACTGAACTGATTCTGTTTAATCAACGCCATGCGGATTGGAACTATTTGGAGTGATCGAAGCGAGGAGCCGGGTTGACGAGCAATCTTCAACTAATATCCTCACAGGGAACTCAATTACAATACCTGCTCCAGCGCCTTTAATTTCCGTGTGTTAGGCTTTGTGCTACAATGTAGGCTGCAAAAGGTTTGATGGCGCAGTGACTTGTACGTTTGAGTTGCGATTTTGCTAGATCAATGTTTTCACACAAACTTACACAAGCACCCACGCACGCACGCACGCACCCACCCATGCAGGCACGCACGCACATACGCACGCACGCATGTCCACACGCACGCACGCACGCATGCCCACACGCACGCACTCATGCAAACAAACACACGCGTGCATGCACGCGAACACTACACATTAAAAAATTGTATCACTTTTTATGAATGTACTCTATTATTAATTTGTATATTATTTTATCCTGACGTCTTTAACCCTTTACAGGGTCCGTAGTCCAATTTAAAATGGAGTTCATTCGTTACAAGTGTTTTATTTCAATTAATTGCACTAACAAATGCCGATAGGAATCGAAGCCCTGTTTAAGACTACTACTTTTACCTGACACTAACAAGCGAAATGTAGGACTATCCGATCAGGTGGCGTAATATCATCATATCCATAATCTTGACTATCGCACAAACTAGCTAGTATTAAAATAAGTTAACGGTCTTCAAATCGTACGGGCATATCGTTTTGAGGGCTCCATAACTTTTAATTAAACCTGCGATACTAACGGAGTCTACCAATTTTCAATTATGAGTATGTTAATTTCTTCTCATTTGTAACTTTGCGAAACTAATTAGATGGATACTGAAAAGTCTTGTGAAAGTCATTTGAAATGAGTTTTAATTAATCGAGCGCACGATTAAGTTCAGTCTAACTAGAATGTAATACTTAGTTGATGTGTGAGGAACGTCTAGACAGGAAACTGGAGTTGGATGTAGCTTAATATTACTCTCGAATGCAGCTAAACATTCAATGTGAGGTTGTAAATGAAAACAACGTATAATATAACATTTATGATACATATTTATCTATCTATTTATATAAAAATCAATTGCTGTTCGTTTGTATCGCTAAAACTCGAGAATGGCTAGACCGATTTGGCTAATTTTGATTTTGAAATATTTGTGGAAGTTTGGGGAAGGTTTAAACAGTGAGAAACATAAATAATAAGCAACGGAAAATACTAAAAACGACAACTTAATTTTCCAATACAAAATTATTTGTTTGTTTTGTTGTCATGGAAACTGTAAAAGCGGTACGAAGTCAGCCGGGTCAACTAGTAAACAATATAAACTTAAAACATACATACATACTTATACAACATTTATTATAATAAATTGAATGTGTTTTATCAGCGAATTGAATTTTTAATTGTAAGTAATTTACACGCATTAGCTTAAATATTTTCTATGGTATTTATGGTAACATAAAATCCATATTAGTGAAAAAAAAATACAAATCCTTTAATCCTTGCCTATACTCGTATATGCCTATATAGGCATGTCAATAAACAAAGTGTATTTATATAACATTCAGGCAGCAACAAAATGAGATAGGCTCTTTTGGCTTACAAGAGTAGATAATGATGATTAATTTCGGCGAGTTGGACAGAGCTTGCATGTCATGGGGTGCGGGTTCGAATTCCATTCGTGGCCTTTTTTTTCAAAAACTTGTTATCCAAACTAGTATGTATTATTTCACCACCTATTTAGACTAGTTGTTAAAACCACCAGTCTTAGACTAAGAGGTTCCTGGTTTGATTCCTAGCGGGGGTAAGTGTATGTGTAATCGGTTTGGTTGGTTTGTCTGCCTGGCTAGCTACACCATCTTATTTAAATATTTCGAAATAATAATATTTCTAGTAGCATTGTTGTGTTCCAGCAGTTAGTGATAATAGCCAGTGCATCAGTGGTTGAGAATTCCGGGTAAAGTGTACTTCCACCTTCGGCCTTATCACCACTTATTTATCATCATCATTTAATCACTTCATCATCATAATCATCATCATCAGTTCGTTTTATGTCCCCACTGCTGGGGCACAAGCCTTCCCTATGGATAGATAAGGAGAACGGGCCATAAACCACCACGCGGGCCCAGTGCGGGTTGGTGGTTGTTAACGATTGCTAATGCAGCCGGGACCAACGGATTTACGTGCCTTCCGAAGCACGGAGGAGCTCGAGACCATACATTTTTAGTCACCCATCCAATGACCGGCCTTCGCGAAAGTTGCTTAACCTCAGCAATCGCAGACCGGGCGCGTTAACCACTGCGCCATCCAGCTTACTCACTTATTACTTACTTATCATCATCACTTGGACTAGGACTTATGCAGAAGTCATCACCTACTTCCATTAGAGACTCGACGGGATATTGCAGACCTGGTATTTTTGTTAAAAGTTGCTTCTGGTTCTGTGGACTGCCCTGAGCTGGTTTCACATATAGGCCTTAGAGCTCCCCTTAAGTCACGCAGATTTCATCCGCTTCTGTACCTTCCCAGTGCCAACTCGAACTTCAGGCAGAACTCATATATATTGCGTGCGGCTAACAATTTCAATGCAGTATCCAAGGAGGTTGATATCGATTTATTTAACACAAATAATAATTGTTTGTTTGCGAGGTGTCTTTAGAGTCATTGAGTCATTTGTTTTTTAATGGTTAAAGTGTTGTGCTGTTATTGTGTTGTCGTGTTTTTATTGATATAATATGCTATGCTTGTAATGTATATAATAGGTCCTTACCTATGAAATTGCCGTTTTTTTCTCACTTACTAATAGGTGTATTACTTCTAAAAGTCAATACCGGTTGTTAATATTATTATACACCTTTAATGAGGACTATGTTACTTAGGCTTCAGTAATAACAATGATTATTAATTTTGTGTCTTTATCGCCCAATTTTTTTTTTAAATTGACTACTTTTTTTGTTCGCGTAATTGCCTTTTTGTTTCATTGTAGCTTTGAAGAGACTTGATTTTTTTCTTTTTATTTAGCTAATGAAATAAACACACTACTCTACAATTTTTATAGTGGTAACACATATATATATGCTAAGAAAATTAAAAAAACGTAAGTATGAAAAATTAAATTTTATAAAAAATCTTCATACAAAACGGCAATTTCATAGGTAAGGACCTATTATAACCCTACTTTAATTTGTTGCTATATGTGAGGACCTGTAATTGGCTTTTTGTTGCTATTTTTAAGTTCCTACTTTGTTTATTAGCTGTTGGTTTCCAAATGAATAAATAAATAAATAAATCACTAGAGATGAATGCCATGTGCTTACCTGTAAGTAATAAAAAACATATATTTGTAATACAGTTTGTAACTAGTTTGCCTTTATGTAAAAAAAGTAATAAAATGTTTTTGTTTTTGTTTATATAATTTTTAACGCAAATTTTTTTGCGAACAAATTACAAAAACATAAATGTTGAAAAAATTTCCACAAGCAGGATTTGAACCTGCACCCTTCTGACATACCGGGTCAGGTGCTCTCCCAATTGAGTGATTGAGCAGATTCAAATCCTGCTCGTGAAATTTTTTTTCAAAATTTGTGTTTTTGTAAAAAAAAGTAATGTTTTGGGTAGCCTCGTGTAAGAACGGACTTAAGTAAAGTAAATAGCCTGTACACTGCTCACTGCTGGGCAAAGGCTTTATTAAAATCAAGTCATCACTACAATTAATGGGCATTGTCTCACCACGCGTGCCAAATGTGGGTTGGTGATAACAAACCTGGGCTATGCATCGACAAATCCGAAACACACTCTGCTTGACCTGGGAATTGAGCCAAGAACCTTCAGGTGTCGAGCCGAGCGCTTTGCCACTCAGCATACCTACGTACTTATACGAAAGTAAATTGAATCACTCCGTCCACTCCGCTAGACAATTCCCAGACAGTAAATAAATAAATAAAAGTTTATTTCACATTGCGAGAACAACAATAAATAGGTGCTCAGTTTAATTAAATTCTAAGTGGACAGGTTAAATATCATCCGAGTGTGATAAGTAAATTAAATGGATTTTTTATGAAACTTTGATCCTAAATATTTTCTAGCAAGTGCTATTCAGAAATATCTCTGCTGGTAGGAACGGTGTTAATCAGGTTTTTTTTTCTTTTTCCATCATTAAATAACATACAGTGCATTGACTACCCACCATCTGTTTCAACTTCACAATATGTCAGTGAACGCTGGTGTTCCTCAAGGTTCCATTCTGTCCCCCACGCTGTTCCTTCTGCACATCAATGATATGCTTCCACTTGGAAATATTCATTGCTATGCAGATAATAGCACAGTGCATGGGGAATATAACGGTCACCCAGCAGTAGGGTGGGTTGAAACCGAAATCAATCGAGTGAATCTTGTAATTGAGCTCAATCGGGTATTGAACCTTATATCTAATTGGGGCTCCAATAATCTTGTTGAGTTCAATGCCAAGAAAACACAGGTGTGTACGTTCACGGCATAAAAGTCACCATTCCTTCCCCTTCCTACTCTTCAGGGTACATCTCTAAGCCTGCAGAGCAGTATCAACATGCTCGGTATGACGATTCGCTACGATCTACTACTGCGACTACATCGAAGCCGTGATCAAAACAGCCTCACGAAAACTCGGTATTCTGAACAGGGTGCGGCGATTCTTTACGCCTGACCAGTTGTGCCTTTTGTACAAGATACAGGTACGGTCTTGCGTGGAGTATTGTTCGCACATCTGGGACGGTTCCCCAAAGTACCGTTTCGATGCCTTGGACAGATTGCAGCATCGCGCTGTACGCATTATCGGCAACGCAGAAGTCGCAAATACTCTTGAATCTCTGTAATTGCGTAGAAATATTGCGTCACTCAGCGTGTTTTACCGCTTATACCATAGCGAGTGCTCTAAAGAGCTCTTTGACCTCATCCCACCTTCTCCCTTCCTCTATAGGAGTACACGTGCTGCTTTTCGGAGCCACCGCTTCACTGTCTCAAATATTCCATCGCGCACTAAGAAATTTTGTGACTCGTTTCTTTGTCGCACCTCCAAAACATGGAATAGTTTGCCAGCACACGTTTTCCCTCCTTCCTATGATATGGGGTCCTTCAAACGAGGCGTGAAAAGGCACCTTGTGGGCCGGAAGAGTGAGGGTAACTGATGCTGCGTTGTTTTCACACTGCACCAGTTGTCGGCTCATCTGGACTCCATTTCCACTTAACACCAGGTGAAATGGAGTAATTTTCGGTGCTACATATAAAAAAATAAAAAATATATATATAAGTCGTGTTTCGTAAATACTAATTGCACAAATTATAGATTAATCATCATCATCATCATCAGCTCATTTATGTCCCCACTGCTGGGGCAAGAGCCTTCCCTAGGGATGGATAGGGAGAACGGGCCATAAACCACCACGCGGGCCCAGTGCGGATTGGTGGTTGTTAACGACTGCTAATGCAGCCGGGACCAACGGCTTTACGTGCCTTCCGAAGCACGGAGGAGCTCGAGATGATAAGTTTTTGGTCATCCATCCGATGACCAGTCTTTGCGAAAGTTGCTTAACCTCAGCACTCGCAGACCGGGCGCGTTAACCACTGCGCCATCGAGCTTCTCGTTATAGATTAATATGGATGGATAAAATGAAGAATGAGTACATTAAAAGAAGTCATAAAGACTGGTGGTTGCCAGAGGTTTTGCCGCCATCGCAACAGATGAGAAGCTAAAATGGAAAGTGAACGAAACAAAGTCACAATAAAAAATAATATTACGAGTAGGTACAATCAATCAATCAATTAATCATAATCTGATAATTTGTAGTTTGTAACTGCTTTGGTAATTGACTGAAATTTAGTATAACAGCAATTTAGACCAGCTTGGATGAACTGGCTTATCTTGACACGGCTGACCTCAACACTATTACAATTTTGAAAACACATAAAGAGTAAAATTATTTTACACTAGCTGTGCTCGCGACTTCGTCCGCGTGGAATAGTGACTTTCGGCAGCATTTTTAATTTTTTAGGCTCTTTTCCCGTTTTTGCAACATTTTTCACTGATGCTTCGCTCCTATTAGTCGCAGCGTGATGTTATATAGCCTAAAGCCTTCCTCGATAAATGGACTATCCAACACAAAAAGAATTATTCAATTCGAACCAGTAGTTCTTGAGATTAGCGCGTTCAAACAAACAAACAAACAAACAAACTCTTCAGCTTTATAATATTAGTATAGATAAAATAACTATTGCAAAGGGTTCCAAACGTCAGGGCTACATAATATAAATCAATGTGTAAAATAACCGCGAGTAGATCCATAAGAGCTTTTTTTAAATGTATAGTGATCGCGTAAACTTTGGAAATCAATATTGTTTTACTACTAAAGTAAAGAGAAGATGACAAAATAAAGACAAAAGCAAGTGTTAGGGCTCTTTCAATTATACGTTTGTTGTCGGGCGGCTAACGCACGTTTGCACTGCGTTCCATATTATAACAGTCGTGAGGCTGTCGTGCGGCTGGCGTTTAATATGAAAGCGCACGGCAGCGGTCCGACAAGAAACGTCTACATTGAAAGAGCGCTTACAGTGCGCAATATGTATATTTATTTTATTATTGTTGTTGTTATTGTATGTTAACTATGTTTTGTTATGTGATATCAATTTTTTTTTTTCATTCTTTCTTTCTGTGATCCAACCCTTTAAAAAGGATACAAAAAAATATCATCATCAGCTCATCTTATGTCCCCGCTGCTGGGGCACGAGCCTTCCCTATGGATAGATAGGGAGAACAGGCCATAAACCACCACGCGGGCCCAGTGCGGATTGGTGGTTGTTAACGACTGCTGTTGCAGCCGGTACCAATGGCTTTACGTGTCTTCCGAAGCATGGAGGAGCTCGAAAAGATACATTTTTGATCACCCATCCGATGACCGGCCCTTGCGAAGGTTGCTTAACCTCAGCATTCGCAGACCGGGCGCGTTAACCATTGCGCCACAAGCTCAGAATCACAGTAGACACCAATACCCATATTAACAGTAAGGATACATCCAAAGCGATTCAACTGCTATTACATTAATATCTCTAATACAGTATCGTTATATCGCTCGAAACAGCAAGCTATACCCATTAGCCATAAAGAGGTAACCCTTATCGGCGAAAGTCATCTTCATTTGAATAGATTTGGGCTTTAAATTTTGCCTCTTTGTCTATTTTACTGTCGATCGCCGATATAAACGTGTAATAGCGCCGCCTTAAGCAGCTGACTGCTTTTAAGTGTTTATACTGTACGATACTTTGATGGTATGTTAAGGATCGTAGAGGTTACGTTTAAATATAGGAAGAAGACTTTTTTCTTATACAACAGGAACGTGTTTCATCAAACCCGATTGTGATTGATGACAATGCCGAAGATAGAAGCAAACTTCACTCGAACTTAAGATGTGACTGTTAGAACACTACAATGCTGAAAACAGACTTAGGTAGGTGAGTGGCTTAATTGATACCCTTCAAAACTCTACAATATCAGCAGAAGAGTAATAAATAGAGATTCTTCTCCACAGCTAAAAAATAGACGTTCTAAATGGGTAGTAGGCTAGTAGGTAAAAAATATATGGACGATTCAAAAGCACTCTTCTTAAGTACTTTTATACTGTACTTTTTTAACTTTTCTTTAAAACTTATATTTGAAGACTTTAGCTTTATTTATTTATTGTTAAAGGTACAATAATAGAATACAAATTGTTACATTGCAATTTACATCAAACCAACACTTTTTTAAATTAAATTATTCCCAATAAAAATTGTACACAGCATTGATCTAAAACAACAGTAAACAAAATATTCAATTAACTACATTATTAAAACTAAACTTTGACTTTGACTATAGTAATACAAAACGTTTCTAATTACGGGGACTGTAAATTAAATTTGTAATCGTTATCGTAAAACTAATAAGGACCTGACAATCAAAATTCATGCTAACCCTACTTTGAAATTTAACCCAGGTACCCAATATCGTTTGCGTAAACGTAAGGCGTAAAACGACCTGCTCGCGATTTGAATAGAACACGCTATCGTCTGATGTCGTGGAGTATAAGGCTGTATCGGAATAGGCCGTAGGTGGCGATTAGAGCAGATCCCGCCTTAGATTATCTAGGCATACTTCGAGCACGTAGAACGGGTAATACCAGAGACAAGACCTTAGAGCTACTAGAACCGCCAGAGATAGATTTATTTATATTTTATTAAAAGTAATTATTAAACATAGCAATTAACACACCCATTGTCCTGTTAATCCATCCAGAAAGATCGTATGCTTGTGTTAGGAATTGGTTTACGTTAGTAGTCTAAAGGAGCTATTGGATTTGAACCGGTATAACTTATATTTTCGGTGATAAATTTCTTTAAAAATTAAATAGAAACGCTTTAAATTTGACCTTTATTTGCAATTCCTTTTCCTTATTTAATCAAATTTACGAAAATAGTAAAATTTTGGGTCTCACCAATTAATATGTTCAAGACTTTCACAGAAGTCGCAAGATGTAGTCAATTTTTATTTCAAAATGGACTAAGATATTTATAAACACAAGTAAATATGCACTTTTTAGTATCTCACTGTAAACTGCACGCCACTTAAACCTCGCATTCGACCGGTTTTTTACCAATAACTGGATTCTCAAGACATATTCCTAGCGTGCAATTTGATCGCAGATAACAATAGAAATAAACTTGCCCGGGGAGGCGCGAAATACGCGCATTTTAATTACACTTCCGTGCTTTAAATTATGCATGGAATCATGTCGTTATCCTTAATAGGCTGGATAAAATCCCGGATGCTCTCGCAACTGAAATTGTTCAGATAAATCAGGACAATGTTCTAGCAAAAACAGCCAATACAGATAGTAGTTCATTATTTCTAAACATAATGAATGCGTTCGCTATTGTTCATGCAACTAAAAAAAATGTTATGAGTTTGACAATGTAGCAAATAACAGAAACAGAAATACTTAATAATAAAATAAAATAATTGATTTAGGCAGAAAAAAAAAAAAAAAAACTCATAAAAAGTGTTAGTTACAATGATCATACACTAGGGTTAGTAAACAACAAATTTGACTGTGTTAGTAGGTGACAATGATCTTACGATAGGGTTAGTAAACTACTGTTTTAGATACAATGATCAATGATGATGACCAAGTGTTTTTTCTACCATAGTAAAGATAATAATATTTATTTCACTGAAAAGGTTTGGTTTAAAATAATTAGTCTCCTTTTAAGCAAATGTGCATTAAGAAGCTCCATGCCCAGTCTGCGAATGCTAAGGTGAAGCAACTTTCACAAAGGCCGGTCATCGGATGGGTGCCCAAAAATTCCTCGAGCTCCTCCGTGCTTTGAAAGGCACGTAAAGCCTTTGGTCACGGCTGCATTAGCTGTTGTTAACAACCACCAATCCACACTGCGCCCGCGTGATGGTGGTTTGTAGCCCGTTCTCCCTATCCATCTCTAGGGAACGCTGGTGCCCCAGCAGTGGGGACATAAAATGAGCTGATGATGATGATGAATGCATGCTCCGGGTAAATCCGCTCTTCCATTAGTAACTAGGTATGTACCTACATATTATGGCTACGGCTACGTGCCGTCATAGCGGCCGATAGAGGCTATACTAGTAAAACAATGAATTTGCGTTTATAAATCTTATAAAAAAAATTGTTTTTTTTATTATTTCTATTTCATTATTTCTTTCTAATATTGCATTTTTAGTATTAAGTTCGATCTCGTTTTATGAATGTCCCTAATTTTGTCTTGTCTTTATTCTAGATAATTAAGATTTTATTGTATTTTTACAAAAGATGATTTTTTTTTCTTCTGTTGTGCCTATGCAATTAATAATTATTATAAAGAAAATGATTACCACTTGGTAGTCATTTTCAGAAGCCGTTGTATGTAGGTACATTATAATTAATTATTTTTCTAAAGCCTACTTTCTAATAGTAGAGAGTTTCTAACCACGTACCTAACCATCTCCTTACAAGTTTGTTATTGTTTGGAGTAAATATCTAGTTTTTATCAATATTATTGTAAATTTGAGCTAAGAGATTAATGTTTTGTGTCAAAGCAAACCTTGGTTTAACGTTGACGAAAAATATGACGTTTTAGAATTACTGGAGGTGAGTAATTTCTACTACGAGTATAAATTAGAAATTAATTATTTAAAACTTTAAACTAATTAACTTGACCTTCAATAATTGAATTTGATTTAACTTAACTCCAATATACCACTTAAAATTTAAACATTAACAGTTAAAACTTTAATTATCCTAATCATCATTTCCAAAGACGTCCATTGCTGTACAAAGGCCACCCCCAAGAATCTCCACAACGACCGGTTTTGTAAATTTGTTAAAACTTAACCCTTAATGACTCGCGTGATTAAAGTTACACTTATATACTCGCTTGGAGTATATATAACCCCAATTTCAATGGTAAATTAAATTATTTTTAATGGTAAATTTAACACTTTTAACCACTTTTCATAAAGTTTATGATAACAATCATAAAGAAGCTACTTAAAACTAAATGAAAACAGTATTCATTATCAACATTTATGTCAAACTAATAAAAATATAAATCCATACATCTAGGCAAGTGCCTAGTTAAAAAGTTTTAATCAGTACATTAATCACATGTCATGATGGAGTGGCCATAACAGACCTGCTGGTGGCATTTAGCAGACAGAAAAGTTATATTTTTATAATTCGATCTTAGACATAAATGGCATCATTTATAAATTAAAGATGGGCTGCCTCTGGACGTGAAGCCAGCATCTTGAACGTGGCAGTTACGGTATTGTTAATCGAGTTTGTTGGTGAGTATTTGTTAAATCAACTGCAAGAGAATCTCCCTTCTCGATATTTCGTGATCGAATTTGTTTTTATAGTTAACCTATGCATTGATACCAGCAACGTTGAGAATGCAGTAAAATATAACCAACAGCCATTTTTATATGGCGTCTTTCGACGTTGTAAGCACTTAAATATGGTCGTCAGTCGAGTTGCCATTTTCAGAGTTTTGACTAAAAATATAATTAATTTAGTTTCTGATTGTGTTGAAAAAATTGTTTTACATTTACGCAACATAATTTGCGTAAAATTTAATGTACTTACAAATTTATTTGGTGATAACTGTAAAACTCAACATTTTGAACCTAATTGTAATTACACAATCAAAAAATTAAAAATAACTTAACTAACTTGTCAAAAAAAGTAACACTAACACTCGCGTAGAGCATTATATACCCCGGACGTGACGTCTTGACATAACAAGACGGTACATAGTTGAGTTTGTGACTGAATCGGGATGGTAGGAGATATTCAGGCAGCTACTGAAAACGCTGTGACGATTGTTTTGAAAATGGCGGAGTTACAACACTTTGAAATCACCGTGGGGGTAAAATATATCTACCCCACGCGAGCAATTAAGGGTTAAATACTAAATAAAACTCCATACAATTTCTATCATAATTATCAGAGCATGTTATCAATATTTACAATAACATCTAACGGTAATAACACATGAGCATTTACAAAACGATATTTCCGAAGCAATAAAAAGTCTTCCAGTTGAGAATGACAGCGATCCGAATAATCCAACAAGATGATGTGACATCGCGTTAGCACAAGTCATCAGCAGTCATGGCACGTCCCGCCCAGCCTGCGACATACAGCCTCCTGATACAGAGAGAAAAAAAATACACGAACAACTTTCACAAAAGTGGGAGAAGTCATTTATCAAGCTAGCACTAAGAACTCTCGACAGCGAGAACTTTTGATACAGGATACCCTGCCACCAGACATTAATAACAGGGATATCATACCACTCGAAGCGTTTTTTTAGAATGTCCCCGACGTGTTTTATCACTTAAGCCGCGGAACTTTTCTCTTAACATAATAGAGTTTTTGCGCTCGCAACGCTAGCTGCGACCTAGATAAGGAACTTTTAGTTTTTCTATTGTGCATCGAGGAAACACTTTGTTGTTGGGAAAGCGTTTTCTTAAACGAGACTTTGCTGTTAAGATCCACATTAATGTTTACCACATTCAAATTGTTGTAAGTACTACGATAACAACACCTAAACTCAAATTCTAGTGCTCTAATGTAGATAGAGTTCAAGTAGTGCTTCGGAGCACGACTCTAAGCATTGAGGTTGCATGCCTAAAATACCGAAAGCAAACAAAGCGTGCAACGTATCTTTATTCACGGTGCCTCTTTGTTACCAAAACTTTGGCCGTATTCTGTACGTAACTAAGTTCCAGTTAGTCGCGTAAACGACTTTACGTGTCGAACAAGGAAATCAAATTATCAACTCCTATAAAGTTCGCACCTCTTTCAATCCGTACGAGATACCGGCTGGCCGTTTCCTATTTGAAATTTTAGGTGTATTCTTTACTCAAAATTTTATTAGGGCAGTCGATGCTGAAATACCTTTACTGTTTTTTTTTGCCAGTTATGTAAGCGGGAATACTATAGCTATAAGTAAAAGTAAAATAAAAACTCTTATATGTCCAGTGTTAACGATACATTTTAAACATTTAGATATCTTTCTAATTGTATTTAAACAAGTTGATTAAAAAGTACTATTGTTCCATTAAGCGACAGAAATCAATTCGCACTCCGATTGCCTTCATAAAAGATTCAGTAGTGTTTCGAAGAACAGTACAACGTATCTATAATAATCCTTCAGACGGGTGCAAGTTTCCTTTTTTACTCTCTGTGGTGGCTCGATTAAGAAAACATTACATAATTGTGCGAGAGCGGTCGGGCGTGCAAGTGGCGCCATGCGAGGGAACGTGTAACTATGTAGGGGCGATAGGGTGAGCGGGTATGAGGGGGGGGGGTCGCAATCGGAGGGGCAGCTATGAGCGCACCACTCTCGCCAAACTGGCGGGCCGCTTCGTCAGTCGCACACAAACCACGATGAGGTTGGCACGCGTCAGCGTCGCCCCCGACACCGAACGTACGTGCGTCGCGACGTAAACACAACCAGTGAAGTAAACAGCGTTTACTAAATGTCTACATTGACACGTTTACTGTGAAAAGTGACTGTTTTAGCTACCATCTCGCTACGATCGATTGAGACAAATGTGTTTAGAAAATGTTTCAATTGCTGACTGTTTTGTTAGTGACTTTGAGTGTTAATGCCGCTTATGCCCCAAGAGGCGTGGATAACTGCAGCCACCACCCGGATAGTGACAGCGCCGGCACCTTGTGCCGGGTGCGGACTCTCGATGCCGACGGATCCAGTTTAGCATCAGCTTCCACTGAACTTATTAAACGTTTGATAATTGAGTGCAACCAACTACTACTTTTCGAAAGTTACCTAGAAGCTAACTATTTTCAAAGATTTCCTTCGCTGTCGGAGTTAACTGTTCGGAATTGCAAACTTCTACGGATACCGGGCAATGCTTTCGAAGGATTACGTGAACTTAAAAAGTTGTCAGTCTATTCTAAAAACAACGACTGGAGTCCAAACAAAATTTTAGAACTATCACATGGAACTTTCAACGGGTTGAGAGAACTTCAAGAACTGGACTTGGGCAAAAATAACTTAAAATCGATCCCTTCCGATGTCTTCTGCCCGTTGGATAACTTGCAAGTTCTAAACCTTACCAATAACAAAATAAAGAGCGTTGATAGACTCGGTTTCGGTAAAAGCTGTGGTTCCGGTTTGCGAAGTTTAGATTTGAGTCACAATGATCTTAAATCTTTGACAGAGGAGTCTGAAATTGCGGGGCTAAGAAGACTTCAAGAGTTGCGGCTCCAGTACAATAATATCAGTGATATTTCAAGTGAAACCTTTAACGGACTTATTTCGTTACGTATATTGAACATTTCTCACAATGACCTCCAGTTGATACCCGAAGGCACATTCGCGAATACGAAAGAGTTGCGAGAAGTGTATTTGAATAATAACCAGTTATTTGAGTTAGCCAGGGGCGTATTCCACCGATTAGAACAGCTGCTTGTATTAGATTTATCGAATAATCAACTCGCGAGCGCTTACATCGATGGCGGAACGTTTATTGGCCTTATACGCTTAGTCATTCTGGATTTATCTAATAATGCTTTGACGAGGATAGATGGTAGGACGTTTAAAGATTTATTCTTCCTCCAGATACTTAATCTAAGAAACAACTCAATTGGATACATTGAGGAGAATACTTTCCTGCCCTTGTATAATTTACATACATTAATTTTAGCAGAAAATCGTTTACATACGATTGATGAGTTTTTATTTAATGGACTTTTTGTGTTAAGTAAACTGAATTTAAATAATAATTTGTTGATTAATATCGATCCTAAGGCTTTTAAAAATTGTTCTGATTTAAAAGAATTAGATTTAAGTTCAAATCAACTACCAGATGTACCTTCTGCTATTTGGGAACTGTCACTTTTAAAAACTTTAGATCTTGGAGAAAATCTTGTAACCGATATTAAAAATGGTTCTTTCAAAAACTTAGATCAACTTACTGGACTAAGGCTTATTGATAATCAAATCGGCAATTTGAGTATTGGTATGTTTTGGGATGTACCGAGCTTACAAGTATTAAATTTGGCTAAAAACAAAATACAGGCCGTTGAAAGAGGCAGTTTCCAAAGAAATAAACAGTTGGAAGCTATTAGACTAGATGGTAATTTTATATCCGATATTAATGGTGTATTTTCCGCGTTAATGAGTTTGTTATGGCTTAATTTATCAGAAAACCATCTAGTGTGGTTTGACTATGCATTTATACCCAGTAATTTAAAATGGCTCGATGTGCATGGTAATTTTATTGAGAACTTAGGAAATTACTATAAACTACAAGATGAGCTACGTATAAAAACACTGGATGTGAGCTATAATCGCATCACTGATGTATCACCGCTGTCTATCCCTAATAGCGTAGAATTGTTGTTCATTAACAATAATCACATAAACAACATTCAAGTAAATACGTTTATGGAGAAACGCAATCTTACTAGAGTTGATATTTACGCAAATGAGATAGCTCATTTAGATATAAACAGCCTCCGGTTGTCCCCAGTTCCTTCGAACAAGTCCCTGCCTGAGTTTTACATAGGAGGAAATCCGTTTAACTGTGATTGCTCAATGGAATGGCTGCCTTTGATAAACAATATGACGGCAATGAGACAACACCCTAGGATAATGGATCTTGAAAATGTCTTATGCAAAATGACTCATGCGAGAGGTGTGACGCACATACCTCTAAGTAACCTCAAATCTACAGACTTTTTGTGCACTTATGAGACACATTGTTTTACATTATGCCATTGTTGTGATTATGTAGCTTGTGATTGCCAAATGACGTGTCCAAATAATTGCTCTTGTTATCATGATCCTACTTGGCATACAAATGTAGTCGACTGCTCCAGCCAACGTGCAGTCGAAATACCAGAAAAGATTCCTATGGACGCAACCGAAGTCTACTTGGATGGGAACGACTTTAAAGAATTGCAAAATTATGCATTCATAGGCAGAAAAAATATGAGATCGCTGTATGTAAATTCAAGTGAAGTTGAAAACATACAAAACAGGACGTTTGCTGGTTTATCCTCTCTCATTATTTTGCATCTCGGAAACAATAAACTAAAACACTTAGACGGCCACGAGTTTGAACATTTGACACAGCTTAACGAGCTTTATTTGCAAGACAATTTTATAAGCTACATAGCGAATTCAACTTTTTCTAATTTACATGCATTGAAAATCTTAAGACTAGATGGTAATAGACTTATTGATTTTGCTGTTTGGAGTTTGAGTAATAAAGTAAATTTAAAAGCCTTATCATTAGGTAACAATCTATGGTCTTGCAAATGTAGATATCTACAGAGATTTACAGCCTTTATATCAGACAATGTACCTAAAATTATTGATGTAACAGACGTATGGTGTTGGAATACCGACTCTCCGTCGCCACAAAAGAAAGAACTCAATCTTAATGGTACAATATGTAGCGACTATTACGCCGGAGATTCTGTTATAGATAACATGTTAGTCTCAAATTACATGCCCATGATGGTAACCACACTCACTGGATTCATGCTAATCATGCTAGTCATCCTTGTGATTTTCTTATTTAGAGACACGATTCGCATATGGCTCTATACAAGCTGCGGAGTAAGATTGTTTCCATTCACTGGAGCGTACGACGACACTGATAAATTATACGATGCTTATGTCTGCTACAGCCCAAAGGATGATGATTTTGTTATTCAAACTTTAGCCGCTGAGTTGGAAAATGGAAGTCCTTGCTATCATCTGTGTTTACATTACAGAGATGTACCGCAACATGGTTTACCATATATGCAATGCACATTACCACTACCCGAAGCAGCGGAGGCATCCAAGAGGATAATAATAATACTGACCAGAAATTTTGTAGAAACAGAATGGTCTCGTTTCGAATTTCGACAAGCGCTGCATGAGATCTTAAAATCACGAATTTATAGCTTAGTTATAATAGAAGAGAGTTCGGTTTTGCCTGAGGCTGAATGTGATCCAGATCTGAGGCCATATCTAAAAACAAGTTCGAGGATAAGGTGGGGCCAAAATAAATTTTGGGAGAGACTGCATTACGCGATGCCAGATCGTAAGTATAAATCGAAGCCGTCTACTTATAGGCACAATATAAATTCATATACAATGAGAAGCGGTATGCAAAATGGCACAATGAGATCATTTTCTTTTACTGAGAAAATAAGGGGATCGGCTGTTGGGGCCACTGCTGTGCCTGAGTTTAATGATGAGAGACCACAGCAAGCTCATATTGCATCATACGGAACTGACGGAAGGCCTCCTTCGGACCACATATATTCATCTATAGATTCAGATTATTCGTCTCTAGAATTAGGTGGAAATAATCCTAATAGAAGAAGAGAATTTAGACATTGGCCACCTCCTCCACCCTTAATTGACACCCAGTCGTCAGGCCAAGCTTATCTTGTCTAGTCTACGCGCTTACAAACTCAATATAAAAATAGAAATCATTTAGTCAAAGCTTCATGTGAATATTGTATTATCGCAACGCGCGCTTTACCAAATAATTAAAATTTTATTCTATTTTTGTAATTTCTCGCCGTTCCAAAGGGCGTTCGTTTCATAATTTTGTTGTAAATACATTCTATAAGACTGCTGTAGTATATTATAATTGTGAATTTGTATATAATGTGTAAATAAATGTCCATATAAGTCACAAGTATACTATTTATATACTTTAATAAAGCCATTGTGATAATTTTTGCATATGTGCAACTTTTATTTCTATTCCCTTTTACATAATAATTAAAATTAAGTCCAAAACGTAGCCTTATTTTCAGTCATAAGGCGAGCATCCTAAATCAAATAATTTATTGCACTCATGAGTATATTGTACTCAAGTGTAAACTCGTTCATAGAAAATGTCAGAACCTAAAACATGAACCCTGTTAGGGTATAGCAAAAGCAGGTAGGCAAAAGAATAAGTACCTAACTGAATAATGCCGGTTGAGATCATTGTAACAAGCTTAGTATAGCCTGATATAAGTAATATTAACTTGTAACAAAAAAAAAAATTAACAAGAAAATAAAAGAATAAGCCGTATCGTTATTTTAACAATAAAAAAACAGAACTAATGAATATATAAAAAAAACACCATCCTTATTCTTAAACAAAAATGAGAAATTTCACTATAATAACTACGTTGCTTATTCATGAGAGTAAATACTGTGCCAACGTTTTATAAAGTTACAAAACTTTTCCAGCTATATTTTAATATTAATGAAAGCACCTTAACCACTTTCTGGTCTAGAAAAAACATTAGGTAACAGATTGAAAAAGGGTCCCTTGATACCTGCGGACTAAATCTAACAAAGCTTTGGACACGAACGTGAGAAGAATACAAGAGTATGGCGGTTCATATAATAACGACAACGTGTATGCCAGGTGAATTCAAAATGTATATGTGCTGTGGTGCGTTTTCAAAGAATGGCCGCTGTGTCACAGTAGCTTGAAACAATGAAACGCCTGTTTTACGATGTCCGATCTTAATAATATTACATTAATAACCATTACGACGCTTATAACGCAGATTTTATTGAAACACATTTTATTTAAATACTAAGAAACGTTACTTCCGAAACTTGGAAGGGCATAATAGCTTCTACTTTGAATTATACAGAATATTGAAACGAATTAATCAGAACGAAATTTTGGAAGTTTATAATAATTATAACAAATACAAAATACTAAAGTTTGCAAGAAAATAACAATATGCTGTAACTAATATTTAAAATGATAATTTACAATTACAGTTTTGTGAATATAAACTTATCGTCAGCTATAATTTTACTTTTTATGTTTAAGTGCTAATTGCTGCACTGAAGCTGAACTAAATATTTATAAAATACAGTGAAAAAATTAAATAGGCCTGGGTCTTCCGCAATCTGGGAGGTCTTCCCGGTAGCATAATGGTCAGTGCAGCCCCCCGGATTGCGGAAGACCCAGGTTAGATTCCCAGCTGGGTCGGGTAGCCATTTAATTTTTTCACTGTATTTTATAAATATTTAAGTCAGCTATAATATTATTTTTATGTAACTCAATTCGTTACTCAATAACAAACTGAGTTTTCAATAATACTTTTTCTATCCTGTTGTCCTACAATCCTAGCTTTTGTAGCGTTATAGCGCTACAAAAGCTAGGATTAATTACTTAGCCACAATTCAATATTGATAGTAGGCAGGCAGATGATCCGTTCGTCATCACAGTCTTTCAACGGGTCAACTCTAGATTAACGCAAATGGACTCTAATTGAACCGGCCCCCGCTGAGCACAATGGGAACCACTGGGAGCCAAATGATCTAATCTAGGAGCTACCTAAAACCGGTCATGCATTGTGCCTACGTAAGTACGTGTTTTCTTATTATGTTTAAGTACGGTAGAGCGGGGTTACTTTTAAATCTAGTGTAAGAATTATAAAAGCTTCTCTACTCTGTTGAAGTTATTCATCAAGTCATTTGAATTTGAGTGCCTAGTACTAGTTTGAAACTCCATTTGATTATGACAACGAAATTGGATGATGAATAAAACACACAGATATTAAAACACGCAAGTGAATTAAAAAAATTTTGTGACTACTTACACTGTGGAAGTAGTCACACTATATATAGCACTTAGGTCGCTAGACTTTACTTTAGTAGCTAGTTACTTATCTGTAGCTTTGATCAATGTTACACTTAATTCAAAAATATCTTTGTTCTATTGCTTCTGAAAATAGTACGTTGGAGCAACGGCTACCGCTCTCGATTTGCAAGTGTGCAAGTAAAGCAACTCTCGCTATGCCGATACCAGGAATGGGTGATCAAATTTTATCCAAATCTGTGGTTAAGACCACTGGTGTCAGACCCAGAGGTTCCGGGTTCGATTCCTAGCAAGGGCTACATGTTTGTGTACTCCGTTTGGTTGGTGGTATGCCTTGTTTGCCCGTCTAGCTAGCTACCACCATTTTATATAAATACTAGCTTTTGTTCGCGGCTTTACTCACGTGGGCATATTATGTTTGTTCTGTTTCCTCACACGTGTAGGAATCAGTAAACGCGTGATGTTTTGAGCGCGATTTCAACCCTTATTTCACCTCTTTAGGGGTGGTTTTTCAAAAAAAGGAAAAAACACGTCATCCTTTAATTTTATTGAACAATTTATATATCGAATCAATTATTCATTTTTAAAGTTATTACTTTAGAAAGAACGATTTTACCAAAAAAATCTTCTTCCCTTTCTTACTCCTGTAAAGAAAAATAAACAAAATTCCTGAGACACGTCATTCTCTATTTCTATTTCAAAATGCCAAATATCAATTTTAATGTATTTTACTTTAAAACTAACGGACTTTCATACAAATTTTCAACCCCTATTTGACCCTTTTAGAGTACGATTTCCGTAAAATCCTTTCTTAGTGGCTAGTTACGTCACTCAATTAACCTACAGTCCAAATTCTATGTCAATAGCTTCAGCGGTTTCGGCTCGGCGATAATGAGTCAGTCAGTCAGGACAAGTCATTAATGTAAATAGATGTCGCCATGATATCAATGCTGAAACATTGTATACGTTCCGGCAGCTATAGATAAGATAGTCGCCAGTGCAAGGCTAGACACGATGTGAATTGCGTGGTCGGAGTATCTCCCCGGGTTTGGTATACTGTATAGTTAGTTACGCACATAAGTACACATTAACACAACTTCACAAAATTTGAGGTATTTGTGTAAATATTTTTTTAAGTGGTAGTGTTTTCTTTATTGTTGTTTGTTTGGTAGTTTATTGGAACGCGATCCCTATTATCACCGGAGACGGGCGTTGGTGCTGCGACACAGTGTCTACAACTAACCGCAGTATTAACAAACAACACTAACCTCCTTACTCATAAAAACTATATAAGCATTATTTAGTTAAATATTGTTTTGTCAACGTCACACAAACGTCATTTTAAATTTGAGAAAAAGAGACAAAACAGTGATTAACTAAATAATAATAAAATAGTTTTTATGAATAGGGGGGTTAATGAATATTTTGTATTATTCCAAATATTTTTATTATTATTTATTATTATTATTAGTTAACACCTCAGTAGTTAATGATTCCGGTTAAAGTGCGCTTCCACCTTCGGCCTTACCATCACTTAACATCAGATGTCATCATCATCATCATCATCAGCTCATTTTATGTCTCCACTGCTGGGGCACGAGCCTTCCCTATGGATGGATAGGGAGAACGGGCCATAAACCACCACGCGGGCCCAGTGCGGGTTGGTGGTTGTTAACGACTGCTAATGCAACCGCAGGACCAACGGCTTTACGTGTCTTCCGAAGCACGGAGGAGCTCGAGATGATAAATTTTTGGTCACCCATCCGATGACCAGCCTTTGCGAAAGTTGCTTAACCTCAGCGCTCGCAGACCGGGCGCCTCAACCACTGCGCCATCGAGCTCCTCATTATCAGATGTGTTGAAGGCCAATTGTTTTCCCGTAAGAAATTAAAAAGAAACCTCTACTTTTGGCCGAGCGTAAGCGTGAGACGTTTATACGCTACTGATGATTTTACCCGATCCGATCCGAACCCTTCGGAGAATCTAGTAGGGCACGGGGACACTCACTTTTAAGTGTGTGATGCCGTTCCCTCTAGAAAACCTCCGAAGGTGATTCGTTTCGCACGGCTTGAGGTACCCTTTACGTACCTCGCCGCCCCCAAAAAAGCCCGGTGACGCTGCAAATGCCGTTTGAGGCAATCAGTAATCTCTCTCAAAAAAGAAAAAAAAAATGATGATTTTATTTTCTATTCTATATTAGACGAGAAAGATAGTATCCCTTTGATACATTTGATATAAACCTCAACCCCTTTGAGCTTTAGTAAAGATTCTGATAGAAGACTTTACAGACTGTGATTTCTTGGGTGAATTTGAAAAGTGATGTCGCACTGTTTTGTTTAATTTATCTGATATTTTTGGCAAAAAACAAATTCTACAAATTAAACTTAACGAAATATGACATTCACTGTCGCGCCAAAAACCTTTTAATTTTCTTATCTATTAACCCCCTTATTCATAAAAACTATTTGAGCATTATTTAGTTAAATATTGTTTTGTCAACGTCACACAAACGTCATTTTGAATTTGAGAGAAAGAGACAAAACAATGATTAACTAAATAATGCTTAAATAGTTTTTATGAATAGGGGGGTAAATGTGTCATTGTTTTTTTACTTTCTATCTAAATAGGAACTTATCAGATTTATCTCACCAGTCGGGCAGACCTTGCCTGTTCCCTTACTATTCGTACAATGACTTACCGTGGTTTAAATCTGATTGATATTTCAAAGGATAAGTTTGTCAGATGGCGAGATGTCAAAATAGAAAAAAACAACTCACATATTTTTGACCCAAAAGCTTTGTGTAACCGCCTTTGTGAACCTGGGTTTGATTTCTAGTGGGCGTATTTACTGTATTAAGTTAATCTCGGTTTAGCTGTTTGCTTTCCGAATCAAGAAACTAAGATTGTGAACTTATATAATTTCAATTAAACAATAAGATTGATTGTAAGCTTATAACAATGTGACGTCACTACGTTAAAAACTGGACCTATTCACTTTTATCTATACCAATATGCAAAATAGTTTTATTTGCAGGGTTAATATCATATGGTATGCTATGTTAAACTCCTACCGACATAATTATAATAATAATAATAATTATTATTAGAACTGATGAGTTAAAAGTATATTACAACTCACCAATCAAACTATAAATTATTAAGACCACTTTCATTATTTCATCATTATTTTTAAGATCACTTAGTACTTAGTACAGATCCAAAATCATGTTTACACAAATTAACGTTTACCTTAGTAGAACCCCAGCTTTTTTAAAGTGGCTGGAGCAGAAAAAAAGGATTAAGATTTTAATGCCAACCACAAAAGTAAAGTAGGATACATTTGCAAAATCTTGGAATTAATATGTACTTAGTTTCATGGAGAGAATATAAATTAACTCTTTTACCAAATTAATAAGCACGCTTAAATTAAAAAGTGTACACTGAGTAAAACTTAGAGTGCCTTACAAATAAACAAAAAATAAGCTCGGAATAGTTATTCCGTGTTTTGTTCCTGTCATGTAAACGTCATTTCAAATTAGAGTAAAAGAGACAAAACACGGAATAAGTATTCGAAATTCATTCTCTGTTTATTTGAAAGACCCATAGATTTATAAGTTAACTCTTTCAGGGTCAGAGGGATGTATATACCCACCACATTTTGAACTTTATGTGATTGAGATAAAATTAAAAACCAAATGAAATATATAGTTAAAAAAATCAACCACCATGCCGCAAAGAGTTAAGAACCCAATAGACAAACAGAATTATTCGACTATTAGCATGAGGCAGCATAGTAATTTTTTCATTTTACCATAAAACAAAACGTCAACGTTAACTGCCGCTGTCAAACAAAGAATTATGACGGGGCGTAGGACAAAAAAAAATCTTTTGTTTTTTGTACGGAACACTAGTAGCTGTTTTCTTAAGCAAACAAAAGAGATGGCAGGGTGTCATAAAATTCGTGGAGTGTTATGCGTCATTGTTGACTCCCTCTGACAAAAATACAGGCGTGCCCACAGTGCCAGTAAAATTGTCTTGAAGGGCAAGTAAATACTGACATAACTGACTCTTGAGTGTATTGTTCCGTTTTTTGTGTGTTCTTCATCGTTTTGAACAATATTGGCATTCGCGAAACGCTAATAAAATTTGAGGAGCTTTACGTCTGGTAAAGTTGGGCTTTCATAATACGTTAAGCAAATTTCGCAATTCCCTGTCACCGGATGGGTGACCAAATTAATAATAACTCGAGTTCGCGTATGCGTTGTAGGCTCGTCTTTTCATAAAAGCAACTCAAAGGCACTTCTTTTCCTAATAGTAACTTAGCAACCCGCATTGGGCCACTGTGGTGAGTGATGACCAAATAAAATATTATTTATAGAAGTAGGTTTTATATTAAAAATTAAACCCGCCTCTGGCCTTATTCTTAACTGATGGTAAGTAAAGATAAGGTCAAAACATGAACATGCGGACCCAGAACTGCCTATCCCAGAGTAAATAGACATTTCTGGGTCCGCATTTTCATAAAAGTTCTTAAAAGTTTGTAAGATCCAGGAAGTTATACTTATTTTATAATATTTTAAACTGTCACTTACATTACAAACCATTTATTTTTTTTAGTTATATAGACTGCTCATTGGAATCCAGTCACTGATTTTTGTTATAAATAATATTAGAATCATTTATGTTGTCCCCTCTACCAGGTATTGTTACGAAAATCGTGCCTTCATATTGTACCATTGCAAATGGTTGTAATCTAATCAATATCACGTAGGTATAAGTTCCTATTCTGCACCTTGACTTTTGATTGATAGTTACGCAATAGAAAATTACGTTTTTGTCCATGTGTTTTTAATAGAATGCTTGATGAACTTTTTGTGAATGAGCCATGTCAATAACTGCTGGAAATACGACGATCATTATGTCTTACAATGTTATTAAGTTAATGATATGCTAAAGGACGTTGAGCGCGTGTCGAAATAGCTGTTTGAGAAATCTGGGCTTTAATAATGCCATATCAAGAAAGAAAAGCAACTGTCGACTTCATGTCGTGAGTTACTATTTTAATGATGATAATCTTCAACTTATAAACGAGCTCACTTCTGAGCTTCTGAGGCAGGCCTGCCTACTTACACAAATGGACCACAGTCCACAACGCTGGCTCAATGCAGGCACAAAATAGGAAGACTGAAAAAGATAAGCTTCATTGGTATTAGTTTGGAATAGATCACACAAACGTGCTCGAGAGAGTCCGAGATTCCGTGTCCGTGAAAGGGTTTAAGAGTGACTAGCGGCCCGACCCTGCTTCGCACGGGTAGACATTTTTTTAAATATAGCCTATGTTACTCAGCATTAATGTAGCATTCTAATTGTGAAAGAATTTTATAAATCGGTCCAGTAGTTTTGAGTTTATTCATTACAAACATACATACATACATAATACAAAACTTTCCTTTTTATAATATGAGTATAGGTAGATATTATTATTACTAGCGGCCCGTCCCTGCTTCGCAGGGGTGGAATTTATTTTAATTTTTTTATTTTAATATAGCCTATATTACTCAACGCCAATGTAGCATTCTAATGGTGAAAGAACTTTTTAAATCGGTCCAGTAGTTTTTGAGTTCATTCGTTTCAAACATACCTACATACAAAAATACAAAGCTTTCCTCTTTATAATATTAGTATAGACGAACACACACCCTGTGTTGCTCAAGCGCGGTACGTATTAAGTTTACCTTCTGGGGATTCCCTTATTTTTTGATGTAGGTTTCATAGGTTTTAACGACAATAGTCTTAAACATCTTACGGCAACAGAGACAGACGGTGCATGCGAAGGAAGAGGACTATACTTTGCAGTGGGCGGAAGTGGACTGATGGTGAGGATGATGGTGATCTTACGACACAGCCGGCGCCGACTGCTTTATGTGCCTTACGAAGTGCAAATGAGCTTAACATATTTAAACTAAATGTTTATATAATTTTTAACGCAAATTTTGTTGCGAACAAATTACAAAAACACAAATGTTGAAAAAATTTCCACGAGCAGGGTTTGAACCTGCACCCTTCTGACATACCGGGTCAGGTGCTCTTCCAATTGAGCTATCGTGGTTCTAACCAGCCCGCCGAAATTATTCAACACTATTTACTTTTTACTTTGAAAGCCAAAGGCGCGCATTCAATGTTAACAACTACCGTCATTAACATCCGATCATAATATTTTTACAAATACTAAAGATCAGTTAAGAAGTAGGCAAGCTATTTATAAATGTTTATATCAATTGGAAGAGCTCAATTGGAAGAGCACCTGACCCGGTATGTCAGAAGGGTGCAGGTTCAAACCCTGCTCGTGGAAATTTTTTCAACATTTGTGTTTTTGTAATTTGTTCGCAACAAAATTTGCGTTAAAAATTATATAAACATTTATAAATAGCTTGCCTACTTCTTAACTGATCTTTAGTATTTGTAAAAATATTATGATCGGATGTTAATGACGGTAGTTGTTAACATTGAATGGGCGCCTTTGGCTTTCAAAGTAAAAAGTAAATAGTGTTGAATAATTTCGGCGGGCTGGTTAGAACCACGATAGCTCAATTGGAAGAGCACCTGACCCGGTATGTCAGAAGGGTGCAGGTTCAAACCCTGCTCGTGGAAATTTTTTCAACATTTGTGTTTTTATATTTAAACTATTTATATTGTTATCTAAAGTTTACGCGAACACTACACATTGAAATGAAACTATTTTTACGGATCTACTCGCGTTTATTTTATAGTGTAATTAATGTTTATCCTGACGTTTCCCAAAAGATTCCCAAACGTCAGGATAAACATTAATTAAAACTAATATAAAAAAGTCAAAACGAGTAGATACGTAAAAGTTTATTTATTTATTTATTATATTTATTTAGATTAATTTGCACGATACTTTATGATAAAAGTATAGTATTTATTATTTTAGAGCATCGGTGTCAGAGTGGCAGAGCACTCGATCTGATATTTGGAGGTCCTATGTTTTCATTCACTGATGGGCACAGTGAATTTCGGATTTTTCGATGCATAGCCTGGACTTGTGATCGCAAAGGGCAAAGGGCATGATGATGACCCCAATGTTTCAGTTCTTATGCTTAAATACACTACTTGCTTTAGCTCGCGGCTTTGCTCACATGGGCTACATGACCTGTAATTGTTTTTAATAAAGTCAAACTTATTAAAGGTAAGTGACTATAAGGAAAATCCTAAACCACTTCATAATTTCTAACCAGGCCAAATACCGAAGGATTTAACTTTTATAATGACAGATTTCCATACAAACTTTCTACCCCTATTTCACCTCTTTAGGGGAGGTTTTTCCAAAAATGCTAAGACACGTAATTCTTTATTTTTATTGAAAAATCTATAGATCGATTAAATTATTTATTTTTATAGTTCTTACCTTAAAAATAACGATTTCCCCAAAAAAAACTTCCCTTTTTTACTCCTTCAAAAGAAAATAAACAAAATTCCTGAGACAGGTCATTCTTTATTTCTTTTTAAAAAGCCAAACATCAATTTTCATGTATTTTACTTCAAAACTGACGGACTTCCATACAAACTTCCACCCCCTATTTGACCCCGTTAGGGTTTGATTTCCGTAAAATCCTTTCTTAAAGGCTGCTTTAGCTCTAATTAGCTTCAGAGGTTCAGCTCGGCGATGATGAATCAGTCAGTCAGGATATATCATTATATCATCATCATCATCATCATCATCTCAGCCAAAAGACGTCCACTGCTGGACAAAGGCCTCCCCCAAGGATCTCCACAACGACCGGTTTTGTGCTGCTCGCATCCAGCGGCTTCCCGCGACCTTCACCAGATCGTCGGTCCAACCTTGTTGGAGGCCTGCCCAGTTTCTAAGCTCAAGTGGCAGTGGGCAGGGCACATTGCTCGCGGGACTGATGTCATTATATATATATATATATATATATAGATAATTTTAGTGGACCTAGATCCCCACAATCATGAATAGAGCAGTGAAAAATAATGCTGATTGACGGCAGATAAGTACGTATCAGAGTGTTCGCGATTCAGGTGAATTCTAAGCAGTTATAAATAAAATAAGTTGGTAATTAGAATTTCGTGGAAAAAGTAGCTTAAATAAATTTAACGTCAATAAATACATAAAAATTTAATTATAATCACAGAAAAAGGTCTTTATTTGTATTTTTACCTTGCTTTTGACATTGCATGCTTTTCACAGTCTGCGATCACCTAACTATATCGTTCATGTTCATTATTTTAATGAAAACCATCTGAAATATCTTTATAGAATACAATCACTATTATTTCATTGGACTAAAGACTGCTGTTCATTCAATTCTGATTGATTAGATTCAACTAATGAGAATTTCGGAATGCGCAATTTGCCTGAGCTAAGTCAAGATTTGTTCATAATTGCTGTATCAACAAAGGCTCTTTAGTCTGCAACGGCATTAATTTCACAATTCACTTGAATCGTAAATGTAACGTTAACTTTGGAGTGAATAATGATTGTGGATTTGATTGACGAGGCTTCTGCTTTATGAACAAACTCATTTGTCGGGTGTTTATGTGTTGGAATTATTGATGGTGACGATGGACGATACCACTGAATGCCCAATTGATCGCTAGGCAGTAATTAAACGTAATTCTAGAAATATTTTTATTTATCTTCGGTGAAAGGTAGCTATCGTATCTAGGATTTGAGACAAGTAAATTGAACAATTTTGTGAGTCAGTTAATTGATTATTAAACGATGTTCTTGTGATTATTAACTATTGATACCTATATTATTTTCGATCATTTAAGTACTAGTTTCCCGATAAGCACTTGAAAAACCACGGAGCCACAATGACGTTGGCTGCGAAGACAGTGAATATTATGTATAATTATTTTGCAACCTTATTATAATCTTTATATTTAAAGGAGATGTTCCATTTTTGTATGGAAATTGGGCCCCCTAATTCTTACAGTAATGAAATCATATTTTATTAAAAAGAGCACAAAATAAGGAACCTTTCCATGTATTATTATATTTTTTAAACATACCCAAATATTGTATTTAATAAAAAAGGGTAAGGGTTTATTATTATATAATAAAAATTCATAAAACAGCAACCCTAAACTTTTTCTACCTTGGCAACTTCGCTTTTCTGATGTATTATGTATTTAAGAAATATAACTTATTTTTTGAATTAGTAATGCAATGGTACTATCCATTACAGCCAGCAACCGCATGGTTTAATTTTCAGGAAATTGCATTGAAACCATAAAATACCTACTTCCTTAGTCGTTTTTTGCGCTTGATGCCCGTACCACTGGTTTCTAAGTCACTATTCACTCGTCACACTCACAGTATCGGAACGCGAAACGGCTTTATTGATGTTTTTGCAAACTCACCCTGCATTAACTTCAGTAATTCCGTGATTATGGCGCATGCAACTGTGCCGAAATATCGGATACTCATAAATAATAAACATGGTAAGAATCCCGTTAATAATTACTCTATTGCAAGTGGCCATGATAGTTTAAATAGTTATATCATAAAATACCTTTTAGAATGTATAAATAAGTTCTGCAATATATAATAAACACTTAAAACTTTAATTAGAACTCAAAAATAATAAGAAAAGCTTGATGAAGAAAACAAGATTTCAAGTTTTTAAATATTTTTTAAATTATATTGAGGCTTTTTTATATATTTTTTTCTTTTTAGAAACATCATCTCAGAAGACTGATTTATCAGAAAAGCATCACTTCAAAACTGTAATAAAATAAGGGCCCAAAAACAGACATCTCCTTTTTTGATTAAAGGTTCGCAGTAAGCTGAAGTTGTTGACGCTTTCCAATGCTTTTTCAGATTTTGTTATTAAAAATTTAAATGTATGTATTTAAAGGTATAGATAGGCAAACAAGACCAATTTCGAGATGCATTTTTGTTCCGCATCCTTTATTTAGTCTAGTACTTAATTGATCGAAGTATATTATACGTTCCTTTATGGGTTGTATAATTCTGAAAAATATTGTTTTTTAGATATTTAAAACATCATAAGTGAATTGGAGCTTGAATTTGAAAAATATTTTACTATCCTTTGGTTGAAATTATGCCTTTTGCAATACTCTTGTTCCTTACAAACTTTCATATACTTGATTTTTGCTACCTTCCTATAAGCGTAGCCACCTTTTAAAATGTTATGATTTATTTCTTAGCTGACATTTCATTCACAATTATTATGTGCAACACGCAATTACTATTGAATGTGGGCAGACGATTGGTGTTTAGCAATGATCTTTTTGCGTGAATGTGGGAGTTCTATAGATGCCACATAAAGTAGGTCTGCTTATATTATAATATCCGTTAACTTAGTATTTTAATATACAAGTATGTGTACTAAATTTGATCTTACTTAAAAACTGTAGCGTATTAATGTTCTTAGATAATTGTTTTTTTACAATCCACAGTTTTCCCTTCATCACTGCAAGGCAAGGTCTTCCAATGGCAAGGCAAGGTGGTCCCTATCCACCACGGTCCTGTACTGATCTTATTCTTGGGATATTTTTCATATTATCCGACTCATCTTGCCACTGAACTAACCTGTGTATATCAATCATTCTGAGTGATTTTTTTTAATTAAGTCTCAATAACAGTTACGTAAAAGTTAGTATAACACGTACAAAAAATGTTGTATTCAAGAACCTATATCTCTACCAAGAGCTCGAACAGATCTACTTTTAACAGGTTCACTGTCCAAAACTTATTTGGTCTGCGGGACAGTGAACCTGTTAAGATGTATTAAAGTCTGTGAGCCCAAATGTTTCAATACACGGCCTAACCTACTTCTGAACGTATAAATTTAATACGTTTCTTGTACGATGCTGTCTCCTGATCCTGATTGATTTCTGGAACGTTATAATCGGGGCGTGGAGTGAATAGGCAATTACTAGGCAAGCGCGTGCCATGTTATGCTTTCTTGTCATCAGGCAAGCTGGTAAGCAAATTCTTGACAATATATTAAAGTTAGTAAGATACATATTATATATTTATAAAAATATACATTTCTGCCTTCATTCTGTATTTCTATAATTTTACAAAGTAAATTTACTTTGTAAAATTATGTTAATTAGTCATTCATGTTATGCTATTAACGGTTAGATATTTAAAAATAGTTAGGTATGTAGTAGCAAAAATATTTTTCTACATTGTTTTCTAAAGTTTACGCGAACACTACACATTGAATTGAAACAACTTTTACGGATCTACTCTACTCTACTCTACATTAAATAAAGTAATGTAAAAATAAACGCGAGTAGATCCGTAAAAGTTGTTTCAAATATTTTTCTATTTAATTTACGCTTTAGAGGTTAAGAGCAATTTTGTTAGCTGGAACTATTTATATATGTGACCTTTATCAAACATTCAACAGATTGGTGCAACTATGCCGATTGACAGTTGAACTTAATACTAACACTTCGATATCTTCTGTTCATTACGAAATGCCCTTCTGATTTATTATGGTTTCATTCATTAAGCGATGCCGGCTTTTAATAACCTCACCTTTAATTACACAATGAGCCAACACTTCATTAAATTGTCACTCAATTTTACGAAGTTACGATGATGCTTATAATGATGTATTATGCAACCTACGAAATCAAATTATTCTTTATTTTGAATTGTTATTTACGCATTTGCAAATCAATATTTATGTAGGGGTCTACATATATACATATGTCCCGATATAATACTGCTTTGTAATAAACTTCACGTAGTGACAAGTAAGTGACATTTGATTATGCTATTTTTTTTATATTTTTCTTCATTTCACCTAATGTTATGTGATGATAAGGCCGAAAGTGGAAGCGCACTCCACCTGGAAACCTCAACTACTGGAGGCACTGGCTATCTTATCTCTAGCTGCCGGAACACAATTTTTTGCCCAACCGTGAACTTATAAAGCCTTACGATTAAACATTGAAGCATCTGATATTAAATGAACTCAACATTTTTGTAATTTTGGACTATAATTAATGTTGTGTCCAGCCACATTGTAAAATACCCCAGGTTACCCAAATGTATATTTTGGAATATAATATTAATAAAAATATTAATATTATGTATATTTGAAAATATATTTGAAAATAAAAATATTAATATTATGAATATTATAAATTTATTTCAAATTCTAGTTTCTATTATTTTAATTCAAAAAACAGAGATACAATCTCACTGATGTGGTAATATTATTTTCAATATTGGATGTTAACAAATGTTTGTCAATGAAAGTCTAAATCTAATCTCAGTATAAGTTCGCCGAATTGAAAGTCAGTTCTAAATTACTCCGATGCAAAAGAACAAAATGTCTCCGCGCATCGGCACCGGGATCGCCAGGAAACTGGGAAATAGAAAATAGTTTTAAAGAGGAATCCATCGGTATTCACGACGGAATACGGCCTGGCCGGACCGGCTCACTTCCAATTTCAATTATTGACCGCTACTATGTGTTTTACGTAGTGAATTCGAAAGTATCTCTGTCGCATTGAATTTAAAATTAAATTTAAAGAACTTGATATAGCTACAACATGTTACTTAATAAACTCACGTCTTTAAAGTAATTTGTTCGGAATCGGCTTCTGATTCGATTTCAGCCATGTTTAATATATTAAAGTATAATTAATTATTAATTATACCTTTAAACGGGATACTTAACATGTTTTGTAATATTATTATTAATTAAGTCCGATATTTTAGATAGAGACAGAGTTTTCCGAAATATAGGATATTAAAAAGAAAATGGTAAGAATCTCTTTAGTAATTACTCTAATGTAAGTTTAAAGTTATTTTTGAAATAGGGCTTTCTTTATAATACAAAATAATAATAAGTTAATTACAATCACTCCTTTGTTGACTAGTCGAAAGAAAATAAATTAAGATACTGATTATTAACAAACTACTTCAGAATGTGCTTTTATTATGATACATATTGTAGATAAGAAGAGTGTGTTTACTTATAAGATAAAATATACTTTATTTTACACCACAAAACAATCTTAAGAGCGTTTACGCCGCACACTAGCGCCACTAATGAAAAAAAAAGCATATCTAGTAATTAGAGATAGAAAATCGTTACGGCCACTTTAAACTATAACGCCATATTTAACTAAACCATAACATGTACCATAAAAAATAGTGTTAAACCCCAATAACGAAATTCGAATTATAATAACTAATTACATAATTTGATACAGTAACATAATCGTCCTTAATATAGTAGTAGCTAGTAAAAGCTAGTAAAACATTGGCTTTTGAAAGCTTACCTACTGATCCGTGTTAGCAAATATTTACAAAACGAGATAGCATTAAATACATTATTATTTGCACTCTATGTTTGTAAATTGATATTAATTTGTTAATTGCTCGATTGACAAAACGACGAAATTAATTCTTTCGATCAAAAGGCAAATACTAATTATTCGTTCCATTAGCGAAATGCAGTTCTTCACTACCTTTACATGTAATGTATTCCGACAGAATTGTGTAACGCTATCTTCTATCTGTCTTTAGAAAACATCACCATCTCGTTTTATATCTCCACTGCTGGGGAACGAGCTTTCCCTGTGGTTGGAAGCACCCTAGGGAGAACGGGTCATAAACCACCACGCGGTTGTTGTTAACGACTGCTAATGCAGGTGGCACCGACGACTTTGTGTGCCTTTCGAGACTCAGAGGAGCTCGAGATGATAATTTTTTTGGTCACCCATCCAATGACTGGCCTTTGCGAAAGTTGCTTAACTTCAGCAATCGCAGACCAAGCGAGTTAACTACTGCGATACTGAGCTCCTGAAATAATATATCATATTATTAGTAATATCTCATAACATATTTTTTACGAACAGATAAGCGTATACGTTACCTTTTCTAGTTACTAAAGAGTTCAGCGACTTTGTTGACGTACCTAATGTCTTCTACATCATAATAATGATTCATCCCGAGAAAATGTTGACATTCCCATTGACCATCACGACAGCCATTATCATCGCTAAAACATACTTATGTAGACATTTTTAAATTAAAACCCGCCACCAAGAATTATACTGAACGCGAGGGCAATAAAAAGCCCAAATATTAGACAATGATAACACGTTTACGACCGAAAAAATGAGATGAGAATAATTTTATGGCGTAAAAATGGGTCATATCGTCGAAAAAGACGTAAAGACTCCTTTTATTTGCCGACATCAGTGTTCTTATTTGGTCTGTGGGACTTTCTCTGGGTTGGTTATACCTGGAATCAAGGAAGTGTGTTGTAAATTATGATGTGTGGACAGTTCTTAAGGGACGAGGACGTTGAAATTTTATTTGGTTTCATGAATGAGTTAAGTGAGCCGGTTAGCCAGATGTTAGAATTTTAATGTTATTGCTATGTGTTTTATTTTCGGTGTTATATTATCTGGTTAATGTTTGTTAGTCATTATGTGTTGCTATTTCTTAAAGAATTTGTAATAGCGTTGACAAAATTTTTATAATTTTAGAATTTAATAAAATATTGCAGCATGATCCCTGTTAGGTAGATTATAAATTAATGGCGATTACACTGAAGCATAACTCATACATTATTATTATGTTAAGTCTTAGTATAACCAGTACACCATACACATACAAGAAGTAAACATTTTCTCTTCTTTATGTTTCCTAGATTACAGTACCTTAAGCAAGTAAGTTTCTATTTCTTGTACTACAGCTTCAGTCCAAATTGAAAGAGAAGTCAGCCCACAAAACAATACGCGTTAGCTCAATGGGCAACAATTTACAAGATTTTCACTTATTTCCATCGTGAATCTCTCCAACAAGGAAATTTACGACGCACCGAACACCAAACCTCAGACATAAATTTTGAGTTTAATGAACAATTTTATTCTGCTAATACTACGGCCTCTGTCTGCGAGCCATCGGTCTTTACTTAAACCCATTGTTGTTTAAAACATTGTTGAGCGACAAAATTTTCTGGTAGTTTGGTCTTAATTACTATAATATAATTCACGCTCTCTTTGCCTGGGAGCACCTATTATTTTCGTTCACGGTTTGTTGAGCGCGTTAAATGGCAACATTATTTCTCCATCTAATTTCCATTGTGCGAAATTTCGTTTGGTTCGTAGCCGCCTCCGCAATCTAGGAGCCATGTCTCGCCACATATTAGTCGTTTTCAAGTCTTCATTACTTGTTTCTGCTAACATTGGTTATATCACGACGTAATAATGAGCGTTCGTGTTTTCAATTTTCTTTGTCATTGGAATTAATAAGTTGGGTGTCTTTTGTACTTTGTCTGTAGCATTGTCGAGATTCTTATGTTATGTAACTTTTATGAAAGGTTCAGTTGTTGTCTTATTATTTTTTATATATCAATTCACATTTTGACTATTATTGGCTGCCAAGGTTTATTTGATGTGATTACATCAAATAAACCTTGCTTACAGGCTTGGCTTGATTACATGCTGATGATGATTATGATGATGATGATGATACAATAGCCCACTGCTGGACATGGCCTCTCCAAGTGCACACCACTGAGCAAGATCCGCGGCTACTCTAATGATGAAATGCGTACTAAAAATTACCACTTCGTAAGTTTGTAATAGTTTAGTTGCAAACTTTTTACATCAACTAAAAAATGCCTTCAGTACAAACGAGCTTAACAGATAAAGAGCGGACATGTTGCGCTTAAATTCGCACCGCTCATTCTTCTTGATTAAATAAGACTAGCTAGTAGCTAGAATTACGACTCGGTCTGCATAACAAATGTATTTTTAGAACGGCGCGGACATTTAATTTAATATAACAGATGTTCCCATCTCGACTGGACGCCTTGTTGCGACCCCTTTGAATCCTTTGAAATCGTCACGGGTAGTATCAAAAGAAAACTGTCAACAAAAGGATTGTTATTCTGGCAGTGCTCGGAGTAACATAAACAAGTTTGACAATCGAGCGTGGTGTTTACGTCTGTGGCGGAGCTTTGTGAAGAAAGTTCCGCTAAAATGATTATGGGTTGGCCACTTGAAGTTATAGTGTAAGAGGACTTAGCAAAAATTGCTTTGGAACTTCAACGTGGAAAAGGAAACTAAATGACAGTTTATTTTATTTTAGGCTGTTAAATAAGTTGAGGAGCTTGAAGGCTCGCGGGCGGCTTGCAAGTCGAGTTGCGATCTGGCTGGTTAAACTATCTGTCGAATTATGTCATGCAAAGTCAAAGTCAAAGTCAAATATTCTTTATTCAAATAAACTTTAGAAATGTACTTTTGAATCTTCAAAAAAATTTTTACCTACTACCCATTCAGGACGTCTATTTCTTAGCTGTGGAGAAGAATGGGCGCAAGAAACTCCACAGCTTCAATTTAATATGTAACGACATTTACAAAATTATATGCCGTTACCAAGTTATACAAGTTAAAAAAACCTTAACAATATTTTGAATTAGAAATACCTGTTGAAGTGATTGGAGCATTTTAAACCCATGCTGTTTCGTCTTCAATGTAATCAGACACTTTATAATAAGCTTTTTTAAAAAGCTTTTCTTCAATAGCGATTTTAAATTTATTAATATAAAGTTTTTGATTATTACTTGGAATTTTATTGTAGAAACGTACACACAAGCCTCTAAATGAACTATTTACTTTGTGGAGCCTAGTATAAGGTACTGCTAGTTTGTTTTATGCTCCTCCATGCTTCGGAAAGCATATTGAGTTAAGCCGTCAGTCCTGATTGGTCTCGTGGTCTCCCTATATGCCTATTTCTATGTATATCAAGTGGGTAGGCCTGGCTGGACCCAGCAGTGGAACTTTTACAGGTTAATGGTAATGAGGTATTCTCCTTTCTGCAATACGGGAACGATGTGGGGTCGTGCGGGCACGCTATTAATTATCTTAATTAATGGATTCGCGTTTAGCATAGTATCGAATTACTTTAATATTTAGTTTTAAAAACTTCATTTTATTTATTTATTTATTTATTTATTCATTTATTTATATAAAAAGACAATACAAACTTACAGCTATATATACAGCCAACACGCTTATATGCTAGGATATTACATAAAAAAAAAACACTAATCATAACAAATTATTATAAGTAACTAAGGTAAATGTTGTGTTTCCTTAGTAGGATGGGTATAGGATCTACAAATATATCCGCATCCTGGACTTTTGTAAGAAAGGAGTTAAGGTGGTAGACCGCTCATGCGCTGGGACTGTTGCAAGCATGTCGCGTTTTCGATTCGATTTCGCAAAAATAGTTCATACATATAAAATTCAATGAAAAAAGGTGCAAACAATGTAAAAAAATCTTAATTCGTAAAGGTGTAACTGTATCACCACAGACAATAATTAATTCGCAGCGTGTCTAATTATCGACACAGCATCAAATACTAAAGCAATTAGCCAAATAAACTGGAGTAGAAATTCAAAACAATAAAGACATTAAATCTGTGACTGGCAATGGAAAATAGTTCTGTTATCGTGTGAAAAATCATGTACACTAAAACCAAAATGTGGGACAGGTAAAGCATGTAATTGTATACTTTCTACTCACTCGGGGGCCGCATCCAAAATAATTGTACAGTAGCCGCCTTATCTATACCTGTTTGACACGCCGACATGCGTTTGATGAAAAAACAAGCAAACCACTTTACATTTGCGAAGGAGGTTAGCACAGAATAGTGTAACAACAAATGCTTTAAACCGGTTCTTTGAACTCGCGGTGCGAAGAATCATTTTATCACTATCGTTTTATTTAATGATTAAGTTATAAAAAAGTATCAAAAAAACGAGCAAGCCTTACAGTAGTCACATATGATGTGTAAGATTTAACATCTCACTTTAGTTATAAGTAATTTTAATTAATTTAAATAATAATAATAATATTTTATTTATTTTAATTTTATTTTTATATTCTAAAAAAAATTGAACAGTTATAATTTGAAATAATTTTTCGTCAAAGAATAATTCTTTTTAATGAAAATTGTATTTTATATAATTGACACTAAGAGTTATGCAATACCGCGCGCTCATTCGTCAAATCAAATGGCGCGCGCTTGCGCGCTTCCCCGACTTCCTGTTACACACTTCCGTCCCATTTCACGAAATCACTTCCACAAATTGCAAGAAAGCGAGAGGAAAGATGTTACACATCAAAAAGTAACACAATATTTATATTAGTGCTGGATGCGAGTAATCGCGAATCGTGCCCTTTAGTGTGCACTTTGAGAGACTATGTCCAACTGTAAACTAACATTCGCCAATGATAATGATGAATCACAGAAATAGAATAATAGTAAAAAAATATATAAATATATTAGTTTCAGTAAATTAACTTACCAAAACTGATAATCGAAGCACTTGCAATACGAAATTATTATTGGGAAAAAAGTGAACTGTACCCACAAACAAGCAAGTATCCAGCTCAAAAACCAAATATGAACAAGGGATTTTTCAATAAATAACAATATTATGTTAAACACAACACTATATTCAGACTTAACGAGGTACGAACCAGCAGTATACCAACTTCACCTACTCGTTAACATGAAATCAAAATATTTATTATGAATTAATTTGCATAAGTAGCCAACAAAATATACATGCGGGTATCTGTGGGACAATAACGGCTCCTTGTTTTTGTAATTGCGTTTTGTTATGACAGGCGGTGCGGTGCAGCCGTCGTCGGCGGCAGCCGACGGATTAGACGAGTGTGGTGGAACCGGGCGTTTCGAGGTTTTAATCATTGAAAATATGTCTGTTGAATTGTTCAAAGCGTAGATAAAAGAGGTATTTAACCTATTGTTAAAGTTTAACCGCCTCTTTGGTCTTTTGATATTAGACCCGGAGGTGCCGAGCTCGATGCCAAACAAACTAAATATTATTGTACTTGGTTTGATTGGTGATGGTTATTGGAATTTCTGTACAGCAACTTCCGCATAACAACCTTAAACCAAATAGTCTGGGGAAGAAAAAAATCAAGAAGTATGTAAAAATAAATAGATTCATAAGAAAAACTGAGAAATTAATTAAGAAAAACAACTGTTTTTACAAAAACATTGCTCTTCGTAAGGAACGTATAAGCCTTATTGATTCTTTAGAAATATATAATAGTAAATTGATAGAAAGTAGGCAAATGTATGACCGGGACACTAAGCAATTACAGACTGATATTCAACGGTTATATGAGTCACTTGACATAATTAATAAAAAATACTCAACTTCACAAAAACAGATTGAGGAACATATTCGATCAGCCACAGAATTGGTTGATATGTGCAAGTACAATGCTGATCGGTATGACTCATTAATAAATAATGGAATTAACAGTAATGAAAAGTCATTAATCAATAATTTGCAGGTAAATTCCAATAACTTGTCTGTCTTCTATCCCAGTACATCAGCCTGTCCAGAAACATATAAATGTAATAATAAGATTAATCCAGCCCCAATACAAAAAAACAATGTCAATAAATTATTTAGTAAAACAGTTATGTTCTCTGATAAAGTGGGTCAGGGATTAGGGTTGCTTATAAATGGAAGTAAAAATCAACTAGTTACAAATATTTGTACCCCAGGTAAACCAATGAATACTATAGTACGTAACTTAACACAGCACACGCTAAATAGTACATCTCATGTTATTTTATTATGTGGTGACAGTTCACAAGTAAAAAAACGTGACATAATAAATAATATTAATATTTTGTTAAACCTGCAATCTGAAACAAATTGCAGGCTAATAATTAGCGCTTTTCCCTATTGTACAAATTTAACCTGGGAACAAAATAAACGTATTTTTGACTTAAATTTATTATTATATAATTTGATTTGTCGTCATAGTGACACTATTTTATTTTTTGATATTAATAAATTTATTAATAATTTTAGTTTGACTTCAGATACAATGTATCTTTCTAAGAAGTCTAGGACTCAAATAGCTAATTTGTTAGCTTATAATTTACAGGATACAGTTATAGCGGCTATAACTAAGTCTATACATAATAACATAACCATTAGTAGTTCTACTAATGAAACTTTTAAAACTAGTAGTAAGGTAACAACCTCTGGTTTAAACTAAGGTCTAAGACAAAAGCCAAGTCCACATTCATTAATATTGTCCATCAGAACATTCAGGGCTTGGCTGGCAAGGACTTAGAATTAGAACTGTTTGCAAAAAGTCAGACTATTCATATATATTGTATAACTGAGCATTGGCTAAGAAGTCATGACTCGTCATTCCATGTTAACAATTTTCAAAGAGCAAGCGCGTACGTGCGAAGCACAGCCATACACGGCGGTTCCCTAATACTAGTAAGAAGTAATATTAAATACAAAAATCGCAACGATATTGTAAACCTTTCAGTAGAGCGTAACATTGAACTGTCGTGTGTGGAGTTCAATAGTTTCGTAATAGTGTGTGTATACCGACCCCCATCGGGCAACTTCAGTATTTTCGAATCAGTAATGGAGGATTTACTTAGAAAATTAAAATTAAAAAAGAAATTTGTTTTAGTGTGTGTAGATTTTAATATAAATATTCTAGAAATTACCTCAATGAGTGTTCGTCTTGTTGCGTTATTTAAATGCTTTAATCTTATGAATCTATTTCTCGAACCTACTAGAATAACTTCACATTCTGCCACTTGTCTTGATAATGTTTTTTCAGACTATGACCCTGTTTCTAAGTCAGTATTTGATAATCTTACGTCTGACCATTGTGGTTTAAAAGTGACCTATGATTTTGATATTAAGGATGAGCCAAAAATAGTAAAATGTAAACCAGTAACAAAGAAACGAATGGAGTGTTTCAAAAATAATGTAGTTTGTAAAATTGATGCGTTACCCTTTGTACATGATGACCCAGATGTACTATATAGTAATCTTTTTGATTTTATAAAAACAGAATACAACCAAGTTTTTACTACTAGAACAATTAAAAATTCCCAAAAACTTAAGTTCTGTGATTGGGCTACAGCAGGTATTTATATCAGTAGAAATAGACTATGAGTTATATAATTTGAGGCAATGTAACCATAGCCTTAGTTTTACAGAATATGTAAAAAATTATTCTAAAATGTTTAAGAAAGTGTGCATATTAGCAAAATCTAATTTCATTAAAGACAAAATTAAAAACTCTAACAATAAAATTAAAGCCACTTGGGACATAATAAACCGTGAAACAGGTAAATTTAAACCACGGGACAATACTTTAACTCTGAAAGTTGATAACACCCTTGTCAATTCGGATTTAAATATTGCTAATATTTTTGATGACTATTTTGTAAATATACCATTAGTAACAACTTCAAATTTAGATTCATCACCAGAAGCTGCACAATCTTTACTCAAAAAACATGTACCAAAATCTAATCTGTCTTTTCAATTTGAATACATTGATTCTATGAATATTATAAAAACATTCAAATCACTCAAAATGAAAAACACTAGTGATTTGTGGGGCATAAGTATTAAGGTAATTAAGAATATTATATTTTCTATTGCGCCCTATCTTGCAGACATTTTTAATTACTGTATCAATAAGGGTATCTTTCCAGAACTTATGAAATTCAGTAAGGTTATACCTTTATTTAAATCAGGAAACAAAGAAGACCCTAGTAACTATAGGTCAATTTCAATATTACCAGTACTAAGTAAAATTTATGAAAAACTTATACTCGAACAATTAATGGCATACTTTAACTCAAACAAGCTTCTACATAAGAAACAATATGGTTTTACAAAGGGTCGTTCCACTACTGACGCAGGTGTTGCTTTAATAAAACATATATTCGATGCCTGGGAGAAGTCTCAGAACGCTCTTGGAGTTTTTTGCGACTTATCCAAGGCTTTCGATTGCGTTGAGCACAGGACTCTGGTGATGAAGTTGCACTACTATGGTCTTAATGATTTTGCACTTAAATTGATAGAGTCGTATCTCAGTTCTAGGACACAAACTGTCGATATCAATGGAACTAAATCATCTGGATCTCTTGTAAAAATGGGAGTTCCGCAAGGGTCAATCCTCGGTCCCTTCCTGTTTTTAATTTATATTAACGACTTGCCATTCTTTGTGGAGAACTTCTGTGAAATTGTTTTATTTGCAGATGATAATTCACTCATTTTTAATGTTAATAGGTGTAAGAATAATTATGATGATGTAAATAATGCTCTAGCAAAAGTACTCAGTTGGTTTACTGTTAATAATCTACAGCTTAATGCAAAAAAAACCAAAATGTATTAAATTTACACTACCTAATGTTAAAACTGAACCAACTGATATTAGAATAAACGGTGATAAATTAGATTTGGTAGACTCAACAGTCTTCTTAGGTATAACACTTGACTCAAAACTTCAATGGAATCCTCATATATCGAAATTGTCCGGTAAACTCAGTTCTGCTGCTTATGCTATCAGAAAAATTAGACAATTAACAGACGTTGAAACTGCTAGAACAGTTTACTTTAGCTATTTTCATAGTGTCATGTCGTATGGTGTCTTACTGTGGGCTACAGCAGCTGATGTTGAATCGATATTTATTTTGCAGAAACGAGCAATAAGAACCATTTATAGACTAGGTTCCCGAACTACTTTAAGAAATATTTTTAAAGAAATTGGTGTTCTTACAGTTGCATCTCAGTTTATTTATAATTGCATAGTTTTTGTGCGTTGCAACATCAACTCTTTTACTAAACACGGTGATGTACACAATTTCAATACTAGAAATAAGAAAAAACTTGTAATGCCACTGTTCAGGTTGCAAAAGGTTCTTGGCTCTTTCTTGGGGCAAGGTATACACTACTATAATAAAATACCTAGTACTGTACAAGATTTACCTTTAGATAAGTTTAAAAAACATGTAAAATCTTCTTTACTTAAGAAAGGTTATTATACAGTCAAAGAATATTTAGATGACAAAACAGCTTGGTTATAATAAAAAATAAAACTACTCTTTATTTTATTTTATTGGGATCAATAATTACTTTAAAAATATCTTAGCGCTGATATGATAGCCTTTATCAGCAATGTCCTACAGTTTACAAATAATATTTATGTTACGTTAAACTTTTCATTAGGTTTTTATTTAGAGTATCTTGAGTGTGTCATGCTCTCTTTAGTGTCTCTGCGGTGGTGGCGTGTGCGTCGGGTCGTTACATTCCCTAAGACATGGTTGAGTGAAGCGATGGCTGATTCATATGTCATACTCGTGAACGGGTGCCGCCTGTGGAGGCTGGTCTGCTCTTGCATACTATTATTTTTATTATTATTAACTATAGTTTAATTTTGTTTTCCTTTTTGTTTTTTTCTTAGACAATTTTTGACCTTTATTAGTGCTGTATGACATTGTGAAAATTTTAACTGGTAACTGATGTTTTGCAAATGTAGATATTATTATATCTTCTCTTTTGTTTTTTTTTTATATGTGTGATTGTCCTTTATATTTTGTGTTTTTATTTGTGATGGAAAGTGTCTTTTTATGATAGGGCATTTTCCAATATTTTTGACGCTGTAAGGGAGAAAAGAGCTGGACACTTGCTGAGTTTCTTGCCGGTTCTTCTCAGTACAAGATCTCCCGCCCAGAGTAGACTTACGAACCGATGGCATAATGACGTTCATAAGAGCTATTTGTAGCCTAAACTGAATAAATGATTTTGAATTTTGAATTTTTTTTTTGAATTATTTATAATTAGCATTGCTGGCTTGCACCACCTTATATAAGTCGGTTGCCATAACAACTATGTTATTAGCATGATCTGAGGAATCGACGTAAGCATTAGGTACACAGAGTGCAACACACGGAAGATCACTTTTAACGACTGCTTAAACGTTAACTTTAACTTTAGCGTTAACTGCTTAACTGTTTTAACGCCCAACCTGGTCCTGATCCTGACCTGACAACCTGGTCGATTACCTACAGTACCTATAGTACAATACCAACTAAAGAACAGAGATTATGATATTATATTTGTCACCCAGCACCCGTCTTAGCGAAAGTTGATTAACGAGCTCTTCGAGCTCCTCAGAGATAACAATCATATACGGATAATGTTAACTTCAATGATTGACTGCCTCAAGTAAGATTTGCACCCTCGACCTCTATTACGCAGCCGGGGCGATTGCTACCCCAATTAAGCTATCAAGCCATCGACTTTTCAGTCGAATGTTTTAAGAGTTCCATTTTTGACTAATTAGTCAGCGTTGTATTCCTGGGTTGATATTCGATTAAGAGGATAGTGCTGTCTCTCACTGTCACATTTTTGAATTTAGAAAGAGAGAAGCATACATTTAGGTGTAATACATATTATTATACATATACTTATACACAGCATATTTATAGGTGTGGCAAAACCTTTCGAATGCTTTTAACAGGCGAGTTTAAGCAGTGAATTTCTTCTTTTTTTTATAGAAATCATGTCGAATGATTTTTTATATACTCGTTCATAAAAGGACTAGACTTTGATCAAAGCCTCCATGCTGTTAACATACTCTATAAGGGTGGTCGCTAAGTGCTAACACAAAAGCCATTAACATACTTATGCCCATATACATACATTGCATATTATATTCCCGTCATTTTATCCTTAATGGAAACAAAAACTAAACCCGTAACACATTACATTTAAAAAATAACGAGAGACAGTGTCCTGATTGACAGGGGAGCTTGTTAAAAGCTAAAACCATTCATCATTACTCTGGGTTTACGCAAAAACTGTCACTGACTTACGGTTGTACAATCTCTTATTCATCATTTACATGTTATAAGGATTTTGTTTGTTTAATATTTAATTAGAATTATTGTCTACTGAACGTACAGTGTCTGTTCATAATAGAGTAATTATTGAATCGATTCTTGCTAGGTTTTAGGTACCTATATATACCTATATATATACGTATCTTTTATACATCCGTGATCGTGGCGCATGCAACTGTGCCTAAATATCGGATATCTACTCAAAAATAATATAACGTAATAGTAATGATTAATAATAAAACTAATACTAATTATACTACTTATTACTAATTTATCGTAGTAATAATTTCGCCAATAATATGGTACTCTAATATTAGTAAGTGTGCATGATAGTTTGACCCTTATACATAACTTTTAATGATTTTTAATCTCATTCCAATGCTAAAGCTACCAATGTCTTCGAAAGGGTTAAACGGTTATTTATATCTGTTCATAATACTTTACTTTTCGACCGTAACCATCGATTTTTAACTTCATTCAAACGAGTTAGAAGTGAACATGGTCTTTCAAAGAAGAACTTCCTTTGTTATTATTGAAATCAATTATTAATTAAAGCAAAGCTAACAGGTTCGTCGCAGATTCTTTGACGTCTGTTAAGTCGAGTGCAATGGCAAATTTTAATTGATTTGTAATTTGTAGATGATTGGATCTCGTTGGTGTATTGTTAATAAATTTCTCCAATGAGTTTTAATTGATGGCGGGTATTTCAATGATTGGTTGAATTTACCTTTAGATTTTTACTAGAGGGTATCTTAGAACAAATCTCTCCACAGAATATTCGAAAATCAAATTTCCAAAATTTAAGAACAAATTTATAGCTTCTTTTTTAGGATAGCTAACAGCTTGCGATTGTATATACTCGTAACAATAACTAATTCGTCTTAAACTATTACGAGCTAACACCGATGGAGTCAATCTCAAAGGAAATCTGGCCTGTGTCCCATAAAACCCTAGTCAACATAAAGTGTTCTGCAGTAGAGAAAGCGACTCAGCAAACTGGACGCCCTCCGGCGAGGTGGAGAGACGATAAACGCAGATTTTTTTGGGAATTTGCTGATACCTTCAGGCTGCGCAGTCTTACAGCGTCACCAGATTTTATGGGGGCGGTTAGAATCCTAAAGGGTTCCTCAAGCCAAGCTCAAGTGTGATTGAAACTGGAGGGAAGGCCATCACGCAAGTGTGTTTCCATTTCCTACAAGATTCTCAGAGAGGTTCGGTCAGATCGGGAGCTGAACAACTTGAAGGTGCTTCTAAAGCAATAGTTCCTAACTGGTGGTCCGTTATTAAATCCAAAAAAAATTTTACTTTTTTATTTTCAAGTACTAATTCCTGCACTGAAGCTAAATTAAATATTTATAAAATTTATAAAATACAGTGAAAAAAATCTGCATAGCCATCGTTTGCAATTACCGTTGGATACAGTAGATGCTAGCTAGCTGTGCTATCAGCACTAAAAAAAAAAAGCAGTGATAAAATTCAGCGCTTACGTCAGCCTTCCCGGTTTTAAAAAGGCAGTACTATGTTTTTTTTAAATTCCTGAACTGTCACCTACGCTACCTATTTGCTAATTCCTATGTCCCAGTGTGGTCGAAATATGTTTATGGCGTTAATACACTAGAATCACTAGGCGTTGAATGTTTCGCATTAACATTTTTGTTAGCATGAAGTGTGTAAAGTTAAACTGTCAATACTCAACTTACGCTACAAATACTTAAAAAGTTTTGAATAAAGATTAAACTTTCTTTTTAAGTACAGTTTATGTGGTCCCTGCTAACAAAACATTAGGAAAAGGGTCCATGGTCGGGGAATGTTTGGGAACCACTGGTCTAAAGGTTAGAACCTCGACTCGTGTTAACCGTTTTGTGGGGTGGGGAGAACCGCCAAGGTACATGTTTGTACCTGGTATACAGCGCGTGTGAACTGGGCCTTTGTACTCTTGTTATACTAGTACGGCGTCTTGGGATCAATAGGTCCAGCAGTGGACTGGCAAGGGCTAACTATGGTAATAATGATAATGATCTTATTGTTTAGGCAAAATTTAGCTAATTTTCACAAATTTTTACTTTGTATTATTTTCGATGTTTAACTAATGTTTCTTATTCATGACGTGATTATTTATTTTTTTATCTTTAGTGCTTTAATATGAAAATATTTTTTGGATACTACAAGAGAAACTAGCGTGTTTCGAATAAAAGCCGATTGTTTGTTCAATATAATGGCTCAATGTTTGCAAATCGTGATTGATGTTGGCTGGCCGCTGGATCGATCGGGCATCCGACTTTACTGTAGTTTTTTTTATTCCATGTCTTAAGTATAGAAAATATAACACCGGTTATAAAACGTAAGAAAGATTGTACGATTATAAAATTGTAGTAGAAGAACTTTTATAAGAGCATATAACATTAAAACAAACAAAAATTTATTTTTATAAGTAATAAAATTGTAGGTAGCTAAGCACTACTTCTTTTTTAGTAACCTTTTAGAGTGTGTATAGATAGAAATGCTTCAGTCACACTTAAAGTTAAGTACCGAAAATCCAAAAACAGTTTATGAAATAACCTTTAGTATGTACCTAGAGAGATCAGGGCAAAGTAATATTTAATTACTATAAGAAAACGTCTCAACATTTTCTCATATTATTTTAGAATAATTGGGTACGCAATTGGCAATTATGAATGAGTTGATTTTAAAACTTATACCTACCATGCGAATTAGTAAATTCAATATTCTCTTTTTTACTACAACAGTCACAGGACTATCAGCTGACGTGTTTTACGATAGGTGTATGAAATCAACGTGTAAGATACCTACCCATCCAAAGCCAACTGCAGAAGGTGCTTAGCTATCGTGATCGTTGGCCGCACGCGCCAGCCGCACTATCAAAACTCTCTGGCTGTCGTAATGGCCGACGCTAGCTTTATCTGTTATCATACACCGCTCCTTATTCTGTACACGGAACGCACTTTAAGAAGGTCCATGGTTATGGGGCAATCTGAGATGATCCAACGGACTCGACGTGACCATTTTAAGTAATATTTCCTTGGTATCTTAAAGAAATTTTTGCAATTTTAACAGGTTACGTAATTCTGACTTGAGATATTCTTTTATGACGACAGAAAGTTATATGATAAGAAATGGAAATCAAAAGTACCATTCGAGAATAAAATTATAGAAATAGCAGCTGGTAAGATATCCGCCATATTTATTTATGTAACAATAAATAACATAGCAACATTGGAATGTTCCGATTCTGTGGTCTGTGGATCCAATAGTAAGAGGTAAGAACCAAATAACCAGTTCTTTAGTGTTTGAAGAATCTGGCCTACCATCTTTATATTTATCATCATTTACCACCAGATAAGATGAAGGACAACCACTTTTAAGATGTACCAACACCGCAATCCAAAGTGCCACTATTAGTTTTGCCAACTGTTTTGAGGTGTCATCAAATAGGAAGCGACGTCTGAGACGCAAATGGCTGGACTGGCATATCTATTAGGTCCTTACCTATGAAATTGACGTTTTGTATGAAGATTTATTATAAAATTTTATTTTTCATACTAACGTTTCTTTAACTTTCTAATTATCTATTTATGTAAACACTATAAAAAATGTAGAGTAGTGTGTTTGTTTCACTAGCTAAATATAGCAGATATTAAAAAGAAAAAAAATCAAGTCCCTTCAAAGCTACAATGAAACAAAAAAACAATTACTCGAACATAAAAAGTAGTCAATTTAAAAAAATATTGGCCGATAAAGACACAAAATTAATAATCATTGTTATTACTGAAGCCTAAGTAACATAGGCCTAATTAAAGGTGTAAAATAATATTAACAACCGGTATTGACTTTAGGACTTTTAGACCTTTTAATAAGTTAGAAAAAAACGTCAATTTCATAGGTAAGGACCAATAATAATATCTTCAGTTAAAAGATCCTACGTAGGACCGCATTATGTTTCTCCAAACTTACTTACTGATCTCCAAACTTTAATATGAAAATGGCTTTAAATGATAATGATGGCAACACCATACACAAAAACAGCCGACACTCAAATTGAAACAATGGAAGCTTCACTCATTGTCATCAGGCCCAACTAACGAGTGCACAGCAAAAAGCATCACCCAAACGGCGCCGGAGCATATCCGGCAAATAATTAAAACTTTTACAAGAAATAGTGAAATGTGGAGGAAAGAAATAAATTTTCTACCAGAACGCACACTCTCGTTTTTATCCTTCAAGCTTGTGATTTATATTCCAAAGTTATTTACCGTTGCCAAATCACGCTCTCTGGGGATCTTTTACTTTAAGTCTTCAGCAATAGTAACTGTTTCAACTGAACTTTTATTCGAACAACGTTATTTATTACACTTGGCCGGGAATGGTTTTTGCTCTACTAGTGAGACGGTTGACACGATTTCTTACATTTAATCGGCTTGTAAATTCAATCGGTTTTAGGTTTTTGTTGTATTGGAATCATTGACTGAGAGGATTTGGTTTTAATCCGTTCAGCTAGCCGTACTGTTTCAGAAGTATTAATTGCAACTTTTTTTGCCCAAAACTTAATGATGCTACTGTCTAGCCGTGTATTGTTGAAGAATAGTGAGATGCAATTATTTATTTTTATACCTAACGAAATAAATATGACATAACCCAAATACGAGAAGTTATTAAATAAATTTGAGTTGATCAACATTACAATATTGTTAGCGAAGATTGCAAAAAAAATATAAAAACAATATAATTGGTTTATATAAAATAACAAAAATACAAAAAATATAAGCTTATATTTAAAAAACTAAGAAAGCTTAATTTTTAAATAAATTCTTTTAATTTCTTTTAATTACCTTCCTTCTTTTTGTAAACGTTTTCTTACTTAAATTAATTGATACAGAAAATGTTCAAGGGTAACTAAATTTTTTTGGTTTGCCTCATACTGATTGGTTTCTAACAAGAATTTACTCAGGAATCACAGTGTGAACGGGGCCGGTCAAAGTCAGCCACTAACAAATAGGAACCCTTTGATCTGCTTCATCTAGCACTGCCGAGTATTAATATGAAATATTCCTGTAATTTTATTAAAAAAAGATGGTCGTTTCATTTGAATTTAATGAAAAGCCTTTTTTATTGCTGCCGACTCAAAGCTTTCGAAGAATTTGGCAGGGAAACCAACATACCTGCAGCTCAGTTGGGAAAGCAGTCACACGAATGGTAGAATGTTGTAAGTTAAAATATGGCTATAAAGGAAATATTTTCAAGTTATTTTCTATATTTTATTCTACTAAAATCTAAAACTATCGCATTCCGTCAATGCTTAGGGGCACATTTTTGGTGATCACAGCTCAGTTCAGTTACAATAACAGTTCCTCAGTAAATGAGTATTCCGGGTGAAGTACCCTTCCACATTCAGCCTTGTCGCTATTTACCATCAGAAATAAACGCCAACCGCTTACTTGTGAATATAGAAAAGAAGGCAAACATTCCCTTGTCAAATATGAGAATATATATAGAATATAACTTTATATTATGTTATAAATGAAGCGGGGCTATTACCAACTTACTCCAAGAAAAAATCTCAAAACACTCCATGGAAAAAATATACATAGAACCATCTAAATTTTAAGTTTCATTCTACTCTACCAGAATAGAAAATAATAGAAAGGTTTTTCTCAAAATACTCCTGTGAAGTATGCCCCATTTATCATCATCATCATTATCCTACACTAGTCCACTGCTGGAAAGAGGCATCTCCAAGTGCACGCCACTCTGCACGACCCGCGGCTACTCTCATCCAGCTTATGCCAGCCACCTTGCAAAGGTCATCGCTCCACCAATACACGGTCTCCACTCGATGAAACTATTAACGTTAAATAAAAGTATTTTAAATAATAATATTATAATTATAATTCTAATAATGATTCTTTGGAGTCATTTTCCAAATGAGTTTGAGAATCAATGTATGGGTTTCTTATCTATCCAGAACAAGAGAATGGTGTATTTTGGGAATAACCCTTAGAATAAGAGAAGCATTTTGTTTACACGTATTCTAAACATTGCGCGTATTACGTCACCTTGTCTCTATTTATGGCTGAATAAAAATATATGGCGCTCAAAGGAAATAAATATGTACAAAATGTTTTCGTATGATAATACCTGTTTACTTTTGCTCATGTTATCGCGAATTTCTTTTTTATGCTCAGAAAAAAGGATTTAAAAAAAATATTGTTATTTGGTACGCTCCTACTTACGACGAAAGGTTTAATCAAAGTAAGTATTAACCATTGAATAAATAACAATTTCATTATGTATTGTCTGTCAATAGTTATATCAACGACTATATTATTATTATTCGATATGAAATTATACGAGTAAGACTAGAGGAGAGATTTTCTGTCACATTTTATTTGCATTTATTTTCTACCAGAATTGAGAACCTATTTACTTAAATGTTGCTCAGCGGGCCTTTATCTAATTTAATTGATTAAATTGTGATTGTGATGTGATAATGACAATTACATCATCACATCACCAGCTTATTTCATGTCCTCACCGGGCGCTAGTCTTCCCTATAGATGGATAGGGAGAACGCATGTATGGTGGTTGCTAACGACTGATAATGCTGCAGAGACCAACGGCTTTACGTGCCTTCTGAAGCACGGAGGAGCTCGAGCCATTTTTGGTCACTTACCGGACGATCGGCCTTTGCGAGAGTACCAACCTTAAAACCAGCAACAGCATACCGGATGCGTTAGCTACTGCGCCATCGAATTCCGCACATAATGGTAAATAACGATATGCGGAATTAAGAAGTGCCCTACACCCGGAGAAACGTACTCCCTTAAACACTTAGACAAAGATTACCAGCAAATTACCCTTATATTGTTTATACTTGGACCATAATGTAAATATCCATCCCTATCTCTTCCCGTGGGTGTCGTAAAAGCCGACTAAGGGACCATTCCAGAGGATGGACAGCAGCATCTCTCTGAGGTTACCCTCAACCTACTGCGATCGCCAACCCGCCTGCCAAGCGTGGCGATTACGGCAAATACCCCTCAAATCCTTGGGGGAGGCTTTTGTCCAGCAGTGGACGTCTTTGGCTGAGATGATATAAATATAAATATATATATATTTAGACAACATCACATACATTGTTCTGATCCCAAGGTAAGTAGCTAAAGCACTCGTTTCATGGAAATCAGAAACAACGACGGTACCACAACCACCCAGACCCGACACAATATCGAAAAGTTCGTTTTCGACATTGATCCGACCGGGAATCGAACCCGGGACCTCAGAGCTGGCGTCGCCCAAAGTCCGGCGTGCAAGCCACTCGGCTACGGAGGTCGTCAAATGTGACTACATCTAGAGACTTACGATCTGGTTTTATTGAAGAGTCTATTACTAATTAAGGGTATTACTGTTACCTTGTTAGCCTTAATAAACAAGTAAAAGTACAAAAAAAGCATGCAACATAAAGGTGTACACACAACGAATTACCTACACCGATCTCCCCTCTTAATTGGCCGGACCTTCACCGTTGAACGTATGGCTAATGCAACAATTTACGCATCAACTAATCTGCAAATTGGTATTGCTTTGTCCGCTCGTGTCGTCGGCCTTAGTCGAGTATATTCCTGTTGCCAGGATTTCTGGCTGGCTTTAAGCTATAAAGCTGAGCGGCTGGTTATATTTTAGTACTTATATTTTTTGGCCATGCACTTGTTAACATTATATTTATGTATTTTCAGTATAGTAGTAGTAGATAGTAGAAGAAAATGGATACGGATATACATTTTCTAAGAAATAATTTAATTACTTAAAATAGTTAAAGAAAATCATTTCGAAGGTACTCTTTGGTATAGAAATACTTATAATTTTTCACTTTTTATTTTTAAGTGCTAATTGCTGCACTGAAGCTGAATTAAATATTTATGAAATACAGTGAAAAAATTAAATGCCCACCCGACCCCGCCAGGAATCGAACCTGGGTCTTCCGCAATCCGGGCGGCTGCACTGACCATTATGCTACCGGGAAGGCTGATGTAAGCACTGAATTTTTACACTGCTTTTTAATTTTTGAATGCTTTTGGCAGCACAGTACCATCTATCCAACGGTTATTGCAACCGATAGCTATGCAGATTCATCTTTACACTCGTAGATGAAATACCACAAATTTGATAAAACAACCGCCCGGATTGCGGAAGACCCAGGTTCGATTCCTGGCTGGGTCGGGTAGGCATTTAATTTTTCACTGTATTTTATAAATATATAATACCGCGTCTTTTCCGTAGTCCCATTGGATGTCTCATTGATGGGACGATGGAAAAAATCATTTAACCGTAGACCCGTTTGCTTATGGGACAATGGAAAATAGTTTTAATTCCAGTATATTGCTTTTCCAAAAATTTTAACTAAGAATTAAAAAAATATATAAAGGTACTAATAAAAAGATAATGTTTCAGAACCAACTAAAAATAATTACTAAAATTTTAATAAATCTGGAGCTTTTCGTTTGACCTTTCACCTCGTTAAATTTGATTAAAATTATTTTATATTCTTCAAGAACAAGAATTTCAAATATGGCGTGCTTTTTTATGAGTTTGAGTGTCAAGCAAGCAATTTAAGGGTGCGCCGACCAAAAAAGTCAAAAATGCAGTCACGGTTAAGTTGACATATTTGAAATTACTATCGTCTTAAATAAACAAAATATATATTTAGTATCAAAGGGAACGTGTTTACGTCGTGTTTAAAGTCTGATCCATAAATTCATAACACACTATAGTTTTTTCTACAATATCATTTAAAGTTGGGCAAAAATCATGAAAACGAGTGACGGCGTTTAGTTGATATCTTATAGTAAATCTAAATTATTGTACCTCTGATTTTGTTTAAACAATGACAAATGTCTATGTTTAAACAAAATCAATCAAAAACAAATCTAATCAATGTCAATGATAAAAATCGTCCGTCTCACATTTTCAATTTATCAAGCGATTATTTAAATTATAATTTTTCAAATTAAAACATTAAATTCCCCATACAAAATTAGTATGGCCGCGCGGCATCAAATAAATATGGACGAAGACATTTCAAATAAAATATAATATGACACTTGTCACTTCGGACGGCGCATCCTTAAATAAATATATTTGAATTTGAAACAAGATCACATGCAAAAAGCTTACTTGCTTTCTTATTTAAAATAAATTAAGATTTTGCTTCGGTAATTAAAATAATAATATAATAGTACCACCTATTTAACACCTGACTATTTTTATAATATTTAAATTAAATATTCCGAAACCTTTGCAGGGTCCGCGTGGTCACAAGATAGAACCCTGTAGAAGATTTAAAACTACAGGAGAAATCAAAGGTGTAAATAATCATGAGCAGGTCCGTAAATTTTGTTTTTTTTTAAATATGTAGTGTTCTTGTTTGCTTAACTTAGTTACTTCATTTACTTAAATTTTACATAGTTTTTCATGTATTTTTAAATACAAAATACCCTCTGATCAAGTATCTATTTTGAGAGTTCGTTGGTTCGAGGACAATACCAAATCCATGCTTTGACAGCACCACCGTTCTCTCATGGTTATTGAGGAAGCCTCCCTTTGCTTAACAGTCTCCTATTGCACTCAATTAAAACACACTTAAAGATGAAAACGCACCTGGCCGCGATAAACATCGTAACTATTGTGTAACCCGAGAATTTCGAGCCTCAATTTTGACAACAAAAAGGCCATAATCGATTTTGGGCACACAAAGGGAGCATTATATTTGACAAGTCGACTGTACAAACGTTGTTTGCGGTACAGATTATTTCGGTTGGAATGAATAAAAGCAAAACACGATCCCGTGAATATGTTGCCCGGTAATTGAAATACGAAAAACGCCCGTGTACGACGTGGTTTTTTTTATTAAATTTTTTTTTGTTGATTTCTTCCTTTTCATACAATGCAGGAGTTCGAGTGTTTTGGAATTGCTCCAAAACTCAATCCTATTCGTATTAATTTTTTAGACGATCGTGTTTTATTTCGATGTCGTACGTCAAAACTTTTATTACGTGAGAATGAAAGTTCAGACGCGACGACATGATTTAAAGTTTCAATCCCGCAGGTAAGCTTACCAAAAAACAATTTTGACCCACCGTTGTTGTGGTTTATTGATTAATAGTCAGGACGGCGGCATTGTAAGATATATAGAAACAGGAAATATAAAAACCCACCCGCGGGCATTCGTCATTAAGGCCGTTGTACCTTTTATAGAAGGGTTCTGTATTAAATAATGATTAATTATATAATTTAGACCATGTCATCGAAACACATGCCGTGGAACCTCCCAACAGTTTAATCTTAGACCAGGTGACGGCATATCTGATTGTACGCTTGACCACCCATTAACATCACCATGTTTCTTAGTGACTAAGGAATAGAGCTCAAAGTTGAACGCACGACCAGTGGCAGATTGTAGTCGTAACAATAAAAGGGTTTAAATGGACATCGCGATAAAAACGGATGAAATTTGTTTCTCGAACCTCATAAATTGTGTAAATGGAAAAAAAAGCTTTCTTTGGTTATCTCTTACGGAATTACGGACACGCGATCCGTGACATTTTGTATGCTATGCGGGACGAAGGTTGCGCCGAACAATTCTCGTTAGATAACTTGTGTGAAGCAGGTGTTGATAGAGATGGAATGCAAGCTGACACGTTCGTCAATTGGATTGGACCACAAACCAATAATTATAAAAGTAAAACAAATGATAATAAAATAAAAGTACTTTGTACGGATCTCCCAGCGTTCGTTTTGCATATTATTTAGCTTGTTAGAGACCGTCGTTGTAGAATGACAACGACATTTCTCCGGTTAAATAAGAATGTTTTGTAAGCAAAAAAAATCAATCGAAATTCTTTATAAGTAAATCTAAGAGCTAAGAAACAAATAGATGGGTTCCTCTTTATAGAGATGGTGCTGATTATGTTAATTTATGCGCATCAATGTATTTACAAAATCTTGTCAGCTGTCTTTGATGTTAAATTTCTTATTTTTTATTATAAAAGTTATTTGAATCTCTGTAATTTAAAATATTTGTAAGTTCAAGTTTAAAATTGAACTATTAATTTAATAAAAATTATTAAAACTTTTATAATGCAAACTCAGGTACAAAAAAATAACACCCCAATACGTAAGAGCCACGATGCGTAAATGCAAAAAAAAACAATCAAACAGCCTCATTGCGTCAAATTTAAGTAAAATAAACCTAAATTGTCAATACATAGCTGTGTATACTACCCCTGTGTTAGAAGGTTCGTACGCGCACGATGTCATGTATGACGAATACAGCAGCGTTTCGTTTTCGTTTCGATTTTGGACGGAGGCCTACTCCCGAACAATAGGCGGGTTGGTGCACAAAGCGGAGACATACATCAAACAACAAAAACAGAGCTCTCGACGAGACTACGAGCGAGCGAACACTATCATTTACGCAACGATTTGTCATCGAGATACAGGGGCGGGGGGCGGGAAATTTTGAACGAGCCCCGTACTACAAGTCTCTAATATTTCCGTTCGAGTTTTATTCGAAAGCGTTTTCTAGCAAAATCTTTGCACTAGATTAATTGAAATTGTGATTGCCGGTGGTAGTAATCAGGTACCTAACCACTTATTTTGAATAATAATTATCACCTACACAGCTATTTTAAAGTGTATCACATTCATCCATTAAAACAATTTAGCTAAGAAGCACAATAATATTTATGAATTGACAACACGCAAAATATAGAGTTACTATCGTTTATAGAATGCATTTACCGCTTGCCATTCATCGCACTCTTATGTATTTTACCATACTAGTAAAAAATAACTAAAATGTTGCATTTTACCTAATTACTTAAATTTATATGAGAAGCTCTATGGCGCAGTGGTTACCACGCCCGGTCTGCGAGTGCTGAGGTTAAGCAATTTTCTCAAACGCCGGTCATCGGATAGGTGCCCAAAACTGTATCATGTCGAGCTCCTCCGTGCTTCGGAAGGCACGTAAATCAGTTGGTCCCGGCTGCATTAGCAGTCGTTAACAACCACCAATCCGCACCAGGCCCACGTGGGAACATAAAATGAGCTGACTGAATGACGTAAATATTACCTATTTCTGTACCATTGTGTTTGCATTGATTTGTTCCGTTTTGTTAAGAAAAACTCTTGTCGTCAACGCGAGCGTGTCCTTTCCCTTACTTACCCTTTCATACCCTTTTTTATACAATCTAAGTCCTAAAATCTTAATTTTAGCAAAAGCTCTACCATTACATACATCTAAAATATTTAGTTAAACAACATTTTTATTCAGCTTTGGTGCATTAGGTAATATTATATTTCTTTATTATCAACGCTATAATTTATTTAAAAAAATGCCAATTAATATTTTATATTACTTTGAATTTTGCATTCACAATGCTTTGACATTGCTTGAGTTGAGTGAGAGTGTTCTGTCTATGACACTAGTGTAGTTCGGTGGAAACTGTTGAGATTCTTCGTTCTCCCGCTGCGCGACCGCCAATAGTTACAAGATATAATTTTCCCACCCGCGACCTTTGCAAGTTCTCCTGGGCGGCAAGACGTACGCAACCTGCTAGATGTTGTGCCACTAGAGGTCTAGCACTGCGGGGGACTCGCTCAAAACAGAAACAGAGTTCTTCCAAATAAACTGATGGATTGAACTGAACTTCATTAGATTTAAGGAAAATTGGAATATAATACTCGTATAATATAATATAATAGGTCGTATGTTCGATTCCCACTCAATCAACCAGCCTCAGGAGAGGCTGGTTGATTTTTTCTAGTAAAATGATATAATTACAGTAAAAAAAAAATATTCCGTGTAAACTCACTTTCGACGGAACGTTATCGACTTGCAACACCATAGTAGGGAACCCGGAAACTGGATTAACGCTTGTCAACTTGATTAACGTTGTGCGTAAGTTACACGACAATGTTATGTGGGCATCCGTCCCGTTCGCCCGTCCGATACGCTTGAAGGCCATTAATTAATTATGAATCGCTGTTGAGCTTTAAAAATGTTTTTCAATAAAAAAACATAGCTCTCTATTTTTGGCAGACAGTGTGACTGCGGGGGGCTTAGAAAGCAGCTATTGTTGTTTAAATATGTTATTGTGTATGTTTAATTGCTTTTACATGGCTTTTATAGACAAACATACCGGTACAACGTTTTCGATAGATTTTAAATTAATGTAGGTACCCATTGATTTTAAGACTCTGATACCCGAAGGTCCCGGGTTCGATTCCCAGATCAGGCAATGTGTGTTTCGGATTTTTCGATGCATAGCCCGAGTTTGTGATCACCAACCCGCATTTGGTAAGCGTGGTGATTAATCCTTTACCCATCAATTGTAGCGATGACTTGATTTCAATGATGGAGCCCTTTGCCCAGCTGTGGGACAGTTATAGGCTATTTACTGTACCTAAAGAATTTATACGGATATGTACTGCTATCATTTTGCTGCGCATTTCTCCTATCTAAAGGGTCTTTCAACAAGGACGGGTCGATGTTAAAATTGAATAAAACTAGGTGTGTGTGAGATATAAACGATTTTTTTTTTAAAGGCCCATTAATGCCATTATGAATGGAATATAACATCGTTCAAATGTCCGCCTTGGCTTCGAATGGTGGCACGAATCTGAGAGGTCCAATTTTCAATGACTCTGCTGCATTGATCCGGCTGAATCTGAGCGATGGCCTGCGTTATGTTGGCTTTCAGGGCAACGGTCGATTGTGGGTTATTGGCATAGACCTGTGACTTCAGAAAACCCCACAAGAAAAAGTCTAGCGGGGTCAAATCACACGATCTTGGTGGCCAATTCAAACACATCTAGTTTTATTCAATTTTAACATCGACCCGTCTTTGTTGAAAGACCCGTTAGTACCCACAACTAATACAAATATCAGTACCAATCAACCCGAGCAGAATATTATGTACCACCCCTTTTCCACCATCAATAGTTTAATTACTGGATTATATAGGCGTATACTATCACTAAGACTAACCATAACATTAGTAGCACCGAATATGAAAAAGTATGAAAAGAGTATGCCCCCCTAGATAATAAATAGTATAACGCTAATGGAATTGAAATTAAATAAAATGATTTTATTATTCAATTTCATTTCTATTATATTAGCGTTATGCCACTTGTCTAGGGGGGCTGATATAAGACTGTTTTTAATAACGACATAATATGAGGTTATGTTGTTATAGGTTAAATATAAAAAAAAACGTGCGAGTCTTACAGTAGTCGCAGGATGTGTAACATTTGACATCTCACCTTAGTAATAAGCAATTTTCACATTATATTCTAAAAAAAATGGGTCAGGTATTATAGGTCATTTTATAACTATAAAATAAATGCAGTAAATACTCATAGAAGACATTTGACATATCAAAATGACCTTTGATAGTCAAATGACACAATATGTCACTTAAAATAATAATATGTCATGTTCATAATATCGATTTTAAATTTACAACATAGCGCGCGCTTGCGCGTCCCCGACTTCCTGTCACACTGTTACACCTAGTTCCGTCACATTTCACGAGGTCACTCCCACAAATTGTACAATGTTATTGTTAGTTTATACGAAACCTGAAAACGGTTTGTTCAGAATCAGTAATAGAATCGAATTCAATAATTTTGATACCATGTTACATTTTGACCAAATAATATTTACAAAATCTCAAATAAAGTACTAAAAAACACAACTGGGCAGCACAAAAAGCTTGTAACTTCGTGAATTTTCAAGATATTGTTTTATATTTTTTTGTACTGATTCTTTAAATAAAAATATTTGAGTTGTACCTATATATAGGAAGCGAGCGGAATGATGTTACACATCAAAAACCTGCCATTTTCTGTAGTCTAATGGTAAAACCACCTTTCTTAGACTCTGAGGTTCCGAGATTTGTATTCTCTTCCACAGGTACAGGTACACACACCTGCACATAAACCTATCCAAAACTGTCAAATTTCTCTAATCGATATTGATCTTTATACCCAAACACTAAGGTTCAAAATTTATTAGAGAAATTTGTCATTTTGTGGTAGGTTAATCTGCTGCCGTCTGTACACACGCCTGCACATCAGACTACCACAAACTGTCAAATTTCCTAAATAGACTTTGAACTTTAACATAAAGACATAAGATTGAATATTTATTAAATAAATTTGACAGTTATGGATAGGTTGATGTGCAGGCGTCTGTACATATTGTGTTCGGTATGGTTTAAGGTAGGGCTGGCCCTAGTGAGAGAACTAGTTTCATGACCGTCTTAGTCTTGTTAGCTATCACTATCTTATCTATTTAAATATGTCACTATTTTATCTAAGTATGTCGCCTTAACAACAATATTAACAGCATTGCAACTCAACGATAAGATAGTTTCCCTACGATTATGCATATTTCAATATCACCTGCATAAAATTAACTAAGCCAATACCTTCAGTAACGGTAGTCATAAATCTAACGCTATGCCTTATAGAATCCCTTAATCATTTCTATAGAACAATTTACAACTGACCCTGGACACAGTTGACGTCACGACAGTATTATAGGTAGGTCTATTATGAGTATTTGTGGCGTAAGGCGTGTAACGCTGTATTTTGTTAAATGATATTATTGTTTATAGAACGTTCGTTGAGGGCATGTTACACATCTTTCTAATATTATGTGTCAAAAAGACTATCTGTATGTTTTAGATTTTAAATTTACTAAAAATAAATAGTGATAATTTCACCGATGATTAAATTTTAAATGACTGAAAATATAACATTGCTCAGTGGCGTTTACCTGGAGAGGCCTGTGTCCAGCGGTGGTCTAGTATAAGCTGATGCTGACGACGATGATGATGATGATGATAACATTAAATATAATCATTTTTAATTAAGAATCATTTGTTCATTTAGATCGATAATTAGTGTTGGAATAGGTCACCGGTGTCGTCAAACATGACTTTTATAGAACACTTTTAGGCAATTTATTTCATAACGTGAGAGGTATTTTTACTGATCAATAAAACACACTCCAGTAATATTAATAATCCTTTTACCTTTTCAAGCTTTAACAGAGAAAGACAAAATGAGAAAAAAAATGTTTTCTTTTTGACAAGTGCATCTTAAATGTTTGTCTGCTGCGCGCTATCACACTGTGGCTAGAGCCATTCTTAAGGCCTGAAGGCAAGACCCTACGACGATTTATTGTTTAATCACAAGCACTCAGCCACCGTAGTATTGCGTCGGTAAATTGTGGCAAGCACCAAATAAAGCGGACTTAGATATTTTTCTAGAAAAGCCAAGGGAGGTTTTAGTTTAGCAAGCAAGCAAGCCTTTATGTATTATAGAATTAGGTTTAATGTTAAAGTTACTTACGGGAGTTGAGAATAAATTAAGTGTAGGTATTCTAGATGTTTGTTTTCTTAAGTTTTTGCAAAGTCTGAAACACACACACATATTACGAAATCCACAATATCTGCCATATAAATAGGTACCAGTGTGGTTGGTCGCCATCTGGTCAGATTTGGACAGAATTCATGGACCTTAAAACCTTAGGACCTAAAACTTACGTTTTATAAATCTTTTTTAATGTATATATTTTATTTTATCTTGATAGATATAGGGTACTGTAATCACAGCTTATGCAAAGAGTTAATACGTCAGACTAAAGTTAGATTAAATTATCGTTTTGCTCGTAAATGAAGTAATCGCTAAATCGTCGATCACAGAATCACCTAATATTAAGTAATAGGTATACTAGTCAAACGCAAGCGTATGAACTATAAAACAGGAAATAATGTGTCTTAATGGTTGTATTTGCATTTGCGCTAGTTATAGGTAAACAGTAACGATAGCTCAATGATATTCCTTCCTTCAGAAATAGCGAAATCGATTTTGTTTTTTCTCCTCATTCAATGTCGGGGTACCATTAATGGTTACCATCAAAAAAACTTTTTTGATGGTAATCGCACTTCACCCATAACCGTCAACACTAAGGAACTGGCTAACATGACTGTCAAATACCGTTCATTTAACATTACAATAATTTTTCTGCGTCAACAAATGTTCCTATCATTATCATCATCATCATCATCAGCTAATTTTATGTCCCCTCTGCTGGGGCACGGGCCTTCCCTATGGATGAATAGGGAGGATGGGCCATAAACCACCACGCGGGCCCAGTGTGGTTAACGACTGCTAATGCAGCCGAGACCAACGGCTTTACGTGCCTTCCGAAGCTCGAGATGATTTTTAATCACACATCCAATTCGAAAGTTGCTTAACCTTAGCAATCGCTGACTGGGCGCGTTAACCGCTGCGCCATTGCACATACCTATTTATGTTTATTTACACTCTATGATTTCCTATTCGTTTCCAGTGAAACTGATTCAATGCACCAATGTTACACATGTCGAGTTCCATTGTAGTAGTCGATGTGACGTAATGAATACGGGAAGCTCGGGTCTCGGGTTACATAATAAAACGTTAGTCGAACTACGCATTCCCCTAATGACCGCGTGCGATCGCGTCAATAACATTTGACGTTCTTGAGGAAAACATGATTGTTGGTGTTTCACGGAAGAACGAACCTTTTCTGCCTTGTGAGGCTTAATCTGAAAGCTTTTTCATTTTGTTACCGGTCGAGGAAGGCCTCTTTGAACGGTACAATTGTTTCTATTGTAATTTCAATTTCAATTATAAAAATAGTCGCTAGTTAACAGTTTATAATTGTGATTCCTATAACTATAATTAATTAATGCAATTTGCATTTGATAAGTTGCAAAGGAGATGCTTAACACAACTTCACAAAACTGAATTATAAAATGTGTCAAATTAAAGTAACTCAATGGCAACACCTTCAATTCATCTATCCAAAGTTTTTGAAACGTAATTGTTTAAACAGAATTTAATAATGCCTTTTAAAATCCACTGAGCTTTGCCATTTCATTAAATAGCCAAAACTTTGCGCTTTCTTATTGAATTATCAAACTTTAAGCGTTTACTTGGAATGAAATAGTAAAAAATCTTACTATAAATAAAAACTAAGATTATAAATGATCTGCAGCGTGAAGCAAAAAACGTAACAAATTCTTGAGAGACTATGGTGTTTCTTGTCACGCTCCCTCGCTTTATTCCAGCTAGGAGCATCATTCGTTGTCAGTGTGTGGTCTTTAAAGTAGATTTCTTAGATTAGATCGTCACTTCGATAAATTTGTCCCGGGACACCACCGAATTCCGTGGGGTCAAAACAAAACACAACGCGACTTAACGCGACTTCACGTGTGACAGAATGCACCTTCCAATTCTAAATTCAAATCGTTTAATTTCCCTTCAAATAAATCCTATTAAAATGACATGTGTCACAGTTGATTCGGAGACAATAACGGATAATAATTCCTGGAATCCCTAAGCGCATTTAGTTTGATAGACTTAAGTGAGCAATGTCCTCGAGTTAAAGCTGAATCTTTCATAAAAAGTATTTTAATGCGGAGAAACAATGAATTTTTAAAACATTCCTAAGGGATTGACAGCATTACTAAGGCAAATTGGAATTAAATATTTTATTAGATGATCTTATTCAATGGAACTTTAAATAGGTAATAATAATATGTTTATTTACTTATTTGTTGCTAGTCTGATCAAAAGCTGTATTAAGGAATACATATATGAAGCTTTATTTTTTAAGAAGGCCTTTCGTTTTATTTAAGCTTAATATCTTCTTATCTTATCACACATAAGTTTATTATAGAAATTACAACGAAACACTTAGAGAAGCACAAAATGAAAACAATTGAGTAGAGAAGCACAATATAAACAGTTTATACAAATTACACTATTCTGAAACAACAAAACGACACACTTCACGGTATACTAGCCGTAGAATCGTTCAAAACGCGTCACAGTAAAAGAAAACATATTTATTCTTGCGTCACAAAGAGCATAAAAACTTATTATACGAGATGAAACAGGAGCGGACGCTTTCTTGTGTCTTTTTACAGCATTCCCAGAACATCCCAATGAGATCCCACTGGGTAAAACAATTGCTAGTTGTTGCATTTAGCTTAGTAAACGCCCCTTTTGTGAGCTGGAAGTGTGCCTTTTGTGTCTTTGTCAAATACAGTAGCAAATTGCTTTGTTGGAGAATCAGGGAATAACGTCTTAAAACTACCTGGGGGTTCGAGTTATTGACCCAAAACTTTTGTTTAGTTAACTTTATTGTCAGCGCTACAATTTAGTTGTAATAAAAGATTGATGGAGTCATTCACGGAGCTGTCAATACGTATTGTTCGTATCGGATAATTTGACGCGCATTATGTAACTTTCATGGTCATGAGGATGATGTTCCCATTGTTCAAAGTAGAAAGTTGTCATGTCTATTAAGTGTTACATTAGACAATTTGAGCTGTCTCAATTTAAGTTAGGTACTGTTTCACTAATATTACATTGATAGTAGTATTTAAGCTCACATTACGTTAGAGCAAGCAACTATGTTATACTGTCGCAGCATTTCAAGCAGCCAAATTCAATGCAATTCAATTCAAATTCAATTCAAAATCATTTATTCAGTTTAGGCTACAAGTAGCTTTTGTGAATGTCACTATGCCATCGGTTCGTAAATCTACTCTGGGCGGGAGATCTTGTACTGAGAAGAACTGGCAAGAAACTCAGCAAGTGTCCAGCTCTTTTCTCCCTTACAGCGTCCCTATCATAGCAGGACACTTTCCATTCTTTGATGAGCATCAAAAAATATAGAAGACAACCACAACATTTACGAAACAAAATCAAAAAATCTAAGCTATTAAATTTATACATCATCAAATTAATAAACAATCAAAATATTACGCGCTATTTTATTTATGTCCGCCGCTCACGTACCTAACAGACTTTTGTATCATAGGTTATATTTCTTCGCATTAATAAACTCAACGAGATCACTAAATAAAATAATTAAGTCGCCATAAAACTATACCCCCAATGGGTACACGTCGAAGAGACACGACATAAACAAACCGAACATCTTAATATAAGGAGTTCGAGTAACGTATTAACATAAACATCGATCGCGTTCCGAACAACTCCAAAGTCACAGTTTGAATACATTATAGAGGAGTTGTATTTTATCGAGTCAATAATTTAAGATACAAACTGCTCTTTCTGTGTCTTTTGGGCCGATTTTGTTTGAAGCTGAACCGTCTCTAGCGCTCCCCGCAGGCTATCGTCCAGAATAGACACGCAACAGCCACATGAAGAAGTTTCGATCGTAAAAGACGATTACTTTTTTCTTCGTATGTCGATTTTCTACGACCACTGTCATTAACAATTTGATCGGAAATAAGGCGTTCAATTCCACTGAGCTGTTTGAATTTATACATAAATTTTAATGCACTTAACAAAAATAAAAATGTGTATTCCAAAGCAACTTCCTTTGCTCTATTTGTGTTGCAGTGAACGTTCGCCGACGTCACGAGTCCAGTCAAAGAGCCTTTTGTTCCCAAAAGTTCACGGTCACGCCGAACGACAATCGTTAATGACCCATTAACGTTTTGTTTCACACCATCCATTAATACTAAAGATACCGCGATCAAAAGGAAGCACCGCTCCAAATTCCCCTACTCCCACTTAAAACCTTACAAGTTAACTGCATTTGAACATCTGATAAAAACTTGCCAACTGACGTAAAAAGGTATAAATTGTTGCCATATCGCATCGACGGTAGCTTAAAGAATTTATAGACAGGGTCAATATCTCTATTTCGATTCGGTATCGCCATTTATCAACGGCATCTAATGATCGGTCAGCTTATAATAGCCAGTGAGTGTCAAACTAATGAGAATATATTCCGACTTTGTACACGATAAATAAGAGAGGTTTCGAATGAAACGGCATATTAATTGGACATTAGTGTACGTCAACACCTCCAAAGCAAAGTGTGGCCGAGGAAACGATTTAGTACGTGAAAGCATCTTAGAAGATATTGGGGAGCTATAAAATTAGGTGGGTGTAAATTTTTTAACGTTGCCCGAGGGCTATTTTTGGTAATGCAATGTGAATTTAAATTTGTTTTTTAAAGCACTTTGTTCACTCCCGTCTCGCTGAGTTATTGCGAACGTTGTACGAGGCTTTTTTTAAAAAAGAGAAATTGAGTTATGCTGCTAATGCTTATGTTATTAGAAACATAACTTGTGCCCCCTTCTTAAGAATACTCATTATTCTTTGAGAAGCGAGTTTGTTGGATTTAAAAAGTTTTCTTTCGAAGTCATAATTTCTGAGGCTGTTTTAGAGAAAGAGACATTACTTTTGTCTTAGCAAATTGAATTCCGCAAAATCTCTTCGGGAAGATTGACTGACCACAAATTGGGGATTCGTTGTCAAGCGAGATAACATCGGAGGAATCTCATTACAGTGGAACATTCGTCCCGGCTTCCAGTTGCCTTTATATGTTGCGTCCAACTTTGGCTCCGGAATCTTGAGGACTTTACCCAAGTCTTAGATTGTTGCAAGTTTGGACGGTGTTAAGAAAGACAAATACAAAGTTGCCTTGTGTACCTGTATGATAATATGTGTCGAGTACACACAGCAGCCTTACAACTTCATTTACATTGAAATGTCGTAAGTTTAAATTAATGTTATTTTTATTATAAAGTTGATATTTTTATTATTTTTTTCATCTAATTTCGATACTTACCGATAAATAGACTAATATTATAGAAAAATATTTTTTTTATTTTGCTATTATTACCGAAATAGAAATCGAAAAAATAACTTTATTTGCTACTACTTACTATACATCAATAAGGTAAGTATACCGTGTTCAAAGTAATTCAGATGTCTTTCAAGGAATTTAATTTTCATAGACGACAGTAGACTTCAATCGAGTCGACTTTATTCTACAATATGTTCTAACTAGAACTTTCAGAAGATTGAATCAACCGCAAACTGTAAAGGCCTCAGCTACAGGGAACGGAAAATTAAAAAAGCAAAGTGGGGACCATTTCCTAGCCATTCTTTTTAATTTCTCACTGCGCGTCGAGATAGTCGGCGGGGAATCATTAAAATTTCCAGCGCCACCCTTGCAGATTCATTTGATATGGAATGATAAAGTTACTTCTCTTATAGAATTCACAATGAGATAGCATTAATCAGAAGTGTGAATTGAACGCAAGTTTTTGAACGTTCTTTTTCCATTAATTACTCCAAATATTTGCTAGGCTTTTTTATGCGCTTCATTAGCCTTCTCGGTTTATAAATAAATTAATCTTGCACAATGATTTATGGTTGTAGTAGTTGAGGCAACATTTAATATAAACTCAGTACGTCTAAAATGTTTGATGTTCCCGAAGTGGAATACAAAGTAAAGACATTTTATTTCGTCGATTCACCTTTTCCTCTTTAACTTTTCTTTTTAACAAAACTTTGCTACAAAGGTTTTTTACATCACCATTTGCTCCCAAAGATGAAACATAATTAGTAGTTTCATCTTCTAATTTAAAGGTTCCAGTTTTCACAGTTCCAATTAAAACATCTCATTATAATGACAGGAATATTTGGGTAATTATTATTATACCCCTTACATTTAGCTACAATAATAACTTCCAATTTGTGCGGAGTTTAAGCAATCTAGGTAAGCCTGAATAAATTTCGTACAGAACAGAATTATGACGTCATGGTGTAATAAAAAAAAACGGAAACATTACTCTCCATAAATATGCCATAATCCTCTTAGCATAACGTTAAAGTAAATAGGACTTTGGGAGTGTACTATACTTAATAAAGGTGGAATAGTATTCATAAACCTAATATGTTGCACGTTTTTAGCAAATTAAATGTAAGTTACTGTTTGTAAACTTTTATGTTAATTATGTTACCAATATTTTTTCTCAACATAGCATGTTATGCATTCTTAGCAACGTGTAAATTGCGTACTTCAAACAATAAAACATAGATAATCTGTGTTGATAGCTTTTCTTGCGTCAAGATATTTTTTAGGATACCAATTTATGGATACTATTCGTTTTGTGAAATTTGAATGTCAACTGGTAAGTCCATGTTAAGATTTGATTATTGGACGTCATTAAGCCATCGACGAGTGTGCGTGGGTGTCGCGGACCAAATGTTGCGAATTTGTATAATTTATTATTGAAATTGACTTTAAATTGCCAATTTTCTTGGTGGACTGTCGTCGAACAGCATGATTGATGATCTCAAAAACATGCTTAATTCAACCAGAAAACTTATCCGGTTTGCAATAGAAAATGTGATCCAGATAAGAACGCCCATTGGGTATTTTGCGACAATAAATCATATTTATATTTTTTGGGTAGGCCTTGATATTGTATTTTCCAAAGTTAACGAACTATAGCTTATTCAATTATGTTTGATAAAGTGACTTTGATAATAAATTAGCATACCACAGACATTGCGTTTGAAATCAGACAAAAACATACTATTTTTATTTAACTAAGTCCTGATAACAAGCGCTCAGCGTTATAGCTATTACAGCATGTAAAGTGAAATTTGTGCGTTGCACACCCTGAGTTGTAATCACCTATGTAAGTCTATCCTGAAATGTTCGAGGTATCAACTCGTTTAAAAGACGGAGAACGCGTCATCATAAAGCAAGTTAAGACTTATTTCATTGACTTTATGCTCTAGTGGTTAAAGACCAGGTCGTAGTTCCAGAAGTCCATTCGATTCTCGTTCCGTTCGGTACTCAGTTTGATTGGTGGTGGGGCTTGTTCTAAATCCGCTTGCTAGCTTCTTATGTAACTCAGTTTCATAACAACACATTGGTAGCAACGAGTGTTCTGACAAAAGGGCAAAGATAGCTGTCTCCTCATTGGTTTTCTTCTTCTAGCCTTATCGTCACTTACTATGAAAAAAAAAAAACCAAAAACTTTTTTTTCTATTTTTTTTCTTGTTTCTCTTGACGTGGTCGTGGTTATGGGTGGGTCTTTGTGAATGACGGCTCTGGTAATGCGTCTCCATTCGAGTCTATTGGAAGCATTGTGAGAGCAGTCAGTGATAGTATTGAGTGCGGGATCTTATGAGATCTGCCCATCGGGTTTCTGAGGAACTCTTACCTTTCATTCTGCCCTAAACTACAAGACGCTTCATTGAGTATATTAATATATTCCATTGATTGCTTGATTGCCCAAAGAAAGACGAAGGCCAAACACTTCACCGTAATTGTGTAAAACAAAAAGTAGCTGTAGTAAGAAGTATGTAGGTTAAGTAATAAAACTACGCAATATTTGTAAATAAACATGAACGAGCAACAAAACTAATTTCGTGTTGTTTACCAAAAAGCATTGAGCGCACCATTTTGGGCTCGTTCCAGGAGGCTACCGTACCATTGGCGGTTATGATTCGCTATGATAATGTCAGCTCCGACATCTGGTTGGCAGATGTCGCGTCCCACTTCGCGAAAACACGTGTTAGTGGTTATTTGATGGGAACTGTTTTCTTTGATTGCCGAATGTTTGATGGCGAGTTTATTAACGAGCTAAACAACGTTGTTTGTACGACCAACGGCGTTGTATAAACTGAATAGGAGATGTAAAAGCTTACATGGTCGGTGTATTTTAATATTGGCACATAATTTGATGAATAGACATGTTCTTTCTAATGTACTAAAATTTCTAGTTAGTTTGTTAGTCTAGCGGAGTTAAGTGAAATATCGTAACATAACATACATAGATAGATCTCATAGAAATAATTAGTTGATAATTAGAAGTTAAGTAAAAGTTTATATGTTTATTGTTTAAAAACCTAGATGAGAACTACTGCCGACAAACTGCTATGCAGTTTGGCAGATAATAATGTTGTATTATTTTTTTCTTGAAAATAAATAGCAGCTTACGGGTAGGCAAGGTTAGGACGGCTAGTGAGGCAGACTCCTCTTCCACCAGCTATCCTCGCATCTGGAGTCTGTTTCTGCTTAACATCAGGCATAGCAGAAATTGCCCTAAATTTTCTATAAAAAATCTCATTTATTATTTATTGACGTGTTCGTGTGGGAGGCAGTTATAGTAATAAAAAAGCGGCCAAGTGCGAGTCGGACTCACCCATGAAAGGTTTCGTAGCAGCAAGTAACATAATATAAAAGTTCTTGTAGTTCGAATATGTTTATGACATTATTTTTTTTTAAATATATATTTGAGTTGATTGAATGAAAGGTAATTTGCGGTTTACGATTTATGACGTATTAAAAAAAACTACGTACTAGATCTCGTTCAAACCAATTTTCGGTGGAAGTTTGCATGGTAATATACGTAGTAGTAACTACATAGTATATTATAGTAGCACATCATATTATATTTTTTTTAGTTTTATTATTCTCTTATTTTAGAAGTTACGGAAGAGAGGAGAACATTTCACCACTTTGGAAGTGTCTCTCGCGCAAACTATTCAGTTTAGAAAAAAATGATATTAGAAACCTCAATACCATTTTTGAAGACCTATCCATAGATAACCCACACGTATGGGTTTGATGAAAAAAAAAAAATTCAGTTTCAGTTCTAAGTATGGGGAACCCCAAAATTTTTTTTTTTTTTCTATTTTTGTATGAAAATCTTAATACGGTTCACAGAATACATCTACTTACCATGTTTCAACAGTATAGTTCTTATAGTTTCGGAAAAAAGTGGCTGTGACATACGGACGGACAGACAGACATGACGAATCCATAAGGGTTCCGTTTTTTACCATTTGGCTACGGAACCCTAAAAACGGGTGACCTAATTTATTGAGCTACGGCTCCTAAGTGCTTTACAAATAAACAAAGAATAAGGTCCGATTAGTTATTCCGTGGTTTGTCCCTTTACTCTAATTTGAAATGACATTTACATGACAGGAACAAAACACGGAATAACTATTCGGACCTTATTCTTTGTTTATTTGTAAGGCACTAACCCCCTTATTCATAAAAACTATTTAAGCATGATTTAGTTAATTATTGTTTTGTCTCTTTTTCTCAAATACAAAGTGACGTTTGTATGACGTTGACAAAACGATATTTAAGCAAAAAAGCCTTAAATAGATTTTATGATTAAGGGGGTTCGTGTTTAATTCGTTGGTTCTAGTAGTCGCATTTTATGCAGATTTTTTTACTGAGTTGCTATGTTTCATCAAACTTGGGATAGTAGCAAAGCGTAATGTAATGTAAGGTAATACAATGTCATTGCATATACGACAATTTTTTCTGTTCCGTGCAGCAAATCGCCCTCAGTAGGATCTTATTAAACCAAGAATACGGTCAAAACATAACAGTTGTGGAGATCCTTGGGGGAGGCCTTTGTCCAGCAGTGGACGTCTTTTGGCTGAGATGATGATGATGATGATGATAACAGTTGCAAAAATGCTATAACCCAAAAACGAATGAATAAATTAATGGAATTATAGATTTGTCATCAACCGGACCAATAATTGGGGAAATTAAGTAAGTACCTACCATTTTTTTAACGGAAATATTTCGTTAATAGCACACTTCAACTACAGTTAGGAGACCGTTATATTAGTAGCTAACTCATTAGTAGGAACTACACAAATAGTTTCGAAAAGTCCAATCAGATACTGTCGCATTCTTAACTCCAACATCTACACACACATTCATCGGAAGCAAAAAGCTATTCACAAACGTAATGTTTTAGAGAGTCGATGATTTTCAAAATTATGGTCTGAGTATTCTTTTGGTAATGTAATGGTCTAGAGCTGAGATTTTAGTTTAGAAACCAGCATCGGACCGTGATGATAGTAAACTCTTTGAACATGATCTTACAAATATTATAGATGTAGACTTAAACGGTTCACCACAGATTCAAATAAATATCTTGTCATTAAACTATTTTGCTTTATGACAGACCGAATTTTAAGTAAGCAATGCTGCGAGTAGAAACTAGAATTTTCATATATTAGGTCCTTACCTATGAAATTGACGTTTTGTATTTAGGATTTTTTTTTAAATTTTATTTTTTATACTAAGGTTTTTTTTAATTTTCTTAGCATCTATTTATGTTAACACTATAAAAATTGTAGAGTAGTGTGTTTGTTTCACATGCTAACTATAGCATTAAAAAGAAATACTAATAAAAATACTAAAAATAATAATAATAATTGACCTTTATTAGTGCTGTATGACATTGTGAAAATTTTAACTGGTAACTGATGTTTTGCAAATGTAGATATTATTATATCTTCTCTTTTGTTTTTTTTTTATATGTGTGATTGTCCTTTATATTTTGTGTTTTTATTTGTGATGGAAAGTGTCTTTTTATGATAGGGCATTTTCCAATATTTTTGACGCTGTAAGGGAGAAAAGAGCTGGACACTTGCTGAGTTTCTTGCCGGTTCTTCTCAGTACAAGATCTCCCGCCCAGAGTAGACTTACGAACCGATGGCATAATGACGTTCATAAGAGCTATTTGTAGCCTAAACTGAATAAATGATTTTGAATTTTGAATTTTGAATTTTGAATAATCAAGTCCCTTCAAAGCTACAATGAAGCCTAAGGACAATTCCGCGAACAAAAAAGGTAATTAATGGTATAAATTTAAAAAAAAAATTGGGTGGCAAAGACGCAAAATTAATAATTATTGTTATTACCAAAGCTTTAAGCAGTAATACACCTATTAATAAAAAAGAAAAAAACGTCAATTTCATAGGTAAGGACCCAATATTATCCGATCCAATCCGAATCCCTCGGAAAATCTTGTAGAGGACGGGGAGACCCACTGGTGCGTGATGTCGTTCGCTCTAGAAAACCTCCATAGGCGCTTCGTTTCACACGGAGGAACCCTTTGAGTTTCTCGCCTCCCCCAAAAAAGCCAAGTTTTTCGTCAACTCGCACAAGCTGAAAATGCCGTCTGAGGCAATGAGCAAACTCTCTTAAAAAATAATATATATATTTTTTTTTTAATAAACTAGAATTTTGCAATCAATGGAATAGATATTAACAGTGATACAAATATGCCAATAAAAGTAGTAGGTAGTAAAGTATATCCATGACGTAATTACCAAATAGTACAAATCATCTAAGAATCCATTTAAGAATTCGATCCTACGATCGTGGGTTTAGCAGTCGGTATTGCCAACCGTTTGGCCTATCCCGTACTCAACATTACGTACGTAACAAACATTAGCCTATTAAAACTCAGACATTTTCACATGGTCCGACTAGGCGCTCCACTTTAGCTCAATATAGGTTGGTGAATTTAAACGACTGCAATCTTACGACAATAACCGCAACTAACAACTTGACGTGTCATCCGAAACGTGAGTTATCACCATTATCAAATTTCAGCCTGTTGACACCTACCGCAAAAATATTATTATAGAGGTAGAAACGTTATATGCATACAAAACAACCGCAAAAAATGCTTCAAAATTAAAGCAATAAGTACGAAATAGACATTCAGTGTTTGTTATTTGGCATTTCTAACGAAAACTAATTTATTTATTTATTTATTAGGAAATTCAACAGCTTTTTACAAACACATTTTAACTTACTTATTTTATGATACTTAAGCCAATTAGAGAATTCCACAACTTAGACTAATTCATTAACTAGGTACATATTAAGAACAACAAAAGGCACTTGACAACATAATATGCTCGTGTTCAATAATCAGTATACAATCTGACTTAAATAACTTACATTTGCACGAATAAATTTATGGCACAGACCAAAACCCTACAAACAAACATACAAACAAAAATACACATCTTTATACATATAAATATATATATTGGACACAATGAAACTCGCACATTCATGCTTATGTGCATACATGCACGTACGTACACACACACGTCAGCGCACCAGACCACCACAAGCCGCAAAACTTCCCCAACAGATCTTGAACCTTATGCATATGACATACGGTTGAACATCTATTGAAGAAATCCGACAGCTCCAGATAGGTTGATGCGCTGGCGCCTGCACAAACAACACATAAAAATAAAAATTAAACAAACAAAAATCGCTAATATGAAACACTAATATGCTATATTTTACTAAGAATACCTAAATATGGGATTTTGTACCGGAACTATCAAACGACTCATTTGTCTGTCTCTTTCTTCGATAGTCACTGAGGCCAAAAGAATACGGTTGCCTACTGTTGTTATGCGTGTCTTCGGAGTGCTAGTACCATAAGTACTACATACCTTTTTTTACTTAGAAATATCATTTGGTAAAAGCCTGTTTTCGCCCAACAAATTTTATTGCTATTGATAAAACCCTCCTCTTGAACAGGCATTTAAGTAAATAGCCTATCTATAACTGTCCCTGTGTGGTGCCGGGGATAAAGAATTGCACCACCCCATCTCTTCCTGTGGGTGTCGTAAAAGCCGACTAAGGGACCATTGCAGAGGATGGGCAGCAGCATCTCTCTGAGGTTACCCTCAACCTACTGCGATCGCCAACCCGCCTGCCAAGCGTGGCGATTACGGCAAATACCCCTCATATCCTTGGGGGAGGCCTTTGTCCAGCAGTGGACGTCTTTGGCTGAGATGATAACTGTCCCACTGCTGTCCCATTGCAATCAAGTCATCACTACAATTGATGGGTATTAGCTTAATCACCACGCTTGCCAAATGCGGGTTGGTGATCACAAACCCGGGCTATGCATCGAAAAATCCGAAACACACTTTGACCGACCTGGGAATTGAACCCGGGACCCTCGGGTTCAATTCCCAGCTTTGCCACTCGGCCACCGAAGCGTCTAATCCTGACAACCGTTAAAAATGAACTTTCCAATTAGTATATCATCATTACAGCTTAAAATATTTAAAGAAGCGATACTCGTAAGATGCCGCTGGCGCGAGCGTATTTTTATCGTTATCTTCGACAAAAAAATACTTCTTATTTCATTTACTATGAACTCGTTAACAAACCCACCGGACAGAGCATGAGTTAACAATTTAGCTTGGTGTTATTTTCCATTTACAGTTTAAGTAATTAAGTGCGCCGAATGAGACTCCGTTTTTGTCTTAACTAGTTTGTTGGACTACAGATCGAATACTGATTCAAATTTCTTTTTTTTTGTCTTTTTATTTTGTTTATTTTGATCACTAACAACATTTACAATATCACAGATATATATCATGTAACAGAAAGGTGTGGTCAAAATGAAAAAATCCAAAGTGTATCCAATCTAGATTTTGTATGCAGAGTCACTTAGACATAATTATTAACTTTAATTTCCCATGCAGTTTTTGGAACGAAGTTCCTTATCGCGCGTTGTGAAAGGGGGCTAGACGGAAAAAATTCTTACGAAAAGTTGTCACGACACTTTTTGCTATAGTAAGCTATTGTAAGCTGTGCGGCGTCGCATGTTTCTCTGTCTGTCTCTCTCTCTCTCTTATAGAAAGCAAGCCAGATATTTTTATTTCTATTTCGCATTGAACAGTGTGGTGTCGCGACGATTATTTTTGTTGAGTGTATACAGGTTTTTGTAAATAATAAATAATAAAAAATAATAATAATAATAAATCCTGACAAAAAAAAATAATATTACAATTCCTTCACTAATTAATCGAAAGGAACTTCGTTCCATCCGGGTGTCCCTTGACACCTCTCAAGTTTTATTTAATAGTTTATTAGTAACGTCATATCAAAATAAACAAGTTCATTAGTGGGTCTCAGTGAATTATTTTAAATAACAAAGTGTAGGTAATAAAAGTTTTAGTGTTTTTTTTGAACTTTTTATTTCATTGAGAAGCATAATTTGAAAAAAACAAATGTTGAAAAAAAATCCACGATTGAATGGGCGCCTTTGGCTTTCAAAGTAAAAAGTAATAAGTGTTGAATAATTTCGGCGGGCTGGTTAGAACCACGATAGCTCAATTGGAAGAGCACCTGACCCGGTATGTCAGAAGGGTGCGGGTTCAAATCCTGCTCGTGGAAATTTTTTCAACATTTGTGTTTTTGTAATTTGTTCGCAACAAAATTTGCGTTAAAATGTATATAAACATTTTAAGCATAATTTGGTTAAGTTTTTCGTTGTTCAAGCCGCCAAGCGGCCGTCGTCGGTTCTCGCCGTGTCCGTCTCGTGTGCCGAGCGAACCGGGCGGTGCGTTGCTGTGTTCCTAACTATTCTGCGCTCAGTGTACCAGGCGCACATAGACAAGTTAGGAGTGATTATAATCACAAAGTTCACACTAGTGATGGGACTTGTTTATTTTGATATGACGTCACTAATATAAATATTAAATTAACAATTGCATTTTAATCATAAATTAAATAACATGAAACTTACAAGCTAAATGTAAATATTACATAAAGGTAATCTCCGCATGCATTAAATAAAGTATCAATAAGTTTATACATACCGAATTAAATTTAAAAGATACATTTTACTTATTTATAAGTTCAGAACACTTTTGTAAACTTTAGTCTAGGAATCTATTTTTATAACATTTCTATACCTATGTTATTTTATCATTAGTTGAATCGCAATTTAAAGTTAACCTATACGCTGCAAAAAAGAAAAAAATCACAATAAAAACTCTACATTAATTTACAGTTTTGTCTACTGGGTGTCTAGTGCGAATTTTATCCATCATTCAATCACGTTGACTAAAACAAATATGTTGACTTATTTTTTTTGTTTTTTTAACGTGATCAAATGGCAAAGGAAACTCACACTAGCCACCCTGATCTATTAGAAGATAGCATTCGAAATAAAAGTAAAGCATGTACGAAATGAATGAAGCCTTAAATCTGACACCAGGTAAATCAAGAATGAATATAAAAACTTGTGTGGCATTGAAGCGACGCTAGCTAGTAGAAAACAAGGGGAGCTAAAATGTTGCCATACAAATTTGGCTTTTTCGTTCGTTTGTGCGGTCGTATGGCGAATTAAACTCGCGCACTAGACACCCTAATCTACTAGAAAATTGCATTGATAAAAATAGCAAACATGGCCTCTCGCCTTAACAATCTCTGACACCAAGCAGTAGGAGGTTTTGTTTTTTTGTTAAACAGGTAATTAGACTAAAGAGACCGTTTACACACCATCGATATGCATATAAGATCTATTGTTTAGAGCAAATTCTTGTACAGGATGTAAATATATATAAATGATTTTCTTAAAAAACTATTATATTATTACGTTTCCTTCCAACCTACCTAGTAGAAAACAAGGAGAGCTAAAATGTTGCCATACAAATTTTGCTTTTTCGTTCGTTTGTGTTGTCGTATGGCGAATTAAACTCGCGCACTAGACACCCTAATCTACTCTAGGATAGCATTGATAAAAATAGCAAACATGGCCTCTCGCCTTAACAATCTCTGACACCAAGCAGTAGGACATTTTGTTTTTTTTAACAGGTAATTAGACTAAGAGACCGTTTACACTCATTTTGCCGAGCTTTAAATTCTCACACGCTATCGCGTCGCACCATAATTTAGGATGGTCGCGGGCGAAGTTTTGCGACAATAAAACACTATGTAGCGACATTAATTACAAGTTATCGTTAAACATGGCGGCTGGACGGCTTAAGCTGCGTTTGCAACGCGAATTGAGAATTAACAATACAGGGCAACTTTGTGAACGGGTGCGGGCGGTGTGAATTTTGGTTCGTTGTTCCATTTTTAAAAGTGAAATGTTTTTTCAAGAGATGTTACTTATGTCAATTAACTTTTTTTGGTTTAATTTTGAATCGCATAAAGTGTTTATGTGCCTTAAAGATGTGTATCAATTTCTATGTCATTCTTAATTGAAATCTAAGATGTTGGAACTTAATAAATTTCATGCGCGATACAAGCTTTTGAAATAATTTCATACATTAAAGGAAAAATAAAGCAAAAAAATAAAATTAAGATAATTAACAAGTTTGTTTGACACTCTAAACAAAAGAGCGCGATCATCAGCTGACCGTACTAGCAAATTCTATATGCAAATTCTTATTTAGGCTCGCGTTCCTAGGAAACAGTTTGTTATATACATCAATATATCGTTTCTTCCTATTCGTAATTATGCACAATCTGAATTCCACACAATAGTAATTCACCACATTCGCTACTGTGCACAGTCATTATTTGTGTACAGTAACGATTCTTCCTTTTCGTAATTCTTAATTATAGTATCTTGTATTATGTAGTACCATGCTTAGCAAACTTTAAGTAAATTAAATGTATTTTTTTATGTAATTGGCTGGTCACACGAAAACATATTTTTATATAATATACAAGTATCTACCTACAAATATTCGCTAGAGCAACAATTTTGGCAAATTTGTTTATAATATGAATTGTACGTTTTCGTAAAAAATTACCTTTACCTACCAATTCTCTTTTTAAAGACAGATCTACCATTCCTTATCAAAAATTATAATCGTAATCTTTGTACACAAAGAAAATAATAAGTTAAGCATTTACCTTACTCCTAATGCCTTATCTATCAAGTCAAATTCAGACACTTGCGCTTTGCAACATAATTTAAGATGCACTAAAGTGAAGATTTGTGATAATAAAACACTATGCAGTGACATTAATTACTAGTTATCGTTAAACACAGTGCGGCGGAACGCGTTAAGCCGCGTTTCCAATGAATGAGGAGTGAGACACAAAAATATATTGCTTTAGGCTGCTTGCACACTTGTTAAAATGTTAAGAACCTACGAAAGAGGATTTTTTATCCTTTCGTTTCGTCTGCTTAGTGCCGGATCTGTCCTACAAAACAATTAAAATTCTATTGTGTTCTATTCACGACACGACAGGTCATTAGTTAGTGGTAAATGACTCTACTCCTGGAGTAGACTCTACTCCTTGGAGTCCATACGCGAAGACAACTGGTGCAGTGTGAAAACAAAGCAGCATCAGTCATCCTTACCCTGCCAGCCCACAAGGTATCTCTTCACGCTTCGTTTGAAGGATTCCATATCATATGAAGGAGGATAAACGTGTGCTTTTTGAATAAAATGTAATATTTGGATAAAATTTACGTAAATATTGTTGCCAATAAATTATAACTCGAAAAGTGTGAAAACACTTTTCTACTTTTTTTTGGCTCGAACTTAAAACTTTCTCATGATAAAAAGTTCAACACTTTTACCGAAATGCAACATTGATCGCTGATCGCATCGCCTGATCTTCAATACGTAGATAGACAAACACTTATTCGACCCGCTTGAGTTTCGGTAAAGTTTTAGTTTTGAGTTAAAAAGAGGCATTCCATTGTATAATTTACTAACACTCATCCACGTTCATGAATATTCAAAGTTTCATCATCTCAGCCAAAAGACATCCACTGCTGGACAAAGGCCTCTAAGGATCTCCACAACGACCAGTTTTGTGCTGCTTGCATCCAGCGGCTTCCCACGAACCTTCAACAGATCGTCGGTCCTCCTCGTTGGAGGCCTGCCCACACTGCGCTTTCCGGTACGCAGATTAAAAGTTGATTAATGTATAATTATATCACATAACAATTATACAAAAAAAAAGTATGACCATAGACTAAAACTAAATAACGACACTAATTTTTACGACATGACGTATTTTTTAAAATAACATTTGAACATTATCCTGACCTCCCTACAGCCACATACCTCTAAAGAGACAACACATACATACACTCATTTTTACTAATGCAATTTATTAATCAAGATTTATCGACAACGTGTGAGAACGCTCAACAAATTATTATTAAAAGCCCAACGAGAGTGTAAACAGGGTCTCTTAAAGCAACCGGCATGTTCGTACATTACGTCCTCCTATAAATAAGTCGAGTCGACATTTGCATGCTTGGAAGCACAAAGAAGTCGATATCGGTAATTATGAATAGTTCCGAGACACGATATCCCGGCTGATTTATCGTGCCTTATGGTTGACCATAAATTTGAGAATGTTTTATTTAAGGGACCGCCAATTCTGAACGCTCTAGGCTCTATGTCGCACTGATTAATGGCCGGGATAAACCTAGATTGCGTTTAGTTTGAGCGCGCAATGATTTTGGAGCGTTTTGTTGGTAAAAAAAAGTATTGGTTTAAGAGATGAAATGGATTGAGAGAAGTTAGTTGTAAGTAGGAAAAATATGTTTTATTATTTTTCGCTAAAATGTAAGGTTTGTTACCTACATACCCACTTTTACACATATACATCAAAAAATGAGTAAGTACTTACCGCAAAGTTGAACGATATAAAGATGATGATGATGGATGTGCCATTTTACATTAAAATAATCAGCCTTTTGTATTGTGCAAAGTATTTTTTATTGAAGTAAAACTTACTATCATAATTATTGTGATAATATTTAATTACATAACTAACAACACCATTAATTGGTCAAAATTTCTGTCTAACGCTTTGATAAATTATTATTTATTTGTAGTAGGTATGTATGAAATTACAATTATAAAGCTAACATCGCTATCAATTTTAATTAGATGAAATATTAAATAGACTTACCTATACAGTGACAGCCTTAGTAGAGTTTACTAATGACATAAACGTTTTGAAATGTATTTTAGAGAATTTAATAAGTAATTAATCTGCGAAAATGTTTATTCAAACTACAATGCTTTGATAATTAAGAAATAAATATTTTAATATTGTTTAACTAAAACTAAAGAACGTCGAATTGAACTGATCTAAACTGAACTCTTAGATGACCAAGCGGCGTAATGGCTCGGCCCGATATCCGAAGGTCCTGGGGTTAATTCCCAAGTCGGGCATAGTGTTGTGCGCCCCTCCCTCCTGCCCTGCTGTCTCAAGCTCTTGGGGACTTGGTAGAGCGTGAAAGAGTCGGAACGAGTGTCCCACATAACTATCTGCGTCTCCCCAGACGCAGTGGAACGTGCAAGGAGTATTTTCCAGTTTAAAAGAAATATTAAAAAGTGTGTGACGTGGTTTTATATAATGGCTATTCACCATATACTACTATCATAAAAAGTGCGTATGTACCACAATATTTTACCCGATCCGATCCAAACCCATCGGAGAACTAGTACGGAACGGGGACACGCAGTAATTCCCTATAGAACACCACGGCTTGAGGAACCCTTTAAGTTTCTCGCTGACCCCAAAAGAGTCCGGTGGCGCTGAAAATGCCGCAGAAGCAATCATCACAATCTCTCCTAAAATAAACTACAATATTTTTATGTATAACTGTATATTTTTTCTTCAATTTTAGTCACAACGAACGTCACAAACTTGTATAGCATGGGTATGTATAACTGTATATTTTTTCTTCATTATTAGTCACAACGTCACAAATTTGTATCGCAATTAGTAACAATTTACGCCGCATCACAAATCTGCCGACAAATTATGCGTGCAAATTACGAAGCATGTAAATAAAAGAATCGAGATTGCGTTTTCTGTAGCGCAAATATAATTGAAAAATGTCCCTTTGATTACTACCTACTGCCTGGCCGCAACAAAACGCAAATAAATAATAAGATAGAACCCTCCTTAAGTTATTATGAGAAACAGAATCATAAAATTGTGTTTGGGAACAATTGTGTAAATGTAGGTATATCCAATAATTTGTTTTGACGCATAAAATGAAACTGGTCTTTTTTCTACAATGAAGAAGCTCTAAGCCGGAAGAAGTGACGGTAAGGCCGCACTTCACTAGAAATAAAATATTATGGTTGGAACACAACACGTCTTACTAATACAGGCTAAACCAAACTATACTAGCTGTCAAATGAGTGCTCTCGGTGATCATTATTAAGATATTTTAAATGTGTAACATCTTTCCACTCGCCTTTTATAAATATACAATTTATGGGAGTGATTTCGTGAAATGTGACGGAAGTAGGTGTAACAGTGTGACAGGAAGTCGGGGAAGAACGCAAGCGCGCGCCATTTTGTAAATTTCAAATCGATATTTATGAACATAACATATTATTATTATATGTGACATGTTGTGTCATTTGACTGCCAAAGGTCATTTTGATATGTCAAATGTCTTCTAATGAGTATTTACTGTATTTATTTTATAGTTATAAAATTTTAATTAAGTAACACCTGACCCAATGTTTTCAGAATATAATGTTAAAATTGCTTATTACTATGGTGAGATATCAAATGTTACACATCATATGCGACTACTGTAAGGCTTGCTCATTTTTTTTGTTTATATTATTTTTATTCTCATGTAAGTGGAATTTGTCTTTTTTGAGAATATACTCTTTGACAGGTTGACCGCCGCCGCCAGACACAATAGAAATTCAATTGTTTCGGTCAAATCAATAAGTTTAAGGTATTAAACCTTGAACCTTAAACTAACTACAATTAAAAGTACGTCCGCATGAAATCGAACTTGGAACCTCTAGTCTGAGACCGGTGCGGTGATAGCGCATCTAGGCGATTACCAATTTATGAGTATTGAGTATATGCAAAATAGTTATAATTAAAAAAAATATTTAATAAAGATATAGCTGCTGTTGCTGCTGCAACTGTGCTGTTGGTGTAAAAGTGTATAAGTATTGTAGGAAGCCGATGGTATCACGTTGAGGTCACCACTGTAGGAAGCCGATGGTAGGTAGAATGCCACATTGAGGAAGGCCAAAGGGAAGATCTACATTTTTTTTATAAAGCAAATAAATGTAACAGATCATCTAAAAATAGTGTTAAATAACCAACTAAAGAATAAATAAGGCATTTTTTTTTTATTTACTGAGAGACAAACTGATACACAACGAATAAAATACATATAAAATTAGTTTAAATATAATCCTACAGTCCCCTCATTTTCAAAGCCTGAATAAAACTACGTACTTGCAGACTACTCCTTCTTCCAAGAGCTTTTTGATCGTCGAACAAAATTAAATCTAGGACAATACAAAGGCACAAATTAAGCTTGCATTCAGAATTAGCGAGCAACACTGGCCATGCCAAATGCACATTGCAGACGCATCTTGCATACCGATGCCCTAGATAGAAAAACGAATAGCAAAGTTATAGTTACAGTATCTTAAAATAGTGTAAAAGATGTAGTTATAAAGTTTTAATGGACGAAACATGGATTCTATGATCAAGCTATATAAAGCTTGATCATAGATTCCATGCTTCTCCACATAGTAAAATGTCCTTAAGAAACAAGCGAACACTTTATAAGGTTTGCATTAGGCCCGTCTCCCGTCTTTAGTCATATAGCGCCTTCAGCGCTTTACAAGTTACAAGTAATCCAAAGTAAGTTCACTCGAATGTCCACTGGTGCCCCTTGGTACGTACGGAATGCTGACCTGCATCGTGATTTGGAACTTCCAACCGTGCAACAGCACCTCCGTACAGTCGCGGAGCGATTCTTCGAAGCGTCGGAGAATCACTTAAATCCTCTCATTCAAAAGGCAGTGGACTATAGTCCCGACCTTCCTAGAATCCCTCATTTTCGTAGGCCGAAACATGCCTTATCGGACCCACCCAACCAGTTGTCACGTGACCTGGATTGCCTACTTGCGGCACAGGACGCAGCGTCACATAGTTAAGTCAGCAGACATAGGCAGCTTCACTGCAATGTGAGCGCGCCCCACTAGTGGGCGCGCCTTATCCCTTATACTACGGCGACTCCATCTGAGTTACGCCAACCGCGCCTTCGGCCATCCGAGAGACGCGCGTTCCGGTAGCCTTCACAGCCCTTTTAAAGGCTAAAGACAAACCCCAGGGGTTTTTACCGGGTCGGTCTTAATCCTTCTTAGAGAAGGACAATGCCAGCCCCGGATCTACGGAATTTGCGAGCAGATTTTCTCCTAGGTCAAACAAAAAAAAATCCTTGCTTCGGACGGCACGTCAAGCCCTTGGTCCCAGCTGCAGTAGCAATCATTAATATCCACCAATTCGCACTGAGCTGAGGGAGCTTGCGTGGTGGTTTATGGCCCGTTATTTCTGTAGTATTACCATCCATACGGAAAACTCGTGCCCCAGCATTAAGGACATGCATGGAGCTAGTGATGGTGATGTTATGAGTTATACCAGGATAGCTAGAGAAGACAGTAGTAAATACTAGATATGAAGCTGCAGATACTTACTCGTATTTATTATCAACAACTATTTTCCCACTGCAGGGCAAAGGTCGCCCCCAATTCTTCAAGTGGGAGTTCAACTTATCCCGCCATCTACGTCAGGAGATTCCACGTTGTCGTCGTCCATTTGTTGGGACCCATGATGTGGCAATCTTTGCCCAGAATTCGTCCGACATACGGGCAACGTATCCGGCCCAGTCCCGCTTTAATTGACCAGCTTAGCTGAAAGTTATTTGCTTATCATGGCGTTTATATTCCTGACCACTTTTTAGTTTCTATCATGGTTGATGATGTTTTTTAGTACCTATAATGTTCAGGAAACTGATGAAGGGTATCGCATATACTCTCCATCTTGTCCTGCATGAAGAAGTAAAAGTAACAAATAAGGAACAAAAGAAAGCGTCACGCGTTTTCACTCATTGAAAAATGTTCTTAAGCCTATAAGTCCAGTAGCTTTATTCAGAATTTTTATTTTGTAGCCATATTGTGATTTCGCTATTTACTTTTTCCCTGTATTATTATGGCTTCTTCATAATCCATTTTTTTTATTGTGGCACGCCAGAATGGCCTCACCATGCCTGATGAAAAGCAGCCAGTGAAGCCCAAGAAGTGAAAGCGTTCATTACAGCGCTACCACGCTATGCCGAACGCTCACACTATGGCGGCCTGCATAAATGCTTTTTCACGAACCCGGGAGAGAAAGAGAAGGGAAACACGTGTGCGGGAAGCGCATTCCACATACGGGCAGTTCGGCAAAGAAACGATTGTCCAAACTTTTTGGTACGTGTCTTGATGGTCAGCACGGTATGAGGGTGGCTTCTCAGACCTGCACGCGTCGGTCTGGAAAGGAATGGAGAGCGAGGAAAGAGGTCAAAGATCTCCTCAGACCATTCACCGTGGTAAAGGCGGTAGAAAGCACTAAGGGAAGCAATGTCCCTACAATTTAAAGCCTTAAAACTAAAATATTATTAGCAAAGCACTGACTTGAAATATTTTTACGTTGTAAAAGAAAGGGAGAAAAGAAATGCCCTGCTGAGTTCAACGTTCTTCCCTGTAGACTTTTAAATCGACGGCGTAATGACATTCATACTCGTATAAGAATATTTTTTGTAGCCTAAAATGAATAAATGTTAATGAATTTGAATTTTTAGAAAAGTTGTAATACTGAAATTAACCCTTTAATGTGGCACTGTTTGTAGAAACTGTCATCAGGATCTTTTATTGTCATCTAACTAACGGCCATTTGCAACAATTAAGCGTAGTTGGGCCTTAACGAACCAATTGTAGTATCTTGTACTGCCCTTGTCTACGATTTAGCTTTTTATCGGTATTCCAATCTCAAATGAGGGCTGGTAAAATTAGATCTCTGTGTTGATGTCGCAATTTTAAAAAAACGCCATAAATTCTATTTATAATACAGAAATGGTCAATTGTACCATATAGGAAAACCTTAGGGTATATACATTTAATGTTCAGGTCAAAAGCATTTCTTTTTGATATTTCAGGAATTGATTTAAATATCAACTATTAAAAAACCATAAATCTGAATTCACGAACATTGAGAATCTTTTTTAACAACCTAAGTCTCACTGCTGGGCAGGAGTCTCCTCCATTCCTTCCATCTCTTTCGATCTCCAACTATCTGCGACCAGCGTGAGTAGAACGAATCGAAAGGGTTATTTTATTATCTCTTATTGACAAAACAATTTTTTTTATTTAGGTAAATAATTTAATTTACTGTAACTAAATTTATTTAACGGAAGACGGAAAAATCATGGCTACGAATCTTCTGTGAATGAACGAGCGTTGCCAGGGTTGAAGACGTATTTCGCTTTTCGCAGGATAAAGAGAAGTTTGCTGAACTGACGGCCGACCTTCGGCAATGAAGAGGCACTATAAGAAGAATAAGAGAGATTCAATTTTTCAATAGTTACTTTAAAGGCCGGCAACGCATCTGCGATTCCCCTGGTTTTGCGTGTCCATGGGCGGCGGTGATTGCTTCCCATCAGGTGACCCGCCTGCTTGTTTGCCTACTTCTAATATAAAAAAAAACTTTTTATTAAAATAGTTGACAGCCGTTTATATCCTCCGTCAAAGTGCTGTTATTTTTTTTATTATATTAAGTATATTTTAGTTTATTATTATATTTATATTAAGACAGAAAACAGTAGGGCAGTGATACTTTGTCTTGTGCCAAAATAGGTAAGAAAAGAAAGAAAGAAAATGGTTGGTCTAACACAGACACGAGACAAAAATACAAGAAATGATCCAAATTTTTGAATGCGTCTCACAGCTAAAATGATGATAATAAATGTTTCTCAACATCTCTTGGCTTACACCACACTTCCAAAGGGCTATTATTTGCGTTGTGTAAGACGGATTGTGTTCAGCAAAGAAAACGATTTAATGGAATATTCCTCGGTGGTCGACGACTCACTTAGCCGTAACTCGAGAGTTAACTTGATGGGTTACGTGTTTACCGTAACATAATACGCACAGAAGCTTGAATGCTCCGTTCCAGTTTCCTTTATTTGTCTACACCATGAGGTTGGCTAACAGTCTATTATACGAGAAGTCCCAATGACAATTGACCTATAAAAGTGATAGACAACATTTTGTGACATTATTAACGGACGATTATGGTTAACATAGAGTAAACACTGACGCTGGTGCTTCAAATGAAAATATCTTCTTTAATAGATTTATAAGAGAAAGTTAAAAGTTTGTTGAGATGACTTATGACGAACAACAAGAACATACGCCATTTTAGCATGGCAGTGATGAGTACAATGAACCTTAAAGCAAGTTCTATTGTTAATTAATGTAATACTTATATTGAATGTTGTAATTATTTATCATTTTATTTATTTTAATATTACACAGAACATCATAATAAAATAAAAGAAATGATCAACAAATAGGGCATCAAAATATACAGAACAATAATACCTATAAATAAAGAAAACTTACCCTAAAGGTCATGCTTAAATGGCCTCAGGCTAGCAGTAGATAAGATAGGCAGCATTTTTACGCTGAAGCGTTGAAAGTCTGCGATCTTACTCTTTTATATTATTACATTTGTGGTATTCCATAAAGAAAACAATAAAAATGAACGTTTTCTACTATTTCGTTCGTTGAAATCTACTTCAAACAGTTTAACATTGTGCCGAAATATAACTTCTAAAATGAATTTCAATGTTAAGTGATAATTTTAATTTAAAAATCATCCCTTATATTTGTACGAGTATTGCATTGAAACAAAACACTGCTGCTCCCGTCCTCATTAGACAACTCGTGCAAACAATTCCAAATTCAAAGCATGTTTTTTCTTTGACACAAAGCGTAACTAAAAATGAAACGCGAAATTTTCTGCCATTCGCACGAAATTTAAAATGCCATTATTGAATTAAACAATAACGAATGGTGCCTTATACTGTTCGCGATGGCTTTATAATTAAATTATGAGACATCTATTCCATAATATTAGTATAAATAAGTTTCTAATGCGCCATAATCAAATTTAAATTTTTTTTTGCTGCCACGTGACTTACCACATTAGTGATACAGGCGGCAGTCATAAATAACTATTTCTATTAGATTCTCTATCCGCTAATCTTCTTTGCCCATAGGTTTTATCTTTATTAGAATAAATTATTCCGCTTAAATAAGCTGTTCCTTGTGGCATATAGAAATAATTTCATGCCTATTTGAGTTATTTACTTTTATCTCGAGCCGAGGCGGCCCAAAATCACATGGTTATAGAATTATCATTTGAATATAATATACGGCGCGATGTTGGAATCTGGGGTGCGGACAATCGCTGTGAAATTGCTAAGGGCTTGTGTGATTAGATAACGGAAATTTATAGCTCTGTGATTTGACGAGACTATACAGATATTAATACTAGTATTAAATAGATAATAGAATTTTGTGCTTGCTATTGAAAAAGCAGCGTTATGTCGTAACCGAAAGTGTTGTATTGGTGAAAATTAAGTATTTACAACTGAAATCGAGGCGTTTTGTATTTAGTTATCACATCACACTAATAATATAAATGCGAAGTTTGTGTGTATGTGTGTATATTTGTTGCTTCTTCACGCTGCAACGCATAGATGGAATTGGATGAAATTCGGCATACAGATAGTTTTTAACATGGATTAAAACATAGGATACTTTTTACCTGATATTCCCACGGGAACGGGAACCACGCAGGTGGAACCGCGAGCGGCCGCTAGTATATACTATATAAGTATAGGACGGAGTCAATAGAAGTGTTTACCGAATCAGTAAAAGGAAAAAGTTATTTAAGAAAATATCAAGTAGTTATAGCTTACAACAAGTATGACTTATAAATGTTTTTTCTTTCTTCATAATTAATTTTATGGAAACAATATATTTCTGAAGTGAATGCGTATGACTAGTTTATATAAAAAGTTATATTTTTTTCGATGACTATCGACTTTTACAATAAATAAATCGCTACAAAGCAATGTACCTGCTTTCCTTTGACGACCTCCTTAGCCGAGTGGCTTGCACGCCGGACTTTGGGCGGCGCTAACTGTGAGGTCCTGGGTTCGATTTCCGGTCGGGTCGAAAACGAAATTTTCGATATTGTGTCGGATCTGGGTGATTGTGGTACCGTCCTTGATTCTGTTTTCTATCATCATCAACATCATCAGCTCATTTTTATGTCCCCACTGCTGGGGCACGAGCCTTCCCTATGGATGGATAGGGGGAACGGGCCATAAATCACCACGCGGACCCAGTGCGGGTTGGTGGTTGTTAGCGACTGCTAATGCAGCCGGGACCAACGGCTTTTACGTGCGTTCCGAAGCACGGAGGAACTCGAGAAGAAAAATTTTTGGTCACCCATCCGATGACCAGCCTTTGCGTAAGTTGCTTAACCTCAGCACTCGCAGACCGGGTGCGTTAACCATTGTCGAGCTCCTCAAGTATGCTTTTCAAAATACGAGTGATTTAGCTACTTACCTTGGGATCAGAACAATGTATGTAATGTTGTCTAATTATAATAATATTGATCTTGAATTTATTTTACTGAAGCTATGAACTATTCATCATGTGATTTAGTTTTATATCTACCCTTACGTTTCAGTTAGTTACATTTCTTTTTCTTCAATTGCATATCTGATACATGAATACTGTTGTCTCAGATGCTATACATTATCGTTTATTTATTAATTAATTAATTTATTTATTGCTACTGCTACAAACTATGTTAGGGCTTCGCATAAATGTACACAGTATTACCAATCAATTAAGTACATTACAGTATATTCTACTCTGCATTTCCCGTCACACTCCTCCTGCATTATATTTCAGACAGTTATTTTAGATTTTTCGTGAAACGTCACTTTGAAAGCAATTTGTCTTTAAATAGCGCGTCGCTGTAGGCACCACAGCTGCAAACTTTCATGAGGGTCCGCCACCGAACAATTAAAATATCTGGCTAATGGACTAAATGGAATGCCAACTATGTTAATTAACATATCGCCGACTTGTTCTTTATTTGTTAACTTGGCCAATAGAGAAATTCACAAAAACTCTCATTAGTTAAGTATTTCACGGTAACACCCGCCGTCATTTCCTTGTTAGAAGTTGGTGGGTTGTGCGAAAGATGAAGCTTTATGTGTCACGTTGAGTATTCAATTGTATTGTAATAAAATTAATTATGAGTACGTAAAGTTGCTTCTTGACGGCACTCATTTGATTTGATTATTTTCTTTTTGTGGAACTTGTGTTTTGTTACATTAATTGAAGATATAAAGATAAGATAATTATTATTTTTGAATATTGGATTATTAACTTTAACATTTCAAATAAAAAAAAACTTCATGTTTTTTAATTTAAAAAAAAGTCTCATGTCTAATATTTAATGAAACGTTCCATAATTATATTAAACTAGCAGTCACCCACCCCGCTTCGCTGTGCGAAAATTTGTAAATAAAATTAAAAATCTCATGTTCTTACTACATACAAATTTCATCAAGATCGGTCAAGCCGTTCTTGAGGACATACATTTTAGAGCGATTTATATGTATAGTAAAAAAAGTATAAATAAGTTTGGATTGCCCTCAATTTTGATAATCTCGAACATGTCTGCACAATGTACCTTTCACAAAATAATAAATGAACAAAAAAACAATACAGAACATTGTTTTCATTAAAATTACAAGATATGAATCACCTATGAAGAAATTTTACCGTTAATTACACGAGACACAAAACAATTGATTTACATTCGTTATAATTCTAGGACAGCAAACCTGTTAGACTAATCAGTGTCATATTCGTAAAACTTCATGATTTGCTAATATGTAGGTAGGTTACCACCACCTATCTACAACCAATAATTTAGATCGTGATTACTCTATTAATAAATCTTTGTAGTGAGACATATAAATCTTTTTATGAATATTGATACAGTCCTTATTCGACTACCCCATAGTGTCTCGTTTGTTTGTTTTGAGAGCCATGGTTGCGATGCAGAAGGACAATAGAAATATGCAAATAGGCGCGGACACACGAGATGATATTCAAACAAGATTATGCGTGTAACCGTTGCCAGATGAAATGAGTTCATAAATGCAAAACAGAAAAACCCTGGAGGTATGGAAGGGTTTTCTGGCGTTTGAATGATTTATGGCGCATTGAGATATTTAATTATTTCGGGCTGTTATGTGGAGGAGGCATTTGTTTTCGGGAGACATTGCTGTTTTATGGTTTATTGTCTTGAATAAATTGTAAACGAAGTATATAAATATTTATGTACCTCCATTTTTGCGTAATGATAAAAATTATCCCTGTGTGGTGCCGGGGATAAAGAATTGCACCACCCCATCTCTTCCTGTGGGTGTCGTAAAAGCCGACTAAGGGACCATTCCAGAGGATGGGCAGCAGCATCTCTCTGAGGTTACCCTCAACCTACTGCGGTCGCCAACCCGCCTGCCAAGCGTGGCGATTACGGCAAATACCCCTCACATTCTTGGGGGAGGCCTTTGTCCAGCAGTGGACGTCTTTGGCTGAGATGATGATAAAATATATCAATTTTAAATCAAGCTTCATAAAAACAATACCTACAAAAAAAATATTATCGCGCAAAGAAAACAATGCCAAGCAAAGGAACATGGCCTAAATACCGAAAAAGAAAATAAATACTATAGTAACAGACTGAATGATAATTAAATTACTTTGGAAATCTCGGGTATTTGTTAATACGAAGCACATTGCCAGTGGCACCAACACTTGAATTTGACACATACAAAAACTTAAATTCTAAGGTTAAAAAAGCTAACAACGTTAATCAGAAATATGAAATCAGCTGTATATTTTCAGATATTACTATTTACAACCAAAGAAATACAATGTGGTTACTGAAATCACAATGTGAAAAGTACCTAAGTAAATTAGTTTAAGTAAAATATATAAGTACTTTATTTTCTTACATAGAAACTCTTTCTTTTTTTATTTTTGTTGTGTCCATTATAAAACGATTGATAGCACCGGGCCAAGCTTTACTTTTTATATGTTAATATTTTACTCAATTATGACTGCAGGACATGCAAAGTTTTGCATAGTGCAAATTTATTATTATTTAGAATTTTTTTCTTTGTTTAGTTATACCGTGTAATTTATTGCATTCACTCAGGCGAGATGTAAAGCACAGAAAAATATTGAAATATCAGTATTTATAATAATAGCACAATGGAATATGCTTTAGCAACAGTAAAAAGCGTTTGTGCCAACAATTACCGTTTGTTGTTGTTAGAAGGGCTATACTTCTGGTGCAAGACGTGGTTTATAATGATTAGAATTTACTCGGCAGCCGCCATCTTAAAAGTTGTACTAGATTTGGTATACCTTTCACAATCGTGTGAGTATTATTTCTACGGAGTTTTACCCGAGTTCTTTGTGTAAAAACGTGTTGTGAGGCTCCATTTTAAACTTAATCTTTCTTTCATAATATAATTAAATACACTTGAAATTGGCTTAATGCTAAACGCGAAGCCATTAATTAAGATATAATAATAATAAATTATTTCTACATTAAGTGTCAAAGATTGCCATAACCTTTATTTTTAAAATACTGATTATATTTATCCTATTTAAATACACTATCATAATTAAGACCTATACTTACCTATCACTATCGTGTGATAGGTAAGTATAGGTCTATGTGTATTATTTCTACATTCAATTTCAAAGCTTGCTTCTTCTTTTACTTCTTGTTTAAATTTTGATTAATAAATCATATTTCATTTTTCATTTCACTATCATAATTAACAGAACGTAGTTTTTTTTTAATGAGCCATATATTTGATATTAGTAAGATAGTTAAGAGCGTTTACGCCGCACACTAGCGCCGCCAATGAAAAAAAAACATATCTAGTAATTAGAGATAGAAAATCAAATTATGCTCAACAAACTATCTGAATGAAGTAATTTAGCATTTTTACGTCACATAATGAACACCTGACATGTTATGGTTTAGTTAAATATGGCGTTATAGTTAAAAGTGGCCGTAACGTCTTATTTAACTAAACCATAACATGTGAGGTGTTCATTAGGTGACGTAAAAATGCTAAATTACTTCATTCAAATAGTTTGTTGAGCATAATTTGATTTTCTATCTTTAATTACTAGATATGTTTTTTTTTTCATTAGTGGCGCTAGTGTGCCACTAGTGTCTCTAGGTAAGAGATTTAGGTTTGATCACCCAAAACTATTAGCTTAATGATAGATAATTGTGGCATATTCTACATAAGCAAAGTTTTTGTTAGTGTCTAGGTTTGAGATTTCGGTTCGATCACCGATGCTTATTTGAATTATAATGTATACCTACAAAAACATGCCACAATAATTGTAGCATATTTTTATCTTTTTTGTTTCACCACATAGCATGTAATAACTTAATGCACCATGCTCATCTCAGTTCCTATGGTACAATCGCAAAAATTTTAATCTGAAAATCCTTTTCAACAACAAGAAATAATTAGCGGCCTTAAAACCAAGGACGAAACCCGGCATCCCGGCAAACACAAAATGTATTTGTCCTCACACGGGCTTTAACGAAAATGTATCTAAGCCGTTGAGCTGAATCTCTTAATTTACGCCCCAAAGGGATTTGCTAAAGCCAAACATTGTTCGCTAATTATAAATGGCACATATGCTACCACTCCCACGGCGATCTACCAACTCAGTGCCGCTTTGTTCGCGACGGTTTGTTTGGTACGACAACTCTACGTCTAAGAACTGGAAAGGCGTTCGAAATTTCGGTCAGAATATTCAATGTTCATTCGGTTTTTGGGATTTGATGGCAACTTTATAAATTTTAATATGTAAGTCAGTAATAGTGTTAAATTGGTTCTTATAAACCCTGTTTTTAATATTAAGTGTATCCCATATCTTTTTAACTAATAATAATTTTAATGTCAATGCCATCGATTCTGCTTATGTAAGAATAAACGTAATTTGTTAGACTTCGGATGCTTTAGACTAAATGGACGGTTAGCCACTTATATATAAATATATTGATGATGATGATATACCCTACGGTATCTTTCGGGAAAGAATTTACCTTTTGCTTTCTAAAATTTTTGGGAACTTGAGCTTTCGCTCTTCGTTTATTTTATCCCTTTTTCTCAAAGAAAAGTAGGTACTAAAAAAAACTACTCAATTAGATTCATTTATAGGGTTAAATTTCAATAAATTTTATCATCAAATCCTATTTAAACGTACATACAAAACAATTGTAGCGTCCATCGTCCAATTCAATATTCGTCTCAAATTACCTCATAAATAATACTTTATCAGTGGACGTTATTGCCTTATTCCGTTAAATCAGTGGCTAGTGATAAAATCTTTCTCGCCCGCAGGCCCCATTACCACGTGGTCCACTCGCACCCTCGCCCTTTGTCTCCACAAAAACTCTATAAGCACATATCAGACTGCCCGATCTGCATACAGCGGTTATTTGTAACGAAATTAACGGAAAAATCAACCTTCGTCCACAACGAATAAGGGTCGTATCTTTGCTTGCACTAGAAATGATGGGGTCGGCTAATCTGTCAGCTGAGCCTTTGGACACAGCTTTAGAGATCGTTTAAAAGCTATGTCCTCTGTTATTGTTTATTTAGGATGGCGATTCGCGGTGAAAGCCGGTTTTCGAGGCGTAGGCTAATGCGATTGTCTGCCGCGAAGTGCCGTTGAGTGATACGTAGTACCTATGCTCGTGGAATGTAATTATGGGGAATTGGGGAGAGTGTGGTAATGATGAAGGGTTATGTGACCATTTTATTTGCTTATCTGCTTCGCCACTTGGTTAGTGAGTGTTTGTCAAGCTATTATGAGTGTGGCTAGGTGTACTCTCGGTTTCAACCGGTAATGTTAAATTTAAGCGAGAGTAGGTAATGAGTTCTTTTTTACGTACTGTGTTCGGCTTACAAAGATCTTACGTTGTCATAAGCAACTTAAAATTTACTTAGATAAATGTTGTAAGCCCTAGTAATTCGCAGACATGATTTTACAGCGAATTCAAAAGTTATAGTTCTAAAACTTGTATTAATAGTATTTAATATGACAGTATTTTAAAGGAAAAAACAGTACAACTAATTGAATTAAGTTATACCTACGCTGGAATTTAGCAGCTGCAACAGGTGGAACTCGAATGCACAACCTTTCGCAATTCAGGTGACTGCTCATCGAGTGCCACCAGCGAAAGTACCTTTTTCCAATATTTAATATTATTTTATTTTTATTTTAGTTTATTTATAAACTACATAAATATAACTTCACAAGTCTAAAAATCAACACTCGCAAAACTTTATGAAATTCTAAAGATACAATATTTACTGATGTTCTCTTTAAATAAAATTCGATAGCCAGGTGACTGGAACTAGTTCTAGACTGGCAAGCTATCACTAAGCTATCAGTAATTACATGATATACGTATACATATATATTTAATAAAAGCAGATTCTTTGGTGTTCAATGGACTACAACAGTAGTGATCGAGACTACTTGCTTGGGCGAGCCTACTGGCAGCCGTCGCGTTCTGCGTATGAACGTAGTAGGTATACGATTAAAAGATACGCGGCGAAGAAAAACAAGAGAAGAGGATTTCCTTGTCATCCGCGGCTACAACGACATTTATTTTATTACATTCTATGATATCTTAAAATACCAATAGAAATATCAGTCGATTGAGAAGTACTCATTTGTTTACGTCCCCGTTAGTATAAAGATTACAACCACGTCGGCTGTAATAGTATTATGTAAAATGCGCTCTCACCTTCGGCCTAATCGTATCGTATCGTACTTACCATCAAGTGCATGAAGATAAAGCACTTCAGGCTTCCGGGTAAACAAAACGACCATGTTCTTAGCTAACCATTTTAATTTTTCCTCCGTATTTTTCACTAGTAGCAGCGAGCGCACAATGTCAGAATTGTTCCAAACAATACGCCAAATCAATTAATTCTTTTTTGAATGGTTCAGTTTCGTAACAAAGCGATTGCGAGTTATGAAGTTTTCAATTACACGATTTTTCAAACAACAACGTTCGCCGAACTTATATTCGTTGATCTCTTTGTACCTGTGAATTGTTTAATCAAATTTTACTACTTTTTTATCTGGTAAAAATGGGGTTTATTTTCCGTTGTAAAAATTTACCTACTAACGAATCTTTCTATGGTCCTTTTTTGGGTGTTTTACGATATTTTCCTTTGTTAACTTACTTACAAACCGCTACCGTATGGTATTTCTCCGGTATCATACCTAGAAGCCTAAGGCTTAAACTCAGGCGAAGGGCCCAGTTTCCTCAGGTTGGTTGGTTGATTTAAGTCCAGCTGGTAAGCAGCTACCTCTAATCTTTTCCAAAAAACTTTCTCAAACCAAACAATGGTTTTTCTTCGGGCTGGATATTATTTTTGTCTATTAAATCCCGTAATAGTCATAAATTTAATCATACTAGTGGTGGCACAGTGGTCGAAATTTGACGTTACTTTATTAAGGCTGCAAGGATTGTATCCTAAGCAATTAAAAAATTAAAAAAGATAGAATGTGAGTTTGGTTTGGCATTGACAGAATTTGGCCGCCGCTTTTTGCGTGTGTGTCAAATACATGGTCGTGTGTGTAATGTTTGTTTTAAGAAATAGTGTTGAATAATTTCGGCGGGCTGGTTAGAACCACGATAGCTCAATTGGAAGAGCACCTGACCCGGTATGTCAGAAGGGTGCAGGTTCAAATCCTGCTCGTGGAAATTTTTTCAACATTTGTGTTTTTGTAATGTTTGTTTTATTGATTTAGTGTATTTTTTATGCATCATTAAAAAAATATTAACATCCTGTACTCCTTCTCTATAGAAACTATAAGTGTCCGAAATTTCATACTCCTCTGTCCGCCCAATTTTCGTGAAAAGGGGTACAAAGTTTTTGCTTCACGTAATAATATAATAATAATAATTTGGTCCAAGCACCTTTGTTTGAGAAACGACTAGCCAAATTCTTTAATTTTCCATCTATCGAAACAGTAGCATGTAGCATGATTGATGAGGTAAGACTAGACAGAGTGTACGAGTTTTTCTGCTATTCGATCGAATGGATAGTCAACAACAATTTGTATGGAATCAAAGCAGCGAGTACTAATGAGCTTATCAAAGCGATTAGTCAGCAAATAGCGAAAATTAAAACTCAAACTAAGACCTCTGAAGCTAAAGTTCACTCGAACTATGTTGCGGGCACAGCAAGTCTCTCATAGAGTTCATCTTACGAAAATATCTCTATTCTCTTCACAAATAGTTTAAAAAAAAATACTATAACATTCATATCAATCTGAAGCCTACATGTTCAAGTAACACAACCTAGTACCAGATACACGCAAATAGACTGTCATACAAATATGCCAGTTAAAAGATTAATCAAGACTATTCAACGTAATGGCGTCAAATAAAACGCAGACGGCGTTACAGAATTGCAATAGACACAATCAATTACCTAACATTTCGGATGTGTATTATTTCAGCTCCGGGTCAAATCCTGTGGAAGCTGGCCAATCGTCGGCCCGTCCCTAACGGCGGACAAAAGGACAATTAAGTACAGCGGGGAGCGATAACAAAAGGCGGGAGCGCACACAATTTGTTGCAGACCATCTTTATCTGGCTCACTATTGACCCCTTTACCCTAATTCACTGATTGTTCAACCCTCTATTTCACAGCGCAGAAACAACACTAAACTAAAATTTTATTACTGTTCAAAATAAAGCTTTTTGGGTTGGTATTTTTCTGGCATGTGGTCGCAGAAGTGTATGGCTGCCGATTTATTATTATTCTTCTATGCGAACAAAACATGTGGTCGGGGCTCGAGAATTATCCACGCTTTAGTGACATTTCGAGAGTGATTCGCTGTTCTATATTCACGGACCCTTATCGTGGACGCGTTGCTAATGATACCCATCATTACTTCGGTGCACGTGTATTGTAAGTAGATTTATTATTCATTTACGAGAACCTCTTTTGCAGATTTTTAAGGGGTAATTTGCTTATATCATAGTTTGCTTTGTGTCTATTAACCCTACATTTATTTTGACAACTATACGAGTAGAAGAGTTATCCGGATCTAGATAAGACTGTGAGTTATGATCTAATCTCTTCACGTCTTTGTTGGCAGTATTTTATAATGCATATTATAATTTCGTCTTGCTTATGCAAGAGACATTTAATTTGCGAACAAACTATTGAAACAATATGATATTTAAATAGTAATTGCTGATAACTTAGACCAAAACGAATACAAATATGTGTTTATATTAACTGTCATTCCACTCCTACCTGCTAGCAAAGGTTGGTTGATCTTCTTCGGCGGCTTGAAGTAAGTGTTGATTGAAGCTCGCTTTAAGATATGTCCAATCTTGTCAGTGACACCTTACATAAGTGGAAGTACAGCAGGTTTGCGCTCGACTGTGGTTGGTTTATTGCGTTTTCTGTGACGAAGCTGTGGAACTTTCAGTTTATTATCCTGTAGTACGTGCGTGACATGCTGAAGCTCAGCAGCCAGGTGTTGGGTGTCATAAATGCCGCGTGCTTTCCGAAACAAAGATTTCCCTACAGTACCCAACTGTCTAGGATGGTGGTGAGAATCACCATTGAGGTACTTATCTGTATGTGTTACTTTACGATACACAGTGTGACTCAAACTATGGTCCGGATTCTTGATGATTAAAGTATCCAAGAAAGCTAGCTTACTATCTGCCTCTAACTCCATTGTCCATTGTATTTTTGAATGCATGGAGTTAAGATGATCTAGAAAAGTAGATACTTTTTCAGTTGGTAGGATAGTGAAAGTATCATCTACGTACCGCTTGTAGAACCTAGGGGTTACCGGTGCTGTGTTCAGGGCCCTCTCCTCGAAGTTTTCCATAAAGATATCGGCGACGACAAGCGAAACAGGGGACCCCATGGCAACACCCTCTACTTGCAGGTAGTAAATGTCATTCCACAAAAGGTAGCCAGATGTTAGACAATGCTCTATTATTACTGCATATTCATCAGGCATATCTTGTTCTGCTAGTCGTTTACTGTATAATTCTTACTCCAGAATAACATAAAGGTTAGAGTTTATATGGCTATTTTATTATTTTTAAGAGTTACAAGCAAAAAGCTGTCATTTGCGAGCTATTTTGGCGGGCGCTGCAAAAACCGTACGAGTTTTACGAATATCCCTGTGGTGGCAACGTGTCTCATTAATTGTTTTACAAAAAAGTGCGCGACAGCATATATATCTATCATATATCTATCTATGTAAGCCATTATTGCCAAAACGTTTAGGCATAAACACTATAAAATTTATTACTATATTTCCAGTGCACATTTTGTAATAACAAACTGATTTTTATCAAAATAAATACTTTTTTTTGCTTTTGATATTTAATTTAGATAAATTTTGTCTTTTACGCTACCTACGTTATTTGGACAAATATTTTAAAAGTTATGACGACGAGAAAAATGGTTTGGTCCATTGGTGGAAATTGGTGAGTGAATGCCATCTACAAAACTAAGTCAACGTTGAAGAGTTTAACCGGCTGGTTATATACTCTTTAGCTTTGACAGAGACAAAGAGGCTTCTTTGCTTAGCGATTGTGGGATATGAAAGCCTTAGTTTCAATTGAAACATGGTTCGTTCTACAATATATTCAGCGGTGCCAAATTGACAACCAGTACATCGAAATGTTGAAGTGTTTGTATGAAAACGCCACTATGTCCGTCCTTTTTTAGAGCTCGAAACTCATTAAATTTCAGCGAGGAGTAAGTCCACGAAAAGTTATATCTTGTAACTTTTCACTGCTGCACTGGAAAATGTCTACAAGCTTCTTGACTGAAAAGGACTGCATTAACGTCAACGGTGTTTACAACACTCAGCTTCGATTTGCTGATGATATAGTGGTCATGGCTGAGACCTTGGAAAACCTATATGTTTTAAAATGAAAATAGAGATGACGAAAGTTAAGTACTCACCTGTCCTACCCACTCCTCTAAACATTGGAGACTGCCCTTGAAGTTGTGGACGATTATATTTACCTGGGACAAACGGTCCAGTTATGTAGGTCCATCTTGCTGTGCTAAGCTCAAGTTGCAGCGGGCAGGACACATCGCTCGCAGGGCTAATGGCAGCTGAGGCGGAACAGTTCTCAAGTGGCCACTGGAAAATGCTGTGTTGGCAGGCCTCCAACAAGGTAGACGCACGATCTGGTGAAGGTCGCAGGTAGCCGCTGGATGCGAGTAGCACAATACCGGTCGTTGTAAGGGAAGGTATGCTTCTATTCACACACCAACTTTGTAATGTAGTGGAGTTAAAACACGACAAGGATGTAGTGGGTTTGGAAAAACATGAGCGCATATTATTATTATATATAGAGTCAAAAGTTGTGTGAAACTGGAACCAAAAAATGTGACTGTTCCGAAAATAAATAAATAAATCTTGGGTGAAATAACTAGCGAAACATTAGTGTTGAACTCCATCGATACAGTCATGTCATCCGATGACACTACGAGCTATCCCATGAAGTTCCTAAACTCTTTGGAACTATCCTGGGTGCCATCCCATAAGCTGGAATTAAATTAGATATACCCGTTTTGTTAATGCGCGACTTGGACCCGCTACGGTTAGTTATGCAACGGTACTCGGTAACGAGTCACAATCATAACTGGAGAAACCTAGTGATGGGTAATGGAAAAATTTCGTTCGGAAAAGAAAAGAAAAAAATATATTTTTCCATTAGTTTTCAAACTTTTCAAATATTTTTCTGATATTTTTCTTAATGTTAAAAATTCACTTTGCTTAGAAAAAAAAACATAATTACACTGAAATATAATCAACATTTATTCTTTAACGATTACAAATACTTGTACAATTGGAAATGATGAAATTTGTAGGAAATACACACGCCAGTGTAGGTGTTTATTTTTGTTTAGACTGAGGTTGAGGAAGCAGCACTGTTATTTCGTCCATACCTATGTTTTCCTTTGAAAGTATCTACAAGTTTAAAAATAATAGGTAGGGGAAAAAGTTTCTTCGCATTTTTTAAGAAAATTCAAAACATTTTTTAATATAGTTTAATTTAACTAAAGTATGTAGGTGCCATTTTGTTAGATAACTTTTTGCCATCTTGTAGGTAGGGACATGATCCCATTGCTATAGAAATTTTGGGGCTTCTGATCAAAATACCGCGACAAGTGGTTTTGGCAGTCCTCGCGTGATGTTAACCTGACACTGCCTAAAGAATTCTGAAGAGACCGAAACAGGTGGAAATCTGAAGGTGTAAGGTCAGGACTATACGGCGGATGTATTAACACCTCCCAGCCAAACTCTTTTAATTTTTGCTAAGTCGCTAAAGACGTGTGAGGTCTAGCGTTATCATGATGAAAAACCACACCCCTTCTGTTGATTAATTCCGGCCGCTTTCTCTCAACTTCTTGCTTTAATCAGTTGTTCGCAGTAGAGTTCAGAATCGATGGTCCTGCCTGGTGGTAATAGCTCACAATGAATAATGCCCTTCTAATCCCACCACATACACAGCTTTACTTTGTTGCGAGTTAACCCGGGTATCGCCACAGTCTGTGAAGCCTGACCGGCCTTTGACCACGACCTTTTCACACGTTCTTGTCGTACGTGATCCACTTTTCATCACCAGTTATTAGCTTTTTCAAAAATGGTTCGATTTTTTCACGTCGTAATAAAGAATCACAAATCAGTATACGGTTCATTAGATTTCTTTCAGTGAGCTTGTGAGGTACCCAAATACCGAACTTTTTTGTGTACCCAGTTTTTTTCAAATGCGCCAAAACTGTTTTGTGGTCAATTCCCAGTTCTTCAGCTAGGTACGTCGTAACTACTGATATGCCGATCTTGCTCCACTTTTTCAAAAATGGCATCCATTTTATCCGTAATAGGGCGACCAGAGCAACGTGCATCATTGACATCAAAATTTCCGAATTGAAAACGTTTAAACTTTAAACCAAATTTGTGCTACTCTCATAGACACTGCACTAGGTCCATAAACATCGCAGATTTTTTTCGCGGCTTGCGTTGTATTTTTCCCTTTTTTGTTGTAAAATTTTAAAATGTATCGAATTTTTTCATTAGATTCACTCATCTTGACAGTAAGAAAAACAAATGAAAATCACACATTTTCCTAATTTGAATTTGGAATTACGTTCTTTAAAATTTTAACTTTTAATGATACCGAAACCGAGATACAAATAGTACCTATAGCCAAAGAGATTTTATTACAAGTTCATTTTATGCAAAAAGACTTTTTTCCCCAACCTAATATGACGATAAAGCAAGTTTCTTATGCACGGTGGTACATATTGTAAATCCTCCATAAGTAAACTAGCCAAATGATAATTTCTTTTGTCGAGATTTCCTTGTTTGTCGACACAATCAGGGTATTCTATCTTACTGATCTTACACTTCTTAAAGACACAATCAAAATCGTTTGTATCGCGCTCTTCTGTAGCTGACTTATTTTGATTGGTGTCTTCTTTTTCTGAGCTTAACTGATTTTCGGGTTAATAGATTGGTGAATAATAAGTTAAGTTAAAGTCGCTGAAGTAATTTTCACAGCTCCTATTACATCAGCAGCATGTGAACGCTCTTTTAGCACAATCAGCGGAATCCATACAAAGAAGCGTAACAGGCTGCTTACGGATAGAGCTGGAAAAATGACCTTCATTGCATGTAATTGGACCATGGAAAATAAAAATAACGAACAATCACCTGCTCATAACAATGAAGTGGAAGAAGAGGTCCCTCCAATAGAAGACTTGTTATTTGTAGATACAGATGGAGTACAAAATAGGGATAGTGATGAGTTTTATGCAATGTGATGATTCGGATTCTTCTGAATCTTAATGATATACCTAATTATTTGCTTCGATTAAAATATATTATCTACATCAGTATCTCGTGTATTTGCAAACAATAAGTCTCATGGTAGATTTACATCAGGCTAATGAGTGATTGTTTAAATATTATCAATAATGGACAATAATAGGTTGATGATTCGTGACTTTAAGTTACTACCCTTGCCTTTTTTGTATAATTTTATACTCATAAAGATGTAAAGTCTATAAGTAAAGTGTAATTTTAATGATTTTTGTCAAAATTTTACAGTAAACAATATTTTTCCATTATATGTCCATTTATTTATTTTTCCGAAAAATAAATTGAAAAATTTCCATGATTTGAAAAGTTTCGGAAAATTACCCATCACTAGAGAAACCAAGGGAAACAATGTGCTATTACCACGCATCTAAATTATACCAAATAAATACTAACATACCATTTATTTTAAGACTTACAGTTTCCATAAAAAGTTGCATTTTCAATGTCTATCAAAAGTCACAGTGTCAAACCTTAAAGGTACCAGGAATACATTTGGGAAAGCCATGTTATTCGTTCTACGAAGCTTGCTCACGTGTTTAAAAATTCTTTGAACATATAGGAGTATATTGCAGTAGTTATAACTCATGCAACAAAATAGGCCATCATTTTTAAGGATACCTAGGTATATACGCAGACGACTTTTTGTGCGACCGATAATCGGACCGATTTTTTCGCCGAGGTTTTAGTACCGATTTTGTTACCGACTTTCTGTAGGACGTGTGCGTTTCAATAGAGAACTCCATACGTTTCATTTTCAACGACTAAAAAATCGGTCACCGTATATCGGACGTGGGGCGAGGGCAGTCATAGCGTCGTTCCGTCAGTCCTCATTCCGCACCACCGCATGCACTTTATTAGTCGGCATTAAGATGGTGGCTTCTAAACCCCACCAACCCGCAATGAGCCAAAGTAGTGGGTTGTTGATGCAAGACCTAAATATTGATAACGCGTCCGCCCGAAAATATATTATCTCGAGCTCCTCTGTGCTTCGGAAGGCACGTAAAGCCGTTGGCCCCGGCTGTATTAGCAGTCGTTAACAAACACCAATCCGCACTGGGCCCGCGTGGTGGTTTATGGCCCGTTCTCTCTATAGGCTCGTGCCCCTGCAGTGGGGACTTAAAATGAGCTGATGATGATGATGATGATTAAAAATAGAAACGTCTTCACTTTAGTTATGCCCCGTTCGTAATTTCACCATTCTGACTTCTTACCTATGGACCTATACCTTCTTGATGTCAACAAAGATGATGTCTTGCATAAAGCCTAATTTTGAACTAAAGATTTTTTTTCTTTGAACAAAGGAAACATAAATATGTCAGTATTCACTTTAGTTGTTCCCCGTTCGTAATTTCACCGTTCTGACTTCACACCTATGGCATCGTTCCGTCGCTCGTCATTCCGCGCCACCGCATGTACTAATTAGCCGTCACCCGACACCGGCGCGCTCCTAGCTCCCATAGGAAACTCTGGAGGGTGCAAACCGCCTGTGAAATTGACAAGTTTTATTATTTTTAAATATCCTACCTGACAGCTGACGGTCACGGTACAGTACGGCGGTAATTTATATTTTCGTTAAGTTAAGTTAAAATGAATTGTGTGGCGGTTACTAAATGTAATTTGTATCATCGTCGCTATCGTAATCAGCCCGTGTCTTTGCTGGACATATGCATCTTTGTTAAAAAAGGCCTTGCATGCATGATGACAAAACATATATGTGTATACCATTGACCTCGAATGCATTGATTTTTTAATTAAAATAGAAGACAACAAGAGCATAGAAGTTATGTAGGTTACTTTTAAGTAACCTGTAATAAGTACTTTTTTTTCTTTTTTTAAATACCTGGTTTGGCAAATGACTTCACTCCACCTGATGTTTTAAGTAGAAACGGAGTCCAGACGCAAGGACAACTGGTGCAGCGTGAAAACAACTTATGCTATATGTACTGATGTTATTTTTAAATTTCAGCCAAACTTATTACCTTTCTAATATTTAAATAAGTGATGAAAATAGCATATTTATATACTTACCTGGTGTGATGCTGATAACATAATTATGATGTAACATCGTAATTATGATTTAAAGACACACCTTTTTGGGGGTAGGAGATTATCTCCAACCCTATTGTTACTGTCTAAATAAAGAAGTCGAACCTCATTGACCGCACATCGAGTTAAACTTCCGACGCTCGGACCGGCCGCACAACAAAGCGTATACGACAGCTTATACAAGCATCTACAAGCGTCTACAATGTCAAAATCGCAAACTCCCTTTTGTCTGGACCAGTTGGGGCCACCACCGAATGTACTAATTAGTGTCTCACCCCAGACTTATTTGCTGAGTGCAATAGAAAGTTTCAGCCGGGCCCAGTCGACCCCCGGCCCCAGACGCAGTGTTAAATTGTCCACCTTGCCACTGTCTGGAGTTTCGGACTGCGGTTTTCTTTTGTTTCACGATTTTCTACGTCTAGTTTAGTTGCAATTTAATGATTATACCGTAAGGTTTATTGTTTTGGTGCCTACCAGAAAGCTGGTTCAAGTTAATAGAAAAAGATTTTTTGGTTACTGAATGAAGGATAATTAATTACGTTATCAAATCTTGTACACTTGCAACTTAATTTATATTGTTAATCATAAAATACACATAGAGCCTCAGAGGATGCGTGATTTACATAATTAAGTGAGACAGTAAGTACGAACAAAATAACAATTTGTTTTAATTTAACATAAGTATCAAAAACTTTTCTAAAATATTCGATTTTAGTCTGTAAAAAGTGACAAAGAGATTCGTTACATCAGCAGAGGAGTTAGAGGCCAAATACATAACAGTTGTGTTACAAATTAAAAAATAGGAAAAAAATGTAAATGAAATTAGAACCCGAATAAACCGGGTAAGGTATCCTACCTGCCGAACGCGTGCAAATTATAAGATTATAGTATTATATTTTGTAAGCCAAAGGAGCCTTATTCAATCTACAACTACGTTATTAACTTATCAACTGATTTGATATAACGTTTAAATATATTTATTTAATACTGCGGCACGTCCCTGCTTCGCAAGGATGAACATTTTTTTAAATATTTAAACTTAAAGTTTAAGTTACTCAGCGGTCAGCGCTAATGTAGCATTCTAATGGTGAAATATTTTTTAGATCTGTCCAGTAGTTTTTGAGTTTATTCGTTGCAAACATACATACATAGATACAAAGGTTTCCTCTTTATAATATTATAATAGATATTATTTTTCGTATTTTTTATACGAAAATTTTATTGCCAAAAAATACTAAATAAACTTTTTAATTTATTTTATATATGAATATTTAAGTCTTTACCAAAAATACGACTAAAACCGAGTTTACTGACCCTCAACGTCCCAACGCAGGTGTAATTAAAAGTTCATAAACAATTTGACGCTAAAACGTTTCTCGAATTCAAAGTGTTACGAAGTTACGCCTTATTTATAAATGTTTAGTATGCAACGTATTACTTTCTTAGCAATTAATTATACATTAATGAAGAGACAGTCGTTTGGATAAATGTTCCAAAGTAGTTTTTAATTGGTACAGTCGCACGCAGCAATTGAGACGAATTTAGGTTAGTGCTCTTTGCTTAATTAACTGAGTAGCAGAGTCCATTTATTTATTGGTGACGGGGCGCTAAGACTGAAATGAGCGGCTGAGTGGAGGAATAATGCCAGATAGATACAGATCGTCGAAATATTTTTCACCTACTTACCCATTCGATTTGACGACCTCCTTGGTCGAGTGGTTTGTAGACCAGTTTTCAAGGAGTCGCCATCTCTGAGGTCCCGGGTTCGATCCCCGGTCGGGACAATTTAGAAATTATTGTTTTTCTAAATTGTCTCGGGTCTGGGTGTTTCCTATGTATAATAAGAATGTATTTAAGTATTTTAAGTATGTTTATCCGTTGTCTAGTAACCATTTAACGAGTTTCATAACGAAGCTTCTCTTGGGCTAGGTAATTGGTGTAAGTGTAGGAAAGTTTATTTTTTTATTTTTTTATTTAGGACGGCTATTTTTTAACTGTGGAGAAGAATGGGCGTAAGAAACTACACAGCTTTAATAGAAAAAAGTATGCCATTATCAAATCGTACACTATTATAATTCAATACAATACTTGTTCGGCACAAAATTCGCACTACCAATACTATACTGGTGCAAGTCAAAATATACTGATATTTGAAATTGAACTGTACTGTTTTTCAATACGATAAAATTTCCAATGTCAGTATGTTTTGACTTGCACCAGTATTGTATTGGTAGTGCGAAATGTGTTTATTTTGACTAACGCTGTGCGTACAGGCTTGCTTATCTTATAATCCAAGGTTTTTTATGCTACCTTTTATTCGCCTCGGTGTTCACTAGAAACACAGAAGCTAAACCACTAGGTTAAGACAACCGACCAGTTCAAACCCTGGGTTTGCACAGAGGTCCCGAGATTGATTCCCAACGGATTGGTTTCCGGGTCCGGCAAAAAACTACGCATTTGCATCGATTAACACGATGATGACTGTACCTCTACTAACTGTTGTTACACCACACCACGAAGTCGGTTGAAATAACTGGAAAAAAATATTATATATGGTTAAATAGGTTATTATGAGTACAATCATATCTTTTGTTCCATTTCAAACACACTGGTTGAGGTTTAGAGAACAAGTTGTGTTCACATGCAGGAAATAAAAGCGCTCCACATAATTGGCAAGTCTTAGTGCTCACCAATTACAAAGCATTTCACTCTGCGGGTAATGACAGTCATCAGACGTCAGCCTAGATTTCTCATATCCCCTACCATGAGAGCACTTTACACGATAGTGACTTGTTTTAACAACTTTTTTAAAACACTTGCCCTTTATCTCACCTGGAAAGCACACTTCACTCGCAATCCTCAACTACTGAGGCACTCGATATATCTTATCTCTAACTGACGGAACACAACAATACTAGTTACATTGATGTTATGACGACATACAATTTTAAGATATGATGGTGATAGCCAGACGGACTTAGAACAAGCTCTACCATTAACCAAACCGTGTACAAATATGCACGCTCAGAATCGAACCCGGGACCTTTGGGGCCGACCAGTGGTCTTAACCACTAGAGCACAGAGGCTTGCCTGTCCCATAAAGTCATAAATATTATGATAAATAACAATTCATATTTAAAACTTATAATCGGATACATATGTATAATTAATAACACCTACTAAGATTCTTGTAAATATTATTAAGTATTATTAGCATTATTAACATTTTACAAACGTATTCGACAAAAATACAGTAAAGATTAAAAGAGGTATACTTTTTACACATCGTATCCCTTGTCTTCAAAATCAAAATCTTTATTGCTAACTAACTTCTTAAATATATAAAATTTGAAAAAAAAAAAAAAAAACGTAAAAAAATCTGAACAACAAAACCATTGTTAATATTAGCAGCGAAATCGAATATAGCGTCATACGTGTAAGTGCACCTATGGTAGGGCTTTTGCACCGCCTAGCTATCACTTACGTACTTTGTCTAGTTCGAAATAAGCGGTTGCGGCTTCAGGATCCGCTAGTAAACGAGTCAATTTGCATTTTATAAAAATGGGTGACTCAATATTAGTGTCAAATTAGCGATACCAAGGTAGTAGTTACGATAAATGTTACTAAGTATTGTGTTTTGTCATATTTTGCTTCTCAATACTCTTCTTTCTTCTTTTTATTGTTATGCTCTATTCCGTTGGTAATTATAGGGTTTAAAAGGTGCGGATGTTTGAATGGTTGTTGATTTGGAATAAATGTAATATAAGTAATATAGCTTTAATCTATCGTTCTCATATAACAACAGTGAATCATATTGTTTTCTAAAGTTTACGCGAACACTACACATTGAAATGAAACTACTTTTACGGATCTACTCTAATCTACCACCAGCCTGGGATCCCATCATACAAAATATTAAATCCCAGCCCCGACACCATACTGCCAGACCAAAAAATGCTGTAAGCTCGTTCTGCGTAAAACGGAACGCACCTGATTAAATTTAAATGAGGGTATACAAGCTACCAACTAATTATGAGATGACCAACACCTCAGTCTCCCTGTGACCACGGACCCTGCAAAGGGTTCGAAACGTCAGGATAAACATTAAATAAGTAATGTGTAAAATAAACGCGAGTAGATCCGTAAAAGATGTTTCATTTCAACAGTCAATCAGTTATATTTAAGTTTTAAACTAAATTAAACTTTATTTAGTACATACAGTATTCTTAAGTAAAAGAGCAGCGCTTTCCAGAACCACTCCAATAAATCAAGTTATACTCTCGTCCGAACGCCATCTCCTTAATATTGTTTAGCAGTTGTTGAAGGAACTAAAATATGAGCTATCCACTTTGCCACGAGAGTTTTCTGGAACTTTGTAACAGGACATCATGGCGGGCTTCAGTTCAAAACTGTCTCATAGCCTAACACATAAATCAACCGGTTGGAGCTTCTCGTTGAAACTTATCTGATGTTTGATAGCGCTAAGTTGAATATAAGTTTCGTCTAACATTATTATTACGAGGTAATAAAATGATCATGCGGTGCCGAATGGGTTAATAATGAATTGTTGAGTTTAGAGGTTACGCTAACGCTGCACATTAGATTCTTAAAACATTATTGAACCTTTGGACGTAATAATCTACTGACTTGTATAAAGTATTAAATTTTATTCAACATTATATTATTTTATAAGGATAGATAACATTTTGCAATTTTGCATGCCATATTTTACCGCATAGTAAGGCTTTATTCTATTTTTTTTTCTTTTAGGTGATGGCTTCGTGCGATTAGCACATTAAGCCAGTGTCAAAGTAATTTTTCTTTCAAGTAATACATAAATAAACATTATTTCCATCCTGTATGATGACGATGAATGATAATAGAAATGAAAGTGAGAAATGATATACCCCCCAACCCGTCGAGTATCTCAGTAAAGATGTGGGGCTTTACTAAGTCCTCGGGCGTACTTCTTGAGAGAATTTGAAAAGTGACATTGCACTGTTTTGTTTCGTTTGCCAACACTCATGCACGCTCACGAACACTTAACGGTTAATAATCCACCATTATTTCGCATCAATATTCGACATAACACAAATTTTAGAAAATAAAACAAAACCGCAGACATGACTCTTCACTTTCCCGCCAAGAAGTCCCTTGATTCTATTTATTAGCAGTAAATACTAAATGCTTTTTTTTTCTAAATCCGTTGTTTCAGTAAGTTGCTTGCTATACAACAATCATATTAATCTACCGTTTTATTTGATGGTTAGCGATGCTTATGGTTTCAGACGTGATCAATTATTTTTCCGTAATGAATTTTGTTAAGGCATAAGTCGAGCTTATTTCTGTTTGAGATAACAATAGACGCATTTTTATATTGAATGGTTAAGGCTACTTTAATCTGTGGTTAAGGGTTTAAGTAAGCAATGAACGAGCCCCATCTTAAAATAAATTTATGGCAACAATAAATTCTGAATCCATCTCATTAGGCCTCAGCCTTCGTATAAAATTCCTGTTCGCCATTTTTACGAGCCCTTTTGCTTAAGTATAAAGCGATATGGCACCCTTTTGTGATACGGGCCATACTTCAACTTTATAGTTCATAGTTCACACGGACGGATCGCAACTAAAGAAAAGGGCTAAGTATCGGATGATTTAGTGTGGCCGTATAATCTGGATAATCGGCGGTTAGCACTTAAGGTTGGTTTAAACGTGAGTTGTGGTGAGGTAGTTAGTATGACAAAATAAAGTTTAATATAAAATTTAATTTTTCAAAACAAGGAAGTTATTTTTTTATATCTCATAAACTTTCTAATATAATTTAGGTACCAATGTAAAATAAGATAGGAGACGCAAATTGTTTTTTTTTTCTAATAACATAACATTAATTTGAATTTTTATCAATTATGTTAAAAATATTGTAAGCAGAGCTTTTGCTTAGAATTCGGCTTATGCTTAGATTTTTTTTTCAGCTTCTTCTTGATAAAGAAAGAACACAACATTATTCATACAGGGGCTTTCACAAAGTCATGCTACTATTTACCTATTTAACATCTATTTTTGCAATAAAGCCTTCATCCAAGTGAATCACAAAATAGAGACGTCACGCATACAGCAAAGTTTTAAACACAAAGTTGGTTAGTTCAGACCGCTACTTACCGTCGCGGAACCCCGCTTTCATTCAACTCACAGAATATTTATGTCTGGGCGAACTCATCTCGAAGACCCTTCGAATATTTATGTTGAGGGCTTTTTACTTTTACTGTCATCTACGTCTGATTAGTGGACATTAAGCGATAAAAGTTAAGTCGTTCTGACTGCCAAACATAATTTATGCGGCAACACGTGACTTGCTTGAATCATAATTTTTTCTGTGAATTTTATGAACAGCAACACTTGCTGTAAAAGCTTAATTATAGTGTTGAACTATATTTTTTAAGAAGACGGTGTTCACTGACAACATTTGCTTATATTTTTCCTCTTTATGAAGAGAGTTTGTTGGTTGCCTCAGATAAAATTTTCAGGGTCACCGGACTGTTTTGGAGGTGGCAAGAAACTTAAAGGGTTCCTCAAGCCGTGTGAAACAAAACACAGTCAAAGTTTTCTTGAGGAAAAGGCATCACGCGGCGGAATAATATACAAGCCAAATCTAGTGTCCTCACATTGTTGTCATCTCTATAAGAATGCAGATTCAAAATAATGCAGTCGTTACAAAAAAACCTGTATTTACGACAGTTTTGCAAGCAGCCGGTTCCAGCAGCTTAAAGTGCCTTTCAAAGGACATGGGAACATCGTGGACAAATGTTTGGTCACCCATCCGTATACCAACCGCATCTAAGGTATCTTAACAAGCCCCTACCTTAACAATAACCTTTTTAAAAAAATCTAAATCCTCAATTTCATTAAAATTTAGTTAGTTGTGTATTTATTCAAACGGAAACTTCTTAATTTAAACTAGAACTTTTAAATAATTGGCAATTCAGCCCGAAACAGAATTTATAATCGAACAAAAAACTGTGTAACTAAACTTTTAACTAGTGGTACTGTATTAAAGAACGTTTTTAAAAAAGAAAGGAAAACCATGCAGCACGGAAATTATTCACAGTGAAGTTATAAGTATATATTGTTTACTAGCGGCCGCTCTCGGTTTCATCCGCGTGGTTCCCGTTCCCGTAGGAATATCGGGATAAAAACTACCCTATGTGTTAATCCAGGTTATAAACTATCTGTATGCCGAATTTCATCCGAATCCATTCAGTAGTTTTTACGTGAAAGAGTAACAAAGATCCGTCCATACTTACAAACTTTCGCGTTTATAATAATTAGTAGGATTATTTTATTATAAGCGTTTGAAGTAAGAAAACTTTTACTGACATACAGAAAGAAAAACGGAATAATAATAATAACTAGTGGTCGCCCAGTGGTCGAAGTTCGACCTTAATTTTACTAAGGTTGCACGGATTGTATCCTAAGCAATAAAAAATTTTATCTACACTAATGTTGTAACATTCTACTTATGTTTCCAATACTTGACTTATAATTACTACTGTTATAGCGCAGACAACAAAACACTCAATTTAAGCAATTTCACATGATGGTATAATATCCACATCGATATCGTAAAATCTCATTATAACATCAATAAAACGCGACCAATTAACCTGGCGAGCCTTATGTCAAAATCCTCATACAAGTTGTATAAAATTTTGATATTAGGCTGGCTTTTGAAAACAGTTGGGTTATACGTGAAAACTTCGTCGAAACTACTAAACTTACATACACAAAACTCTTTGGTAAGATCTTGTGCCAATTAAATAAAAAAAGAACAGCGCGCGCTCGCTCCTGATTGGCCCTGCGCGCGCAGCTGCGCTCTCATTGGTTAGATTTTAATGGCGGCAAGTTCACTGTGACAATACACGTACGCGTGAATTTAATGTTTCGCAATGTGTTTTGTTTCTAAAATACAAATTAAAAGTTAAAAATGGACAGCGACGATGATATTTGTACGCCTCCGGATATTCTAGAATTGGCAACAAAAGTAACTCACAATCTTTTGCCAGAAAAATCTAGAAAATTATATGAAAAAGAATATAATAACAACATGGAAGATCAAAAAGAAAACTACATCATTTTCTGAAAATGTCATTCTTGTGTATCTCAAAGACCTCTCCGACAAATTCAAGCCATCTTCTATGTGGGCTAAATATTCTATGCTCAAGTCCACACTGAGTATCTACAACAATATTGATATCACGAAGTATTCAAAAGTCATAGCGTTCCTGAAACGCAGTTCAGAAGGACACAAGGAAAAAAGTCCTTGACGTTTACATCAGGTCAAATAAAGATGTTCCTGAAAGATTCACCAGATAATTTGTATCTTTTTGAAAAGGTAAGTGTATTTTAGTTCTGTTATTTAATCTACCTAGTACTTACGTACTACACACGCAAGTTATCTAGACACTCCGTTTAAGCGCTTTGTGTATAAATTAGGTAGTAGGTACCTACACTTTACTACTTCATAAATCATAGTTTTTGCCTTGGCTATGTACCTCAAGCTTATTATATCGTTTATTGTTACAGGTTGCACTAATCTTCGGCATAATGGGGGTGTTACGGACAGAAGTCTCATTATTGTATTGTATAGGATTAGTTAGCGAATATAACTTTATAATGTAATACGGTTAATATATTAGATTTATATGTTATTTTAATAAATATTTCTTATGTTTGTCTTTTCATTTAACACAAGGTAACTGTGGTATGTTTTAAAGAGGGCCAGGTAAACGTGCCCAGAGGCCTAATGCCTCACTAAGTAGAGATAATTAAATAAGTTAATTAAATCTCAAAGTAAATATAATATTTTAATATTGTAAGGTATCCAGATTACGAGAGATACCGTAGGGTAGATAAGAATACATGTAAGAAAGGGAGGTCCAAAACGAAAGGGACAACTGCAAATTACGACGGTTCATGTGGGTAGTGGAAAAAATTGTATACCTACATGGGCCGGCATTTGCCCCCACCACGCTCACGGGCATGACCCAAAGTGTATAAATACAGGCCGGTCAGAGCAAATTTTTGTAAGCTCTCCGGACCCCACCTATGAAGAATAAAGAAGAAATAATCAAGAAACGAGTTTTAATACAGTCCACATCGAAGCACAACGGCTGACTTGTTTGTAGCTGCAACCAGCCACGAATAGTTTCTTTGGTCCTTCTGAGCCGGATTTAGAAGATCAGAACAATATTTCGGACGATTTGAAGAACAGAAGCTTTCATCCATTAACGTCGGCTGGAAGATTCACCAACGCATTTACGTAACCACCAACGCATTGTACCACTTGTGTTCTGTCACAAGTCTAACGCGGGCGGACCGCGGCTCAAAAACGTCCCACCACCTAGCGGTGCCAAACGGTGGGCGTTCTGAGTAAACGCCGTTCAAGGCGGGACGACTTATCGGACGGGGTCGTCAGTTTGCCTTTTTCAAGGCAAGCTTAAGTCCGGCTACGCCAGTACGGTTTGTCGTGGAGCGGGGGTCCTTTCTGTAGGCACTGCCTAAGCAGTCGGTCACTCCAACCGATGCGCGAGCGCCCCGTTGTCCACGTCGACTCTCTGCTGGGTAGGTCCTTCCTTTCCACTCCCGCACGAACTCCATCCTTGGACGGGCTCCCCACATAGCGTGCCCGTTTGAGATTGGTAGGGACAGCAAGAAAGAAGATGCCGACTACCCGAAGACAAGGCCAAGCCGAGGCGACAGCGGGACTACGAACACTTGACAAACCACCAGAATCACCCTCAAACAATGCCTCAACCGTGACGCCATTGGAACCGCCCCCAGAGACCGCTGAACGCGGCATCACCGCCACTACGGTAATTAGACGCAACGACGACGCACCCCCACCCGACGCGCCCAGAGCCGGGCCACCGTCGGTAAGATCAACAGCGAGCGTCGCCTCACGAATTAAGCATGCGCAATTTCAAGCGGAGATGCAACTCGCCGAAGTACGTCGGCGAGAAATACAATTGGAAGCGGAAATGATTAATAAGAGACTTGCATACGAAATCGCCGTTATTGAAGATGAAACGGATATAGAACCAGAGAGATTACCCGCCGATATAACCCAACTGAAACTGGATGACTGGTTGGATCGGCGTCGGAACGTGCATGGACCCGATACGAATAAAGTCGGAAATGTACGACAAGGACAAAAGGATGCGCGTGCAAATGAGATGGACAGAGGTCGCCACCTCACTGACTCGCCATATGTCGAAAACGAAAACGCAGTGAAAGAGGCAGAGCCCCGTGACCAAACGAACAAGGACGACACGGGAATGGTTAAGCTCGCACTCACACTAGAGAAAATGATTAATAATCGACCGATTGCACGACAAGCGTTGGATTTGCCTATATTAAGCGGCTCGCCGGTCGAATGGTTGCCTTTCAAAGCGGCAATGCGCGATACGACTAGACAATTCAACTTTAGTAAAGCCGAGAACTTGGCACGATTAAGAAGCTGTCTTAAAGATGAAGCAAAGGAAGCGGTGTCCGCTCTTTTATATACGGCCGTGGACCCGGAAGTTGTAATGAAAACACTCGAGCAACGCTTCGGACGGCCGGAAGTTATAATCGATCGAGCGCTGGATGACATTAGAAGACTGCCGCGACCCGGCACGACGGCCAGCGAGTTGAACACGTTCGCAATCAAACTGCAAAACATTGTGTGCATACTCGATAATATCGACAACAGAGGCTACTTACGGAACCCGATGTTGACGCGAGAAGTTGTGGACAAGCTCGGACCGCACCTACGCTCAAGGTGGTGCGACTATGCAATTGATTACGGAAGCTATGCCGAGCCTGAGATCGTTACACTGTCCCACTTTCTCATGAGAGAAGCCGACAGAGCCCTACAGTACGCATACGTGAGCTACAACCCTACGAGAAAGAACGTTGTTACCGAGATGAGAGCGAACGTGAAACATCGAATCGAGTGAAAGAAAAGCACAGCTGTGTACGCAACGAATGATGACGTCATAAACAAAGAATGTCTATGTTGTGGAGGGGACAACGATGGGATTGGGTAAAGAAAAGCGGAGTGTGTTTCCGTTGTGCCAATAAGAAACACCGTCGCCTACGATGCGATAAACGCGATCTGTGCGGCATTGATGGTTGTCGCCATCCCCACCACGCCTTACTACACGAGCACCGGACTAGGCCGAATGTAACCGAGATGGTAGCGTCGGTCAATCACTCGACCGATGCTACTAAGGTACTGCTGAAAGTGTGTCCCGTTACCATCAAGGGACCGAAGGGGTCAATCGACACATACGCCCTACTCGACGAGGGGTCAACTGTCACACTAATCGATCAAGACCTGGCGGACCACGTAGGCGCGGATGGGCCGGCGAACGATTTGCAAATACGAAGCGTAAATACACAAACGACGTGCGAAACCAAGACGGTGAATATAAAGTTGATTGCTACTACGAATAAACAGCGATTCGATATAAAAGCTAGAACGATGAAAGATTTATCACTCAACGGACAGACGGTGCACAACGATTGTTTGAAATACGCACACATGAAAGAGCTATCAAACAGCGACGTCTGCTACGGATATGTCAAGCCTCAAATATTGATTGGGGCAGACAATTGGCATCTCATAGTCACACGAAGATTGCTACAGGGCAAGCGAGACGAACCGATCGCATCGCTCACGAAGCTGGGGTGGGTAATACACGGATCAGCGCCACGGTCAAGCGTGCTGATGGAGAGTAATACGGTTGCGGTGTTATACGTAAACACACCGCAATGCGCGACGATCTCGCGCACTCTCTCACCCGACAACGAACTCCGTGCTATGGTAAAGAAGCACTTCGAAATCGACTCACTGGGAATAACGAAAAAAGAGCGAGTGAGCCCGAGTGATGCTCGCGCCGTAGAGCTATTTAACACGACGACAAAGAAAGTCAACGGAAAATACGAAGTTCGCTTACCGTGGCGACGTGATGACGTCACGCTGCCGCCGAGTTACGAATCAGCACTGAGACGATTAAAATCCATAGAACGGAAGATAGACAAGTCTGACGAATTTAAGCGAGCTTATACGGATCAAATAGAAAATCTGTTTGATAAACGCTATGCCGAGGAAAGTAGCGAGAGCGATTTGATGAACCCGCATTTATGGTACTTACCTCACTTCGCCGTAACGAATCCGAATAAGCCCGGAAAGCTACGAGTTGTTTTTGACGCGGCCGCCGAAGCAAATGGAGTTTGTCTGAATGACGAGCTTTTAGAGGGTCCCGACTTACTACGCGACCTGGCGGGCCTGCTACTACGATTTCGCGAACGAGCTATCGCGATTACGGCCGACATACGAGAGATGTTTCTTCAAGTTAAAATATGTAAAGATGACCAACCCGCTCAGATGTTTCTATGGAGGGGCGCCGACCGAACGAAGCCACCTACGCGCTACAAGATGACGTCAATGACATTCGGAGCAAAAAGTTCACCTTTCTTAGCGCACAGCGTAAGAGACTCGAACGCCGCAGCACACGCTGCCGAGTATCCACGAGCATACGAAGCGATTACGAGAAACCATTATATGGATGACTACGTCGACTGCTACGACACCGAACAAGAAGCGATTGCAACAATAAAGGAGGTAGCGAAGGTTCACGCGCAGGCAGGATTCACGCTGGCCGGTTATAACTCTAACAGACCGCGCGTGTTGCGTGAGCTGCCAGCAGAAAGCCGTGACACAGCACCCCGACAGCTCGGCGCTAGTTATCAGCAATGGGGAAGGACACTCGGTTTACTATGGGACGCTGCTACAGACGAGTTGGCGTTTAATACTGAGATGGTTCGCGTGTGCGACGACGTGAAGCAAATGAGGCGCGCTCCTACTAAACGAGAGGCGTTGAGCGCGGTTATGTCAATATTTGACCCGCTTGGCATACTGAGTTATTATACTATACAAGCGAAGATCATCTTACAAGGCATATGGCGGTTAAAAATAGAATGGGACGAGGCCTTACCCGATTACGAGGCCGGCGAGTTCCACGAATGGTTAAACGGTTTGAGAGCATTACGTAGTCTGCGTCTACCCCGGCGTCTACATACGGGGGGAGTGACGAGAAAGCAGCTACATATTTTCTGTGACGCCAGCGAGGTCGCTTACGGCGTTGCAGTATACTGGAGAATGAAGGGTGAAAATGGCAAAATAAGAGTCGCACTTGCCGCTGCTAAGGCCAGAGTGGCACCGATAAGGCAACAAAGTATTCCGAGAATGGAGTTGCAAGCGGCATTGATAGCTACGCGACTAGCAAGTTCAGTATTGAATGAGCAAAGATGGCAACCTGAGAGAGTCGTATATTGTACCGATTCACAAACAGTGTTAAAATGGATAAACAACGACACGGTGCGCTACACCCCCTATGTAGCGCATCGCTTAACTGAGATCACAGAAACGACGATGCCGTCACAATGGCGATAGGTCCCTACGGCTCACAATGTCGCGGACGACGTAACGCGCGGCAATGAGATTACGAAAACGAAAAATTATCGGTGGTTTGTCGGACCGGCATTTTTATACGAAAACGAAACTGAATGGCCTGCGAGTGACGACATCAATAACAAACACAGGACGGAGAGTGAACACTGCGTAACGCACATGCATATGTGGCAGAGTGATAGTAGAGTAGTGCCCAACGCTAAACGCTTCTCCTCCTACGAGCGTTTAGTAAGAACGATGGCGAACGTGCTACTATTCACTCAGAGATGCCGCCGCCGCGCTAGTAAAATGACGATTGAACATATCAACGAGGCCGAGCGCCTACTAATAATTGAATCGCAACAAGAGAGCTTCGCAAACGACATCGACCGCCTCAAAGCGTCCCGCAAACTACGCGCGGGCAGCAGACTACAGATTCTGCGATTATGGCTCTAAGAAGAATGGCGGCCAGGAGCGGATGGCCCCAGGTTATACACAGTGACAACGCTACGAATTTTAAAGGCGCGGACCGAGAGCTAAAGGCCACATACGAACAATGGGAGCCAGCCCTACGAGAATATGCGCTAACGAAACGCACAGAGTGGCGCTATATTTCACCAGGCGCGCCGCACCAAGGCGGCGCATGGGAACGGCTGGTAAGAACCGTAAAGACGGCGCTGCGCGCTACACTCAACAAGAAGTCGCCGTGTGAAGAAGTACTTATAACACTACTGGCTGAAGTCGAGCACACTGTCAACGCTCGGCTTCTAACACACGTCTCTGTGAGCATCGACGACCCGGAAGCGCTGACGCCCAATCACTTCCTTTTGGGCAGCTCGAGCGGCCTGCCCACCACTGGGCAGTGCGAGCGCGCCGACCTAAACACATGGCGGGCGGCGCAGGCGCTGGCGAACGAGTACTGGCGACGATGGCTGCGCGAGTATCTACCACTACTCATACCGCGCGGCGGCACGCGCGACTCCGAGCGACGCAATGTACAAGAGGGCGACGTGGTCATAATTGTGGACAACACACTACCCCGCAATGTATGGCCCAGAGGCGTCGTTACGAAGATATTCCCTGGACCTGACAACGAAGTACGCAACGCAGAGGTGCGCACCAAGGGCGGCACGTTCCGACGACCGACGACGAGACTGGCTGTCCTGCCGATGGAGTGAAGAGGCTACGCGGATGCTGCGCCGGGGGGAGCCTGTTACGGACAGAAGTCTCATTATTGTATTGTATAGGATTAGTTAGCGAATATAACTTTATAATGTAATACGGTTAATATATTAGATTTATATGTTATTTTAATAAATATTTCTTATGTTTGTCTTTTCATTTAACACAAGGTAACTGTGGTATGTTTTAAAGAGGGCCAGGTAAACGTGCCCAGAGGCCTAATGCCTCACTAAGTAGAGATAATTAAATAAGTTAATTAAATCTCAAAGTAAATATAATATTTTAATATTGTAAGGTATCCAGATTACGAGAGATACCGTAGGGTAGATAAGAATACATGTAAGAAAGGGAGGTCCAAAACGAAAGGGACAACTGCAAATTACGACGGTTCATGTGGGTAGTGGAAAAAATTGTATACCTACATGGGCCGGCATTTGCCCCCACCACGCTCACGGGCATGACCCAAAGTGTATAAATACAGGCCGGTCAGAGCAAATTTTTGTAAGCTCTCCGGACCCCACCTATGAAGAATAAAGAAGAAATAATCAAGAAACGAGTTTTAATACAGTCCACATCGAAGCACAACGGCTGACTTGTTTGTAGCTGCAACCAGCCACGAACAGGGGGCATGCCGAAGGCAAGAGCTATACAACATCCAGTTCGATGAAGTCTCTAACATAGACGACAGTACAATCATGGTGAAAGTTTCGAAAACAAAAACGAAAATAGATCGTTCTTTCGTTGTGACGGGCAACTGCTATGCCGTATGTAAAAAATACATGGAACTTCGACCCACCCCCTGTCGAAACCCTGCCTTTTTCTTGAGCTATAGATCGGGGAAGTGCGTCGATCAAAGAACTGGTATTAATAAATTTGGTGCTCTGGGAAAAACTATCGCAAGTTTTTTGAATCTGCCTAACCCAGCGTTGTACACGGGGCATTGCTTCCGGCGCACCTCGGCGACCCTTCTCATAGATAGCGGTGGTGATTTGACCGCACTGAAACGACACGGGGGGTGGAAGTCTTCTACTGTGGCTGAAAGCTACATTGATGAGTCTTTAATGAATAAAATTCAAGTCTCAAATACGATCTTGAACAGTATAGAAAACAAGACGAATGAAGTAATTATAAATATTCCGTCTACGAGCTCTACAGCTTGCCCTGCGACCGCTACAGCTGCTGGATCAATAATTAACATTAACTTTCAAAATTGTACCATCCAAAATTTAAACAATTATTATAAATAAACTATTGTCAGCTTTTACTCTTGTTGTTTGACTAATTGCATTAGTGAAGATAAAGTAGTGTATGCAACTGCATATAACACGGGTATTAAAACACTCGTTACTATTATGAAACTCGCTGCGCTCGTTTCATAAACTCACACTCGTGTATTAATACCCTTCATTATATGACAGTTGCATAAACTATTAAAAAAAGATAAATGTGAGTTTGGATAAGCAATTTGGTATTGACAGATATCGGCCGCTCCTCTTCCATTTTTGAAATTTTTTAAAAGAGTATTTATGCGTGTGTGCAAATACGTGGTAGTGTGTGTAATGTTTGTTTTATTGATTTAATGTATTTTTTATGCATTATTTAAAAAATATTAACATTCTGTTGTCCTTCTTTATAATATAGACTATAAGTGCGCGAAATTTCATACTCCTCCGTCCTCGCAATTTTCGTAAGAAGGGATACAAAGTTTTTGCTTCACGTATTAATCTAAAGATAATAATAATAAGGCTATGTACTATTATTAGTTTTTTTTATCCTTGGTCCCGGCAGCGGTCAGAGCATTCGACCGGTTATCCAAAGGTCGTGGATTCGATTCCCACTGGAGGTTCCTGAGGCTGGTTGATTTTTCTAGTAAAATTTTATCTTGTAACTATGTATAGCATTGTGAATACAAAATTAAAAATAATAAAAACTACAGAATTGTTGTATAGTAAAAAAGCGATGATTTTTTCAAAGCCATAAGGGCAGTTGCCGCTGTATCTCATTAACGTTTGCAATACTGAGGCACAAATAGGTACGGCACTTGCGGTACCGTCCACCCCACGACCTGGTCAACCCGAGCCGAGGTCGTAGCCTTTAGAGACGCCCTCGGGTTGTTCCTCTCCAGATCCGATCCGAGCCCCTCGTAGAATCTAGTAGAGAACGGGGACACGCACTAGTGCATGATGCCATTCCCTCTAAAAACCTCTGACGGTGTTTCGATCCCACGACTTGAGGAACCCTTTAAGTTTCTCGCCGCCCCCAAAAAAAGTCCGGTGACGTTGATTAGACGGCTTGAGGCCATCAGCAAACTCACTTTGTTATTTTATTTACATTAGGAAGATAAGTTTATAAAGAATAGTTTTGTTTTTTATTTTTATTTAGTCACTAAGAATAAAAATGTATTTTGCTAATTTAAGATTTTAGTAAGTTCTTTATTTTTGCCTGGAAAACAGGATAATCCTAGTTCAGGCACTTGTGTATTTTTGACATTCTATAGTATGCTGGATATATTGTAAAATAAGTTATTTAATAAAGATTATTTTTATTATTATTATTATTTGTCAGATTGTTTTTGAAACGCTTATCATGAATCTATTACTATTAGGTATTGATCAAAGCTTACACTCAACAATGAATAGGTATTTTAATACCTTATCATCAGCACACATGTCTCAACTACTGGCGCTGGGACACGAGCCTTCCCTATGGATGGGTAGGGAGAACTGGCCATAAACTACGCGGGCCCATTGCGAATTGGTGGTTGTTAACGACTGCTAATGCAGCTGGGACCGCATTTACGTGCCTTCCAAAGCACGAGGAATCGAGATGATAAAGTTTTGGTCACCCATCCGATGACCCGCCTTTGCGAAAGTTGCTTAACGCCAGTACTTGCAGGCCGGGTTGCCATTACCATTGCATAATTCCAATTGGTATTTATCTTGCACTTAAATATAACAAACAAGCAAGTATTTTCCATATCCGTCTACAAAATAAGGCATCACAAAAAGGCATTAGTCATCGCTGAGAGCGATCTCATTTCTGAGATCCCTTATTATAATGTAGTTAAGCACAAACAACATGGTATATAATAGTTTGTATTAGCATTTAATTTCATGATCCAACGAGCAGCGCTGTCGATTTTGATATGGAAGTTCCCACAAACTATGAAACATGGTACAACAAAATGATCTTTGGCCGTAATTATATTTATATTAAGTTACACGTTGCCCGTTGCTAGCTCTTTTAAAATAGTCATACCATAATTAGTTTCGTTATAAATTACAGTAGGTACTTACGCGAACTGCTTGTATTTTTTATGAGAAATTATATAAAAAAACGGTGTTATTTGATATTTGGATCGTTTGTTGAAATTAATAAAACAAATGAAAAGAAAAAATGGTTTAAGCTGAACGATAGAAGTTCTGAGAAAATGTCTATGATATTATGATTAATGTTTTTCAACAAAGCCATTTGGATGGTAAGTTTAATTAAGTGTATAATATTTAAAGTTCTCAGTAGCTTAAAAATATTTAATCAGAAAATCTTTTGTTTAAGACTCTCTTTTTATATGTATGTCTATCTGAGGAAATGAAAAAACAACAACACATATCTGTAAGCATCAGAACTTATCTTCTATCGCTTTGATGCTGATGAATAAACTTAAAAAGATGAGTGGCTAAATTACATCTTACGAAATCACCCGAAACCAACATTCATCGTCACCTGAATCACGGAGGATTATCATCATCATCATCAATTATCATCATGATCATAAAGAGCTTTTCACAGTCCACTGCTGGGCAAAGGCTTCTCCCAAGACATGCCACGGATCGCAATCTTCTCGAGAGATAATCAAGTTAAAAATAGGAAAATTGGCATTACATCTAACAAATGACAATTCCATAAGATTGTCTACACAACTTTCCTAAATATACCAAAAAAAATATAAAAGCCGCGCAAAATATAAGGCAAGTCTCACTGCTTACACTAGTACAGTCATGAGCACAGGTAAGTAAACGTTTTTACCGATAGTGTCTCTTATCACCATTGTAATACGAGTTACATACTACAAAAGTGTTTCCATATCTCATGATTGCTAATTATAAACTAAGTCTGACGATATCATTTAAGCGAACATTAAAAGGCAGTCAAACTCAGAGCTTCTCAGAATATGACTCGAGAATTTTAATATAGTTAGTCATACCAAGTTAGCAACGTTAAATAGTAAGGATTTATAATACAAGTCATGATCCACAGACTGTTATATGCTTATTACCGCTAATATCAAAGGTGTAAGCAACCATGACGGAGAGCCATTATGGGAAAGATACTTAATTCGTATAATAAAGAATTTAGATTCATAAAATGTTTTGATGACATAATGGGATAGGTAATTTGGGGCTGGCGCAAAAGCCTGATCGCATGTGGGGCTCTGTAAGACTCACCTCATGAATAAATAATATGGAGTCACAATTTAGGTTGCCATTAAGCAATTATGCCGTTGTAACCATTATGATGTTTTCGAAAGGCTTTTAATTTTTTATTAGATCAAATTATCGTTGGGATAAGGTGTTCCGTCCACTGCCAATATAAACGGCCAGCTATTAAATATCAATCAGGTTGCCTAGTCGCGTGTATTCCTTTTGATTTCTGAGCTCATTCGAGAATCCCCTGAAATTGAGTTAATGCGAACCAAATTATGAGTGATCTGTATCTGTTTTAACGGATTCAAAATCGTTTTGCTTTTATTCTTTGTTTTATGCCAGCAATAGCAAAAACTTTTTTCAGATAAATAAGTAGACTTCATTTTTAAAGCAATTTAAAAAAGTTTTTTATTTAGTTAATCGGAATTAAAACCTCTTTTTAATGTATGACAGTTTTTTTTTAATAAGGTAAAGTTTCGAATGTTACAAATTCAATATAATTTACATAACCTTTAACGGGTCATAAAGCCTGCCATCGATGTTGGTAATGATAGTGTTTTGTTGTCTAGACGAAAAACTTTGTCTCACAGCCATTTTTTTGGGAATAAGCATGAAACCACTTTCCCGCCCTAATCAACGGCACGTTTTGGGGCATTTACTTGATAACCATACTTATGGCAAAAGCATTTACTAAAACGCGCCTTAAACGTAGGGTTACTTTATAAAATTAATATGCTCAATGTTTTCAAATTGTAATGTTTAAACGTGGCTATTGCTTAAAAGGAATTTAGATGATGGAAAGAAAATAAAGTATCAGTTCTGGGTGCTTAGTTCGAGTCGAAAATCGTGCTCAGTGGCATGTAATACGTCATATAAAACGACATTGGGAGAGACCTTTATCCAGCAGTAGACTGATATGAGCTGATTATGATATGAAGAGTACGAATTATTTAGCCCTTCAATCACGTTAACAATAAAAATAAAAAACAAAAAAAAGTAAAAATTTACTTTAGCGTTGTGTTATCAAATTTATGGTATTTTATCTGCAAAGATGACTCGGCATAGCCATCGGTTGCAATTACCGTTGGATAGATTGCGCACTGTGCCGCTATTAGCACTCAAAAAAAAATTAAAAAACAGTGACAAATTCAGCGTCAGCCTTCCCGGTAGCATAGCGGTCAGTGCAGCCGCCCGGATTGCGGAAGACCCAGGTATGATTCCTGGCTGAGTCGGGTGGGCGTTTAATTTTTTCACTGTATTTTGCAAATTTTAAAAATATTTGAAAACAAGATTTTTTCGGCGAAATCATAACTCAAATAAAACTTGCATTAGATACACTGATTGTGTTTTTGTTATTTAGGTATGTTGAACGCAAATTCAATTCGTAAAAGTTGTTTGACTTGCAAGATTGCAACTGAATGCGCAAGTTAGATCAACAAGCTCCTCTCTGCTTACCATAAAAGCCTTATGTCAAATAGTCACTCATCCTGCAAGCCAGCATTGCGAAAATCGCAACTCAACGTGAAAGCCACTGCTCTATAAATGACTTAAAACGCAAATTTAACTACAGCACTGTGCAATCAGAAGCTGCTTTGAAATTTCAGTTTTTGGGCATTTTAAATGTGTATTTGTTAATAATAATATTTTAAAGTGTTTCTTAGCGGTCTCCTTTCTACGTACCGAAAGTCTTCTATCAAATGGTCAACCACCCTGCATCCCAGCATTGCGAAAGTTATTTAACTTACAAGATTGCAACGCAAACATACAAAATTTTGTACTATCAAGCTAGAGAAGCTCTTCCTACTACGAAATCCTGGTATCAAACGCAAACATTAATTACGCTAATGAAAAGCAAAAGATTCATTCGCATCAATCATGAGGTAAGCCCGGCCAGTGGGCAGATTGGGGGGCACGCGCCAGATACCCTGGCGACGCTCCGGGATAAAATTGTAATCCTTTTAAGTAATGAGTGCCTGTAACGTGTAGTACTAAACAATGTGCTGGATGTTTTTTGATAATGTTGGTAAATTAATGTGTTAAACATAAAAATGTATTTTTACAAAAATAAAATAAAATGATTTAAACTACTACTTTACATTTAAGAAATCGTAGAGTTTGCTAAGATGGTAATGCATGATGGTCATAAGGGCAAGCCCATGGTAGTATCACTTATTTTGCAGTTATGGGGTCTAAAGCTGGCTTACTTTATGTGGCTATATAAATTGCTTTTTCAGTTTATTATCTGGTTGCCTCCCAAAAAATAAATGAATAAAGTGATTTAATGGTTAGTCAACAAAACTAAATGAATTAAACAAAAATATCTTCTCGAAACTGAACTTTATTCATTCGTATCAGAAGTCTCGATTTAATTTAACTCAAAAAAAAACTTAATAAAGATAAATAAGTTTATAGCCCTGTCTAAGCACTTCTTAGCTCTACAATTGAAGCCAAGGGTGCGCTTATCAATCTACATCATGATCCTTCATTATTAAGAGTGATGGGACTTCGGACCCGTCGATCAATGTGCAGATTTGTCTGAGCTCCAGCCTTTAACGATTCACGTCTAGCTGAGGATCGTATAGAACGTAATCTCCAACAAACAGTTCGCTTACATCTGTATCCCCAGAGGGGTAGTTTTTTTACAATTATTATTAACGATTTAGTTTTGTTTAACTGGTACGATTTTCCTAGTGAAAGCTTGAACGTTTGTAACACTATGAATACATTCTTTCTCTTCCACCAATCAGCAATGTTGAACATGGTTTGTGTGGTAAGAGATCCCTTAAAATTACTGGCCAGGGGATAGGAGCTTAATAAAGAAAGGCTAAAGCGTTGTGCGGCGTCGCACTGTGGAATACGGTAGAACAACTGCATATCAAAATTGATTTTTACAACTGCTTGAAATAGGGTACTCTATGAATATAATTTAATAGTTCGAAAGTCGAAGTTTAATATTCTGTAGCGTAAATCATTTTATATTTGTTGGCAGTAAATGTTTTCATGTAGTAAAGTTAAACGTTTTTGAAATTGGGAAATATTAATTTCTTCATTTACGATTTTCAAAGTGAAATAGTTTTGAAAGTTCAACTGAAAGATAGAAGGTATTATATATTTTTGAAAAGCACATCTATCGGAGGCTTGAAACTAATATTATTAATTGTTTTTAATACGACTATATAAATAGAAAATATTTTAAAGAAAAATTGCAGGAAAAAAATGTTTTCCTTAATTTCGTCGAAGCTTTTAACATTTACCGACGTTTACCGATGCTTTGAATTTAATGTTAATTCATAGTTTAGTTACTCATCAAAAACATATAAAAGAATTAGCTGCGAATTTTTGCGAGTTACGAAGATATGAGAAAAAATCGAACACTAGTCTGGGAACGGAAATTGCTATCAATTGCGGTTTCGTAGTTGACTTTTACTATCAGTAGTTTGTGGTATGTTTTATCAATTAATTATTTTATTTTGTTAAGTTTGTATCATTTTGATGTCATTTTCCGTGAGAACATAGATATCTGAAATAATTCCCACATTCTGAAACAATATAAAAAGCGCTGTAAAAAATATGTCTCCATTACCGTTTCAGTGGTCTTTACGTAGAGTACGGCTATTTTATTCTTCAAAATGTCTACTTTTCACTGTACTAAACGTGAGCTAATAGTGTCATATATAGAAGGCGGAAAAACGACTGCGGCACTTTCAACATATTTGGAAGAAAAACAAGTTTCAGAAGATAATATATGTTTTATTATTAGTAATATTCAAAGGAGTATCATCCCTGCGTTTAATAAACGCTGGAGCGAAGCAGGACGCAACAAGGATTACTTTTTAAGAAAGAACGCCAATTGGTTGGATTCTGAATATTCCTTGACTATACCGACATCTGAAAACGTGTCAACCGACTCTACTCCGTCTACTTCTTCTGGTAAACGAGGAAGACCGTGTGTGTCATATGGAGACTCTTCAGAATCGAGCAAAAAAAGAAAAAACACTATTTTGCTAAATGAATATGGTTTGGAGCACATTACAAGCGCATATATTCAAGGAATGCGATCTATCGGAGAAGGAACTGAAGCAAAACTAGTTGAAAAATTAAGGTTGGCTGATGCCGAAAAAAAGGTTTTTGTTATGAATCAGTTAGATAATGCAAAAATAATCAAAGGGCTTACAGATGAAGAAGCATTAAGTGTGTTCATCGACTTGGAACTAACAAAAGCACAATATCTGTACCTCCAGAACGTTACAAATGAAAGAAACTGTTCAATTTTTCCACCTTACTACAAAATACAAGAAATGAAACAGAAGTGCTATCCACCATCTTCAACAATCGAAATCACAAATACTTATGCAAAAATATTGAGAGTTCAAGATCTATTAGATCACACTGCAGCTAGAATTTTATCCATAGATACAGTTTACAAGAATGGACAAAAACATTTACTATTATATAGCAAATGGGGTTGTGATGGGTCATCTGGCCAAAGCCAGTACAAACAAAAACTTCCAGAGGAGTCTGAACTTATTTCCGATGCAAATTTATTTAAAACTTCTTTTGTGCCCATCAGATTAATTGACGAGGAATCAGGCGCCATCGTATGGCAAAATCCAGTGCCTTCATCTGTTCGTTTCTGTCGGCCTTTATCTATTGAATTTTGCAAAGAGACACCGGAGAAAACAAAATCTGTTGTAGATGAAATAAAAAACCAAATACAAACTTTGCTTCCATCCATAATTAATAAAGAAGGCGTGGGAGTTCAAGTCAAGCATGAACTTTTTCTGACGATGATAGACGGAAAAGTGGCACAAGTTTTAACAGATACGCCTTCTAGTTCCACTTGTACAATATGCGGAGCAACTCCCAGACAAATGAATGATTTAACGAAAGTAACAGCCAGGCCTGAAAATGAAAATGCTTATCAATACGGATTATCAACATTACATGCCTGGATTCGTTGCATGGAAATGATATTGCACATATCATATAATCTATCTTTCCAAACGTGGTCTGCGACAAGCGAAGAAAAAAAAGACTCAAGCAAGAAAAAAAGACTGAAGTACAAAAGCGATTTCGTGAAGAGTTGGGTTTAAATATCGATAAACCACGACAGGGGATGGGAAATAGTAATGATGGCAATACTGCAAGAAGATTTTTTTACAATGCTTCCTGTTCTGCAGATATCACAGGGGTTGACATTGATTTAATTAAACGGTTATACATAGTTTTGCAAGCTTTGTCATCTGGTATTGTGGTAGATAGTAAGAAATTTGGTAATTATGCTTTGGAAACTGCAAGAATATATGTGAGTAAATATAGTTGGTATTACATGCCATCATCTGTCCACAAAATATTAATTCACGGAGAGAGTATTATAAACCATTTCGCAGTATTACCAATTGGACAACTTTTCGAAGATGCGCAAGAATCTCGCAATAAGGATTATAAAAAATTTCGCCTACATCATGCTCGGAAATGCTCTCGAATAGCTACAAATGAAGATGTGTTCAATACACTACTTTATACTTCAGATCCCTATATAACGAGCATAAGAAAACCATATGCAAAAAATGTAAAGGAGTTAGATGAAGATACTTTGCACCTTCTCAAGGTTAAAGAACTTATTTCAGATCCTGAAGCTCACCAGGTGTAAATTTAAATCTTGCTGATCAGAAGATATTGCTAAAATTTAGTTTTTTTTTCTATATGTGTTTTAGCGTAGTGTTATAGGTATTGTACCATTTCATAATTTAATTTATCATTATAATTATAGTTATCATAATTGAGTAATTAGGATTAAGAAATACACATACGATATATTGCTAAAAATATAATATTTCTATAAAGAAAATAAATATATACAATTTTAAAAGATTGTGACTTTTCTTTATTAAATAAAAAAACTAACGCGTAATTCCAATTCTTCAAACATTACTTATATGAATCCTTATATATCACTTCATATTAGTGCAAAATTTAATAGCTCTATCTTTCAAATCGACGGAGTTACAGATTTTTGATCCGAAACGCACCGAAATATTCCACAGTCGGCATGTCGTCACACTGCAGAGACACGCCACGACACGCTACATTACGCCACACCACACTACGCCACGCCAGATTACAGCACGTAAGGCCACGCCAGGTTCTGCCACGCCAGAACACGCCACGCTGCGCCACGCCACACCACGCAACAACACGCCATACCTTGGCACAACGTACTACCTGCCGCGCTCAACACAGTCGGTAGCGTGCGGTGACATCTTCTGTGTGTTGAAACCAAACTGATGATGTGACCCTCATACATTTCCAAGAGACAAGCACGTGAAAGATGTGTCGCGCGCCGCTTGGCGCAGCTGTTTGATAAAACATTAAAGTCTAATCCTTAAATATACACGAAGACTTTTATCGGTGATCAGGACCTACTGATTCCGACTAAGTAAATGATGGCCATTGCAATAATAATTTCTTTTTATAAATTTAATTTTTAATTGTATGTAACTAAAATTAGTTAGGAATGTATGGTCTTCCTAAATTTTTATGAAGTGAAGAAGATACGTCATCAATCATTCATTATTGATAGGTGCCTACTTCAGAACAGTTTTATCTTTCTGAATCATGTAGGTATATATACCGTAGCATTAAGAAGCTTCCATACAAAATATTGGCTCACGTTGTAACGCCTAGCGGCTTGTCTAGTACTGTTTTGCAGATTCCGAGCAAAGTAGCGTAGTATACGCCGATCTAGACTATCTGGGTGATGTCGTGGCCGACCTGGTGGTGTTAGGCACTGAGAATTGGCCGAAATCTCGTAGATTTTAAATCATGTGGTTGATCAAGCCATGTTTGGAATTGGTAGATTTGGGTTCCTTTCATGGAACAGTTTTTGTGTCCGTCTTGAACTGTTAGTTTAGATAAAAAACATAATCATATCGTAACGTTCAACATTGGAATATGGATAAGCCGGAGGCTTTATTGTCAAGACTATTGTAGAAAGCTATTTTAATTTTCTTTGACGTTGTCTGCCATTTGACAATTAGACTACTAATAACATGAAAAACTTTAAACATTTTTTTTATATTAGAAGGAGGCAAACGAGCAGGCGGGTCATCTGATGGGAAGCAATCACCGCCGCCCATAGACACCCGCAAAACCAGAAGAATCGCAGATGCGATATTCAATGAGGTTTGTTATCATCGCTGTACCTGTACTTATGAAGAGGTTTTATTTGTAACAAGAAGGAGTAGGATGACCATGATTTTAATATTCATAGTTATTAACTTTACTTCCCAGACAAAAAAAATAAAAAATGGAACGCTGACATGTAAGTTTAACGCCTCGGTGGCCGAGTGGCAGAGCGCTCGGCCAGATACCCGAAGGTCCCGGGTTCAATTCCCAGGTCGGGCAAAATGTATTTCGGATTTTTCGATGCATAGCCCGGGTTTGTGATCACCAACCCGCATTTGGTAAGCGTGGTGATTAAGCCATTACCCATCAATTGTAGCGATGACTTGATTTCAATGATGGAGGCCTTTGCCCAGCAGTGGGACAATTATAAGCTGTTTACTTACTTACTTTTACTATGTAAGTTTTATTATTATTACAATAACCATTATTTACTTAGTCGGAATCAGTAGGTCCTGATCACCGATAAAAAGTCTTCGTGTATATACACTGCCCGTTTAGTCGCAGAAATATATAAATGTAGGTACCTAGTACATGATTAATGGAAATGGCACAAGTTGGCTTTGAAACTAATAATAAGTAAAGAGGATTCTAACTTTGTGTTGTTTGATATAGGTAATTTTATTTTTGTATTTTTATAACATTGTCTTGCTTTGTTTGTATATCTCAGATCATAAAAACAAGGGGTGTTATAATTGTTTTTAAATAAATAAATAATATGAAGTCAGTAGTTCAGACAAGCTCTATACGATCTGTGCTTTTCTCAAGTATCATAAATAGGGCTCGATGGCGTAGCGGCTGGCGCATTCCAGTTGGGATCTTGCAAGTTAATGATGACTCAACCTTTGTTTATTAAATGGGTGATCGAATTAAAATATCTCGAGCTCCTCCGTGCTCCGAAAGGCATGTTAAGCCGTTGGACCCAGTCGTTGTCGTAAGAATGGCAGTTGTTAAAACCCACCAACTTGGTATCAGCGTGGTGGGTGGCCTGAGTATTTTATTTAAAAACTTAAAGTGCTTAATATTAACTGGAATAATACAATCAGTGTTGAAACAGATGAATGTATAATTTATTTATATTTTTCAGGAGCTTCTATAAAATACTCGTTGCCTACATTTCGTAAGTACATATTATTCCGATTACTCAGAAATCTTACTTACTTACTTACGTCTATTTGTTTGTCGTAGTAACTATACTTACCTACATCTATTTTTCCTGTTTATACGCGAGGTTTCTAAGATTTGACGCACGGTATCACCAAGGGTGTGCCTATGAACAATCACATTGTAATCCTTCATTATTAGGAGTGATGACTCCAGACCGGTTCATCGAAGTGCAAACTTTTACTACAATAACCAATCTATCGAAAATAGATAGCTGTGTTTATCTTACATGGCGTTGCTAGCAGTGACAGTACAAAAGCAGCGGCAACGCGCTACGCAATGTACAGCTATGATAGCTGTAAGTTGTTGGTTTTTTGTTTTTAGGTAGGAGAGCTAAAGATATGTGTGATCCTTTAACAATGGATGGCAAGGGGACGTTAAGTTAGGGAGCCCTCTCCCTCCGTGCTAATGGACCTTGTTTACTTAACGGCTTCGCTGATTCTTATTTTTATTTTATCTCACAGTGGCTACCAATAATACCAATATACATATTAAAACGATGCACCTGAACTTACAATGAGTTGCCAACGTTTATGTTCGCAAGTTTGTGCAATGAAAGTAGCAGATCTGTTTAGTAGCGTTTCTTTTAGAGGTTTAGCTGATGGCTTCAAGCTGCACTTTCAGCGTCACCGGACTTTTTTGGGGGCGGCGAGAAACTTAGAGGGTTCCTAAAGCCGTGTTATCGAAACACCGTCTGAGGGTTTTTAAAAGGGAATATCATCCATCACGCAAGAATGTCCCCTTTGCCTGATGCGTACCGGCGTGTTCTGATCTGGCGTTATCACCTGACCTATATGGTCCCTTGCGCTTGCGTAAGGATGTCTGACACCTAACTTAATAACCGTAAGGTTGGTGGGGGGTGTCAGTATAAACTTTAGGTAGTGTGTAGCAGGGTGTCCCCTTTGCCTACAAGATTCTCCGAGGAGTTTGATCAGCTACTACAGACACAAGCATTAACGGGTATACACTTTAGACTAGTTTTGACTCTTATTACATTTGTATAAAGAGTAAATTTTTTTACAATGTTAATGCTCGTGACTATACAGTCAACAGCAAAGGTAACTGATGATTGGTCAAGTTTCAAAATAAGAAATCAGTATGAAAATCAAAACTTTTTAAACGCTTATCGAAAAACCTTCGAGTGTCTACTAGTACCTGCAGACTTTGACTGTAGTTATATAGAAAATACCGACTTACAGTATCGAAACTTAATTTTGAAATCTAGCAAACATCATCTACTTTTGCTGTTGACTGTACCACGTAATGTGAACATTCAGTTGCTTTTACATAGTACTAAAGTGCTCATCGACTTTCGTTGCCGACTGTATAATACAATCCAAACGTTTCCTAAATAAAAGTGTAAAAGCACTTACTGGGTTTAGTCCTTTCATCGTCGACTTCATTTTGGCCTTCATATCAAGTGATGATAAGTGAAGAAAGGCCGAAGATGGAAGTGCACTTCACCCGGAATCCCTTAACAACTGACGAGCAGCATATCGATAGTATTATCACAGTATTACCATTTCATACAGTAGGGCATCGCCTTTATCTATGCAATCGTTCGCCGATATGCAATGGTTGTCACAAAATTCGACATCAAATAATCGTTAATATTTTTATAACATAATAATTTATTATCAAGAATAAACTATATAATACATATTTTCAAATGTTGCACTGCTAAATTAACGTGAAGGTTTATTTTTAGATTTCAATTTTATATTATCAAAACAATATATTGAATTCGCATTCGGATTGCTTAAAAAATGAAAAAAAAAACAAGCCAAAATAAGCTAAATCTTAAATAAAAACTCTAAAAAATAGGTGAATATAAAACCTCCTCTTTTTCTGTTGGTTTAAATAAATCATAACAGTTGGATATTAGACAAATACCTACTCCTTCTGTGTCCGACGTCCCAACTACTCCAATAAGTTGTAAACATAATGATTACACTTTGCGCAAGAGCTTGCGCCGTAAAGAATACATATACTTACCTACACTAGAAAAACCCGCTAGTTAACTATTTAATAAGGAGAGCCCGTTGTGAAACTGTGATACAGATGCTATCGATACAATCTTACATCTAATAACAGAATGCCCAATAAACACCAAGGCGAAACAAAAACTAGAGCAAAAGATAGATAGTGTCGTTAACGAAAATTCGATTCAATTTATAATTGAGAATAAAAAACACAGAAATAGCCTAATAAAATATATGGAGGCTGTTGTAGATATACGAAATAAAAACAAGTGAAAATTGAAGTGTTTGTGATGAATGAGAATTTGATATTTGTAATTGTATTAGTTAATAGTTATGGTTGTAAAAACGTTCATTATTAATCAATGAGAAGTTGGCAAAATAAATAAAAGAAAAAAGAAACTATTTAATTTTATATTCTTGTTGTGTTTCGACGTCGACTTACAACCGTATACAGAACAACGTGTATGCACCATTATATTCAATAGGAATCACTGAACGTAAATTCAAAAAACGTTTAAAATACGCAGTACGCGCACGTGGCAGCACTTCACGGTAGCTACCACAAACTGCGCTTGTTTGTGGTACACTCGCCGCAGCGCCCGCTTCCCCTCGGGTTCCCCTCCCTTGCTCTGCGAAAGTACCTTCGATGCGCAACTGTATGCTTGCTAAACTGTGGTATTATATTGTGGATGATTGATGGAATGGCTTGCCTGGTTAGCTAGCTTAGCGGCTAAGTTATGGTCAAATGCAAGCCCACCAATTTTTAGGAACTTATATTATGCTGTCCCACAGATGAGCGTGGCTGAGCAAAGCCTCCATATTTGTAATCAAGTCATCGCTACAATATATTGTTAACCGCACGTTTATCTAATGTAGGTTATGTTATGTTATGAGGTTATCACAAACCGGGCTGCATAACCTGCATGGAAAAACCTAAAACACACTTTGCACTACCTAAGAATTGAACCCACCTACCTTTAGTTATCGAGCTGAGTGCTTTGCCACACTGCTACTGGGGCTTTTGCGTATCTTTAAAAAAAAAAACAATTGAATAAGCAAGCAAGTTAAAGCATGAGGCTTCTTGGCGGGAAAATGAAGAGTCATGTCTGCGGTTTTGTTTTAATTACAAAAATTTGTGTTATGTCGAATTTTAATGTGAAATAATGGTAGGTTATTAACCGTTAAGTGTTCGTGAGTGTGCATGAGTGTTGGCAAGTGAAACAAAACAGTGCAACGTCACTTTTCAAATTCTCTCAAGAAGTAGGGCCGAGGAATTAGTAAAGCCCCGCATCTTTACTGAGATACTCGACGGGTTGGGGGTATATCATTTCTCACTACTTGCAAGAAAATTTACTTTGACACTGGCTAAATCGAACGAAGCCATCAACTAAAAGAAAAAAAAAGTTAAAGCATATTTTGGTTAAAAAAATGTGAAATGCAAGTATGCAAAACAAGATAAAGGCCGATGAGAGAATAATACCTACATGGAGTGAGGTGGTCTGCCAAAACAAAGCTATACTTGCAAGTATTTATTTATACTCGTAGTTATGACTGTCAACAGAATCCAGTTTATTGATGACTCATAAGCCGCAGCCCGTAAATCTTGATTAACTTAAGCTTAAGGAGCTCACCAATTTATTTTTAACAAAATTCAGATCTCAATGAATTAATATAAATGCCCTGTCAGAGGCTAATCTCTGTGACTCGATGTTTTTAATTTTATTTATATGGTCACCAATGCTTGAATGAGTAATACGGCCGAACTATAGCGAAAAAAGTTTTATTAAGATATACTTATTTATGTATACTATATAACGCAAACGTTACCTTTTTAGGTAACGTTTGCGACTACTGAAACTACAGGCCCAATTCCAATAACTTTTTCACTGATATAATACTATATTTCTTGTGGGTACATAACATAAGCTATATTAAAAAAATAAAAAAATGTTTTTTTTTATTTGAGAATCAAATCATTGAATTTTTAATGTAAGTACTATAGGAAACTCATGTTGATGAAGTCACTGGAAAAGTGCTAGTTTTTAATATCTTTACTAAAGTAAGTTCATTAACATAAGAGTTTTAAGATATCAACGATTGTAACACCACCGGTTTCATAAAATGTAATCAGGCGGGTAATACTACGAGTATAACAGTGAGCTTACTAAGGTATATTCAAAACAAGAAAAAACAAGGTCACAAAAATAACTGGATTGATTTAGTATAGTCGGCATCATATTGATCGATGTAACATTTTTGATCCAATTAAAATGAGACAAAATTAATGCAATAAAACCATTTAGCGTGTTATAATATGATCATTTAGCATGCTTTGATCAATTTGGTGATGATGGTACATACCTATAAAATATGTAATCTTTTGTTTGACTCTGTTTACGAAAATTTCCCAATTATAGCCAAACAAACAACAGTCTTTGTCTTATTGCTGTGTCCAAGCAAAGCAAGGATATATTCCTTCTCTTGTTCTTTTAACATAAGAAATTACTTATAGATTCACCGTACCGATCCAGCGTTCGAATATTTCTCCTCTAATCCCCATAACATAAACAAGGTTTAATTTGTTACAAAGTTAGCATTTGTTTATGCGTTGATTCCACGTCTATGAAAGTCCTTAACTTCCTTATAAGAGTTTACGAGGCCCCTAAGCTGCGATGCAACAAGCATTTAAGTGACAATTTATGTGACTATGTTTCACAATATATTAAGCTCAGCGACGGAACGGCTAGTAAAATACAAGAGCTGAACAGGAGAATGTGTACAACAGGGACAAAATAAATTAAGAACAGTCCGCGAGTAACAGAGGATTGGGAGCGGATCAAAGCATGTACTCGATAAGTGGACAACGGCTTAGTCTATAATATAACGCTACTTATTCTACTTTAACAATCACACACAGTTTCTGTTCTATATTTTTTTTTGTTATAGTTAGCACGGCAAATGACTCCATTCCACCTGATGTTAAGTGGAAGTGGAGTCCAGACGCGAAGACAACTGGTGCAGCGTGGAAACAAACGTAGCATCAGTTAACTTCACTCTGCCGGCCCACAAGGTGCTTCTTCACGCCTCTCTTGAAGGACCTCATATCATAGGAAGGAGGGAAAACATATGCTGGTAGACTATTCCATCTTTTGGAGGTGCGACAAAGAAACGAGTAGAATTGGCAGCTGTGACACACCTTTTTCAAAATAAAATATGGCGTGATAGAGTAGCAGGTTCAGTTGTGGCGAGATGAGTGTTGTGAACCAGGTATGGCCAACTTATTGGTTAAACTCTGGAATGCTAGCGATGTCAAAGGCCGAATGTTTTCTTGATCCTATAATTTAAAGTGGGTTATGAAATATGATGAAAGCATTCATCACTATCAGCAGCTCATTTTATGTCCCCACTGCTGGGACACGAGCCCTTTCTATGAATGATGTTCAACCACATGGAAAAGGGGTCAATAACCACCACGTGGGCCTAGTGTGGATTGGTAATACGGCTAGGATTAAACGCTTTACGTGCCTTTCAAAGCACAGAGGAGCTTGAGATGATACGTTTTGGTCACCCATCCGATGACCGGCCTTATCGAAAGATGCTTTAGCAATCGCAGACCAAACACGTTAACTACTGAAGGAAAAAAAGTTAAGATGATGGCTGATCTCAAAGAAAGCCTACCTAACTTACGTAGCAGGAATTGAAAAATCGGAATCCTAAAATGTACGTACTAAGAGGTAAGTGAACTTTTATTTTGTAAAATTTAATCTTATCTCGTGATAACTTCACAAGGGATTTGTGGTTTCTGGATTTGCATTTCTGCCTTAAATCAAGATTGTACGTCAACGGAAATCTGGCCTTTATGTTTTGATAGTGAGTCAGTGAGTGGGTCTTAAAGTGTCAAGTGTCACTTTCAAGGAAGGAACCTTACTTTTTATTGTGTTTAGTTAGACATTTGCAGTAGTGGGTACAATGCTTTCTACCAATAGTGTTTTGTAACAATTCCAATTTAGGTTTTTTGTTTATATCTTATGGGTAATAAGCACTTGGGCTTTATCTCACCTGATATTAAGTGATGATAAGGCCAAAAGTGGAAGCGCACTTCAGCCGGACTCCTCAAATACAGAGGCACTGGTTACCTTATCTCTAGCTGCCGGAACATAACAATGCTATAAACATTGATGTTATGGCGACATATACAGAGTGCGGCGATTCTTTACGCCGAACCAGATGTGCCTTTTGTACAAGAAACAGGTACGGTCTTGCGTGGAGTATTGCTCGGGCATCTGGGACGGTTCCGCAAAGTACCTACCTTCTCGATGTCTTGGGCAGATTGCAGCGTCGTGCTGAACGCATTATCGGCATGCAGAAGTGGCAAATACTCTTGAATCTCTGCAATTGCGTTGAGATGTTGCGTCACTCAGCGTGTTTTACCGCTTATACCATGACGAGTGCCCTGAAGAGCTGTCACTGTCTCAAACACACACACACACACACATTGAATAGATTTAATAATCGTTATATTACAGTACATGTTAGATTTTTATTCATAGTAGTAGGTCGTTGCGCAGTACGAAAGCTTGATTAATCGCTTATTTTTATAGCTTTCATCGGTTGTGTGGGATATATTACTTTGTTATGTAATACTAAGTATATCAATCAATAAGTAAAAACCAAAAATTTTAAAAATTACAATTATTAAAGAATATGAGACATTCCCAACATTTGAGATTTTGTTTTTCATTTTCTAAGAAATAAACGATTTGATTTGATTGATGTGATTGCTTTGATAACGTGTGATACGGTGTGTGTAGCCATCAAGAAACAAGGTGCCCCCCTATCGAACTGGGGTGCAACATAGAGGTCACTGATTATTATATGTATGCATTATATTGTATTTGATAAAGTTGTCATCTAATACCGCGTATCGCGGATACACTCTACATACCAAGTAGTAGGTAAGTAGGTACTAGACGACTAATACATACTACAATTTAAAAATTTTCAACCCCGTTTGAGAACGGGAATAAAGAATAGCTCTTATAGAATAGCTCATAAAGAATAGGAGGCATTCCCAATGTTTGAGAATTTGTTTTTCATTTTCTAAGAAATAAACGGTTTGATTTGATTGATGTGATTGATTTGATAACGTGTGATACGGTGTGTGTAGCCATCAAGAAACAAGGTGCCTCCCCATCGAAGTGCTTCGGAAGGCACGTAAAGCCGTTGGTCCCGGCTGCATTAGCAGTCGTTAACAACCACCAATCTGCACTGGGCCCGCGTGGTGGTTTATGTGGTGGTTTATCTTTATGAGCTCTTATAGAATAGCTCATAAAGAATAGGAGGCATTCCCAATGTTTGAGATTTTGTTTTTCATTTTCTAAGAAATAAACGGTTTGATTTGATTGATGTGATTGATTTGATAACGTGTGATACGGTGTGTGTAGCCATCAAGAAACAAGGTGCCTCCCCATCGAAGTGGGGTGCAACATAGAGGTCAGTGATTATTATATTTATGCATTATAATGTATTTGATAAAGTTGTCATCTAATACCGCGTATCACGGATACACTCTACATACCAAGTAGTAAGTACTAGATGACTAAACTAGTAATATTATACATTCTTCTTCTTCATCTTCCTGTCTTGGTCCAAAGTTACTAGTCGTCACCTGTACAGTAACATTAGATTAAGTAGGTATAAAATTAATTTCACAGTTGTTTTTGTAGACCGACGACCTCCTTGGTCGAGTGGTTTGTACACCGGTTTTCATGGAGTCGCCATCTCTGAGGTCCCGGGTTCGATCCCCGGTCGGGTCAATTTAGAGATTATTGTTTTTCTAAATTGTCTCGGGTCTGGGTGTTTACTATTATAATAAGTATGTATTTAAGTATTTTAAATATGTTTATCCGTTGTCTAGTAACCATTTAACGAGTTTCATAACGAAGCTTCTCTTGGGCTAGATAATTGGTGTGGGTGTAGGAAAGTTTATTTATTTATTTATTTATATCATGGGGTGCGGGTTCGAATCCCGCACGTCGAATTTATTTTCGTCGAATTTATAAGTTGTCTATGAACCACCTCATTACTCAAACGAAAGTTTTTTAAAGCAGCAAAGTTATGCTAAATGAAGTAAGCTCAACCCTAGAGGCCAAGAAACAAATGTGCCTCTCCAACAAAACAAATTAAGACAATTTCAAATTAACAGAGACTGCAAAGTCTGAAATATGTGCACCGAGAATCCAAGCCACATAACGTTCTTGAATTGTAGAAACTCAAACAACTTCCAACCTAACTGCTTGGAAGACAGGTATTACAATGGCGTACTTACCCGACGTCTTGTCTTAAATTGCCACATGCAAGAAAAGTTCCTTTAAAAATTCTTAAATAATCGTGAATGACAAAGATTTTTTGCAAAGAGTTTTTACGCTGTGACAAATAGTGGTGTGGAACGCGCGACTTCACGGATGACTCTCCAGGTTTGAAGGGGCCCTTTTGCCTGGGGCTGAGGCCCCTTAGCCCCCTCCTCGTCCCTAATGAGTCGCCGGTGCACTAGAGCTGTAGGTCGTGATAAAACTTGCCAGTCCCCTAGCACTACACGGTTACTCCGCGCGGAAACGACCGGGTAGGATTTTCTTTGCTTTGTTTTCTATGTGGGGCGATTCGAATGGGGACATATCTATAAAGTAGGCACGACACTATTAAGCTATTTGTACCTTAGATAAAAAATGGGGGCACTTTAATTATGTAAATAGTGTATTTTGTACTCAATAAAATAATGACGTAATATTGTATATTATAAGGCTACTTAAGGCCTATGTCCAGCACTGAATTAATATAGACTGATGATGATGATGATAATGATGGCTACTTTTAATTATATCAACCGCTTTTGGCTGAGATGATGAAGAGAAGTCGTAGGGTTCGATTCCCCGCCAGTGTTATATTTTACTGTACTCGGTTTACTTGGTGGTGGGGCCTACTCATAGTGCACTAGCTACCACCATCTTATCTTTGTCTGTCGCCAAAATATAGATGTTAGTAGGATTGTTATTTTCTGACAGTTAAGAGATAAAATCATCATCATCATCATCATCAGCTCATTTTATGTCCCCACTGCTGGGGCACGAGCCTTCCCTATGGATGGAAAGGGAGAACGGGCCATAAACCACCACGCGGGCCCAGTGCAGATTGGTGGTTGTTAACGACTGCTAATGCAGCCGGGACCAACGGCTTTACGTGCCTTCCGAAGCACAGAGGAGCTCGAGATGATAAATTTTTGGTCACAAATCCGATGACCGGCTTTTGCGAAAGTTGCTCAACCTCAGCACTCGCAGACCGGGCGCGTTAACCTCTGCGCCATCGAGCTCCTCAAAATGATAACTTGAATTGATAAATTCTATGTTTTATGCCTTACTATGTTTAGTATTCTCGTCACTTACTATCTGATGAGATAAGGGTTATACGCTCCGTTGTAGTGTAAAAACAGAGATAAGACCATTTGCATGTAATATAATAGTGAAACATTTTTCGGAATACCTCTCGAGAATATATTCGAGAAGAGTAAAAATGGCCGCTGGGGCGGAACAGCCCTCGATAGGCGACCGCGCACCAGAAAACACAGTGTCGGCAGGCCTCCAACAAGGTGGACCGACGATCTGGTGAAGGTTGCGGGTAGCCGCTTGTTGCGAGCAGCACAAAACCAGCCGTTGTGGAAATCCCTGTGCCTTTGTCCAGCAGTGGACGCCTGGGTCAAAGACCGTTGGTCTTACCACTAGACCACACATACGACTAGGATTTGTAGTAATTGACATAGAGTGATGTCATTAGTCTTATAATTTTTTATCGCCAGCTCGAGATGCAAAGTATAATTAAAACATTGAAAATTATACTTGCGACCTCAAAAGGTACATTGTCAAGCATCTTTTATTTTTATCTCATCGTGGGAGGGCAGAGACAAAAGGCCGATTTATTTATTCATAAATTTATCGCTTCTCAGATCTGAACGGAGATAGTACTGTCCATTCATTGGACCCTCGTGTGTTTATAATGCATGCTTTTATAATGAGGCTCCTGAAATTGATATTTATAATAATTATTTTTATTATTAGTCCATAGGTATCTCAGTTTTAAGCTAGTAGCATAAAAAATGTATAACCTTCATTTAAATTATCAAAAATCCATAAACCAATAGTTTGGACTCTCTAGCCTTCCTCCATACACACGGGCCTTTTACTCCCATAATAAAAAGAGATATCTCATCATCAGTTCATTTTATGTCCCCACTTCTGGGGCACGAGGATGCATAGGGAGAATGGGTTATAAACCACCATGCGGGTCCAGTGCGGACGGTGGTTGTTAACGACTGCTAATTCAGCCAGGACCAACGGCTTTACTTTGCTTTATAATAACCCATCCAGCCTGACCGGCCAGATGACCGGCCTTTGTGAAAGTTGCTTAACCTGAGCACCTGCAAGCCGGGCAAAAGTGGAAGCGCACTTCACCCGGACTCCTCAAATACAGAGGCGTATATATAACCACTGCGACATCGAGCTCCTCAATTAAAACAAAATATTCGAAGATTACCTGGCGGATCACGATGCAATAATGCGCAAAGGTGGCCATTATTTTAAAAGATCATTTTCATTTTTTCTTTATAAATACCTACTTAATTAGACACTGGCTCAGCAATCCGTAAGATTAGCCTTCGACACATGCGACGTTTCTTTTTTCTCTTAATCATACCATAGAGTTTTTAAAGCAGTTTTCTCAATTCAAAACCAATGAACAACAATACAACAAAAGAGCGTCTCGATACCAATCGGTACAGTGTCGCACTAAACCAGATGTTTTGTTGATGATACTTGATTATACGCGTCTCATTTCTATCACAATGAAGTCGTAGGTGTCGATAGATATCAAAGTGAGATTGCGGGGGCGAAATCAAAGTCATTGTTACTGCTGAAAGGTTAATAACCTCTCTCAATATTAGCTTTATTAAAGAAGCCAATATCTCCAGATTGCCTCGTTAGGATTATTGGAATGACGCGAATGCTTTCAAAATCACTAACAAAGATAATAGTTTGAACCTTTTCTTTTTTTCAAGGTATTGAATGTACGTTTGTTAGGGTAAACAAAGTTTATTTTGAAAGGTCTTTTTCATTAAATCGATTATACCAATATAATGACTGGGGTCCAATTTAGAAATTCATTTATATAAAAATACCAACAAAGTAAACGATTAAGTAGGTACTTATCATCTAAAGGTCGGGTATTTATAATAACTACAAAGGCAAACTAAGACACTGTATTATATCGTCTTCTAGTTCTATACAATTTAAGAATAAGATAAGATAAGATAAATTTATTGCTGTATAAAACTTAGCCCAGATAAAAAAAAAACTTAAGCTATATCACTATAATTTACGGGTTTCCATGGAAATCTACAACGGCTGTGTAATACGAAAATATTCCTAGTATTGTTATCATTACATCACGCTACGTATTGTATTCGTTACATAATCTGAATTTTTTGTTATTTTGTGATAACAAGAGAGAGAAGAAGAGAAAATGAGTATATTATCAGAATTTTCAGTTTCTGCGAGAATTGGGAATAATTCTTGCTTTTAGTTCAAATGCCAAATAGTAGATCTGTGTTTTAGTAAATGTACTTAATTAGTAAATAGCGTCTTATTATAGTAAATAAATAATAAATTATATTCTTAGGCGTTAAGTCAAAAGGAAGCTTCAAATTGAGTCACAATAAATATTGTTGAAGATATTGTCGGACTGCCTGCGTTATTGTGAAAGAAAAGTATGAGTGTGTGTGAGTGCGTGTGTAGTTTTCTGTAACTTATGTCTATTACTATTATATATGCGAATATTTTTATAATTTGATCAAATTTTATTTTATTATTGCTAAGTAGTGTCATATGAGACTACCTACTGTAAGGCTCGTAATTTGTTTTTTAAATTGTATTTAATAATTGTTGTTGTAATCTTAGATTGTAAAATGTGTAATCTTTAATTAATGTAATTGTTTTTTTTATACCGTTTTAATTAAAGTAAAAAATAAATAAAATAGATAAATAAATTGTCTCCGACTCCTTTATTCGGCGACAACCTTCGTAGCCGAGTAGCTTGCACGCTGGAATTTGGGCAGCGCTAACTCTGAGGTCGATTCCCGGTCGGGTCTATGTCGAAAACGAACTTTACGATATTGTGTCGGGTCTGGTTGTTTGTGGTACCGTAGTTTTTGATTTCCATAAAAAAACGAATGTTTTAGCTACTTACCTCGGGATCAGGACAATGTATAAATATATTTCGTTTATGCCAAACTGGCCCATAACGGTCAGTTTTATTACCTTTAAATAGGTGAAATATACGAGTAGTAGGTATGTACCTACTTATTAAACGAAACTAATAAAAACAAAAATTTACTACAACAAACTTTATAGCTAATCTGATCTGATACGTTCTGAGACTTGCTTATTAAAGTATTTTAACGAAACGGGTCTACTAGACTACCTAGGTACCTAGTAGTGAAAAAATCATCTCCCAGAATATTATCACATCGTCATTTTGGAGAACTTACTTATATCTACCAATAGTCAGAGATGCAGCACTAATTCAGTAACCACGTCTTAAATCGTAAACGGTCTTTAACTGAGTTCGTATTCAAGAGTCGTTAACCCTCCGATGGTGACGAGAATAAGGCTTTCATCGTTGCTGATGCCGTTGGTTGATACGAGGCAATTCTAATGAGACTCTCACCAAAATCTTTTTTACTTTGTAGCAATATTTTAAACAGACAAGATTTTACTCAATAAATTTGGTATAGGTATTCGTCTATTTTAATTGATTACCTACTTTCTTTATAAAAAATAGTAAAACAAAGATATTTTTAAAAAGTTACATTTAACTGCATCTCATTATAATTAATTGAAAGTAAACATTGGATCCGCTTTTTCTTATTTCTTTGAAATTATGATTTTGATTTTGAATTATGAAAATTAATACACGTTTAATTCATGAAAACATAAACTCTGCAGTAGTGGTACAGTTGCATGACGGTAGTAGTGAGCAAATTTTTTATTAACAACGCCTATCCTAAATTAAAAATATACATTTTTAGTTTTCTTAAAACTCGGTACCCATACGCACTTACCACACCAGTCACCATTTTCGGGTTGACCGCGACCGTGTCGACACATCCCCCGTACGTAATTGAGATGTTTTACACGAAAGGATGTGATTATTGCCGAACATAAAACTCCTTATTATTTCGGTTAACCCTCTTTGGAACTTTAAAAATAGCGATCGTCTCGAAATGCTCTTGCTTATGCTGTTGCACGCTTTTGTGTCAATTTGTTTGACGCTAACAGCCGGTTGCACCAAAATTGATATACATTTACAAATTCATTTTTAAGTTTTACTTATACTATTCCGTTACTTTCACGAATTCGTAAATGTACGTTGCACCAACAAAATACGAGTAAAAGTATCAGTAAAATTACTTGCTACACAAATAGAGCGTTCATTTTACCAGTTTACCTCAGTAGTTTTTTACTACCATGGTAGTTTTTTAACCGACTTCAAAAAAGGAGGAGGTTTCTCAATACGACTCGTATATATATTTTTTTTTTATGTGTTCGCGGATAACTTCGTCGTTTATGAACCGATTTTGAGGTTTTTTTTTGTTGGTATGGAGATATCCCAAGGGTGGTACCATAATAAGGAAATCAGTATCTGATGATGGCATCCCAGTGAAATCGAGGGGAACCTTCGAAAATTGTAGTAGCGACTAGTGCGCTTATTAATGTTTTCATTAAATATTTTAAAGCACTACTATTTAATGAAGGTCTGGAGTCGATCTAATGATGGAGCTGAAAGACAGTCGGGGGAACTCCTCAACGATTTACAGCAATTACATGGTGTTTGGGCTTGATTAATTTGTATTGATGAGAACTTTACACCTAGATGGGTTGTGACTGTCATTAGGGGTCTGATGATGAAGACGAAGGTCAGTCAAGGGAACTCCTCAACGTTATACAGTAGCTACCTTGTGTTTGGTTTTAATTCATTTCTATTGATAAGAACTTTGCACCCCTATATGGGTTATAAGTGCCATTACAGGTCTGATGATGGAGACCATAGACTGTCGAGGAAATTCCTCAACGATTTGCAGCAGTTACCTTTTGTTGGGCTTACTTCATACGGTTAAAAATAATACCTAATTAAGATTTAAGTTTTTCATAGGAATACCACTACCTACTAGGCGGTCGTTTCCTCATCCAAGAAGTATCCTTGTTAGGTCTACGTCTACCTATCACTAAAAATCGTATAATAAAACAATTTTTAACAAAAAAAAACCGACTTCAAAAACAAAAACAAAAAGTAAAAACAGCTCTAAAAAGCAATAAATATTATTGAAATCTTATTATTAATTACCTAGATACGCATGTCAGTTTAAAAAAATGTCTACTGAAGTCGGGTGGTTGGTGGTCAGAGCTTGTAGAAGATATTATAGTGATTTATTCTCTCAGAGCACGTTTCTTTAAATAAATAGAGCGTTTTCTAACCTCCAACACGAATTGCAAATAGGAACGAACTGTCATAATCTTATACTTTTACGTTATGAGCAAGGTTTGAGCTACGTAAAAAGTAACCGTATAATGTAACCGTAAAACGTATCGCAAAGCGTGGTACAACAACTTTTTACATTATACGTTTAATTTTTACGTTACTTTTTACGAATTCGTGAGATTAAAGTTTTGGTGCAACCGGCTGTAACTCTCTTGAAACGAATTATAAGTTACATATATTATTATACTTTCATCCCATGCAGCGAGGTAACTATACCAATAAGTTGTAGTTGCTTTTTTATATTTTACGGGTAACCGACCGATGGTCTTAAGCCCTAGACCACAAAGGCAGTCAGAATATAGTAAAGTATAGTGTATATACTCGTAGTATAGTATAGGAATAGGAAAGTATGGAAAACATAAATAAAAAAATACTTAGGTATATTTTAAGTAACCTCACTCTCAGTAGCATTTTTTAAGTTATCTGATTTATACGGAAGAGCCCGGTAAAAAAAATAGTTGTTGTTTAAAAAAAAAAACAATATTCTTAAATCTACTTATCTAGTGAAGCTGTATGTCTTCCCTATCGGTGATTCTCATTGTTTAAATACAGACATGGACACCCTATCATCTATTGTTTCTTCTGTGATCTGTGATGTAACAGACTAAAACCCCCTACAAGTTTTTAAAAGGAAGTAAGGTATACTAATTAATACTACCTATTTACTCAAAATAATGTTTTATAAATATAACAAATTTTAATTTTCTCAACCAATCTCCTGTTATACAGATACCCGTGTGAGCAAAATCCACTGGCGGACTTTAAAACTAATTATATTCCCAAAGGAAATTTAACACCTCGCACGCACATAAACATCTTATCAGCCCTATAAAACTCTTGGTAATTGACTATATCGACGCTGTCAAATTAATAGCGACTTAGAGATATTTTTTATCACCTACTAAAATCAGTCTTGGAAAATGTCCAGAATATTACACTCATTAGTTGATCAAACGAGTTGATATCAGAAACCATAAGGAAGCCGGCACACCACGTTGTATGGTGTCTCTTTGAAATGAAAACTCCTTTTGAAATATGACTTATTGAGCATTGGTACAGGAATAATATGTTACGGGATGTGTTGTTTTACAAATACAAAAAATACAAATAAATTTATTCGATAAATGCTTACTTAAAAATACAGTGGAATATAGTGTTACCTAAATATAAGCATAATTTTCAAGGAGGCTGAGATTTTCTATGACCCCACACTAGGCACTGACTGACCTGTGGCGGTCAAGTAAGACGTTTTCAAAAGTTAAACGGGTGCCAGCAGTAATTAATAAAATAAAAAATAAAAATAGAGTTATAAATTGTTAATTAATGGAATCAGGCGTTATTTTGTATCGGGTATCGGTGTTGGTGTGCATTTTCGCTTGCAAAAAGTATGCACATGCAGGAGAAACAATGCGTGTTTCTCCTGCATGTGCATACTTTTTGCGGGCGGGAGGGCGGTGCATGCGTACTGCATCCAAGCTGTATAAACGAGTGAGTTAGCGGAATTAACACTACATATTATTTAAATTACATTTTTTTGTTATAAATTGTTGTAAAAGGTGCATCACATTCGCATACATCTACTAACTAACTGATTTAACTCTTATTTTTAGTACTGATGGAGAAAAAAGCACGGTCATCATGTAGTGATGTACGGGTCCTGAGACATGGGTAGTGAGACATGATGGAGGAAGCTTTGCAGAGGCTCTTTTAGCCATAGCTCGATGTTAATCCATAGGAGAAGAATGACTGAAGCGTTCTATGGACGCATGTTTTGCATGGCGTCTGGTTGGTGAGGTGTGGAAACAGGGTGGGGAGGCCTTGCCCAAGAGTGGGACAGTTATGGCTGATATAATAAAATCATAATATAGTAAGTATGAATCCAAGTCAGCTGCAGTTAGGTTGTGGCACAGTCAAATCAAGGTGCAGCAATGCAAATCCTCTTGGTATTAATCGTACCTAATGGTAAATAGCGATAAAGTCGTAGGTAAAGCACACTTCTTCCGGAATCTTAAAGAACTAAGAAACGGGTTATCTTAACTCGAACTGTCGATGTACAAAAATGCTACTTACATTGTTGGTTGTCGACGACCTCCTTGGTCGAGTGGTATGTACACCGGTTTTCATGGTGTCGCCATCTCTGAGGTCCCGGGTTCGATCCCGGTCGGGTCAATTTAGAAATTATTGTTTTTCTAAATTGTCTCGGGTCTGGGTGTTTTCTATGTATAATAAGTATGTTTTTTAAGCGTTTTAAGTATGTTTATCCGTTGTCTAGTAACCATTTAACGAGTTTCATAACGAAGTTTCTCTTGGGCTAGATAATTGGTGTGGGTGTAGGAAAGTTTACTTTAGTTTTAGTATAGTTTGTTATGACATTAACGGTTAGTCCGTTATTGATATAAGTGTCCGTTATAAGATAGTATTAGTTAAAGAGTCTGGCTTAAAACAAGCCTGAATACAAAGAGAGCGATTAATGATACAAACGCCTCTGTGGCCGAGTGGTAAAGCGCTCGGTCCGTTACTCGAAGGTCCCGGGTTCAATTCCCGGACGGGCAAAGTGTGTTTCGGTTTTTTCGATGCATAGCCCGGGTTTGTGATCACCAACTCGCATTTGGCAAGCGTGGTGATTAAGCCATTACCCATCAATTGCAGTGATGACTTGATTGAAATGATAGAGGCCTTAGCCCACCAGTGGGACAGTTGTAGGCTATTTACTCACTCCCCGCTGGTTATCGAACCCGGAACCTCTGATACTGGTGGTGTAACCACTATACTAGTGTGTTATGTCACCGTTAAGTGACAATAAGGCCAAAGATGGAACCTTCATCACAAACCTTCAACTAACGATTAGTATCTCGTCAACTTACTTCTTACTGCCAGAGCATAATAATTCTTCTGACATTGATGTATGAGTCGATTTGGAGCTTTAAGTCATATTGTTGTGACCTTACCACCATGAAACAGAGTAGGTTCATTTGTTTTGATATCACTTTAAGCTGAGTTATGAAATAATAACAAGGTCAAAAGCACCATACAGCAAAAACCGGTATATTTTCTAAAATCACGAAAGGAGATCGATGGCGCAGTGCGATTGCTAAGATTAAGCAATTTTCGCGAAATCCGGTCATCGGATGGGTGAACAAAAATGTATCATCTCGAGTCTGTTCTTCCATGCTCCGGAAGGCACGTAAAGCCGTTGGTCCCGGCTGCATTAGCAGTCGTTAACATCCACCAACCCGCACTGGGCCCGCGTTGGTGTATGGCCCGTTCTCCCTATCCATCCAGAAGGAAGGCTGGTGATGTAGACTTACGAACCGAAGGCTTATGAAGTTCATAAAAGCTATTTGTAGCCTAAATTGAACAAATGATTTTGAATTTAGATTTTTTTCTGATGATAAACATGAAAGATTTATATTAAGTCAGATTTAAGTGCGCTTTCTATTCACATTTCGATCACGTTGTAAAGAATTTGTATAGCAATTAAGGCAGTACCTCTTTGCAATGTTGCTCCATCATTAAAATCAAGTCATCGCTACAAAATGTTTATATAATTTTTAACGCAAATTTTGTTGCGAACAAATAACAAAAATACAAATGTTGAAAAAATTTCCACGAACAGGATTTGAACCTGCACCCTTCTGACATACCGGGTCAGGTGCTCTCCAATTGAGCTATCGTGGTTCTAACCAGCCCGCTGAAATTATTCAACACTATTTACTTTTTACTTTGAAAGCCAAAGGCGCCCATTCAATGTCAATAACTACCGTCATTAACATCCGATCATAATATTTTTACAATAACTAAAGATCAGTTAAGAAGTAGGCAAGCTATTTATACATGTTTATATATTTTTTGACGCAAATTTTGGTGCGAACAAATTACAAAAACACAAATGTTGAAAAAAATTCCACGAACAGGATTTGCTCGTGATTTGATTTCATCGCTACAATTTATGGGTATCGGTATAATCACCACGTTTGTACAACTAGGTCTATTAATGGGATAATCTGAAATCGCTTTGCCCAACCTACGAATTGAACCCAGAACCTCCAGTTATCGAGCTAAGCGCTTAGCTCACAGTATAAAGAACTTAGCTAGCTTAGCTACTCCCACTCAGGCGTTGTTGTATGAAAAAAGACAAAAACATAAAATTTTATTAAACCCTTTCCCAGTAGCATGAGTAGCGTACAGAATTTTAAAATGTATTCTTTGATATTTTGGACTGTAAACGAGATAACTGTCAACTAAAAAACTTAATTGAAAAGTTGAATAAAAAAATGAACATTAAAAATAGATTCTATTTTAAGAACGAATAAAAAATGTGTACACAAATCCTGTATTGTTGATCCGTCGTTAATCAAATATTGAAACTGATCAAATTGCATCGCATTTTTTCAGAATCATACCTATGCGCACTGTATGGATCGCTCTTGATCCGGTTTAAGTCGTATTTGCGCTGTAGACAGATGACAGTGAGTGATTGTATAAAAGCTCTAATTATCATTAATTAATGTTGAATTCATAATAAAACGATAATTTGTTTAACAGAAACAACTAGCCACCATCGTATACGAATTTTAAGCTCTCGTGACTACAGACAGACCCTGGAAAGGGTTCCAAACTTCTGGATAAAATTATAATAAAGAAATGAAGCGCAAGCATATTCGTAAAAGTTGTTTTATCTATGCTATCTATATTATATAATATTATAATATTATGAAGAGTTTGTTTGTTTGAACGCGCTAATCTCAGGAACTACTGGTTCAAATTGAAAAAATATTTTTGTGTTTGATAGTCCATTTATTGAGGAAGGCTATATAACATCACGCTGCGACCAATAACAGCGAAGAATCAGTGAAAAATGTTGCAAAAACGGGAACAAGAGCCTAAAAAATTAAAAATGCTGCCGAAAGTCACTATTCCACGCGGACGAAGTTGCGAGCACAGCTAGTAATATTATAAAGCTGAAGAGTTTGTTTGTTTGGTTGAACGTGCTATTCTCAGGAACTACTGGTGCGAATTGAAAAATATTTTTTGTGTTGAATAGTCCATTTATTGAGGAAAGCTATAGGCTATATTACATCACGCTATGACTAATAGAACGCGGGTGAAACCGCGGGGCACAGCTAGTTAAAAATAAAGATTTAAGTCACTGTAAATATTCTACAGGATGCTGAGCGTGAGTTTTATTTACCATTCAATGACTTGATGAAAATGAGAATTTGTATGGCATCGAAGCAGCGCCTTCAAATGATTAGAAAGAGGATAGTTTTAATTTTGACATACCAGTGGCGGTAGCCAAAATAACATTAAGAAAACTATAGCGAAGCGAATAAAATGTATGGAATTGACATAAGATTGACCACGTGATTTAGCGCGGCTTATGTCAATCCCATACATTTTATTATTTTCGAACTTCGCTATCGTTTTCTTAATGTTACTTTGGCTAAGCCTACTGTTCTCGTTTTTGTTAACGTAATCGAATGACAAATTGGCATTAGGTCTGGTGACAAACAAGACGTGTTTCAATTTTGTCATAAAATTGGTTCTTTCGTTAACGTGATAAAAACTCGCACTCACCACCGCCAACGAAAATAAAATTGCTTCTATATTGGAAATAGAGTAAGCCGTATGCACTATGCATCATAGTCGTGTACATTGGGCAAAGAATATTGCAGCAGTGAGTGATTGTGTGTGCGAAGCCAGGTATAGGGATATGTTTACAAAAAAAAACATAAACATCAATTTGTCTGTATCTGTATTTTTTTTTTGTGTGCAAATAAAGTTTAGTATTATTATTATACTCTTTATTCATTTTTTTCCTTAAAACTAGATTTTTACAATATTTTAATATAAAAGCAATAAAACATTATAAAAACATAATCCTAGAGTACCGCCAGCAGCGAGGCAGGGCCCAAACTACCGGTGGTCAGGGCTGCAGAGTGAGGAACCTCCTGACAATACGTGCCGTGTCAAGGATTACTGCCTTTTTTTTTTTTTATTATTATTATTATAAACTTCAATTCCATAACATAAAAAAAATGTTATTGGACAGTGTTCCCGTGGGTGAGGTATGTGTGCAGGTTTCCATGGCGATGAAAAATAACGACTGCGTCTTTATAAGTGATGTTGTATATTTACAGCGACTACATTATAACTGACTTATTATCTAGAACTTACAAGGCTATTTATACAATAATAACTGTGTAGATGTTGGAGGGAGGATGCCGTGTCTTTTCTTAATCAGATCTACACGCGATTGGGAATGCGTTTACAAACTCTTTTACCATACGTGAGGATAAGAAATAAGAAATTATGAGCGACCGCAGGCCGCCACAGACAGCATCACGTACATTGTTCTGATAAGTAGCTATAAGCTCTCGTAACCACCCAGACCCGACACAATAACGAAAAGTTCGTTTTTGACATTGACCCGACCGGGAATCGAACTCAGAGATAGCGCCGCCCAAAGTGCGGCGTGCAAGCCACTCGGCTACGGAGGTCGTCAAATAATACTTTATATAAAATATGGAAATTATGTATTATGTGACTGACACTATTAAAATCGTGGATAACCTTTATTGGCTTCAAAAGCGCAAAATTTTTAACTAATCCAATTAATGTTAACTGATGCTGTCCATTATTAAATAATTTGTAACACTTTCGCCGATTTTACCTTTGGAAACGGCGTGTGTTTTGCTAAAATCCATAGTACTTACCGTTGCCATTCATTGTATAATAATTATTTAATAGAACTACATTTTATTAAACTATTAACTATGAAATACAATATATAAATATGAACAAAAACCTTAACTCATGATTGTAAACAAACAACTAGGTGACAGTTCCGTTTTTGACAGCTATTCCGTTCGGGAACCGAACGTCTACGTTTCGTTCAGCAATTTCTTTACAAAGGTTGCTTTGATAAATTTTAATATAGGGATTATAAATTATATAATTAAATAAATTATTGACGAGGAAAGCACATACAAATACACGGTGGTTTTCTTGTATTATTTACAAATACATTTACTTGAAATGTATTTGTGGTAGAGTGAAACCTTAGGCTGTTTGTTCCATTCGTGTCTATGTTTCTTTTTGTAAATCGTCAGCTCTATGGGACATTTTTTTAATTCGTGGGAGGGAGTTCTAGAACGTACTACTGTTCGATTTTGAAAATGAAATAAAAGGGTGAAAAAGTGGTTAACGTACTCTTTTGATCACCACCGCATCAACTAGTCGGTTCTCAGCTTTTAGTTATTGAAATTGTGAATTTACATATTCAACTACCCCAACCTACGGGTAAGTGTTCTTTCGTCATAGTGTTTTCGCTTAGATTTGCTGGATTTGGATAATTCTGTTTTACTGTTAAAATTATTATTTGCGACCTACAATGGTTGAGAAATGTAGTTTATTATTATTGTACATTTACTTTTATTATGTAGGAATCCCTAACGGTTCTTAATTTTCATTAAATTTCATTTGTCCGAGTAGCCGTTTACTATGGTGTCGGTTACCTACCTTCATAAATATTATAATTAACATTTATTAGTAAATGTTATTTCTTTGGGAGTTTTTATTAGTCTATTAAGGTTTAATTAACCACAGATGTTGTCTCTCTACTAAATGACTTTCATTAGATTCTCTAAACCTAATGTAGTTCTTTTTGTGTTGCAATTGCTTAACCGTTAGTGGTCAATAGGAGGCCGGTTCAATTGTAGCAGCTTGTACCTTTTCTCCGGACCGCATAGCGGCCGGACTTACTGAACATCTGTTCATTCTTTTTATGTATTACAGGGTTCCCTCTACCGGGTACATAACCCTGGTCTGGTGATAACCGTCGGCGTCTCCGGAGGCAGCTCACTATACGCGCCTACCTGCCTGCACCTCCGGAGGCAGCTACTACTGCGGTCCAGCCTTGGTTCCGGTATCTACTGGCGCAGTCTACGGCCCGGGTCTAGGCTGACCTAGAAGCCGAACTGCGCACTCGAGACTTAAGCCCCTAGAAGCTAAGTCCTCTTCTCTAATCTGAGCGACATCACTGAATTGTATGCGGCCGACGTTACCCACCCCTGGGAATAAACTCTTGTAAAGTTTTTACTCTTTTATTTCTATACCTGAACCTGGGGTGGACTAAACACCTTGGCGTTTCAAATTAAAATTTAACTAATGCCCATTAATGAAATGGTTTCATTAATGGTCATTAGTTATTTTAACATTTAATTTCACATTTCTTCAAAACATAATCCGTTTTTTTATTTGACTTTATCATGAATTTTTGTAACCAAAATCAGTTGATGGATCAAAGTTTGTTTAGTTGAAACGATTTTTACCACACTTTTTATTTCTATTTGATTGATTATTCATTATCTATTTTAGCTTTTTTCATATTTATTATCTTAATATTTACTTTCAGATAAGGTGTAGCGATTTTAAATGGCATAAAGGCGAAAGCTTCACGGTCCAGGTAGGTAGCAAAACAGAAATAAATGCACTTACACATTCGCATAAGTGCAATCCGCTTAAATGCAAGAACATTGTTAACACATTAACTCCGTAATGGGTGGGTTTATTTTTAGTTTTATTTTCAAAGACTCCACAAATGGCACGCGTCTCTTTTGGCTGCGTTTACACCGAAATACAATACATCAATGTTTTAACGGTCTGCTGAGCTACATAACAATTATAGAAATTGTATTGTTGTAATCATTGAACTGAGAAAATGTTGAATTAGTAAGTGTATTTTCCAATAAGCTTGCCGACGAGGCAAGCTTATTGGTTGCCTATAAGCTTATTGGGACCCGTTAGATTGTGGTTTGTATGAGCAAGAAACATTTATCTACGTTCTTCATTAATTCATTTAAAGTAACGCGTTAGTCTTCAAACATAGAAATTGGATGATGATAAAAGTTTTAGAATTTGATTCTAAGTCCACTCTACTTCATTTCACTTTTTGTATTCTGGTCAACAAAGTTTTGAAGGTTTTGAATAGAATAAAAGTTTTATTTTGTATTTTTATTAGAGATAGGGATTTCATTACAATAAATCATCAAATGTGGAAGATAGGCGAATAGAAAAATATTAAAGTTTCATAATTAGTAAAACAAGGCGTCTAAAAGAAAATAAGCCACCCAACTCATGGCATTTTACATTTTGTAGTGACCAAATGTTACGGCACGGTGTGAACGCAGTCTCGTTAAGGGGCTAGATGTTTTTGCTTTCCGGCTGGTAGCATATTGGTGAGGCCACGTGACCGCCACGTGTTATCGTATATCCCCTTATCCCGGACTGAAATGCACAACGGAGCGCCAGGATGAATCTGTGATTGGATTACCCCACCCTCCTCTATCTTTCCCAAAATAGTGAGCAAGTCTTAAACTTATAATGGCTGCTTTATTGTTCAACTACTTGAGAGTTTTATTTTGTCTCCACGGCACGTTCTAGTTTTAATGGTTATTGCTGGAATTTTTAGGGATGAGTGCCAGAAGCGCAACCGTATTCAACATAAAAACAAAAATACTGGAATTAAATAAAAAACTATTGCAAACGAAAACACCAAAAGAAAAACACGAGGTATAAGCTCAACCTGCAAGATTCACTTTTGCAAGGACGTATCTGCCCAGGAATATAATTTTTTTGTAATGGGGAAATTTATTTAATGGTTATATTAATTATTAAATGTACTAAGACTTTTTCATTTCTATCGGCTCGTCTATATATTCATCAGCCTATAAACAAACCACTGTTGGGCTCAAGCCTTCCCACATGAACATTGAAAAATAGTACATCAATGGGCAGATTGGATCATACACAAAATGGCTGATAGCAGTTAAAAGAGAAATAAGACAAAGCGAGAATAAAATAATTAAACTCATATTTTGGGACGAAGGAAGCATATTGTTTGGGACGAACCAGGATTTTTTTATGTGGGACGAATCTCAGTGGGGCAAACGAAGTATAAATCGACTTATCTCAGAGGCATGATTTAGGGGTGGCCTATTCCCAGCAGTGGACTGATACGGGCTGGTTATTTAGTTTTTACTGGTAATCATTTGGCTTTTACTTTACCTGATGTCAAGTGACGATAAGTGACGATAAGGCAGAAGTGATGATGAGGCTGTAGGTATCACAACTACGCTGGCCCAACGCGTGTTGGCCGGTTTTAACGACTGGCAATCCTGGCATCTTACATCAACAACTGTTTATTTACATACAAAAATACTATACTATATTGTCTATATCTGTACTACTTCTATTTTCACATTATTTAATTACTTAAATGATTATAACACAAATAATACTCTGTTATGATAAAGACAAGTCATCATCATTTAGTGCCATCTTCATACTGAAGTTTGGAGATCAGTATACAAAATTTACTGCGATCCCATATAACTTGTTTTAATTGGCGATAACTAAGTCCAGTCCACTTTTTGATATCGTCCAGTCATTTGCGTCGCGGACGTCACGAAGCTCTTTTTCCCAAAATTTTGCCTTCGAAATTTTTGATTAGACAAATGCGAGCAAAATATTTGTGTTTCTATAAACACTTATGTTTTTCCCCCTAATATTAAACTTTGTCATAAATAAATATACATAGTGAATATTTCACATTATCGCAGCTTTAAAATTTAAAAAAAAAACATGTTTGAATCACAACATTTAGGCAGAAACTTCCACTTTCGTTTTTACTAATGATTCAAATAAGGAAATCCTGTTAAAAACGCGTGATAGTAAGAATAATTAGATATTTATTAAATCTACAGAGATATCGAGATAAGATAAGACATAACTCTGCGTCAATTCAAGTTGGCAACTTAATAAATAACATCGCTTTTAAAAGGCAATTTAGTTTAAAAGTTGTTTTATACACCTCATAATGATTGAACCACTCTATCTATTAGCACTTATATGTTAGGTAGAGTAATGTAAGTGTATAAAACGTTATAACGTTAGCTTTAGATTCAAAATGTGATATTAATGGTAATATTGAACTAAAGTGATTGATTGGTATTTTTATTATTTTGAATTTTGCATTGAAAATGCAATATGTAAAAAACCGTGTCCGATCGCAAAAAGGTACGTATATATATAAATAACAATAGCAAAAATAATAATAAACAACTATTATTCATGAAAATAAAAGAGTTATCGTAATTTATTTCAAACGCAAGTTTTTTGTACCGAAATTGCTCAAATTACCCCAAAATCTAGCTAATATTATAAATGTGAGCACACTTTCTATCAATGGCGTTGGCACCAAAGGTCCTACCTATCAAAGTGCCGACAAAAATATTGCCATGTAAGTTTTGTCATTAATCAACAAATTTTTTATCGGGGTAAATTCTTTTCACTTATTTTTTTAAAATGATTACGTAAATAGAACTGAATCTCGATACCTAATAAAACCATAACGGATCGGACAGGGTTTTAGTACATATTGTATAAACCTAATTAAAAGATAAAATTTTACTAGAAAATATCAATCAGCCTCAGGAAACGCGAACGGGAATCGAACGCACGACCTTTGGATAACCGGTCCAATACTCTAACCGCTGAGCTACCTAGCTAGGTCGTAGGTTCAATTCCCGTTCTGTCCCTCGTCCTGAGGCTGGTTGATTTTTTCTAGTAAAATTTAATTTAATTTTACAAGTTTTAATTTTACTTATATTTAACTAGCGGTCAGCTCATGTCTTCGTCATCATGATCATGATGTTTAAAAACATATCCTAGAACCTTATTACAGCGCCAGCTACTTGGTTTTATTGTGGATCTATACCATTCCGGGACCCACTCAAATACACAAAAAGTTTCATCAAAATCGGTTCATCCGTTTAGGAGGAGTTCAATGACATACCCACGTACAGACGAATTCAAAATATTAGGATTAATTAATTGCTTCCAGTGGTGGCTTTACCTTCTTATGTTACCTAATTTAACAAGATGAACAAGTAGAACAGAATATTAATAAAAGAACATAAGTACCAAATTTCATTTTAGCGTGATTGCAGAACAAACCAGTACGGTTTAGCTTCTAACTGTTGTTATTTTAAAAGATAAGATTAGAGAGGAGTTCTGGTAACTTACGAAATAATAAAAACATTTTTATTTTATATAAACACTAATTTAGATATAAGACAAACGTTAAAAAGAATTATACTTTTCATACAACGAACTTATCTAAATTATTATTAGAAATGTGACAAATAAAACATAAATCTTGTGTAGTTTACTATAAGTAGACAATTAAGTCTATTTGATGGGGAATAAATTAATAGTTTCTGACTTTCTCCACTTCTATAGAGCAGTTAACAGTGTAGACGAGCGTTTTTAACGCACGTTCATTAACTCGTTCTTTTGTATATTTGCATCCTATTGTGGCTGCTAATAAATACTGTTTTATTAGTTATCTTATTTTATTATCAGTTACAGCGTCTTATTTTTTGCTCACTTTTACGAGCAAAATACTTTTTTTTGTTTTTGTATATTTTACGGGTAAGCACAGTGCCTTGATCTCACCTGTGACCTGATGTATTATTTTATTATTATTATGTACAGTTTACTCGAATACTACACATTAAAATGATAAACGTTATGCGGATATAAGTACTCATGTTGATTCCCTTCAGGTGTTCTTTCAAAACGTTAGACTTAAAGTCAGATAAATAAGAGTAGAGCGGCACAAAATGTTGTATTTTGGTTATTGGTGAGAAATCTGTTTGTTGATTTGAAGATTTAAATATATTCAGAGAGCATTCACGTTCTCACCCAATGGTGCAAAATACAGAATCTGACAATAGTTAACCGTTTCTCGTTCATATGCAATTACTCTGCTGCCGACGCATCAAATATTAATATCTATAATTATTTTTTTATTTCGTCATGAGCGTTACAATCGCCCGTCTGCACGCACACATTATTTTTATACAACTGTCGTAGGCGTGTGACTCTCAACGAATTAGCATAAATCCAGATTTACGATCACCACTTAAGATTGTCGCCTAAAATAGTTTATTATTTTCGAGATTTATCCAATACTGGCTTAGGAATTAGTTATTTGTCTGACTGTCGGTCGATTCTAACTTTTTATCTCATTCAAACAAACGATGATATTATTCTTCGTGCCGAATGGAGGAGAACAATAAATTTGTGATATAATATGACATGACAATTATAAGTTTATGCACATTTACGTTCATTTAAAATGATCGACGGTAATTTAAATATAAATTTTGTCTAATTTATGACCGTAAATTTATTTGAATCATTTTTGGATGTAATAAAGTGTAGGATTAAAAAGCTTCTGTACGTGGTTAAGCAGATTATTTTTCGTATAAATATTATTGATCCGCCATTTATCGGTCGAAAAAGGTGAAGGCCAGAAAAGATCATAATCGCAAAGAAAAATAATGTCTAAGTGCATGGGTACGGTCGACATTAATGTTTAATATTTCAACATTACGTTTGGGGCAGTCTGAAAATTTCCAATCGAACAAATATAAAGATTAGTATCATACATTTTATTTAAAGTAACCTATCACCCATTACTGGGAAATCATCATCATCAGCTTATAAGTAGCAAACTGCTTTCATTAGAAGTTTCACTTCCATTTTCGGATTTATTTCCATCCTCTCTTCTCTTCTCTTTTTAGTCGTTGACTCAATGCTAAGTATCGTGGCTCCTGATTCTGTCAACTAGCTGCCTCTATCGGTTGCTCTCCGTCGCTTGGCGTAATGCGTCGCTGACAGGTATTTCTGGTTCACTAGATATCTGGTCAGACCAGCAGCGTTTGGGACTTTGGTCCTTTTCCATCCCACCATTTCCATCCAACGTGCGTTTATTGTGTAAATGAAAATCTACTTTGTTTCGTTATAAGACGGTACAAGGTACCATAAGTGTCATTAAAACAGTTGCCAACGCTAATTCGAATTACAAAATCTCCACAAAACCACAACGTCTTACCTACAACCATTATACGTGTTCAACATTTCACCAATGTACCGGCGGCCCATTTTGCTCCAACTCCAACCGTCACGATCGCTGTGAACTTGCGGTTCAAAGTTTCAAACGCTACATAGAATTGAGGTAATCCGCCAGTTAACCTCCCAGCTATTTACGTCAACATAGCAAGCTTGCGTTGTATCCGCCTGTCATATAGTTAAGTGAAAATCACGATCGAGAGAGATCGGATGTGTAAGATTACCTCGTTGGTAACGTGGAGCCACCTACCGGCAAATGTCTGTGGTATGTGAGATTACAGATTTTTTACCTTAGTCATCAGCCAGGTGCCGCCTCTCTTGTCTAGTGAGTTAAGCCACCTAAGACCCGTTTTCCAATAGGGGTATAATTGTAATGTTTTCTGTTTGGTCAATCAAATGGTAGGGCGTGTTTTGAGTCCACTGATTAGCTTCCACCATCTTTATAAAGATAAAGTCTTAGGTGGCTTAACTCACTAGACAAGAGAGGTGATCTAAATATATCGTCATAACAACAATGTTAGTAGTGCTGTTTGTTCCGACAGTATAAGATGATAGCCAGTTTTTCAGTGGCTGAGGATTGAAGTGAAATGCCTCAAGTCTTGCCGTGACCACAGATTACTTAATAGGTGACTTAGCATCAGGTGAGTTAAAGGACAACGCTTACCCGTTGTTGAATAATACAAAAAAGTTCCTATTTTTTTGTCTCGAATTCCAATCATGAAATGATTACTTCTTAACAATTTTTTTTTTTTAACCTTTAAATGAGGTTTGAAGAAGCACATTGCGGGTTGACAAGGTGAGGACGTAGTCGGGCTCACTTCCTCTCCGCTTCACTAACTGTCTTAGCATCTGGACTCAGCTTCTGCAAAAGGAGTCATTTGTCAACTCTTTCCAAAAAAACTTAGTTATTATTATGGTTTGATTCATTTACTAGTATTTTTATTATGATGGTAAATAATTTTTTACTTTTTTTATATTTTCAAGTGCTAATTGCTGCACTGAAGCTAAATTAAATATTTATAAAATTTATAAAATACAGTGAAAAAATTAAACGCCTACCCGACCCAGCCAGGAATTGAACCTGGGTCTTCCGCAATCCGGGCGACTGCACTGATCGCTATGCTACCGGGAAGGCTAACGTAAGCATAGCGGTCAGTGCAGCCGCCCGGATTGCGAATATTTGATGGTAAATAAGTTTAAAAATTAGGGTTCTCTGAAATTGGCCACCCACGATTTTTCCTGTGTTCAAATTAAGGATAATCATAGTCTCGATTGATACCAAACTATTAAAATTAGTCATAGTTGCGGAATCTTTAAAGGCTTTCTACAAAACTGATTTCTAAAAGACATTAGTCAGACCACTTTAAGTCAAATACGTGCCTAATTTCCCCGAAATTTAATAATGAATCAATTAGACGAATTCATAATTGATAGAAGGTTCCTTCCTTCGAAATACCTTATGTATAGCAGAGCGCTACTTCACATACGTTTCGGGAACCTAAAAGTCCTGACAACATTGCATGCTATCTTGTACTGAAAAATCAGCCAGAAACCTAGCAGGTTTACTACACTATAAACATCGTCGTATCTAATATCCATATTTTAGCCCTTAGTTTAAAATTCCTTTATTCGGATTAAAATACAATTTATAAAATAAGGACGCGCGTACGAGATGAAATCACGTTGAAAGATGTCATTGTCCGGCCGTCGCTCGTCGCCGGTGTCGCTAGTGTTAATGCGTCGTCCTTGCTCCCTCCCCCATTGCCGTCAGTATGCTTAACATTAATGTTTGTCTCTACATAATTTGCAATAATGAATAAATAAATGAATAACAATTTAACTCATAACCACATTACATAAATAACCTTAACCTTAGCCAACTCTGCAGACTTAACATTTGACAGTGAAACAACAGCAGTATGAGTGTTTTAAATCTTAAAGGCTTTATCACCTGACTATGCCATAAACAGCGTAGGTATAGTTCGATGATCCACACATAAACAGACTTCACGGTCCGGCTGGCGTTAATGTCGGCCATCATAGATGCTGTCAATCAGGCCGGTCACAAACGCGCTAAGTGGCACAATATTCGCGGTATAGTTAACACAATGGACGTTGCATGCTCCATCACACTGAACGCGGTAGTGGTATGCGTCGTAGGGACTCGGAGCATTATATTTCAGTTATTCGTCTTCTTCTTCTATATATTCTTCTTATTTTAATACTTCTTCTGATTAGCGTTATTGTAACACAACGCGGCAGTCTTAGTTGAAGGTTAGTTTCTTCTTTCTCTTCTTCTCACTATAATACTTCATCCAGTGTACGTGACTACAAATGACAATGATTTTTTTTTCTTTTTAATGTCTGCTATATTTAGCCAGTGAAACAAACACGCTACCCTACAATTTTTATAGTGTTAAAATAAATAGATGCTAAGAAAATTAAAAAAAACGTTAGTATGAAAAATAACATTTTATAAAAAATCTTCATACAAAACTCCAATTTCGTAAGGACCTAATATTATGTCGCACTTATTTATTAACGTCAATGTCTACCTCGCACCAGCACTATGAATACCCATCGGCGACGCGGCAAGGCGGCACAGTCGATCGCACGCCGGAGTCAGAGGCTACGAACGCCACATCACTCATCGCCCCCTTTACCTCTCACGTAAGCACCCTTTCCATACCACCTGCAAACAACAATCAACCTTATTTCGTTAACCCTACAACTTGTACTCTCAAAATTCCCTTATTGTGAAGCCTCCTGTGTGCGACCAGATAGGTTTACACGAAAACTAACCATAAACGTTTGAAGTAAGAGTTGTATTGCTTCGCACTGAGTGCCGATGAAGACAGTAACGAGTGAGGATCGGCCGCAGTAACGTGTTGGTCTGTAATTCAATAAGAACTACCCAAATTGACTCAGATGCGCTTGAATTTTGCGGTCCATCTAATTTGTTGGCAAACATATTATAGTTTGATGGAGTAGTTGCTTCTTGTACTATCGTTTTTGTAAATACGCTTATAAAGTGCTTTTTAATGTAAGCCATCAGCCTAATCTATATATTAATACGTGAATAAAAAGGTTTGTACCCCTTTTTTAGCCCATTGCGCATACATTAGAGTGTGAGGTTTGGCATAGTTAAAATTCATATGGAGAAAAAGTGCAGAAAGATACAATTTTTGTATATACTAAATGAAATTAAAAAGACATCCTAATTTCAATAGAGACAATGGTTGGAATCTACCATCATACAAAATATTAAATCCCAGCCCCAACACCATACTGCCAGACCAAAAGATACTGTAAGCTCTTTCTGCGTAAAACGGAACGCACCTGATTAAATTTAAATGAGGGTATACAAGCTACCAACTAATTATGAGACGACCAACACCTCAGTCTCCCTGTGACCAAGGACCCAGCAAAGGGTTCGAATCGTCAGGATAAACATTAAATAAGTAATGTGTAAAATATACGCGAGTAGATTCGTAAAAGTTGTTTCATTTCATTATACCTATTAAAACGTACATTACATCGTATAATCATTGCAAATTTTATGAATTACGCTTGAATTTCGACAACTAGGCGACCACTAGTGTTAATAAATACCTACTACTCATATGTCCGTTTCTAACGACCCCTATATTTGAATATGAACCCTAAACTAAGGTGACAGATGCTGGAGTAAAAATGACTTAGGGGTATTACCTAAAACTTAGGGGCCGTCGGCGGTGAAAACGGGCATCAGTCAACTAGATAAATGTTAACGCAACCTGACATAAAATTATAACTATTGAAACTACCATGGACACTTGCAATAGAGTAATTATTATCGGGATTCTTACCATGTATATTATTTCAGAGTATCCGATATTTCGGCTTTTTCGAAATTACGAGTAATTCCGTGATCATGGCGCATGCAACTGTGCCGAAATATCGGATACTCACAAATAATAAACATGGTAAGAATCCCGTTAATAATTACTCTATGACATAAAATTATTCTAATGACCAAATTGATTTTCTTCCTTATTGCAATTTTTATCATCGAAATCAAAAACATCGATACTATAACTTTCAAACCTGATACAATGATTTACTTTAAACTCGTTTTTTGCAGAACTTAACTTTGAGGTTATTCGAAGTTTTATAGATGTTTTTTTTTTGTTTACATTTCTGTCGAAATGGTAAGGCAATTTCGTGGTTGACTATACAAAAATAATTAATTAATCAAAGTAATAATACCTATACTAATCCAGCAGACTAATTTTATTTAGCTATAATTTACACAGAATCATGATTTTTTTAAATATTCTACCTCCTACATTATCGGAGCCTGTTTAGCAATTCTCATTCATACTAGTTCTCGCATTTATTCCTCTTGTACTTTTATTCAACATTCTTTACATTCATTCGTCATCTTTTATTCCAAAGCAGTAGGTGGTCCGCCTTTTTTTATAACTAGATGTGCTCGCGACTTCGTCCGCGTGGAATAGTGACTTTCGGCAGCATTTTTAATTTTTTAGGCTCTTGTTCCCGTTTTTGCATCATTTTTCACTGATGCTTCGCTCCTATTGGTCACAGCGTGATGTTATATAGCCTAAAACCTATCTCAATAAATGGACTATCCAACACAAAAATATTTTTTCAATTAGAACCAGTAGTTCTTGAGATTAGCGCGTTCAAACAAACAAACTCTTCAGCTTTATAATATTATTAATATAGATAGTCTAACTAATCTATTTATTTTATTTTACATACTTCTATATATATTCAGGATAAATAAGTTTTTCAGGACACGTTTTAATTACAGTATATTATTACAGTATTTACCACATAGTGACATTAAAAACTTACTGCGTAATCGTCTTTGCCTACTTCGTTGAGGCAACAATTGCTGGTTACTCGCAGGCAAAGTTGTTGGTGTAGGAGTAGGGGCCCGCATCGATACGTCTTCACTATGTTGCGGTGGTGCTTCTGTGTGTTCATCTGTGCCTACTTCCTCCTAGCCAATAGTTTTCAATAAACTTGTAAAGTATTTTTAATATAGCCTACGTTACTCAGCGCTAATGTAGCATTCTAATGGTGAAAGATTTTTAAGTTTTTGTTAAAGGTACCTACTATTATTTATTTATTTATTTATTCATTTGGAAACCCAACAGCTAATAGAAACTTAAAAATAGCCACAACAAGCCAATTACAGGTCCTCACATATAGCAACAAATTAATGTATATACATTACAAGCATAACATTAACTCAATAAAAACTGAACAACACATTAACAGCACAGCACTTTAACCATTAAAAAACAAATGACTCAATGACTCAAAAGACTCCTCGCAAACAAACAAACAATTTGTGTTAAATAAATCGATATCAACCTCCTTGGATACTGCATTGAAATTGTTAGCCGCACGCAATATATATGAGTTCTGCCTGAAGTTTGAGTTGGCACTGGGAAGGTGCAGAAGCGGATGAAATCTGCGTGACTTAAGCTCTAAGCTAAGCTCTAAGGCCTATATTTAAATTTCCACTTTGATCTTTATGTTTAAACTGTTATGTCCTAAATAAATTTATTTTCATTTCATTTCATTTCATTTTCATTTCATTTCATTTCATTTCATTTCATTTCATTTCATTTCATTTCATTTCATTTCATTTCATTTCATTTCATATATGTGAAACCAGCTCAGGGCAGTCCACAGAACCAGAAGCAACTTTTAATAAAAATACCAGGTCTGAGATATCCCGTCGATTCTCTAATGGAAGTAGGTATTATACAAATAAGTTAACATTGTGGTTCATTATTTTTTATTTTATTTTGAACATCTTGGTAGGTAGTTGTATATAATTTTAGTGATTCAGAGAGTTAATTAAAGCTTTAAGTGTGCATTCCTCGTTTTGCACTGCAACACATAATTTGTCTACTTTCCACCGAAAAGGCTAATCAATCATTTGTTATTCCTCTATTTTATGGGCAGCTTTTGACACTAATGTAAAATTGGTCTTCCCTTAATTAGAAGCTTCACGCTTAATGATTTATTGTTAAGAATAAAATTGGGTTCTCGCTTTGAACTCTTTGATTTATACCAAGTATCGGGTTCGCCTCTGGTAAACCCTTTCAGGATCGTCAGCGGTCATGATTGGTTCTGTTATAATTAACTGTCGAACTTTGAATGAATAAAACTAAATACAGAGTTGTATGTAATATAATTATGAAAGTGTATAAACGTTTATGACCAACTTTTGGTAACGTCAAAATGTGTTGCGAAAGTTTATTTTTAACTTATATAGGGTTACCTGCTTATAATTTATAAGAACTAAATTATTGATGTCTTAATTTTTTAAGGATATTTTTAAATCTGATAATGTGCCTATATAGTTTGATATTCATATGAACTACAACTGCTTGAGAGTTTTATTAAGGTGGATATACTTGAAAGGTCTAATTACTTAAGGCGACGCATTGGAAATTTACGTGGCGGGGATTTTGATTTTTCCCAATAATTTTAAAACATATGAAAGTGATATTTGTTCGCAACAAAATTTGCGTTAAAAAATTATATAAACATTTTTAAAGTGATATTTGATGACATGATTTTTCATTTAATTGACTTAATTTTGCTAGTTGCAGAAACACGATTTGTCAACTTTTATAACAGTGAAAAAAATATCAAAGTAGCTTCTTTTAAAACATAGATTTGCATTTTACAGGCTAACCAGACCGATTTAAGCATCTAAATTTTCTTAGTAGATTAGTCTTAACACACACTTTAATGTGCTAGTTCATTTTTCAAAAATAATTTGTAGTTTTAATTTGAAGAAAAAAAAACAATTTTTCTTATAGTACGGAGCGCAAACGCTCCGTATGAGATTAATTGTTAATCGGTGCGTCGCCTTAAGACATATTTCTTACTAATCAAGTCATAGGTACCTATATGAAAAATATCAATTTGGTCACTATGGTGAAGAATATCAATGTGGTCACTATAGTGATAGAAGGCAGATAGCGCCTTGTCACACTTTTTTTAAGAGAGTTTGCTGATTGTCTCTGGGTATTTTCAGTATCATCGGACTTTTTTGGGGGCGGCGAGAAACTTAAAGGGTTCCTCTAGCTGTGTGAAACGATGCATCGTCAAAGGTTTTCTGGAGGCTTTGTCACTCGGCTACCGAAGGTGATTTTATACAAAACAAATATATTAATAATACTAACTTGTTATAAAAAAATCTCGTCCTAATCCGAACGCGCTATATGTTACTACACCACCAAGCTCCACCATTTATTCTTTGCTTTCAATACAAGGCTATACTCGTAATACTAAATTCCTGCGGCTCACAAATCTGTCTGTGCGCATTTCCCATCTGCCCAAAGCCCAGATGATCCTTTACGGGGAAGCTGTAAATATTTTACACAAAAAACTCACGCGTCACATAAAAATTAAATCCTTCAAGATTTACTGCACAAAACTTTGAAATATAATAACACGCGAGTCGCGTTACAACGGCCGTTTGTAATAAATTCACTTTTATAATCATCTCGCTAAGGAAGAAACTTTTGAAACGATAATTTGATATTTTCTTTTCGGATATCTACAATATTATTGATGGCTGGCACAAACAAAGGTCAACGCTCTTATTTGAAACAGAAGAGGATCGCTCAAATTTTGACAATAAAACCGCGAAAGAAAAGGCTTTGTTCGAATGTTGCCCTCTGAGGTCTAGCGGTTAACCACCGCCCTCAGACTTAGAGGTCCTGGGTTCTATTCCCAGCGGGGGGTTCATAATATTGTACTCAGTTTGGCTAGTGGTAGTGCTTGTTTTTAAAAAAATAAAAAAATAAAAATAAAAAGCGTTTATTTCGATCAACAGACATTTAACATGGATCATATTAGGTTAGAAAAATCAAAAAACTTACAGACTAGTGTTAGTAAAATCATTGGACTATATTAAAATTGGCAGAATCATCTCAGTAACTATTTAATAGTAAATATTTGTAAAAGTAGTTTATGTATTAATACACATTATATTTGTATATACTATAAGTATATTTATATAAATTGTATTGTATGTAGGTGCAGTAGGTATATACTGTTGCGTTTTATAATATATTATTTTTATTTCTAAATTGTTGTCTTCACCCAATTGCACCTACCTTGTTATTTCTGCTCCACCCTATGGTTGACTAGTAGAGAATGCCTCGGGCATTAAGTCCGCCATGTAGTAATATATGTTGCAAAAGTTTTAAAATAAAATAAAATAAAACCTATCACGTATCACAATCACCCTGCGCGTGCGCACCATACACCTCCACATGGGCGAGTTGTACCGATCAGCCACCGTCCGGCGTCCGCAGAATGTTGTTGCCACTGCCACGCAATCTGTTTATCAGGGATACTGTCTTTTTGCGAATGTTGGCATCAAAGCCATCAGTTTGACATTCCGTAAACATCCCTGATGCGTTACAGAAGCGCAGCAGCCCCAACAACATTCTGAAGATATTATATTGAACCCCTGTGGGTACAATATAATATCTTTGGAAGTCTGTACTTCCCGTGTAGAAACATTGACAGTATGCTCTAAGCGTAAGTTTTACATCAGTACTACATCGGGAGAATCTGCGAACCAGCATGTTACCTCGCACTGCCAATGCTTTACGCTCCCTTTCAATGTCTACATCGTCCTTAAGGTCGTCGGTAAGGAAATGCCCCAGATATTTGACCTTATCAACACGCTTTACTTGCAAACCATTAAGGGTAATGGGGTGGTAATTATCGGGACATTTACCTTTATTTAGTTTTTGATCCGCCTGGCTATAGCTAGCACCACCTTATCTAAGTTCGTCATTATATATCAACAACAGTAGTGCTTCGTCAAGGAAAGGTAAGATAGATCTTATGTAGTTGAAAAATCCGGGTGAAGTGCATTTCTACCTTCTGCCTTACCGTCTTTTACTATTTGGTGGAATGCTAGCAGAGCCCTTTCCCGTCAGTCAGTCTATAAAACAATGTTTAAAGTTTCAGTCAAACAAACACCAAACTTTCATAAGAAAAAAAGGCTTTAGACTACACCAACTAGTCCGTCATCATAACTGTGTCTCCATTTCACCGATGTTTGCCGGAACATTTGAGCGTCCAACGGGTCAAACTCTCGTGCGGAGACCAAACTCAATTTCAATGCGCAATGAACGAAACGACAAAAAATGGTAGCGCCGATCGGTGATTTGTGGGGCGCATTCATTGTAGTGACAAGCTTGTTCAGCCAGCAGCCCCGCTGCCGGAATGTTCACGCCGCCCACCGTTGCAGGTGTTCACACTGGCGATTTTAGGCATAATACTTTTATGTCATGAAAAAAGAAAAAATACCATAGACTAAACGAGAAGGCGATGAGCCAATCGTTTTTGAAAAGTGGCTCAACCTCTTTTTAATTTTTGATTACCGGTTAGTAGCAAATGAAAACTTGTGTTTGCTTGACATTTTTCCATACATTAAAATTCATTAAGACAATATATGGTAGCGCCGATTGGTGATTTGTGGGGCGCATTCATTGACATGACAAGCTTGTTCAGCCAGCAGGCCTCTGCCGGAGTTCACACCGGCGATTTTAGGCATAATACTTTTTGATGACCGCTCCATAGAAAAAAAGAAAACAAATCTATAGACTAGGTACTTATTAAAAATGCAGAGACTTTTTAAACATGCCGTTCCCGATACTGTTGCAGTAGTACACCGGCGATTTTAGTTATAATACTTTTTGATGACCGGTCTATAGAAAAAAAAAACACCAAAGATTACTTAAAAATGCAAAGACTTTTTTAAACATGTAGTTCCCAGTACCGTTGCAGTAGTTAGCGTTTTTAACTATATATTTTTTTGCGGCTGGTTCAAGTTTAAAGTCGAACAAAACTATATTCCCACACAAAATTTACTCATACTAAAATTAGATCAACTTAAAAATCACAGATGGCGCTGTACTAAACTGAATCACGCTATCAAGATTTCCATCGGACTATTAATATAGTTACTAATAGTAACAACGTTTTAAAAATTATAGCTTTAGATCACTATTAAAAACCATAAACAAAACATACAATATGCAGGACAAAGTAAGTAAAATAAAGTTATTTACATAGTGAACCTTGGTTTGATTAAAACTTTATCCACAGACCTATTTATAAAAATTAAGAAATACCATAGATTCATTATTAAACATGTAGTTTCAGGTCATTACACCTGCGATTCATATTTTTTGATGGTAGGCTCGTAGAAAAATCGGCTAAAAAGGCTTCCATTAACCAACACTGTGCTACAAAATAAGGCATCAGAGTCTGTTGTTTCAACGAGTTTTTGATAACCCTCTTAATCATAATTAGAATCACACGCACAAACAGTCATAGGTAACAAAGAATTATGGCAACCCCATTATCACTACCCCATAATCATAAATTAACGATCCCGCCTAAAGTCCAGTGAGCACGCGACTTTACTAAATCCCCGATGCCAGCGCAAACACGGAACGAGTCGACGCAACTTGGTGGACTTGTTAAATTCGCGTCCGACCGATTGATGTTGATTGAGTTATGCCTTTTACCGGATTCAATGTTGTAACAAAAACGGACAGTTCTTTAAATGAATTAATATTTAATGTTGGTAAATGGAATTTAAATGAGACGTGATTATAATTATGATTAGCTATTATGGTAGGTATTTGTTAAGCAAGATGAAATTGATCATTTATTTTGAAAGGCGTACAATGTTTTTGTCGGCCATTTGCAAAAAACTGGGTGCAACAGTCTTGTTTTCTTGCCAAACTTCATTATCATCGGCATATCAACAAATATTCAGACGGATTAGTATATTGAGTGATTGCTAAATAATGGTTAGGTACTTAGTTAACAAAATTACACAATTTTTTATTATAAAGAAAATTTGACGATATAATTTTCAAAACTCAAATTACACAACTTTTTATTAAGAAAAAAATATGACGATTTAATTGCAAAGAAGACAACTCCATCTGTTGTCAGAAATTGGTATTGCACTTAATTTTGCGATATAGGATTCTTCAATAAAAGCAACTTGCAAAATCTAGATTTATTCACCAAACGTTTCGGAGTTACAGACACCGTTTTGTAGGTCGCCAAAAACATTTAACAGCGTTGTTTCACATTTTCATTAACTGCGGCATAAAATAATGGAGAACAACAGAAGTTAAACTTGTACATACCACGCTCTATTGCTTATCGGTGGCCAACTATACTGATAAAAACAGTATACTGTTTTTCACTACATTAAACTTTTTCTGTTGAACAAAAATAAAGTATACAAAATACTGTTTTCAGCATCAAAATGCTTGGCACTTTAAGTGTTAGACTTAGATGGTCACACATTTTTTTTTATTCAGTCAGAGGGCGCTTACTGCAGCGCAGCCTCAAACAATTACAATAATAGAGTTTCAGAACGAATCTGTCTGTAAAATGCTCTTAATTTTTCTAAAATACTGTTTAATATTTTTCTCAGACCTAAATATACTTTATTTCTTGTAAAAAAAGTTGGCAACCCTACGCACAAGTAGACCCTCTCACGGACACGGATCTCGGAACAGCTCGGACCAGTCCCAGCGCAGTTGTTGCGAGATTCCGTGAGAGGTTGTCTATGTGTTGCTTGTGCAGGGGCGGATTTAAGTATTTTAGTGTACTGTGGAGATTCCATCACAGTTCATACTTAGAAACAAATCGAGAGTTCTATTGTTTTGACACTTTCATAAACCTTCCATACATACATACTTGATCTTGTAGAAATAAACTTGAAGTATGATCCTTCATGTTAATTTCTAACAGTTATTGTTGATTTTTCTGCCCCCCCTCTCTTGTGCCCCTCTCAGAAGGAGTCTTGTGCTTGTGTGTATTTATTCATTTTTAATACAAAAATGTTTGCATGCTATTGTTATCTATATATTAATACGTGAAACAAAAACGTTGTACCCCTTTTTTACGAAAATTGCGCGGGCGGAGGAGTATGAAATTTCACACACTCATAGTTTTATAGAAAAGGAGTACAGAATGCTTTTTTTTAAATTATGCATAACAGTACATTAAATCAATAAAACAAACATTACACACACTACATTCGACACACACGCATATGTAATTGACACACACGCTTAAATACTTCTTTCAAAAATTTCAAAAATGGAAGAGGAGCGCCCGAAATCTGTCAATTCCAATCCAAACTCACATTCTATCTTTTTTATTTTTCATTACTTAGGATACAATCCCTGCAGCCTTAATAAAATTACGCTCGGATTTCGACCACTGGGTGACCACAAGTATAATTAAATAGGTTTATATTATTATTATTCTCTTTATTTATTTTTTCTTACAACTAGATTTTTACAATATTTTAATATAAACACAATAAAACATTATAAAAACCTAATCCTAGAGTACCGCCAGCAGCGGGGCAGGGCCCAAGCAATTATTATTATTCCTTTTATTTATTTTTTTACATTTTTAAATATTTTCTAAAAACAAAACAAACATTTAAAAATATAAAAAATAGGGGTCCGCCGGCATCGGGACCAGGGTCCAAACTACCGGTAATTAGGGCTCCAGAGACAGGAACCTCCTCACAATGCGTGCCGTATCGAGGAGAACTGCCTTCTGAATCAGGCCCTTGATCCAGCCGCCTAACGAGAGCCTCCTGAGATGTTGATTGAGGCTCTTGGCCATCAGGCCGTTACCCGTAACAACAATCGGCACGATGACAGCTGAGTCCACACTCCACATGTCGACAACCTCATGTGCTAAGTCGAGATATTTGATTTGTTTCTCTTTCTCAGCTTTCACGAGGTTCTCGTCATGGGGAATGGTGATATCGACAATCATAATATATCATATATCATCATTATTATTATCTCTTTATTTATTTTTTTACATATTTAATATTTTCTAAAAAACAAAACAAACATTTAAAAATATAAAAAATAGGGAATGTTATTAATTAAGCATAAAAAAATATTTCAATTCAATTTACTGCTTAACATGTTTTAGAGTTCTATTTCTTTTAAATTTCTTGTATGTATTATTTCCATTGTTTTCGCATCTGCATGATTGTTGTTTGTTGTGTGTACACGTTTTCTGGATGTCGGTCTTGCACTGTTCTATTATAATTACTATTTTATGCTAATGGTGACTATCATCTGTTGATAAATAAATAAAAAAAAGTTCCAATACTATTATTTTACCATCTGTAATGTACCCTATATATTTATAGCAATTAAATATTCTGATTCTGTGCATTCGAGAGTTAAGCTACAGAGATAATTGATTTGAAGTGCATGCTGCCTTCAAGTTAATATAAACCAATGGCCTGCCAAGTTTCAGGATAGGGCAAGCCTGACTATTTTTTAAGTTAATTTTACATTCATTTTGTTGTTTTGTGTTTTTTCTTTGCAACTTTTCTTTCATGTTCATTTGATCTACCTCATACAGCTTATTTACTCGTAAAGTTAAAGTGTTTATTGCAATTTGAGTCATTGATAATATTTTAAGACAAGTCGGTTATTTACATATAGTTTTACGCAAATATTGTTGCGAACAAATTACTTTTTTTCAAAGACGAGTCGGGCTTTTCGGCGTACATGAAAGTACCGCCAGACATAAACAATATTTTTTATGGCTGTTTGCAAACAATGGTAGTTACAAAAAGCATGTATTTACACAATGTTCTCCGAAAGGACAGCTAATTAGGGTTAAATCAAAGGTTTGAATAGAATCCCTAATGACCTCAGGGATGAGTTCAAGACGGTGCCTTTGGGTTGCGACAAAATTTGTGTTATATTGTTCAGCTGTAATTGCTTCATTATGTTCGGAGTTGTGTGGTTTTTGTTCGTGCATGTTTGCTTGTGTCAAGGAAACGAATGTTCAATTTTGTAACGTAAGTACTCAATTCGCAATTTACAAGGAATGTGATGTTTGCGTTTTAGCTTTCCTTTTTTTTTTAAAGTTCTTATTCAGCAAAAATATGATTGTTTTTGAAAACTTCTTTATCTCGGAATCTACTCCTCTTACTAGAACCACTCTTGTTACATCTTCAGTTTTTTTAAAGTTGTCGTTTGAAAGAACTGTGTCACTTTTTAAAGGCATTATTTATATTCATCTTTAAAACACGGCCATCTTTAAAAAAACTGTGACGTTAAGCTTTTTCACACATGCTTAACTTAAAAAACACGTACATCAATATTTCCAAATATACGCGCGCATGTTTTAGTTAAAAGGTGTTTTTGTGTCGCCAAAATGCTGATAACATTTTTTTTTACAAAAATAAACCGTGGAAACATTCGCGGCTGCATTCTATTACGCTGTGACAGGCATTTACCGAGTTTTCGAGGCATTTTGAGTTTTTTCAAACGTGTGGTCAGATTTTATTTATTTTTAGGTTGATGCGTTTTGTTTTGATACGGGTACAGTTTCGTATGGTATAAGAACGAGAATAATGGATTTCTTTAAAAAAATGGTGCGTAGTTGAATAGCTGAATTACAGTCGCTGTTTATTAGGCCTTTAAAAGAGGCATATGTCTAATTGTCCAGCAGTGGACTAATATAGGCTGATGATGATGATGATGATGGTGGTGGTGGTGGTGGTCGTGATAGTGATTATGATGATTATGGCCGTCTCTTACATTATAGCGATGTATGCTGTCAACGTTTTGAGTCTGTCTAAGGCTAATATAGGCTGATGAAGATAATCATGACGAGAATAAAAAAACTTTTAGGTATTACTAGAATAATCCAATTAACAAATTAAATAATAGCGCCCTAACTAAGTATCCTGTCTTATGGCTATGGGGCTAGAGAGAAACAAAAATAATTGCCTGTCAACAATGTTTGTGCGTTGTTAACTTCTACGCGCACAGTATGCCAAATAGGTATTACAAAAAGCTTTATCACAAAATAATAAGTTTACCGTCATGCAGAGTAATAAAGAAAATGTAAGTATTTCTGTCTGTTAATACATCTAGCCCCTTACCATTATACAAAGAATAAGGTCCAAATAGTTATTTCGTGTTTTGTTCCTGTCATGTAAGCATCATTTCAAATTAGAGTAAAAGAGACAAAACACGGAATAACTATTCGGAGCTTATTCTCTGTTTATTTGTAAGGGGGCTATAATTTCAATTTATTTAAAACGAGAATCTTACCGACGATGATGATTGTGACCGTCTCTCACATTGATGGCGATGTTGTCAGCATTTTAAAACTGTCTCGGGCAACAGAGTCAACTTGGATTCCCATGTGAGGTAGATAATAAAAAAAACGTTCCCCAATTTTAAACACTTGAAACGTTTTACGCACTTCCTCTTTTTTATCCATTACGAATATAATCGTCCATCATCGTTTCGTTGTATTAGTACCTTTTTAATATTAGTAGAGTAACTACTTAAGAGGCTTGAAGGAACCGGGGGAGATTAGATATCGACTTTTAAACATAGGTGTTTAGAATATAATAATAGTTCCATTAATTAAATGAGACTGCCTATTTCGTGTTGGTCAAATGCGATGATTCTACAGTAAAATCTTGAATTAGACCGATGTCTTTATAGGAACGTTTTTTTGTGAAACTTTTTTAACAACGCTTACTAAATAGCGTAGTATCGTCAAATTCAAATAGCTTACATAATTCAGTCAAAGATACAAATTAACCAATAACGTTTTTAAGCCTCGCTTATCAGTTCAAATTAAATGTTGACTATGGCTATCTCATATCCTTGGGGGAGGCCTTTGTCCAGCAGTGGACGTCTTTTGGCTGAGATGATGATGATGATGATGATGGCTATCTAACAAAACTAATGAATTTTTCTTAGTTATTTCTTAGTTCTTAGTTATTAATATTAGGTCCTTACCTATGAAATTGACGTTTTGTATAAAGATTTTTTATAAAATTATATTTTTCATACTAACGTTTTTTTTTTAATTTTCTTAGCATCTATTTATGTTAACACTAAAAACAATGTAGAGTAGTTTGTCTAACTAGCTAAATATAGCAGACATTAAAAAGAAAAAAAAATCAAGACCCTTCAAAGCTACAATGAAACAAAAGGTCAATTCCGCGAACAAAAAAGTGGTCAATTTAAAAAAAAATGGGCAACAAAGACACAAAATAAATAAGCCTAAGTAACATAGTCCTAATTAAAGGTGTATAATAATATTAACAACCAGTATTGACTTTTAGAAGTATAGTTTAGTTATACACCTATTAATAAGTGAGAAAAAAACGTCAATTTCATAGGTAAGGACCCAATAATTAGTAATTAGTTGGTCATAAGTATTACATTATTACTCAACTTACAGCTTAAACAACAATTGTTTTAGTTTTTTTTTTTAAATAAAAGTACAATATACCTTCATTAGATATACAATAGATAAGATATTTACAAAAAAATGATCTTACAACTTAATTATAAATAGCTTATTAATGAGGAGATTTGTAAATGGCATTCGTTAAATCACATTGTCCAGTAATAGTTACTTAATTATTACTGGACAATGTGAAAGATTTATTACAGTCTAATATTAATATTTGACTGTAAATCTTCCAACAAGTAAATAATAAAAAATACGTAAATATATAGTTTTACGTTTTTTAATTTTACGCAATATTTAAATCATCATCGCAACTTTCACGCGGCTCCAAGTGCATACCGAAAAGTATACTCATTTGATCTTAATCAGGCCATACTTTTACCGACCTTCGTTAATAAATCTGACAAGGCAGGCACCGAAATAAAAACTCGCATCCGTTCAAAAGTGTACACCAGAATATTTCATCTCGCAAACAGGTGGTCGTATTAAAGTTAATCCATGCTAACACTGCATCTGCCTATCTGATGGATCGCATCCAAAACGAAGGATGATATATACGTACCTCCGTTTTCGACATATGTTACAGTTCCTGTGACAAACACCTACAATACAACCTTTGACATTATCCATCTTCTATAAACTATTATTAAAGAGGCAAAAGTTTGTGACTTTGATTTTGTTAGGGGGGGTAACTTTGGAACTATGGGACCAATTCCAAAAATTTTTTTACGAGGGTAAAAAGGTTATATTGTAATGTGATAAATAAAAGTGTATCTTTAAAGTTTTAAATCTACGCGGACAAATGCGCGGGAAAGTAATAGCTTTTTTTGTAATACGGCCGGCGGCGCACGAGCATCAAGCCCTTTTTTTCTTCTTCTAGTCACCGCACAGTTTGGGAGATCTTCTCAGTTATTAAGGCAACGCATTGAAAATTTACGTGGCGGGGACCTTGATTTTTCCCAACAATTACAAAACATATGAAAGTAATATTTGATGATATGATTTTTCATTTAATTGATTTCATTTTGCTAGTTGCAGAAACACGATTTGTCAACTTTTATAACAGAGAAAAAATATCAAAGTAACCTCTTTTAATACATAGATTTGCATTTTACAGGCAAACCAGATCGATTTAAGCACTAAATTTTCTTAGTAGATTAGTCATAACACACACTTCAATACGCTAGTTCGATTTTAAAACTTATTTGTAGTTTTAATTGAAAAGAAAAAAAACAGTTTTTCTTATGGTACGGGGCGCAAACGCTCCGTATTAGATTAATTGTTTAGCGATGACGCCCTAAATGACTTAGGGTTAACTAAAACTTAGGAGTCGTCAGTGACAACGGTATAAACGCCTTAAGCTTACGTTTCTTTACACTTACGCTGCTTACGCTTTTCTTCATAATTACACTGGTTCTACAGTAGTATCTTTCAAACCGACTTGTGGACTCTTTTTTCACTTTTTTTCTTTTATTTTAACTTATGAGCCATAATGCCCTTTGTACCCATGACCTTTAAATTTTCACTGACCCCTAATCTACATTAGGTGACAGTTGCCGATGTTAAATTGTCACCTTAAAGGGCTTAGGGTTTACCTAAAAGTTAAGGGTCTTCTATGACAACGGGGTAAAACGCCTTACGCTTACGCTTCTATACGCTTGCGCTGTTTACGGTTTTATTCATAATTTCACTGGATCTCATCACCAGCTCAATTCATGTCTCCACTGCTGGGGCACGAGCCTTCTCTACAGATGGATAAGGAGAAAGGGCCATAAACCACCACGCGGACCCAGCGGCCATTTATTTATTTTATTTATTTATTAGGTTACATAACAGACATTAATCTTAACAAAGTTATAAATACATAATAGGTTTTACAACATTTTATACTAGACTAATGTCCTAATTGTGTTAAGTACCTAAGTAGTTTATGTGTTCTTAACATGTGTGAATTTAGATTTAGCTTTAGATTTAAAAAAGAAAATAGAACCAGAGTTAGAGAAGTAATATTTCCAAATAATTTTAAAATTACTTAGAACTATTATGGTGTTAACGACTGCTAATGCAGCCGATACCAACGGTTTTACGTGCCTTCTGAAGCACGGAGGAGCTCGAGGTAATATTTTTTATTGCAGACCGGGCGCGTTAACCACTGCGCCATCGAACTCTTCTAGATCTAGCATCTCTAAAACCGGCAAACATTACATTTCATGAAAGCTATTATTAGGATGGTCGTGATCCAGTTGGATTCTGGACAAAATCCTGCCGCATGATGAACATTTAAATTATTATATACGAGTAGGCTTTTAAAAATTCCGTTCGTAACCACAAATCGTTGCAAAACATTATTTAGGTATTTGTGGTCTGCTTTCAAGTAACTTATTCCTCCGCAAACATTGTTGCGAAATTGCAAAAGTAATTGAATGCTGCGGTTCGGTTAGTTTAGAACACTGTATGGAGTACTAAAAGAGAGTTTTTTTATGTGAGTGATAAATATTTGTTAGTTTTTTTTTATCTCTGCGTGGGTGGGTTGTGTGCCTAAATTTATTTTTCGGTTTTGATATTTTACGAATTTTTTTTATTGAATTTGAATCGGTGTATTAATATTTAAAATCTACCATAATTAAATCGATTAAGGGATTTTAGCCTTTTCTTCTCGTTATGACCTGGTGGTGGTAATAATTGCCAATACTTTTACGCATTTGCAAATCATTTTTTTTTACTTATTTCAAAAGCCGTTCACAAGTAAGCCGATTATAAAATTAAGAAGAAAACCGTTAATATTAATACGATGCCCTGAATTCCATAATTACCATTAAAAAATAAATTGCTACCGACAATAACAAATTGCTATCATACGTAATTTGAAATTTGTGAATGACACGCTCAAGACATTTCTCGATTTTAATCCGATCACTCGGAAACCCAAAATCTGTGATCGGCAACCGTGCACACCAAACCACATCGAGGCATTTACTCACGGATGCCACTCAAAGTCAATACGAATGTCACCCTTTCCTTTGTCTTCCGAGAAAAATCGCGTACTCCAAAATAAGGTCTAAATAATATTATAATGCGTCATATTTAAGACGCCCGCCGCCGACGTAGTCGTTACCCCGTGACATATGGCTGTCAGAATTAGTGGGATTACCGATTTCACGGGGATCGTATCCAATTACACCCGCCGGAACGGCACAGAGGAAAAAACAACAAACATGACAATTGGACTTTTAAAAATGGAACGGAATCCGTTCGTTCCTCTGCCTCTGAGTGCGTCTGCGCTCGAGTATAATTCGAGACACGTTGCGGATGTCAATTTGTGGATTATGAAAAGCAGATGCAGCGTTATGACGACAAAAAATGTAGGCCAATAATTATTTACCCGCCGCCGCCCGCCGCCAGCGCCGTGACGCGACGCATCAAAGCGTGCTTCTTAAAGTGAAACAGCAGAAATTTTACGGATAATCGTAACACAAATAATAATTTAATTATACATTATTCGGTAGTACCTACATCCGTGATCATGGTGCAACTGTGCCGAAACATCGGATACTCGAAAAAATTAATAAGCGTGATAGAATTCCCGTTAATTTTATTAATAAAATCATTTATTGCAGACCATTGGATCCATTGGTTAGTAACAAAAATATCAATAATTATTACTTACTTATCTACTGTAAGTTACCATGATAACTGACATGATACTGTAAATAACCAAGTAACCACATTCATCACAATATCCTCAATGTGATGATAGCATTCGTGACTTATGGTTGATATTGATGTAGCTAAATCAGATTAAAAATATATATTTTTTTTAAATTTTCAATTTAATTTAATTTTAATATTATGTCGCTGTAAGTTCTACTTCTGTAATAACTATCTACTTAGTTGTTCTTAAACCAGTTCTATGACACTGTGGTTACATTGGGCGTCCAAGTATCTATGTTGTGTACACATGCTTAGGAATATAATCTAGAACGCTACTGTAACCTCAATTAATTTTATTGAAAATTACTGTATGTATTCTGTTTTGTGTCTCAATAAACAAAATAAAAAAATAAATGTACAGAAAGTGTCAATCGTAGATTGTTTACTAATTAGAAACCGATGTAAAGCAGATTTAGATTCTTTCTCGTTTTTATTTTTCAGCATTAGTGAACTAGTCTGTGGTTTTTTTACGTTTATAGGAACTTACGAAATTACTTGCTTTTAGTTGTGAAAAGTTTTATCCTTTGACTACGAACTTTGGAAAAAGTGTGAAATAGTCAACGCGAGAAGATCAATAAAAAGTGTTTTATTTCCACCATATTATTAATTACACATTAAATTTTATTTTAATTCCAAGTATTGTTTGTATTATTTAAGATGTAAAATAGTAAATGGTTTGTTTAATACTTGTAGAATAAATCAATTAAAATCAAAATATTTATTTATCATAAATAAAGATAAGTATTTGTTTAAACATTTCAAACGTTTAAAACAAAATTAGGAACCAAAGCTTTCAATGACTATTGTAAGCGCACGCGCACTCCAACTACTAGCGCCATCTGTTCGCTAGTAGAAGAACCAATTTTAGTTTTGCTTTTCACCACTGTAGCGCTATTATAAGCTTTGCACGAGCTTCTATCAACTTTATAGAGTTCACTGATGTTGTAGTACCTATTTAAGTTCTTTTGGCGTACCTACCCACGGAAGACCAGCGTCGCGACGCTGGTCTTCCGTCGTCGTGGTGCTAATCCGTTACCTCGATATTATGCCTTTAGTTTTGTGTTTTTCTTTGTTATGCATCAAATCATTGTTTTCTTTGTGTGGCAATGAATAAATACTTTTATTGTTATTATTATTATTATATTGTTTCTAATTGTTATTTAATACAATTAATTAAAAATTAAAATTTAATTAATACCAGCAGCACAAAACCGGTCGTTGTGGAGATCCTTGGGGGAGGCCTTTGTCCAGCAGTGGACGTCTTTTGGCTGAGATGATGATGATGATGACAATGTTCTAGTTGGTTTTCTATTTTTTTCTTCTCTATCTCCTGGATTCATGTATTCTGTATTTGCCTTAAGCATACAAAGTTTTAAAAGAACTAGTTTTTTGGTTTGAAATATACCTATTGAACTTTTAAGCTTGTTTGACCTGTCGAAATGTATAGAGATTCTTAACATAATCAACATAAAAACACTCAAAACTATTTTAAATAATTTTATGAGCTAATAAAACTTTGCATAAACTGTAAATGAATTATGTAACTAACATGTCATGGTCTAACAACGAAAGGTGGTATTACCAAAATTTAACGACTATCCATCTCATACAAATCCCTTGTCAACGAAAAGCATTAACGACCCCATTATTATTTCACAAGTTTAATTAAAACAATTCGGCATTATAAATGGAAAATTATAAAATAATTTTTGCCCTTTAAGCCGGCTGTCAACTAAACAATTCTGTACAGTCCATCAAAATTAATCTAACCTAATCCAAGAGACCGTCTTAAGTTTAAACAAAGATATTGCAAACTGAATACCAAGTATACAGACGGGTACACACGGCGTTGTATAACGCGAGTGGCTGCCGCGACGTCGTATGAGAAAGTCTTCATCGAGTCGAGTAATATCAGTTTGTTAACGTCTTGCAGGCTTTTGCCATTGAAGATCGGAGCTTAACTGATAACATTGGCTCAATGCGGGTTAAAAGTTTAAACCAACAACAAATCTAATAAACAAATAAATCGTCATGCTAAGACATCAGCAACCAGATGTCTCAGTTTTAACCTAAATCAGGTCTCTGACAGAACTTAATTTTTACTACAACAATCTTTTAACAGTAGCTTGAGTCAATCAGTTTGACTTAGGTACCTTCACAAAGAGAACAGAGAACAAACTTTAAGTAGTCACCCATCCTAATATTGACCTCGCTCAAAGTAGCTTAACTTTTTCGTTCGTTGCAAGGAACGCCTGAAAATGTCGTAGATATTTCTAGATTTAGCTTTTATGATACTGACACTAAGCTGTGTAGTAGTGGACCATAAAAACCGGCGCTTGCGCTGCCAAAATATAAGACCGTATATTTCAAAACGCCTGCTGGACTCTCACTACGCCCCTGCGCTACTCTTTATAGCCTTTCATTATTAATCTGTCGCCCTCAGCTAATACACTTAATAGAAACGATCCAGTTTCCAGTTTCGAGTAAACAATTCATTCGAAACTTCTGGAAATGTTTCCAAACAATATAACGATGATTGACGATATAGATTTATTAATGGAAATTAAATAGGCGCTTTTCTTTGCGCGCAAATTAAAATATAGTATAGGCATAATAAGCTTATAAATACCCCACTGCTGGGCCCAAGCCTTCCCACGTGAGTGTCGGCATAACATAAAGTTAAGTATATGATACATCAGTAATGTATTTATTTGTTACATCCTGTGTTTATATACATTTGCATATTGTATTGCAACTCATAGCTTGTACTTGTTCTACTACTAAAAACATGTTTTAAAGTATTCAAACCCAGTTAGCACTTGGCTATAGTCTAAATTTAACAAAAAAAAACCGACTCCTAAGTTTTATACTGAAAAAATTGCAATAAAAAATAATTGCGTAGTTTAGTTTGTTCAATTTACTTGCAGTTGACCTTTATTATACTCAATCTTATATTCTTAAAAACCATGCGACTGCCATATACTTAACTTCACATCTAGTAGAACACATATTATGACAAACAAGCAATTAGGTACTTACCAAATATTTACTTGCAATCCACGAAAAGAAACAAAAAGAAAAAAAATTGACTGCTGCTTATATAGACAATAATTTTATTAGGAAAATTTAAAGGTACAACGCTGCAGACACAAACAATTTTACGTCATTGTTCCAATATTTTTTTAATGTGTTAAATCCGTCATACGCCAACACACTGTTAGCTACAAACGTCAGACTTAATAGCTATAATGTTTGACCGTCTCCCGTCACCCGGGGTCTTTCCGACCCTCCTTCCCTAAAGAGCAACAAAACATGCGCGTTAACTTCCAGTGAAATTGCTTCGCGTGCTCGTAAATCGCTGGCGAAGCAAATTATTTAAAAATCTATACCTTTCATTGCGGGGATGTTTGGATAACTGTCCAGTTAGCCCTGGGGGTCTAATATGAAACATCGAAATCGAATAACGATTTTTTATAAAAGCTTATTTTTGACCTCTTTTATCAATATCTTTTTTAAGTACTTCAAATCGTTCATAACAAACCTGAGGGCCTAGACCTGTGGCATAACACAAGTAAAATAGAAATGGAATAAAATGAATAAAATATATGGGGTTGACATAAAGTTAATCAAACTTCATTTATACATTTTTTATTATTTTTGAATTTTGCATTCACAATGATAATTATATATAGTTACAAGAAAAAAAATTACTTACTAGTAAAAATCAACCAGCCTCAGGCAGCTCTATTCCCATTTGAGCTTCTTGAGGATGGTTAATTTTTGGTTGATTTTTTTCTAGTAAAAAAATATTTTCTTTATTAATATGTTTTGTTACGATAAATACGATACGTAATCAGTAAGCTAGTCATTAAACTCCATTTCTATTTTATTAGCGACTAGCTGTGCTCGCGACTTCGTCCGCGTGGAATAGTGACTTTCGGCAGCATTTTTAATTTTTTAGGCTCTTTTCCCGTTTTTGCAACATTTTTCACTGATGCTTCGCTCCTATTGGTCGCAGCGTGATGTTATATAGCCTAAAGCCTTCCTCGATAAATGGACTATCCAACACAAAAAGAATTATTCAATTCGAACCAGTAGTTCCTGAGATTAGCGCGTTCAAACAAACAAACAAACAAACAAACTCTTCAGCTTTATAATATTAGTATAGATTTGCCGCTTGTCATGGTTGTTGTTGTAAGATAGTAGTTGTTGAAAGTCTAGCATTGGGCTGGCGTGGTTTGTTATGGCCCAATAGTGTACTGTTGTTCATTTGGAAATGCCTGAGCCCAGCAGTGGGATGTTTATAAGCTGGTGATGATGATGATGGTGATTGTCGCAATGGCGATGTTGGCTAAATCTATAATTTTAAAAATATAGAAAATACAGCAAATTATTTATTTGAATCAATATTAAAAACAGAACCATACAAAAATAATTAGTTGAAATACATAAGTCAAACAGGATTAGAGGGCCAGAATGTTAGAAGATCGTGAAACTTACATCATGTTCCGGAAAAAATTTCAAAGTCAAAGTCAAATCATTTTATTCAACATACATAAAACTAAAAAATTCGTTTAGACTAAACTACTGAATCTATCACCAGTTTCGATTTTGGGAGAGCCTTAGACCGAGAAAAGCTGGCAAGACACTCAGGAGGATTGTACTAATACTAACATTTGGTATTATACTATTACTTATTCTGTGGTATTACATAATTATAAGAGATTTCTAAACCAGATATTTTAACACAACTCAAAAAAGTCGTCCATGGAAATTCGTTAATTCGTTTGTCGCAATAAGCTTTTCAAATGAACAAAAGGGCGTTACCCTCAATTTTCCCCGTCGCTTTCAAAAGATTTTATTCCATCGATATATTTTAACTACAGCCATATGCTTGCTTATAATCACAATTATATTCAAGTCAGTTTAATCCTTTCTTTTTCGTTATATGTATAGGTCTCGCTCTTCGTATATTGTTTACTGGAATGATCATTTAGGATGAGTTATGATCAGAAAGCCTAACTTGCAGAACGTCTTCAAAGCAAAATGTCTAAAATCAATGTCTAAGTATCTTTTACATCAGGGAAGCGCTTGTTATTCATCACACCCGATCGTAATGGCCGATAAGGCCGAATAAAGAAGGAAAGAAAATACATTTATTGGCACACACTACAACAGAAGTTGCAGTGGCTCCTGGCTGCGTTTGCAGTCGCTAATAACAATCACCAATCTGCACTGGGCTCCCGTGGTGGCTTATAGCCCGTTCTCCCTAACCATCTATAGGGTAGACTCGTGGGCGTACTCGGACCCTGGTACTCGGTGTCTGCTATTCGTGACCCGAGGTACCTCTGCAAGTGGATGGTACGTTCATCTTCTCGGAGTTGGGAGAGAGAGCCCCACATAACTCGCGAGTTGCTCTGATCCGCGAGTATGCAGAGAAATGCATTTTTCTAGCAGTAAAAACAAGGGAAGGTGCACGACCCAGCAGTGGGGACATAAAATCAGCTGGTGTTGTGGTGATGATGTGTGAAGGTGATGAGTGAAGACGTTACTCATAAGTAACATTACCAAGCGTCTAGCGACTCACCCTAAAGCCGTGTCATAATTACATCGGAAAGCGACCGACACAACTATTATTTATCACCGCCATTGCTCTCATTATTTTTAACGATCCGCCACACTGTTTCACGTGCCAAAATCTGGCCAATTTACTGGAAAAAATAAAATAGCAAAGTGATTACCCTGGTCTGGTCTGCCAGTGTCAGGGGAAAAACACCCTTACGCTAGCGACCGGACAAAGATCATAGACCTATTTATATATCAGACAGATGAGCAACGTGCGTTAATTTTGTCATAAAAATCGTCTGTGCTGCTATGAATTTTCGTTGATTTGGTACCTTATTTTGCGACAGTGTTGGAAAACAAAATATAACATGTTTCCCGTGATAGCCATCACTCTCCGCATTTTTAAGTTTAAATTGTTTGCCCAGAACAACAGTGATAAATATTCAGGGCCAAAGTTTGCATGAGTGAGTTTTTCATTACATTATCAACTACAGAACTCTTGAACAGATTCTAGCCACGAGAAGGGGTGACTAGCGAATTCTCTCTTCATTGCGCGGTCAAAACGCTCACCGCACCACTGCGGTTAATTGATATCACACGTCTTGTATTAAGAATTCGCTAGTCTTGCCGCCGCCGACCACCCCGTCCCGTGGCTAGACCGTTAGATGTATATGGTAACATAGGCTAGTAACGTTCCCGTTTAATAATGCAAAAAACGACGTGAAGTATGTAAAAAAAACTAAGTCCGTTACTTAAAAGTCGGAAACATAGTAAGCTATTACTTAAAATTATAATTTCGCAGGTCATCTTAGCTTAGACTTCAATGGTAATTAGAAATATAAATATGTATCGTTTTTTTGTCGTCCTGCTCTTTTCAACAATTAAGTCTATGGCAAAAAGTGTTTTATAGGTCGGCCGTTATTTCACAATAACCAATCAGTGCCATACACGTCACTTGCTTGACGCACCCCACTGAATGACACTTGCGCTGCAGTTAAAGCTTATGGATTCGATATTAACGCCATTGGAAAAACAGGCGTCGCATGATTGAGCATTTTTCGGGTTCAAATTGTATTCGCCATTGTTTTTTGTGACATTCTACGCTTTCAATTGTTTTTGTGTTCAATTACTTTTACTGTACTTATACCAGTTAACTTTATAGAGGAATTTAAGAGACAGCAGTTATTGCTGAATTTACAGATTTCTTAAGTACTCATTATGAATTTATTTATTTAAACTTTTGCAACATAAATATTACATGGCGGGCTTAATGCCTGAGGCTTTCTCTTTAAGTCAACCATAGGGTGGTGCAGAGATAACATTGGTAGGTACAATTGAGATATATAATAAATAATTAAAATGTAAGTATATAATACATACATAAACATATATGGTGTATTGTAAATACTTAAACTTCATTAAATAAACATACATAAAATACATAATTCTAATAGGACGTTATTGAGGTGATTCTGCCATAATTATATCAAACAAGAGCTCGCGGACTTTCTTTTTAAAAGCGTCACGACTCGTAGCCATCCTGATTTCAAGAGGCAGCGCGTTCCACAGGAGAATGGATTGAATGTGAAAGGAAAATGAACAAAACCAGATGTATGAGAGGGACAGAGAAGGAGAAGAATATTTGATGACCGGAGATTTTTACTATGAGAGGAGCAAAGGTACTGAAAATGGGGAGCAAAAAATTTAGAAGCGAAAACAGTGGGGGTAGGGCTCGTAAACGTCTTCGCTGGCGAATAGGCAACCATTTCAGCTCCGACCTGAATTTCGAGATGTGGTCATATTTTTTCAGATTGTAAATGAATCGGATACTGTTGTTGAGTAATCTGTCAAGTTTATCAAGCAAGTCAGTATTTAAGATCATAATAACACACGTCACCATAGTCGATCAACGGAAATATTAAGGTTTGCACAAGCATTATCTTCGTCTTGAGTGGTAAAAAATTCCTTACACGATTCAAGGACCGCAAAGTCTAGGTAACTTTTTGACTCACACTAGCAACCTGCGAGTGCCAGCTGAGAGTAGCATCGAGATGTAAACCGTTCTGCTCTGCACTGCTCCATCGAAGACAATTAGCTCAATTTACAGATTTCTAAGGAAAATCTAGCTTATCAATAGTAGCTACACTGATTGGCCGTTAATAAATTTTTAGCACCTGCCAAAACGATATTCGCTAATAAACGTTCTAATACCTAATAATTATGGGTTAGCGAACTATGAAGTCACTCTTATTACCTATGGTTACCTTAACACTATTGCATGCGTTGCATGGATGTAGTTTTTAAAGCATTCTATACAATATTTTTTGTCTTGTTCATCTCTCTTAGTTTTTTTATCTCTGGGTTTTTCGTTTTTCCAGGTTTTTCGTTTTCTTTGGTAGCTTCAGCCTTATTTCCCTTGTCTAACTTAGTGTTTTCTTGTTTTTTCTTCCTTTCGGCAATATCTCTCTTTTCTTTTGTTTTTTCGTTTGAATTTAGAATTTCTGCTGATTGCTTGACTCATACACAATTACACACACATACTCGCTTGTTTGATTGCCTGAAAACACATACACAATCATAAATAAATGTAACCTGCCTTCTTTGTCTTTTTCTCGATAATTCGTCATATTGTTTTGAATTTCGGCCGCTTACTACTACTTAGGTACTACATAATTTAACACATCAAGAAACAATACTTCAGAAACTAATTTAATATTTTCTAAAAATATTGAATAGACGATATTTTTTCTACAATGTCAAAAACCTATTGATTAGGTGATAGTTTTCTAACAATGTCAAATACGTTCAACATTTTAACGAGCATAACTTTATAGACACTTTGACTTTTACTGCGTTAGCATGACTATGTTTTTGAGACATTAGTCTAGAAAAATAAAACAAGTTAGCAACTACGGATTTTTTAAGTAACTACTTTGGAGCTATAATAGGTATTGTTATGGCAATGATTGTTGTCTTTACCAGAAATTGTTTGCGAAGTTTTATTAATATATAAACTATATTTACTTGAGCGTTCTTTCAAGCATAATGTTAATATAATCAGCTAAATAAATATTAGAAGAAGTTGTTTTATTTACATGTAGTGTTCACTGAAACATAATATCTATATATAAACACGTAAAGCGAAAACTTCATGCCTCTTTTTAAACACATAGCGTGCACAAAGAAGAGTACGATTTGGTATAGTTAAAGTTTATATAGAGAAGGAGTCGCGAAAGATAAAATTTATGTACAAGATTTGTAGACTAATTTTATCAGTAGCAGTAGAGATAAAATAATATCTAAACGATACGGTACCCAGGGATTATCATAACATAAGCGTGTCCCCGTACCTTTCTTACTACCTAGATTAAAAGTGAAATTCTTCTAACTATATCTTTTGTCTGTTGAGTTGAGTTGACGACCCGAGCAATGGAATCTGCGAGTTGTACTCTTAGTGCAACGAGAAATGAGCGAGCTTACAGCTCCGGTAACCTATCTGGATATTAGGTAGTGGACTATACGTGTCCACGGGGCAACTCGCTCGAGACACTAGTCTTAAAAGTACCTGATGAAGGATGCGTGCCGGCGCGTTCTGATCTGGCGTTATGACCTGACGTAGATGTTCCCTTGTGCTTGCGCAAGGATGTCTGATACCTAACTTTATAACTGTAAGGATGGTGGGGGGTGTATAAACTTTAAAGTCGTGTGTAGCGGGGTGTATCTTTGTCTAGTGGTTAAGACCAACAGGTTTTCCAATTATATTCCTGGCGTGGGGTACATGTTTGAACTCGCTTTGTTTAGAGCCCTACGGCTTGTTTTAAGTCCGGCTTATCTTCTCTTATATCTTATTTATATATGTCGCCAATCGCCATATTATTAATGTACATAGTTGTGTATCATCAAGCATTGTTGTATTCCGACAGTTAGAGTTAAGATAGCCAGTGCCTCAGTAGTTGAAGATTCCGATGAAGCGCGCTTCCACCTTAGGCCTTATTATCGCTTAAGATCAGATGAGACAAAGACAATGTGCTTACCCGTAAAGAATAAAAAAAGTAGCGGTATTATTGATGGCCTCTAAGGGCTTAGGTAACCCCGCACTTTGGATGTGTTTTCGTACAAATTTGACACGTATGTGTGATTAGACATACGAGTCAATTTCGTAAACAGGTAGTTACCTAGTATGCGAGTAACCATAGTAGTCGAAGAATCGAGATGTATCGTGCATATTCGTACGACAAATTTGTACGAAAACCGTGATTGACCGTGTCGTGGAAGTAATCACGTTCCAAAGGTAGTTTGTCATTTGAAACAAAGAAAAAAAACAAAACCACATTTTGTACGTAAACTTACTGTTCGTTAATGTCTCCAATTATTGGACAACAAATGGTAAATTCCTTCATATTTATAAACATGCCTCAATTTTTGCCCCATTGTACTCGAATTGCAGTGAATGAAATTTTACTGTCCTACATATTAAAATGGAATTTTTTGATCAATTTCATACTGCCGATGGCTCTTTGCCAGACATTGTTTTCGATCACATGAAAAATTCGACTTATTTCCACCATTTCCGGTTTTGCAGGTGTCCATGGGCGGCGGTGATTGCTTTCCATCAGGTGACCCGCCTGCTCGTTTGCCTCCTTCTAATATATATATAAAAAAAAAAAAATTACCTTTCTCTTTATCTCTTGAGGAGGTCGATAGTGAAGTGGTTAACGCGGCCGGTCTGCGAGTGCTAAGATTAAGCAACTTTCAAAAAGGCCGGTCATCGGAAGGGTGACCAAATATTTATCATCTCAAGCTCCTCCGTGCTTCGGAAGGCACTCGTTAACAACCACCAATCCGCACTGGGCCCGCGTGGTGGCTCGTGACCCAGCAGAAGGGATATCGCCCATGGGGTGTCCATGGGCGGCGGTGATAACTAAAAAGCAAAACCAAAGTAATCGCAGATGCGTTGGCGGCCTTGAGGAAGAAGTAGGACTTGGGAGAAGGGAAGGGTGAGAGATGGGCCTCCGGTACTTTCACTCACCGGACGAAACACAACAGCAACGAGTGCCACTGTTTCACGCCGATATTCTGTGAGATGGTGGTATTACGCCGGGCGAGCCGGCCCATTTCATGCTGCAACGCAGCGTGGCTCTACCATTCAGACAGTGTCACTCATTTAGCACCACCCAGGGGTCACATGTAGGGTCTCAAGTGTAAACCTACGGACGCGAGTAACATTAACCCCCAAAACCTATCTCTTTGTTGAGTTAAGGTTTTCATTTTATACGAGTTTCAATTTAAATATATTTTTTCTATATTTAGATAAGACATAGACTCTGTTTCACGCACGTTCTCATAAGTTTTATTATCAATGTGTAGTGTTTGTTTCATATGAATAGTAAAAACGTACTAAAATATCAAACCAAATCCTTTTAAGTAGATAGAGCGTATGGGTTGAGGCTTGATAACCAGTGGGCTTTTATAGGTCGATGATAATTAAGGTAAGGCGAGCTATTAAGTTCTCTGAACACTTTAATACCATGTTATCATCATCATCATCAGCCATATGACGCCCACTGCTGGGCATAGGCTTCCCCCAAGGATCGCCACAACGATCGGTCCTCATGTAGGGGGGGAGGGGGGTTGCCATAATCGCCACGCTTGGCAGGCGGGTTGGCGATCGCAGTATGGCCTACTGTTTGAGGGAGGCGCTGCTGCCCGTCTCCTGCAGGCGGTTTTCTCTTTGTCGCCTTCTACGACTCCCACTGGAAGATAGGGGGTAATGCTATTCTCTGCCGGCATCACACGGCAAACCACCATGTTATATTAACAAAATATGATATACCCTCCAAAGTTCCTGCGTCCAGCTGTTTTTATTGATTTCTGGAAGTTGACAAGCGCCTGCTACATATTGTTTAGTTGCTTTGACGAAGTAGTAAAGTTTTCAGTGACTCCCTTTATTAATTGTAATGGCACTCTCTCAAACGCTTGTAACTAGTGAATATTTTTTTCTTGTATAAAACACTGGGCGACCACAAGTATTAATTAAATTACCTTACCACGATTGTCTAACGTCTGAGTGGTGGCGCTGCCTAATGATTGGCAGTTGATAGGTATTAACGACTGCCGGTTAACTACACAACCCACCGGTTTAACGAGCTTTATTAGGCATGGAGGGGTAAGTGTTAAATTGAATTTGGTCACCCATCTAGTAAGCTGGCATTACTATAGTGGATGAGCTCTTGCGATTGCAACCCATTTAAAGCTAGCAGTAAGTGTTATTTGCACTCGTTATTTAAGTAAAACTACTTATCTTTTTTTATTGTAAAACATACGGCATTGTGGAAACCTTAGAAACTTGATAGTGGGTTAAAAGAGGGTGGGTCAAATTTCGTATTAAAAATTGCGACACATTTATAGTCTGAATTATAAAATACTAGCAGACCCGGCGGACTTCGTACCGCTTTGACAGTATCTATGACAACAAAACAAACAAATCGTATTTCTATTTATTTATCATTAAGCAATTATTTTCTAGTAATAAATATAGCCTATGTTACCCAGGGATAATGTAGCATTCTAATGGTGAAGGAATTTTTAAAATCGGCTCATTAGTTTTTGAGTTTATTCGTTGCAAACATACTAAACACAAAGCTTTCCTCTTTATAATATTAGTATAGACTTAAAAAACTGTTGTCATTGTACAACCTGATCTATCATTAAAATGATGGTCGCAGAAATACTAAACTATGACAAAGGTTTTTCATAATTATTGTTTTATGTTTCCAAGGTACAAACTGTCATAGATATAAAACACAGTTACCTATCTTATACTGCTTATCTGCGTTGCTTAAAATAAACTTCTTCATTAAACAAAATACTTTAATTAAGAATTTCAAATAAAACATTCGGTACATATTAAAGAACAATCTCAAAACATATCACATACCAACCAACGGCAACTGTAGAAAATCAACGTTTTCAATAACAATTTGAGGCAACCCCTTTATCCCGCAAAACCACGTTGTAAATAAATCAAGACCTCAAAGAGCACCTGAAACGCAATAAGGGCATATTCATTCACCGTGAAAGAGGAAGAAAACGATAACCTCGACCGGATATCCTGTTACGCACTCCAATCAAAGATGGTGGGCAAATTGCGCGAAGCTGAGGAACATCAGTCGTATAAAGGGTGACAAATTCCAATTTTCCGTAACGTTCGGGATGGGAACCGAGATGATTGAGTTGTCTGACTGGTGGCACAGCCTATCGGTTTGCAGTTGGATCAATGCTAATGACACTTTTGCTTTCATAGGCGGTTGGGACGAACATGTTGAGTAATTTCGTTATCATGGCGCATGCAACTGTGGCGAAATATCGGATACTCACATATAATAAACATAGTAAGAACTCCGTTATTAATTACTCTAATGTTTACGTATTGGGTTTGTTTACAAACAGGTCAGCGAGCTATTCGTACTTACAGCTGGAAATTTATGATAGCAAAGGTATGTAGTAAAAGGCGCTATGGCAGGTAGTAACTTGTTAGTTACTCCCACGACACCTTTGATTCAAGCCGAGATCCTAATACATAAAGTCTTGAATGCTCCCAAGAATCTACACAGGATACGTTTGCAAGATGCCTTAGAAACTTCTTATCTTACTCTGAAATACTTACAAAAAGCCGAAAAAGCAACTGATTTTTTTTCGTCTAATGTCATGAATTGCGAGCGTTAAACAAAATTTAACAAAAAACAAAAACACAAACATTTAATATAGTAAATTTATACGATAATATACACAACATGTTGATATGTAAGTATTTAATAAATATAAATATGTTTAATAAACACACTAGTAATTTACGGCCACATACAAAGTTAATGAATGATCTGACCCACTCTATTTAAACAGTCTGTGGCAGCCTATCGTATTATAGTATCGGCTACTGGATTTTTTGTTCTGCTATATCCACTGACCTTTTTTTAACCCTTTCTATATCCAATTCTCTATAACATCTATATCTTCGATTTCATTATTGTTCCCAGCCAACTTTTAACAGGGATTCTTTCATAATACTCTTTGACATTTTGGAAGGTTCTCGTGTGTGTAGTCACGCAACAATCATGTTAGCTAAGCAATTTTTGTTATACTGATTCCCTGAATGGTGGTGTTTGCTGGCGTGGTCAATTGCCAGAAGCGTCGGAAAGGGGCATATGTGTGATGCTCGGGGTGAATGCGAAAAATCGTTGAATAATATTAATTATTTTTCCCTCGTTTATGTATAAAAAATATGAAAGTAATTTTTATAATATATTTATATAAATTAATATCCTATTTTTGTTTGAAACTCAACAATTTTCACTATGAGAAATCATGACATAATATTATAACCACCACCAATACACATTATTCTAGTATGTTTTCATAGTTTCACCTCTAATCTTTAAGTTTATTAGCTCTCTCCATCCGACTGGTTGCCTGGAAGAAATCGCTTGAAAGCGATAAGACTGCCAAATTGTAACTTTGTATTTTTTTTCTTTTTATGTTTTATAGTGTTGCAATAAAAGTATTATCTATCTATCTATCTATCTATAACCCACATCTATCACGATATTCGTAAGCAAGTAACAAAAGTAATAAAATTTTGTGTAGACCCTAAAAGGTTTCTATTACTTCTCTCCACTATAAAATAACTTTGAGCGTACGCGAAGACCACCATAACTTCGACCAGCACCCCTACCACGAGTTTACGCATACAGGGGCCGTACCTTCAATACGAATGTTAAGTGACTACAGTTACAATTTACCGCGAAAAATAAGTAAATAGTCAATGACTGGCCCACTTGGCAAAGATGTTGGTCACAAACCCAGGCTATGCATCGAAGAATCCGAAACACAATTTGTCCAGCCTGGGAATTGTACCCGGGACCTTCAGGTATCAGGTTCGCTTTGCTACTCGGCCACCGAAGCGTTTTTGTTTGTTTCTTTCTTTCAATAGTTGTGTCTCAGCAGCCAGATTCTGACATTTGGGCTATGGGAAAAATGGCAGTCTGTAGCCGCTGAGATAGGTCAAAAAAAAAAGAAAGAAACAAACAAACAAAAAGAAAGCTTTTTCGATCACATTGTTTTCTATAGTTTACGCGAACACACATTGAAATGAAACGACTTTTACGGGTCTTTTTACTTTGTGAATAAGCCGAGCTTGATTTATGAAGAACACACCAACGTAATTATTGATTTTTATAATAATATATGATTATGTCACACTGTTAGAAGTTTAATTTCATAACGGAATATATAATACTAGCGGTGCGGTTTCACCCGCGTGTTTCCTGTTCCCGTAGGAATATCGGGATAAAAAGTATCCTATGTGTTATTCCAGGTTATAAACTATCTGTATGCCGAATTTCATCTAAATCCGTCCATCCGTTGCAGCGTGAAGAAGCAACAAATATACTCACATACATACACAAAAACTTTCGCATTTATAATATTAGTGTGATTCATGATCTCTTTTATGAATCGTAAAATGTATGTATTAATAACAAAATAATAAGTTTTTTGGTCAGACCGTACAAAACTAGGATTTTCCTTTATAATTTCGATGTGTGTTGAGTAAGGAATAGAAATGGGATGAGTAGGGAAAAACTTATTCGAGTTCTCATGGAATTAATACGGAACAACCCACAAAATTAGTAAGGTTCTATATTATAAGCTGTATTAGAAGACACATTTTGTATTTATTTATTATTCCAAATAAATAAAAATAAAAAATAAATGAAAAATCTACTAGCGAAACGTCAGGATAAACATAAAATCGAATTAATGTGTAAAATAAACGCGAATAGACCCGTAAAAGTAGTATACATTCAAAATACAAGAAATGAACTTAAAAAACAATTGAAAGTTTCTCACAGCTTTTTTAAACAGGCGAGTTGCTCAACTTGAAAGTTTGAGCCGTGTGTGAGCTGTCAAACAGAACTCATTGAAGAGTTCACATCGTCAACCCATGGTAGGGCTCCACGCCGTAATCATCCCGTACCGTTTCCTTCTGCAATACACGGGCCGTTCATTACCGCAAACCTGTCTGAAACCCGAGCGTTCCCTTTGTACGAATATTTTGCACAATTCCCCGGAAAATAGTGGGCATTGTGCGAACTCCCCGCTGTTTACGTGGCCCTGCCAGTGAAAGCTTAATGAAATCGATTATCATTCAATTGTAAGCAATAAATTAGTGGAAACCCATTGCTGCGGATGATGTGGCGTGGATACAGTCATTCGCACATTGAATCATGCGTTTCCAATAAATCAGACAGCTACGGGATGTCAGTAGCTCACTGTTGGAATTATTCAACATCAAATATTCGACGTGGCAACCCTTTCTGTCACGCCTTCGGACACATTGGTACAATTTCCATATTAGTACAATTACACATTCGTACAATTCAACTTTCGTACAATTCCACATTCGTACAATTCCACATGGGCACTAGAACTATTATTTTATAAGCAACATAAGAGAATGAAAAAACAAAATAACTTTTGGGAGGCCTTTGTCCAGCAGTCGACGTCTTTTGGCTGTGATGATGATTATAATAAGATAATAGCTAGAATAGTGATTTATTTGAAAATATAATACATCATGTTTGTTGTTTTTGTACTAATTGAAATGGAAAGTCTAAGAAAGGCATTTTGCAAAGTATTGCTGAAAAGGTAAAAATGAAATGAAATGAAATGAAACATAGTCTCTTACCGGTTCTTCTCAGTACAAGATTTCTGGCCTTACAGATTACAAACGATTTTTTTTAAATATATATTAACGGGCAAGCACAGTGCCTTGATCTCGCCTGATGTTAAGTGATGATAAGGCCAATTGGTGGAAACGCACTTCACCCGGAATCCTCAACTAGTGAGGCACTGGCTATCTTATCTCTAGCTGCCGGAACACAACAATGCTACAAACATTGATGTTATGGCGACATATTTAGATAAGATGGTGGTAGCTAGCCAGGCGGACAAACAAGTCTCCCCCGCTGGAAATCGAACCCGGGACCTCTGGGGTCTAAAACGGTAGTCTTAACCACTAGACCACAGAGGCGGTTTTTGACGTGACAATCATGAGAACTCCACTCTACCTAAACTAAATAAATTATTGTGAATTTTAATTTTTTTTGAGCTTTTTTTTGAACTTTTTTCTGAGCTTTCGGCTTGGTGAAAAAGGGATCTATATCAAAAATAACGTTAATAACAATTGTTTCTTAACGTTTTATTTTAAATATTTTGCAATATTGGAAGTCGATACTAAAATAGAAATGTTCATTAATATTTCTTAGAATTAATTTTGATTTATAGTGACATTCCTACTGACTATAATTTATAAACGATTAGTCAGTTTTGCTTTGGTATTGGTTGAGGTGACTTAACCTACATATGTGGTCGAGAACCAGAACAATAAATTATGCATTCGGAGAAATAGGCCGACTCGCATAAAAGAGATTTATAACAAATTGCGAAACCAAAAATGCATACCAAATTAGTGACCAGAACTTAAAACACTTATCTATGGAACAATCGCAGAGATTTATGATAACTCAAGAAAAGGTGGTCGTAAATTTAAAATTCCTGCGGTCGATGATAAGTTATTGAGCAATACGTTTTAAGTTAACCCGCAGCGGTTAACTTCAAAATTATTTTATTTTTATAATACATAATTATCTGATGTAAATTTGTTAACTTACATTTTTTTATTTTGTTTTTTTACATGTTGTGGTTGTCTTATATATATTTTTTGTGTTTATTTGTAATGGAAAGTGTCCTGCTATGATAGGGCATTTTCCAATATTTTTGACGCTGTAAGGGAGAAAAGAGCTGGACACTTGCTGAGTTTCTTGCCGGTTCTTCTCAGTACAAGATCTCCCGCCCAGATTAGACTTACGAACCGATGGCATAGTGACATTCACAAGAGCTACTTGTAGCCTAAACTGAATAAATGATTTTGAATTTTGAATTTTGAATTTTATTTTAAAGATGTTTCTACGTAGTGTTTTACGATTCAGAGGTCCCCTAGACGAAAACGTCTGAACGTCTGAAATGAAAACATTTCAGACGTTGAACCAAAACTTTACCCCTAACTATTACTAATTCTAGGTTTTAATCAGGATTATAACCAGTGGTTACGTTATCAAAACACTGAATAATTAATGCTAGGTCATTCCAGGGCAGTGCTTGTCTGCTGTTACGACTTTGTTTTCTAAGGCAAGTAACTATTATGTTATGTACTTTTGTTTTTTCAATATTTTTTACATGTAATTATTTTTTTTTGTACTGTGCCATTAAATGTATTTCTTCTTTCTTCTATTCACGGCTAGCACTATTTACGATAATTATATAGTACCTACACAATTATTTCTTATTTCGATTTATTCGTCAACTGGCATGTGTGAAAGTGGCGAGTACGAGCGAGTTGGCACCTCCCGATTTTACCTATTTTTTTGTCGTCAACTCGCTCGTTCTTTAAAATCTGACGTAGTATGTACAGTCAGCTCAGCCGTTATGTTAATTAACTTAACGACTGACTATAGGTACTTAATTTTGAATCCTAATCTGAATCTTAATTTTCAATTTGGAAGCCCATGCAATACATTATTGTATGTTCATAGGTTGATTATTTACCATCATCAGTTTTGATGATATGATGAATAATCACCGTTTTGTTGATATAACCATTTTGGGTCTTTTTTGAGTTTCACCGACTGGACACACGTATGTCCGGTCTCTTGTGTCGAACTGGTGAAGAACCCTTGCTTTCAACATAACCGGCTCACGGCAGAGTGTTCGCCACGCAGACGCTTCCCTGTGGGCATAGAGGATTGTGCACCCGCGTCAACAAGCCTATAAACGTCCCACAGCTGGGCTTAGGCCTTCCCACATCCCCATCGCCATGCCCATAGCCCACCACACTGCAATAACCTAGCAATCCATTGTTACATAATGTGAAACTTAAACGCGATCGCGTCTCCGCAAAAACACAAATCTTCCTTAGTTGCGATAAACTTGGCCTCCAACCGATTCAAATAGGTACTACGAACCGTTTAATAGTCCATTTAATTTACGACTCTGATTAGAACACCAACATTTGTGGCCATTTTTACGAGCCCCAACCTTTTAGCCTTATCTCAATAGTGATTTGGTAATTAATTTTCAGTATCAATTTCATTGCTGTTTTGAACGTTGAAGTGCTTAGAATAGTGAAATTAATGTTTTTAATTTCTTTTTTTATCTCCCATGTCTGAGATCGTTATTTCTTGGGGCGATAAGGGCTTAGCGACTGGTGGAATAAAGAAATAGCCGGGGCTATTTAAATTATGTAGTATGTTTATTTAATAACTTTATATTTTATGAAGAAAAGAACGCGTAACTGCAAACGATAGTTTGGTAACTAACCTATATACACTGTCCTGTGGATGTCATACTTTTAAACAGACATTAACACGTTCTAACACGAAGAATCATAAATTAATAATCATACTAACAATAATAAAACCACTTTAAGTACCAAAGATGACTAAAGAAAGTAAATAACTCAAGATCACGATAACCTACAACAATCGAAGTAAGTGAAACTGTGAGGTGTGTGAGGTGATGAAATTGTACCTTGCTATAAATGTGATCAGACTTTTAGAATAGAATTTTTTATTTGCTAAGAATATGGTTGGTATCACAAGAAGTTGGTCATATTTTTATAGTTTCACATACTCTGCCATGTAGATGCAAAATTTACAATACGGTTCAATTAATTTATTTAAGAATATCAATTTGTATTTATAAAGTGCATAAATAGGAATATTGGTATTATTATTAAAATCATTATTATTCACTAATCCATTTCATCACTAACCAACTAGTTACGATAATAATAAACATAGTTCCATTATTCAAAATTACATTATAATAAGACACTTATAAATTAATACAATAAATATATGTATTATATTTATGTTAGGTTTATTTACTTATCCTTAATAAAATCAGACACTGAATAATGACACTTATGGACAAGGTACTTATTTGTATAAGTTACGTAGTACATTTAACATTTGTAAGTTTTCTAAAGGCGTTCAGATTAAGTTTATTAAGATTGTCTGGAAGGTTATTACAAAGCCTTACTGCCATACAATAAGAGTTACTACTGTGAACTTTAAGTTTTTGGTCATGTATGAACAGAGCGTTGTCACGTTGAGGTCTCCTAATTCTTTGTATAACCACATTTTGCTTTAAAAACAATTTTGGGTGTTTATGAACAAGTAGGCAGTTTTCAAATAAGTATAGTGATGGCAAAGGAAGTCTGTTTTCCTTTACGAATAAAGGTTTACAGCTTTCATCAAATTTAGCACAACACAACGCTCTAACGCACTTTTTCAGTGCTTTAAAAACTCTGTTTACATCCACTGAATTTCCCCACAGTACTGTTCCATATCTTATATTTGATGAAACGAAAGTATGATAATAAAATGAGTGTGCCGCTTCTTTAGTTGCCACTTGTCTCAGTCGGTAAATTACATATACGTATCTATTTATTTTGTTTACTAATTTTTCCACATGTGATTTCCAATTATTGCAGTAGGTAGTTATCAACTGTGACTCCTAAGAAGGCGAAATCGTCGAGTACTTCTATTGGAATATTGTTTAACTAAACGCTTACTTGCATCGATGTGCTTTTATAAGTTTGAAATTCGACAATTTTTGTTTTTGATAAGTTTAATTTTAAATTATTTAATTCTAACCATTGAACAATATAAGATAATGTTTATAATTAATTGTATTTTTGTCTTTTGTTTTTATTAATATAGTAGCATCATCAGCAAATAGCAAACACTCTTGATTTATGTCACTGGGTAAGTTATTGATGTAGCATAAAAATAATAAGGGGCCAAGTACACTTCCCTGAGGTACTCCGTATTTATTTTCGCAATAAGATGATTTGTATGAGAAATAATTAATTAAAAAGGCAGACACGTCATTACACAAAGCCACTCGCATTAAAGATTAAAAACGTAATGCAATTGTGACTCTGACTCTAAAGAAAGAAACATTGATAAAGTCACATGTCATTACATATAGCCACTCCCATTAAAGATTAAAAATGCTTCCGAACGATATTTTATAAAAGCTTAATCCTTTTATTCGATCCCTCCTAGATCTATATAGAATCCGCAAGCTTGTACGAACACAAAAAGTTAATTAAAGGGCTAAGGAAGGACATTGAGTGACGAGCCACCCCGCCCTTTGCGTATCATCCATTTATACAGGTCATCTTGCAACCGGCCTTAAGCTTGCTCGAATAATTTTAACTTATTTATTTATCAAGTTGAAATTAATTGAAATGTTCAGTTGACCAAATTGAAAAATGTAATTGATGTTACCGGTCGCAATATTAATGTAAGGATTTGAAATAATGAAGTTGATGTTGTTGATTTGCTTGTAAGTATTACGCTGGAAAATCTGTTATTAATTTTACATCTTTACATTTGTATAAGGAATATCAATAAAGAAATTAACCGTATACAATTTGAAATGAAACTAATAGTGTTCGCGTAAACTTTAGAAAACAATACGTATACAATTTTATAAATTTCGAGTAGGTAACCAATTACCTAATTAAGAAAATTAAAGAAACGTAAAAAAAGAAAATTCTTGATCAAAAATGTGACAAACGGGAAAGTTTTTCAACTTACAATATCAATTAGTTTTGATCAAACACATAGAAGCACCATTCAAGTCATTTCTTCGCAGTATTACGTGCGTGGGCAAACCTCCAGCTAGACCAAAGAGATTTCCCATGCATCCTATTTTCTCACTTAGACCTTCCGTAATTACATTACCACTGACTTACCACTGATAAACGCACGTTCAACCTTTTAAACGAGGAAACTACCGAATATAGCTTTATCTCTAGTAATCAATACTTTTCCGTGGGCGTCAAGGAAACCGATAGCGGTAAATTATAATGAATAAAAAGTTAAAATAGCCAGTGTAGGTGTGAAACCTTTAAGATCACCCACGCAAACGTTTGCCCTACAATTAGGCAGCCAATTAAATGTTTTTTTTCATAAAGGAGAACAATAGCACAAAATAAAGAGACAATATATAGATATAGATATATAGACGTAATTGGGAACTTTTCTTTGCCTTTGATAATTAATATGATCGACACCAATATACTGCAGAGAAACCAAGTCAGCATTGAAAAGAAGGTTAAAAGAATATCTCCACATACCTGAAAAATAATATGATATATCCTAAAAAACGTCTGTAATAATATTATGTAACATTCAGTCAAGAGTATTATATATTGTAACGCTTTGTGCTTGTGATACCTGTCTGAATCGATGTGTACAAAAATAAACTTTGATATTAAAACCAATATATTCTACACAATATACTATGTAAGTTTGCCTTATTTTACGGTTAAAAAAATATTTCGTACAACAGAATATAAGCCGTTTCTAAGAATATATTGATACTAAAATAACTCTGCTAAATGAATAGGTTATATTTTTTAGGAATAACAAGACTATTGAAGATCGTTCAACATGTTCCTATTATGAATACTTTGGGAATACTGATGTAATTAATGATACTACCCATTAAGTAATTCAGTTAGACGAAGTTCCTTCCAAGTATGGGAACTATTACATTATATCTTAAGATTGATATCGTAATTGGTTTTGAGTTGATTTTCTTTGAGCCCGTCGAAACTTGACTAATTACCTTTGAATTAATTCAATTATCCGGTATAGATATTTTGGCAACATACAAATTCGTTAAGATTTTGGTCTGATCTGCACTGTCTTTAATCTTGTAAAGATATCCTCTTTCATTTCGGCTATATTTCGACTACATTAAGTGATAGACCTTTGTACTTTTATATAGTTTTTTGTTAAATGTTTTTATTTTTAGTGTAGAGTAAAGTATATTGAACTTATTTTTATCTTGAATCATATGTATATTGTCGTTGTCAAACTAATATCATATCAAGTTAATGCTTTTTGTTTCATTTTTATCCTTTCGGGTAGGTAAGCTCTTTGTCTTCATCTCACCTGATGGCTACGACCGAAGGTGGACGTGCACTTCACCGGAAATTCTTAACTACACAACCAATACCACTAACATTCACCGTCCCGTCTAAGAAAATCAGGAAACGTCATTCTCTTTCCCATCTTTACTCTTAACTGATACTTACTATTTGTCGACAACATCATCATCATCATCATCATCATCATCAGCTCATGTCCCTACTGGTTTAATTTGCACAATGCATATCCAACTACCTTACTGAAGTCGCACCAGAAAGCTAGCTTGTTTTTTTTAGCACAAACAATACAAATTATATTTACTGCTTATAATTCATACTGAGTACCATTAGCAGTCACTGTTACAATATATTAAGTATAATTAAGTCCGTCGGTAAGTTGGTCTTCCAATTCTGCTCGCGCAAGCTCACCCAAGCATGGGCCCAGCGAACTTGCCAAGAACTTTGAATGAAACTTGACATCTGTAGTCTCGTGACTACTTCGAAACTTAGCGGTGTACATTACCCTGGTGTTGTATTGTATTTGAATAGTTTGTTAACAGCCTCAACCCGGTAATCGGACGCTTATAAGCTAATGATGACGAAAGTAACAAAAGTATATAATTTTACTTTTTCAAAGTTTTCACGAACGCTATCTACATTAAAAATTTTAATGAAATATGTACTTTGGTAGCTAAGTAGAGGGGTTTAATTGTGTTAAGTCTCAATATCTGTATTAAACAATCTATACTAATATATAAAGCTGAAGAGTTTGTTTGTTTGTTTGTTTGTTTGTTTGTTTGAACGCGCTAATCTCAGGAACTACTGGTTCGAATTGAATAATTCTTTTTGTGTTGGATAGTCCATTTATCGAGGAAGGCTTTAGGCTATATAACATCACGCTGCGACCAATAGGAGCGAAGCATCAGTGAAAAATGTTGCAAAACGGGAAAAGAGCCTAAAAAATTAAAAATGCTGCCGAAAGTCACTATTCCACGCGGACGAATCGCGAGCACAGCTAGTAATGATAATATTTATACATAATAGAAAATAAAGTCTCAGGAACGTGTTTGTTTGTTAGGACCGGCTAATCTCAGGAACCACAGTACGGATTTTAATGCGGTTTTTTCTAATAGATAGCGTCTTCCGAAGGGGGTTTAGGTACACAAAACAACACGAGAGAAACCGGGCCGTGTCACTAATGGAATATAAATGCCAGTAGACCCGTACAAATTGTTTCATTTCAAAAACATCTATTTAGAATTTAGATAAAACAAGTGCTTCTACAATATCTTTATACAACGTGTAACTAAAATGTGTGGTCAAAATGAAAAGATTCAAAGTGTATCCCATCTAGAACTTGTATGTGTTGTTATTAAGACATAGTTATTAACTTAAATTTGTCATGCAATGGATAATGAAATATTTATATTAGTGAAGTAGTGCGCGTCAGGCGCGCATAAGCAAGCCGCAGTGATCATAAATGTTAGTACACAAAGGTTACTAAACCACTAGGGCTGAGACTTGTTTATTTTGATGTGACTTCACAATAGAAATATTTTGATAAAAAATTGCATAACACATTTGCATTAAAGTTAATAATAATTCATAGTAACTCTGGATCTTTGGATTTTTTCATTTTGACCACACCTTTCTGTTTATACTGAGTTCCCTTCTGAGTTGTAGAGCCACGCTGCGTTGCAGCACGAAATGGGCCGGCTCGCCCGGCGAAATACCACCCTCTCACAGAATATCGGCGTGAAACAACGGCACTCGTTGCTGTTGTGTTTCGTCCGGTGAGTGAAAGTACCGGAGGCCCATCTCTCACCCCTCCCCCTCCCAATTCCTACTCCCTCCTCAAGATCCAACTCCTTCCTCAAGATCCAACTCCTTCCTCAAGGTCGGCAACGCATCCGCGATTACTTTGGTTTTGCGGGTGTCCATGGGCGGCGGAGATTGCTTTCAATCAGGTGACCCGCCTGCTCGTTTGCCTCCTTTTAACATAAAAAAAATAAGTTGTATATTTTATTCATTGCAAGCTGACATTATACCACTTGAAGTAGGTACTATCTAACTTCCTTATCACTAATATGGGAAGGGCAGGCAGCTGTCTCAGTTGTAATGATAATAAATCAAACTTAATAAGCGCTTTTACTACTAAGTGTATCAATCAAGTACTGAGATCTAGTTAGTTTTTACCTATTTTATTTTTAAATAATCAGTTAATTAATGAAAATGTTCTAGTACCTAGATGACAGGCTTGGCCTCTTTAGGAACTCAAGGGTGGCCAGCCCGAGGCCCGCGGGCAGCATGCGGCCCGCCGAGTGTCATCTTGTGGACCGCGAAGCCGAGTCCCCAAAAATTTACTTTTGTTCAACATAAACACGATTTTTTTCTATTTCACGTTTAGAATCAATACACAAACATATTACTGATGTTTACCTGGAAAACTGTTTACATGTAGCAACAACCTCAGTCGATATCAACATTGATGCACTTAGTTCTGCCAAACAAAGTCAGACATCTCATTATCATATTTTGTAAATAAAAGTAACTAAGAAATGTGTGTTTAATTCTCACATTTACATTTTCAACTACTTAAAATTTGGTAGTGCGGCCCGGTGCCAAATCCTTTTCCGAAATTTGGCCCAGCTGCCGAAAAGGTTGGCCACCCTTGTATAGTTACAATATCAATATTACTGTATGTTTTCAGTATTTTTTGGAAATTTAAGTTGTGTCTTCCTTAATGTAAGTAAACCAACAATTCTACAAAATCTATAAACACATTTGCTATTAGCACGCCTACATTCTGTGGATGTATTTGGAAAAAATAATATATAATAATAATAATAATAATATATAAAAAAATATAATAATAATAAAGTTTATTTTGGAAAATAAACTTTATTATTATTATACTCTTTATTTATTTTCTTTCTTTCTAGATTTTTACAATATTTTAATACATAAACAATAAAACATTATAAAAACCTTATAAAAACATTATAAAAGACAAGCTACCGGTGGTCAGGGCTGCAGAGTGAGGAACCTCCTGACAATACGTGCCGTGTCAAGGAGTACTGCTTTCTGAATCTGACCCTTGATCCAACTATCAAGCGATAGCATCTTAAGGTATCAGATCTTAAGGCTCTTCGCTATCAGACCGTTCGCTGAAACGACTATCGGGACAATGATCGTCCAATCAACATTCCACATGGCGCTCACCTCGTGAGCCAAGTCAAGGTACTTGCTGAGTTTGTCCTTCTCAGCTTTCACGAGGTTCTCGTCATGCGGAATGGTGATGCCAACGAGCACCGTCCGACGTTGAGACCACCACGATATCAGGCTTATTGGCAACAATAGTCCTGTCCGTGATGTTTGGCCAGTCCCAATAGAGCAATGCACGACCATTTTCAAGAACGGGCACCGGTGCGTACTTTTAGTACGGCACTTCAGACTCAACAAGGCCGTATTGAAGTGCAAGTTGCTGGTGAATGATCCTGGCTACAGGTTGTGTCTATGCAAATACTCGCCGTAAGCAAGATGAGAACAACCGGAAATAATATGCCTGAAAGATTCTCCGGGACGGGGGCATACCCGACATATGTCGACCGTATCGTCCTTAAGGATATACTTTCGGTAATTGGTTATTATTATTATTATTATGTACAATCTGCTAAAAGGACAAACCGTTTACGAATTTAAGCTCCATTCACATTTTCGTGCCGATTGTTTTAAATTAACTTTATAAATGCCAAACCAGACGTGCAAAGCTACTGATCTCCAATTGTATGTTAACGAAACCGTCAATTTATTGAAATGAGCTTACACCGATGTAAATTAAATGGTGGATTTAAAAAATGTCCACATATATAACACTATATGTCGATATGGAGTTTCGTAACCAATTAAGATGTTAAGAATTCGGTTAAAAGATGCTTGCATGTCAGAGTGTGCACGAGTAGAGTTTTTCTTGGGCGGAATGGATGTGGTAATTTTTTTTTCAGCTTGCGATACGTACATATATCTTTACTTGCAAAGAAGCTCGATGGCGCAGTGGTTAACGCGCCTGGTCTGCAAGTGCTGTGGTTAAGCAACTATCGCAAAGGCCGGTCATCGAATGGGTGACCAAAAATTTATAATCTCGAGCTTCTCCGTGCTTCGGAAGGCACGTTAAGCCGTTGGTCTCGGCTGCATTAGCAGTCGTTAACAACCACCAATCCGCACTGGGCCCGCGTGGTGGTTTATGGCTCGTTCTCCCTATCCATCAATAGGGAAGGCTCATGCCCCAGCAGTGGGGACATAAAATGAGCTGCTGATGTAGACTTATAAAGAATACTATGTTACTTAAAATAATAAATATTTCAGACTCATTCTTTATTTTTTTAGGTTTAATTTTTTACTTAACGATTAACTAGCTGTAAATAGTTTATTCGCACGCTAAGTATAGTAAAGAAAGATTAGTAATTCAGAAAATTAATTAGTTATTATTAAAATATCTATATAAATATACACCTTTTGTGACACGGATAACGTAGAGTAGAGTTGTAGTACGTAGAGTTACGCGAGTAGATCCGTAAAAGTTGTTACTGCGCGTGTGTCAAATACACTACCATGTATGACACACACGCATATTATACTCTTTTTCATTGCTTAGTATACAATCCATGCAGTCATAATAAAATTACGGTCGAATTTCGACCACTGGGCGACCACTAATATTTATTATTAAATGTCAGTCATCACTGATAGTAAATATTATGTAGTGGTCTTGTATTGCTTGATCGCTCTGTTTTTCTGTGATTCTTAGGGCTTTTTCAAATTAGACGTTTCGTGTCGGACCGCTGCCGTGCATTTTCATATTAAAAGCCAGCCGCACGACAACCGCAGAACGCTTCCCAAACGCACGGCAGGCAGCGGTCCGACACGAAACGCCTAATTTGAAAGAGCCCTTAGAGGTGCAAAACGTTGGAAACTACGGGCGATCTTAAAAGTGAGTTAACTATTCTTAAATATCAAATAATATTATCCTTACATACCTTATCCATATAAATTCCGCTCATATCCTACGTAGCTCTCATTTAGCACCCTTCTTGCTCTCCGACCACATAATTTACAGTTTTATCTCTTTAGAATCTCATCGAAGTACCATAAGAAGCTATAAGTTGACCGTTATCTCCATCCTTGTCACACATCAATATGCGGTTGAAATGTTTTTAATTAACTATCAATTTGGAAGATATTACATTAACAGCTTTATTAATATTCCGCTTAATTATGTAGATAGGAGCTTTAAATAAATAATTGAATTACATTTTATCTGATTTATAGCAAAAAAGAAGTATATATTTATACTATGTAAACATTATGTAAGTAAATAGTGTATAACTGTCACACTGCTGGGCAAAGGCCTCCATCATTGAAATCAAGTCATCGCTACAATTGATGGGAAATGGCTTAATCACCACGCTTGCCAAATGCGGGTTGGTGATCACAAACCCGGGCTATGCATGGAAGAAATCCATAAGACACTTTGCCTGACTTGGGAATTGAACCCGGGACCTTTGGGTATCGGGCGAGCGCTTTCCACTTGGCCATCGAGGCGTTTTAATACTACTCCTAGTTGTTTTATTTTACGACGATGACATTAAAATGAAATCGTTTTATCTCGTGCTTACGTCAAAAAAGACATACATGATTACAAAACTCTCGTTTCTTCCTAGATATGGGCTAGCTATGTTTATCCTTCTTTGATTAAACAAAATTGCCCTTTTTGTAAAATCTTTATCTTCTTCTAATATATAAAATTCTCGTGTGTTTGTAATTAGTGAAGTAATTTTCGTGAAATTTTGTGTGCATCGGTTAGGTCTGCGAATCGGACAACATCTATTTTTCATCTCCCTAAATGTTAAGGGTGGTCCACCCCAAACACTTTTTTTACAATTTCATTTTCCAATACAAAATGTTCCACGATTTGTTTGTTTTGTTGTCATAGAAACGATTTGATTGTATTGTTGACATAGAAACTGTCAAAGCGATACGAAGTCCGCTGGGTCAGCTAGTATACATATATAAATCTTCTGTGCGTGTGTATGAAATTGAACTCCTTCTGTTTAGAAGGACCGATGGACCGATTTGGATGAAATTTTCTGTGTGTGTTCAAGTGGCGAATCCACTTGAACACACACAGAAAATTTCATCAATTCATCATTCAATTTCAGAATGGTTTAGATTTACAATTGAACCCGGTACGTGGCGCTGCCGGGGTCCATCATGGGATACAGGTTTTCTTAATCGGACGAATGATTTGTTTGTTTTGTTGTCATGGAATCTGTCAACGTTTTGTTTGTTTTGTTGTCATGGAAACTATCAAAGCGGTACGGTCCGCCGGTCAGCTAGTATAATGTAAATTTAAGGAAACACGAACTGAACCCTTGAACGTATTTAGTATTTACTCGCCCTGGTGTTGATTAAGCTCGACGCATACGTAGTTTATACGCAAAGGCATTATACCCACAGGCCTTATTAAATCCTTCGAAGACCTACGCCGAATGAGAATCGTGCGCGCGCATACTGATGCGGTGGGCAGGCGTAGGCGCAGGCTGTGCGAAATTGCTTTATTCCCCTTTATTCTATGTAGATTGTATGTAAAAGGAAATTAAATTAATAAAAACGTCAATTTACTTTACATTGATTAAAATTAATTAATATAGGCTGATAATGATGATGATGATGATGATGATTAAAATTAGACGGCTATGATGGATTTGAGGACATATGACAAAAAATATATAATTCTTTTTTTTTAGAGATTTTGCTGATTTCCTCAGGTGGCATTTTCAGCGTCACCGAACTTGTAAATTATATCAGGAAGCATTTTTTTAAACATAACTATTTTCAAAGTCGATGACCCAATAGAGATGGAGCTTTGGGAATAATTAATAAGGATCCAAATGTTTAACATTATTTTTAATTTTTACAGATTTCAATTAAAATTCAAAATCTTTATCACATGTCACATAATAGTAAGTTGACAATCTTAAAATTAGGTTACAATGTTACGCCCTGCACAATTTATAACAATACTAAAATTAAAATGTTTAGTATAAATTTTATCTTTACAACTGTAATAAAGTTAAAACCATGAATATCTGTCTAATCTTGTTTAAATAATATAATGTTTTGTTAATCCCAATTACCTATATTAAAAATCTAAAAAAACCCACAGCCTTGGAAACTCAATCATATGAGTTCCTCGTTAGGAAATGCTATTATAGTTTTTTATTAGAGTTTTTTTATGATAAAGATATGATTAAATAAATATGTTTTAATTATTGATTAAATTCTTATGTATTAAATACATTAATTGATTTTTAATATTATTGTGATTATGTGTAATGTGGTAATATAACTTAATTAGCATTGTTTGTGGGGCAATTGAACATAATTTTAATTTAGAAAATGGTAATTTTAGTTTGTTTTGATAACGATTATTCAATTAGATAAAAAATTTTGGGGAGTAAGTCTGTGTTGTTTTCTAACAAATTTACATGATTAAAATATGTAAAGTAGTAGAGTCGGAGTCTAATAATTAAATTAATAAGTTGTTGCTCTTTACAGTCTGATAAAGCATAGAAAAACTGAAGTGATTTTAAGAAAAAACGTTCTACTAATTGATAATTTGTACTATCGAGTGAGTTCTTTTAATTGTTCTGTCATTGTTACAAAATTATAGTAAAATGGTTAAAAAACACGTGTCGACACGCAAGCACGCAGAAATTTGCAGGGCAGGTACATGTCTGCGTCGCACGTGCCCAGCGTTGCCAGATCTACGGATTTGTCCGTAGATCTACGGACTTTAGGTCTTGTCTACGGACATACGGATTTTTGTCGCAAATCTACGGATTTTTTTGAATTTCATCCATCCGACCTTAACAATAGTATAAATATTCAAATTAAATTAAATTTTGTGTAAAACGAAACTTAACTTCAAAAAAGGAAGACCTGCGACTTGTGTTTCGTTTTTTGCTATTTTGTCTGTAATGATTTCTCAAGATTTGGCTGTATGGCTCTGTACCATTGCCTTTCCCGTATATACAATTTTCTAAATGACATTACAACTACTACCTACTGTCAATGTGAACTTATTTATGTTGTACAATTATAAATAAAAATTAAAAACTACTATTAAAATATTCTCTTTTCCTTTGTCTTGGCGATTTTCCTATATTTTTTTCAATATCTTTACCGGCATTGAACTTAGCTTAAAGTCAGTCCATCTCTAAATAGTCAAGTTTAGCATTAAAAAATGTCTGTAGATCTACGGATTTTTGTAGAGGCAATCTACGGACTTCTACGGATTTTTGAGCGTAGACCTACGGATTTTTTTTACCTACGGAAAATTGGATCTGGCACACTGCACGTGCCTGCGCCGCAGTACACAGCTCTCAACACATCCATGCATTACAAAATCTGATCTGCGCTGCGCGGAGCTGCGTCAACAGTCGGAAGAAAATGTGGGGATCGAGATACGATTTCTCGCATTCAACGCAAAAGTCTATACGTTCGCTTCGTAATTAATTACTAAAATGTGTATTTGTTTGATAAGTTTTTTTTCTATATTCATCATCATCATCATCATCAGCCTATAATACTAGTCCACTGCTGGACATAGGCCACTCCTAGTGCACGCCACCACTGAGCACGATCCGCGGCTACTCTCATTCAGCTTTTAAATAATATTTAGCTCCAATTCAAAGGATTTGTTTGAATTTAATAATTCTTAATTAGAGATTTAAAGTTTATTTTTTAGTTCACCAGATAATTCAAAACCATTCGCCCCAAATATTGAAATCCATCCAATAATTGGAGCTGCGACCCAGTTCACTCACCGTTTTGTTTGCCGATACGAAACTCTGGCTATTGACAACAATTTATAGTTGATTTAATATTTGAAATTCAATCATGTCCGTATTTGCGTTATTGTCATACTAGCTCCTCCATGGATAGGTATATAACCTACCGTTTACTTAATTTAACCTACACAGCTATTTATGTCACCAGTACAATAACAAGTGTCCTGCATTTATTAGTTTCAGTTTGGAGTATATATAAAATTCATCCATTAAAAAAAAATTTTTGCTCTAAGTACAATAATATTTATGGATCGACAACACGCAAAATATAGAGTAACTATCGTTTATAGGATGCATTTAACGCTTGCTATTCATCGCACTCTTATGTATTTTACCATACCAGTAAAAAATAACTTAATTGTTGCATTTTACCTAATTACGTAAATATATATGAGGAGCTCGGCTGATATTACAGTCTATCTAACCTCTTACTTACGCTCTATGATAAAATTCAAAATTCAAATTCAAAATTCAAAATTCAAAATCATTTATTCAGTTTAGGCTACAAGTAGCTCTTGTGAATGTCACTATGCTATCGGTTCGTAAGTCTACTCTGGGCGGGAAATCTTGTAATATTACGAACCAAGCGACCCAATGTATCAGTCGTAATTGTTATGATAAGATACGATAATTAAAAACAAAACATGGTAACATGTTAAATAAAATAACATGGTAATTTACAGGTGGTATAAAAATTCATTAGGGGAGGCCTATGTCCAGCAGTGGACTAATATAGGCCGATGATGATGATGATAAAAATTTACAATGCGCACATGTTTTGCCATTATAAAAAAAACATGCAAATGTTAATTTAAAATGTCGAAGTTTAACATGCCTATAAGGTTAATTAATTAATTATAACTAGAAATAAAATCATAATACAAATAAATGTCAAAAATATCATACTAAAATAAAACCTTAATCTATTTACCCATTACTCTAATTGCTCGCATGTGTCAACGCTTAGGGTTAAATCTTATAGTAATAAAGCTTCATTAATAAATTAAACCACCAAATGGAGGAACCGCACTTCACCCGGGATCCTCAACTACTGGGGCACTGGCTATCCTATATCTAGCTGTCGGAATACAACAATGCTACAAACATTGATGGGAATCCGGGACCTCTGGATCTAAACCGGTGGTCTTAACCACTACACCACAGAGAAAAGTAGATTTTCAATCATGTGTTGGAATTGTCGATCTGTCGTTGTCCATGTCCACATTCCTATTCTTAAACAGTCGAAACGTGTTCATGTATTCCATCTAGAATACATCCTAAATGTCTTGTTACGACAAGAACATTGTTGGCCAGCGTACATTTACGCTGAAGTGCGCTCATGTAAAACTAGCAGGGCCGAGGGGCTGTTAACAATATGCGATATTGTGCGCCAGACTCCGAATTTAGCAGCCCAATGTCTGGTTGGGTGCAAGGGCTAATTTCGCAAGCCATGCATAATTCTGGATACAAAACTTCGGCCAGAAATGCAATTCTGGCGTTCGTCGCGACAACGCAACGTGCCGTTGACGTGTTTTGCTTTGGTACGTTTAGAACAAAGTTGTTGTTTTATGAAGTTAGCAACTATATTTCATGTTTGTGTAACGCTATGTCAGTGTAACCAATTACAGCTTTGCGTGAATATTGTATAGACGTAAAATTTGCTTGAAAGGAACAGTGTTGAATCTTCGGAAAGTAATTAGGAACTTTATTGTTTTCGATTGGTTGTTCATGAAAAAAATAACTAAATACCTATCAATAATGGCATTTTTTTCTAAACATTATGAACGAACAATAACTGAAAAGAAGGAAAGGAAGAATTTGCCTTTCAGTGGGATAAAGTTGATGGAAAATGATTTTCAATTATTACCTGATGCTAAGTGAGGATAGGTCAAATATGAATTATCTCTTCTCAAACTGCGAAACAACATTGCTGTTTAAACTGTTCCTAGTCTCAACTAAGCCTTTAAAGCAACTAACTAATAAGCCTTTAAAAAAGAGTTCAACACGCTGTACAATTTACACACGAAAGAATGTCCGCAGCTGTAAATCATGAAATAAACAGTACGTTAACCTGAAATTACGAGCATACCACTGAACCACAAAGTAAAGACACTGCAGAAGGTAAGGTTTTTTTTATATGGCTTTGCACAACCATTTAGCCATTGAAAAGTAATTTTTCTTACAAGTAATACATAAATAAACAATATTTCCTTCCTATTTAAAGATGAATGATAATAAAAATGGGAAGTGAGTAATGATATACCCGAGTATATCAGTAAAGATGTGGGGCTTTACTAAGTCCTTACGCGGACTTCTTGAGAGAATTTGAAAAGTGACGTTGCACTGTTTTGTTTCATTTGCCAACACTCATGCACACTCACGAACACTTAACGGTTAATAATCCACCATTATTTCACATTAATATTCGACATAACACAAATTTTAAAAAATAAAACAAAACCGCAGACATGACTCTTTATTTTCGCGCCAAGAAGTCAAGGTAAGTTTTATACATACAGCGCTCGAGCAACGCACACATAGGCCATCTTAAGCCCCATTTACACTTCAATATGTACAGTAGCGAGCTACTTTACGACATCGGTGAGTTAAGTTGTTATTGTCGTTTGAACGGCAAAAGCAAGTTAAGTAGTAGTTAAGTGGTTTAATAAGTTGATTTGAATAGATCGCGATCCTATTTTTCGGCTAGTCCAGTGCGAAGTAAACCCCTCCCTCGCGTCTCCCGCACCCCGCAAACTTAACTGGTGGGCATGTAGACGGGCGAGTTTAGTACAGTGCATACATTTTTCTTCTTGTTGGAACGGCAACTTATGGTTACTCACTCGCCTACGTTTGGACGCTACTTACAACTTGTTACTTAACTGACTGATTTCTTAACTGGCTACTGTACTTATTGAAGTGTTAATCGGTCTTTACGGGCAAGGAATCTCGCAACTACAGTCCGGGTTCCTTGGCGGGAAAGTGAAGATTCATGTCTGCGGTTTTGTGTTATTTTCTAAAATTTGTATTATGTCGAATATGAATGTGAAATAATGGTAGATATTAACCGTTAAGTGTTCGTGAGTGTGCATGAATGTTGGCAAATGAAACAAAACAGTGCAACGTCACTTTTCAAATTCTCTCAAGAAGTACGCCCGAGGACTTGATCGGACTGGATCTTTACTGAGATATTCGAGGGGTTGGGGGGTATATCATTTCTTACTTCTCATTTCTATTATCATTCATCATCATCATACAGGAAGGAAATATTGTTTATTTATGTATTACTTGTAAGAAAATTTACTTTGATACTGGCTAAATGTGCTAATCGCACAAAGCCATCAACTAAAAGAAAAAAACTACAGTCAAAGCGCAGCTGTTGCAAGATTCCGTGTCCGTGAGAGGTTGTCTATGTGCGCGTTGCGCTAACGAATCTGTCTGAAGTTAACCTTCTGCAATCTCATTTTGTGACAGAACGGTGTGGTATGCAGCGTTTTTTGTTATATTACCCAACCTCTTTCGAATGTTTAATACTGTCGACTGTATTGTTACGCATTCCTTTACAGGAAAATTGGTGAAAATATTTTCGTGGTGCTCATTTTTATAGTTTCACGATTAACAGTTTTTGTTTCAACACGGTCGAGTAGATTTTCCAAATTCTTTTTTTATATATTAGAAGGAGGCAAATGAGCAGGCGGGTCACCTGATGGGAAGCAATCACCGCCGCCCATGGACACCCGCAAAACGAGAGGAATCGCAGATGCGTTGCCGGACTTTAAGGAAAGAATAGGCTCGTTTCTTGAAGATCTCTAAGTTGTAATGGTATTTCTAACGCTGTTTATAAAATGTTTATGTGTTGTTTATATAATTTTTATCGCAAATTTTGTTGCAAACAAATTACAAAAACACAAATGTTGAAATAGTTTCCCCGAGCAGGATTTGTGTTTTTTCTAACGCTGTAGTTCTTATAACTACACAAACTGATTTTTTTTTTACTACTTAGGTATTAAATAGTTGTTCTTATTTCTTCCTACCTTTCTTCTCAGCATTTCAGGTTCTCAGTTTTGATTGATGGAAATAAAAATAGCGTTTTCAAACCATCCTCTGAGCAGTATCAAGATACCTAGATACTTATAAGGAATCTCTAGCTAGATTGATAGCTTTTATGTGACGGAATTGCAAGAATTATTTCCACCAGTTCGCTTTCACATATCACAGGTAAGCATTCATCATCAGCTCAATTTTTGGCCCCACTGCTGGGGCACAAGCCTTCCCTATGGACGTATAGGGAGAACGCCATAAACCACAACGCGGGCCCAGTGCGGATTGGTGGTTGTAAACGACTGCTAATGCAGCCGGGACCAACGGCTTAACGTACCTTCCGAAGCACGGAGAAACTCGAGATTATACATTTTTGGTCACCCATCCGATGACCGGCCTTTAACCACAGCACTCGCAGACCAGGCGCGTTAACCAGTGTGCCATCGAGCTCCTCAGATAAGCATTAAAATACTGATAATTAATCATTATCATCATCTCAGCCAAAAGAAGTCCACTGCTGGACAAAGGCCTCTCTGGAAGATCTCTACAACGACCGTTTTTGTGCTGCTCGCATCCAGCAGCTTCCCGCGACCTTTACCAAATCGTCGGTCTACCTTGTTGGAGGCCTGCCTACACTGCTTTTTCCGGTACGCGGTTTCCACTCGAGAACTGTTCCGACATCTCGAATACTGATTGTGAACTAAATACAATACGTAAAATTGGTATACTTTATGAATTAATTTATCTCAATTTATTTAATGCTAATAAGACATCTTACGCTCTTGCTACACTCATACCACGTATTACAGACAAATTGCTAACGCTTTTATAATCCCAACAGCTACTGATTACCAATTTAAACAACGGTAACCAGAAATTAATCAACCGTATATCTAACTCCAATCGAGAATCAAATCCGGAACCTCCACATCTGATACCGGTAACTTAACACTAGACCGCTCCGGCAGTAAAGATGCATATCTACCGCGACATGATCACATTATAATTTATAACAACAATAAAATTGTTATTCCTTCTCACACATTACGTAGGCGGAATTCCGCCCACTGTCACATTACTGGGCGGGCGGCGATTTAAAACAATAAGCACGCTTTCATAACCAGCGTTTATGATTTGTGAACACGCAACACCGCTCGTTATAGGCAAAACGAACCGGCAATTTCTTCGTAAACTATCTATTCCTTGGAAATAGAATTTGAAACAGTCCTGTTTTACTAGATTGTACGTGTTCCCGTTGCACAGGTTTATGGGTAGTTAGAAACTTGGTGGAAGGTTCCTTAAGCCTTAGTGGCCGATCAAACCATCTAGGTTGGAATAACGCGTGGCCTATATACCGTAATAGGTTCTTCGGGATGTTCCTCCGATATTAAGGGCAAAGGACGAAGGAGTATATGTATGTAAAGGCTAGAACCTCGGTTGACTGTATCGTGTTGGATAAGAGGTTGACAACCTACTGTTTTTGCTTATTTATTTTATGATGGTGTGTGTGTTATGAAGTACCTAATAAACTTCATTTCTATTTATCTATCTATCATTTTGGCGAAACATATAGAATGACCTGCAATAAAAGTCAGTTATCATGATAGTCGTAAAACCATCGTATTGCTTAGTGCAGCGAAAATAGATATAACTTAGTGAATGATATATCTATTTTATTAACTTTTTATTTAATTTTTATTAGTTAATGTTTCTTCTTAAATGTGCTAAACGTCGTTGGTTTCCAATAGTATATATACTGTTGTTGCATTATGTGCAACTATTAGTTTTATCACTACCATTAGTTTTTAAAATAGTACCTATGGAAAATTATTTTTTATAGTTACCAAATAGAACAATTAAAAAGAATTTTGTATGATGGGATCCCAGGCTAGTGGTGGGTGCCAGACCAAAAGATACTGTAAGCTCTTTCTGCGTAAAATGGAACGCACCTGATTAAATTTAAATGTTAAACAAGCTACCAACTAATTATGAGATGACCAACACCTCAGTCTCCCTATGACCACGGACCCTGCAAAGGGTTCGATACGTCAGGGTAAATATTAAATAAGTAATGTTTAAAATAAACGCGAGTAGATCCATAAAAGTTGTTTCATTTCAATGTGTAGTGTTCGCGTAAACTTTAGAAAACAAAAAGAATTTTGTCCGTTTCAACTTGTACAAATTAAGTTAGTAAGTTATTATTAGTTAGTTTTGATAATTTGAAAGGCTTTTATGTGTATCTATATAGCTTTTACTTTAAATGCATATACAGTCATCGCAGGATAAGTAAAATACCGACTTACACTATCGAAACTTAATTCTGAAATCTAGTAAACATCATCTACTTTTGCTGTTGACTGTACTATTGCTAACTATTGGTGAACTAGCCGGAAAAAACTATTCATCCCAAAAATATTCTAGTCACAAAAAATACTGTTATGAACAATCACTAATAAATTATTTGATTCCGTCTTATTTTCATACGTTTTATTATACTCCACTTTATTACACGAACTATTTCCATCAACATAAATACATAGGTACGCGTATCTATCATTTATTGCTCTTCGCATTTTGATGTGCCGGAGTAATATCGATAGATATAGATATTATTGTTATGACCACTTATTATTAAGCTTTTTATAGCTGCTTCTTCAGGTAGCCAATCAGAAGTTTTATTTACAATCTATTTTAGCTTTATATAAAATGAGTTATAAAGAGAACAAAGTCGGAGGAAAACGGAGGAGGACGGAGAAATCGGCGTGGGAGGTTACAATAATTAGGTACTTTTATTTTTTGGTAAATTATTCCTCTTGTCCTCTGTTATAAATAATCATATTAATATGTATTTTATGGTACTTTAATATGACAGTTAATAATTTTGAGGTAAAAGCTATAGATGTTAGCTCTGCGACTTTATTCGACTATTAATACGTATCAATACGCCTAACGGTCCCTAATATAGTTTAGCAGTTAGCAGGCCACAGGATACTTCCTTTAAGGTAAGGTTTGAAGGTACTTGAAACACCACCATCATCATCAGCTCATTTTCATGTCCCCACTGCCGGGGCACGAGCCTTCCCTATGGATGGATAGGGAGAACGGTCCATAAACTACCTCGCGGGCCCAGTGCGGATTGGTGGTTGTTAACGACTGCTAATGCAACCGGGACCAACGGCTTTACTTGCCTTCCGAAGCACGGAGGAGCTCGAGATGAAAAATCTTTGGTCACCCATCCGGTGACCGGCATTTGCGAAAGTTGCTTACTTACCACCACCATGATCTACGTCAACGTAGCACCAATATGGACAGATTTCCTTGATATTCTTGACACTGTCTGAAAATATACCCAGACATATGAAATTTGGTGGTCACCAGCCATTCCGAACGTTGCTTAGCTTTCACGATCTTGACATTCAAGCGCTAGCGACGCTATCGAACTCCTTGTCGTGCCCTTATGTAGCAACAGCGCTTCTTTTACGAGGCGATAAACGGAGGCACATCCCTTACTTTTGGATCTTAAAAGATTGAACCCATTAAATTTTTATGAACGCTTCCCTGAGCGAATTGCCCACGTTCATGATAAAGTTCCAGAGATAATCTAACGAATTTAAGTTTCGTATTCCAACACAGAAAGCAGTAGGTATATCCTAAGTAACGAAGCTGTTACGAATTCTAAAATAACGGTCGCACTTTACTTCGAGTAATTTTATCATTCGAGTTTTTCAATGACATCTCACAATTTAGTTAGGCCTCTAAAATGTTAATGAATATTGCATTTTCTTTTGCAGAAAACTTTGAAACTTACTCCCGTACTGATAAACAGTACTCTGTTTGTCGGCATAAGCGTTGAAAGTTTATTGCGTGTTTTGTTTTCCGTTTATTTACTCTTTTACTCTAATTAAAATTTATTTTTTCATGACGGGAACAAAACACGGTATATCTATTATTCCAAACTAACTAACTTAAAAATAACATAAGATAATATGAATCTTCAATTTATGAAGTAATTAAAAACTCCTTTGTTACAAAACTGAAGTAACTAAAAACTCCTTCGTTACAAAACTCCATAATTATTAACGACTCAGATGCGCCAAGACTCAAGATTCAACTTTCTCTAATAATTTAAACTAGGCCAAACAATTCGATGTTCTTATGAAGCTTTACCCTATTCATAAATACTAATTAGTGTACTAACTCCATTTCCTTAGAGGAAATATGTACTTTAGAACTGCAGTTTTTTATTATACTTCAATTATACAGTCATGAATGTTTTAAAGTTCGTCCCAGAAACGTGGCACAAGCACAAAGGTGCTATTATTCAAGCTCTAGGAGACGGCAAGCAGAAAATATACAAAGGGTGTCCGTTTCAAAAGAACTATTCCTCTATTTTCGTCCAACATCGTTACAGTGGGGATCTGATTATGCGGGCGAGCGCAGTTCAGTGTTAGAAAGGTCTTTGTGGATGGCCTGTGTCAGTATCTGCTGGGAGCGTTTATCAAATGCCGGGTTATTTGGGTTAATTGGGATTTTATGTGTCTTTGAGCGTGGTTGTTGATTGTGTATATTTTGTTCCTACAAACTTTATAAGTAAGTTAGGTAAAAATGTAAATAGTGGCAAAATTAAAAAAATAGGGTATATATTAGGTCCTTACCTATGAAATTGACGCTTTGTATGAAGATTTTTTGTAAAATTATATTTTTCATACTAACGTTTTTTTAATTTTCTTAGCATCTATTTATGATAACACTATAAAAAATTGTAGAGTAGTGTTTGTTTCACTAGTTAAATATAGCAGACATTTAAAAGAAAAAAATCAAGCCCCTTCATAGCTACAATGAAACAAAAGGTCAATTCCGCAAACAAAAAAAGAAGTCAATTTAAAAAAATATTGGGTGTTAAAGACGCAAAATGAATAATCATTGTTATTACTGAAGCCTAAGTAACATAGTCCTAATAAAGGTGTATAATAATATTAACAACCGGTATTGACTTTTAGAAGTAAGACACTTATTAATAAGTGAGAAAAAAACGTCAATTTCATAGGTAAGGACCCAATATTTAAAAGGTTAAAACCTTTATATTTATGGTTTTCTTCTAATATATTTTATGGTATATGATGCCGACCTCTAGAAAAATAAGTATAAGGTTTGAATAGTCACTACTTACTTGACGATCTCCGTAGCCGAGTGGCTGGCACGCCGGACTTTGGGCAGCGCTACCTCTGAGGTCCCGGGTACGATTCCGGTCGGGTCAATGTCGAAAACGAACTTTTCGATATAGTGTCGAGTCTGGGTGGTTGTGGTACCGTCGTTGTTTCTGATTTCCATAAAACGAGTGTTTTAGCTACTTACCTTGGGATCAAAACAATGTTGAAAGTATGTAATGTTGTCTATTTTTATTTTACTTTTATTGTCTTGTCACTAATAAAAGCAGCAGATTCAAAATTTTCAGAATTTATTTCCAAAAAAGGTTATATTAAACTAACAAAGTCACACCAAAACATTGTACATCCAAATACTGTTTCCACAAGCAACTCCAGAAGGGAAAAAGCTTAGCAAGTCACATTTGCATCGAGTTCCGTGTCAGGCGAAGAATGTGGCAGCCATCCATTGTGTCCGACAACTGACTTATTACGACTCGACAACGGTATTCTTTTATTAAAAAAAAGCCGTAGGCGTTTACTACAAAGTAAACAGAGCTATTGACATATCGCGTTAGGCTATTAGCACGGCTCCGATGCCGCAATGGTCACGCTACGCGTTATTGTTAACACCCCTATGCACTTCTGGCTTTCTTTTACAGTACTGGCTAAATCATTTAAAAAGAGAAGCAATGTATTCGAGCTCGATGTCTTTATTCAGGAATTCATTTGTTATCCAGCGTCTTGTGGTGGAGCGTTTAGGTCGCGTGCCCCACTCGCGTGATTTGTGCGGCGCGGGTTAGCGCGTGACGTAGCTTAGGGAAACCTGCCCCCCAAGAGGGGTGAACTAGCCCCCGCATACCAGGACGGGTGCAGTAACATGTCCGACCCCGTTTCGCTATGAAACGACAGTTTTATTTCCCCTTAAGTCGAGGCTAGACCAAGAAATCAGATTGTCCTGTTTCTTGTTTGTCTTAGGTACACGGGATTTCGTTTTCCGGGTACAGGCTTTATTTAATGTTGGCTTCTGATCCACTTTGTTTTTGCGAGATAAAAGGCGGAACTAGAAGAAATACACAATATCGTATAAATAGCCAGTTTATAATTTTGTTATGTAAGTAAATTTAAATCATGTTTTAGTTATTATTATGATAATTGAGTAAGTATGAAGGTAGGTGTCTATCTCCAAAAGTACCTAAGGGATTCCAAAAACTTTATTCACTACTCCGATATGTGACACTTCTAGAAAATTGTATTTAAGTAGGTACTTATTATTTTACTATTATGTTAATTTCTCAAGCATAGATATCACCTCTTCTAAGTCATTTTGAACATTAGTAGACAGATAGGAATTAATAAATGATACTTAGTAGCTAATAATTCCCTTTCCCCTATAAGACAGAGTGACGTCGCGAATTCCTGAAGGCAGTTGATTATCGTAAAACGAGTTTCATAAAGGAGAAACGTTGGCTGGAACATAGAGATAAAAATAACTAGATGTGGCTAGAGCCACAAATGTTACCATAATTTATTCAGTTGCCCGTACGGTGATGGTCTGGTGTGATACAGATATCATTGACAGGGTTATGTCATCGATAACGAACACATTTCATGACAGTGGTAGTCTGGCAAACAGCAAAGTGTAAAAACAACGAAACAATTGCATATTTAATTGTAATGCTAAGTTTTTGTAGTTAGTTGTGAACCTTGATAGCTTTCATACTCTCTCATTTGTCTGTCCGTCTTTATCATGTACTACTATGTAATATTAAATATGCCAAAAAGAAACACAATATCTGTAAACACAATAGCTGTAAAAAAAATACCCGTAAAAATTCTGACCATCAGCCAAGCAAGTCAATTTTTACACTAATTATATTTATCGAATGGTAATAACCCCAAATTATGAAGGAGCCCATCAGTTAATACCCTATTAACAATAAAAAGTCGCAAATAAACAAAGCAGATGTCTCTTCCAGTGACTCCAACTAGATCTCAGCCGAACTCTTGGAAAGCGTCCACAGAAGCAGGAGTAAAAAAGAATGAATATTACAAATGATTCAATTTGGAGCGACATTATTTTTTGTTGCTCCCTTTGTGCGGACGATTTCTTTGGAAGAAATCAGTTATGTCGCTTTGCTCAACGATCCTAATGAAATCCTAAAGACTCGTTATTATGTAGTAAGTAGTGTTTTGCGTAATACCTAGAATTAATAAATATATGAATTACACAGTATTTTACAGTCAGACAAAAACTGAATGACAAAATATTTATTTGAACGTATTTACCTATTTTTCCTCGTTCCCAACTTTAGGGTAATGAGTCATATTCTTCCATGGATGCAAAATTGTCAAAAAAAACTCAAATAAATTAATCGATACAATTATTCCAATTAAATTTTATCCCAAATTCTACGAATATTTCTTTAGTTTTCGTCTGTATCGTTCCAGTGTATATAGTTGTACATTAACAAATTGTGACCAAAGGGTCACAATTAATCAAATAAACAAGTGATAAAGATCACACATAGCAAGTTGGAAAGGTGTATCATGAAGAATCAAGGTTTCAGAGCTTCTTAAATATTCAACCCTCGCTTTAGTTATCTGCAATCAACAAGAAAAAGCTTTCTGTATAATCTTATTACGAAAATACCTTGTGAAAATATCTCAACCCGTCGTGGATAAGGTCGGGTACCATATACCCGAAAATGTATATAACACAAAATATATTCTTGCATCGCAGCTAGCTTCGTTGGAGGAAATGAGCAGGGAGTGATTTGGAGCGTTGACAGCTGAGTTAAGATGGCGAAAGTTGAATATGTATAAGACCTGATGTAACAACACTCACATCATGTTCATTTTTTATATCTACAATTATGTTTTCGTGAAACACTCAAACTCTAAAGAAAATCTTCAGATCTAAAAAACATATTAACCACTTTTTTCTTAAAGTAGCATTGGATCGTTATACAAATTATTACTACAGTTTACCTAGCACAGATAATAATTAAAATATTCTCACACTTCCCCATGTTTTAAGCGAGGAGTGTCTCAACAAATCCATCGCTCTCTGTAATATAATATCGATTTCTTTTAGAACTACGAAAGTTTGGAAATTACAAATAGCGGAACCGTACGGAACTTGGAATGCGAAAAGCGATGGTATGAAGTGGTTTGCAGTTACACTCGACTATTTCGAGTACAGTACAAATAGAAATAGCCGATATACCTCGGATTTTTGTAGCTACTTAAAACATTCTCAAGTTGTATCGCAAAATTGCAGCCATACTTTCGGAACGTTTTATTTCTAAGAACACCAGAACAACTACGTGTTATTATAATTGGTTTCAAATGAAGTTTACGAAATCGAAAAAACTATAATGGTCTTTCTTTTAATTACGACTCTTTTTCAACATTCAATTCGTTTTCAATACTTTATATCAGTTTTCCTATTTATTTTGCTATGGACAGCTAATTGTCTGCTATTACAGACTTTGACTCTATTTTGTAGAAAGCTAAGTGCTAACTACGGAACCTCATTGTTCTACATTATATCTGCTGGTAAGCCTAAGATCTATAGTTCTATATTTTTATATATCTTATGGGTAAGCACAGTGCTTTCATCTTACCTGATGTTAAGTGATGATAAAAGCCATTAATGGAAGCGCACATCACCCGGGATCCTCAACTACTGAAGCACTGGCTATCTTATCTCTAGCTGCCGGAACACAACTATGCTACAAGCATTGATGTTATGGCGACATATTTAGATAAGATGGTGGTGGCTAGTTTTCAAGCACCCCTCGCTGGGAATCGAACCCGGGACCTCTGGGTCTAAACCGGTGGTGTTAACTACTAGACCACAGAGGCGGTTAAAGATTAAATACTAAATATAGTGAAAAAATTAAACGCCTACCTGACCCAGCCAGGAATCGAACCTGGGTCTTCCGCAATCCGGGCGGCTGCACTGACCGAAGTTAAAGATATTTATTTGCTACCTGCTTTTACTATATCTTCAAATCCCGGGATTCCTGAGTGTATGACCGGTGGTGATGGTACCTAGACCAAAGGCAGGATGTTACGGGCACCTTATTTGGTGTTTGATGCCGATGAGTCGGGCAGGTTAGGCTACTTCTTTAGAACCTAACTCAAAATAAAAGCGCATTGGCAAGACGCCAAGTGGAGGAGGTCTTTTTACGTCTAATGCTCTTAAGTTTGATGTAGTGTACTTTACAAGTTATAAGGTTGCAGAGATTATTATAGTTTATTTAGCTAAGAGGCTTAGCTCAAATTGATTCGAGGAAAATTGATGTTGGGTAGTTTGCAGGCGAGGAATTTATTTGTTAGCTTAGTACTTAACACGTTTCCAGTGAAAATAGATTTCTAGGCAAAAGTGAGCGCGAAAAATAATTATAACTTAGAAACTCCTTAATAATAAAAAAAGTATTAATAAAAAAAATCAATTCCGTAGTATTCACATCGTATATTTTGTGAATAAATGGTCCAATTGGTCCAATAATTTCATTAACTATGGCTAATAAATACAGTATTTTGCACAGAATTGTACTTACATTTTCTGCGCATTCATATGAAGAAAATTAAGAAAGGCAAAAACGGGGTATTCCCTGTTGTTTAACTTTTGGCCAAAATGTAAAGTATATTCATTTTAGTCCAAAAAGATCACCGACAACTGGCATCAAATATTACCGTAAAATTCGCGCTTAACTCCGCGTGATTGCGATCGCGACAAGGACATTGGAAATTCTCTCTCTTTATCCGCACGGCCATTTCCACGCGGCCTGGCCAATGAATCATTCCCAATTATTTTTTCCACATAAAAAAAGTTTTAATTTTCGTCCAGTTTTCATGTGAACGCCACCGAGAACAGCTTCATTTTCAACGCTCAGCATTCATGAGCAAGTTTTTATTATGCCCACGTCGTTTGTCATACGGAGACAGAGGCAAACGTTAATTTGACAAGGGATCTGCTTCCTCACTGACCTACTTGTGTAGGAAAGATTACGTTATTACGACGAACCCTGTCACAGTTTTTGCCCGTATTAAGTGTTGCTTGCTGAGCTGAGCTTCATCGAGTTTTCCTTGAGGAGATTTAGTGTAATTGGGTGAGAGGACGTCGTGTCTGAGCAGTGTTTACTGCAGCTAGCTGTTTAAAGCGGTGATATGATCCAGTAGATTATGTTGCCAAGTTTTTTTGCTGACGTTTACAAAAAATCTTGATAATATTTTTTTTTGAGAGAGATTGCTGTTAGACGCTTATGGCCTTGACGGCGTCACCGGACCGTTTGGTTGACGGCGAGAAACTTAAAGGGTGATGGCATCACGCCAGCCTGTCCCCAACCCATAATTGAGTCTCTGAGGCGTTCGTAGCGGATCTGAAATGGAACAACCCGAGGGCGCTTCAAAAGGCTAAGACCTCGGCTCGACTTGACCGAATCGTGGTAGTGGGGAAAAGCAAACAGGTATATATCTGTACCTGGAATATAGCGCGTATGAACCGGGCCTTCGTACTCTTGTTCGTGTAGGTGTACGGTGTCTTGAGCTTATTCTAGTGTGCACGAGTAGTGTATCTGCCTCACAAGACAAATGACATAACGATGATCTAATATATAAAATTCTCGTGTCACAGTTTTCGTTGCCATACTCCTCCGAAACGGCTTGACCGATTTTGATGAAATTTTTTGTGCTTATCCGGTATCTATGAGAATCAACCAACATCTATTTTTCATCCCCCTAAATGTTAGGGGTAGTCCACCCCTAAATTTTTATTTTTATTTTTTAGACAAAATTTTTAATTTCTATTTTTTTATGATACAACATACAAAAATACATACAATCCTCAATTTTCACTCTTCTACGATCAACCCTTATTTTTTAATAGCCATTTTAGTAATTTAATCATTTTTCCTCTCCGGTCGAAAACTGATCAATCGTCATTTAATTAGTTATCCCCGTCAGATGTCTACAGGTGTCACTTCTGACCCAGTAAACAGCCCTAAATTTTCACCCTTCTATCACCAACCCCTATTTTTTATAGCCATATTAATCACTTGATCGGTTGTCTCCGCCAGGCGTCTACCGTAGTCACTTCTCACCCAGTAAACAGCACGGAGTAGGAATGACTATCAATAAGTCGCAAGGCCAAAAGATGTAAAATTGTGGCTTAGATTTGAGCACACCATGTTTTTCACACGGAAAATTATACGCGGCATGCTCTCGAGTGGGCAAACCATCCAGTTTGTTTGTGTTAGCTAAAACCCATCCGATGACCGGCCTTTGCGAAAGTTGCTTAACCTCAGCACTCGCAGACCGGGCGCGTTAACCACTGCGCCACCGAGCTCCTCAACTTATAATACTTAAATTATAATAAAGTAAAAAATAAATGTTTAGTGTTTTGTTATTTTTATATTTCGTCATCGTTCACAGGGCTTCATGCCCCTTTCGCTCACATCCTAACACACTTACAATAAGTTTCTTTTTTTCTACCCTACAAATGCCCTAGAAATAATTGGCAAAACAACGTTTGCCGGGTCAGCTAGTAAGTATATAAAAATCAATTGCTGTTCGTTTGAGTGGCTAAAACTCGAGAATGGCTGGACCGATTTGGCTAATTTTGATTTTGAAATATTTGTGGAAGTTTAGGGAAGGTTTAAACGGTGAGAAACATAAATAATAAGTAACGGAAATTAGTGAAAAAAAAAATTAATTTCCAGAAAAATGTTTCTTTTGTTGTCATGGAAACTGTCAAAGCGGTACGAAGTCCGCCGGGTCAGCTAGTAGAATATAAATTAAATATAAGGTATATATATAGGTTTGACATAAGTCAACTTTACGTATAAATGACGTTGATGTCAATCCCTATCATCAATATCATTAGCTCATTTTACGTCCCCACTGCTCGGGCACGAGCCTTCCGTATGGATGGATAGACCACCATGCGGGCCCAGTGCGGATTGGTGGTTGTTAACGACTGCTAATGCAGCCGGGACGGCTTTACATGCCTTTCGAAGCATACGGGATACCTATACCATACAATAATCATTATAATACATAAATTCGATTCTATTAGCGTTATGCCACTTGTCAATGGGGACTAAGTACGAATGCAGCATGCTTATTGTCAAATACAGGGCATTTATCTTTGCAGAAGAAGAAGAGTGAAAGGATGGGGTTGCACAAAAGATCGCGATGAGACGAAGTGTTACTGCGAGAGGGAAACCTCAGCTTGCTTCAATTTTCAATATCGTAAAGCGTCACTGATTTTACTTGTTTGTTTTAATTTCAATAGTACAGATGCCAGCACATTAACCTATCCAAAACTGTCAAATTTATTTAATACATTTTCAACCATATGCCTGAGACATAACGTTCAAAGTCTATTGAGGAAATTTGACAGTTTGTGGTAGGTTGACGTGCAGGCGTGTGTACATGAACCAACACCAAAAGTAAACACGCTAAAACTCTAATGAAGTCGAACAGAAAACTCTATAAAAATTACGAGAGTTAGTACGAATTTGCCTCCCATAGGAGAATATACAAATCTGACGGACTCAAAAGTTCACCATGGAACAACTAATTGGTCCCGCAGCTCGCGATAGTCGTGGTTGATGGCTCTCCAGGGATGGAAGCGAACCTGGATATTTGTTAAGTAAATAAAATATTTTGCAGTCGGCACACAAAACAACTTGTTTTGGGATGCAGCGTAGCAAATGTTTCATTGCACGAATATTCTATCTTTAGCAGTATGTAGTACTAGCAGTCGCTCGCGGTTTCACCCGCGTGGTTCCCGTTCCCGTGGGAATATCAGGATAAAAAGTATCCTATGTGTTAATCCAGGTTATAAACTATCGGTATGCCGAATTTTATCCAAATCCATTCAGTAGTTTTTACGTGAAAGAGTAACAAACATCTATCCATACTTACAAACTTTCGCGTTTATTATATGTTTTGTTAAAGTTATTTAAACTATGCAACATATCTGTGTTTACATCTATATTTAAAGTAGATAAAAACACTTTGTATTATAAGATGTTACCTTCTCTAAAAGTATCACAATTGATCGATCTCTGAATTGAAAAAAAGGAGGTGGTATATAATTTTAACATCAGTGATGGGTTTCTGGCCGATGGCCTGGTGTGCAAATATCTTGGAGCCCTAGTTCCTTAGTCGGCTCTTACGACATGCGTGGTATGTTAAGCAGCTGATACTTTCTTATCACGTCCCTGGTCCCAGACTACCATGGGATACTAACCAGCATTACCAACGAAGACTAAAAAAATTAACCATCGGATATTATGTCCCACGCGTCCAAATTAAGACCACACCATCTACGTATTTTTAAACAACCCTTTTTACGACATATATGATACTCTGTTAGCAACAAAATTTGCATATATTTGTAACTTAATTATATTCGTGTGGGTAAATAGAAAATTTAATAGCGCGCTAGAAAACAAATGAACTGACGGCGTTATTAACACAATGACTGCTAATGCAGGACAACCGACGCTGGCCACCAAACGGCAAGCAGTACACTCCACACCGGCCAGATTAACATGACACGCTACACCGTTTATAATTTACACCTAATCTACGGAATAAGGGTCACTCCATAGGATTACCGGGGTCCGCGTATAGCAGACACGCTGAACTCACAAACCGAGTGCGATTTTATGATCCGTGAATATCGCCGAGGCATTTCTAGATGTTCGGATCACATTTTTATTGTTATGGAAATACGAGTTTCCCGTTAGTTGGAATTTCAAAAGGGTCGATTAGGACGTCTGGTTTGGAAGGTTGTGCACAATACGGAACCCCCTCCCGTTATTTGTAAGATGTTCAGAGGGTAACTCCATTCCTTTCGGGGTCTCTGGATTTTTGGACGCACGATTTCTTTGTGTGAAAACTTTTAAAGTTCACGCTGTTGAATTATGTTTCGGATGATTTAATTCCGCTGTTGCGTGAATCCTTTGAAGGTCCTATTTTTATTTGATTTTATGCATTGATATTGCTGTGACGATTCGTATCAGGGCCAGACTCTTTTATTTAAAATTTGTGATCTAATTATTTAAATCTGGACTCAGGTGTTAGTAGCTATTATAAAAAAAACTTTGTAAAATCGTCTTTTTATCAAGATGTGAATTAAAAAGAAAAAGATGTTTGATGTTAAATTGTCGTCAACACATTATTTTTTTATTAAAATATAAATATTATTCACAATTCAGAAAAAGTGTTAAAAATATTACCATGGTACCCTAAATGGTGGTGTACCTTACCCGTTGTATAAGAACTCTTTTTGTAAATACCTTCTTTAACTAAATATAGTCGTAAAAGGCAAGACAGTAACTATAAAGTAATAACAAACAGCTGAGCACAAACGGTATACAAACTGAAAACTTTTTCGCAGTCTCTGAAAAATACAATGCTTAAACAACAATTAGTCAATCTGATGCCTCTGTCAAAGCGGAATAGATCATTATTTGGTAACGACGACGCCGACAAGCTATGCGGATCACTGCAAACTATGAATTCAACGGATAAAATTTTATTGAATTTTCCGCCCAATATGAGAGGCGAACCGTTATTGATGGCCTCGCGATGACGAAGCAGGGCCGCTAAAACGGCGTTTTACGGTTACTTCACTTTGTATTTACTAGTGCAGTTTTTAAATTGGTTTTGGACCAAAAATCGTTAACGATGTGGCGGGCCGTATATCTGATTGCCACCTTAGTGGTATACAAAAACCTACAGCCTTATATAAAATAACCTGGAAGTTTCTGATATGACGTACGAAACGACAACATACTAAGAATGTAAAGTAAACTTGATTTGATCCATATTAAAAAGAGTTTTAATTTGACCGTAGTAAGGACCATTCTACAAGTAACTAGTTTGTAATCTTATAATGCAAAAAACTTAAAATATTGCACTGACTGACAGCATTTTTGTTCTGCAAAATTAAAATGATGCAAACTTCGACACACCATACGAGGTTAGAAAGACTGTGATACTACTATTTTATTGTCTAACCATTTAGGTCAATAAAAATGATTTAAGTCAATAAAAATACCCTTTATTAAATTAATATTTTCGAGGTCAAGTTATAGTTTTTATTTTTTCCAGAGCGTTCCTGCTACGTAAATATCCAGTCAGTCGTAAGACATAATAATAAAAAAATTATTGATAGCAGTTTTTGTTTATAGTTTTGTTCCTAAGTTTATGTTTATTAACATCAGCCTATCTTTATCGTTGCGATTTAACCTTTCCGCGATTTTATTTTTTTATTATTATAGGTAGTAACATTTTATGTGCCCAAATCGTAACTGAATACGAAACAATGTTTCATAGCAAATTTTAGGACAACTTTGTGTTTCTTTTTAGAGCTCGGGTATCCATCATCAGGGGCGGTTATAGGCAAACATGGTAAATACATTTTATGTCAAAGCATAAGCGGTTTGAGTGATCGGGAAGATTAATATTTCTTAGAAAGTTGTATCGTGAAATCATCCTGTTTTATGCGAAACTTCCTCGTCATAAAACGTTTTCAACGAAAAGTGTCTTTTTATTTATTTCCTTTCAAAAGAGTGTTGTACATATTAAATAAGCAATTAAATAGTACAAGCAAGTACGCTATTGCCTCATTTAGATACCGCTTCCATGATTATGTAGTTCAAAGATTTCAAAAATTTCATTTACTGGAGTGTCTAACAAGTGAACGGCTTTCTCATGAGTTACGATCTAGGTGTTCTGAAAGTAGATTCTTATGCACAAATTATAAAAAAAAAATCTCGCTCAATAGTGTTAATAAATTACTTACTTTATGTTAAGAATGATGAATCTGGGATATCCAAATAAATGAAAAGACATAAAAATTATAAAATTTCGAATAATTACGATACGAATATTTCTTACTTTGAAGCAAGCGGCCGCCAGCCGCTTGCTTTCACTCGCATGGTTTCCGTTCCCGTGGGAATATCGGAATAAAAAGTATTCTATGTTTTGATCCAGGTTACAAACTATCAGTATGCCGAATTTCATGCAAATCCATCCATCCGTTGCAGCGTGAAGAAGCAACAGATATACACACATACACAAACGTTCGCATTTATAATATTAAGTATTGTTTATAAAATTTATAAAATACATTGAAAAAATTAAACGCCTACCCGAACCAGCCAGGAATTGAACCTGGGTCTTCCGCAATCCGGGCGGCTGCACTGACCGCTATGCTACCGGGAAGGCTGACGTCATAGCCGGCATAGCGGTCAGTGCAGCCAATTGCAGCAATTTTATAAATATTTAATTGAGCTTTAGAATAAAAAGTAAAATTTATTAGCAGTGTGATAATAATGCTGTTAAAATTTTGGCGGTATTCCTTAGTCTTACGGTTAAGGTCTTAGATTTAGTTTTACCTCACCATTTTATTAACTATTTTAAGTAGGTATTACTTGGATAATTATAACGAATAAAGAAATAGTACCTGGATGTGACTTTGCTCGGTAAAGTTCGGTCATCCAGGTGCTCGTGTTTTTTGGAAATTATATTTAGATACAATTACATACTGTAAGTAAGTAAACAGCCTATAACTGTCCCACTTCTGGACAAAGACCTCCATCATTGAAATCAAGTCATCGCTACAATTAATGGGTAATAGCTTAATCACCACGCTTGCCAAATGCGGGTTGGTGATCACAAACCCGGGCTATGCATCGAAAAATCCGAAATACATTTTGCCCGACCTGGGAATTGAACCCGAGACCTTCCTGTATCGGACCGAGCACTCTGCCACTCGGCCACCGTGGCGTTACATACTGATGAAATATGAATAATATTTATCGATCTTACCGACTTTTAATAAAAAAAATTAACTGGTTATTTAAATTATTATTATTGAATTTATTTGATGTTGATGTATTATAATAATCTTACTAACATACTTTAAGAAATATTGTTACTAACACTCTATGAACCATGTGTCTGAAATAAATTGTATTTTTTTTAATAAAAAAATAACGATTGCAGTTAGTTTAACATTTTATTAAAAACAAGAACTTACTTTTTTACAGTTTATCAATCAATTACGTAAGTATATTTTTATCATCACAGTTTTAATTATGAAATCGGGTCTTAACCTAATACTTCCTTCTATACTATATTGCTGGTATGACGAGGATTTTCATTTGGAAAATGGACGGGTGATTTTAATAGTTTATTAGGTTACCAGTCGTATGTATGACATGACTTTTTCGTCTCCAAGCCGTGTAATTACCATCTGAGACCCCCAATGTTTAACAAATGGCTGTTTAGGCTAAACAAGTTCCCGCTATCAATCATACTCCGATTGACTGGCGGGCGTCAACCAATGACAGTAATGAAATTTTACGCCCGCATCAGTTGCATTCGATACGGTAATTACATCTCTAAGTCAGAGTCGGAAAGATTTTTTTTATTGACACGTTTAAACTGCGTCTTTGGTGTAGTGGTTAGATCGCTGGTCTCAGATTCGAAGGTCCCACGTTAAGAGCGTTTACGCCGCACACTAGCGCCGCCAATGAAAAAAAAAAACATATCTAGTAATTAGAGATAGAAAATCAAATTATGCTCAACAAACTATTTGAATGAAGTAATTTAGCATTTTTACGGCACCTAATGAACAACTCACATGTTATGGTTTAGTTAAATAAGACGTTACGGCCACTTTTAACTATAACGCCATATTTAACTAAACCATAACATGTTCATTAGGTGACGTAAAAATGCTAAATTACTTCATTCAAATAGTTTGTTGAGCATAATTTGATTTACTATCTTTAATTACTAGATATGTTTTTTTTTAATTGGCGGCGCTAGTGAGCGGCGTAAACGCTCTTAAGTTGGTGGTAAGACGACTGCTTAACCTCTACTATTTTTATCTATGTCTGTAATTGTATAACAATAATTTTAATAGCATTGCTTTGTTCCGACGGATTAAGTTAAGATGGTCAGTGGTTGAGGATTATTTATTTATTTATTTATTTTTTATAGGTACACTGACAGAGAAAAGTCGATACATGGACAAAATATATTACTAATTAAACTAAGCTGGATGATTATCTAGAAATAATGTACACAGCACAAGTCAATTATTTTCTAGGCAGAAGTATAATTAAACAATCCTATGATTATGGGTGTAACGCGCTTTCACCTTCAGCCTTATCGCCACTTACCATTAGATGAGAAGAAGGCAAAGTAATTATCTGTTGTGGAATAAGAAAACGTTTTAATGTGTGATACTATATGTATAGTAGACAGTATAGGTACGATAACTATATTGCCTAGGTATGACAGACTGTTTTCAATTAAATGTATCAAATGAGCCATAAGATCGACACTCCCGACAACTGTCATTCTATTTCTCTAAAGTGTGTAGCGACTTTTGTTACTGACTGTACACTACAACGTGTGCTATCGTATTTTCTCACTACAAGTGTATTATTAAATCGCATCGCTTAATCCACCTGCGTTTCGCTCTGAAACCATAAAGTGTGTTATCTGTTTCCGGTTGAATCGTTCGCGCCTTGTAAATTGTGGGTGATATATACGTTGCACCTACGACTAAACTTATTTACATATTAACACTGATATTTGTTGTTACAAAATCACACAATAAAAAAAACGAGCGAGTCTTACAGTAGTCGCATATGATGTGTAACATTTGACATCTCACCTTAGTAATAAGCAATTATAACATTATTTTCCAAAAAAAATGGATCAGGCAAGAACTACATAATTTTATAACTGTAAAAAGACATTTGACATATCAAAATGACTTTTGATAGTCAAATGACACAATAATTATGTCACATATAATAATAATATGTCATGTTCCTAATATCGAATATTTTTTGAGTGGTAGAGCCACGCTGCGTTGCAGCACGAAATGGGCCGGCTCGCCCGGCGTAATACCACCCTCTCCCAGAATATCGGCATGAAACAACGGCACTCGTTGCTGTTGTGTTTCGTCCGTTGAGTGAAAGTACCGGAGGCCCATCTCTCACCTCTCCCCCCTCCCAATTCCTACTCCTTCCTCAAGATCCAACTCCTTCCTCAAGGCCGGCAACGCATCTGCGATTACTTTGGTTTTGCGGGTGTCCATGGGCGGCGGTGATTACTTTCCATCAGGTGACCCGCCTGCTCGTTTGCCTCCTTTTAACATTAAAAAAAAAAAAAGATTTTAAATTTAACAAATGGCGCGCGCTTGCGCGCTTCCCCGACTTCCTGTTACGCTGTTACACATAGGTACTTCCGTCCCATTTCACGACATCACTGCCACAAATTATTTATATGGAAAGCGAGCGAAAAGATGTTACACATCAAAAATCTTAAGCTTACCTAAGCTACAACCTATCTAAACCTACCTAGGTTTATAGTGGTTAAAATCGCCTAATTTCAAAGGAGTCCTTAGGCCATTTATACCGTGGTCCGAGCACTCGTGGTATGAAGACAACAACAAGATAACAACCCGAAGCAATCATTCCTCCATAAAATCTTTTCTGGTTGTCCTCACACGAATATCAGCCGCAAACCAGCAATGTACTATTGTAGCATGTAGTTTATGTGTTGTTTAGGATGCAATACATTAGACTAACTCCTATGACACGCTTACTCGGCGAATCCTGTGCCTGTCGCATGAATGATTTCATCGCAATGCGGAGCTTCATAGCTTGGTAGGGTAAAACCACTAAAAATAATGCACTACCAAAGGGTACCTATTTCGATACGCAATTATATTTTTCCTATTGGCAAACAAACATTTTGGATGGGATTAATAAATACTACGTACCATTTAAACTCCATGCACACGTTATGTCACAGGCAAGTAGCTAACAGATTTAATATTATTCAATTAGTAGCTCTGCGGTACTCTTTGGTAGTGCGTGATCTTTGGTGGATTTTCCCTATCTATCAAAATCATGTGCATCAAATGCCATGGGAATGCAGCTAAAAAAGATTGTGATTTAAAAATATAAGAGTTCTGAGCGCGAGTTTTATTCTTCATTCGATCGTATTATTAAAATCAACAATGTATATCGCGTTGAAGCAACGACTCTCGTTAGCCCTTCGCTAACGAGCAATACAATGCCAATTTCGCCATACAAATTCTCGTATTCAAATAATAAATAATACTCGCACTAACCACTCAACACTCGATTTGATGATCTTAGTCATGATGATTCCAAACCTTCGCCGTTTTATTACACAAGTAACCCAAACAACAACATTCTAAAACTTAATGTTATTTTGTTTCGGTCCAAGCATATTATTAATAAAGATCATAAAATAATTGTGCCAAAAACATCCGAATGGCTGTCCTTAGCGCAAAAAGACATCGGAACACCCGCGGGCTAATAAGACATGTATTAAAGGCTTTTAAATCGAAACGGCATAGCTCGGGAGCAACAAAAAATGACATCGCAACGTGGTTACGAATAAAGAGAATCCGCTGTGACAGCTCGAGATGCCAAGATATAAACGTGCCACTTTAGACAATGCCTTTCAAGAAAACAGTGTTAACGCAAATATGGACCTTGTCTGTATAGTAATAACAGACAATGTGCCTGTCAGAGCGCTTAATAATATGCAAGGAGTTAGTGAACTTGAAGCGTCTTTTCAACGTCTTTAGGTGTAAATTATTCAAACGCTGCTCATCCGAAGATGCTCGTTTGATTCCACTTTTTTACCGTCGTAAGCCTGCCTTTAGACATAAACGGTGGAATTATTTAAAAGCGTCCGGATCAGAAATTAAAGCGCGCGATGTCACTGTTGAATGCTGATTATGACCCGTACTGAAAGATTTTGTGTTGATTTGTGGTGTGAGGATTCCAGTGGTTGCTTCTCGCTTTTTGGTAGCCGGCTCAGAAGAGTAAACATACTGGGGGATATTATTTTTATCGGGTAATTCTGTCTCATATAATCTGCATATTATAAGCTTTTACTAACAAGGCTTCATCATCATCATCATCATCATCTCAGCCAAAAGACGTCCACTGCTGGACAAAGGCCTCCCCCAAGGATCTCCACAACGACCGGTTTTGTGACAAGGCTTAAGCATCACTTATTCCGATTGGTGTTCAAATAAGTCAAAGTTGAAATAGTTTCATTACTTTGAAGAATAATCCAAGACATTTGAATAGGAATTTAGAGGTGAACTACAACATTTGAATTCCTATACATTTGAGTTGAATAGAATGAAAATAGAAAGCGATAAAACGTCCTCAATGAAAGCCAAAAATAGCCAATCTATTAACTGAAAGGTCTATTCCGGTCAGCTTTGTCATGTTCGTTCGCGAATCTATCATATCATAATAGAGTGTTCTATTTGAAGTTGCAAGCAAAACCTATCAATGAATCACATTTCCATAATATATATGTACAGCTTAAACTTGAGTACGATTAGTATTCAGGAATGGATAATAAAATAATTGAATGTAAGTTATATTTGTTTTCTTAAAAGAAAATAATAATTCGCTTTCTTCTCATCAGTCTATTAATAAATGGCAACACAGACCATACAAGCACTACCAACAACCGAGAACTTATGTACCCACCGCTGAGAATCGAAATAGTAAGGTGCATGCAGTGCGGTCGCCACTGCTTATTATCATTTTCTGCACTCTCTCCGCCAACTACTTAAAAAAATAAATTGCGATCAATGGATTTTTACCTGTTAGTAGTATTATGTCTAGAACCCGGCTGGAATCAATCTGTTGCTTTTTTATTGTTTAGTTTAGCATTCAGAATGGGGCACTGGTGACCTGGTGGCCTACGGGTTTTTAGAAAATCTATCGCGAGGGGTACTTAAATACGTTCCATTTACTTTATATGTATTATAAGATGTTACCTTCTTTATCGCCTCGGTGGCCGAGTGGCCGAGTGCTCGGTCCGATACCCGAAGGTCCCGGGTTCAATTCCCAGGTCGGGCAAAGTGTATTTCGGATTTTTCGATGCATAGCATGCATAGTTTGTGATCACCAACCCGCATTTGGCAAGCGTGGTGATTAAGCCATTACCCATCAATTGAAGCGATGACTTGATTTCAATGATGGAGGCCTTTGCCCAGCAGTGGGACAATTATAGGCTGTTTACTTACTTTATATGTTTAATTTTATCTGTACAACTTATATAGGTACCTTGTGATAAGAAAATAAATTATATTTGAATTTCTGTTTCGTTTTAAGGGGCCGCTAGATCCATTGAAATAAAAGGGCATATACGCTTAGGAACTGAAGCTTTAGGATCAGCATCGCGTTCGTGTTATGATGTGCAGCACAGTGCAGCCTGCCCACATGCCAGCGTCTAAAGAATGCGGTGGCCGCTTTCCATCAGGCTGCCCGTATGGTCGTTCGCTGCCTCAGTAGCATAAAAAAGTCAGTTGTTAACGCCAGATTAATCCTTCTTTTTCTTCTTCAGCCTATAGCCACGATGGATTAATAATAGATTATAGAAAACTTACAATTTAATAAATAGTCTTGACATGACGATTATTTAATTATTTAATTTATATTTTTTATTGTTTTATTGTTTTTTTTTTACTTTTAGACATAAGATATTATTCATAGATTTATATAAAAATACTTAGCTCTCTATAAATTGCCGTGTCCGAAAAGGGCGACTAAGTTTTGAGCTCCTTCAAAATGTAACACCTTTTATACACTTAGTTATCAATAAGATTTTGATTTCGATCCTATTTAGCTTTAAGAATTATTATATAGAATTATTATATATATATTTATTCTAGTTTTAAGAATCTAAATACTGACTTTGGCGGCTCAACGACCCGACACTAGAAGTACCAGGACAGCATAAAGCTAAGCTAGTACGAAAACAGTGAGACTCGTGCATGCTCTACTGGCGCTGTCTGTTATGACTGTCCGGCTATTCGTATCGCATGTTTATGGTGCATATGGTGGGACGGAAGTGTCTAACAGTGTAACAGGAAGTCGGGGAAGTGCGCAAGCGCACGCCGTTTTGTAATTTCTGTAATCGATATTATGAATATGACATATTATCATTATATGTGACATATAGTGTCATTTGACTATCAAAGGTCATTTTGATATAATCAAATGTCTTCTAATGTGTATTTACTGCATTCTCTTTGCGATTTGTAAAAAATTATTCGTCATTGTTAATTCTATATTCTATTTTCTATTATAATATTGATTTTAACTCTTTCGTGTGTAATAGACTTTATAATTATTTATTTTATAGTTATAAAATGATGTATATACCTGAACCATTTTTTTCAGAATATAATGTTAAAATTGTTTATTTCTAAGGTGAGACGTCAAATGTTACACATCATATGCGACTACTGTAAGGTTCGCTCGTTTTTTTTTATTATTAAGGAAGGACACATACATTACAGGCAACAGTTTAAAAAGTAGTACAATTTTTATGAAAAGCTTATACACTTTATTTAACAGCATGCATCCCTGACATGAGTATAATTTAATGGTTTTACTTAATGAGATATTAGCTATATTGGTGCCATATAGCCGTGAATATTATATTATAATTTTATTTCATTTTAGGTATTTTGTTCAATCAAACAGGGCCCTGAGGCTCTTCTTGAAGACATTTGAACTAGAGATAAAAATATTTATGTCATGATTGCTTTGAGTCAACTCGTTGTATGGTGACACATACGAACTTTTGGGTTGTAAAATGAAGTATAATTGCGTTACTTTTGAAAATTTATAAATTTTTAAAAGTAACTTTTTTTTTATAAGATTTTTTATAAATTTTCGTTGAAATGTTACAGGATAACAACTAGGCAGGTGGTTTCTATTTAGTTGCTGCTAAAGACTAAAATTAGTTGTTAGCCCCTATTTTTAATGGATAAAAGAAAAAATGACGATCACTGGTTCTCGTCGAACACAAGACGTACCATTACCTAATCTATACTAATATTATAAAGAGGAAAGCTTTGTATTTTTGTATGTTTGCAACGAACACAACGAACTACTGGACCGATTTAAAAAATTATTTCACCATTAGAATGCTACATTAGCGCTGAGTAACATATGGCTATATTAAAAAAGAAATGTCCACCCGTGCGAAGCCGGAACGGGCCGCTAAGAATATTGTGCAACCAGTTACTTTCTTTGCCAGCTCAACGACCCGACGCTAGAAGTACCAGGATAGCATATACGTAAGCAAGTCGGAAAACAGTGATACATGCTCCACTGACGCTATCGGTCGTGACTGGCCGGCTATTCGTTGCGCGCTTATGGTGCTTATGGTGCAGCCATCGGCCCCATGCCTCTGTCGTCACGCCCCCAGTCGTGTGCGCCGTTTTCGGTAAGGTCCTGACACTGGCTTTCGTTGCGGTGCAAAACGGGTTAGGTGTCCCACCTCCTTGGCAGTGACTTAGGTGGTGGATGTTGCGGGTCATGGCTACATTGTATGTAGTAACTTTTTAAGGTTTTGAGGTTGCTTACTGTTTTCTAAAGTTTTCGCTAACACTTACACATTAGAAATTAGACGCTTTTTCCGAATTTACTCTTGTTTTAATGTACATATTATTTGATTTTAATGACTTTTCAAACCCTTTCGAACAGGGTCCGTTTGACAGTAACATTCTTGCGCGCACAATCTTCTGATTGCACTTTGTTGGTAATATGTTTTTTATTGCTTAAGATTGTCAGATTTTTCAGCACAGTGGCAGATAATGGTCACAAATACTTCCGGACCATTACGACTTAGGGATCTTCAAGAAACGAGCCTATTCCTTCCTTAAAGGCCGGCAACGCATCTGCGATTCCTTTGGTTTTGCGGGTGTCCATGGGCGGCGGTGATTGCTTCCCATCAGGTGACCCGCCTAATCGTTTGCCACCTTCTAATATAAAAAAAAGAATACTTTATTGTATATTATAACTACACCTAGTTGATGTAGCTCTTATTTGAGTTCAGTAACAAAAAAATAATATAAACATAAATATGGTGTACAGGAAGTTTTATTTATCGTTTTTAGATAAAAATGTGATGATGAATGTGTTATGATGATAATGATATAAAATGTGTGCATCGTAGTACAAATTGCATTGTATGCGATCGCATTGGCTCTAACTGTCCATTTTATATACTTAGTGGAAAACGGGAATAATAAAACTAGAACACACTATATCCAAAGCAAAAGCGAAATCGTATATGCAAGTTAATTGAAATGTCTGTCTAACATGTAATATAAATGCGAGCAAGATAAAGTTTTTCTATTAATGTGTAAAAGTCGTCTTTTCCGTAAAATTTTGAAAACAATAATTAGTATATAAATATTATTAGACCAAACTGATGCCTGACCTGATGCTAATTGGATAGGATTTGCAAAAATCGCCCATGGACTTATTTGTGAGACAGACTTCATTAATAAAACAGGTTTTGCACACAGAAGTTACATTTCAAGTTGCATTTCCTTTTTACTAAAAATCTACAATTTAATTTCCAACTTTCATGGAGTTGAAAGCGGGGAGAAAATTAAAATTAATAAAAATGTTCTTCCTTAAACTACATGAGCAAGAAATAAATACAGCAAAGACTCCTCTGTGAGTAAATTCCAATTTCGAATTTGCCGCCGCTTTGCGCATATTTAAAAACATTTCGTTCCGTGCCATTTCAGTAGTCGCTCCACCGAACGCGGCGTGCATAGCGCTGCAGGAGGTCGGTTGAATGCACAACACAAAGGTCGGCTGTGATATGTTTTCCTTTTATTTATGCGAGCCTGGTACGTGTCGCTACCGTCAAATCGTCGCCATAGATAAAAATAAAACGTTATAAGCTAAAATGTTTTCGACAACCGCAAATGGAATGTTTCATATTTCCGCACAGGTACCTCCAAGGTTTATTTGATAAATATACGACCTCAATATAGCTTGAACAGATAAGTAACAAGCCCTTACTTTTCCAGGGTCATCTTAAGTCTAAAATTCGTAAATTAGTAAAATAAGAATAATACCTCTAGATTGTCCTTGTAATTTTTGCTGTTGGTGCCAGAACAGAAGAAAGTGTTCAAGTCTCTATAACAAACATAGGAATATATCTGTCATTGTCCTATGTAAGCTGTAGGCCCACTTGAGCAACCTATGCACAAAAATATAATGTTTGTTAATTTCCTGGCAAAATGTAAAAATAAAATAAGTAAAGTTTTCTTGTATTATTTTTTTATTATTATACTCTTTATTTTTTTTCTTTCTTAAAACTAGATTTTTACAATATTTTAATACAAAAACAATAAAACATTATAAAAACCTAATCCTAGAGTACCGCCAGCAGCGCCCAAGCTACCGGTGGTCAGGGCTGCAGAGTGAGGAACCTCCTGACAATACGTGCCGTGTCAAGGAGTACTGCTTTCTGAATCTGACCCTTGATCAAACCATCAAGCGAGAGCATCTTAAGGTGTTGGTCGAGGCTCTTCGCTATCAGACCGTTCGCTGAAACGACTATCGGGACAATTATCGTCGAATCAACATTCCACATGGCGGTCACCTCGTGAGCCAAGTCAAGGTACTTGCTGAGTTTGTCCTTCTCAGCTTTCATGAGGTTATTTTTTTTATTAGTTTTTTTTAATTATTTATTTACGTTTACACATAATATATATAAGTGTATCTTTTAATTGTAAGTTGACCTTTACCTTCTTGCGGTTGCAATTAAGTCTGTATAAACTTTCCAATGTTTGTTTTCATTTATTTGTAATATTGTAAACTATGTCACCTTTACACAAATAAATAAGTGTGTGACAGATATCCACGTACCTACTTTAATTCATACGAGCAATCTTTCAAGTCCTTTTGCTATTACGTCCGCGCAAACGCTCCCCTGCCCTATCGTAATATCTCATTCTCTATCTCCAAAAAAATCCAATTTCGCATCCGTCTACAGCACGTGACGCGCGCGAAAAAAACGCGCCGATTCCGTCAAAGCCGTCATAAAGTTTCCCAAGTAATTCATAAACTGGAAAAGTGCCATTCCACCCGCGCCGGTGTGCCCCGCCGCTTCATTGCGACAGAGACCTATTAATTTTTACGTTCCATTTAATTCTTTAACCTGGCGGAATCGATTTATAACAGTTTTATCGCCGGTGGAGATTTAACGCGCGCTGTAAAGCTTCTGTCGGTGTCTCCGGCAGTATTGCATTCTAATAGCCGCACGCCATTGAAAACTACCTGGCGTAGGCAGCTAATTGGATTTTCTACTTTATTTGGTAGGGGAGAAGACGTATTCGTGATCCAATGATTCGTTAAAAAGTAAGTTTACGTTTGTATTGAAACGGATAAGGCGAAACGAATATCGTACACAATGTGACCCACGGAGTACTGCCGCGTAAGGTTTTGCTTAGCACTCTAGCAACTAGCAACATACACGGTAGCTTGATTACGGTAAAACCTGAAGTTGGCAATGAGTTTAGCTGTCTACGAATTCTATCTAGATATTAATATGACAGTTGCATCACAATATATTTACGAGAACCTAATGTATGTTTATAAAAATATTGAAACTTTTTCTAAGAACAGTGATATTCACAATGTAAACACCAGAAATAAAAACAAACTAGCAGTACCTTATACTAGGCTCTACAAAGAAAATAACTCATTTAGAGGCCTGTGTGTACGTTTTTACAATAAAGTTCCAAGTAATATCCAAAAACTTGATATTAATAAATTTAAATTAAAGAGAAGCTATATAAAAAAGCTTATTATAAAGTGTCTGATTACATTGAAGACAAAACAGCATAGGTTTAAAATGCTCCAATCACTCCAACACGTATTTCTAATCTAAAATATTGTTAAGGTTTTTTAAACTGTATAAGTTGGTAACGGCATATAATTTTGTAAATGTCGTTACATATTATGTTAAAGCTGTGGAGTTTCTTGCGCCCATTCTTCTCCACAGCTAAAAAATAGACGTCCTGAATGGGTAGCAGGTAAAAAAATTTTTGGACGATTCAAAGGCACTTTTCAAAAGTTTATTTGAATAAAAATATTTGACTTTGAATTTGACTTTATCCTGGTGTGTTTATTTACTCGTAGAAATCCCTGAGCCAGTAAAAGTTGATTTATCAGTAGGTCTTTCATGTAGTCCTTTTAGGACACAATTTTTAATTATGATGTTTATTGTTTTGTTTTATATAAGTTTATACTGTGTTCTAATAAATATAATTCATATTTTCATTTTATTTTCTTTTCATTTTATAATAATTTTTGATAATTATCTATACTTTTATACTTACTACCTACTATATAAATCTGTAGGCTCTGTCTGTACTTGCAATTTTTCTGACAAATTTTGGGATAAATATTCGTTTTATGACTCACTGACAACAAATCTACGAATTTAATTTTTTTTTGTCTGTATGTCCTCAACTCAAGAACGGCTTGACCAATCTTGATGAAAATTTGTATGTAGTAAGAACATGAGATTGTGCAAATGATAGGCTATAATAACAAATTATTTACAAATTTTCGCACAGCGAAGCGGGCGGGTGACGGCTAGTAAGTTATAAATATAACTATAGGTATACTTACAGTTATAATCTACAGTTGTGTAGTTGTAACAACATGTGATTAAATTCAACATAGGCTATTTCTATTGATTAGCATGAGTTGTTTATTTATAATTTTAATTTAAGTAAGTAAACAAATGAATGATAAGTCAATTATTTTTACTTTAAATCATTAAAATTTCTCTATAAAAATAAAATACCACAGTACATTAAGATTGCCTTTTTGTCTTATTGTATTTCTTGTCCCGCTTCGGTTATGTTTTGTTTCGGTTATGTTTTTTTTTAGTTTACTTTATTTTTGGTTTATGTAATAATTTCATTTATTAGTTCCATACAATCAAAAAAGAATCATTTTTTTGTAATTTAAGTACCTATAGGAATCATAGGAATAGAATAATTTACTTTATTATTATTAGTTTCTTTTGGCAAATATAATTGTTTTAGTGCATGCTGTGTTTGCCTGTAAGAATTTGTGACAATTAGTTTTTTATATAAGTAGTATTTAAGTGAGCTTATGTATTATTGTACACAAATGTTGGCAAACCTAATTAAATAAATAAATAAAATACATAGCGAAGCGTCTAATTTAAAAAGCGTTCTTGTAAAAACGGATTTTTTTTAACCTTACACCGTTACTTTTGAACGCGTCCGAGACCGACTGTCAAATAATAGTAAATTAACGGGGTAAGCGCTCCCCGCTGCTTTCATGTTATGTTAAGTTTTTAAAACAAAGTTGTTTCATAAAAATGCTATTGTGACAAAACTACGGTAAAAATACTGGTTTTCTTAATGAATTTGTGTGCTAGTGCCCTACTTCCTTAACATGAGTACTGATCATCTTAAACTATTATAAACTTACTAGCTGTGCTCGCGACTTCGTTCGCGTGGAATGGTGACTTTCGGCAGCATTTTTAATTTTTTAGGCTCTTGTTCCCGTTTTTGCAACATTTTTCACTGATGTTTCGCTCCTATTGATTGCAGCGTGATGTTATATAGCCTAAGACCTTTCTCAATAAATGGGCTATCCAACACACAAAAAAAAAATCAATTCGAACCAGTAGTTCCTGAGATTAGCGCGTTCAAACAAACAAACTCTTCAGCTTTATAATATTAATAATATAGATTAATATAGAATTCTGACACAAAAGGCATAATGACTGTAAGGACTGAAGTTTCAGAATTCGCTGCTAAAAACTGTCTAACATAGTACTGCAATAATAAAATTACATACAGACGTAGTACACAAAGACGAAAAGAGCTTAAATCTTTTTTCTATAATTTGTTTCCACACTTAATCCGGACTCTATGAAACCTAACTAACCGAACGAAACATTGTTTAGTGCAAACTAGCTGTGATTGGTCCTTCGAGCTGAATTGCGCGTGCATCGGCGTCATAAATCAATTCGATGGCGATTACTTTGTGTATCCAGCCATTAGCGATGCCCCGCCGGGGTGAGCGTTCTGACGTTGCGAACTTCAACGTTTATGCCCAGTTTACTTCGCCCGTTGGATAAACTAGGCTTTAGGTGTCGGTATTAATACCATTGATGCTGAGTTTGAGGAATCGATAGTTGTTCTTAAACCAGACACAATAGAAATTCAATTGTTCTATGGCACTGTGGTTACATTGGGCGTCCAAGTATCTACGGATGATTGTAATGATTTTACAAAGTATTTAATCTTTACTTACTAAATTTAAGTGTGTCAGTTTGTCCTACTTTTATGTCGCATCGAAATATCGAGATTGAGATAAAGTGTGAGTACCTACTAAAGGATCTCTTTGAGCAGCGTTTTATAACCTTTTTAGTAAACTCAGCGAGGCTGGCACCAACTAACTTTCGATAACAGAATGAAACATATTATCAGTATCAAACAGTGATTATGAAAAAATATCTCGTTCTCTCTTTTTATAAACAGTGCATTCTTGTCTGTGTCGTTTTGAAACTGGATGAAACTGACAGTAAAGTTGTTATGCTCTAACGCCCGTTCCCTATATTCTTTCTGTCTGTTGTTTTGCTTACTGGAGTTAGAAATTTGACATAATTTGTATGGAGCTTATGTCAAATTTGTATCTATAGTAGGCAAAACAACAGATAGATAGGTTATTGGGAACGGGAGGTAATAAAGGGCATCCCGAATGTGACTCTTGTCTTCTTTTTACACGACTGCCAAAAAAGGGAGTGTTACGTTTTCAGGGTTCAAGTAGGTATGTAAGTATATAAGTAAGTATGTGATGTTTCTATAGTCCACCATAACTTCTAAACGCCTAAACCGATTTAGACATATGAGGTATCGTTACAATCCTCGCATCGTTCCGACTAACATAGTAAAAATTTGGAAATTCAACCCCTATGTGAGTAAAATAGGGGATGAAATTTTGTATGATGAAAATTCGTCATTATTGAGACTAGAACTTGATGAAGTTCTAGATTTTCCAAATTTTTACTATGTTAGTCGGAACTATGCAAGAGCGAGATCAATAGATTTAGCATGATATCTGTAGGGGTTAATTTTTGTTTCTTCTTATATAAAAATGCTTACAAATTAAATTACCTAGCTTGTCATATTTTATAAAATTTGAACATTACTAAAACTTATAAAATAAAAATAAATAATTAAAAAAATTAAAAACACGACTGCCATGACAAAAAAAGCAAAAAAAATAGAACTAAAAGGCAAAAAAACCAGATGTCATGAATTTATTTATCTGTATTTATGAGTGACATTTCACTTTTATAAATAGAGATAAATAAATACATACTTAACATCTTGTTTTTTGCCTTTTAGTTCCGTTTTTTTTGCCATTTTTTTCAGTGCAGTCGTGTTTTTTTTAAGCTATTTATTTTTACACAGACATTCTCTAAAAGATGGAGTAGGTATTCGTCTGTCAGATCTCAGAAGACATTAGATTTTGAGAGAAGGAGAACTTTTTACCTATCTGAAAAACTGGCATAATTGAAGATTTGAATTTGTACCATAATTTTCGAATACTTTTTTAAACAACAACTGATCGAACTTTTATTAACAATCATTTTATCGGTTCGCAATTACGGAAACAGACGGAAATGGACATTCATTAAGTTATGTAAAACGTTGCCTAACTCATTAACTCGCAAAGTTTTCGTAAAAGCGTTCCACCACTCACAAAACATTATAGCGAAAGTCAAAGGGCTCGCTACCCACAAAGCCGTCTATTGTGTACACGCATACAAGTTATGACTGATGGCGGAAAATCAATTTCCATCGACCCCTGACGTCTCACTTACGACCCTCTCCCCGCCCCCTCGCTGTCTTGCCGTTTTCGCCATCGCTGCACACGTCAAAATAACAAAAAATGATAAATGTAGTAAGTGATCTTACGCTCTTATATGACTGGGGAAGCGGGTTAATGCGTATTTAAATATGTTGCGTTAAAGTGCGTGACTGGCGTCTGCGATTTAATCGCCTTTGAAAATTTATATAGCAGCCGTTGGCCCTTCAATGGGTTGGTTAATAACTCGAAAATATGGAGACTCGAAAGTTTTAATTGCAGGCCGTTTATCGCGGTAAGTGTTAAGCTTTATGGCTTAATCGCGATTATGGAACGATGCAAGCGTAGCCAGTAAAATATGCAAGGCTGTTGGCTGTTTATAATACAACTTTGTTTACAATCATAACAGTATGCAAAGTTATTGAATCTTTTGTAATTGGCGAGGGGAGATTTTAGAATGCGTTGAATGAATTATAAATTTGAGACGACTTAGGTTGTTTGTCGATTCTTTATTTACGTTTATTTAAGCGCTATTGTTGTGTACTAACTGTTTTTAAAATAGATAGTAAGTACCTATTAAAGCGAGAGTGATTTAACTGGTGATATTTTAAAGAAGTGTTATTTCCAGTGCCCAATTATTACCACAAAAATGTATGTATATAATTTCAATTCAATTCAATTTATTTATTTAGATATTAGAGATCCAATTATGGTTAATAACAATGTGCACTTAATAACTATGTTAGTATATTTTAATTGAAAAATTCAATATATTATATATTCAAAAAAATACAAATAATAATGAGGGTAAAATCAAGTTCCAGCGGGGGTAACATATTATATGTACGAATACTCGGTATTGTCGGTGGTAGGGCTTGTTCCAACAACGCCTGGCTAGTTACTTACATCATCTAAAACCTCGCTATGACACTGGTAGTTAGTCAGTAATACAGTATTAGGAATCAATTCCTTATACTGGGTAGTATACTACCTGCATCGTCATGTTCCTATAGGGAATACGATAGATTCGGAATGGTTGAGAAACTGGGAGAAGTTCGCTTTTGTCTCCGTCTCTTACTATCAAATAAGACGAACGCTAATTGCTTCCCTGTTGTTGCGTAAAAAAGATCATTACTATATAACTTATCGAATGATTTCTTATCTTACCACTTCAATAAAACTACGTAGAAACACTTTATCATCCCTTTCACTAAACACGTCGCATTCTCGGTACAACAGCGGTCATTTGTCCCCCTCGCCATAAGCTTGACACCAAACTTCGTCCTCGTATAGTAAGGGAAAAAAAGTTCGCACTCCCCTCTCCCTTCTTCCACCCTTGTTCCTTGTTGGTGGAATCACGCGTCGCTTGCGCGTGTTTCCACGAAGATGGATATTTCGAGCGCGACAAGAGATGTTTTGGACAGACGAGCGTTTCGAACGCTAGTTGAAGTTAAAGCTTCAGCCTGCCTATTTAGTGGTCTCTGCTAGATAGACATATTTTTGTATTCATATTCATATTCATTTATTGCATCTTGTTGTAAGTATACAGGTGTTACATAATTTTTTTCGCACAAACAAGAACCCTGTAAGGGGGCACAGCAAAATACTTATACTATACTTACTAAACATATTATTATTATTACACTTAATTATATCAGGCGCTGACATTTATTATTATTATATTATATTTGTTTATGTAACATAAAAACTTAAACTAGGTACATAAATATTTACATTTACATATTTAAGTTTCTAAATTAACTTCTAAATATTCCTTTATAGAATAGTAAGCTTTATCAAGAAGAAGTTTTTTAAATCATTATCAAATTTTCTTCCCTGGAGGGCTTTTAATGAGTTAGGCAAGCGGTTATATAAGACGACTGCCATATAGCCCTTTTTTAAAAAGGTCAAGGTGTGGGGTTAATTGACATAAATTATTTGCCCGGCGAGAAATGTAGCGTCTAGGAAGGTCAGTTATCTGTTTGGTTGGTGGTTTTATTTTTGGTCTGCCTGGCTAGCTACTGCTACTGTCTGCAAAAACAATTTTAGTAGCATTGTTGTGTTTCGACAGTTAAACATAAGATAGCCAGCCTTATCGTCGCTTATCGTCCTAAGAAGAACATTTTATTCCCTTAATTTGAAAATGAAATATATAACCTTAATTTGATAGATATGTTACCGGTAGAATACGGAATACGTTAATATGCACAATAATTATGTAATCTGCAAATTACCGGGTACGATCCGTTAAAGTGTGAAATTTGACTTAAAGTAGCAGATACCTCCAGTTTACCTAGTTAATCTGCATATTAACGGATGCCACATCGTTAAATCGCGGAACACTGTAAACGAAATACTTTTGTCTCGTTTTCTCGCCCTCCCCTCGCCCTCCCCGCTCCAACGCCCGCGCCTGTATCCACGACAAATAATTGTAGGAGTGTAGTGCGGGATATTTTTATATGGAGCTAGATTTCTGTAATCTAATATAAAAAATTAACCTCGAAATACAAGACAACCTATCACGTGACCTACAGGAGTAGGGCAGGTACCTAAGTAAGTTAATTCAATGAATTCGAATATTTTATTCAAGCAAAAACCTGTTATACTAACTTAACCGTATGCTTGGCCGTTAGCGTGCAGATTACCTAGGAAGTTTGCCGATTATTTAGTTAATATAAGAACTGAAACATTTTTTTCCACTTTAACGAACTTCACCAGATAATCTGCAGATTAACAAGTTAATCTGCACTCCAACTGATTTACGCACATTAGCGGTAACAGATACACTACTATAATAAAAAGGGGCTCAACTTTGGTTAAGTCCAACATTGACTTGAAAAAATATGTCATTATTTTAATAAGTACACACGCCTGCACATCAGACTACCACATCTGTCAAATTTCTTCAATTGACTTTGAACTTTATGTATATGGCATATGGTTGAACATTTATTGAAGACATTTGACAGTTTTATATACAGACAGTTTTGTTTTATACTAGCGGCCGCTCGCGGTTTCACCCGCGTGGTTCCCGTTCCGTGGGATTATCGGAATAAAAAGTTTTCTATATTTTAATCCAGGTTATAAACTATCTGTATGCCAAATTTCATCCAAATCCATCCATCCGTTGCAGCGTGAATAAGCAACAAATATACACAAATACACACAAACTTTCGTATTAAGAGCGTTTACGCCGCACACTAGCGCCGCCAATGAAAAGAAAAACATATCTAGTAATTAGAGATAGAAAATCATCATCATGGCGTTATAGTTAAAAGTGGCCGTAACGTCTTATTTAACTAAACCATAACATGTGAGGTGTTCATTAGGTGACGTAAAAATGCTAAATTACTTCATTCAAATAGTTTATTGAGCATAATTTGATTTTTTATCTCTAATTACTAGATATCTTTTTTTTTCATTAGTGGCGCTAGTGTGCGGCGTAAACGCTCTTAATACTAATAGTGTGATTGGTTGAATGGCGTACAATTTAATCGAATAGATTTAGATTGAGATTAGCGCTTTTCCGTGTAGAACAAAACAATAGACATATGAAAAGGCCAGTGGTGGAAAAAAAAATTCTGGGTGAAGTCCGTTCGTCCATCCATTATACGCCTTGTTTTCACTTATCATCAGGTGAGATGATGGCCAAGAGCTTCCTCGTTGTTGTGTAAAAACAGCAGCTTTTTCATAGAACCCGCCCGTCTGCGCAGCCAAGCCTCTTGCCTTATAAGATGTATCATCGCAATGGGCGGGGCGTCGATCGCGATAACCGATGCGATATGGAAACTAAGGCGTTCCAACCTGCTTTATACTAACGCTTTTAGTAAACTTCCAGTAAATAGGTTAAGGAGCTTTTTATCGCTGTGGCTGTTGTGATCGTGAATGGTTTGTAGACCAAGATTCATAGACGTATGTGTAGATTATGATGTATAGATAAATTTTTACTGTTTATTTTCAAGTGCTAATTGCTGCTACTGGCCACTAGCCGCTTCCTGGTAGCATAGCGGTCAGTGCAGCCGCCTGGATTGCGGAAGACCCAGGTTCGATTCAGGTAGGCGTTTAATTTTTTCACTATATTTTATAAAAAAATATAAATATTTGACGTGTAGATAGCCAAATCTTTTTATCTTGTGTTTCTTCTTCAATGGCAAATGGACTTGGAATGGCATAAACAAAGAGATTTCATTACCAGCGGTGGGTTGAGAAAGGCTGTTGATGATGATGATGATGATTGACGTCATCAAGTATGTTGTAACCAAAGGTTTTTTTTTATCAATTGGTCCATATCAGATTATTAACACAGTGTAGTCAGTAACAAAATACTATGGTTTAGACATCAATAATTTTTACTACTCTCACCATTATTTCCTGAGTAACTGTGCTGAACTGTACTTAAACGAGTATTAATATAATATGTACATATTGCGAATTTGTACCAATCTGTAGGTAACAATTAGGTACCTTGTTAGTACTTAAGGCTAAATAAATACATTATAAATTTGAAGATGTACTTAAATAAATATATCTTTAAGTAATAGATTAATAAATAAAATTTCGATATTTTTTTTGATATTGATTAAAAATGGTTTTGAAGTTGATCCTTATCAAACTATTATTCAAATTAAAGCGATTATCAAGAAGAAACAAGAAAGACACCTAGTAATATTAGAATAATCCATCTGTTGCAATGTTTTGCTGTACTTCTGACAGATAATCCTACTTAACTTTTCCGAGCAGCAAGGAGACGCGACGTAAATTGCCGTTTCATCTCTCCAGGCGTTACTTCGTTTGAAGGTAAGTAGGTACTTAAACGAACATTCTCAAGTGCTAACTTACACATTAGAAAATACCATTTCACATAGTACATTTTTTTATGTTGATATTTATGATTTATTGTTTTATTTTTATTTATTTATGATATCAATAGATAAAGAAATATGGCTAAAAAACTATTTCAAATAAAAATTTAGAGATAATCTTACTTACCACCATTATCATTAGTCAGTAAAAAAATGGGATCATGGACATGGGGAGAACACATGAGGAGATTGTGCGACCCTCCCCAAGACCCGGTGAAACCGAGCCGAGGTCCTATCTTTTAGAGGCGCCATCGGGTGGTTCCGTTCCCGATTCGCTCTGAACCCCTCGGAGAGTGTAGTAGGGAACCGGGACACAATTGCGAGATGCTATATTTGAGATGCTTTGACGTCCTCCGTAGCCGAGTGGCTTACACGCCAGACTTTGGGCAGCGCTAACTCTGGAGGTCCCGAGTTCGATTCTCGGTCGGGTCAATGTCGAAAACGAACTTTTCGATATTGTGTCAGGTCTGGGTGGTTGCGGTACCGTCGTTGTTTCTGATTTCCATGAAACGAGTGCTTTAGCTACTTACCTTGGGACCAGAACAATGTATGTGATGTTGTCTAATAATATATATATATATTCTCCCTAGGTACCTTCTGACAGTGTTTCGTTCACACAGCTTTAGGGACCCTTTGAATGCCCGCCGCCCCCTAACAAGTCCAATGGCGCTGTAAAGGTTAAACGCAGCAAATAGCAACTCTTTCAAAAAACAAGATTACGACATCACGCAAAAATAAAATTTGGTCACCCATCTTTTTACCCGTCATTGCGTTAGCTTGCAACTTGCAACTTTTCCAATGGCTTAGGTACCCATATAAAACAATAAGTTTTTTGTTACTTACTTGTTATTGGTTTTATTTGTTCATGTAAACGATTAAAATATAGAGTTAAAGATCATTCATTTATCTAACTAATTTTTCAGGTAGATAGGTGTTGAATATTGTTTAGGCTACTTATCGTTATGTACCTACGTCTAAACCAAGTATAATCTCTACAAAATAAGTAGGTAAGTAATGTCGCGCAAACTTTCATAAAGTGCTACTAAGTTTGGTCTTGACGCGTGCCTTTTTCTGCCGCCCGCCATCTTAAATCTACAAGGCTTAAGCAAATATTAGCATTTACTTACGAACTGCAAGTCCCCTGCGCCCTTTGCATTACGTCCTCCGATCTATACAAACACAGACAGACAAGGTGTTTTGATTCCTTTAAACTTTCACCGCTGAAAAATGTTTTACAAAATATCTAACAATAAACGTCACACAATAAAGACTTCAGCTGTTTTGAGTATATTCTGATGTTATGTTTATCAAACTATTGGTACATGGTCACTTACTTATGAGTAATTATACACAGGATTCATACAACTATGCAAACATATCGGATAACTACTCGCAATCAACAAAGATTCCTCTAATCTTTATATATATATACTAACGGCCGCTCGCGGTTTCACCCGCGTGGTTCCCGTTCCCGTGGGAATATCGGGATAAAAAATATCCTATGTTTTAATCCAGGCAACTATCTGTATGCCGAATATCATCATCCATATTATATATATATCCATATCATATTATATACATATATATCACATTAATATTATAAGTGCGAAAGTTTATGTGTATGTGTGTTCGTATATTTGTTGCTTCTTCGCGCTGCAATGGATGGATGGATTTTGATGAAATTCGGCATAAAAAATAATACTTCAGGTTCTCCTATAATCTAGGAGGCTTGACATCATGCTGAGCGGGCACTTTTAGTGTCACTTATTTAGTGTTAAAATTTTATGTAGTAATGAAATTTGTATTGTGTCACTAATGAATGTTTATATTCTTATTTTATACTTTATTGACCAAGAAAATACATATGAGACTTAAAACAACGATAACAATGATTTCTGGCTGGGTCGGGTAAGCGTTTAATTTTTTCACTGTATTTTATAAATTTTGTAAATATTTAACCTGTGTGGTGCCGGGGACAAAGAATTGCACCACCCCATCTCTTCCCGTGGGTGTCGTAAAAGCCGACTAAGGGACCATTCCAGAGGATGGGCAGCAGCATCTCTCTGAGGTTACCCTCAACCTACTGCGATCGCCAACCCACCTGCCAAGCGTGGCGATTACGGCAAATACCCCTCATATCCTTGGGGGAGGCCTTTGTCCAGCAGTGGACGTCGTTTGGCTGAGATGATGATAATGAAATATTTAATGATAACAATAGGTATACACAAGATCACCAAGTCACTTCCTGTGACATTTTCTTATAATGTAGGTAACACATGCATTACATAATTACTTAAATAAATAGAAGAAGTCACTCCTCATTTGAGAACACTAAGGAAACAACATTAATATGTAAATATTATATAACCCTCATACGTCTAAATAATACTTATATAATAGTGTCACGAAGGGAGTAGCGAGCATGGCAGTTTTGCAGCAGGACATGGTCAATAGTATTATGTATTCTAAATAAAGGTATATGATCGGTAACAGCCAAAAATATTGCATCAAACCTAGATTATTAGCTATCTAGGCTACCGATCGCTCGCGTATTCCCTTGGGCGACCAAACGAAGTTACTTGGGAAGCCATCATGCATTCGAGTTGCACGTAACAGAATATCTGAGTCGGAGAGATAAACTTGATATTTGATTATGTTCTCAAATTTATTATTTACTATTTATTGATGTAAAGATAATTTACACCATTTGCTAATCCCTTGCAGAAATTTTGATGAACACTTTAATTGCAAACATACACACACATACAGGATGTTTGCTAGTGTATATTCCCAAAACATAGCCATGCTACCAAGTTTAAAGGACACTGATAACATGTAAAATCATATTTACGTAGATTTACCTTTCGATCTCCTTGGTCGAGTGGTTTGTACATCGGTTTCCATGGTGTCGCCATCTCTGTGGTCCCGGGTTCAATCCCCGGTCGGGTCAATTTAGAAATTATTGTTTTTCTAAATTGTCTCGGGTCTTGGTGTTTTCTATGTATAATAAGTATTAAAGTAGGTATTTAAGTATGTTTATCTGTTGTCTAGTAACTATTTAACGAGTTTCATAACGAAGTTATTCTTGGGCTAATAATTCGTGTGAGTGTAGGTTTATTTATTTCCATAAAAATGCAATGCTGCAATGTTTCGACTTCTATTTGTTTATGTTTAACCATGAAGTAGACGACCAAGAACAACGTATCAGCTTGACCTAGGGTTGTCACTTTACAGTTTTACTAAAAAAAAAGAACTTCAATATCTCGGCAACGATGTGCTTTTCAGTTATGTTAACTATTTTCCAGGGTTCTATGAACAGTACCGTATCTGCCATATTCGGGACAATACAGGTATTACCAACACTCTGTATATTTTTTTTATATCAAGAAGCACTTCTTAACTAACTCTTTATAATTAGATTTTTAACAAACTATAGTTGTATCAACACTATAGGTACAATAGTTAAAACGTCATTGATAATATTGAATTCTGGTATGCCAGAACGTGGATCCACGCCGCCAAACAATTGAATTTTATTGTGTCTGGTATTTGCGGCATACGACCGATTGCTATTTCTTAGTATAAATGGCGACATTCTAAATTGCTGTGCCCAACAGGGTCCAGAATTGTGTCAATAATTTTAATACATTAACAACTGTGTAACATTTTGCATGATAATACATTGAAATTGAACTCTCATGATGAAAACATTTCATTTTGATTGTCATAGAAACAAAACAATCGAGATCACCAATCACCAATACTGTTTGCTTTTTGTTTTCGTTCGTCCTTTGTTTAATTTACAAACCGTTCTTGCCACAGCAAACTAACACGCAACATGACTGTCGCAAAGTTGAAATTCACTTAGCAATCCGTTGCACGCGTGCACCCCAAAAGTAGAAACAAAGTTTCGGAACGCACACAAACTGCCACAAAGGAGGCATACTCAAAACGGTATTATCTTCTTATTTTGATATTAAACTTGGATCTCTTGTAATCGCCTTAAGCTTTTCACCGTTCATAGACAGCTGTTGCCAGTGTCCCCCTCCATTTTTCTACTGTTAGCCAAGTTTTATTGTTTCTGGCAACTTTTTTAAAGAATATACTGCGTGGCACTCTTAAATTATGAAATACTGCTATTAAGATTTGTAGTCTTTATGGCTTCTGTCTAACTTATTTGTATGTAACTTATTTAATGGCTCTAAAGGTATGTCCAGACTATATGACAAAATATGTTATATACATGGGTATATATATTGACACTTATCGTCCACACTGCTTCATAACTATGGAGTTATGAAGCAGTGTGGACGATAAATGTCAATAAAACAACCTTATACTTATAGTTTTACCTTAGATAAAGTAATATGACACACACACACATAACACAAAGTAAAGTAATAGGTATATTAATTCAAAGAAATTAATGTCTGTTATTTATTAAATTAGCTTTGTAAAGGCGTGCATAGTGTTTAAGCTGAGTAGCCTAGCTAGTGTATTTTGTAAGCATATACCGCATACAAATAGCTTACCGCACTAGTTAAGCGAAAGGCCACTACTGCTAAGTCATAAGTCAGTCATACTGATAAGTCATCATATGTCATACTCGTGAACGGGTGCCGCCTGTTGGTCTGCTCTTGCGTACTTGTCTTATTTTTATTATTATTAACTATAGTTTAACTTTGTTTTTTCTTAGACAGGTTTTGACTTTTACTAGTACTGTATGACATTGTAAAAAATTAAACTGGTAAATGATGTTTTTGCAAACTTAAATATTTTATTTATTTATTTTTTCTTATTTTGTGTTTTTTTACATGTTGTGATTGCCCTATATATTTTGTGTTTTTATTTGTCATGGAAAGTGTCCTTTTTATGATAGAGCATTTTCCAATATTTATGACGCTGTAAGGGAGAAAAGAGCTTGACACTTGCTGAGTTTCTTGCCGGTTCTTCTCAGTACAAGATCTCCCGCCCAGAGTAGATAGACTTACGAACCGATGGCATAATGACGTTCATAAGAGCTATTTGTAGCCTAAACTGAATTAATGATTTTGAATTTGATTTTTAATTTGAATTTGAAGTGGCAGTAGGTATAAGACCCAGATTCCTGGCTGAGATATATTGAGCACGGTTCAGTAGGTGGCAAGGCTATAAGTAAATAACATGGAAAATATTATAATGTTATGTTACAAAACGTTGAAAGCCTTTAAAGATATATTATTATTGTATCGTGACCTCTCAATCCCCACTATCCTTGTACGTCAGCACCCTTTCACAATAATGGAATATAGCTTTCATCTTTCCCTACATTCAAAACGGACATTTTGTATAATAATATCGTTCTCTATATTTGTATGTCCACATAAAAGTACGTGAATGGATAATGTTATTTTGAGACATTTCACGTACTACGTTTAGTTAGTAGTATAAAATAATAACTCTAAGATAACTCAATCATATTTATAACTAAACAGTGTGTTTTTTTTTGTCTGGGACGGTATGGGGATGTCCGAAACCATAAAAGATACAGAGAAACTGTCTTAGGAACCATAAAGCCTTTTTTTTGTAAACAATTTTGGCATATCAAATATTTTGGTCAACTAGGAGATGAGCATATAAATGAGATATACATACTTGTATGTAACAGCAGCCCCCTAGACAAGTGGCAAAACGCTAATAGAATCCGCGAGTACTCCAGCGTTTCCATGAAACTGGATCCAATCTTCGAAGACCAGGAACAGGTCAAACAAGGTGCATGACGATGCGGGAGGATCGCTATGGTTGGTTCCCATGACCTCGTCAGGCTCTACCATGCCGGCGTTCGATGCGTCCTCCTCAGATGAGGACGACACGATGATCGCCGATCTGCTGGCTCCAAGGTGACGAGAGGACATCGGAGTGGTTTTTACCGAGTCGGCTTCGACTCGCTTTCTCTAGGGCTTCGGCCCTGGAACAGAGTCTAGGCCATCCTCGGACAGCCAGCGGGACCCCTCATGCCCACTGATGCGCCTGTTTGCAGGTGAGGTACTTTTGAATAAATTGATGATCCTTCTTCTTTCCAGTCCAGTGTAGATCAAAGAGGATCCTTAAGCAAAACCTTTTTCAAGAAGAGAAAAGTCAGTCTGTTGTTAATGAGAGTATTGCGTGTCTACCAGACTTTATTGAATCTCAGCTTATTAAATAAACATTTCCTTACTCTTACACGTGTTTTATTGTAACAATAGACATATCACAATATAAAGAATATGAAAAAAGATATATACAAAAAATTACCTCATTACCTTAATGACAAGGAAAGTAATCGTTTCAAATAGCATTTACCATCTTTAATTTTTTACGTCCAATTTTTGGGAAAACATCGCCACACTAAAAGTAAATTGGTCAATATTTTGTCACTGGCCCGCGGTCAGAAAATACATAGTACATATATAAATTCGGAGGCTTTACGGGATAACTTACCTGGCAGCAAATTGCCTTGTATAATTCATTGGGGGCACCCCGAATCGGAACTATCCCAATTTATGTGCATCCAATTTTTTTTAACACTGGTACCCGTATTTTCTATCCACGTTTTGTTGACTTAATAAGATAGAGTGTCGTTCGCAATTCTGTTTAGGCAATAACAAGAATACATTTGCCTTTGTAGCAGGCTTTTCGGTTACTTCTTTGTTTATTTGTATTTCTATTAATAGTCTAGTCAATGGATGAGTGACCAAATTATGAATGTCTTGAGCTTTTCTCTGTTTCGGATAGCACGTTTGATTCAATACTTGTCATAAAATGGAAGTAGAAGCAAAAAATGCCTGTTCTGAAAATTTCCATTCTTTGTTTTATCTGTGAGTCTAGTGCGAGTTTTTTTTTAATTTCGATCACGTTGAAGAAAAAGGGGAATTGGTATGGCGTTGTAGCAGCGCCTCCTATTGCCAAACGAAGAGAGTTAAAATTTTGCTACTCAAAAATCTAAATTTTCGTAAACGTGAAATGAGATTTAGTGTCGCAAAATGTTTACTTCCTTTGTATTACACCAGGAAGCGCTGCTCCCATGCCATACAAATTCTCGTTTTTGTTCATTCCTACATTTTACCAGTGTCGCACGAGATAATATTATGTTAGCAGAAACTCATTTGGCATGGCTGTCAAAATTTATAATAAATTACCACAAGATATTAGATTAATGAATTTGTGTAAATGTTTATATAATTTTTAACGCAAATTTTGTTGCGAACAAATTACAAAAACACAAATGTTGAAAAAATTTCCACGAGCAGGGTTTGAACCTGCACCCTTCTGACATACCGGGTCAGGTGCTCTTCCAATTGAGCTATCGTGGTTCTAACCAGCCCGCCGAAATTATTCAACACTATTTACTTTTTACTTTGAAAGCCAAAGGCGCCCATTCAATGTTAACGACTACCGTCATTAACATCCGATCATAATATTTTTACAAATACTAATGATCAGTTAAGAAGTAGGCAAGCTATTTATAAATGTTTATATAATTTTTAACGCAAATTTTGTTGCGAACAAATTACAAAAACACAAATGTATGCCGGTATGTCAGAAGGGTGCAGGTTCAAACCCTGCTCGTGGAAATTTTTTCAACATTTGTGTTTTTGGAATTTGTGTAAGTTTAAATCTGTCCTATTTAAGTGGTTACTACTTACTTACATGGTGTTTCTATTCGATTAATGATTATTTAAATATGACATGAATGTTTATTATTATCAATTATTAATGTATTATTATCAAAATGTTTACCTAATTTTATATTCTATTATTATTGATTGATGAATGATTTTTTTTTCTGTTTTGATTGTGATTCATAAGTATTACTTAATAATGTTTTTATTCACTATGTTAGTATAAAAAACTACAATTTTAAAAATTTCAACACCGTTTGAGAACGGTTGAATATGAGGCCTTTATAAGTGCTTAAGATCTTGTTTACCATTTTCTAAGAAATAAATGAATTTGAATTTGAATTTTATGCTCAATATTTTTTGTTGGGCCCGTACCCCAGCAGTAGGGACATAAAATGACCTGGTGATGATAATTGTGTTTATTGTTTGTGCCATTTTTTTTCAAAGAAATGCCATTACATAAGTGAATTAGCCAAAATAAATATTGTAACTCATACAAAAAAAATATGCTGATATACTTGACTAGAGATAATCTTCGCGAAGGTTACTAAATTTGGAGATGGAATTGACCCTATACAATACATTTTATTTGCTTGCGTAAAGAGCCCACTTAACTATATTGAATTTTTTCTAAGTATATTGAATTGTAAAATAAAAGGGTCCGGCCAAGGGTGTAGCTCATCCTTTTAAAGCCTTATAATGCTTGTAATTCTTTGTATCTGCATCGTATATTTTTGCCTTAGGTTTCGTGATATTCTTTATGTGATTTTTTTTATAGGTTAAAGTCTCAACCTAATTTGAAAACCAAACCTAAATAATAACTTACTTTTCCCAAAACAAGGCGTAGTAAAATAAGGCAGAGTTTTATACATGTTTGTTTATAGCTTAAATCAACAGAAATACGACATAAGAATAGTTAAGCTTTCCGCAAACTGTGACAACACCTGAAATTTCACTGTGAAAAAGTTTTCTTTATCAATAATTTCTTCTTTATATACAAATAAATAAATAGCAAAATAGACAGAGCCATAAAATTGTTAAATAGATTTATCACAAATGAGATTTTAGGTTATCGTCAAAGCTGAGGGAAAAGTCGAATTCGGTTTCTGTTGAAAAACTGGTATCAGTCGGCCCCTACTTGAGCTCTCTGAGTTTCAGGTCTCTAAGTAATTACTACCAGTCGTGGTCTAGAGCCTATGGTCCGTGATTGGTGGTCTAGTCTTGTAGCGGTGGTATAAGGCTTAGACGGTTAAATTGGCTGATTAATTAGATACTATCATATGGTTCGAATCAATACACAATACATTTCTAAAGATCAATTACCAATACCAACTAATTATGTGTGGCTTTTCATTACGTAATTGAGGTATAATGTGGGGATTATCTACTAAATTAAGAGGATTATACGCTTCTCATTACAGCCTTCCGTACGGGATACAAACGACAGAAATACTAGGCTAACATGATTATGTCAAATTAATGCAGAATTTTAAATACTATCACAATTTTAAAATACACAGTTACGTTTTATCCACAATTGGAGAATATATCAGAGATACATCATATTATAAGTACATATTATGCACTACAAAAAATAAAAATTGGTATGTACGCAACACTACTGTAAGTTAATTAACAATGTTAATATAATATCAATAGCCAATGACAATTTTATCGCTTTGTGTTCATTTATTTTAGAAAGATCACTTAGTAGCATACATAGCATTTCCTTAAAAAAAACTTACTTCTGAAAAAGCATCAAAACGAAATGCTAACTCATGCAACCTCTTCAGGAAACAGTAACCCGCTAAAACTTACTGTGTCACCAAAAACTTTTGCTATCGTTCCAATGGAGAAAACTATCCGACAAAAAACTAAAATGGCCGAATGTCGCCGGCGAACTGGAGCGCACGAAGCGCAACAAAAATTTAATTTTGCTACAGAACTTTCTATGGACTCTCTTAAATTACTGACATGGCACCAGGGAACTTTTCTTATTAGAGGGACGCTCGGGGCACAGTTATGTTGGATAAGACACTTCAGTGCATACCTATATTTTAAAAATATGGAGTACTACCCACGTAATTTTTACACAGTATTTTATAAGGATTGCTGAAGTTAGAATTTTATTCAGTCATCGGATGGGTGACCAAAAAATCATCATCTGGAGCTCCTCCGTAGTTCGGAAGGCAAGCAAACTGTTTTTGGTCCGTTTTTGTCCCGGCTGCATCAGCAGTTTTTATCAACCACCGATACGCATTAGGCACGCGTGGTGGTTCTTGGTCCGCTCTTCATTAGTGGTCAACCACTGATGATGAGCTGGTCACGTTGACGATGGTACGGCGCTCTATAGCCGAATAGATTGACAAACAAGCTCATATCCAGCAGTGGACATAATATAAGCTGATGAAGATGTTCCACAGCACAATCAACCTTTATTGACAAAAAGTTCAGACAGAACTTCTGACATTGATACAACCTAACAAATGAGAAACAAACCAGAATATTCTGATGACTCAGTAGGTACTTCTAAATCCTACTAATACACTGGCCTGCAAAATTAAGTATCACACTTTTAAAATTGCAATAACTTTTTAAGTACACAAGATATACTTTCGAAACAAAAAGGAAAATGTTACTAATGTATAATTTACTTTAGTTTTAAAGAAAGCTGATAAAAATTGCTGCAAAACGTTTTTTTTTAAATCTCTAACTTCTATAGTTTAGAAAATAAATAAATATTAAAAGTGTAGTACTTATTTTTGCAGGCCAGTATATAATAAACGCGAAAGTTTGTAAGTATGGATGTTTGTTACTCTTTCACGTAAAAACTACTGAATGGATTTGGATGAAATTCGGCAAACAGATAGTTTATAACCGGGAATAACATATAGGATACTTTTTACCCATATATTCCTACGGGAACCACGCGGGTGAAACCGGGAACCACGTGGGTGAAACCGCGAGCGGCCACTAGTTAAAAATATTTTTAGATGTAATACTTTAATAAATTTAGAAAAACACATTATAACGTCTAAATGATCTTCGAAGCAATACACACAATTCTTAGCTCCAAATGGATCCACCCTCTTTATAGCTTTTATCCACTTCCTTCGCATTTGGACATTAGATGGCACAATAAAAAACAACTTATCTTGTGATGGTGGTTGTGATTGTGACCGTACAATTTGGCACGATGACGTATGATTTTCTTGTCTGGGTTATGGACATTTGGAAATAATCTTTGCGGTAACTTCAGTTCGATACCTATGTATCGAACTGAAGTTACCGCAAAGATTATTATTAAAATAGTACTTGGGATTTTTATATTAAGAAATACGGTTAATTCTCCATTCTTTCGTTCATTCAATCATTCTTTCAAGTAACGTTGTATATACTTTTTTATTAATATTATTATTATTTGTATTGCATCAATCTTCTCGAACACTTACCTACTAATCATTGAAGCAGAAGATCATAATATATTGATAACATCTCGACATTGTTATTTTTTTACCTATGCTTCTTGGGAGAAGATTCTTCTTGAGAGCAGTCAAATTTTTTTAAATTAATAATAAAACACCTTTTACTTAATTAATTTTAATTTATTAGGACAACCAACAATATAAATAAACACTGGTACAAGTAAAATGCTTTTAAATAAATTTACGCAAATTTTGTTGCGAACTGTCTCTATGTCAGAGGGTGCGGGTTCGAATCGCGCTCGTGGCACACTTTTCCAATATTGAATAAGGCGTCAGGTAGATAGTGTTGATACATTTGCATGGATTGCTAGCATAGTTGGTAGTGCACCTGACCCGGTATGACATACCGGGTTCGAATCCAACTCATGGAAATTAACGCTTAAAATATTTCTTTCAAATACTACGTGAAAGAAACGCAGTAGAATCCACACTTCGCCTTTCGTTACCTCGACGCTCCTTTATCGGAGTCCGCAATAAAGTTGTAGGCCGGCCCACGATTTATGAATAGTAGGAGCTGATACCAACCTCTTAATAACGGGACATCGGCCAAGAGGCTTCTAACTGAATTATATCTTTCGAAATTGCAAAAATAATTTCAAGTTTGTTCAAGTATAAAGGAAAATATTGATAGGGTAGCGCTTTGGTTTGATGGTACATTCTTCCGTACCTAAATCATTATCATTATCAATGTTATGAATTTTAAGAATATGGATTGAGTTCAAATTAGATATTTGTAAATGCAATATACTTTTACGAATCTGCTCGCTATTTGATATTTGATAAACCTGTGACTCTGTGACCCTGCAAAGGGTTCGAAACGTCACAATAAAAATAATAATATAAATTAATGTGTAAAACAAACGCAAGTAGATCCGTAAAAGTTCTTTTATTTAAATGTGTAGTGTTCGCGTAAACTTAAGAAAACAATATGGGATATTTTATTTTGTCTTATTTTCTATTGTATATAACTACTTCTGGAAGTGGTCGTATTGGTTTGATATGTTAAACGGTTTAAATTCTGTGAACACTAGAAATGGAACAGTAAAGTTAGGCTAAATTCCAAACATCAATTAGACCAGTAAATTAGACAAATTCCCTAAAACACAATCAAACAATTCAAAATTAACCATAAGTAATAATGGCTACCTTTTTATTTTGTTAGAACATACAATATAAATACATCCTACTTAGCCAACTATAAAAGAAACCTTAAGAAATAGAAATACACTTTGTAGTGTGTATTTGATTTTTTTTAAGAATTTATTATAAACACTCTTAGTCTGGGAGTAATATACAATGATGACGATTATAAAACAAAACAACAATTTATAACTGGTCAAAAAGGTTATCTGGTTGAAAAGGTTATTTTTTTTAAATTAGATAATGTCCTCTGTGATAAACGGAGCAAACAAGCAAGATGCCGCGGGTGGATCTAGATAAACTCACATAGCAAGTCAACATTTAAAATTATTCGTACATCTACTTTATTGTATTATTTATTCCTGCATAAGAGTTTCTTACTGAGTCCCTCTTAGACGTAAAAGCAAATGCAGGTCTTTTTATGCCAACTGTTTATATGCAAACGGGACATCGCAGGAAATTTCACCAGAATCGTATTCCACTCGAGTTTCCGACGAATCAAATTATTCATAAGTGAATATATTCTGCAGAATACTTTGATTTATACTTTCGGAGCGTTTTCCTTCTGACGTAATCCGAAAGACACATTTTACATTATCCACGTGGAAAACAACGAAAAATGTCCCTTTCTTCGTAGGAGACGTTACTTCATATTCTACGGACGATAAATCTTATGGGAAAGACACATCTGTCAAAAGTGTAAAATATGTATTTCTCGTAACGCACCCCTTGTCTCTCTTACTTAAGAACAAGATGCATTTTTCCGCCCGAGAAATGGTTTGTTTTGATATTGAACGGAGTTTTCCCATTCTTAAATGTATCCCGTTTTTTTCGCTAGTGTACTTCATTAGATTGGTTGTGGAGACGTGGATAACAAATAAGACGAAAGAAATTTTGGCGCCGATGAGTATATACTGTGTTAGTAAATTAGACGTTTAAAAAATTGTTTTATCATCATTGTTCGGACGGACAAGTTTTAAAAACAAATTGATATAATTTTGGAGACTTCATTATTACAATGTTTAAATATCACGTAATAGCGTGTTTTGTGTTGTCCAAAGAAATTAAATATAGTTATAAACACCTACTTCATTAGTATTTTTCAAAAGATACAAACCATTTCATTACCTAATACTATTTATTAACTAGTAGTAATATCATCGCTGGAACATTATGATGTTTTCTGTATTTCGAATCCTAACTTCTAGTCACCAATTTCTCGGATTTTACATTTAATGATATTTATATAGGCAGAACTGTGCCACATAGTTCCCCAGTTATTTTAACATTGTACACGTATAACATGTCACAACAGCATATCAAAGATGAAGGATCGTTTTTTTGCTGAATCATGTAATTTGACAAAGCAGTAATAGTAATTTCGATCAATCCTCTTATTATGGGTCACTGCAATAATGATTGATATATGTGCAAGCGACAAATGAATCGCGCTGAACATTTTCAATGGTAGTTTGTATGAGAGACTGCTCTAGGTTTCACTTATTGTTTCAATTAATTGAATATAAGCAAATGCATCAATTTACTTAAGATTAAACTTAAAAAATATGGTTTTCTTATTTTTTTTATGTTCTATATTAGTCTAACTGGAAATAACACTTGAAAGAGACAGTTTATAGCTGTACGAGTACAAATGACAATCAAGAGCATATACGACCATATACTCTACTCATTCGTATAGCTCATTTTGTCCCCACTGCTGGGGCACGCACCTTCCTTATGGAAGGAAACACCTCACAAGGAGAACGGGCCATAAACCACCACGCGAGCCCAGTGTGGATTGGTTGTTAACGACTGCTAATGCAGACGGGACAAACGGCTTTACGTGCCTTCTGAGGAGCTCGAGATGATAAAAGTTTTGGTCACCCATCCGATGACTGACCTTTGCGACAGTTGTTTAATTTCAGCAATCGCAGACCGGACGAATTTATAACATTAGTTTGGATGTAGGTCAATTCACGTTCAACTTGAGTTAGTTCTATGAACTTTTTAATCGGCTTTAAGCGGTGACACCACAAACGTGCTCAGTAGATAGAGCCAGCGAACCAGAAATTGTCGCTTACTTAAATCGAATTCCCAGACCCTTGATCTACTACTGATAGTGATTCTGACCTATTTATATTAAAGCTCCCCGTTTAAACTCGTCCATAATTGTACCTGTAATGTTATTTGAGGAATTTGAAAGAGGGAATCAAAACGATCGTCTTTTTGGTTACTTACAAGTGATTCTAGGAAATAATGTTGAATTGTGTAACTGTAAAAATGTGGACCAGCGACATGATGACGGTTGCGGGTAAACGCTGCATGCAAGCAGCACAAAACTGGTCGTTGTGGAGATCCTTGGTGGATCCTTGGGTATTTGTTCAGCAGTGGACGTCTTTTGGCTGAGGTGATGACGATGATAAAGGCAGATCTAGCCCTCGTATTGGAAAAAACAGTAACAGATAAGTAGTAACGTCAGTTACTGTGTCGATTACATTTGAGCTTTAGCTTAAAGAACTTAAAGTACAATTAACTAACGTTACTGTTTTCAATTACGGGGGCAGAAATGTATTATGAGAAGATGTGGATTCGAAGTTAAGTGTTTAAGAACAAATTAACGCATTTTCAAGCCGTGTAGAGTTCACCGTAAAAAACTTTCCCATCAGGCAAGGGCCTCGATCATTGAATGAATAAATGAGGTAATGAATTAAAGATTATTTGGCGCAAGTACTTATACAACAACATACAACATGAAACATTTAAAAATCAAAGCAAAATAGGATCAGCTAAAAAAAACAAATCATCACTATGATTTTATCCAAAAATAAAGAAATATGGCAATAAAAAAACATTACAAAAACACTTTATAGAGTTACGATGATCACAGATAGCTTACGCCCCGTTTGTTGCCGTTGGGACTGGGAGGCGTTGTCACCTTTTCAGTTTCATCAAAGGGCTTTTTCGATCGGCATCCGTGGCCTTAATTAGCAAATACTCGTTCGTGGGCCGCCCAACTGGAAGATATTGTTTATTGGCAATAGCTTCGCCGCACCCGCTTAGGGCCGTTGGCACGGAAAATTGAGGCAAAATCGCCCGCTGTGACCCTCGCCCATATTCTTACTAATCTAGGATTATTACCTTCAAATTATGTTATGAAAATACCTTTATTATTTGATTACTTTATTAGGTGGAGCTTGATGGTGCTGCTTACGCTTCATATACATTACAACGTGTATCAGAAAAATGTGGTCAAAATGAAAAGATCAAAAGTGTATCCGATGTAGGTCTTGTATGTATGTTGTATTATTCCTGAGACATAATTATTACCTTAATTTGTCATGCAATATTGTTAATTAAATATTTATATCACAACAGAAATATTTAATGAAAAATTGCTTAACAAATTAAAGTTATGTCTCAGTAACTCTGCATACAATATCTAGATCGGATACGCTTTGGATCTTTTCATTTTGACCACACCGTTCTGTTACACGTTATATAGTTGCGATCTTGTAGAAATACCTTTTTATGCACATTGCTCGCACAGAGGAATGTTGGATAATTAAAGTTTATATGGAGAAGGAGTAGTGAAAGATAAAAAGTAGAATACAAAAGGATTATTTAAATATGTTATGTAAATATATGTGTATATATTTATGTATATATATATATATATATATATATATTAGACACATTACATACATTGTCCTGATCCCAACAGAAGCACTCGTTTTATGGAAATCAGGTACAATGATGGTACCACCACCACCCACCAATACCGGACACAATATCGAAAGTTTTCGACACTGACCCGACCGGGAATCGAACCTGGGACCTCAGAGTTAGTGCCGCCCAAAGTCCGGCGTGCAAGCCACTCGGCTACGGAGTCGTCATGGTCGTCAATACACAACCACGCTGGTACTATCTGAGTACTCTAGAAATTTTCCGAGCCAACATTACAGACCCAAGTGGCAATAATGATAGCTGACCTCCGATAGGAGATGGCACATGAAGAAGAAGTTGTCGGACACAATGTGAGCCTGTTTTTTTATTTTTATGGCCTTAGGTTTGGGTACTATACCCTTCAAAAGTTTTTTTCGACCACTAGTTTTTATTAAAGACTGGGTAGAAATGAATAAGCATACAATGATGCGTTCAGGATGCTGTTGCGGCTGCCCCGCTTCTGCAGTGCCTCCGGGATGTTTGCAGAGGCCGGTTTTGATGGCTTTCATGCCAACATGCGCAAAAGAGCAATCTCGATGGTGCAACGGACCCGGGCCAGCCGAAACAGCCTCATAGCTGTGGCCGCAGAGCGTACAGATGGCCCTTTCTTAGGGCACTGGCAGTCACTACACGGGCCAGTGCCCTAGTATATAAGATATTTATAGTAATACTGGACCTTATTTATTTTATTTTAAAACTAACATAGTCTTAAGTAACTAATAACACAACATTGTATTGATATGAAATGGATTGAAATTATCTTTTTTTATGTTAAAAGGAAGCAAACGAGCAGGTGGGTCACCTGATGGGAAGTAATCACCGCCGCCCATGGACACCCGCAAAACCAAAGTAATCGCAGATGCGGTGCCGGCCTTGAGGAAGGAGTTGGATCTTGAGGGAGTAGGCATTGGGGGGGGGGAGGGGTGAGAAATGGGCCTCCGGTACTTTCACTCACCGGACGAAACACAACAGCAACGAGTGCCATCTAATAATAAATTGTAAGCACGGTAAATAGTAACAACTTTTCTACTCGTCTCTCGGTTATTTTCGTAGCTTTGTGTCAGTGTTTTGCGGCATAATAAAAGTGCTTTCACATTTTACAACCAACGCAGATAAATTTGTTAGTCCAAAAGTTCGTCCGTTCGGAAGATACTGCTTATTGAAAACTATTATGGGACCACAAGCAAGATGGGCAGCCGTCCAAATTATATATTTTCGCGAATAAACTTTCAGTTTTTTAAAAACGGTATGCCGTTAAGTCATTCGTAGAACTATTTACTATTTGAAAAAAAATCAACCAGGTTATGGAAATAATTCTTAAAATTCTTTATATTAAATTAAATAAATAAATATTATGTAAATTATATTATAGTTTATTTAATATTATGTCATACATATTATAATATATTACATATTATTTTATTTTACTAACATATTACTAATATTTTTATTTATCAATTCAATGATTTTTATCACACGGGCAGTATCCAAACCAAATATTTAAAACGTTTTTTTTTTTGCAAACTATGTAAAATTTATTATATCAAATTTCTTTTTGTTACTTCACGTCGTGAATATTGTTTACCATGTTGTGAAACTCTGTTATTGGCTAAGTGTTATGGATAAGTTTAATAAGCATGATTGTTACAATAAAGCTGTTGAGTTTCCTAATAAAATAAAATAAAAAATAACTAACAATCTCGAGTGGAAATCGATTACAGGACCTTTGGATTACCGATCCAATGCTCTGAACGCTGAGCTACCGAGACCGGTTCTCGGCCGGTAATCCAAGGGTCGTGGGTTCGATTCATACTCGGGCTTCCTGAGTCTGGTTGATTTTTTCTAGAAAAATATTATCTTGTAACTATATTAGGAGTGAGGATTATTGAGGAGCTCGATGGCGCAGTGGTTAACGCGCCCGGTCTGCGAGTACTGAGGTTAAGCAACTTTCTCAAAGGCCAGTCATCGGATGGGTGACCAAAAATATATCATCTCGAGCTCCTCCGTGCTTCGTAAGCACGTAAAGCCGTCGGTACCGGCTGCATTAGCAGTCGTTAACAACCACCAATCCGCACTGAGCCCGCGTGGTGGTCTAAGGGTTGTTCTCTCTATCCATCCATAGGGAAGGCTTGTGTCCCAGCAGTGGGGACAAAAAATGAGCTGATGATGATGATGATGATAATGAACTATATTAGCATTAGAGTAATTATTAACGGGATTCTTACCATGTTTATTATTTATGAATATCCGATATTTCGGCACAGTTGCATGCGCCATGATCACGGAATTAATTCACGGGATTTGAGTAATTCCGTGATCATGGCGCATGCAACTGTGCCGAAATATCGGATACTCATAAATAATAAACATGGTAAGAATCCCGTTAATAATTACTCTATTGCAAGTAGAGATGAAAATGACCAAAGTGACTGAATTTGACTGACTGTCAATTACGGTCAAATTGGTCAAAAACGGTCATTTACTGTCAAAAAGGGTCATATATGGTCAATATGATATTTAGTGTTTTTTAATATTTATTTTGAATAAAAATGTAAAAAAAGCGTTTAGCTAGATTTAGGTTTCAAATTCTTTTTATAACGCCGCGTCACGCGCAGTTTATACTTGTCACGACTTGCACCACCGCAGTATGAGTAAACAAAGAGTAAATTGAATTTTCTTTAGCTAATAAATACTTAAATATACTACTTTTTTGGAAACGTGACATAAACATCATAGAAACGTACTCCTCCATGAACACAGAATAACAATTTTGTTTTTTTAAATAAACTGAAACCGTGTCGGGATGTTGGCGGAATTGGCAGTAATGAAAATTTATTTATTTATTTTGAAAGGTACACCAACAATGTTCACACAGTTTTGATTAAAATTAGATGTTTGTAGTAATAAGATATGTATGACATTTATGACAGGCATACACAGCATTTACAAAAAACATATGAAGCTAAAAACAAAACCAAATAAATTCCAAATAACGTTCTAAAAATAAAACGTAAACCACTTTCGTATACAATGGAATTTTACAAATAACAATAAAAATCCGAAAATTATGTCTATGTTCACAAACCTAGGCTCGTTAACCAAATCATTATAAGTGCTACACATTCTATTCTATTGATCGTATTTAATAGTTGTCACTAGTTATATTTAGTCACTTTAAGAGCGTTTACGCCGCACACTAGCGCCGCCAATGAAAAAAAAAACAAAAATATGGCGTTATAGTTAAAAGTGGCCGTAACGTCTAATTTAACTAAACCATAACATATGAGGTGTTCATTAGGTGACGTAAAAATGCCAAATTACTTCATTCAAATAGTTTGTTGAGCATAATTTGATTTTCTATCTCAAATTACTAGATATGTTTTTTTTTCATTAGTGGCGCTAGTGTGCGGCGTAATCGCTCTTAACAGTTAAAAATATTAATATGTTTGAGTCAATATGATTGAATTTGACAATAAATGACCGGTCAAATACGGTTTTTGACAATCGTAACTGGTCAGATTCAGTCATTTTACATCTCTAATTGCAAGTGACCATGATAGTTTAAATAGTTATATATTAGCATTGTGAATGCAAAAACAAAAATAATAAACATATTTATTACTTTAGTTCACAGTGTCAGTGGGAGCCAGTGGTCTCACCTTGTTTCGGAGGCCAAGACTCACTTTGGGTCGCTGAGCCATCGGAGTAAGTGGTAAGTAAGTATTTATTACTTTATTATAATTTGTGAATTCAAGTGCCTTTTACAGCATTATAGCGGTACAGTAAATAATTATGTGCTAGAGAGACTGAAAGAGACATTTGTTGAAAAACAAATAAAAAAAATAACAATCCTGACACAAAATAACAGTCAATCAGGACTTAATATTATAGATCAGATCGGGCCAGTGCGCATTCACATTTGGCCTCATCAATGTCCGATGAAAATCAAAAGCTTAGCTACCTGTAAATTACGTAAAAAGTTAATAAAATATTGGATACCTCCTTTTTTGTAGTCGAATGTATATTGAAATAAGAATGTAGGGGAACTTGGATGGCGGGCGTTCAACCGATAGGAATCTACAGTGCGACGCAAAATTTAGTTCCAGACTCCACTATTAATATCAGCTTCGAAGTTTTATCTGTTTCCAGTTCCGCAGTTTGCTAAGAGCTTTCTTTATTATGAAGACTATATTTTCTTCTTTGGCTTTTTAAACGCGATGTCGTTCCGTTTATGACGTCTCTTTGAAGATATTTAATGTTGAGTTAACGTCAGGAATTGCGTCTAGGACGATCTAATATAATCTGACTGAGTGGAAAATTTAAATTACGCTCTGGAATTACATATTTATAAAGCTCTTTTCATTTGTTAGTTGTTTTTTTTTAATTATTTAAAGTGACAAGATAAAATTTTACTAGAAAAAATCAACCTGTGTCAGGAAGCTCGTATGGGAATCGAACTGTGATTATTTAATATGGTATTATTGTTTTTATCTACACTAATGTTGTAACATTCTACTTATGTTTCCAATTCACGGCGGTTCTCTAATATTAGTAAGAAGCAATATTAAATACAAAAATCGCAACGATATTGTAGATCTATCAGTGGAGCGTAACATTGAACTATCGTGTGTGGAGTTCAATAGTTTTGTAATAGTGTGTGTATACCGACCCCCCTCGGGCAATTTCAATATTTTTGAAACAGTAATGGAAGACGTACTTAGAAAATTAAAACTAAAAAAGAAATTTGTTTTAGTATGTGGAGATTTTAATATAAATATTTTAGAAAACACTCCAACGAGTGTTCGTCTTCTTGCCTTATTTAAATGTTTTAATCTTTTGAATCTATTTCTCGAACCCACTAGAATAACTTCACATTCGGCCACTTGTCTCGATAATATTTTTACAGACTATGACCCTGTTTCTAAGTCACTCATTAATAATCTTACGTCTGACCATTGCGGTTTGAAGGTGACCTATGATTTTGATATTAGGGATGAACCAATAATAGTGAACTGTAAACCAGTTACAAAAGAGCGAGTGGAGTGTTTCAAAAATAGTATAGCTTGTAAAATAGATGCATTGCCTTTTGTACAAGATGATCCAGATGTGCTTTATAGTAATCTTTTTAACTTAATCAAGACCGAATACAACCTGGTGTTTACACCAAAAACAATAAAAATTACTCATAAACTTAAGTTCTGTGACTGGGCCACGACTGGTATATATAAAAGTAGAAATAAATTAAAAAAAATGTAATTTAAATAATATGTAGTGTTAATTCCGCTAACTCACTCGTTTATACAGCTTGGATGCAGTACGCATGCACCACCCTCCCGCCCGCAAAAAGTATGCACATGCAGGAGAAACAATGCGTGCAAGCGAAAATGCACACCAACACCGATACCCGACACGTGTTTCGCCCCTCCACGGGGCATCCTCAGGAGCTGTTGACTGGTCGAGAGCTGCGCACCGACTGTTACGGCTACGCAGCTCCCGGCCGCTTTTATAAAGCGCCATCGTTTGACATTTGTAACGTACTACCTGCGACAATACGTAATAATGGGGATGGAACTAAATTTGTTTGGTCATTCAACAGCGCATGACTGTCATTATTATGTTTCATTATTTCTAATTGCTCCAACACACACAACCGAAAACTTTTATTACAAACATGCAAAATATTATAGCTGTTATTGTCGCACAAAGAATGGCCGGTATCAATTAGATGTTTTGCGAAATGTGATTTATCTGGATGGCCATTCCTATACGCGGCAATATGTTCCTTATATCTAATGTCAAAATTTCGGCCTGTCTGACCTACATAGACCCCATCACAGTCGTTACAAATTAATTTATAAACACCGTTTATTTTTGAGTTTTCTAAACGATCTTTACCGTTACAAAGGTGACGTACATTTTGGTCTGTTCTAAAAGTAACGTAGATCTTGTTTTTCCTAAGGATATTAGCGATTTTATCTGAAATAGGGCCTACATAAGTCAGACTACCTACATATTTGTGGATGTGTTCTGGGGGACATGCATAAAGTAGTGAACGAACCCTTTTATTCTGCTTATTTTTAATTAAACTGTCAATAATTTGTTTTGAATAACCGTTAGAAATCGCGATTTGATAGATAATATTAAGTTCTTTGACGTAATTATCTGCGGACAGAGGTACCGACATTAATCTATGGACATAGCTGCGGAAGGCAGCTAGTTTCTGTTGTAATGGGTGACAAGAAGTAACGGGGATAGTTGTATCGGTATGTGTGGGTTTGCGATAGATTTGAAAATCTAGTTTATTATTAACTCTGGTAATGGTTAAATCTAAAAAGTTAAGTGATTTGTTGGACTCTAGTTCTAATTTAAATTTAATTTTTGGGTGGATCGTATTAACTTTTTTGACAAAGGTATCAATTTGACGTCTAGTACCGGTCCAGCAAATAATTACGTCATCGACTTAACGATAATAGAACTGAATATTGGGTTCGTTCACTATATGTTTACGTTCAAAATAATCCATAAAAATATCCGCCATTAGTGGACTTAAAGGTGAACCCATTGCCCTTACTAGAATATGCATGGAACAAAATTATTTTAGGTTTAATAACCAGTACTATCGTCAAAAGGTAGGTCTGGCAATGGGTTCACCTTTAAGTCCACTAATGGCGGATATTTTTATGGATTATTTTGAACGTAAACATATAGTGAACGAACCCAATATTCAGTTCTATTATCGTTATGTCGATGACGTAATTATTTGCTGGACCGGTACTAGACGTCAAATTGATACCTTTGTCAAAAAAGTTAATACGATCCACCACATCCACGAGTGATTGTGGGGTATATCTATTAAAGTAATTAAGAATATTATTTATTCTATTGCACCGTATCTTGCTGAAATTTTTAATAACTGTGTCGATAAGGGAATCTTTCCTGATCTTATGAAGTTTAGTAAAGTTATACCTTTATTCAAATCAGGAAACAAAGAAGACCCCAGTAACTATCGGCCCATTTCAATATTACCAGCGCTAAGTAAAATTTATGAAAAAATTATACTCGAACAGTTGATGTCATATTTTAACACAAACAACCTTTTACATAGTAAGCAATATGGTTTTACTAAGGGTCGTTCTACTACTGATGCAGGCGTTGCTCTAATAAAACATATATTTGATGCCTGGGAGAAGTCTCAAAATGCTCTTGGAGTTTTTTGCGACTTGTCCAAGGCTTTTGATTGCGTTGAGCACCGGACCCTGGTGTTGAAGCTACATTATTACGGTCTCGAAGATTTTGCACTAAATTTAATACAGTCATATCTCAGCTCTAGAACTCAAACTGTCGATATAAATGGTACTAAATCATCTGGTTCTCATGTAAAAATGGGAGTTCCACAAGGGTCGATTCTTGGTCCTTTTCTGTTCCTGATTTATATTAATGACTTACCATTCTTTGTAGAGAATTTCTGTGAAATTGTATTATTTGCAGATGATACTTCACTCATTTTTAATGTGACTAGGTGTAGGACTAATTATGAAAATGTAAATAAAGCTCTTTCAGAGGTACTCCATTGGTTTACTATTAATAATTTACAGCTTAACGCTAAGAAAACAAAATGTATTAAATTTATATTACCAAATGTCAGAAATGAACCAACCAATATTAGAATAAACGGTGATCAATTAGATTAGGTAGATTCTACAGTCTTTTTAGGCATTACCCTTAACTCAAAACTTCAATGGAATCCTCATATATCGAAATTGGCCGGTAAACTCAGTTCTGCTGCTTATGCCATTAGAAAAATTAGGCAGTTAACAGACGGTTAAACTGCTAGAACAGTTTATTTTAGTTATTTTCATAGTGTCATGTCGTATGGCGTCCTACTGTGGGGAACAGCGGCTGATATTGAAACTATATTCATTTTACAGAAACGAGCAATAAGAGCAATCTATAAACTAGGATCACGAACTTCCCTAAGAAATCTTTTTAAGGAGATTGATGTCCTGACAGTTGCATCTCAATATATTTATAATTGTATAGTTTTTGTACGTTGCAACATCAACTCCTTTACTAAACACGGTGACGTACACAATTTCAATACTAGAAATAAGACTTAACTTGTAATGCCACTGTTCAGGTTACAGAAGGTACTTGGTTCTTTCTTGGGGCAAGGTATACACTATTACAATAAAATACCAAATTCTGTACTAGATTTACCTTTAGATAAGTTTAAAAAACATGTGAAGTCTTTATTACTTATAAAAGGTTATTATACAGTCAAAAAATATTTAGATGATAAAACAGCCTGGTTATAATAAAAATCACATATTATATTTGAATCAATTTATCAAAATTATTTTTTATACTTTTTATACTGATATGACAGCCTTTATCAGCATTGTCCTACAGATAACAAACAGCGTTGCGTTAAATAGATCATTAAGTTTTTATTTAGAGTATCTTGAGTGTGTCATGCTCTCTTTACTGTCTCTGCGGTGGTGGCGTGTGCGTCGGGTCGTTACGTTCCCTAAAATATGGTTGAGCGAAGCGATGGCTGATTCATACGTCATGCTCGTGAACGGGTGCCGCCTGTGGAGGCTGGTCTGCTCTTGCATACTTATCTTATTTTTAGTATTATTAATTATAGTTTGACTTTGTTTTACCTAAACAATTTTTGACTTTTACTAGAGTACTGTAGTGGTGCTGTATGACATTGTGGAAATTGAAACTTTTACATAATGATCTGATGTAAATTTGTTAACTTACATTTTTTATTTTAACAGCATTGTCCTACAGATAACAAACAGCGTTGCGTTAAATACATCATTAAGTTTTTATTTAGAGTATCTTGAGTGTGTCATGCTCTCTTTACTGTCTCTGCGGTGGTGGCATGTGCGTCGGGTCGTTACGTTCCCTAAAATATGGTTGAGCGAAGCGATGGCTGATTCATATGTCATGCTCGTGAACGGGTGCCGCCTGTGGAGGCTGGTCTGCTCTTGCATACTTATCTTATTTTTAGTATTATTAATTATAGTTTGACTTTGTTTTACCTAAACAATTTTTGACTTTTACTAGAGTACTGTAGTGGTGCTGTATGACATTGTGGAAATTGAAACCTTTACATAATTATCTGATGTAAATTTGTTAACTTACATTTTTTATTTTGTTTTTTTACATGTTGTAATTGTCTTATATATATTTTTTGTGTTTATTTGTAATGGAAAGTGTTCTGCTATGATAGGGCATTTTCCAATATTTTTGACGCTGTAAGGGAGAAAAGAGCTGGACACTTGCTGAGTTTCTTGCCGGTTCTTCTCAGTACAAGATCTGGAGCCCAGAGTAGATTTACGAACCGATGGCATAATGACATTCACAAGAGCTACTTGTAGCCTAAACTGAATAAATGATTTTGAATTTTGAATTTTTTTGAATTTTGAATACTTGACTTATAATTACTACTGTTATAGCGCAGACAACAAAACACTCAATTTAAGCAATTTCACATGATGGTATAATATCCACATCGATATCGTAAAATCTCATTATAACATCAATAAAACGCGACCAATTAACCTGGCGAGCCTTATGTCAAAATCCTCATACAAGTTGTATAAAATTTTGATATTAGGCTGGCTTTTGAAAACAGTTGGGTTATACGTGAAAACTTCGTCGAAACTACTAAACTTACATACACAAAACTCTTTGGTAAGATCTTGTGCCAATTAAATAAAAAAAGAACAGCGCGCGCTCGCTCCTGATTGGCCCTGCGCGTGCAGCTGCGCTCTCATTGGTTAGATTTTAATGGCGGCAAGTTCACTGTGACAATACACGTACGCGTGAATTTAATGTTTCGCAATGTGTTTTGTTTTTAAAATACAAATTAAAAGTTAAAAATGGACAGCGACGATGATATTTGTACGCCTCCGGATATTCTAGAATTGGCAACAAAAGTAACTCACAATCTTTTACCAGAAAAATCTAGAAAATTATATGAAAATCTTGTTGTTTGACTAATTGCATTAGTGAAGATAAAGTAGTGTATGCAACTGCATATAACACGGGTATTAAAACACTCGTTACTATTATGAAACTCGCTGCGCTCGTTTCATATACTCACACTCGTGTTTTAATACCCTTCATTATATGACAGTTGCATAAACTACTATTATTTTTTATAAACTCCGCAATTTTTTTTTGTTTTTATTATTGTTATGTATTTCACCTTGCATTATAATATTTTATGAATAGGTATCTGAGTCTAGTAAAATAATGATTTCCGAATTCACAAAAACCTATTTGGTTCAATGTTGTGATCATGTCTTTTAACTTTATAATTTTTCATGGTAATAAAAAAAAAAAATAGCCTATGAATGACCCACTGCTGGGCAAATGGCCTCCACCATTGAAATCAAATCATCACTTCAAATGATGGGTAATGGCTTAATCACCACGCTTGCCTAATTCGGGTTGGTGATTACAAACCCGGGATATCCATTACAAAGTTTGCCGGACCTGGGAATTGAACCCGGGACCTTCGGGTATCGGGTTGAGCGCGTTACCCCTCGGCGGCGAGGCGGTACCCGTTTGGCTACCAACACTCTTCATTTGGAACAGCTCAAAAATAATTGATCTTTTGCTGCCTTTTTATCTTTGTCTTAAGTTCATTAAACAAGAAAATGAATAATATTTTTTACTAAAAGTAAGTAGCGCGCTCTAATACATTTTCATCAAGAAAGCTTAGGCACAAGAATTATGATTACATTTTCCTATTACTCTAATTCAGGTTTCCATCTTATTACACAGTTTACAGATACCACGCAATAAATTCTGATCAAGCTTCAAAATGTGCAATAAAATGCCACGTGGTGAGCCGTTTTATTCCACGAAAAGGGAAATTAAATTAGATACTTACCGACTCCATAGTAGGGGCCGTTTTAATGCCTAATATTTTCAAATTAAGCATCATGCTTGAACGTTATATAACAATTAAAGTGACGCATTAAACTTTGTAACGTCTTTACGCTAAGGCAATATTTGAACGGTTCCTTTTTACCTTCCGAAGTTTGTGCGGACACTACCCACTGACTTAAAACATTTTATACAGGTCTACTCGAGTTTATTAATTTAGTTTATTAACGATTGCCCGAGTTTTCTTCTGAGGATTTTTAAGAGAGTTTGGCTGAATGCCTCATACGGAATTTTCAGCTTCACCGGGCTTTTTAGGGGCAACGAGAAACTTAAAGGGTTCCTCAAGCCGTGTGAAACGAATCAACTTCGGAGGTTTTCTAGAGGGAACGGCATCACGCCCTTGTGCATATGTCCTCGTGCCCTATAAGATTCTCCGAGGGTTTCGAATCGTATCGGCCTTCTGAGGGAACACCCACGTGTGATCTTGAGGGAATTTTAATATATATTGTCTTAGTGAATGTGTACTGTACACTTGTGCACCATTTATGAGAAAAGTATCTCGCAAATATATAGGCTTATAATATTCTATATGTATTCTAAAATAAGTATCGCGATTTACATAAGCGGCATAAATTATGTTCATTATAACGAAGTATTTTAATAGTAATCTTTGTATAAATATTTTACATCATTATAAAATAATGAGATCTTGTTATCGAAATTAATGAATAATTCATGGATGGCCAGCTGATAAATGTTGTTAGTATTTTGAGCTAGTATAAAAGTCAGGTAAACTGAAAATATCTTATCGACAAAGGTAAGGAATCGTGTAGGTAAGTAGCATAAATAATTAATTTACTGAAAAGTTAAACTTGAATATCTGCTGAAACAAAGGAAACCATGTTTCGTGTGACCTAGATAACCTTCTTTTATAGTTAGGTACTGTTCCCCAATTTCTTGATAAAATGCAAATTACAACGAGCAATGCAGTTTTAGTTGTAACTGGTAACTGTCAAAGGGGTGCACGAAAGTCATAAAAAATGGCGTCGCTACGTAGTTCCGTTGCTTATTCGAGTTACATCGACGCGGAAAACATTTAGGACCTTAATAATAAACAAAACATAAGTTTGGTATATTCAGTACTTTGTCTCTCTTCAAAATTATATTTAAATGACTTCAAAAAAACCACAAATAAACTGACTGTTCCAAGCTGACGTATCTAACGTCTACGAGTACTTAATTTATTTATGAAAGGTTTAGTGTAAATGTATTTTCAGGAAGAAAAAAAGGAAAATATCTATTGACACAAGCCATGGCGTATTGTAAACACATAAACAAAGACTAAGAAATTTATTGTTTTATAAATAAAACGAACGTTGAAGCGATGAGAACATTATTAAATAATATCAAAACACATTTTTATTACATTAACTCGTCAAAGTTTTACTTAATTTCAATTGGTCATTTTTAAATTATTTGGTAGTTAATGTTAATGAGTATAACAATATGTTGCTAAGGATAAGACATAAGTCTAAATAATGCCACCTGTGTTTGAACATTTATCGATAGGATATATCGATATCTAACAATCCACACTATTGTCTAATCTAATTTAATTAAAAATATTTACATTTGCAACTTGTTATTACAAGTATGTATGTTTATTAGATACGAGGTAAGCAACCCAAACTTATGGTTAAGTTTCACTTAACTATAAAATCGACAACATGTTTTTTAGAACTAATATCATCATCACCAGATAGAATTATGTTCATATAAATTTGATGCTGCTTAGTTAATAAGTAATTGCTTCAAATGATAGGATTGAAGCAAGCTCAATTCCTGTACCATTTTTAAATATTCCTTAATCTACCACCGATTTTAAATGCAGTCATCTGTTGAGAAAAGCCCGGCATCATCATGATCAGCATTCTTCTGCTGCGTATCATAGAAATAGAATTAGATAAATATCTGTCAAAGAAAAGTCAAAAAAAGAGAGCTATCTTTTTATTTTCATTTTTCGCGATATAAATTTGACTTATTGCTTTTATATAACCGTTTATGTCTCCGTGTCCCATCACTACCGCATCCAGAGGAGAGTCGAGTTGTAACAAACTATCGGAGCGCGGAAGTAGGCGGCTGAATAATTGAAGAAGTGCGGTCCCAGGAATGTCGGCCCGTCCCGCCGGATCAATACGGCGGCATCCAGCATTCTGACCGCAATTACGCATTTCTATAGTATTATCTAAGGATTTGAAGTGGTAAACGCTCGGTTTGCGATTACTGAAGTTAAGCAACATTCACATAATCCGGTCATCGGATGGGTGACCAAAACTTATCATGTCGAACTACTCCATGCTTCGAAAGGCACGTAAAGCCGTAGGTTCCGGCTGCATTAGCAGTCGTTAACTACTACCACTGGCGCTGGCGTTAGTAGCGCTGGACCCGCCGTCTTGTGGTTTATAGCCCGTTCAGCCTATGGTGTTCAAATTACATATGTCAAATTCACTATTCGTCTAGCCATTGCTCCGTCAAATTCTCTTTTGATCAAGTTACATTTTAAGCCAAATTCTCTTTTCGTCAAGTCTTTGGTTTGTCAAATGATTTATACCTACGACTAATCCGTTATGTGCAGTCAAGAAAACAACACATTACATATTCAGAATTTGAAGGCTCGTGCTCCAACAGTCCAATAACTCTGGTCTTTATGGACATCAGTTAAAAGATGCTACATGGGACTACGAAGTTTTGTGTAGGTACTGTAGGCTTAGCTAAAGTAACAATAAGAAAACGATAGCGAAGTTCGAAAAGAATAAAATGTATGGGATTGACATAAGCCGCGCTAAATCACGTGGTCAATCTTATGTCAATATCGAAAAGAATAATTTTATTCTTTTCATCATACATTTGTATGGGACATTTTATTCTTTCGAATTTCGCTATCGTTTTCTTAATGTTACTTTGGCTACCGCCACTGATCTGCAAACTCCAGTATGAAGATGGCACTAAATTATGACGACGTCTTTTGGCTGAGATAATGGTGTTGATGATGACTAAATTATGATGATGATGACTTTATGAAAGCGACAGGTTCGATCGTACAAGTAAAGGCAGTTTTGCAATGTCGAGTCCTAGTATCAAATAAGAATATCTTTAGCTCCTTAATGTTTAAAGCGAGGCTAACAAGCCCCGGTTGTTGAAAGGCACTTTTGAACACAATCAACATACAATTGGATCAAAGAGTACCTACCTACCTTATTCTGCTAACATCATTGTATTTAAAACTTAAATGTCGAAAACTACACATTAATTATAACTAATAGAAACAAGGACAAACTCATGCTACCAATCACTTTGAATATCAGTAAGCCCGCTAAATGCAATATAGTTAATTAAACCTGTTGTAGGTACATAAAATGACGTAACAACAACGGAACTACGCCATCTGCATAATAGCCGCATCTAATTTTAGTGCTTACATAGCATTACTAGCGGAGCTGTATCATAACACTAAAGCCGATTGGCTGTTAACTCTGTCATGTTTAAAGTAAATTGTTGTAGGTAAAATATTTAGTAGTAAGTAGTTTCAATCAAAAATTATTGTGTCTGTGGCTATTGGGAATAACAGTACTCTCTCTCTCACACTCACACACACACACCCTCTCGAACACATCCTTACACACCATTACACACCCTTACACACACACGAACATACGCACTAACACACGCACAACTACTCGGCCTCCGAGGCACATGAGTAAATACCCCCCATATATTTACTCAAGTGACCGAGGCGTGAAATACAGACGAGAAATAAAATAAATATGTGTTTATTTTAATTAATTTGTATTTATGTATATTATGTATTGTACACCAACCCGACGCTAAGATAAACCCGCTTTTTGTCTAAATTCTATATAATTTACGAACGTGACCCAAAGGATGGAACCTATTATCATGATGTGCCTATATTGGGATGATCAAAGATTATTTGGGATAATTTTAAGTAATAAGATTGCCCTTTGTACATGTACATTCTTATGTATTTTTGGTTTAACATCGGTATATCATTATATTATCATATCTTTATCATGCCATGACACAGTAACCGTAAAAAGAGTGATTTGGATTTTTTTATATCTAAAAAAATATATAAAAATTGTACAATTGTACAACTTAGTCATGCCTGAGCCGAACATCATCATCTTCAGCCTATATCGTCCCACAGCTGGGCTCCAACCTTCACAAATTTACAATAGCGCACCTTTAAAAGATGAAACAGTCTACCTATGAGGGAGGCCTTTGTCCAGCAGTCGGACAGCGTAGGCTAATAGGGTAAAGCCACTAAAAAGTACGCACTACCAAAGAGTACGCGCTACCAAAGAGTACGCGCTACCAAAGAGTACGCGCTACCAAAGAGTACGTGCTACCAAAGAGTACGAGCTACCAAAGAGTACGCACCACCAAAGACTACGCACTACCAAAGAGTACTCACTACCAAAGAGTACGCGCTACCAAAGAGTACGCGCTATCAAAGAGTACACGCTACTAAAGAGTACGTGCTACCAAAGAGTACGAGCTACCAAAGAGTACGCACCACCAAAGACTACGCACTACCAAAGAGTACTCACTACCAAAGAGTACGCGCTATCAAAGAGTACACGCTACCAAAGAGTACGTGCTACCAAAGATTACGAGCTACCAAAGAGTACGCACCACCAAAGACTACGCACTACCAAAGAGTACTCACTACCAAAGAGTACGCGCTACCAAAGAGTACGCGCTATCAAAGAGTACACGCTACCAAAGAGTACGTGCTACCAAAGAGTACGAGCTACCAAAGAGTACGCACCACCAAAGACTACGCACTACCAAAGACTACGCACTACCAAAGAGTACGCGCTACCAAAGAGTACGCGCTATCAAAGAGTACACGCTACCAAAGAGTACGTGCTACCAAAGAGTACGAGCTACCAAAGAGTACGCACCACCAAAGACTACGCACTACCAAAGAGAACTCACTACCAAATATTATTTGGAGATCATTTTAAGCATAACGAACGCCCTTTGTACGTCTACATTCTTATGTACTGGTATTTGTGTTAAACATCGGTATATCATTATGCTATCCTATCGTTATCATGACATAGTAACAGATAAAGTGTGATTTTGATTTATTTTTTTATTTCAATAATGATCATACGATACAAAAATAAAAAATAAAAAAGCAGCGTCCTTGTAACAAAACCTTCAAAACTTTTTTGTAACGCTTGTAAGGTATTGGTACCATGTTATCGACAAAAACCAACGATCGACATTTTTGTCATTTTATCATTAAAAATAGGGGTCAACAACTGATTTCAGTCTTTAAGGGTAAGTGACAAGAGTATATTTTACTTATTTGAAATAAGTAAAATATACTCTTGTCACTTACCCTGACATATATTTTACTTATTTGAAATGATACCCTGACATATATTTTACTTATTTGAAATGTCATCGTCTATATTTATTGGATGCCGCGCGGCCATACTAGTTTTGTATGGGGAATTTAACGTGTTAATTTGAAAAATAATAATTTAAATAACCGCTCGATAAATCGAAAATGTGAGACGGACGATTTGTAGTTTAGACCATTGGTGATTGTTCAACTAAACGCCGCCACTCATTTTCATGATTTTTGCCCAACTTTAAATGATATTGTAGAAAAAACTATAAGTGTGTTATTAATCTATGGATCGGAGTAAAACACGTGTCCTTTGATACTACTAAATTTTGTTTATTTAATACTAGTAGTCGACTAGTCGATAGTATTTTGAATTATATCAACTTAACCGTGACTGCATTTATGGCATTTTTTGGTCGGCGCACCCTTATCAGCAATTGAATACGAACCACCTGGGTCCTTGGTGTAATCCCGTATTTCAATGAAAATCTTTGTAATTTTTTTGGTGACGTAATCTCTGCCGAATACTTATGCTATTACCCTATGTTACACACAGAATATGAACTTGTAAATAAATAAATATATGGCTAGAATACGAAAAGTAAGTAAGTAGTTTGACTTAGACCCGTTAAAACTTTGTCGAGACAAGTTTTTAACTTTAACTTCATAGTTACGTAAATCAATAGAACTACAAAGTTGGAATTCAGACATTCGGAACATTAGGTATTTAAACACCCAAGTTTTCTTAATAAAAGTGGGTTAACATTTTGTACGGCAAGCACATCTTTATGTTGAAACTTCGTGCGCTTCTAGCCAAATTCAAAGGTTCCCATACAAAAATATCCCACCCAAACAGCGCTTAATGTAGCGCATCGGTGTTGCAAAGTGGCCTGTGACATTTTTCAATCGCTTAATGGTGCAGCTTTATTGGCTCATGAGCCCGTTCATAACGGAATAATGTCTTAGGGGAACTATGCGTGGTAATTTAATGGGATAGTCCTATTATTTATAGCCCCAGAATAATAGAATCCATCTTTTGACGGTAGGTAGTATGTCATAATTGAAGGCTTTCAACTCTATTCTGGCATTTCTATACCTATTGCCTATACAGGAGGCAAAGCGCTCGCTCGGTCTGGTATCCATCCAAAGGTCCTGAGTTCAGGTTCTGGGTGCGGGTATTCGCAATTAGGCTAATGTGTTTCTGATTTTTCGATGAATAACCCGGGATTGTGACTTCCAACTTGCATTTGGCAAGCGTTGTTAGCCAATATAATACTCGTCAAAGTCGCGATGACTTGGTTTCAATGTGGGAGGCCTTTGCTCAGCAGTCGGACAGCGTAGGCTAAAGGGCTAGGCCACTAAAAAGTACGCACTACCAAAGAATACGGGACGACCTCCTTGGTCGAGTGGTTTGTTCACCGGTTTTCATGGTGTCGCCATCTCTGAGGTCCCGGGTTCGATCCCCGGTCGGGTCAATTTAGAAATTATTGTTTTTCTAAATTGTCTCGGGTCTAGGTGTTTTCTATGTATAATAAGTATGTATTTAAGAGTTTTAAGTATGTTTATCCGTTGTCTAGTAACCATTTAACGAGTTTCATAACGAAGCTTCTCTTGGGTTAGATAATTGGTGTGAGTGTAGGAAAGTTTATTTTATTGTAGGAAAGTACCAGAGAGTATCTATTCCTATATTCGATTCTATTTTTCCTATCGGCAAATACACATTCGTGGGATTAATAATTACTTTACCATATTAACTCCATGCACACGTTACGTGACAGGCAAGTAGTTGCTTAAAGATTTAATATTATTCAAATAGTAGCACTGCAGTATTATTTGGTAGTGCGTGCTCTTTAGTAGCTTTATCCTACATTAACTATTTTAATAAATGATTTTACATAGGAGATTTTTTGAAATTTTATTACCTTTTTTATTAATTTCTACGAAAACGGATAATGATTATGATTGCCAAGATGGAAGCCATGTCCTTTTAATTTAATGAAAGATCCCGCTCAATACCTGTATTGTGGTTACATAAATAATGTCCTGCACAATGCACTGACGGGGCAGTGGGGGCGGTCGTTTGCAAACCATTATGGCAACGCAAACAAAATGCCCTCGCCGTACTCCCCATTGAAATTAACTCTGAATTAGCTATCGTCGAAACCATTTTCCACCTCATTACAATGGCGTCGGTAATAAGAATTTGTTTTCATTGATATTAAAGTCTATATTCAGTCAATTTTTTTTATTGTAGTTATATAAATGTGTACATCTACAGCATTCATACGGCAAACAAACTAAGAGCTTAAACTAAAACTGATGTTACTTGCCTCTAGGAACAAAAATTTGACAGTGTTAGCTTCAAGCCAAGTTAAACTTTAGTCTTTTAGTTAATAATATATTTTTTTAGGTAATTAAAGTTGCTTCTTTGCTTAATACTCTGTAATATCGACTAGGTTTCATTAATAATTTAAGTTCTAGTTTTAAAGAAACAGTTTTACCGTTTCAATTTCATTTAAGTATTTGATTACAATAATTTTAATTATATAAGATTGTGTTCTAACACGTATGTTGTTCTATTTTTCTAATCATCGAGATAACGCTTCAAATGCGATCGCTAAAAAGATAAACGATTTAACAGATTTCAACAAAGATACAGGGCTAAGCAAAAAAATAAAGATTTATTTCAATTGATAAACGTATATATTTTGATTTGCTTAAAACATCAGAGACAATACTTAGTAAAACATTTCACAAAACTGCCATTCTGAATACATTATAGAACGTTAATGGAACAAATGCTATCGTTACATTTCTTATCACCAAAAATTACACTGCCATTAGCCGTATCTGCGCTCGGCGTTTGTCCAATTGCACAAGTTCGTCGATTATAAGGCGGCAAAAGTTGGACATTTAGCTCGAAAATCCCAAAATTCTCGAGCATAGAGGCCAGCTAAGATAAAACTTTACAAATCGTCGATTGAAGGGTTCACATTATGACACAGTTTTAACATAGCTATACACTCCTAGCACTGGATTAGACTTGACATCCTTGTACTCCTGTTGAGGGGTCTTCTGCGAGTAGGAAACAGATAACGCTTGACAGTCGTCTCCTAGCTTCGTTATGGCCTGCAACGCTGATATCGTCGTTAACAACTATATAGGGAACGAAATTGATGACTCTCATAGGTTCAGCTGCTGCCGCTTCGGCTTCATCATCCAAAGTATCCTTATCAGCGTTGTTCACGCAGTAATCCACGTCGACAATATTCAGAGCAAGCTGAACAGCGCACTGGTAGCTTTGTTGCTGGTATCCGGGGAAAGGTGAAGTGAATTCGCAACTCATGAATTCTAGTTGCCTATTCTGGTTGCCTTTCAATATGTCAAGGGAACATCTGTGCAACCGGTTCGCCCAGCAATTGCTCTCACGGAACTGGCAGGTCCACGTTCCGTCGTCATGTCGGATTGTCCTTCCCCACGGCACGAAATCAATCTCTAAAAACTTTCCGTACAGCCTGTATGCGGGCAAGAGTTGATCTCTAATGAAATTGACGGTGTCTGAACAACCAGCTGTGGTGCCAACAGTAATTTTAACCTTCGTAGTTACGCTTTCATCAGCACTAACGTAGCACAGCATACAGAGAAGGGCCACCGAAACAAAATAATTAAGTGTCGCCATTTTGTCGTTTAGGTTCGACTTGTTAATATGAACTGGCGTATTATGTTGAACATGTGCTTAATATAATCGGTCACTTATCGTTTTTGTGTTGATAACAATTAATGGAGTACTTTCTTGATCGGATAGTATTAGATAAGATAAGTCTTCTTTAAATATTTAGTTAGTTTTATTATCAAGATTTACTGCTTGTAAGCAGGATATTTGGTCGATTGAAAAAGTGTACGAGTTTAATCATTATGTATGATAGATAAAATTGAATAGAGATTATTATGATATATATAGACATTTCAATACGAACGTGTCAAGTGATCTTTATCGATCTTTATTGCATTATTTAATCTATTTAGGTTGTGTATTTACTTGTAACAGTAGACATATTGACTCTGAAGTTCTTCAAAACTTTTAATTTAGCTTTATCCACTCCGTTCTAAAGCAGGTGCTGCTTCAGCAGGACTCAGTCGTTCAAAAAGGTCTAATGCTTTAACTTTTTAAACAAAAACACTTCCAAAACAATTTCCTTTAGGTACTTCAGCGCCGTCTCTCCCCTTTGAAAATATTTCAAGGTAATCTCTTAAGATTACATCACAAAAAACCCAAACTCTTTAAGCCTCCATATTTTCTTTATGTGAAAAATATGTTTCGGAGGCGTACCGCGCCTCCTAGAATAATAAACAGAGAGACTTAATAACTTAGTTGAGAAAAAAATCATGCAATGTTGTCATTTGAGGAGACCGAAATGAGCTTAGTGTAGTCATAATGTTTCGAATTAATGGATACACCCTTCTGTCAAGAGTAATACGATTCTAAAAATTGCAGAGATTTGCATTTGTTTTAGAAATGTCAGCCCTGTTTGAATCACAGAAAACGTCTTTCACGTCTCTTTTCTATATCAACTTTCTTTTTAATCTTAGAACCCTTAGCTCAGTTTTTACGAATGGTCATCATAAATGCCCCTAAAAATAAATGAAATAAGTGAAAATAATACGTCACGTGGTTCCTAATAGCGTCTTAAATTAACAAGAAAAACATTTTTATGTGCCGACACTTAATCCTCTAAGGCTTTAAAAACAAAACTTTCTCAGCCTTAATCTTAATTCATTGCAGAAAAACGGCAGGTTTTCAATTACGGTTAATATGCTTAAAAATGTACGTTGCCCCTCTAGGAGTGAGGGGAGGTAAGAAACAACCGCAGTATTAATGAAATTGACTTCCCTAGGGATCGAACCCCCTTGCTTACGTGACAGCCCCCTGGGTCGGACGCGGTCACAGTGTTACTGAAGTTAGGAACAAAGGTATCATCGGTTAATAAAATCAATTTGTCGGCGTTTGTAAGCGATAGTCTTTTGTTAATTTGATGCTTCAAACAGAAATTGTCCTTTGAATTGTGAACATTGTGCGGTGATGTAAATTATAGCGGCCAGTTAGAAGTATTCCTAAACTGTAGACAGGAGACTGTTAATTAAGCAAGTTACACACGACCAGTATGATGAAGTCAGACTCACAACAGATATTCAGCTGTCGAGTTCTTAAAACCCAGAAGATTACGTGTATATTCAATTCTCAATAAAATACTGGCCATTATGCGATCTGGTCCTCAAGTTTGAACCTAGATATTGCATTTTTCGTAAGGACAGCAAATTAATTAATTATTTTATTAATTTTGAATTCAGTGGTATTACCGTCATCAATTCAGTGGTATCACCATCATAAAATCTGTGCAACGATCGCAAAAGATACCCGGATGAGTAACACAATTTTGTTTTCATTCTTATGACCTTCGCAAGTCACGTTAAGCCAACTGCTTTTATAAGAACAAACCATGACGTGGACTTCAAAAGCTTTGCAATGGCCGAACCTTACGTTTCATCATTAAATTAAACAATAAAATTCAAGCTGAATAGAATTTCAAGAAAGTTAATTTAGTTAACGGAGTTTAATGCAATCTAAGTAGATTAATAGATAGTAAGTACTATAGGTATCCTAGGCATGCCTATTTATACTCGACGTTTTTTGTGACCCGTTTAAAACTGTAAAATGAAAGGCGAAGAAAGTTTTAAAGTGATATAAGGATTTATCAAGTACGACAATGCAGAAGAACTGAGTCTTAATTAGTCCATTAGATCAGATTAGCCTCTTTATTAGTCGGACAAAACACACTCACTGAAAAGGGGACACTAATACAACATTCAGAACGTCCATTTACATACAAAGTTACCATTAACAAAATGCATAATGCTGAAAGCCGCATAACATCCCGAAACTTGCTCATACCAGATTTAAAGTTTTTACGAGTGGCGTCGTTATCTCATCATCCGCCGTCACACGCAAGGGACTTATGTAACACCCTCGGAACGCCGCTAATTTTAATTAATTCAAATTGCACCCGACGAAAGTCACAACTCCGCCGCGACCCCCGCTAAATCCTGTCTACAAATGACTGCTAAAACTTAACGACTTCATACGTCTACGGTTACAATGGGGCTCGTAAAATTAATACCTCACCTCCGCGTCGTTGGGTTGCCTCTCCGCTCTCCGCTCTCCGCTCTCTAGATGGTAATTTCCCATTAAATATTTAAGTTTTCTGTACACCCTCCATCCGCAACAAGATTCAATTTCACGCCCTAAAGGGGTCCGTTTCAGGGCGATCTGCGAATCCTCAAACGTCAGGAGACATAAAAGCGTCCAGCTTAGCCAGAGCCACGAGCGTATATCAATGCATCTCTTCAGATGAGGAATTTGCGAACAAGATCAAAGGCTGAGAAGTTCAATTCCGTCTGGTGGGCACAATAAGAACCACTTGAAGTATTATCCGGATGCACAGAGAATGGAAATGGCGGGAACTCAATTGAATCAATCTTGCGTCAAATTGGCAAAGGTTTGAAGGGAGGCGTACGTTTAAGTTCGTTTTCGATTTGGAGTCATTACGCCATTATCATTTTCCGATATGTTCAATGGCGAAATTTCATTTGACTCTTAGACAACTTTCTTGAACATATTCTACGCGTCTAGACAAATAAATTACTTTGGCACGATCTAAATCGATGCGACCGTTATAAATGGATGGAACAGCAATTTTAATTTAAAACATACCCTTTGATATTTAAAACATCTGAACTTTTGCAATTTTATTGGGTAACTTTGATGAATTAAAAGTGAATTTTAACTAGTGAAATTAACCGTCCTCCCAGTCTTGACCTTCTAATAATAATAAAATAAACTTCTTTCTTGCTCCCGATTTCAACCAGTGAAATTTGTGCATTCGAAGATCTTTACGGTGATTGGGGTTTTCTGGTAACAGACTTTGATCAATAAAAAGCAGACCAAGCACAACCACAACCAAGTCGACTACAATATGAATGCTAGCAAAGAACACAGAACATCTGAATAGGAAACCACATAAACAACAACACTTTTCTGGTTGTTTACCGACTGCGAAGAAAAACAAGGATGTCTTTTTTTCTTCGCAGTCGGTACAGAATAAGGCTTATACGTAAAAGGGACACCGTTAGTGTTGTGTGTGGCGGTAGTCGGCAAAATAATGTGACGGTGGATGAAGACTCTGAAAACGGAGGCGCAACATCACGACAGCAGTCCGCCCGTGACCACGGCCGTTGTAACTCGGTTGAAACGTCGGGTATAAAGAAGGTATGATATCTTTTTACTGATTAGTTTGCGTTAATCCCCGTTTAAATTTGTTTAACTATGGAACGCGAAAGATGTAATTTATGAAACCACTTGACAATAGAAGTAACCTTTACTTTCATAGTTCTCATTTAATTTTTTTATTCTACTCTTCTCTCGATACTTAATGAAGAGTGAGCTTATGTACCTTGATTGATAATATTCTGTAGTTTTGTTCAGCTTCCACCTACTTCTGACATTATATTTCGTATGCAGCATGATGCTTCACAGAGCTTAATTACTTTGACAATATCTTACTGCCAGATAGGTCTTCGGCAAGAAATTTAATATGGCTCTCCGAATTTGCAAGACATAATTTCTCACTAACAAGCCAGCCACGTAGCTTCTTGTAGACGTAAATCATATTATAACACTATCAAGAACTATTATTCATTTGATTAGCTACGTGACTGGTTTTAATTGGGTAAATACAAAACAATAGGTGGATTAACCAAACATTGATGAAACGACGACTGCTGAGGACGTATTTATTTTATTAATTAACTTAATTGGCTGGCATCACGTACATAATACTAACATTTATAAGTGCAACTATGTAATAAAATATATATATATATTATCTAGCTCCACAGTATTCACTATGAAGTCACTATGAATTCATTACATACTTCACCATTATACAAATTATATTTTAATGCTGTTGTTAAGTATACATAATTAATAATAACTTCTGCTGAAACCTGTAACAAAGATTCTCAGTATGAGTAAGCTATAAGTCAATCTTCACTGATGAAAAAGAGGTATAAGATGAGGTTGTACAAAAGACCCCAATGGGTCGAAGTGCCACTAAAAGAAAAAAACCTAGGTAGGCTCCACTAAGATAGGACAAGATAAGCCCTTAAAGTTCAACATTAATGATTGTCAACATTTATAAAAGCCTACAATATTATGTCTGAACCTATTTAAATGACTGCAACAATAACTATTTTGAGTTTATTTGCATAGGTCATGAGCGGACCGTTCACATATAAGGAGATCTAATATTCAGGGCTGTCGTTCGCGGGTCGCATGAATAAAAACAATGGCCGGCTGGATTGTATTGTACCGCACACGGAGCGGGGCCCGTCATCGATAGTAGGGCTGGGCCTCGATTCTGTTATTTTAAACGTCAAAATTATGGTATCAACAAACTCTGAGGTTGCTGAAATAAAGTACTTGCGGGAACGGTTGCCCAATATGATACTTTATGAATTTTTGTCTGGGGTGGTAATTGTGGATTCTGCTGAGTATCCGAATGGATCGCAACCACTTTAAAATATACTTCTGCTGCTAAGGAGCATGTAAGGGTTACGGTTTTAGATTAATACCCTTATGCGAACTGGTTGTGGAATGGGCTTCAACTCGAGATCTCCACAAGAGAATGGTAAATTATTGGGGCTGCCGCGATTCTGCAGCGCTTTCAGCATGTTTGCGTACACTGGGGTTGACAGTTTCCCAACCATATTACGCAAAAAGCAGGCTCACTTTGAAGGCGAGTTCGCGGCAGCAGCAACAACGTCCTGCTAGCCATCGCCGATAGTGGGGACTGTCCATTAATCGAGCGCATGTGCCAAATTACGCGCTCAATATTAAAAAAATATTTATTAAGTACTTGTTAGTACTACTTGTAAGTAGTACGCGCTCAATATTAAAAAAATATTTATTAAGTACTTGTTAGTACTTAATAAATATTTTTTTAATATTGAGCGCGTAATTTGGCACATGCGCTCGATTAGTGGCTTGGTAGGTTATAAGTTTTCTTTGTTTTTTTTGTTACTAACTTAATGGACCTTTAAGTTGTCTGAAAAAAAAAATTTTTTTTTTTAGATACAGTAGATATTCGGAATGTTTGGTTAACGAACGTCACAATCTGACATGGGCAATAGTCACATAAACAATAGCACATGGGGAGATCGGACCACATGCCACAATGATGCTGATGATGATGATGATGATTGGTCCGACCGATTCTGGTCTTAGCGATCACTTTAACTCCTAGTCGGAACGGCGCTGGTGCGCCCGAAGATGGCTAGCATATCCGATCTTTTTAGTAATGCTGCCCCAACAATGCATTGAGTTTTACTGCTATTCTACGACAACAACCACAACCGGTTTAACGTGACTTCCGAAGCAAGAAGGAGCTCAAAACATTTAAATTTCGTTACCCATCATGCAACCCAAACGCGTAAACATACGCCATAGGGCTCGTGTTGCAGACCTTGAGCTCTTCCATGCATTGTATGGCACTTGAAAGATGGCATTGAAAAGCCGTTGGTCCCGGCTGCATTAGCAGTCGGACGTTCTCTCGTTCTCCCTATCTATCCATAGGGAAGGCTCGTGCCCCAGGACATATAATAAGCTGGTGATGAACAACCACCAACCGCACTGGGCCTGTGCGGTAGTTTATGGCACGTGCTTTCTGTGGTGTTTTTATCCATACAGGGAAATTTCTTTTGACTGAACAAACTGACTAACAAACTTCATCACAAATTTGTAGTGATACAAAACTGCAATCTTCCCATCAACGTGTCAACCCTCATACAAAAACAAACACTATTAACATACAAAGCGTACCATCGCGTGCGTTCGGTTGCACGCTGCCCGCCGAGCAATCCCGACTGCGTTTGTGCGCCCCTAACAAAGTATTTAATATTCCCACTTCGTTTATCTCCGGTGGCCTTTCAGCTATACACCGTATCATAATTCTAACCTGAAAACTGACCATTTGGACCACCAAATTGTCAGTTTTCAGGTCTGTGTAAAGCCTGTGTAATGTAATCAAAATCTATGTGTGTGTGTAATAATCTTGAACAACTCATTGTATGTCCCCACTGCTGAGGTGTTTCCTGTATGGATAAAAACACCGCAGGAAGCACGCGCTATAAACAGATCCAGTACGATTGGTGGTTGTTCATCACCAGTTTATTATATGTCCCCACAGCTAAGACACAAGCCTTTCCTATGGATGGATAGGGAGAACGGGCCATAAACTACCACGCGGGCCCAGTGTGGATTGGACGTTGTTAGCGACTGCAAATGCAGCCGAGACCAACGGCTTTTCGTACCATCCAATGCACGCAGGAACTCGAGAAGATAGTTTCTTGGTCATTAATCCAATGGCCGCGGCCATGTTGCCTAACTTCAGCAATCGTAGACCGAACTCTGCGCCATCCAACTCCTCACTGCGCCATCGAAATTGTCACCCAGGAGCAATCTAAGGATACATACAACACAGTACTAATGCACTTCCTGATTTCAACTACTTAGCAAGTGAACTTCCCAGCTTTACTAGTGCGGTCTTCTGCAAATCCTCATAATCTCATAGCGCCCTAACGGTCGGCTATTAGCCTCGGCCTAGATCGGTTGGAGCTGAACTACCGAGCTTAATCCAACTTGAGCTGTATAATCAGCTGAAAGCAATCGTTAGGAAAATTCTGCAATACTTTTTTCTTTCTATCTTCAACTATTCGAACGTCGCACTCCTAGTCGCCGGTTTCTATCACTAAAGATGCGTTCAGACAAACTTTATGACAAAACATGTTATTAAGTGTGGACGATAAGTGTCAATAAACCAACCTTATATTTATTGGTACCTATGTAACATTGTTATAGAGCTTAAGTAACATATTGTGTAGACCATAGTACCTACCTACCATGCTGGACTAATTGCTTAATATTTTTTATCTACCTACTTGCATTTGTTTGCAACTCTATAAGTCAAAGAGTAGAATCAGAGATAATCATAACCTGTAATTTGGACTACTTTTCTATCTCGGCTCCCACGAACTTCTGTAAGTCCCACTAATCACACGAAGACCTAACGGCCGATTACTAGCCTCATCCTAGAACAGTTAATACGGCTGAGCTACTGGGCTAAATCCAACATGAGCTGTAAATTAAACTGAAAGCAAAAAGTAAGGAATAATTTTAAAAAAATGTATTTTATTTGTTAATCCTTTTTACTCTCTCTTAACCTTGAATGTTTCACTGTTCCACCTATATGGTCCCAAATTTTCCATCATCAGGGGATTGGGTCAAAACCCAACAAACAGGACTCAAAGTAAGTAAAAGTAAAAAGCCTATACTGTCCCATTGCTGGACAAAGGCCTCCTTTATTGAAATCAAGACATTGCGACAATTGATGGGTTTTGGCCCAATCATTACGGTCGCCAAATGAGAGTGCGTGATCACAAACCCGGGTGTGATCAACAAAGAAACACAATTTGCCCGATCTTAAATTGATACCCCGTATGTCGAAAGCGAGCGTTTTGCCTCGGTCACCGAGGTGTTACTCTACGCCTCATTAATTATATAAAGATCACTTTTTTAATTATCGACACCAAAATATTAAATTTGGATAACAGTAAGAGGATAATGCAATTATTATCATTTAATTAATCAGTTACGTTAGATTTTTAACAATTCTCACAATTAGGTTAGGTAAAATATTGTCTTTTATTCATTAATTATGATAATAACGCTTTGAAATGTAGGTACATTGTTTTCATTTTATATTTCCAATAAAATAGTTATAGGTATTAAATATTAGCAGCCTACTTTAAAAAATATTTTATAATAGTCCATTATGGGCAGGTTCGCAGAAAATAGTATTTTATGGTGAGTCCTTTTACATAGTAGTAGAAGTGGCAAAACCCAATCATTTTAGATAATATATTTTTTTGTCACTTATCACTGCAACATAGTAAGTAAGTAAATCATTTATTCGGTTTTAAGACAAAACAAAAAAATAAAACACAAAAATTTTCGAAATGTTTGACCACCTCAGCTGTTGTTGCAGCTAGACGCCACAACGCTGATTTTCAGCTGGACCCTGAGATCGTTAACCGAACGCTTTAGCTTCTGTGCTATTGGAGACTCAATGGCATAGCGGCTTGCACGTTTAGTTTTATTGCCGCACAACAAGTAAATGGTAAAAATAGACCTGTACGGCCCGAGTCGTATCCCCTTAACCCGTTGGTAACGGCGCATATTAAATTAAACCGTACTACCTGGATAGAGATAACGCGGGAGGAGCAAATGGAAACGGTAACAGGAGCGCTGTGGAGACGCGGCTCGCAACGTGTATATATATTACGGGTAAGCACAGCACCTTGATCACACCTGATGTTAAGTGATGATAAGGCCAATGATGGAAACGCACTTCACCTGGGATCCTCAACTAGTGAGGCACTGGCTAACTTATCTCTAGCTGCCGGGACACACCAATGCTACAAACATTGATGTTATGGTGACATATTTAGATAAGATGGCGGTAGCTAGCCAGGTGGACATACAAGTCCTACCACCAACCAAACCGAGAACACAAACATGTACCCCCCGCTGGGAATCGAACCCGGGACCTTTGGGTCTAAAGCGGTGGTCTTAACCACTAGACCACCGAGGCGGTTTTCTTGTTGCCTGTTCAACTTGTTTCTGAGAGCATCTGAGGTTTAGTAGACCACCACACCGATCTGAAACTCAGAGACTCCAGGTTTGTTTCCCAGCGATACCTACATATTATTACAGTACAACGTTTGGTTGGTTGGATGGCTTGTTTTAAGTCCACCTTGCTGGCTAACACTATCTTATCAAAGTCTGACGTCGTACCTGCATCTAATAACCTTTAGGCCGGAAAACAGTAATGTAAAAGTAATGTTTCAGAAATGGAAGTAAGGGGTAGGCCAGTTATGGCATTCATGACTGGCCTGTGGCGGTAGCTACAGTAAAATTAAGAAACCGGTAGCGAAGTTCGAAAAGAATAAAATGTATAGGATTGACATAAGATTGACCACGTGATTTAGCGCGGCTTATGTCAATCCCATACATTTTATTCTTTTCGAACTTTGCTATCGTTTTCTGTTACTTTGGCTAAGCCTACTGGTTGAAGTAGCGCCTTCTGGTGCCAACGAGGTGTCTTTAAATTTTGCATTTCAAATTCTCATTCTTCAAATAAAACACACACTCACCCCTCGGATTTCAAATAAACACACACTCACCCCTCTGTTGGTCATTATAAATATATTCACTGAAGTAAAACCTCCTATGACTCCACAGCTTTCTTGTTCTTGAACAAACGCGGCTGAGAAAGAACCGTATTGTTCGACTCTGCCGTTACGCTGTCCGGATAAACACTACGGCGCAGAGTACGCAATAATTAGAATAACAAACCGTTATTAAGTTCAATTTTAAACTGTCGATCAAGGAATAACAAAAATACAGAATCTTGAGTATCGAAGGTATTGCACTGTTTACATAACCGTCAAACGACCAACCAACGACTTTATATCTGCAAAGATAGACAATAAATCTGTGTGTAGATATTGATCAGAAGTACATAATATATCCGTTTTTAGCACAGGTTTACAGGCAAACTATTTCTGATTTTAAAGCAATATTAAATAATGGCATGATTATGTAGGTTCACAAGAATAGGGTTTAATTACACTCTTCCTGAATTAAAAGATATTGTCAAAAAGTAATCAATTGTTCTCAATTCGTTAATACATAATATTTTTATCGAATAAAATGTTGGGTAGATAGAAAAACTCGAGTGGATCGCATATTAATTCCACTCGCTTTTGTACAAATAGTTGTACAAATATTCGATCACCAACAACGATAGAACACGCATCGTTTCGCGATACATAATATCTTCGATTTAGCGACATTACAGTCGCAACTATTAATTTGTGTTGTGCTTGTGTTCATCAACTTATTGTGACTATTTTCGTATTCAAACTAACTGTGAAGCTCCACTGTCGTGTGGTCGACTGGACTTTTGTCTATTACGTCATTGGCTACCCAGCACCATCATCAGCTCGAGAACTCCCGCCGCAGAGACTACAGAACAGGAATAAAGGTTGGTGGCATTTATATTGCAATCTGTGTCTTTCTATATTTTGTCTGACATTTCAAAAATTAAATACAGCACACCCTTTCATACCAGCAATCTTAATCGTCCTCAAAATCAATAAAATATATTATTGAAATAAATTATTATTACACTCTTTATTTATTTTCTTTCTTAAAATATATTTATATTATTATATATTATTAATATTTAAAGAGAGTTATATTAACATGTGATTTATTTCATATCATGTAGATGCGTGTGCGTATTATGTATATACGTTTCAACGTCCATACTAAAGTTCGTTCGTTTTTATTATTATCTAACAGCTTCTGCTTGGGGCTTTGCCCTCATGGAATTGGATCTGCCACAACAGCTTTTATCGAGTGTTTCCGAGAACTTTTATTTGACCTGTCTATGACACTTAACTGTCTTTGTCAAAGAAAGAAGAAAGAACAAATGCAAGCAAATGTAGGTACATTTTACATACACATGCAATACTAGTTAGGATACTTTCACCAGCTCACTCACAAAGCGTAAACTCAGTCATGCAAAAAACATGGACACGAATAATTTGGAAAGCCTTGCAATTTTTCGTTAGCGTCCGACATCAAAAATGTCACTATCAAAGTCCAATTACGACCTTTGAGCGACGCGAAACACAACCTGGCCGGTTTCCCTCTGCTGGCGTCGGCAAAATTGACTGTATGATGTGTCTTACGTTATGGAGCGAAATTTACTTCGTTATTTAGACAGCTGTATTCTGTATTACTTTGGTACCTGTTTTATTGAAATTGATAGTCAATAAATGGATTGACTTGTGGGGTGAGGTTGGACAGCTTCGTGGGTTAGACGTACCTACCGCTCGCGTCACTTGTCAGCCGAGGGTTGAGGTGACCGGTCGTCATACGCCTCGCCTATCCAGCAAGCTAACAGCGCTTTATTATAACCTCTTCAATAACACACATACCTTTGAAAGTTATTTAGTTGCATAACTGAAATATGTCTTTTTTTTAAAAAGCTCTGTAGCATTGTTCTAGCCAAAGATAAAATAGTCAGTTTTATATCATCATTTTGGTGAGAAGACGAGATGTGGGCCAGGCGTCTATTTAGATTTATAATATATAAACACAAAATGTTATCGAAGAATCAAAACTAATTTTTTCTACACTAATACATATTATGCATTAAATTCTGATTTCATGAAAGTTTTCTACGGTGGTATGTTGAGTAAGTTTATATTAGTATAAAATGAAATGAACTATAAATTATTATTATCTATATCTATACTTAATATTATAAAGCTGAAGAGTTTGTTTGTTTGTTAGTTTGTTTGTTTGTTTGTTTGAACGCGCTAATCTCAGGAACTACTGGTTCGAATTGAATAATTCTTTTTGTGTTGGATAGTCCATTTATCGAGGAAGGCTTTAGGCTATATAACATCACGCTGCGACCAATAGGAGCGAAGCATCAGTGAAAAATGTTGCAAAAACGGGAAAAGAGCCTAAAAAATTAAAAATGCTGCCGAAAGTCACTATTCCACGCGGACGAAGTCGCGAGCACAGCTAGTTAATATTATAAAGCTGAAGAATTTGTTTGTTTGAACGCGCTAATCTCAAAAACTAGTAGTTCAAAATAAAAAAAATATTTTTGTGTTGGATAGTCCATTTATCGAGGAAGGCTTTAGGCTATATAACATCACGCTGCGACTAATAGGAGCGAAGCATCAGTGAAAAATGATGCAAAAACAAGAACAAGAGCCTAAAAAATTAAAAATGCTGCTGAAAGTCACTATTCCCCGCGGACGAAGTCGCGAGCACAGCTAGTGTTATTATAAATACTAATGGTCGCCCAGTGGTCGAAATTCAACCGTAATTTTATTAAGGCTGCGCGGATTGTATCCTAAGCAATGAAAAATGAAAAAGATAGAATGTGTTTGGATTGGTATTGACAGATTTCGGCCGCTCCTCTTCCATTTTGTAATTTTTGAAAAGAGTATATAATTACGTGTGTGTTAAATACGCGTGTGTGTCAAATACAAGGTAGTGTGTGTAATGCTTGTTTTATTGATTTAATGTTTTTTTATGCATAATAAAATAAAATATTAACAGTCGGATAACCTTCTCTATATAAACTATAAGTGTGCGAATTTCATACTCCTCCGTCCACGCAATTTTCTAAAAAAGGGGTACAAAGATTTTGCTTCACGTATTATACCTATATAGATTTATATAGATTGCAGTGTTGACTTGATTTTAATGATGGAGGCCTTTGCCCAGCAGTGGGACAGTACCTATATAGGCTATTTACTTGACTTTACTTACTTTTATTATAAATACCTACATGGTGATAATTTTATTTTCTCTCTTTTAAAACCTACAAAGAATGTAGAATATTTTATTTTTTTAAATACACGAAACTTTACATACTTTTATTATAAATACCTACATGGTGATAATTTTATTTTCTCTCTTAAAACCTACAAAGAATGTAGAATATTTTATTTTTTTAAATACACGAAATGTCAATTTAAATAAAAAATATTTGTGGTGATCAAGCCATCGTTGACAATAATTTTTACTTAAATTTATTTTTACACGGTTACTCTAAAACTTTTCCGTTCTGTGGAAACTAAGTAGCTCCAATAAATATTAATAGTAAACTAAGCAAGAATATTCCCACGCGGAGGCTGAACTTTGTATAACGTTGATTAAAAAGTTAAAGTTTATTTTTACAATGTTGCATAAGAATTACGGCACTTTAAAAACAATGTAATATATGGGGTAATCTCGCACATAGTAATTGAGTTAGTAAAATTTGTTCCTTCATTATAATATGGCTTAATTAAAGTATACCTTTTAGCTACCCTCACTAGAATATTATACAAATATAAAAGTGTTTTTGTTTATCCTTTGATTCGCGTCAAAAAGGAGCCACGATTTTTATTATTTTGCTTAAATGAGTCGTAGAACCTGATAGTATCATAACAGGCATATTTACCTAGAAGCAGATTTAAATAGACTCATACTGCGGCTTTGCCTGTGTGTCAAAATGAGAATAAAGTGCACCCTTAATCAATCAGAGATTCGTGAAAGTTTCTTTTAGTATAAGAATATTTGTAATGTGTATAAATAGGTATAAGTAGTATTTGTACCAGCTCATTTTATGTCTCCGGTGCTGGAGCACGAGCCTTCCCAACTATGGCTGAAAACATCTCAGGGAGAAAGGGCCATGACCACCACGCACGCCCTGTACGTACGCAATGGCTTTACATGCCTTCCAAAGGAGCTTGAGATGATAAAGTTTATACAAAAAGTTAATTCACGTCACTCAGCGTGTTTTACCGCTTATACCATGGCGAGTGCTCTGAAGAGCTCTTTGACCTCATCCCACCTTCTCCCTTTCTTCATAGGAGTACACGTGCTGCTCTTCGGAGTCACCGATTCACTGTCTCAAATATCCCATCGCGCACAAAGAAATTTAGTGACTCGTTTCTTTGTCGCGCCTCCAAAAGATGGAATAGTCTACCAGCACACGTTTTCCCTCCTTCCTATGATATGGGGTCCTTCAAGAGAGGCGTGAAGAAGCACCTTGTGGGCCGGCAGAGTGAAGTTAACTGATGCTACGTTTGTTTCCACGCTGCACCAGTTGTCTTCGCGTCTGGACTTCATTTCCACTTAACATCAGGTGGGATGGAGTCATTTGCCGAGCTAAGTATAAAAAAAAAAAAAATAATAATAATAATTATCACTATAAGTTCGAAATGTTACCATTTTAGAGTAATACAATACAGATTGACTTTGCTTTCCCCAAACACAAAATTCAAAAAATTCAAAATTCAAAAATTTAAAATCATTTATTCAGTTTAGGCTACAAATAGCTCTTATGAACGTCACTATGCCATCGGTTCGTAAGTCTATCTACTCTGGGCGGGAGATCTTGTACTGAGAAGAACCGGCAAGAAACTCAGCAAGTGTCCAGCTCTTTTCTCCCTTACAGCGGCGTAATAAATATTGGAAAATGCCCTATCATAAAAGGACACTTTCCATCACAAATAAAATCACAAAATATAAAGGACAATACGATCATACCACTAACAGCAGTAGAACACGGCTCATATAAACAGCCCAACAGACATTTGCCTCTTAAAATTCAATACCCCCGCGTATCAGTGAACAGGCAAACACAACGAATGCAGACACTCGCAATATGATTTCATCCAATGAATGCCCCATGACTGAGTAGCAATTAGATTGAGCAAACACATGGAGCCACTCGACTGAAACAATACGAGAAGGGGTGTACACACCAACAAACAAAGGTTCTGTGTGTGTCTGATACCGTAATGTACCTAAAAACGCTTGCACATCCGACTGCCACAAAACGTCAAACCTCAATAGACTTTGAGTTTTTATATCATGGCATAAGGTTGAACATTTATTGAAGAAATATGACAGTTTTGGATAGTCTGATTTGCGTCTGTACGTAGGTTGATGTCAAACTATGTATTCTTTTCGATTAGAATGGAAGTTGGAATGTGAGAACCGCTCAACTGAAAGACATTGTTTTTCACAATGAAAAACTAACTATTGGAAGAAAGGTGTCGTCCAGCTTGGCTGTTGAGACTTGCACCGCATAAGTCACAATTTTTTGTTATAGCCAAATACCAGTGCTGCCTGTATTTGCTTATATACAAAAGTACTTTTAGTAATTTTGTGTATAAGCAAAATCAGTTACTGAGCTAACAGCCCTTTTGTGCTTCTGCAACACACATGAATCATAATTTATAATTTTAATTTTTAATGTTTTAGTTTTATTTTATTTTTGTTATGTGCGTGATTTATTAGAGTTACAAATAAAGTGTTTCTATTCTATTCTATTAGTTTTCAAGCTTATAGAATAAATAATAATAATAATAATAATAGCGACTCCAACGGATTAACTCTCAGAAGGATTTTGGTGTTTATCTTAATAACATATACTGTCCTGCGTCTGCACAGAACGGCGCATCCTGTGGGACTGAAACCTAACAACCCGCATTATTTATAAGCCGTATTTCGATATAATTGCAAGGAGGCAATAGCACATGGGTTATTAATAACTTATTATTATTCATATAGAAATGCCTGAGCCTAGAAGTGGGATGTACATAGGCTGGGGATGATGTAATAGCCTATATATTGCCCCACAGCTAGACAAAAGCCTATGCAGGCCTTTGCGATGACCCAATTTAATGACGGCATTGAAATCATGTCATCGCTACACCTTGAAGGGTATTGGCTTAATTACCGCGCTTGCTTAATGCGGGGCGGTGACCACAAAGCCGTGTTATGCATCTAAAAATATTTAGCTTGACCTGGAATTAAAACCCAGGGCCTCTGTATATCAGATCGAGCGAGTTGACACTCTGCCATTGAGGCCTCGAAGATGATGATGATTGTAATATTTGTCGTATTATTTTAACAAAAGGAGATCCAAGCGTTCTTTCAAATTTGTTAAATTGTACGAATTGTATACTTTATGATGAATACAACAAATCAAATCAAAATCCAATTACGGCGGGGCTTCTGTAATTCGTATGGCCACATTCAGCCTGCGGATGAAGCGACAATAGAGGCGACTGTTAAGTCTACTGAATGGACCGACTGAATGGGAGTAGGAACGAATGGGAGTAGGAACGAATGGGACTGCGCTCAAGACAAACCGCTCTTTTGTTGTGCACAGCGGACGTTATACGTTTTATGACAAATTGTAACTTAGACTCGAAGTGACAGCGCTCTGACAATTCGTAATTAGATTACGGGGTCCACGCTATTTTCTTTATTACAAAACAGTTTGAGATTTACTGTTTCTTTCGTTTTCAGAAGCGTAGGCGAAGAGGCTTTTGTGTGTTGAAATCGTGCGACTTTAGAAAATTCCGTACCATGGATGGCGGATCAAACTAAAGTTTCTTGCGCTCCCCATCCCTTGGAATCATCATCGTCATCATCAGCCTATACTAGTCCACTGCTAGACATAGACCTCTCCAAGTGCACGCCACCGAGCACGATCCGCGGCTACTCTCATCCAGCTTCCTTGGAACACATGTTTAAAACTATATCACAATAATACTTTGTAAAAAGCAGTTGTTGACACCCACTATTTGTATAATAGGCAACAGACCGGCTATCAACATTTAAAAAAATCACGACAAATACACATTTTAAATAACACAACGAGTAAGCGCTTCACATGTTTTAAATGAAACCCTGGTCAGGAAGCTCTACCACAATGCAATTAGAGATGTATCACTGAATCTTCTTATCTCATATTTGAGTGATAGGATTCAGAGGGTTGATGTTAACGGTAAAAGATCTCCGGGATCGGTGGTTACAATGGGAGTTCCACAAGGTTCAATTCTCGGACCTTTCTTATTTTTAATGTATATGAACGACTTGCATTACTTTGTAAAAGACAACCATGAGATAGTATTGTTTGCAGATGATACCTCACTTTTATTCAAAGTGAAACAACGACAGCCGATTGATGACGATGTAAACAATGCTGTCTCAAACATAGTTTTTTTAGTTTTTAGTTTTTAGTTTTAGTAGAAAAACTAAATGTATAAGATTTGTATTACCCTAATAAAACGCGGCAAGATTTCAGCAATGACTGACCTTTTTATTTTACCATAGACATAGGTACAAACATTTCATAGGTGGCGCTAGTGCCCATACATATATTGCACAGATTAGAAAATATAATCATTTCAATGAAGATTCATTACACCACCACTCATTGAAATAAACCAAATTTTATCAAATAGATAAATACAATCTTTAAAATAAAAACATACAATGTACACCTGTTACAATTATCGCTTATATATACCCAAATCTAGTAAATATTTATAATGTTTAATACTAGGCAGGCTTTTTGTAAGAATATCTGCTGGCATATTCAATGTATCTAAATGAACTATTTCTATTAATTTTTGAGCAACAGCTTCTCTTATGAAATGAAAACGACCATTTATATGTTTACTCCTTTTATGATACATACTATTTTCAGCAAACTTTTTTGCACTTTGGTTATCATTATATAGAATAATAGTGCCAACATCATTTTCAGTAAGCTCTAATAACAAATTTTTAAAGAAAATTGCTTCTTTAGCGGCTTCGCAAATTGCCATATATTCGGCTTCAGTGCTAGAGAGTGCCACGGTTTGTTGTTTTTTACACTCATGTGAAATGACACCCCCTGACAACTTGAAACAAAAACCAGTAAAAGACCTTCTATCAATCGGGTTGGAAGCCCAGTCTGCATCCACAAAACCAGCTATATTACAATCATCCTTTTTATAAGTTAAACAATAAGATTTAGTAACTCCCAAATACTTTAAAACTCTCTTTGCATGTTGCCAATGTATTTTATTGTAACAATTGTTAAACTGGCTTAAAAAACTAACACTGTAAGAAATGTCTGGTCTAGTAGGTACGGATAAATACATGAGGCTGCCTATTAACTGTTGGTAAGGGTACTTGACATCACATTTTTCATTATCACTTTTGTCTAATTTTAAATTAATTTCCATAGGAGTTATAGTTGTATCCTTACAATTCACCATCCCAAATTGAATTAATAAACTGTCAATGAAACACTCTTAATTGATTGACAATTCATTCTCAGAAATTACAACTTGCATGCCTAAACATTGTTTTAATGTACCTAAGTCCTTTAGCTTAAATCTGGCACTTAATTGACATTTGACATTATTTGTTTCAGTGGCATTATTTGAAAACACAAAGAAATCATCAACAAATAAAGCAATAAAGGTTTTTTGACCTTTAGTAGTTTTATTGAATAAACAAGGTTCATGTTGAGATTTTCTATAACCTAACTCCTGTAAACATTCATCCACCTTTTTGTACCAAGCACGGGCAGATTGCTTTAGTCCATAAATAGCTTTATTCAATTTTAAAACTTTATCCTTGAGAGCAAAATTCTGTGGTGGGTGCATGTATACAGTCTCACTAAGATCCCCATTGAGGAAAGCAGTTGTTACATCGAAATGGGTAATATTCATATTTAATTTAACACTCAAAGCAAATAGTAATTTTAAAACAGAGTACCTTATGACTGGTGAGAAAGTTTCTTTAAAATCTATACCTTCTTTTTGAGTATATCCCTTTGCCACCAAACGTGCACGGTATCTCATTTTATTATCACTAGTAACCTTTTTCTTATACACCCACTTACACTGGACCACTGTCCCATTGATCGGTTTGTCCACTACTTCCCATGCATTGCACTCTTGAAATGACTGCAACTCCTCCTGCATTGCATTGCACCACTCCTTTTTTTCTGAACCATTAATTACATCTTCATAGGTCAGACTCTCCCCATCAACACTTTCCATGCATATGTTACCCACACCATATCTTTCTGGTTTCTCCCTTTGACGTTTTTCAGAGACAACAGTTTCAACTGGCAGATCATCAACTTCCTCTTTAGTTAAAGCACACTGGAATTCATCAGAGCTGGAACTTTCACTTTCATCAGGAACATATGTGTCATCGGATATAATGATAATAGAATCGTCCTTCTCCATGTCTTTATCTCTCTTTTCCTCTCTAATTACAGCTTGAGTCATGTCTGAGCTACTCTGGATATCTTCCATGATAATGACATCTCGACTAATGATGATGTTATTTGTCTTGGGATTATACAACCTGTAACCTTTCACATTGTTTTCAAAACCCACAAGAATGTGTCTCTCTGCTCTCTTGTCCCACTTTGTGACTTTAATTTTAGGGACATGAGCCATTGCAGTGCTACCAAATACTCTAATGTGGCTGACATTCGGTCTTTTGCCCGTCCAGAGTTCACAAGGTGTCTTTGTTAAGCCAGATGCTATTGTCCTGTTTCGCAAATATACAGCTGTGTTTACAGCTTCTGCCCAAAACTTTTTGCTTAACTTAGCATCAAATAGCATACACCGAGCTCTTTCAACCACAGTTCTATTCAGTCTCTCGCACATACCATTTTGCTCTGGCGTGTAAGGATTCGTTTTTTGATGCACAATTCCCGCTTTCTTCAAAAAACTGTTCATCTCTGAAGAGCAAACTTCGCCTCCATTGTCTGTCCTCAATACTTTTAATTTCTTGCCAGTCTGCTTTTCAGCTAATGCCTTAAACTCCTTAAAGTAATTGAAAACTTCATTTTTGGCCTTCAGGAAATAAACAAATGCCATCCTACTATGGTCATCGACAAAGAGCAAAAAATAACGTGATGATCCAATTGAGACTTGTTCCATGGGCCCACAGACATCAGCGTGAACCACATCAAGCACATTCTCACACCTGGTACCTTTGTGTGAAAATGGCAGTCTTGCTTGCTTTCCTTCACAACAAGTGATGCAATTGGATTTATTAATCACAGCTTTATCTGAGAATTCAATACCTTCAACTACACCATTTTTCATAGTGTTCAGGTCTATACTGTTCAAGTGTCCTAACCTTCGGTGCCACATCTTACTAGTCACGGCTGTTGCTGCACCTGCTAGCAACTTATCAGACTTGAGTTCAGGCGATAAACTCCGTTCACTAATTCTGCTTTTCCCACCAGTTCATTATGTCGATTGCGTATGAAGCAAACATCATTTTCGAAACTAACTTTGTTTCCATTTCGAATTAGCTGACTAACTGATAACAGATTTGTAGTGAGGTTAGGTATGCACAACACGTCTTTCACAGTAATATCAATCTCCTAGTCATTCACTTGCGTCGTTATTCTGGTATTGCCTGTGCACAACACTGGTATAGTTTCCTTGTTGGCGACCACGATATTCTTCACTTTGTGGTTGAGTGTAACATTTTCTAAACAACTTTTGTTTACAACCATGTGTGAACTAGCACCCGAATCTATATACCAATCCGTATCTTTGAAAGGATTCTCTGGATTCAAGAATATAGCACTAAATGCATTTTCAGTGTTATTTTGATTATTCTGTGGGCACTTATTCATATAATGTCCAAGTTGTTTACAACGATAGCACCATATAGACTTTGTTGTTTTCGGCTTTGACAGATCTGCCATGTTTGAGTTTTTTCTGTTGGCATTACTCTTTTTACGATTCTGCCAACCTTTGGAAAAAAAAAGCTCCGTCAGTGTTACCAACAGTAGTTTCCATATCCAGCAACTTTGCTTTAATTGCGTCTGTACTTATGCTCATGCCGGAATGTTCTATGGCCATTATCATTGGCGCAAACTTTTCACTTAAGCCTGCCAATAACAATGAACCAATCCATTCATCAGTGATTTGAAAACCCGTTCCTTTTAATTTCTGCGCTGTATCCACCATCTGAGTCACGTATGCCGTCATCGATTCGCTATCTTCTAGCCTGATTGAAATAAGTTGGCGTAATAAACTTATTCTTCGCTGGAAGCCAGAATCGTCGAATAGAGATTTCAATCGTTTCCATACGTCTTGAGCGGTTTTCTCGTTTTTGATGTGAACGTAGAGGGTAGAATCAACGGTCATTATGAGTTTTGCTTTAGCTTTTTTCTCTTCCACCGAAACAACATCTTTTTCTGTTGACGCTTTATCCAAATCCACACCATCAAGAATGAGAAAATTCTCTGCGGCAAATGCCCACTCGTCATAGTTTTCCCTTCCTTTCAATTTCGGCACATTTAAGATGTAACTGCCGGCCATTTTGATCCGGGTATTTTATTGCACAAAATACTGCTATTTCACAGATGAAATTAACTGATATTTGGCTTTTAGATATAGTTCAGTACAAATTGTCCACGAAAAAGTAAAGAATATTAAATAATACACGATTTATGTGAGACTGGGCCCATAACCTAATAAAACGCGGCAAGATTTCAGCAATGACTGACCTTTTTATTTTACCATAGACATAAGTACAAACATTTCATAGGTGGCGCTAGTGCCCATACATATATTGCACAGATTAGAAAATATAATCATTTCAATGAAGATTCATTACATACCCAACGTTAAGGAGGTAAAAACCAGTATAAAAATTAAAGATAAGAATGTGGACCTTGTGGACACCACAGTGTTTCTAGGCATTAAGTTGGATGCAAAGCTACTGTGGGACCACATATAGATAAATTGTCGAGTAGAGCTCAGTAGCTCTGCGGCTTATGCAGTAATGAAAATTCGTCAGATCACTGACATTGAAACAGCTAGACTTGTATACTTTAGTTATTTCCTTAGCGTAATATCGTACGGCATTTTAGTGTGGGGATATGTTGCCGATATTCAAACTATCTTTGTGCTGCAGAAGCGGGCTATTCGAGCAATTTATAACCTAAAAGCTGGTAATTCTCTCAGGGAGAGATTTAAAGATATTAATATAATGACAGTTACATCACATTATATCTACGAGAACCGAAACGTATTTTTATAAAAATATTGAAACTTTTTCTAATAACAGTGATATTCACAATGTAAACACCAGAAATAAAAACAAACTAGCAGTATCTTACACCTAAAACCTCTAAACCTGGACCACATATACACGATGACATGATAAAGGCTAAGCACCCGATAGCAGATGAAAGAATGGAAAAAAAAATAACAATAAAGTACATACGCTGGGAATTGAGACCAGGACCTCTAATCGAACCGAGAGAACCTTTCACATCAAAAACATAGTGAATTAATATTATTTATTTATTAAAACATACCATTCTTTACAGAGCTGTACTTATAGAATATGTGTCCTAAAAGGGAAACCCTCCACTTATTTTCTTTCTAATATTATTACAAAACTTCATCCTCACATGAACGTTGCAGCAGCAATGTTCATTCTCGACCAGCCGCCGGTAAATACTCCAGAGCACCGCCTGTCGGTCGCCTGTCTTTAATCAAAATGCAAATTCTGACGCTTCCGCAGTATCGGCTGAGCGTGTTCCATCGCTCCACAACACGCTGTTGCGTCTTTTTATATCCGCATGCAAAAAAATCGCCTGTGTTTTGTTTTTACGTTACTGAGCCGGTAAACGAGCATACCGCCAACCTGATGGAAAGAGACTTCCGCAGCCCATGGACGCTTGCGACACTAAAGCACGGTGCCTTAGATGACTCTTAGTAAAGTAAGTAAATAACCTGTGTCACCTGGGCAAAGGTCTCCATTATGGAATTCAAGCCATCAAGTATTGGCTTTACCACCACGCTTCACATATGCGTGTTGGTTGCTGTGCATTGGATAATCCGAAACACGCTTTGCTTGACTGAGGACTGCTGACTATTTAATTTTATAAATAACATTTTAACACGTTCGACGGTAAAGTGTGACGCAGCGTGATGCCAGGTACTCGTGTAATGGCGGCAGACTTGACTATGGTGGTGGTGGCTAGCCAGACTATCTTATAAACGTACTACCACTACCCTCATCGAAACCAAAAACGTCAAGACCTGCAGCATTTTTCAAAAATGTTCAGTCGTAAGCATACATAGTCCCAGGCCGAATCTAGTCTCCAGTAGTGAGCTAAATACTGTAGCCAATTCTAGACCATGCCAGCTCGGTCCTGCTTTAATCAAAATGCAAATTGTGAATGGCGCGTCCGTAGCATCGCCGACAGACGCCGTGAGTAGACCGGTTGCACTTGATTTGTCTTTTACATTATCGTTATGACTATAAGCAGTAGGGCGGGAGGATGACTCAGCAGTTTGAGCAAGACTTCAACTACTTTCTCTACTCGGGCTACTGAATGAGTGCTGTGGATGGCAAGTTGAGTTAAAGAAGATGTCAACCATGGTGAATTATGGGCCGATCTCCTCATGTAATATTGTTACTGAAGGTCTGAGACTTTTATAGGCTGATGATGTAGCAGTTTGCTGTCTAACAGCTTTTATAGTCATTTGACCCTCGTATTAAGCATGTTTTCGCGTAGAGCCATCATGCGGTATGAGGTCCAATACAGTTCAAAATATTGGTACAAACAATAGGGCAGAAAAATCTGAGCTATTCTAGAGGTGGTGAATAGCAAATGTTAATTTGTTTAGATAACAATCACAATGTACAATGTTCTTTCTACTGCGTGTATAAATTTGAGGTAAGTATCTAGTAGGTACATATAAATTCTTGTAGCCACTATTAAGAAGAAACCCTTCACGTATGGAACGCATGATTTCAAAGTTTAATTTATTATACATAGTTTAAGTAAGTTAAATATACACATTTTCATACAATTATACGGGATCCTACTCAGTCTCAAAAATAAAACTACTTTCTTACACTTCCATCTTGTTGAGTGACTGGCAACTTCTGAGAATTCAATCAAAATGCAAATTGTTGGGCTTCCACGCTATCGGGACACACGTCGTTAATACGACAACTTGGTAACGATGTCATACGAAGACATACTAGACTTGGATCGTTCGACCAGTTAACAGCTCTTGAGGATGTCCGTAGCTAAAGTGGCGATTGGCGAATCACGTAACGAACACCGGTTTGGTTTGCATGTTTGATGCATTTATCTATTTTTTTCTGCACTACCTAGCTAGCTCTTTCTAGCTGGGGCACTCGAGCCAGCAGATTGCTAGATTGAAGATTGCAGTTAGATGCTTTTCTGATTATTTTCCAAAATATTAGATTTTATGCAGCCCACACCAAATAGCTTCCCCTTATTTGCAAATCCAAAAGCTTTATTCTTTTTCCGGCGAGCTACATCTGAACACTTCACATAAAAATCCCCAGCTTTCATTCTCCAAAAACATCTAGAAAACCAGACTCAAATCATCATCAAATATCAAAACTTAAACTGTGTATTGGATGCAGCAATAACTATACAAAAATAAATAAAGTAATAACAATGTTACATTCAAATAAGAAAACTTTGCTCCTCCACAATTTCGTCTACATAGTTGGAGCAACATGTCGATGCCGCAAAATGTGCAGATATCAGTAATAAATGTAAGAACAAATTATACGAGTTCCACATTTTGGTTCTCATCGGTATTACATCAGAATCTTGGCGTTTGTTTCCATTGCATTTACGTACAAAATTATAAATCTTTAACATCGGAAAGATGACTGCCACTTTAAGACAAGTCGATTTCTTTAAAAACATAATTGAGGGAAGAAAGAAGAAAGAGACGAATAGATGACCAAGAATAAACAGTATATGGCAAAATTAAAGAGAAGATAAACATACTGTCTTATATAGAAGTAAAAGAATTAGTTTACGACAAAGACTGGTTTAATGCTCTAAGACAAAGACAGATAAAAAATGCCATATCGACAAGAGCGTGGCTCTAAATTAATGAGAAGAATATCGCGACAGCAGTCAGCCTGTGACCACGGCCAGTGAAAACTCGGTCGAAACGTCGGATAAGGATATGCCTATGATACCTATATACTAAGAAGTTTGCGTTAATACCCATTCTGAAACTTTACTTATTATTAGGAAAGTATTTATCTCACCTAATAGTACCGATAAGATTGAAAGCGAAAACTTTTTATCATCATCATCATCGCAGCCAATATACGTCTACTGATGGACAAAGGCCTCCTTCAAGGATCTCCACAACGACTGTATTTGTGCTGCTCGCATCCAGCGGCTACCTGCGACTTTCACCAGATCGTCGTTCCATTTTGTGGAGGCCTGCCCAAACGGTTTACAACTTTTACCTATATTTTGCACGTTTCCACAATGTCAAATAAGCATCTATAGTAGTTGGATAAGAAGAGCAAAAGATCGAGCCCAGTATCATGTTTTGTCCTTGAGCGGTCTATTTCTAGACTTGGGTAATGATGATAATCTTATAACATATTTAACCATAGTTATTGTGGTAATAACCAAAACCTCCTTACAAATGTTCATAGCTATCCCATGGGAAACTCCTTTTTCCGGAATAAAAATTCGCGGGATAAAATTCTAAATATTGCCCATGGGAACTAAAAGCCAGACAGATATAAGTTAGAAAAACAGTTTTTGCTATTACGAGTATAAGGAAAAAATATGTATATCACTAATATAAAAAGTAAATTATACTAAAAACACAACAAAGTACCTAAGATAAATTAATTTAAAATAAGTATACACGTTTAATCGTGTGTTACTTAAAAATATTAATAAATAATATTTTTTAATTTTATTAATAATTAATTAATAATTAAAAAGTTTAATTTTATTTGTCTATTCAGAAGTAACTAATAACGAATTGACCGCTGCCACAAAATGTACAGATGCCTATTTAGCGTATTTAATTTCGGAAATCTCATTGGTAGCTATTATTAAAATCCCGGAAAGGCATAAACATTTAAAAATATGCACATAGCGTGTATAAATGGCAGGCGCTGTAAAAATGAGTGACAGCTCATAACCATAGACTTAAGATATATCAGATAGGCAATCTTTATTGCAGTAGTTTAAAACAATATGAAAACATAATACGAGCTAAGTGAGCGAATGTTTTTAATTAATTCTAATAAAAAAATAACCATATAGTTAATTGACGATATTGACAAAATTTGGTTTCGTCCCCAAATTAGTTATAAAGGTACGTTATTATGGACGTGTAAAAATCCGCTGATTCACAATGTGTCGAACAAAATGTATGAAACTTTTTTTGTATTATCATTTATGTTATGTGTTTGTTAATAAATGTTTTTCCTTTCGTTCTTTATTTTCCTTAAACTGCTGTTTTTTCACATTTTCAAAGTTGGTCCGTCCCAAGTTTTTCAAAATGATAAGTAGCGACAGTCCTTAAAGTTTTTGTGGTAATTAATAAACATGTAGGTACAATTTTTGCGTCTTTTTTTACAATGTGTTTTATTTAATATTCGGTTGTCTGACTGCCATGTTAAGTCTACGTCCGCAGCACGCGTCGTGAGTTTGACATGCGACCAACGTGATGCGAACTGTGCTTTTATAACGTGACACCGATATTTTGTTTCTGCATCGACTGACAGGGATTCGTTTAGCGCACGTCATCTGAGTTAGATTGATCCTTTTTTTGTTACTCATTTATTTTTTGAGTTACCTTTGCCGCTTATTAATAAAAATATCAGTTATTACCAGTGATCAGTATAAGTAGAGTAGGTATAAAATTATTAAAGTTAGTGAGTAGGTAAAGTATGACATGAAGATGTTAAAACTTGTTAAAAATATTTTTATTAGCTTTTCAATTTATATTGGTTTTTTATTTGCAAAGATCCAATACAAGTGAAGTCCAATATAAGAGAGCGAGCCATTTCCGTCACGAATTCAGAGCGACAGTGAAGATGTGCCGGCTAGGAGTATCTCAATAAGTGCATGCCTCTATACTGTTTAAGATCTATGGTTGATAGTTCTATAGATATAAATATTTTCCAAAAGTGCACCTTTTCAATCACCGGTCGCTATTACCAACTTCACACACGTCTGTGTATTCGAAATAGAATCCAATACAGGTGAGGTATGGATATTAAAGGCACCACAAGAGAGCGAGCCTTTCCCGAAACCTTCACGTATTCAGAGCAGCGCAGTGAAGATGTGCCGGCCAAGCGTATCGCGATAAGTGCAGGCCTCTATACTTTTTAATATCTATGGTAGAGAGTTCTAAAGATATAAATATTTTCTAAAAGTGCACCTTTTCAATCACCGGCCGCTATGACCAACTTCACACACGTCTCTGTATTCGAAATGGAATCTAATACAGGTGAAGCATGGATATAAGACGCGCCAGAAGCCATTGCCAAAACCCGTCACGTATCCGGAGCGGCAGTGGAGATGTGCCAGCCGGGCGCATCTCGATAAGTGCAGAGGCCAGCGATGGTTTCTGTTACACTCGCAGACGAAATCTAATTTACTTTTCACAACTTTTACGCTCGCCGTCTAGACTGGGAATGTCCGAGAACAATTTTGTTAACACCACTACCCCGTTTTCAATTACTACGTGCGCGACTCTGGGTTTGATAGGATCGTCAGTAGAGTTCACTTGGACATTGCCACACTAATAACACAATACATATAGTAATAACTTAAGAACTCATTTTAAAAGTGGGATGATTAATTGCAAATGAGCTGGGCCTCCAATGCTGTCTTACAACAGTTACTGTAGAAATGATAACCGTTTCTGAATTTGTAAATAACACTGCTCTTTCAGAGTATTACATAATCTATACTATTAATACAGAGGTAACGTTAGTGACTTTGTTTGTTGTTTGTATGTCAGGGGTATGTCTCTCTACCGCGGAGCGCAGAATGCGGAAGTTCCGCGGAAGTATTGCGTAATTTGCAAAATCGCGAATACCTAAAGTCGATATCCACTAAAATAATGAATAAGTTGCAATTAGATCATATTTTATCATTTTGTAATTACTGAAATAGTTTATTAGTTGTAAATGATCAAACTATTTATTCTAGATTTTTTATAAAAAAACTTCTTCATACAAAAGTAGGCTCTATCTAGACGACATAGAGTCCATAGAATTCGATCGCTCAATTGTCAAAATTTGACATATTTGACATTGACTTTTTAAAAAATTTTACGCACAGAGCATATAATTGTTGTTGGTTTTAGTGTAGCAAATTTACTCTAGTTTGTCTATAGCCAAACTTCTTCATACAAAAGTAGGCTGTAACTTATCCATAATTGAGATTATAGTCGCGTGGTCGGGTGCGGTGACATGACACCGCGCGGGATTTGACGGACTATAATGGCCGCGGTGTCATGACACCGCGGCAAGGTAGAGGGGTTAAGAAGTGGACAAGTTAGGAATATGGACGAGTTAAGAAGTTGACGAGTTAGGTATATGGACGAGTTGGGAAGTGGACAAGGTATGAATTGTAGAGGGACGAGTTAGAAAAGTGGACGAGTTGGGAATATGGATGACTTGGGAAAGTGGACGAAGTCGTCCTGAAGGCTCTAGAAATACTGGTCCAATTCTAAAAATTATTTTCCGATAGAATGCTACATATCTTGCGGGTAAAATAGGCTGTATTTTACTTTGATATAAATGGAGTTTTGTTTTTAAAATTTTAAATCCACACGGACGCGGTCGTTGGTAAAGTGCTTGTAGTTAATATATTGAGCCACTTTCTAAATAGAACGGATTGTTTATCCGTTGTTTTGTCTTTTACAATATATGAGTCTAAGTATCATTTCGCAGAGGAAGCCGAGTCTTTAAAAATGTTGTCGTATAAAAATTAGCTTAAAACCCCACTTTATCACGGAACTGAGAGACTGACACTTCTATACAAACGTATTTATTTTTCAGACAGTTGTGGCTACAATAATTTAGATTGTGTCTGTCATGTGTCTTACGACGGCATCGGCGTCGCAATTTTTATTTTTATTTTTAAAATCTTGAATAAGTATCCCTTTTATAGAAGGACTTTTTCGTCACAAATAAACATACTAATAAATCAAAGCATATCTATATATTTTTTATATCACGTACGTACGATCGTATCTACTTATAATTACATATTATCATGTACACGTAGCTCGTAGTTAATTAAATCTTAGATAATATAGATACATTAAATCAATATCTGTCAAAATTACGGAATTTATTTGTTTCATTTACGGACTTTGTGGCCATGTATCAAAGTCGAAAAAGAATACAATTTAACTCTATCGAAGTGAATGTCACCATTTTTATAAATAACATTTTACGAAATTGTATTTTAACATCAAATCTAAGCCATTATTAGTCCATGGCTATCTATCACTTTGTAAATCCTACGGTGGAGCAAGGGCTTTTTGTTTATACGGTACAGTGTTACAAAACGATAGTTATATAACAAATATAGATAGATAACAAAAACTTTGTACCGCTTTTTACGAAAATTGCGCGGACGGAAGAGTTTGAAATTTCGCACACTTTTAGTTTATATAGAGAAGGAGTACAGAATGTATTTTTTTTTTTAAATTATGCATAAAAAAAACATTAAATCAATAAAACAAACATTACACACACTACCATGTATTTGACACACACACTACCATGTATTTGACACACACGCATATATACTCTTTTCAAAATTTTTAAAAATGGAAGAGGAGCGGCCGAAATCTGTCAATGCCAATCCAAACTCACATTCTGTCTTTTTTAATTTTTCATTGCTTAGGATACAATCCGTGCAGCCTTAATAAAATTATGGTCGAATTTCGACCACTAGTTATAATAAAAACAATAAAAATATCGAACAGTTTCATCGCCGATACAAATGACAAACGAAATGCATAAATATTTTTTTCTATAAAAATGAAGTAGTGTGAAATCATTGCTGAAGCATCTTACTTTTGTGTTTTAGTACCTATATACGAGCAACTAATACTTTGATGTTAGTTATTTAGTTTCACCTAAAACTTACTATTTTAATTGTATTTATCATAATCATCAGCCTATAAACAACCCGCTGAGATCTTTCCACATGAACAATAGCAGTAGGTAATGGACGTAGGGAGATCGGGCCACAGTTCACCACGCTAGGCCAATCCCAATTTGTTGGTTTTAATGATTGCCATCTTACGAAAACCACTACACCAACTAAGGGCAATTGCTTTCCGTTTTTAATGACGATGGGACTGACATGGCGTGCTTGAAATCCCTAAAAAATAAAACAAATTTTCCGAAGCACAGAAAAACTCAAGGTATTTTAACTTAACTTGTAATCCAGTCATCCTTTGACCACGGTCGGTGCATCTCAGTCGAAACGTCGGATATGCTTATGATACCTATAAGATAAGATAAGATAAGAGCTCTATTCGAATTTAATTGATATGTAATTTCAAAAGGCAATTATTCTGTAAACCTGCTTTGTGTTTGGCTGTTTGCTAACCTTATTGAGTTAATTAATTATTGAATAGAGAAATAATGTTTTTTTTAGTCTTACTATAAAATATGTTTTAAAATACTCTAAGGTCTTTAATTTCTTAGATAAAAACAAAAACAAAAATGCCGAAAGCAACAAAGGTATACAATTACAAACTACAATGTTACAATTACAAACTTGCAGAATGAAATTTAAAATTCAATTCAATTCAATTCAATCATTTATTGCTCTCCATAAGTAGTATACATGAGTTGAAAATTTAATTTTTACATTGTTAAAGTCCACGTTCTTGCCCTTACCGGCAAGAATATTCAAGTTTATTGTGAAATGGAGTTGTTAGGGGCAATGCATCTGAGGCGCTATATCGATTTGCGAGACGTAGGCGGTAAATAGCGAACACTATGAAAGTGGACTCCGTTGGGATTGAGGGGCCTATTCTCAAAGCTTTGAGAGTCTAGAACAACATCGTGAATGTTGTTGGCGGTAAATAGCGATTGAAGACTCGCTCTTATGACTTTGTTTATTTGAGTGGCTGTGTATTTGTTTTGGAATTATATGTTGTAGGCACTGGTCCCACATACAGCAAGAGAGCGGTGGGCAATAGACAGGGATTTAGACACATATAAAAATTGTCGTCGCTGGCCGGCCGCTCCTGCTCACAGACTCTCGCCAAACTCTCTGATCCCATCTGAACCCCTCGAAGAATCTAATAGGGAACGGGGGACGTCTATCTCTCTACAAACCCTCAGATGGTTTTTCAATCACACGGCTTGAGGAACCCTATGAATTCCGGTTTGCCTATCCTCGTTCTCATTTTTATGTTCATAACTTGAACACAACATAACATTTCATAATAAGTCATGAAACATAAGATTTAGCGATAACCTACATTAACGATTCAACGCCAAAGCATTCCAGCGATGGTTGCCACCTCTGCCAACAAACGATTTTCGTATAAACTAAAACTAAGGTTGTATATATATAGAGAAATAATATAGCCGGGACAAACAGCTTTACGTGCCTTCCGAAGCACGGAGGAGCTCGAGATGATAAATTTTTGGGCGCCATCGAGCTCCTACTTTGGCCGAGTATTGCGTAAGATATATATTTTTTTGATATTTAAATACTTTTTGTGACAATAACTGGAAAAATACATACCTACTGTGACAAGGACTGGGCGAATAATACCACCTGTAACTTATTTAAAGGTACATTTATTGTGTTCAACAACCTTGCAGCCGTAAAAGAGAGCGAGTGGCGGGCGCGCAGGCCCTTATATATTAGTGGACTGGCACTATCTACGGTGAATACAGAAACTACAGTGCAATCAGCGAGTATAGCGCCATCTATGTATAAATCTATGAGACACGAATTAGTGAAACATTTGCGCAGATTGCATTCATAGTTAAGTCCCCTTGTCTGTGCCAGATGGTGCCAAATATACAGCACCTACATAGGTATGTAAATGTATGATTATTCATAGTTTAAGTCAACTTTTCTGAGTGGTAGAGCCACGCTGCGTTGCAGCACGAAATGGGCCGGCTCGCCCGGCGTAATATCACCCTCCCACAGTATATCAGCGTGAAACAATGAAACTCGTTGCTGTTGTGTTTCGTCCGGTAAGTGAAAGCACCGGAGACCCATATCTCACCCCTCCCCCCTCCCAATTCCTACTCCCTCTTCAAGATCCAACTCCTTGCTCAAGGCCGGCAACGCATCTGCGATTACTTTGGTTTTGCAGGTGTCCATGGGCGGCGGTGATTACTTTCCATCAGGTGACCCGCCTGCTCGTTTGCCTTCTTTTAATATAAAAAAACTATCACACTATATAGGAAGTCAACATGATTCAATATGCTAAACGTATTGTCACTCGTAATTGAAAGTTTTTTTATGTTTGAGTAAAAAATGCTAAAAAGGAACATTTTTAGAATAGCCCCCTTTTAAGCGGAACTTTCGACTAAGCTATCACATGCTACATTCGACTATTCGCCGACACTCCAGAGTACAAGGATTTGCAAGCTTTTTTACTGGCACTCTTGGAATAGAACGTATCTTTGACTATAGCTCCAAACTGTTTTAGCGATACTAAAAACAAGTTTGTTGTTAAAAGACACTCGATTCGGAAGTGCCTGAATAGAGATGGTGTCACGACTTTCATCACTTTAACATCAAAGACAAAATGGGTTTCTCATTCTATTGTCTGTTTTCATTTTGGTTTCTTATATATGACTAGAGGCGCGTCCCGGCTTCGCTTGGGTGGACATTTATTTTTTAATATAGCCTATGTTAAGTAAAGTAAACAGCCTATAACTGTCCCACTGCTGGGCAAAGGCCTCCATCATTGAAATCAAGTCATCGCTAAAATTGATGGGTAATGGCTTAATCACCACGCTTGCCAAATGCGGGTTGGTGATCACAAACCCAGGCTATGCATCGAAAAATCCGAAATACACTTTGCCCGACCTGGGAATTGAACCCGGGACCTTCGGGTATCGGACCGAGCACTCTGCCACTCGGCCACCGAGGCGTTAGCCGAGGAGTTATAGCCTATGTTACTCAGCGCTAATGTAGCATTCTAATGGTAAAAGATTTTTTTAAATCGGTCCAGTAGTTTTTGAGTTTATTCGTTGCAAACATACAAAAATATAAAGCTTTCTTCTTTATAATATTAGTATGATATATGCGAGCAATACAAGCAGCACAGAACCGGTCGCTATGGAGATCTTTTGATCAGCAGTAGACATATCGGCTGAGATGATAATGATAATTATAATATGTGATTTTTATAATTATCATCATTTAGTGCTATCGTCATGCTGAAGTTTGGATATCAGTACACACAACTTTTTACATGTGATATTTACTATTTATAAAATACAGTGAAAAAATTAAATGTCTACCCGACCCAGCCAGGAATCGAACCGGGGTCTTCCACAATCCGGGCGGCTAAACTGACCATTATGCTATCGGGAAGGCTGATGTAAGCACTGAATTTTACACTGCTTTTTAATTTTTAAGTGCTTTTAGCGGCACAGTGCCATCTATCCAACGGATTGCGGAAGACCCAGATTCGATTCCTAGCTGGGTCGAGTAGGCATTTAACATTTTCACTGTATTTTATAAATATGTAATTCAGCTTCAGTGCAGCAATTAGCACTTAAATATAAAAAAGTAAAATTTACATGTCATATAAATTTATAAATACTGTTGATCATCGTACCCTGTGTGGTGCCGGGGATAAAGAATTGCACCACCCCATCTCTTCCCGTGGGTGTCGTAAAAGCCGACTAAGGAACCATTCCAGAGGATGGGCAGCAGCATCTCTCTGAGGTTACCCTCAACCTACTGCGATCGCCAACCCGCCTGCCAAGCGTGGCGATTACGGCAAATACCCCCCATGATTATTTGGGGGAGGCCTTTGTCCAGCAGTAGACCTCTTTTGGCTGAGATGATGTTGATCATCGTAATTAGTCTACAAATGTGCCAATACTAGGCCTAGGTCTTATATACACATAGGGAGATCGGTTTTAAACACCCGCCATTCGAATGTCGTTTTAATAATTATCGAGACAAAATACACCAGCGGAAGTATTGGTAGCCTAACGGATAGAGGCTCGGCTCTAGTTGCGGTTGATAAATTGGTATTAGTAGTGCTGTTGATTCTATGTTCATAAATAAAAAAAAAAAAAAAAAAAAAAAAAAAAATTACGGACTTACGGAAGAGCAGTCGCGTCGCAATTGTACAATTGCAGGTTGCTTTTTTCGGTAATAAGCTTGCGAGTTAAATACGAGAAATCGTGCTTCAATAGCCATAGCTCTGTTAGATTACTGTCGCAAACCCGAAGACTGTTATTGATGTGTTAATAGCCCATACATTTTTTTAAAACTCTTAAATGTCCAGTGCACCTAGAACGTAGCCTTATTTAAATGCAGTTACCCATCCGACTATCCACCATTGCGAAAGCTGCTTAGCTTTGACGATCGTAACCTTAACCGCAGTAAAAAACAAATGAAGTCTGCAACTGAGTTACAGCATCGCGACAGCAGTCAGCCCGTGACCACGGCCGGTGTAACTCGGTCGAAACGTGTCGGGTCTAAAGAAGGTATGATACCTTTTACTAATAAGTTTGCGTTAATCCTATATATTAAAAAATCTTTATTAATACATTTTTAATATTTTTTTACTACACGGTCAAGCGCTACGCTCATGGGCACTTTACTGATAATTGTTACGGGCACCGTCACCGAATACCACGCTGAGCAACGACCCTTTTGGGATGCTGCGGCACACACACATTTTTGTATTTTCTAATAGTTGTATTATGAAATTATGTTTGTTTTTAGTGTAACTGTTGTTTTTTTACGATTGTATATTGTGTGTGTCTATAGTGTCCGAATACAGATGTTATCTGTCTATCCTCACTTAAGTTCTTTGTTAACAATGGAACGCAGAAGTGTATAATGAAGTCTGCATAACCACGTTCCACGTGCTTCACAAAGCTTTTCAAATAATTTGATACCACTATTTGAAAGTAGGGAAAGTCCACATAAATCACGTATTGTAACCGCCGCCACGCCCTGCCGTGAATATACTTTATGTTTAATGAAGTTTGCATGCACGAACGGCCTGTCAGTGTGACGAAGCCCTGACCTGGTAGTTGGGCTTTTTAATTTCCATTATTAGTGAGCATTTCATTACTTTGATTGCTGCGTACTTTTCGAAGTGACAGTGTACGAAATAATTAGATGGTGAGCGCCAGTATCATTAATGTAAAAGACAACTGTATACTTTACGTAAGTACGCAATGGTCTACTCAAACTTTTTATTAGTTTATAGTGATATTTGATTGACTATTTATTGTGATATTTGTTATTACCTTTATTCTAGGTCGGTTTCGTAACTGTAGTCTTTTTTACGTGGCCGGGGCGTTAACCCACCGCACAACCCCCAAAGTGCCGGAAGACCATACCCTACTTTGGTCAGCGAGCCCATCGGACTTGGCCGGTAGCTAGCTAGGCTGTGCTACCGACCGTTCCCCCATCCGCCACCCGGGGGCGCTCCACTACGCCGTGAGGGCCAGCGCGTGAGGTACTTGTGATACTTGTGATCCTGCTCCGCTATCCTCGCATTTAGACGCTTCTGCTTCTGCTTCTACATTAGAGCAGAGCCACTTGCAAACTCATCTATATAAAAACAATTGCAAAACAAAAGAACAATTTGATACACACAAAAACTCCATTCGCCGTCTCAATAAACCGTTCGCTACAGAATTCAAATCGTCATACTAAAAACAAATGACGGTATGCTCAAGCTTCCTACCCATGCTTTTTTAACGCAAAACAAACTATTCGGTAAACACGTCAAGGCGTGTGACGGCACACGCTCCCGTTCGGGTGTCGAGGCTCGCGCGGAATACAGATGACCCCCCGCGGAGCATGCATTATTTATCCACCTAAGCCGTCCGAATGGATGCACCGACCAAGAAAAACAACGTTTGACAAGACGCATGTGCGTAGGGGATCTGGAAGAGACAATGTTTTGAAGCAGCTTGTTGTTGCAGCTACCTTTTTTATATAAGCCTTCTTTTTCCATTACCATAGAACTTTAAAAGATTACACGATATTTTTACTAGTTTGTAAGCGGACAATTAGTGTCAGATCTTCTGTCTCTAAATCTGCGATGAACGCTCGCTCTCTTTTAAATTACTTAAAACGCTATTGTTATGTCTGCATTCCTAACAATAATGTTCGAATCATGTCGAACTTTATGAAACAGTTAGATTAGCCAGAGTGCTAGGTTTGCCATTCTATCAAGTTAACGAAACCGAAACTGTAATATTATGGAAAAATTGCAACTCACTTCGTATCTGACCAGAGTGCTCTACGGTAGTGTATATATTCATTGGCTATACCTTAGGTGCCATAATTGAATTAATAAAGACGTGTCGTTTGATCAACTTTTATGCGATTTGAAACTTTCGATAATGGACTTTAAATCGTGTTTTGTGCTTAGAATAATAACGCCTAGAACGATAGTGTCAAACAAAGTTCGTCAAAATATTGAGGCACAAAATACTCCGTCGTGTGCGTCAGCGGCTTGTCATTACACACACAACCGTACGAATAAATGTTGCAAGCGAAATGGTAATTTCCCCAAATTCGGGGTAAATGGGTTAGTTACTAAACTATTAGTTATCTTGTTTCATAGTTTAAAAATTGTATTGTTGTTACATTTGTTTTTTTTTATTACTTCAAATTTCTGATGTGAAAATAGCCACAAAGTCAATAGTCACAAAGAGAAAATTGTCTTCTATATTTAACGGCATACATTAATAATAATAACTGTTATACACATTAAGATGCTTTCATTTCAGTTTGTAATTACTTATTATTTAAAAAGTAAAAATTGAAAGGTATATACATATAGCTCACGCTTCAATCCCTCAGGAGGGGTAGGCAGAGACAACGGACCGCTACTATCATGCATTGAAGATTATTTCAAGCCTTTAGTTAGATGGCAGTGAAGCTACGACTACCACAATTTTCATATCATTAACTACTTCTTTAAAGATACTTACTTATTATAACTCTAAAACATTTACATGTAATGTAAGTAAATGTAACAATGTTTGGTGATAAATAAGAATGCCAATATTTATTCATTTACTTTTCATTGCACAAAAATCAGTCTTATTAGAAAAAATAACTGTTGTAACATTTTTTTAGCATTTCAGTTTAAAATCCTTGTAGCTGTTACTGTTTTCTAAATAACTGGCGCTTTGATAACAGCAATCGTGATAAATTGTCTTTCTTGGACTCATAATAAAGTCTTATTTTTAAATAACGCTCCACCATAAGTCGCGCTAGGTTCACTGGTAATTATTACACGTAAAAACAACTCTAAATAAAAATAACTCGGAACACAAAGTGGGGTAAAAGTTTTCATACATCTAGCAACACATACATGGAAGTACATATTACAAATTAATGAATAATAATATCGTGTTTTACGAAATAATAGACATTGATTAACGGTACTGACAGGTGAAATGTAATATTAGTATCCTTTTTGCTAGATTCTGACTTGTTAAAGCATCCTTTGATGGCACAAATCGTCATTATAAACAAAAATTGCGGAGCTGCTTACGACACGACGTGACCTTGAATACTAGCGAGCCGTTCGGCGAACCAAGCCACATATGGCTTGGTTAAACTTGCCTCAATCGCCGTGCGCGTACTCGGCTTCTAGGCGTTATTATTCTAAGGTTTTGTGCTAAACCGATATTGATCAAACCACCATTTACACTTATTGAGTAAGGAAAACACCATCGGAATGATTAGAAACCAATCATTACGCAATCTTCAACTTTGATCTAAAACAGTAGTTGGCGATTTTTTATAAATCTTGACTGATTGATCTCTTTTGTTAATTGTAGTTTTTAGATGTTAACAATATCGCACATCGTATTTGATAAGGTTTTGAAACGACAGAATAAAATTATATGTAAAAAGTCAGTCAAAATGAACGCGTGATTCGTATAAATCGTGTTTCATTTTAATCCACTTCAAAATAAGGAAGCTTTTTATTTATTTTCTATATATATTTATGTATGTTTGCACATATCGACACCTGCAAAAAAAAACATTGATACTCAAAATTAGGTGATTTTGAGTTACAGTCATATTCTTAGCAAGAATATATCCGCAAATTATACACCGATCTGGACGATTGTTTTTGTTCACAAGTGTAATCTTCGCGTTACAATAATTATTATGTATTACAATAAAAACATCCAAACGTCTGCCTTATCACACATTTATGGCGTATCTAGATGTGATTTTATATTTCGCGATGCAATCCCCATGCCATGCCTGCCGACTTGTATCCGAGACTAAACGACGGAAATAAAAATCCTATAAATATTGAACAACCATATTTTTCTCACTTTGTCGTCCTGAGGGCCGCCGCTCGCACCTTCTATGGCGCTTTTGAACACGTGTTAGAGGACATACACACTTGCAGATAGATTTTGTTGTAGTGAAAAACGGATCTAGTCGGAAAAAAAGCTTGGATTGTAGAGTAAGTTGTTGTTTTCTTACATAGGTGCATGGAGAATATGCGATGGAGTAGTTACTGTAAGGAGTTTATATGTAGCTCACAGCAAAAGTAGGTTTATTTATTTGTATGTAAACCTTTTTAGTCTAGATGGTTATTTGAATCATCGATAAGTAATTAAAAAGGTTTGCAACGGTTTGACACAGTCGCAGACAGGGAGAGTCAGAAGCTAGACAGCCCGGCTAAGAGCCGAGGTGCTCGGAGATCATTGTAAAATTATGTAATTTATCAGTTTGAAGAATACACGCAGTTAAAACGAAAAGTGGTGCCGGGATAAAGAATTGCACCACCCCCTCTCTTCCCGTGGGTGTCGTAAAAGCCGACTAAGGGACTATTCCAGAGGATGGGCAGCAGCATCTCTCTGAGGTTACCCTCAACCTACTGCGATCGCCAACCCGCCTGCCAAGCGTGGCGATTACGGCAAATACCCCTCATATCCTTGGGGGAGGCCTTTGTCCAGCAGTGGACGTCTTTTGGCTGAGATGAAAACGAAAAGCGTGTTATCATTAAATCCCCACTCCCCACATTACATTGTAAGATTTTGTCTTTTTATAGCGGATCTCATCCGGGACTTATTGAATGTTAGTATGCCTCGGTTTTTCTAGCTTTTCTTTATTTTTTAATTTTTGAGTATCTGATATTTTGGCAAAGTTGCATGCGACATGATCACGGATGAACTAAAGTTATTGCGGGTAGATATTTATGAGCAGACAAAACGATCTACCCTCTTCCTTAGTCGTTTTGTGCACTGGATGCAAGTGACCATGATAGTTTAAAAAATATAACACAATTCTTAGTACATTAATTCGAATTAACCACATTATAACATTAAAACCGTAGAGAATATGTTTTCTAATACATTTTTGATTTACTTTTATATTATTTTCCGTCTTTTTTTACTTTTAAATTCATTAATTTTGTTTTCATACTTATTATATTATTCATATTATAAATAATTACTCGATTCAAAATAAGAAAGGCCATAAAATACCTTTAAAAACTAACTCGCATTGGGTTAGGACTCTGCGGTCTGATATCCGCATGTTCATGTGATAAGCTCAGCATTGGGACTTTGTTACTTATTTGGAACAACAAACAATTAGAAAATGAGGCATAAACTGCAAAATATGATTATGATGATAAAATAGCTTTTGCCTAGGCTTAATAGCTTTTGTCAGGCTTTAGCCTGACAACAAACCAGACAGTAATTTTCATTACTTTTCAATATTGAAAGAAAAACTTTCAAATTGTCTAAAGTCTGTGTCGACCCTAAGGCGGCTTTATGCAAGACGCATACAGAACCACTATATCGGTTTTTTAGGGTATCGCAAGGGACTCAGTTTGGCTTTATGGGCGATAATTTTTGTCGGATCAAGGGGAAAATTGCCCGACTTAGCCGCTGCATCCGACGACGAATAAGGCCGTATGTTACAATATACTGGGATCGCGGACGAGGTGAGGGTATAATGGCACTAGCTTATTCCGCATTACACTGAAAGTATCAAGATTGTACCTACGTCGGTACACCTTTTTTATATTAAAACTTGGATTTTTTAATCGCCATGTTTGGTTTTAAAATAATAAACACTCATTTACTTATCTTAAAATAAAAAAAATATAGAAATTATAATAAGCTTTGTATAAAGCTTTTCTTTAACAGTGGTTTTAAATTTATTAATATCAAGTAATTGGTTAACTCAATTGCCCGTATTTTAGAAGAAAGATGAAGAATCATTCATATAACAAACATTGAAGAGCTCGATGGCACAGTGGTTAACGCGCCCGGTCTGCGAGTGCTGAGGTTAAGCAACTTTCGCAAAGGCCGGTCATCGGATGGATGACCAAAAATGTATCATCTCGGCTCCTCCGTGCTTCGGAAGTCACGTAAAGCCTAGTAAAATATTCAGTATTGTACAAAAATAGAATTTCTTAGTATCTGCGCATTCCTATGACATATTTGCATGCCGCCATCGCCATTTCAGTCTTGACGTATGCTCTGCTCATACAAGTATGTACCGGAAACGTTTACACACTCCCGCGAATAAAGAAGCGTAATCATGCAAGAACTGTTAGCCTAATGGATTTAATGGATCGAGATGAGCAGCACAAAATAAGAAGGACCAGACCAGACCAGAAGGTAAGCTCATTATAACATACCGCACTCTTACGTACTACGTACACATTTTAATCAGCTTTGTGGTCTAGTGGTTAAGACCACCTGTTTAGACCCACAGAACCCGGGTTCGATTTCCAGCATGTGGTACATGTTTGTGTACTCGGTTTGGTTGGTGGTAGAACTTGTTTGTCCGCCTGGCTAGCTACCACCACCTTATCTAAATATGTCGCGATAACATAAATGTTTGGAGCATTGTTGTGTTCCGGCAGCTAGAGATATAAAAAAAATTTCCCACACTCACACCAATTATCTAGCCCCAAGAAAAGCTTCCTTAAGAAACTGGATAAATGGTTAACTAAATAACGCATAAACATACTTAATATACTTAAATATATACTTATAATATAGAGAACACCCAGACCCGAAACAATTTAGAAAAACAGGTAAATTTTTACTTTTTATTTTCAAGTGCTAATTGCTGCACTAAAACAGGTATATCTCGGGATCTCAGAGATGGCGACACCATGAAAACCGACGTGCAAGCTACACGACCAAGGAGTTATATTATACTTATCATCATTTAACATCAGGTGAGATGAATGCCAAGACCTCTTAAAAAATAGACCTCTTTTTTTTTTTTTTTTTTTTTTTGGAGAGAGACTGCTGGTTGCCGAGGGGCATTTCCAGCTTCACCGGGCTTGTTTTAGGGGCGGCGAGGTACGTAAAGGGTACCTCAAGCCGTGTTGAAACGAAACACCTTCAGAGGATTTCTAGAGGGGTACGGCATCGCACACTTAAAAGTGCGCGTCCCCGTGCCCTTCCAGAGTCTCCGAAGGGTTCGGATCGGATCGGTATATAGACCTCTTGCACGGACACGGATTTTGGAACAGCTAAAGTTAATTGCGTCCGTAGGTTTACTCTTGAAACCCTACACGTGACCCCTGGGTGGTGCTAAATGAGTGACACTGTCTGAGTGGTAGAGCCACGCTGTGTTGCAGCACGAAATGGGCCGGCTCGCCCGGCGTAATACCACCCTCTCACAGAATAGCGGCGTGAAACAATGGCACTCGTTGCTGTTGTTTTTCGTCCGGTGAGTGAGAGTACCGGATGCCCATCTCTCACCCCTGCCCCCTCCCAATTCCTACTCCCTCCTTAAGATCTAACTCCTTCCTCAAGGTCGGCAACGCATCTGCAGTTACTTTCCATCAGGTGACCTACTACCTGCTCGTTTGCCTCCTTTTAACATAAAAAAAGACAATTTCAACCCATTTCATATCAATACAATGTTGTGTTACTTATTAGTTACTTAAGACTATGTTAGTTTTAAAATAAAATAAATAAGGTCCAGTCTTAATATAAAGATCTTATATACTAGGGTACTGGCCCGTGTTCTGCCAGTGCCCTAAGAAAGGGCTATCTGTGTGCTCTGCGACCACAGCCAAGAGGCTGTTTCGGCTGGCCCGGGTCCGTTGCACCATCGAGACCACTCTTTGGCGCATGTTGGCATGAAAGCCATCAAAACCGGCCTCTGCAAACATCCCGGAGGCACTGCAGAAGCGGGGCAGCCGCAACAGCATCCTGAACGCATCATTATATGCTTATTCTTTTGTTCCACAGTCTTTTACAAAAACTAGTGGACGCCTAGTGGTCGAAAAAAAACTTTTGAACGCCTGCTCGTTTGCCTCCTTTTAACATAAAAAAGCTCGGAACAGTCCGTGCGCAGCTGTAGCGATATTCCGTGTCCGTGAGAGGTTGTCTGTGTGGACGTTGCTCAAGCACGCTTTTAGTGTCCGTGAGAGGTTGTTTATGTGGACGTTGCTCAAGCACGTTTTTAGTGCCCGTGAGAGGTTGTCTATGTGGACATTGCTCAAGCACGTTTTTAGTGTCCGTGAGAGGTTGTCTGTGTGGACGTTGCTCAAGCACGCTTTTAGTGTCCGTGAGAGGTTGTCTATGTGGACGTTGCTCAAGCACGTTTTTAGTGCCCGTGAGAGGTTGTCTATGTGGACATTGCTCAAGCACGTTTTTAGTGTCCGTGAGAGGTTGTCTATGTGGACTTTGCTCATGCACGTGTTTAGTGTCCGTGAGCGGTTGTTTAAGTGGACGTTGCTCAAGCACGTTTTTAGTGTCCGTGAGAGGTTGTCTATGTGGACGTTGCTCAAGCACGTTTTTAGTGCCCGTGAGAGGTTGTCTATGTGGACGTTCAAGCACGTTTTTAGTGTCCGTCAGAGGTTGTCTATGTGGACGTTGCTCAAGCACGTATTTAGTGTCCGTGAGCGGTTGTATATGTGGACGTTGCTCAGGCACGTTTTTAGTGCCCGTGAGCGGTTGTTTATGTGGACGTTGCTCAAGCACGTTTTTAGTGTCCGTAAGAGGTTGTCTATGTGGACGTTGCTCAAGCACGTTTTTAGTGTCCGTGAGAGGTTGTCTATGTGGACGTTGCTCAAGCACGTTTTTAGTGTCCGTGCGAAGTTGTCTATGTGGACGTTGCTCAAGCACGTTTTTAGTGTCCGTGCGAGGTTGTCTGTGTGGACGTTGCTCAAGCACGTTTTTAGTGTCCGTGCGAGGTTGTCTGTGTGGACGTTGCTTAAGCACGTTTTTAGTGTTCGTGCGAGGTTGTCTGTGTGGACGTTGCTCAAGCACGTTTGTGAACCTTACCTTCTGCAGTCTCCTTATTATGTGTGAGCGGTGTGATAGCACTTGACAATTTCACGCCAATTTGGGTGAGGAGGTATGGTGAGGAAAAAAGACGGGGTAACCTACTCTGGAGGAGTTCTTTAGAAGATGTTGCAGCGGTATACGATCGTGAAAGCTAAGCTACTTTTGCTGTGGTGGTTTGTATGGGTGAGCAAAATGTGAAGAAAATATAAGAGCGTTTTAAAATTAGTGACTAAATCAAACATTTAAGTTTGTTTATACTCGTAGTTAGCGCGGCAAATGACACCGCTCCACCTTATGTTAAGTGGAAATGGTGTCCAGACGCGAAGACAACTATTGCAACTAGAAAACAACGCAACACAAAAATATAATAAGACTAGTCTGCCGTACTGTCATATTATTATAAGTCCCGCCGAACTTACGTTTGCCGCTTTTTTTGTACCAAAATAACATTTATCTTTCACCGCATGCCGAGAACGAATTATTATCGGAATTATAAACTTTTTAATCATTTACCGACTAAAAAGTTTTTTTAAATATTAGTTTCAAAGATCTTTGGTGTTAGACCTGGTTAAAGACAAGTTAATTTCTTTATTTAAATAAAAAGTTTAAACAAAAATGTAGTTTAATCGTCCGAACTTTTGAATTTAGAAACTAAATAAACGTCAAATATAATAATAGTTTAAGGTTCTCGGTCTGAACATTAAAAGCACTAGATACCTACGTAGGTACTCTTTTTGCGTAAAAGGATACTTCTTGCATATCACAATAATGTTAATAAAATATAGGAAACAAAAACGAAACGTCTACTGAAATCGAACGTCAGCTCCACCCTTCCATCCTTTACCTAAATAATAAATCGAATTCCAACAATCCTTCACGTAAGAGTTGTCATTAGTAATATAGCATTATTTTCATCAAGTGCATAGTTGGACGCAGTCGCGCTCTGCTACGTGGGCGGCGTACTCAATTCACTAATAACAATGTGGAGACGTCGACTGTCTGTGCATGAACCATGGAAATAGCTCAGTGCAATATCTTAGTGGAGGAGCTCGATCTAGGTCTGCGATTAATAAAGTTAAGCAAATTTCGCAAAGGCCGGTCATCGGATGGGTGACCAAAAGTTTATCATCTCGAGCTCCTCCGTGCTTCGGAAGGCACGTAAAGCCGTTGGTCCTGACTGCATTAGCAGTCGGTAACAACTACCAACGCGCTGGTACCGCGTGATGGTTTAGGCCCTTTCTCCCTATCCATCCATAGACTCGTGCTCCAGCAGTAGGGACATAAAAATGAGCTAATGATGATGAATATTTTGGCCAAGTTCTTTTAAATAGCATTAGACTTTCGATTCAGTTCTTTATATCGTCAGTAGCCTATATTAAAAGCATTGTTTTCAGTAGCTGTCCCGGTATCGAGAGAATCTGTCACCAAAGTATTCTTACATGAAAGTCGATACTTATATCTGTTAGTGATACTAACAACAAACTTATTCTCGTTTTCGCCAACATTAAAATATCCCTAAGCAATTTAAGTTCAGAAACCGTTAACTAAAATTATTCGATCAAACGAGCCCGCCGAAGGCGGGCGAAGTTCGATCAAAATTATACGAAGCGTCTCGTTCGAAGATGATAGATAACCTGTAGTACTGTTAAGTATGTATTAACTCCACAACGTTTAGAGATTTAAATTTGAAAAAGTTCCCGCGCGCGCGCGCCGCTCCAAGGCCTGCACTTCCCGCGCGCCTCTATCGGCCGTCATATATTTCAGAGTAGTTAGGATAAACTAAGCGATATCATAGTTTTGCGTAAGATGATTACAGGGATGGGATTCACTTGTTACGATATTAAATTGAGATGTAACTTCCCTTTTTATGGGTGGGAAGTGATCATCTTCGAACGAGACGCTTCGTATAATTTTGATCGAACTTCGCCCGCCTTCGGCGGGCTCGTTTGATCGAATAATTATACTACGCGTCTCGTTCTCGATGATAGATAACCTGTAGATTTTTAGAGTCTGTGATAGAGCTTTGTTTAAACAGTATAATTTGTATTTATTTAATCTGAATGATAAATAATACATTTTTTTTTTTTTTTTTTAACACAGTATATTGATTATTCATAATCATCATAACACTCAAATTTTCTAACAATTACAAAGATATGTGCTTATAATTAAATAATCCTTAAATATCTTTAGTCAAAATACTAATAGCGTACCTATCATTTGGTTCTGTAAGAGGTCTGTTATAGAAACGAGCAAATGTTTCTGACCCTTCTGTCCAGCCTGCTGTTCTCCTAATTGTGTCAATATCTAACCCTTTTCTATATGCTGTGGACACAGAGGCGTGTTTTGTGCTGTATGCACTAAACTTGTTGGTATCAATACCTGCTTTACTAAGTAAAGACTTGATCCAATGACCAATTGTCTGAGGACTAACTGGTTTGTGAGGTTTTACTGAGGATAGGAATAGTTTCTTGTTATCTGATCTAAATGGTTCTGTTATCTTTAAATAGTGAAGAATTATGGTTGCTACACAAACTTTTGGGCGTTCTCTGAAGAAAGGAATTATAAGTAGAGGTTGATTCTTTCCCAGTTTTGATGTCTTTATCCTATCGGAAATTTTAATTTGGAGCCCCGATGAACTCCTAATTATGTCGTCTATATTAATTAAGGCTATTGTTTGCAATCTATGGGCTGTAACCAGAACTAATAGTGTTGTAGCAATCTCTGATATAATTTTTAAGTTTTGGTTTTCTATGTTATCTTGATTCTCAATATATTCTAAAACCTGCTCTATATTCCAGGTATCCGAGTATTTAGGTGCAGAAGGACGTCTTCTGAAAATACCTTTGAAGAATCTAGATATAATGACATCGTTAGATATATCGCCCTTTGCTATGAGTGAGATTGCTGATCTTGAAGAGTTTAAAGTACCATAACTTACATTCTCATTAAATCTCATTGTCAAAAACTCTATTACATTAGCACTGGTAGGATCAAATATGTCATATTTATTTCTTGTGGCAAAATGTACCCATTTCTTGAGACATCCCTCATATTGCTTAAGGGTGGATTGTGATATGGAGTCAATAATAAAATCAACAGACATCTCCGGAACTCCTCTTTTTAGGTATGCTTCCCTGATAATTTCCCTACCACAAGAGAAAGTTTGTGGGACAGGGGGTGCATTCTTCTCCTGCAAGGAGAAAGTAGTAAGTTATTTGAAGGCTTTAGTATTAAGGGAGCTTCACATAAAAGTGATGTAAACATCGGATACCATGCTTGCGTGGGCCAATTTGGTACAACTACTATCCCTGTTGCTTTATCGTTAACTATTTTTCTTAGTACTGGCAATATTATTGCAAAAGGTGGAAAAGCGTAAAAATGCTCTTTTTCCCATGAAATTGTAAAAGCATCTACTACTGACGCTTCTGGATCAGGGTAACGTGAGCAAAAAGTTTGGTGCTTGGTGTTAATTCTAGATGCAAACAAATCAATACTACAAGGACCAAATTTATTCACAATTTGCTTAAAATATTTGTCCGCCAGCTCCCATTCGGTGTCTAAATTGGTATCGCGAGAAGCAGTGTCTGCGTTAATATTTTCTTTAGACGCGATGTATGAAGCTACTATCCATATCTTTCTAGTCTCACACCACTGCCATATTTCACGGGCTAGTTCACTTAAGTGGGGATATTTGACACCTCCGGCCTTATTAATGTAAGCAATAGCGGTAGTATTGTCTATGCGCATCAGAATTTCGCAGTTGCAGAGATTAGACGCAAAGCATTTTAATCCGAAAAAAGCAGCTAAGAGTTCAAGGTAATTAATGTGAAATTTTTTATCACCTTGGTTCCAGAATCCACGGGTGGTTATTGAATTGCATTCCGCACCCCAACCAGATCTAGATGCATCTGAAGATATTATTATTTTGTATTTCTTAGTCCGTATGGGGTTAGAACCAGTCAATACGTTAATATTCCACCAAGCAAGATCTTCTGATACATAATTTGTAATCTTCATGTAACCTTCAAAATTATCATTATTCACAGTTAACGCTAACCATTTAGCTCTCTCTAGTCTTTTACAATATACTTTACTATATTCAACTGCATGTGATGCTGCAACTAAAACACCTAGTAGTTGCGCGATAAGGCGGATTTTGTACTTTTTACCTACCTCAAAATGTTTTATTAAATTTATAATTTGGTTTTTCTTATTATCTGGTAAATCTATTGAATATTTTTCTGAGTCCAAAAAGAAACCAAGGTATTTGCATCTTTTACTTGGATTTGTTTGGCTTTTCTTATAATTTATAATAAATCCTAACTTTTCTAATAATACAATAATATCCTTTACATTATTATTACAGGACTCATATGTATTATTTATGCATAATAAATCGTCTAAATATATCATGGATAACCAGCCATTTAAGCGTATATTATTCATTACAGGTTTCATGATCTTAGTAAAAATATAAGGACTGGTGGATAACCCAAATGGAAGACATGTAAATTGATATAAAATATTGTTAAATCTAAACCTTAAATATTTCCTACTATTTTGACCCATTGGAATTAAAAAATAAGCATCTTTTAAGTCCAATGTTGCCATATATGCATTGAAAGAAATTAGATCCCTAGCTGCTCTAAGGTCTTCCATCTTGAAATGAGATGTTTGTATGAACTCATTTAATTTTTGTAAATTAATAATAAACCTATAAGACATATCTGATTTTGCAACAAGGAAGTAGGATGACACAAATTGCCCCTCGCATTCTGTACATCTTTCAATAGCTCCCTTGGATAGGAGTGTAGAAATTTCTTTTTCAATTTTCTTAAATTCATCCGGGGGACAGTTTGGAGGACTTGGCTCGTGAATTTGAAATGGTTTGCTTTGGAAAGTTATATCATACCCTTTTATGTAACTTATAATGTGGTCATCATTTGTTATATTTTTCCACATTTCTACAAAATGTTTTAATCTACCTGCAGTATAATAGTAATTTACCTTACTTATTTCCTTGGTGCAGGACGGTATTGTTTTTGAGTTGCTGGGCGTCCTGGATTCTGTGAATATCTCGTTTGGAATGGCTTTGGTTTGAACTTCACATTGGTGAATTGTCTCCGAGGAAAATAGCCCGTCTGTCTGGTTTTCGCAGACGGGCCTCTCCAGTTTACCTGGTTGGTGGTTTTCTTAGCTGGTGGCTTTTCTGGTGCCTTTAGTGAAGCAGAAGCCTTCTTAATATTCTTAGCATCCTTTACTTGGTCATTTAGTTTTTCGCCATAAAGCCATTCATCCGAATCAGTCGCTTCAAGGGTAGATTTAATGTCTTTGTCAAGATTTGGAGTGATAAAAGACTTTCTGGCAACAGAGTGTTGATGAAATATGTCTGTTAACATTTTTCCGGAGTCCCATAGATATTTCATGAGCTGCATATGGTCTACTCCATCCTCAGGATTTTCGATCAACAATGAAATTGCTGCCCCTAGTGATATCAGACTTGTACCCACGCAGTTCTGTGTATCGATGAAGTGTTGATCCCTTTTTTTTGTTATTTCTGTCAAATGACTCACTACTTCCAAGTTGACCTTAGGTGCTTCAGCGCGAAAAGATCCTTCTCTAGAGTATTTTTTGAGTAGATCCCTTCGAGTCTCTTCTGTCAAGCCCTTAGTCATCCAGTGAGTCCACTGTTTTTGGATTGTATCATCAATGTTAGTTGTTGAGGAAGTAGAAGGTAATTCTTCTCCCATCATTTCAAGGAATTCCTGATTCCAGTCTTGTTGAGCTTGAATTGAATCTTGACCATATACTTCGGTAGTATCCATATCGTATGTTTGAAAATTACAATTATTAGGAGATTTGTCAGAGTCTTTATTAGATATCTCTGATATATTTTCTGTATTAGCCTCCACATTCTCTGTAAGTAAGTGAAGAGTAAAAGGTATAAGTATATATAGAAACATGTAGTAATTGTACTCTTTGTACATGGAAAAGCTGGTTCTTGTTGAACTTCGCTCAATTGTGGCAACAACTATCATTTAATGAAACTACGCTTGTATTTCGAATGGAAAGAGAAAACATTACAAGCTCGTGTTCGTATAGAACTGAGCGCGCTCGTGTGGAGCTGCCCAACATAATATGATGTTCATATAGAACGTTCATATTAGTAAATTTCAATAAAAGGAAGAAATTCACATATATTTCGTTTACCTGTAGTAATCATATCCTTTTTTTGGCTTTGTATGAATTCCGTCATACATTTTGTTAGGTTATCAATTTGTTCCTGCATTGACTTCAATTTTTTATTGGTTTTTCGATCCTCCCGATCTCTTTCTCTAGATCGCGAACGTGATCTCTTTTTTGGCATGGTTGAAAATACAATTACAACACGATTATAACAATTTTAAAACAATATTATTTGTTTAGAAAAATCTCTAACGTCAGAAGTTTTTGCACAACAAAACAATATGACGGCCGATAGAGGCGCGCGGGAAGTGCAGGCCTTGGAGCGGCGCGCGCGCGCGGGAACTTTTTCAAATTTAAATCTCTAAACGTTGTGGAGTTAATACATACTTAACAGTACTACAGGTTATCTATCATCGAGAACGAGACGCGTAGTATAATTGCATTAAAGGTCACCCAGTACTTAAGGTTGTGATTGCAAAAAAGGCTAAAGACGTATTGAGACGGATTAAGAGTGAACTTTAATGCAATAAGTTTGCATCTTCATTACATTTAGATCAGTTCATACCTTAGAGAACATAATCGATATCAAAGGCAAAACCTAATTAAGATTTGACTGATTTGACTGAATGGGCACAACTCCTCTTTCTGCATTGTAATAAAAGAAACGGACATACAACTGTATACTTCGGACTAAACAACAACACACATTCGTCGAGCGACCTCTGCACGTCTCATGTTTTCTTGCAACATATTTCCCAAAAAATTAGGCGTCTCCAGATACGCATTTAAGAATAAGGGCACGTGCTTCTTAAAACGGCCGGCGGGACCCTACTATTATTGACCCTAAATTTACTTATGGATCGAAAACAAAACTATACATTCTACTAAGCGATCTAATGATTTCAATGGTGGAAGCTTTTGCCCAGCAGTTGGCAGTATAGGCTATTTACTACTTTATTTACCAAGCGATTCATATAGATCTAGTACGCAAACAATTAGTATAGTTACACAAGCAATCAGAACGAAATCTTGTATATTTTTTTCATTCTCTCTTTTTCTCTTTTATATTATTTTTTGTGGCAAAAGACGTAGTAAAAAGTACTATAGGGTTATGTCACTTGTGGCTACCTATTTCTGCCACCAAGTAGCAGTACTCTCTTTGCGGTATGAACTAAAAGCTCTATTAAAAACTGCAAAAACCTTTTGCACATAAGGCAAAAAGGAAGATGGCGTCACGAGCTGGACGCATACTAACCAAATTGATTTGCAGCGACGGACTTGTGTACGAAGAAAGAAGAAGGAAGCAGCAGAAAGGAGGAAAGAAAGCCGTTGCCCTGCAGTGAAATTAAATGGTCTAATCTAATGTATACAGTATAATATATTTATAAAAGCATAACTAACCGGCTAACTAACTTTTCCGGCAACGCGTCTGCGATTCCACTGGTTTTGCGGGTGTCCATGGACGGCGGTGATTAATACTCTCCATCAGGTGACCCGCCTGCTCGTGAAACATGGGAACCAAAACTGTAATATTTGCAACATTACAGTTTCAGTTCCCATGTTAGTTTTTTTATCATGAAACTTCTTCGTTGACTATTTACCATCAGGATCGTATGCTTGTTTGCCAACTCAGTCGAAACATATTGTCAGTAGTAATCTGTGCCACCTTAATACGGCTCTGTGTGTCTCTGGTTCAGTCAGCGCGACAGAGTGACAAGGGTCGCCCTCGTTAAAGTTATCCAGTAACGACACAGGTGAGCAGGCATGTGTCCGGATTTGGCTGTCCTATGAAAAGAGAGCCCACTCGACAAGTATATTTGTATGCTTAGATTTCCGTATCGCATTTTCAATCTTTTTATTGTCGCCAGGAGCTCATTGTAGGCGTTGTGAGTGTTAACAATGTCTTCGTTTCGTATGAACGTTATAAAGGTTTAATCATTTGTGTCATCCATTTTTGTGATATGCCTTATTTTTTAAAGGAAATTCGTCATCCCTGCAGAGAGGTAAAGCGTTTGGAAGCATAATGAAGACCTATTTTAGCGTAGGTTTTTTTTATAAAATTCATTGACCCTACAAAGTCAATGACCGACTATATGTTCTTACATATAGACGGTCATTGACTTTGTTATAAAAGGTATTATCTATAATTATGCATCATAGCAGAACCTAGAATCACCTAAATAAACATGAAGCCGGTCATCGGATGGGTGACCAAACCATCTAACCGACTGCTAACCAGCTTTTGGTCTCGGCTGCATAAGCAGTGGTTAATATCCACCAATCCGCACTAGGCCCGTGTGTTTGTTTATATCCCGTTTTCCCTGTAATATTTCCATTCTTAAATTTCGTGCCCAGCGATAGGCACATAAAATGAGCTCATGGTGCAAATAAATAAATAAATAAAAAAATAAATAAATCGATTGTATTGGTTAATCGAGCCTAATTATTTACTCAAGCTCGAACGTTACTTTGCAAACTCAACTTCACAAGGACAATCATCGCTGTACCTATTTATAACAATTTTATGTTTTAACTAATACAAAGGTGCAGCCAACGTGTTAAGATACTCAAAATTGTGGCAGCACTTTTTTGTTGAATAGTGATGGTTTTTCTGCGTACAAAATACATTTCAGTCAATGAAGACGAAGAATCTATCCGTCATTTTGCTGTAGAGAAATCAAAAGAGTCTTTGTATAGAAAAAAGCTTTAGGATTGCTTTGAACAGGGTTCTTAAACCGAAAAGGAAAGAGAGACATAATTTCAGCTGTAGAACCTAAATTTTGAGGCCACTTCATTTTCAGCTGATTTATTTAGTTCCAAAACGAATTCAAATCACATTTATTACACAAAAATACTTAATTCGAAAGCTTTTGCGACGTTTCAACGGAGTGTCCAATGTTCTTATTTTGTTTTATTCCTTTGTCCCCGGAGACACATCTCTTTGTGGCTGACGAAATCTTATATAAATCTGTTTATAGAAAATAAAAAAGTTTCATTTTGATTTCTTTGTGCCGTTCGCGGGAGACGGCGGGTTCCCTTTCCCTTTGTGTTAATTCAAAATGTACGACTACATTGTATTCTAATACTAAACGGTGTTGTTTCGACCTAGTTACGATACTCATATTTCAGTCATCGATGGTAGCTGATAAAAGTTCTGCTGCTGATCTTAGGTCCACATGGTTCATCAAATGGTTCATCATCATCATCACCAGCTAATTTTTTTTATGGCTTTGTAAAAGCATTTAGCCAATGAAATAATTTTTCTTAAATACATAAATAAACAATATTTCCTTCCTGTATGATGACGATGAATGATAAAAGAAATGGGAGTGAGAAATGATAAAGCCCCAAGCCCTCGAGTATCTCAGTAAAGATTGAGGGGCTTTACTAAGTCATCACGCGGACTTCTTGAGAGAATTTTAAAAGTGACGTTGCACTGTTTAGTTTCATTTGCCAACACTCATGCACACTCACGAACACTTAACGGTTGATAATCCACCATTATTTTACATTAATATTTGACATAACACAAATTTTAGAAAATAAAATAAAACCGCAGACATGCCTGACTCTTCACTTTCCCGCCAAGAAGTCCTCAGCTCATTTTTTTGTGCCCACTGCTGGCTAGGGATGGATACGGAGAACGGGCCACAATCCACTACGCGGGCCCAGTGCTGATTTAGGCTAAGCGTATGCTGAGACGGAGGCGACGCAGCTCCGCGCAGCGCAGAGCAGTGCAGATTTTGTAATGCATTTATTTTTTATTTTTTTTTTTTTTTTTTTTATACTTAGCACGGCAAATGACTCCATACCACCTGATGTTAAGTGGAAATGGAGTCCAGACGCGAAGACAACTGGTGCAGCGTGAAAACAACGCAGCATCAGTCAACCTCACTCTGCCGGCCTACAAGGTGCTTCTTCACGCCTCGTTTGAAGGACCCAATATCATAGGAAGGAGGAAAAACGTGTGCTGGTAGACTATTCCATCTTTTGGAGGTGCGACAAAGAAACGAGTCACCAAATTTCTTTGTACGCGATGGGATATGTGTGACAGTAAAGCGATGACTCCGGAGAGCAGCACGTGTACTTCTATGCATGGTCGTGCCGAGAGCTGCGTACGCCGCGGCGCATCAGGCACGTTTGACGCAGACATGTGTCTGCCCTGCCCTGCCCTGCGCCTCGTTGTAGTGCCGGCACAGATTTCTGCGCGACGCGTGCGTGTCGACACATGTTTTTTTTTTACTATTTTATTATAATTTTGTAATAATGACAGAACAATTAACAGAACTTTTTTTTCAGATAACTTTAGTAATTTTAAGCTTGGAAAACTGTAAAGTAGCAACAACTCACATTATCAGACTCTGACATTAACATTGACAACTCATGTGTCCGTGCTGTGTCACTTACCTGAGTCGCAGCATGCGTTCGCGGCCTATGTCTGCCCCAACTGCCCTGCGGTGTAATCTGGACCTAACCTGGCCTAGCTTAGGACAAATTCTGGCCTTATGTCATTGTGTTAGTGGATTTTAACGACTGCCAATTTACTACCAACAGCTGAAACCAATTCCTTAACTTGCAGTAATATGTAGACAGTCAAAATAACTCAGACTGATGGACATTTACTTTCTGTTATTCGCGTAACATTAAATAAGTCAATCAAAAGTTAAATCGAATTAAATGTTGTATAGACCTCTAATAGTTAATTTACACGAAAGAAGTAATATGAAACATGAATTTTTTTAAGTTTATGTATGTAAGTAAACAAATTTTTTAAAGGCCGGCAACGCATCTGCGATTCCTTTGGTTTTGCGTGTCCATGGGCGGCGCTGATTGCTTCCCATCAGGTGATCCGCCTGCTCGTTTTCTTCCTTCTAATAATAAAAAATAATTATGTTTTTGCGATTGCTTTTCGAGCTTAACGTAACTTAAGTTAAAATGCAACGATGAAGTAAGGATGCTCCAAATGCATTTTTACTTCCAAACCAACTAGATTAAGTCTCTAGACTGGAAATTTGACACTTTACCGGGTCTCATCTTGTCACAAGTGTCATAAAGGCCGAAGATAGAAGCGCACTTCACCCGGAATCCTGACTACTACACAGTCGGTTATTGGTATTTTCAGTTCCATTGCATGGATTAGTTCTTACTAAAGATTTACAATTGTGATCTTAATAAATAACAAAACAGTATTCCAATCAATGTTTTAAACGCGACAAGCGCCAATTTCCATCCTGTCACTACTATCTGTACTGTATCGGTACTGTATGACATTGTGGAAATTGAAACTTTTACCTAATGTAAATTTGTTAAAATGTTTTTGTTTTGTTTATATAATTTTTAACGCAAATTTTGTTGCGAACAAATTACAAAAACAAAAATGTTGAAAAATTTCCACAAGCAGGATTTGAACCTGCACCCTTCTGACATACTGGGTCAGGTGCTCTCCCAATTGAGCTATCGTAGTTCTAACCAGCCCGCCGAAATTATTCAACACTATTTACTTTTTTACTTTGAAAGCCAAAGGCGCCCATTCAATGTCAACAACTACCGTCATTAAACATAAACGTAAATGTAAATTTGTTAACTTAGATTTTTTATTTTGTTTTTTTACATGTTGTGGTTGTGTTTTGTATTTTGTGTGTTTATTTGTAATGGAAAGTGTCCTGCTATGATAGGGAATTTTCCAAATATTTTTAACGCTGTAAGGGAGAAAAGAGCTTGACACGTGCTGAGTTTCTTGCCGGTTCTTCTCAGTACAAGAACTCCCACCCTGTGTAGACTTACGAACCGATGGCATAGTGACATTCACAAGAGCTACTTGTAGCCTAAACTGAATAAATGATTTTGAATTTTGAATCAATCTGCTAGCTTCAAAGCTTTTTCGAACCCATTTTTTCATGTTACAATTTAAACTGACTTACAGCTAACAATTGACGTTGTTGCTAACGAAGCATTAAAAAAACGTTGAATCCAAAAACATATCACGCCAACTCGGTGTCACTTCGTTAATAATAACGCGACACGGTCTGGCACCAGCCGTTAATTGCGCCAACTGGCTGACTGGCAGGCTAGCACGCCATTTGTGAGGCTAACATAATAAAAAGTAATGAGCTCCTCTATGTTCTGACTTGTGGTTTTAAGGTTCATTAAGCTGCCTTTGAGGTTTTCGCTTTAAGTCGTATAATCACTTACATTTAAGCGGTATAATACCTACTTACACGCGTTACACATTTTCTTGATAGGGCTTGAGATTATCCTGCAAAGAAATATCTTGAGACCTCTCCTGGTACAGATTTGTAGAAACGGGTCGTTCTCAGACTTATTATGAATTTATTCTCACCACCGACAAGGCTACCCTGTTTTCAAAAAGAAAATATTTTAAACTAGCTGATCTGGCGGATCTACCGTTTCGACAGTTTCTATGACAACAAAACAAACAAATCGTTAAATAGCTAAATTAAATTGTCGTTCTTAGCATTTTTCGTTACTTATTATTTATTATTTTTACCATTTAAACCTTCCCTGACCTTCCACAAATATTTCAAAATCAAAATTAGCCAAATCGGTCCAGCCATTCTCGAGTTTTAGCGAGACAAACGAACAGCAATTGATTTTTATATATAACTAGCGGCCGCTCGCGGTTTCACCCGCGTGGTTCCCGTTCCCGTTGAAATATCGGAATAAAAAGTATCCTATGTTTTAATCCAGGTTATAAACTATATGTATGCCGAAATTCATCCAAATCCATCTATCCGTTGCAGCGTGAAGAAGCAACAAATATACACATATACACACAAACTTTCGCATTTATATTAGTGTGATATAGAGATGGTCGTGAAGGTCGGGAAACTTATGGATGAAATTCTATTTTTCGAGAACAATGAGCTTTGAAAGTTTTGGAATTACCCGTGGAAACCATGCTGGACAATTCTTTATTGAACCGTGGTTTCACTCCATGAGGCCGCGAAGATGATCCTCAGGGAAAATTACCACCTAGACAAGTCCAGAGAATAAAGTAGCAGTTTTCCCCAGTTTTTTGAGCCAGCGAGCGGCTTTAGTTAACTCTTAGCCGCATACAAAGCAGCAGGTAGTTCATACAGTAGTTATACACGGTAGTCATAGTCAACGGTGATAGAAAGAAGACTATGAACTAGTAATCTGCTTGCCGCGTCGAAAACGCCAATGGTCGATGCAGAGCGGTAAGAGAGTCTACGGGTTTCTCCAACTAACTCGGGCATCCCCTCCGGCGAACCGCGTTGTGAGGTGTTACTCGGTGCACATAAAAGATCACATAAAAAGTCCCCCCCCCCCCCCCACCTTTACATACAAAAATTTACCCTAAAACATATGTATAAAAATAAGTTTAACCATACCGAATCTCATCTACTTAGCTATGGTAATCTGCGAGTGAGAGGGCTGTGACATACAGACGGACGGAAAGACAGCTGTCTGTCAGATAAGCGGACACGGCGCAATTATAAGGGTTATCAGGGGTCCTAAAAGGGGTTTCCCGTTTTCAGTTCGGCACAGACACTATTTTTAGGGTAGTTTGCACTCCTTAACTATTAAGAAGTCAATGTTCTCATTTTAAATGGAACGCTATTCCCCTTGGAATAAGATTCAAAAGCAAAAAGTAATAACATGCAGTATTGTTTTCTGTCAGTTGTTAGAAGTTGATAGAAACCGAATGACGCGCGCACGCGATTTCGTCCGTTGTTTACTGCGTGATCACGAGGTAATTTTTAAAAACTTTTGTTAATTGATGTCTACATACAATAATATAAAAAGAGCCTAACTGCCAAAAATTTGCGTGAAGCGGAACGCACCCGCTTAAAAATAGTTGAAAGTCGCAAGAACAAATTAAATCAAACAGAGAATCTATAATAGGTTCGAAACGTCAGAAAAGTATTAGGAGAGGCATAAATTGTTATGTACGGGCTGATTATGATGATGATGATGATGACGACGAACATAACGTGGAACTTAGCATTCCGAATGAACTTCTTACTACTTCTACTAAACTAGCAGCTTAACAGCGCAGTTCATTCGAAAGCAATTAATTTTTTGTGGTAACCACATTGCCAAACAGCGTTAAATATTCGGATGGCTAAGACTGTGAGATAATCGGGCAGCCCCGGCAGACGGTAAGCAATTTACCAAGGATTAAAGCCCGATTTCTGAACGCAGGGACGGGTTAAGGGCCATAGACAATATTTACTATATTGGAAACTCTTTACAAGAGCTTGGATAAAAACCAAACTAATTAAATAGGTTGTACACATAATTACACGTTAAAGAAGAAAGTACACACTTGAATTAGTTTGTGTAACATTTTGGGGTTTCTTGTTTCGAGTAGCTTTATTATCTTGATAAGATAAGATCGATATAGAAATCACATTTCAAGCAGAATCGTCAACTAAACACTCTCTTTTAAATAGTAACGGTATGTAAATAAATCATTGTCAAAACTGTTAAATACATTTTTACACATTTCGTGAGTTGTGGTGAAACTAAACTTTATCTCCTCCAAAAAACCAGCATCAGATTGAATAATTGTCTATTACTAAAAAAAAACAATATAAAAAAATCTCTCTCCATACTTTGCAAAATAAATTAAACACTTCTATAAGATAAAAGAAAACCAGATAAAAACATTTTCTTAAGAATAAGAATAAGAAAGAATAAGAATAATTTATTTCAACAAGTAACAAGTAATATTACAACAGCATATTTAAAACTATATAACAAAAACAGATAAACTTGTAACTTGGCTAGGCGCTAACTAACTAACTTCTTTTCATACTCTCCATTAACTGTGATGTTTGTAAAGTATTTGGGGCAAAGCTTTCGCACGCGTTCTAGCCCGTGTTCGTAGCATATGTAGACATAACACAAACTTCTATCGAAATCGTAACATAAAGTATGAGTCTTGCTAATGCCAAACATTCTATGAAATGACGTCAGTCGATTCAATAAGTAAGTAAGTTCCATTTACAGCCGTTGTGGAGCTTAAATTTTCATACAATAGTCCTATTTTACGCTACGCTACGATACAAATGCGACAATTGTTCGTGTTCTCCCACCGAGCTCAATTAAATTTGTGTAGTGCACCGCCACCGCGCCCGGCCCTGTGCAAGCGTAATGCCGCCGGATTTATTTGTACTGCGAAGTTAGACTGTCTGTCTAATCGAATAATGGCCATTGAGAGCTGTTGAAAGACAAATAACCCGTCTACGGGCAGCATAGTTGTTTGCATCGGGGAAATTAAATTGCATTGTTCCACTTTTGATTGTGGTAGCATGTAATTTCCTTGTGTCGCGTTGGGTTTCGTTATAGAAGTTACAGTTGTAAGTCTGAGAGAGTTTACGATTAACTATGTAGTATGTATAGGTATAAGTATAAGTATGTATTTAAGTATTTTATGTATGTTTATCCGTTGTCTAGTAACCATTTAACGAGTTTCATAACGAAGCTTCTCTTGGGCTAGATAATTGGTGTGAGTGTAGGAAAAGTTTATAGTTTTTTTTTATAATAAGAAATGTACAATAAGTCGTCTGTAACTCCGTTCATGTGGACTTACAATCCAATATAATCTACCGGAAGAATGATGGAAAAATATAATTATTAAAATACTGTTACTGGTGCTACTGCGCCCATCTTTACTTCTGGGCCTGGGGTGACCGCGGGTTATGTGGGACTCTCCTCTTCTCTCCTTAGCCACCCAGTTTCGAAAACTCGACAGGGAAGGAGGAGAGGCCTGCCCACTTAAAACTTTTAACTTCCCGAATGGGTTATCATGATTATTTCTAACGTGTTAAATGAAATGAAATGAAATGAAAAATATTTATTCGGAGCATCTATGACAACTTGACATGACATTTTAAATTTATAATTATGCAACCGAAATGGTCACCACTCAGCTTGTGCCATGACATTGACGTGCCAAGGCGCTGATATTCTGTGGAACCAGCAAGAGAGGGAGGGAGGCGCAGCTCCAGACATAAATTTCAAAATTTTACACAGTGACAGATGTATACAATATTAACCATAACATACAGCCAACATAACACATAACCTACACATAACACATAAACAATAATATATAAAAGAATAAATCATAAAATAATAAAGTAATAACAATATACACACAACACGACCGCTTAAGCGCTGGAAACCTGTAACTCCAACAGATACTCTTTTAACCTTACTTTGAATGCGCTAGCAGTTTTACAGTTTCGAATTGGCGGTGGCAGATTGTTCCAGCACTTTGAGGCAGCATAGCGAAAGCTGCCACGAAAGGCGGCCGTTTTGTGTCGTGGGCATAGGAGGCGTGGTGCGATTCTCATGTGTCGTTGGGTAAACTCTAACTTATTGAATAAGTATGCGGGCTGCTTGCTACTCATAACTCCAAAAAGAAGCAAAGTAAAATGTAACTTCCGTCGAGCAGCCATGTTAAGCAAGTTGTAACGGTTCAGAAATGGGGATATATGAGAATGTTTAGGGACAGGAAAACAGTATCGAGCACAGGCGTTCTGAATACGCTGAATTACTTTTTTCGTACGGACCAAAAGACATTCACCAAAAACTGTATCGACGTAATTTAGTTTTGAGAGAACAAGGGTTTCACACAATTTGATACGCATATCAAGAGCTAAGCAGTCGCGTATGCGGTAAAGCACCTAAAAAAAAAAAGCACTTTAACAAAACAATTTTTTGACGTTGAAAGGGAGCAGCATCATATAATATATAAAATACATTAAATACAGCATACAATTTATTTTAAACCCACTAGAGCTGTTTAACTAAGTGTCTGCTAGATATATAACATATCAACATCACCAGCTCATTTTATGTCCCCACTGCTGGGGCACGAGCCTTCCCTATGGATGTACAGGGAGAACGGGCCATAAACCACCACGCGGGTCCAGTGCGGTGCGGTGGTTGTTAACGACTGCTAATGCAGCCAGGACCAATGGCTTTTACGTGCCTTCCGAAGGCAAGGAAGACCCCGAGATGAAAATATTTTGGTCACCCATCCGATGACCGGCCTTTGCGAAAGTTGCTTAACCTCAGCAATCACAGACCGGCCGCGTTAACTACTCCACGTACTATTATTTATTCTGTGACTCCACCATCGAGCTGCGCCATCGAGCTCAAAGGGATATCACTTATAAATAGACATTCACTTAAAAAGATACGACCTTCCACTTCACAAAGCTGCTAATTATAAGTAAAATCTGCACAAAACCAACTCAAGTACCAAATCACCAATTTGAGGTCACTTGATGATCCAAGAATCTCTCAATACACTCAAGCCCACCGAACCATCTCGAGTGCTCAACCAAATCCGAACAACAAAAAAGTTATTTCGGATTCGATAAATTCAATATTGGAGAAGCATCTCTTTTTAACTTCCTTCGTATATAAAGATTTTTCCTCCAGTCGTGTGGAGGTTCTGTATTGATTTGAATGTGGTGTTTTACTTATTTCTATTATAAAATAATATTAAATCATGAACATATAATACTTTATTTTTGATCAATTAATATTAAAAAACTCATGAATATGATTTCAATACTTTTTCAAATTATAATTTGTTCGCAACAAAATTTGCGTAACAATACTAGCGGCCGCTCGCGGTTTCACCCGCGTGGTTCCCGTTCCCGTGGGAATATCGGGATAAAAAGTATCTATAAACTATCTGTATGCCGAATTTCATCCAAATCCATCCATTCGTTGCAGCGTAAAGAAGCAGCAAATATACACACAAACTTTCGCATTTATAATATTAGTGTGATAACCATAATCATTTCATTCATACTTCATACTTTTACTTTTAATTTCCACAAGGGATTTCCCCTTGTCTTGTCGATGGTAACTGACAATAAGGTCGAAGATTATTAGTAGTAACATTATTATTATTTTAGTATTAGCAAAATTCCTCTTGCCTGTGGCGTCAAGGCACGAGGAAGAGAAATCGTTGGAAAATGCGCTCGGTATCAAGTTCCTTTTTTGCATTTTCGATGGAAGCGAACCGCCGCGCCGCCGCCGAATCCCAGCCTTTTCAGATGTTTATCCAACGTGGCTGGGATTATTATTAATATTGATATTATTACTATAATTTAAAGTAATAATATTAGTACTGCTCCAACATATACATTTCAGTAGCTAATTTCAGCTGCTCCTCCATTTTTTTACTCCTCGCGGTCCCCTTTATCCCACCAACAAGGAGGATCTCGTTTTGTTTCTTAATTTTACGCGCCGACGCACACGTACCGCCCCGCCCTGCGTCTTGCCGGCTACGGGTACAGACGAGCTACCCTGTCATATTATTTCACTTACATCCTACGTTCCATTAGGTTGTGTGAACAAGTAACAGCTTATACGACGTAATACTAACCGCTTGGAATGACACTTATTTCATGATATAAAAATCTTTTTAAGGATGTACGTTTCGAACCCTTTTCAAGGTTTGTGGTCACGAGAAAATACGTAGGTAGTTCTGTTAAAGTGTTTCATTTCAAAGTCAAAGTCAAAGTCAAATATTCTTTATTCAAATAAACTTTAGAAAAGTGCTTTTGAATCGCTGCTTTTGAATTTCAATGTGTAGTGTTCGTTATAACTTTAAATGTTTTCCATACACTTATTTGATAGCGATAAAAGCCTCCTAGGGTTTGGGAGTCTTCTTTACCTAGCAGCAAGACAAAATGAGGTACATAAAAAAGTAAAGACTCCAAAAACAATTTTAAACATTCGTAAAAAAAAAAGAAAAAAACGTTTTAACCATACCTACGAACGACGAACACGTCACCCATTTAAAAACGTACCTATTTATTATATTTAAGTTTAGCTAAAAATATTCAGCAGTTTTTGTGTGGTAGTAGAACAAGACGACAGACAGCCTTATATAAAAATGTGTATCTATTAAGAAATCATTAACGAAATGTTTTTGTTTTGTTTATATAATTTTTAACGCAAATTTTGTTGCGATCAAATTCCAAAAACACAAATGTTGAAAAAAATTCCACGAGCAGGATTTGAACCTGCACCCTTCTGACATATCGCCGGCTTGCCGCACCACCACTCTTGGACTAAATACACACAAACTTACGCACACATGCGCAAGTTAAAACGCAGCCAATCATAGCGCTTCACAGGAGCTAGCGTGGTTCTGACCAGCCCGCCGAAATTATTTAACACTATTTACTTTTTAACTTTGAAAGCCGAAGGCGCCCATTCAATGTCAACAACTACCGTCATTAACGGTATGTCAGAAGGGTGCAGGTTCAAATCCTGCTCGTGGAAATTTTTTCAACATTTGTGTTTTTTAAATTATTAACGTTTAGGTATTGACGTCTAGTGCGGAGGACAGAGAAATAATATGTTCAACATATCATTATCATTTCAGCCTGTGAGCAAACACTGCTGGGTATAAGCATCCCGCTATTGAACTATACATTGATTTCTTCAAATCATTAATTTCTTAAAACTCATTAAAAAATGCATAACTTTAGAAACTACCACTTCACAAGAAACAAAAATAAGATTTTAAAATTTTTCACAAGGAACAGCGATCACGTTACAAATTTCCTGCAAAACATTTTAAGTCCGACGCGACGTGAAATGTTACCCCGCCTAATAATACATCACATACGTGCTCGGTGCTGTTCCGAATATACGAGTAGGCTGCTATTCCACTACTCAGCTATGCGATGAAGTTAAGCGCTGCGAAAAAATCCACCAATAGAACTGCTCCCTTTTCCTTACGGTGCAAAATAGAGTAATCCCATTGGTAGTTTTTCCTTGCACCGCTTAGCTCCCGTTCGATCCTCAAAATGCCACTAGACATTCACATGATGAAAAAACTAAACATGCCCACTCACTTATGCTCAAGACACCGTACTCGCAGAACAAGAATACGAAGACCCGAATCACACGCGCTCTATACCACGTACAGACATGTACCTGGGCGCTTTTCTCCACCCCATCAACCCAGCCAAAGTCCAAGCCCTTGCCTTTAAGGCTCGCTCGGTTTGTTCCGCTCCCGATCAACTGATCGTACAGTACTATAGTCTTGCTATAGTACTGTATGACATTGTAAAAAATTAAACTGGTAAATGATGTTTTTGCAAACTTAAATATCTTATTTATTTATTTTTTCTTTTTTTTGTGTTTATTTTCTACGTGTTGTGATTGTCCTTTATATTTTATGTTTTTATTTGTGATGGAAAGTGTCCTTTTATGATAGGGCATTTTCCAATATTTATGACGCTGTAAGGGAGAAAAGAGCTGGACACTTGCTGAGTTTCTTGCCGGTTCTTCTCAGTACAAGATCTCTCGCCCAGAGTAGATAGACTTACGAACCGATGGCATAAAGACGTTCATAAGAGCTATTTGTAGCCTAAACTGAATAAATGATTTTGAATTTTGATTTTTTTTTAATTTTGATCCAATTCGAACCCCTCGGAGAATCTAGTAGGGAATTGCAAGCGTGTCCCCCGCTTGGAAGATGCCATTCCTTCTAGAAATCTTCTAACGGTGTTTCGATCACACAGGCTGAAGAACCCATGGAGCCCATATATCCAGTGGCACTGTAAAAACCATTTGAGGCCAACAGCATACTTTCAAAAAAAATCCGCTTAGACACCTCGCACACCTCCAGTGGAAAAGCAGCCTATACTACGAAGCAGTTGAACTGGAAGTGCGATAGCACGAAAAATGAAGGCCCATTCTTAGCCAATTCACCCGGTTGTCTCCTCAGGTAGGTATGCGCGTTATTGAAATTCCGTACAGTATTGTACGTCAATGGAACAATGCGATATTAGCGTGAAAGTAAAGCAACGTTTGCAATGCCAGGTTATCTGAGAGGTGACCTTTGAACACTTCAAGGCTTTTGATAGCAAGTTATTATGTTGTTACGACACTATTAATGTCCCAAAATGGCAGTTAGTACCTACAGCGTATGTGTTATGTAGCCTTTTTTTTGAGAGAGATTGCTGATTGCCTCAAACGGCATTTTCAGCTTCACCGGGCTTTTTTGGGGGCGGCGAGATACTTAAGGAGTACCTCAAGCCGTGTGAAACGAATCACCTTCGGAGGTTTTCTAGAGGGAACGGCATAACGCACTTAAGTGCGTGTCCCCGTGCCCTACTAGATTCTCCGAAGGGTTTAGATCGGATCGGAGTTATGTAGCCATGTCTCAAACCTCACAAATAACCAACACTGTTTAGTTGACTTGTCTTTTCATGCAAGTAATTGTAATTTTTTTCTTAAGCAGTAAAGCCCTTTTTCCTGGAAAGAACATCCGAGCTGAGAAACATTTGCACGAGCAGAAAGCGCAAAAACCATGATTACTAGATGATTTAGATTAAATTACAAAAACATGCTAATTCTGTCTATTTACTACCCACTAGCTCATATGCTACTAGACTAAACACTAATTTATAACTTATATTTTTTTCGAGAATTTTAGTTCTTAAACCTTAAAAGAACAACCGTATAATGGAGCAATTGCGCAAGTCACCGAGAGCAGAATGTCCCAGCAAATTTTAGCCATCGGGAAGTATTGCCTTTTAACGTGATTTCCTAAACGGAGGCATGGCGGCGGCGGTCTCCTCCGGGATTCAGCTAATGGATTTTGTTCATACTTTCCTCGACTCAATCTATCAGTTAGGAGTTTATTAAATTTCTTTTAATACTACCTTCCTATTTATTCTGCCGGTTCGCATTAAATATGCGCCAATTCTCCGGTGCCGGGTTTTATAAAAAGTCACTATTTTAGCCAATCATGGATTTTTGTTTTAAAATTTTCTTTTATGTTATTAAATACTTAAAAACTGTGTAATTATAAAATTGAACTGACTAATATTATAGTCTTGGGGAGCTCTATGGCGCAGTGGTTAACGCGCTCGATCTTCGATTGTTGACGTTAAGCAACTTTCGCAAAAGCCGGTCATCGAATAGGTGACCAAAAATATAATAATATCATCTCGAGCTCCTCCGTGCTTCGGAATACACGTCCAGGCGTTGGTCCTGACCGCATTAGCAGTCGATATCAACCAACAATCCGCACTGGACCCACCGCGTAGTCGTTCTCCCTTTAGTATTTCCATTCATAGGGAAGGAGGAGGGAAGGGAAGGAGATGAGGATGATTTTGTCTTCTACGTTAATAAGGAATGTCGGTTTTCTTTTGCCAAATACAAGTTATAATATTTTTATAACCATCGTGGATACGCTTTATTGAAAAGTAAAAATTGAAGTTCATTTGAATGATGCCACACCCTATGTCCTAACTATATAGACTAACTTACTAATAATAATTTAACTCTTTTTGAGAACCTATTATTTAAAAATGTAATTCCATTTACTTTGGAAAACAAACCATTATTTATTTTTCATTTGAAGAACTGTCTTAGCTATTAAATTATCTACACTTTACAAAACTCATGCCGAAAATTCTTTACGTTATATGTTGTTTTCGAGAAAATGAAACAGACAGACAGACTTTTATGAGCGATCGTGATCATAATACGACTGTTTCATTTTGAAATATAGAATAGATAGTGTTGCAAATAAACAGGCATTTATTTTTGTTAGAAATAAAACTTTGATTTGTATTATGGACGAATCGATTATCGAGATTCAATTTTGTTTGGTGGCATAATGGCCCCATCACTAGTTGTTCTTTTTTTATACACTTGTCTCTGGAAAGCAAATATGGCTGGTTGATAGTTATCGTGTGTTGATAATTAAATAGATTTTATGTAGTAATAAGGGCATTTGGAGCCGTATTATTCTACTTAAGTGGATTGTGCAAACTGTGTTTGTGAGTGTGCGTCGTAAGCGAATTGTTTCGGGAAAACAATTAGCCGGGATGTCGGCCACACCGCTGTTGAAGTAACAGGTATTCCTCGGGGGAAAGTGCACTTTGGGGTAGTTTGGTGTGTTTAGGGAACCCTAGAAGACCCGGAGCCAGATTCGGGCCCCATCGGACCATATGGATCCCGTTCAGGACGGCGGGAGCGGCATGGAACTGTGAGTGGATTTTTTTCTATTTTAGTGTAATTTTAAGCAATAGCATAGTGTGTGTTGTGGGTTTCCGCAACATTTTGGTAGCAGAGCGTGGTTTATACCGGACCTCTAGGTTAATCGGTGTAATTTTGTGTATTTTTTGTTAGTTCGTAATAGGTTAAGCTCATTTTGTGTAAAATCGCACTTCCGGGACAGGTGCGGTTAAATTGTAAGGTTGGTAGTACCATTGTTTTGTTCGTTCATTCATTTGGGCTGGGACATTTCTCAGAACGTTAATTTAATTTAATTTCGTTCAATTGAAAGCATCGAGTCGATTCGGGATAATCGATTCCGTGTTTTCATTGACTCGTTTTAATTTTGTGTTTAGGTTTATTTAGTTTAAATTATTTATAATGACAGCGTCACGGCAGGAGTTGGCTCAGCAGCTCCGGTGGTTCACCGGGCTGCTTGCATTAGTAGATCGGCCTAACCGGGAGGACGCCTTGGAGACGCGTTCGAGGGAAATGCAGGCTCGTTTCTTGTTGGCCGAGCGGTCGGTAACCGCCCTATTGTCAACCGACCCGGTCGGGGAGAAGGAGCTGGCCCTCCACGCCCAATATGTCAAGGATCTGGAGCACATCCAAGACATCTACGACGAGGTCCTTCAGCGGGTGAAGGACATCGAGCGACTGCGGGAGGGGAAGCCTGTTGCGCGCCCCGCTTCGCTCCACACCCCTGGACCCAGCGCCATGGGAAGATTGGGTGCCCTGGAGGTCCCGCATTTCACCGGATGTATGCGGGACTGGGCTGGATTCCGGAACATGTTTTTGGCCTTGGTGGATACTCGGAAGGATTTCACCAAGGCCGAAAAGCTGGCATATCTCCGTTCCTTCCTAGACGGAGAACCCAGACAGCTCGTACAGCATCTGGAGCTGCAGGATGCGAGCTACGACACCGCCATGCAGCTGCTGGAGAAGCGGTACGAAAAGCCGCGTCTTCAGGCGGACGCGCACGTGACCCATCTGCTGGGATTGCCGAGGGTCAACCATAGGGCTCAGCTGAGGACGCAGCTGATCACCCCGCTCACAGTGTCCTTAAACGGGTTAAGGACGCTCGGACTGCCCGTCGACCAGTGGTCCTTCCTTCTTCTGCACATAGTTCTGGCCAAGTTGTCGCAGGAGATGAGGGACAAGTTCGAGCGGAATCGACTGGTCCACAAGGATCTCGGCAGCGTTCTGCCCTCGATAGGGGAACTTCTGGAGTTCCTGGAAGAGGAGGCTGGCCTGCTGGAAAACCAGCTAGCCTCCCAGGAGGCTCCGACAAGTGCGCCGGCCCGCACTTCCGGAGTCTACGGCGCCCAGCCGCCACGCAACCCAGGGAAGGGTCGCGGCAGGCTGGTGGCTGCGGCCGCCATCAACCCCGGCTCTGGATGCCGGATTTGCGGACAGCAGCACTTGGAGCAGCTATGTCCAGCAACTCTCGGGCTGCCCACGAAAGAGCGCCGAAACCTCGTTCGGACACGAGGATTGTGTTATGCCTGCCTGGGAGGACATAGGTACAATGAGTGTCCCCAGGCGAGGCCTTGCGATGTGTGCGGCGGACCGCACCATCGCTTACTGTGCACCCGTAGTGCTGAGGGCTCAGCACCGGTTCGGGAGAGGGGATCTCCCACGGGTGGCGGTTTGGGGCCGGGGTCAACTCCGCCTCCGGAAAGACGGAGTCCGCCACGGCCGCCACACTACAACCCCTCGTACACCCCGGCTCAGGTGAGTTGGGGACCGCCGGAACGGAGCCAGGTTCTGGCTACAACCCGGCACCCGGCGCGACCAACACCAGGAGTTGGTGCCTCTAAGGGCCACTGAGTACAGGGAGCCCCACCTCCGGACCCAACACCCGGATACTCGTACGCGTATCCTCCGCCGCCGTTACCGGAACAACAACGACGTGAGAACCGTCAACAGTTCTCACCGGTACTGCACGAGTACCCGAGGTTGGAATACCACCCACCCTATCACCGGTATGGTAGGGCAGCTGGATACGCACCACCCCGGATGGTGGCCTGCACGCGTCCGACTTACTGGCCGAGTCATCACGGTTCGACAGGGTCGGCTGCTGGCTCTGACGCGTGACTAGCCTGTGGTCGGGCTATGTCGGAACCGAGGACGGTTCTTTTGCCCATCGCGCAGGTACGCGTTTGGGGACCTAGGGGGGACTTCGTCCGGATACGAGCCCTCCTAGACACTGGGGCACAGGGCTGCTTAATTACTACGAGGGTAGCGAGGCGCCTACGTCTGGAGTGCGCGCCTCCCTCAGCTCCGATTCGGGGAGTCGGAGATACAGAAGTGGGGGGTCTGTCCGGTCAGACCCACATTTTCTTCTCTCCTGTGCATTCCGCTTCGATACGGATTGCGGCGGTCGTGATCGTACTCGACAATTTGCTGGGTTGGCATCCACCGACAGACATTCCGCGGGACGCAATGTCTGACACATCAGGTCTCATGCTGGCAGACCCTCATTTCGAGGAGCCGGCTCCGGTGGACCTCATATTGGGAGCGGATGTACTAGGCTGGATCCTTTTAGGGCCTCTGCGGATTCTGGGCCGCTCTTCGTTGGTAGCTATACCTACCATCTTTGGACACGTTTTAATGGGACCGGTTTTCGACCAGGAGACGCGGGATGTCTCACCTGTCGTCGCTACTACCTCCATCGCTAGGACGATGCAAAAATTCTGGGAACTGGAAGAGCCTCCCATGGTCTCCCGTCTGAATCCGGAGCATGTGGAGTGCGAAACCTTTTATAAGAATCACACACGCCGGATGGCGTCGGGTAGGATCGAAACTCGACTGCCCTTTATCGACTGTCCCCCTCTCTTGGGAAAATCGAGGGCGTTGGCAGAGAAACGACTCTTGTCCATGGAGCGTCGTATGTCTCGCGATCCGGTGCTTCGGGAAAAGTATATCGAGTTCATGCGAGAATACGAGGCCTTGGGGCATATGTCGCGGGCGACTGTCGACTGGACAACGACAGATCATTTTTTCTTGCCTCACCACGCGGTGTTGAAGGCATCATCTGGAAAACTACGGACTGTTTTTGACGGATCGGCACCGTCGTCGACTGGAGTTTCACTGAACCAATGTCTCCATTCTGGTCCGAAGTTACATCGGGACATTGTCGACATCATTTTAAATTTCCGAAGACACCAGGTGGTGTTCGGTGCGGACATCCGGATGATGTTCCGCCAAACAGTAATACATCCTGCGGACAGGAGGTTTCAGTTAATACTCTGGAGGGAACGTTCGGAGGATCCCATCACCGTCTACGAGCTCAACACCAACACGTACGGCCTGAAGTCGAGTCCCTTCATTGCCATCCGGTCACTGCTGGAACTGGCGGAGCAGGAACGGGCTCGCTTTCCCCGGGCAGCCGCTGTACTGACACGTGACGTGTTCGTAGATGATATCTGCACAGGGGCAGCCTCTCTGGAGGAGGCGCTCATCATCAGGAATGAACTTATCGGACTCCTCGCGGCTGGTGGTTATGAGTTGAGAAAATGGTTATCCAACGAGCCACAGCTTCTGGTTGGGATTCCGGAAGATCACCAACAGAATCCTCAGCTATTCGAGGACGCAGGAGACCCGAACTCTATCGCCGTTTTGGGAATTAAATATCAGTCGGTTCACGATATTTTCACATTCCGGGTAGAACTGGAAACTACAAGAGTTTGGTCGAAAAGGACGGTCCTTTCCACCATCGCTCGGATGTTTGATCCAAATGGATGGATCAGCCCGTGCATTTTTATGGCGAAGTGTTTATTGCAAACACTGTGGACACTCGGAGTCTCGTGGGATGAGCCACTGGTAGGGCTCTCACTCGACACTTGGCTCGCTCTGATCTCTACGATCGAGGCGATCAATCAGGTGGCGTTGCCGCGGCGGATCTTGCCGCGGGGCAAATACAGGGCAAGCCTACATGGCTTCTGCGATGCGTCAGAACGAGGGTATGCCGCAGTGGTGTATCTGCGAACGGTGGACTCGAAGGGTCGAGTCGCCGTCTCCTTGCTTCTGGCTAAAAGCAAGGTGGCTCCCCTCAAAACTAGGCTGACAATCCCGAAGCTGGAGCTTTGCGGGGCGCATCTATTGGCCAAACTGTTGTGCCACGTGCACAAGGAACTGACGTCTACGGTGGACATCCGGAATGTCTACGCCTGGTCTGACAGTCAGGTAGCTCTGGCATGGCTACGCGGGGCACCCCACGTATTGGAAACGTTTGTGGCCAATCGGGTATCTCAGGTACAGAACTCGGGCATCGAAATTTGTTGGAGGCACGTTCCCGGCCCCTGGAATCCTGCCGATTGTGCCTCTCGGGGCTGCACCGCGCCGGAATTGGTGCAGCACGCCCTCTGGTGGGGTCCAGAGTGGTTAAAGGAGGGTGAGTCATCATGGCCGGTCACCATGATCGATGGCTCTCTAGGGATGCTCCCTGGAATAAAAGTTTTGGTGACAACAAACGAGTCAAGGCCAGATCCGAATTGGTTGACGGCTCGATACAGCAAACTGGACAAATTGCTAGGTGTAACTTGCTGGATCCGGAGATTTCTACATAACTGCCGCCATCCAGACAAGAGGCAGTTATCACCCGTGGCGGGTGCTGAGGAACGCAGGAGTTCACTGTTAGCCCTGATACGGCTGATTCAAGCTGACCGGTTCGAGGACGAACTGAAGATTTTGCGCGTCGGTCGCGCAAAGCTCAAGGGAGCGATCTCTCGGCTCAACCCATTTCTGGATACGGATGGACTGTTACGCGTTGGAGGTCGCCTCAAAAATGCCGACCTGCCCTTCGGTAGCCGTCATCCTCTGCTACTCCCCAAAGGAGGACCTTTGGTAGAACTGGTGGTCTCGGATAGACACCTGAAAAACGCTCACGCGGGGTGTAATGCGTTACTGGCGATATTACAGAGGGAGTTCTGGATTTTGTCCTCTCGGAGAGTGGTTCGCAGCATGTTATTTAAGTGCGTGGCTTGTTATCGGGTGAAGGCCTCCACTATGCAGCCACAGATGGGGGATCTCCCTTCTGACCGGGTTTGTCAGACTACTAGGCCGTTCGACGGGGTCGGTACGGATTTTGCTGGACCGTTTCTGGTGAAAACCACAGCCTATCGTAACACTAGGGTCACGAAAGCATACCTGTGCGTTTTTGTCTGCCTGGCCACTAAGGCCGTCCACCTGGAAGTGGTTTCGGCTCTGTCTACGGAAGCCTTTGTCGCCACGCTGGATCGTTTTGTTTCGCGACGGGGTTTACCTTCTCTCATTCGGTCCGACAACGGTACCAATTACAGAGGCACTGCCAACTACTTAAAAGATGTGAACGATTTTCTGGATAAAAATTGTAATAGCATAAGTCAAGCTCTCGCACAGCGGGGAATCACATGGCGATTTAGTGTGCCAGCCTGTCCCCACTGGGGCGGGATATTTGAAGCCGCGGTAAAATCGGCAAAAACCCACTTGCGCCGGGTAGTCGGGGAAACTACCCTCACGTATGAGGAACTTACAACTGTGTTTTGTAAGGTTGAGGCGGTTCTCAACTCGCGTCCGCTTTGTCCACTCTCCTCTGACGCAAATGACATGGAAGTCCTGACCCCTGGTCATTTTTTGGTCGGTCAGCCACTCACTGCCCTGCCTGAGTATCCCTGGAAGGATGAACGCAGACACCGGATGTCTCGTTTTCAAATGATACAACAAATGAGTCAGGACTTGTGGCGTCGTTGGTCACTGGAGTATCTGCATTTATTGCAGCAGCGTGTAAAGTGGACAGACCGGACGTCGCCCCCTTCGGAGGGGGATCTGGTTTTATTAAAAGAGGCTAATTTGCCATCGTTATTTTGGAGACGAGGTCGCATTTTAAAGTTAATCTGGGGCGCGGACGGGACTCCGCGTGTGGCGCAAGTGTTGGTTGATGGATCGGTGCTAAATCGCGCAGTCGCGACCTTAGCTCGATTACCGGTTGACTAGTTTAAGATTTCAGGCTAGAAAGCGGTACGTCCGCTTTGGGTGGCGGGATGTTGCAAATAAACAGGCATTTATTTTTGTTAGAAATAAAACTTTGATTTGTATTATGGACGAATCGATTTTCGAGATTCAATTTTGTTTGGTGGCATAATGGCCCCATCACTAGTTGTTCTTTTTTTATACACTTGTCTCTGGAAAGCAAATATGGCTGGTTGATAGTTATCGTGTGTTGATAATTAAATAGATTTTATGTAGTAATAAGGGCATTTGGAGCCGTATTATTCTACTTAAGTAGATTGTGCAAACTGTGTTTGTGAGTGTGCGTCGTAAGCGAATTGTTTCGGGAAAACAATTAGCCGGGATGTCGGCCACACCGCTGTTGAAGTAACAGGTATTCCTCGGGGGAAAGTGCACTTTGGGGTAGTTTGGGTGTGTTTAGGGAACCCTAGAAGACCCGGAGCCAGATTCGGGCCCCATCGGACCATATGGATCCCGTTCAGGACGGCGGGAGCGGCATGGAACTGTGAGTGGATTTTTTTCTATTTTAGTGTAATTTTAAGCAATAGCATAGTGTGTGTTGTGGGTTTCCGCAACAGATAGATAGATATGTTTTATTTTTATACTAAATTCTTTATTTACTTGAGGCTACATCTAAGCAATTAGTAAATGAAACGCGAGTACCTATAAATTTACGTAAAATTTAATCATGACATTCCAGTTGGTAAGCTAACGTTGGAATAACTTGTATTGAGAAAAATTGCAAGAAAATCAGATAATTCTCGTTTTATAAAGTAAAATTGTGTGATGTATCACGCAATTTACTTGCTCGATTGTACACTTAATTATAATACTGTTCACTCCTTTTTATTTTTATATCTACTTTAAGAATAGCAAAGAGTAGACAAATAATCCTTAGCATTTTAAGTGGGAACACAACAGACGTCAAATTAAAAGAAATAAGGAAACCATCCGCTGTTACGTTTCATTTTCGAGCCATTCATTATTGTTGAGACTTTAGAGCGAGACCTAATTTGATCTTACAATTTTCTTCCGTCGTCCGCTCGGGGCTCAGTGTCAACGTTTCATTCGGATTACACATAACCAGGGAGCCTTTACCACCGGCACCACACGTACCACTTATAAAATAAAGTCGAAAATGTTGGTATCCTTTTAAAAAGTAAATTTTGTGTTACGTCTCGATGCAGTGCAGTGGTCATTCAGTTACAACGAGCAACTTGAACATCTTCCAAGTCTGTATTGTCATTATAAAAAGCTAATAATACTTATTGTTATGGTGTTGTTCCGCTGTTATTAACTGAGCAACATTGAGGGTATTAAATGTGCTGGATAACTGTGTGTTTTGGATCGTAACGTTGGTAATATTGAGTGTTTGTGCCAGTAATTACTGATACAGCTGTGTCATTAAAATCGGTGGTGTATGGTTGACGAAGCTGAATATACGTATGTTTGGATGCTACAGAGTTCCAACACTTTGATTCCTATTCATTAATTCATTTCAGAACTGGACAACTAGTGTTTCGATAACGCCAAATGCCCCTTTGCGTATACATATTTTCGCTTCTTGCTGTAGAGCAAAGTGTGTGTGACTAAATAGCTCGAGACTTTTCGTCAATAGAAAATCATAGGAACCCACGCCACATCAGTTTACTCACTAGCGGCTGCTTGCGGTTTCACCTGCGTGGTTCCCGTTCCCGTGGGAATATTGGGATAAAAACTATTCTATATGTTAATCCAGGTTATAAACTATCTGTATGCTGAATTTCATCCAAATCCATTCAGTAGTTTTTACGTGAAAGAGTAACAAACATCCATCCATACTTACAAACTTTCGCGTTCATATTATTAGTAGCATGTGCCCACGCCTGCACATCAGGGTGCCTAGTATGTGAGTTTTGTTTACTATCCGTATTAATTCGATTACGTTTATGAAAACGAAAATTAGTATGGCATTGAAGCAGCGCCTCCTGGCGGCATACGAGAAGAGTTAACATTTGGCCATACAAATTCTCGTTTATGTTAACCTGGTCGAATTGCGAATGAAACTCGCACTTGGCACCCAGACTACCACAATCTGTCTAATTACCCCAATAGACTTTGAGCTTTATGTATATGGCATATGGTTGAATATTTATTGAAGACATTTGACAGTTTTGGATAGGTCGATGTGCAGGCGTCTGTACTAAGCACGAAACTGTAGATATAGTGCCTTACAAATAAACAAAGAATAAGGTCCGAATAGTTATTCCGTGTTTTGTCTCTTTTACTCTTATTTGAAATGATGTTTGCATGACAGAAACAAAACACGGAATAACTATTCGGACCTTATTCTTTGTTTATTTGTAAAGCACATAAGGTACAAAGTAATAATGAAAGGTGATTGACGTCAAAGTGTGTGTTAATTACACAATTTTTATATTTAAAAATAAAACTATGGCTTATCACAAAATTTCAAACTTAAAAGACAAGACTTACCTTTTGGCAAGAAATTTTTATTAGGAGTAGACTATTAGCACTGCTAAGATTTGTAGTAAATAGCGTACAGATTTTCCACTGCTGGGCAAAGGCGAAACATTGAAATCAAGTCATCACTATACAATTGATGGGTAATGGCTTAATCTAATTAATTTATAAGGCTAATTTAATATAGGTAAAAAAATACTGAAGTTACCCGTGAATAGCCTGGCTTAATAAAGCTAATTTAGTATAGGTCAAATAATACTGAAGTTGGATAACTTTGGCGCGAATAGCTAAATGGAAAATATTGAAACATCAATTGTTATTCCAATACGTGGACCAAAATTTAACCTTTTTAACCAGTCTCATTTTCTTTTATAAGGGCAGAAAGAGCAAGAATCAGTTTTTAAGCAGACTTAACTTTGATGCTATCATGTCAAAGCCTAGTTTTAAAGTGAAAGTAACCCCGTTGTACTGCACTTATCGTCTGGCATGGATCAGCAATTGATACTCGTAATGCAAAGTCAAACATAAGAAGTTTAAGTGTCCCGAAGTCCTCTGACGTCACTCGATAATGTCTGCACAGAGTTGAGTGATTTCATTTTGTGCTCGTATTCTTTCTGCGGGATCGGCAAAGCGTAAAATTGGGAAACAAACATGTTCGCTATATGCCCGAGGGGATAATGCTCGAAAATCTTCCTTTTACTTTCCTTCTAAGTTGTCTCACGTCTTTGCTTTTGACTTTTCTATATTATTGTCAACAAATATAATACTCGCTACATTTCATTGTTGGATTACGTGTCCACCATCAGCTACAATCTTTAAACTACTTTATTTTTCCTTCTGTCATATCATTTAGTCGCTCACTATGTGCCTCATAAGAAGGCTCAAGGTCACTCTAAGAGCAGCCCCGCTACACACGACTTTAAAGTTTATACTGACACCCCCCACCAACCGTTAGGTCATAAAGTTAGGTGTCAGACGTCTTTGCGCAAGCACAAGGGACCATCTGCGTCAGGTCATAACGCCAGATCAGGACGCGCCGAAGCGCATTCTTCATCCGGTACTTTTAAGACTAGTGTCTCGAGCGAGTTGCCCCGTGGACACGTATAGTCCACTACCTAATATCCAGATGGTTACCGGAGCTGTAAGCTCGCTCACTTCTCGTTGCACTAAGTCAAACGGGGTGAATAGGAACAAACTCTAACTTTAGAGCTGATTTTAACTTATATTTCAATATCTAATAAAAATCGCACAATGTTTTAATGATTCCGTTTACTTGAACTTTAGATTTGACTTAGTTTTTATCCGTATATGCTCATAGTTTTTTTATAAATACACTAAAATGTCTTCAATCCCTAATCACCCCACAAATGGGTTCATTAGGGACGAGACAGAGGATAATCGCGAAAATGTCTAGGGCTGGCACTATTGGCAATTCTTCACCTGATTACGCCAAAAAAAGCGTTACCTACCAAATTTTATTTTTAGGTTGTGTACATGATATAAACGTAGAAACGTACGTAGGCGTAGTAACGATTTTGATGAAAGAGTAAAGTGTTTTACTACTAATTAGTAGATTGTACACATAGTGCGTAACACAAGTATATTTAGCCGAGAAGTCGAGGATTATGCATATTACCTAATTTGTCAGTAATAACTCTAAAGCTTAAAGCTTTGTGTAAAAAAGGTATAGGTTAAAGAAACGTAGGTATGTAAATGAAAGGGTACATTCCACTTTAACTTATCACGAGTATATTAAACTTAGTAGTTTTATCGTAATAACACTAAAGTTATTTCACATAAAAAAATATAATTAATATTAATAAAATATATAACAATCATATATCCATGGCGCAGAAAGAGAAAAGGGCCACTTTAAACTTAAATTATTAATACACTCACTTAAAACGAAATAAACATATAGCTAACAAGTTACCTAAGTTTTACTCAAGTAAGTATTAATTATAATATTTAAATTAGGTAAACTAAATAATAGCTATGAGATCCATTGTGTGAATGAGTAAGGAAAGCAAGGAATGCTACGAAATCTTAAAATTACTGATCTTGTTTAAAAATTATCAGTTAGATAGCGCTAGACATTTTCTAGGACTAGTCTTTTATTTATTTAATCTTCTTCCAAAATGTTTGGTATGTGTTCACTACAATTAAAATAGTTTTTCGTACAGGAGAAACTTATTTTTTGCCTAGGAAAAGGGTTTGATCCAGACTTTACCGTGACATTTGCCAGCTGTGAATTACGTCTTATTTTAGGTAAAGACAATCGCAAACGTAACTGTAGGTATATCGGATATTATTTAAATTTTTTCTTTTTTTTAACACTGCAATCTTCTTCATTTTTCGGCTTCATTTCTTCAGTATGTTGACAATCAGATGAAATTAAGACTTCATTTTGAAAATCTAATTCGTCAGTAAACACTATCGGCAATTCATTAATCAAAATTACTTAAATCGACACCTTCTACAAACCTAATTATTTTCGCGTCCTTGTCCATATTTTCACCATTTTCTAATGTTTTTTTTTTATCAATTTTTTTCTTGTTCTAATACTTTTGCTTTGACATTCTCTTTCAGTATTCAGCACATACATTTCAATTTGCAACTATTAATTCTTCTAATTCAAAAGATAGAGCAGGTGTCCTAGTGTTTTAAGATTTTTGTTTTTGTGACGGTGAACTACGGACTTAGAGATGCCATATTTGTTAGAAACTGTTTGGAAAGAAATATTCTGGTTGGCAAGTTCTGCGAGAGCCTGATCAATTATTAACTCATCATATTTCTTATATGTTTTTGCACCAGGCTTGGGCTTGTAGACCCTGCGCATGATTGAAATCTGGTAAAAAGAAAAACCGTTTGATAATGGACGGTTAGCCCTCTCCACTCTAAGAGCAATGGAGAGGGATATGCTTGGTGTTTCTCTGCGTGATCGAATCAGAAATGAGGAGATCCGCAAAAGAAAAAAGGTTACCGACATAGCCCGAAGAGTTGCTACGCTTAAGTGGCAGTGGGCAGGGCACATGACTCGCAGGACTGATGGTCGCTGGGGCAATACAGTTCTCGAGTGGCGACCGCGTACCGGAAAGCGCAGCGTGGGCAGGCCTCGTACAAGGTGTACCGACGATCTGGTAAAGGTCACGGGAAGCCGCTGGATGCGAGCAGCACGATACCGGTCATTGTGGAGATTCTTGGGCAGGCCTTTGTCTAGTAGTGGACGTCTTTTGACTAGATGATGATCATGGTGATATCATTTAATCGTTAATTAATTTAACTTTAGTTCAGTCTTATCAACATTAATAGTAGGTATATTTATATAAAGATTACTATTCTGTGTTTTTGAGAGACTTGATAGAGCTTTGATACATTTATTTATACGTCAAATACTGTTTTTCCTTTAATAGATATATATAACTTTTACATCGTAACCAAGTTTGTGGGTGGCGAGAAAGTGAACGGTATCTCAAGTTCATCACTTGAGGAACCGTTATTGCGAGCGTGTCCGTGGGCGTTTAAGTCGTATATTGAGAGAGCAAATGTGAACATAAGTAAAGCTTTTCCGAGGAAAACAATTTACACAAGCTTTTCATCATAAGGAAAACATTAACAAGCTGCGCAATAAAAAAATATTTTAAGCATGTTTCAGTTGTTGAGTTGAATCATGAGTGCAGGTCGGGCCAAGTTTCCAATTTTTTAAGATGCATATGCTGGGTTATCATCACCAACCCAACAAATTATTCACAAATGACAAGCGTAGTGATTAAACCAGTCTATCAATTGTAGCGATGACTTGATTTCAATGTTAGAGGCCTTTTATTTGCTTAGTAGTAAGACAGTACGAGTATTTGAACTCGTTTCTACTACTAAGAAGGAAATGTTTAACTAGTGACAATTCTACTTTCTGAGTACCTAAGCATCCTTACGTTTGTTATTAATACACTGGATAATATTATATTATGTCTGTATAAATAAATAAATAAATATATAAATAAATAACAAATCTACAACTAAAAGACGTATAGAAGAGGTAGGTGGTAGGCAAAAAAATGTGACGATTCAAAAGTGCTTATTTAGTAAATTAACTTAAACAAAGATTTATTTCATTTCAAATACGTTACAGTAGTGCTGACACGACATTATTTTTAAGTCCCGACGCAAATAGAGAGGTGTTATAATTGAAATTGAACTTTAAATGAATCTACTCTAAATGTTTTTTTTGCCTGTCTTTCTATATTTACTTGATTTTATTTTACTGTAAAGTTTGGAACCCTCGGCCTCGGTCCGTGGTAACAGGAAGCATAATATGATTATGCTAAATTACTTTTACCAAAGATTATAACATTGAACCATTCCAAAATTTTTGGTGATTTTGTCGATCTTGTTTTACTTTACCAACCCACCAATACATAGGTCACACTAAAAGTTTCCGGAATTGGCCACTTACATAAACAATATTCAAAAAATTATTACTACATTTGAAAAAGGAACTCTTGAACCATGGAATATAATTTGTTTCATCTGATTGTCAATTGTTTTCACATTGTGGCGTCATTTTAAAAATTGCGTGATTACAATAAAATGGATTTAACTCGATAAAATTTACGTTGCATGATTTTTTACGATTTTAAGTGTGTGTGTGATTTTAAGTGATTTTAAGTGTGTGATTTTAAGTGACAGCTCAGCAGAGCCTCGTTCGGCTTCAATCTGTTTTTGGCGAAGAAGCACCATGCAAGACTACTATTTATAGCTGGTTTGCAGAATTCAATCGCGGTCGTGTCCATCTCCATGATGAAATTCGTGAAGGTCGCACGTGCACCGCTGAGAATAACAAAAACATTGATGCTGTGCGCCGTATGATCAAAACAGACATGCATGTGACCTACCATGAGATCCGGACATCTTTGGACATAGGCATAGGTCAAATACATTCAATCCTACACAAACAGTTGGGTGTGAGAAAGCTGTGTTCTCGATGGATCCCACACAATTTGACCGATGCTCAAAAAACGGACCGCATCACTTGGTGCCATGCTATGCTTGCCAGATACAACGAAGGGGCTTAAAATTTGGTATGGGACATAGTAACAGGTGACGAAACATGAATTTACAGCTATGATCCCAAAACGAAGCAGCAATCGAGCGTATGAGTCTATAGAGATGAACCGAGACCTACCAAAGTGGCGCGCGTGAAAAGTGCCTCGAAGCGGATGATTGCTTCTTTTTTTAATAAAACTAGGCACGTGGCTTCTGTTGCTTTAGACCATTGTCGTACCGTGAATAGTATAAACACGACCATTTGTTTACCGGAAATTATTGGCAAACTCCGTGAAAATAACGGTAAACGCCGTATCATCTTGCACCATGACAATGCAAGTTCCCCACACGGCCAGACAGACAAATAAGTTTTTGAAGGCGAAAAGGTACAACTTATGAGTCATCCAGCATACAGTCCTAACCTGGCACCGTGTGATTTTTTTCTGTTCTCAAAAATCAAGAACCAATTACGCGATCAACGGTTTTCATCACCAGAAGAGGCTGTCGAAGAGTATGAAAAACATGTATCTGACGTCACCCACCACGGAGGAGTGGTACAAATGTTTTCAAAATTGATTCAATCGTATGCAAAAGTGCAGTGACGCAAAGGGAGAATATTTTGAGAAACAATAAAAAAAAATTTTAACCATTAATCATCATCTCAGCAAAAAGACGTCCACTGCTGGACAAAGGCCTCCCCCAAGGATCTCCACAACGAGCGGTTTTGTGCTGCTCGCATCCAGCGGCTTCCCGCGACCTTCACCAGATCGTCGGCCCACACTGCCGGAAACCATTAATAGTATTTTTTTATTATTGATTCCGGAAACTTTTAGTGTGCCCAAACGTCTTCTATCAAGACACGAAACCGACACATTTTTCTTCATATAGTATAAACGAACCCCATGATTTCGTGACAAAATGACAACAAATAGACTTATGTTGTACACGGAACCTGAACAAAATAAATGTAAAGCATACAAATATTTACAACACACACTTTTAGCATACCTCACATTTTTTACTACGCACTCTAAACAAAATTGGGGTTAAAAAAAGTGAGAAATAAAATATTTTAATGCCCTCGCGGGTTAAGCACACATAAAATCCAAATAACCCTCATACATTGAACTCATAAAAACAGACCCGAATGAACTAGACCCACATTTTAATTTCATGTAGCTCTGCGCAACCAGAGATTTTATTCGTGAAATTTGAATCATAGGATATAGCGTTTAGTGCGTTTGTGTTACGAATTGAAGTAAATAAACTGTTTTCTATACATTCATAATTTTTATATTATTCTATATTTTATATGTTGAAAAATGTGTTGGAAGAAACGTATATTTCTTTTATCAGTTAAAACATTTAATAAGAAGAGAAGGAGCTCGATAGCACAGTGGTTAACGCGTCCGGTCTGCGAGTGCTGAGGTTAAGCAACTTTCGCAAAGGCCGGTCACCGGATGAGTGACCAAAAATGCATCATCTCGAATTCCTCCGTGCTTCGGAAGGCACGTAAAGCCGTTGGTCCCGACAATAGCAGTCGTTAACAACTTTCAATCCGCACTGGATCCACGGGGTGGTTGATGACCCGTTCTCCCAATAGTGTTTCCATAGGAACGGCTCGTGCCCCAGCAGTGGGGACATAAAACAAGCTGTTGATATATGATACACGAGTATATAGTATAATCTAAGAATCGCTGTCAGGTTATGACTTAAGAAGCATTAGGCTTGCAGCCAGTACGCAACTTCATAATTAGCTATTTCCCATTTCGCCCGGAGCCACCCGCTCCGCTCTGAACCTTAATTAACTGCACTATGTTGTAAAATTCCGTCATGTGTATAAGTGTACAAACACCCAGGAGGAGACGGGAATAATTTTATGATGTTAAGCAACAATTAATAATTTCACCGGTAAAGGGTTAGTTTCGACACTTTTTATTACGTGTCAGATAGCCTATACGCATTTATACAAATTTTGTCTGCAACAAAATATGTAATCATCATTATCATCATCAGCTCATTTCATGTCCCCACTGCTGGGGCACGAGCCTTCCCAATGGATGGATAGGGAGAACGGGCCATAACCACGTGGGCCTACAGCGGATTGGTGGTTACTAACGGCTGCTAATGCACGGGACCGGGACCAACGGCTTTACGTACCTTTTGAAATGAAATGAAATGAAATGAAATGAAATATATTTAATTTGCGCTTGAGAAAGGTACATTTTTGGTCTTATTCTAGTTTTCTTCTCTTTCTCAGCTGACAATGTAGCATGCAAATAATTTTAAATAACAATTACTAAATATTCTAATTAATTACATACATATAAAAATACAAAATTAACACTTCAAATTGTCAAAAACCAATTAAATAACATTTTAATAAAAATACAAAATTAATTACTAGAAATTGTCCCTATTCAAAAATATGTCAAAAATATGTCAAATCAATATTATAATGTCAAAAATATGTCAAATCAATATTATAACATTAAATCTATGTATTATGAAGAACGGAGGAGCTCGAGATAATAAATTTTTGGTCACCCATCCGGTGACCGGCCTTTGCGAAAGTTGCGTAACCTCAGCACTCGCAGACCGGGCGCGTTAACCACTGTGCTATCGAGCTCCCAAATAATTTCACCGGAAAAGGGTTAGTTTCGACACTTTTTATTATTGAAATGAAACAACTTTTACGGATCTACTCGCGTTTATTTTACACATTACTTATTTAATGTTTATCCTGACGTTTCGAACCCTTTGCAGGGCCCGTGGTCACAGGGAGTCTCCCTGAGATCCGTAACAATTGTTTCATTTCAATGTGTAGTGTTCGCGTAAACTTTAGAAAACAATACTTTTTATTATGTTTCGGTTAGCCTATCTATCATTATAATTATACAAATTTTGTCTGTAACAAAATACACAATAGAATTGGTGAAACAGGCTATGTAAAGACCATGCGATTGCGTTATGTCTTTGGTAACTCGAGTTCGATTCCAGCGAGGAGTACATTATTATCTATATTCGGTTTGGTTTATTTAACACCTTGTTCCATAACCGCCACTACCATCATCTTATCTAAGTATCGGCAAAAAACCAATTAAGTGGCCTCATCGTAATTTACTGATGATTCGAGATTTTGTTGATGGCCTTAGAAAGCCTTTTCAACGTCACTGGACTTTTTGGGAAGGCGAGAAACTTAAAGGGTTCCTCAAGTCGTTTGATCGAAACACCGTCAGAGGGTTTCTAGAGAGAATGGCATCACGTAAGCGTTTCCCGTTTCCCTACTAGATTCTCCGAGGGGTTCTGATCGGGTCGGCAGCGGAACAACGCGAGGCCGCCTCTAAAGTTGGCTTGGATAACAATTTCTTTTGTGGTTAATAACAAATATAAATTAATAAAATAAAACAAAAAAACCCGACTGCTAAAATAATCATATAAAAAACAATTCTATACACGAAAAAACCGGACTAACATCTATACTAATATATAAAGCTGAAGAGTTTGTTTGTTTGTTTGTTTGTTTGTTTGAACGCGCTAATCTCAGGAACTACTGGTTCGAATTGAAAAAATATTTTTGTGTTGGATAGTCCATTTATCGAGGAAGGCTTTAGGCTATATAACATCACGCTGCGACCAATAGGAGCGAAGCATCAGTGAAAAATGTTGCAAAAACGGGAAAAGAGCCTAAAACATTAAAAATGCTGCCGAAAGTCACTATTCCACGCGGACGAAGTCGCGAGCACAGCTAGTTGTAAATAAAACGATTCGAATAATGAATTTAAGCTCTGATTGAATAATTTATATCAGATAATACGAAACCAGACAGATAATATAAAAAAAAAAACCAGATGGTGTCTTCCTTTGAACCAGTTTAATGCGTACATACAGATATACCTTTGTATAGAATCCAACAGAGAATTTATATATTTATATAAAATAAACTAAAGTTAAATCACTTGATACATTAGACTTATATATTGTCTATCTGATGTTTTGAATGAGAGTTGAAAGAGCGGAGCCTCCTAAAACAGGCATTTTAGAATGCATACTAGGATGGTCCCCATCAATCACTGTTTATAGTTAAATTACTTCCATAGACTGTAACAAACGATTTTCGATTTTTTTATTTGTGGTGTTGATAAACAAATTTATTATTATTCCATAAACTGGTAATATAATATTATAGTCACATAACATTGAAATAATCATTTTTTTTATTTTTTTTAAGGTGTTGATAACACATAATCATTATTCCATAAACTGGTAATATTATTAATTCAAAAACAATGATAAGGTCACACAAATACATTATTTAAATATTAAAAAAATGTCTCAGTTGTACCAACGCATTTCCAAAGGTCCGCGAGCTAATAGTGATTAGAATGATAATGGAATCAAATTGTGACAATTATAATTGAAACAGAAAATTGTCGAAAATTGAGCTATCATGACAATATGAGAACTGCTCTATAAACGCAGACATAACACGTCTAACCTAACAAATACCACAGATAATATCTGATCACAGATATATTATTATATCCTCTTTGTTGAAATATTGTTTTAGCATAGTCTAATTTATTTTACTTAGATTTTCTAAGCTTCTATTCGTGTAATGAAATTAATACATGTGTTTTCTCAATTAACATAGGTATTAATTTTAGTAGGTATTATTATTACAGACAGACTTTAATTACTAACGCATAGGGCGTGGTCCCATTGACAGCTATGATCTAGTAGCTAGAAGCTGTTTTGTAGTTCAAGAAGAGCTTAACCGCAATTTGATCTACAAGTTATACTGAAATACCTATATCATTAATTATCATTTATTATCCTTAATAGCACTATCAATTATTCACTCTAAGCTAAGCTAAAATTTTAGTGGGTATAACCCACTGCTCAACTGGTCATTGCTCAACTACGACAGTTGAGCAGAGGGTCATACCCACTACTCAACTAAAATTGCTCAATTAAGTACGTGTAACACATACACGTACTTAGTTGAACAATTTTAATTATATATTTTATATATATATATATTATTATTATTATTATTATTATTATTATTATTTACTATTTTTATTATTTTGTTTTGCTTTTTTACATTCACAATGAAAATTGCAAATAAGTAGGTATATAATCCAAACAGGATAAATAAATTATAAGTGGCCAGTACAACAACTGAGTTGAGCTATAAATCGTTGAGCTATCGAGTATAAAATATTCGGTCATATAAACTATGTCCTGCTGCTTAACTGCTCAACTAGTTGAGCAATCAAATTGAGCAGTGGGGCAGTCACGGCTAAAAACACGAAGAAGCAGGAAGAAGGTAAGTTTCTTGCATACCTACCGTACTCGAGCATTGAGCACATAAACAACTTCTCGGCTTGTTGTATAATCACCACACTTGATAATTCACCACAGATATTATAACTCCATACATTTACTTTATAAACCACACACCAGAAAAAATATTGTTGGAATGTTACCCAACACTAGTAATGTACAAAGACAACACTAGCCGCGCGCTATACCTACAACGGGCCGTCCGATTCGACTATTTGACCGCCCTATCCCATGGGCTAGGCAGGTGAAATATCTCGGTGTCACCCTCGATAGGAGATTGTCGTTTGCACCGCATCTCAAGATCGTCCGTAACAGGGCCGCGTTCATACTAGGTCGGTTATTCCACCTTATAGGCAGGAAGAGTAAAATGTCTCTTAGAAGTAAGACGACAATTTACAAAGCCTGCATCCGCCCAGTCATGACCTACGCTAGCGTAGTTTTCGCGCACTCCGCGCCCTCTTATTTGTACCCCCTACAGACCCTCCAAAACCGATTCATGCGAGGCGCGACGGGTTGTCCGCATTACGTTCGTAATGTAGACCTCCATCGCGACCTCGATCTCCCAACTATCAAAGACTTTATAAAGGACGTCTCCCGACGTTACTTCGATAATGCCCCCCACCACCCCAACCCTCTTGTGGTGGCGGCTGCCAACTATAATGTTGAAGGCCTTCCACCATCAAGACGGTACACGTCTAGGCGTCCAAAACACGTCCTAACCGAGCCCGACGACGCAATTACAGTTGCGAATGCCCCCCCGCCCGTTCCTCCAAATGACAGCACACATTTACAGAATACACTAAACATGCACACTGTTTTAGGCCCAAGACACCGTACTCGTAGAACAAGGGTACGAAGAACCGGTTCACACGCGCTCTATGCCAGGCACAGTCATGTGCCTGGGAGCTCCTCCTCTCCTCCTCCACGGCCCGGTCTACCCGAGCCGAGGTCCGTGCCTTTAGAGGCGCCCTCGGGTGGTTCCGCTCCCCGATCCGATCCGAACCCTTCGGAGACTCTGGAAGGGCACGGGGACGCGCACTTTTAAGTGTGCGATGCCGTACCCCTCTAGAAATCCTCTGAAGGTGTTTCGTTTCAACACGGCTTGAGGTACCCTTTACGTACCTCGCCGCCCCTAAAACAAGCCCGGTGAAGCTGGAAATGCCCCTCGGCAACCAGCAGTCTCTCTCCAAAAAAAAAAAAAAAAAATACCTACAACGGTCTATTTAAGCTTTGGGCGCCGGCTTGTCTGCCCTCTCTCTTACCGGCAACGCACGCAAAGACGGTCCTGTTTTCTCTGTAATATTAATGTGTAAAGTAATAAATCTCATTTGCTCACTATTTCAATCAGCATTATTATTTCAACGTGGAACAGCCACTACAACCCCGAGCGCAGCCTACCGCGCCACATGGTCCTTCGAGAGGTAAGAAGAGCAGATGGTATTTTGGCTGAGAAGAAACCTACCGCGCTAAAAGGTCTTGAGAAGAAACCTACTGCGCCACATGGTAGCAACAGCAGAGAACAGAAGAACAGCTCCGTACGTAAGGTACCTACCTACGCAGTGCGCAAATCTATTGCCGGCAAGGCGCATCATATTTCGCACCGCGGCAAATTATAAAACCGCGCAGCGCAACAATTAGTTACATCCACATTCCACATCATCATATCTGCATACCTAAAACTACGAAAATACGCCGAGACCGAGAGGCGCCGGGCGAGACCGTGCAGGGGCACGCGAGACGCGCGGGGAGCCGTCACACGGGGACCGCAGCGAATGTACTTCACGAACTGCAGTGCGGCATACCTACGGCCAGGCAAGCAAGACCGCGCGGCGAGAAGATCTGCATTCATTCGTATCCCATGCACTGCGCACACGCATTAGTAGCTCGCGATATTTTTCATTGTAGTTTCGTTTTATGAGATCGCTAGTTTACATTTTTAAGTGGTTTTTTTTTAATAGTTATTGGGTTTAAAGTAATAAATATTTGTAAGAAAATGGAGCTGAAGGAGTTAATCGCCGAACGTGGATATTTAAAAGGTACGATTACCCGGTTACATAATTACGTCATTAGAGACACAACTAATTTGGAGACTGAGATGATTCTAAATAAAAAAGCGCGGTTGTTGGAGTGTTTTAAGCAATATGAATATATCAATGTCAAAGTTTTATCATTGGATCCCGACGATAAAGAGAACGTCGAGGAAATAGAAGATAAATATTTTGCAATATTAAATTCACTAGACAAACAGCTTAATAGTCGCGTAGCCACGAAAAGCGAGAACCCCATAGCTCCAGTTTCCAAGTTATCATTACCGTCAATCGATTTGCCATCGTTTTGCGGTAAGTTTAAAGAGTACACTCCATTTATTAATCTATTTAATTCGCTCATAGATCAGAACCACTTCATACCTAAAGTACAGAAACTTTACTATTTGCGATGTTACCTAAAGGACGAACCTTTGGAATTAATAAAAAATTTAGATTTAACATCGGATAGTTACGATAAGGCCATAGAAATTTTAAATAGTAGGTATAATAATAAGGTTAGAATAATAAATGAGCACATAAACGCATTGTTAGATTTAAGGCCAATAATTAAATCCACAGCTAGCTATTTACGTCAATTTATTTGCGAGGTGAAGCAGGTGCTTGCAGCTTTGAGCACTTTGGAGCCAAACGTAAGGTATTGGGATGTAATTCTATTATGTATTCTTTTTCGTAAACTAGATGCGTACACATCGAGAGCATTCCATCTAGAGAGAAACGGCACTGAAGAGCCAACGATGGACGCCTTTCTCGCCTACTTGGAGAAACGTGCGCTGGCGCTTGAGAGCGCTGATCCGGGTTCCGTCGAGACCGGACAACGTCGTCAGCCACGCAAGGAGCAAGAGTGCACCGCTAGCAGGCTGGTGACGTACACCGCCGCAGCGCAAAAACCGGGATGCTTGTTCTGTAAGTTAAATCATAAGCTTTATTTATGCAATAAATTTAGGATGCTGCCTGTCATTAAACGAGCCGATTTTGTACGAGAAAAACAACTGTGTAACATTTGTTTAGGTGGACATGCAAAAAAGTGCAAATATCACTTTCGGTGTAATGAGTGCAAGGAGGCACACAACACGTTGCTGCATTATGATCCCGGCAACGGTGCTCCAACATCACTCTCCGCAAGCAACCACGCTAACAATGTGCTTTTACCCACAGCCAAAGTAAAACTTGTAGCTCGAGACGGCACTGCAGTTCACATGAGAGCCTTGCTTGACAGTGGCTCACAGCTGTCCTTTTTATCACAAAAGGCGTTGCAGCTGCTTATTTAAAGCCCACACCGGTTGACGTCAATGTAGTAGGCGTCACCAACTCTCAAACCAGGTTGAAGCATTGCTTACCTGTAGAAGTGCATTCTATAAGAAAACCTTATAGGATCACAGTCACGTGTCATGTGGTTGAAGAAATTACATGCAATCTGCCACAGATAAAAATAGACCGTAAAGCCATTAAAATACCAAAAAACGTAAAACTGGCCGATGAAAACTTTAGTGTCCCTGCTGAGGTTGATATTTTATTAGGTGCTGACGTGGTGTTTCAGGTCCTACTGCCGTCGGAGTCGCAGAGCGCCGAGCTGCTAACGCCGGCGCCGCGTAATCGCCGACAGCCCGCGGTACCATCCCACGCGAAGCTTGTCAACACTCAATTTGGCTACATCATCGGGGGTTCACTGCCATGTTCAAGCTTGTCAAGAGTCTATAATAAGGTAGCTTTAAATTGTTTAACATGTGACACAGATATTAATAACACGGTTGCCAACTTTTGGAAAACAGAAAACGTGCCAGAGATCTTTAAAGAGCAGTCTCCAGAGCAAGAGCTTTGTGAGCATATTTTTAGAAACACTGTTCAGTTGAAGGAAAATAGGTTTGAGGTTGCTTTGCCCCTAAAACTGCCCTTAGATGCTGCAAATGATGCTCTAGGCGATTCTTTTAACATCGCGTTAAAAAGATTTTTAAATTTAGAAAAAAAGTTGCATAAAAATCCTATTCTTTTCTCGGAGTATAAAGAGTCAATTCATAATTATTTAAACTCAAATCACGGACACTATGTAGACATAGAAGATTTTGATTTGCAAAAAGAGGCTATCTATTTTTTGCCTCATCATGCGGTAATAAATCCAAGCAGCAAAACTACTAAGTTGCGTACAGTTTTTGACGGTTCTATGAAAACTAGTAAAAAAATATCCCTTAATGATATACAACTTAATGGGCCGACTGCACAAAGAGATTTATTCGAAATATTGTTATTGTTTAGGTTTGGTGAATTTACCTTTACAACAGATATCCAACAGATGTTTAGAAATATACGGCTTATTCCGGAGCATACCTCTTTACAAAATATTTTGTGGAGGGACAACCCTGATGACACTATAAAATGCATCAGGTTAGATACGCTTACCTTTGGATTAAAAAGTTCTAGTTTTTTGGCAACACGCTGTCTCAAAGAGTTAGCAACGCAAAATGAGAACACGTTACCATTAGCTTCGTCAATCTTGCAAAACCATACATATGTGGATGACGTGTTATTTAGTGACAGCAATTTGGATACGGTGTTAGAGGCAAAGGCACAACTCCGCCAGCTTTTAAAGTTGGGGAGTTTTAAAACTCATAAGTGGACCTCCAACGATAATAGAATATTGGTTGGCGTTCCTTTGACTGAACAGCATTTTGATTGTTTAGAGCTCCAAAAGGATGAGTGTAGCTTGAAAACACTGGGATTACAATTAGTTATAAAAGATGACCAGTTTAGAATGACTTGTCCAGAGCCATTTAATAATAATAAATGTACCAAGAGAGACATCTTGGCCTACATAGGAAAGTTTTATGACCCGATGGGGTTCGTTGGTCCCATTATCGTGCAAGCAAAGGCGATAATGCAAAGGTTATGGTCTGAAAAAACAGACTGGGACGCTACTCTTGATGATAGCATAAGACAGGAATGGTTTTTGTTCACTAATAACCTGGCTAAAATGAAGCCAATTTTTATTAATAGGAATATTTCCGTAGCAGACTCCGACAAGGTAGAACTTATAGGTTTCTCAGACGCCAGTAAGTTGGCGTATGTTTGCTGTGTCTACCTGAAGGCTACAAACAAAGAAGGTAATACAAGAATGCACTTACTCTGTTCGAAGTCGCGCATAACCCCGCTTTAAAACAAACGCACAACCATCCCACGTTTGGAACTAGATGCTGCCTTGCTTCTTTCTATATTAATCGCTAAGGTGCGGGAGACGCTGAAGATTAAGCACAATATAGACGACATTTTCTTATTCACGGATTCCAAAATTGTGCTTGCATGGCTGCATTCAGAGCCCATTAAGCTTAATGCCTACGTTGCGAACAGAGTAAAGGCAATCTCCAATAATAATGCGGGCGGCCACTGGCTATATCTCAGCACCGGTGACAAACCTGCAGACTACATCAGTCGAGGAATGTCACCAGATGCACTTTCCGCTTGCACGGCATGGTGGCATGGCCCACAGTTTTTGCACAACAGTGAGTATGCATTCAATATGATAACAGACTTACCCACAGTCATGCCCGAAATGAAGCCGGAGTCAGCGTTCTCAAGCAGCCACGTAGCGTCAACTAATGACGTTCTCGAGCACATAAGGAGATTTTCTAGCATACATAAAATGGTACGTACCTTAGCTTACGTTTTAAGGTTCGCAAATTGTCTTAAAGGCATCAAGCCTCCTCACAAATATTTGACTAGTTCAGAATTTAATAATGCGTTAATGTTGCTTATAAAAAAGGAACAACAAGCGTTTTTTGTTGACGAAATCACCTGTTTAAAAAATAACAAAGGTGTAAAGGGTTCCTTAAAAAGTGTTAGTCCTTTTATAGACGGTTCTGGTGTGCTACGGGTTGGAGGTAGGCTTCACCACTCCAATATCCCCTTTTCACAAAAGCACCAGGCCATTTTACCTAAGGAATCTCATATAGTTAATTGTATTATAAGAGCAGAGCATGAAAGGCTTTTACATGCAGGGCCAAAATTGTTATTATGTAATTTAAACCAAAGGTATTGGATAACCAATGGTTTATCCTACGTTAAGAAAATTGTAAGAAAATGTATAATTTGTTTCAGGCAGAAGGCTACTGCTTCAAAACAGTTGATGGGTTCCTTGCCAGCCAACCGGGTGACTGCTATGAGTCGTCCATTTGAGACGGTCGGAGTAGATTTTGCTGGGCCGATCGGGGTGAAACTCTCGCGCGTGAGAAAGTCGCTTGTAGGTAAAGGATATATTTGTGTATTTGTTTGTTTTGCTACTAAGGCAATACATCTCGAGCTTGCATCAGATCTTACCACCGATTGTTATCTCGCGTGTCTTAAAAGATTTATATCTAGAAGAGGGCTGCCCAAAGAAATCTACTCAGATAATGCCAGCACCTTTAAAGGCGCACAGAACCAATTAACTGAGCTTTATCGCCTGCAGTCCTCACAGGATCACCAGGCAAAGGTCTTTCAATTTTCGTCAAAGCAAGGAATACATTTTCATTTCATTCCGGCCTACTCGCCTACCTTTGGCGGCCTGTGGGAGGCTGCAGTGAAAAGCACAAAATATCACCTTAGAAGGGTATTAAAAAATCAGCTGTTTACTTATGAGCAGATAAATACCATATTAGTTGAAATTGAATGTGTGTTAAACTCTAGACCACTTGTACCGATATCAACAGCTGATGTAAATGACTTTGGTTATTTAACCCCAGGTCACTTTCTGATAGGAAATGCGTTAACTATGTACCCAGAAGATGATGTAACAAATGTACAACAAAATAGGTTAAAGTTTTGGCAATTGTGTACACAGCTCAAACAGTCATTTTGGAAAATGTGGTACAAGCAGTAACTTAATGTATTACAGAATAGACCTAAGTGGCTTAATATTTGTCCTAATTTTAATATAGGTAGTCTTGTTATTTTAAGAGAGGATAATGTACCCACCATGTCATGGCCTATGGCCAGAATTACTAAGGTTTTCCCTGGCCACGATGGTCTTGTAAGGAGCGTTGAAGTTAAAACCCCTAATGGTAGAACTCATGTTCGTTCTATTTCTAAACTTAGCATTTTACCTATAGATAATTAATTTTTTTGTTATTATATTGTCAGTTCGTAGCATAGTAATGTAGCTCGTTATTACCTACATGTACTTATAACTTTAGCTACCGTATAAGGTGAAATAAAACTTGTAATGTCATAGCATGTTGGCAATGGTTAACGACCCAAATTGTTAAGGTTATAAGGTTTATTTTAAAGATTGTTTTAGTGGTTTATACGAAACCCTTTGTCAGGCCGCAGCATGTTGGAATGTTACCCAACACTAGTAATGTACAAAGACAACACTAGCCGCGCGCTATACCTACAACGGTCTATTTAAGCTTTGGGCGCCGGCTTGTCTGCCCTCTCTCTTACCGGCAACGCACGCAAAGACGGTCCTGTTTTCTCTGTAATATTAATGTGTAAAGTAATAAATCTCATTTGCTCACTATTTCAATCAGCATTATTATTTCAACGTGGAACAGCCACTACAACCCCGAGCGCAGCCTACCGCGCCACAAATATGTGTAAATTCATCACAGGTACCTAAAGCTTGCTCTGTTTGTACAGATAGCAGAAATATGAAATAGAGGATTACGATATAAATAACAGGGACACAGATGCTAGCAACAGCTGCGCTTGGACTGTTTCTAACTGTTTCGAGGGACTTCTTGGCGGGAAAGTGAAGAGTCATGTCTGCGGTTTAGTTTTATTTTCTAAAATTTGTGTTATGTCCAATATTAATGTGAAATGATGGTGGATTATTTACCGTTAAGTATTCGTGAGTGTGCATGAGCGTTGGCAAATGAAACAAAACAGTGATGTGACAAATGATGTTTTTGCAAACTTAAATATTTTTTTTATTTTTTTATTCTTTTTTTGTTTTTTTTACATGTTGTGATTGTCCTTTATATTTTGTGTTTTTATTTGTGATGGAAAGTGTCTTTTTATGATAGGGCATTTTCCAATACTTATGACGCTATAAGGGCGAAAAGAGCTGGACCCTTGCTGAGTTTCTTGCCGGTTCTTCTCAGTACAAGATCTCCCGCCCAGAGTAGATAGACTTACGAACCGACGGCATAATGACGTTCATAAGAGCTATTTGTAGCCTAAACTGAATAAATGATTTTGAATTTTTTGAAAGTACAACGTCACTTTTCAAATTCTCTCAAGAAGTCCGCCCGACCGAGGACTTATTATAGCCCCACATCTTTACTGAGATACTCGACGGGTTGGGGGGTATATCATTTCTCACTTCTCATTTCTTTTATCATTCATCATCATCTCAAGGAAATATTGTTTAAATATGTATTACTTGTAAGAAAAATTACTTTGACACTGGCTAAATGTGCTAATCGCACGAAGCCATCAAATAAAGCAAAAAAAAACCGTGTCCGTGAGAGGGTCTATGTGTGCGTTGCTCGACTGCGATCTGTATAAAGTTAACTTTCTGCAGTCTCCATATTTTGTGCTAATAATGTGACCCGAAAACTAGTAAACAAATATGTTGGCATTTCTGCCCAACCTTGTAGATATTTGTTCTTCTTGAACTACAAAACAGCTCCTAACTATAGTAGCTAAGAGTAAAAAGTTTAATCGCTATCAATGGGACCGCGCCCTTAATTGTATTAGCCTACGCACATTCGCTAGTGCTTAGTAATAGCGGAACGATGTTAAATATTTCATTGTTTTTAGGAGATGGTATCTATCTATAACAGTGTCTCCTTCTGGGAAATACTCTTCATAATTCATTAATAAGATAATATTGTTCGTAAGGCCATTTGTGTAATAACAGATAATTAACCCGTTATTTCATGAATAAATAATTTCTATTTAAGTCCTTATAAAAATAATACCTTTCGTATACTTACCGATTTTTATATTATATATATTATATTATATTTTTATTCCTTCACTTGACCTTCATCGAACCTGTTGAGACAATGGTGAAAGCATACTTTACCTGGAATGTACAAATTATTACTTTACTTTAAAAAAATATGATCTTATCTGATAAAATCGGGCCACAAAGCGTGCTTATGTGCTAGGAGGCGACGACCAGTTGAACGCACCAAGCACCGCTGGATGGACGAAGCCAAGGATCGACATGAGCTCCTGGAAACTAGCTACTTGCAAGGTTGCAAGAGATCGCGCAAAACAAGGAGCAGTGGCGTCCTCGTGTCGGAGGCCAAAACTCACTTTGGGTCGTTGAGCCATCAGAGTAAGTATCTGATTAAAAAACCTATTTTAAAGTAAATTTAAGACTGTGTCTTCTGTATTTTCTTGTTTGTACAGCTGCCATTTTACTTTATTTGTGTAATACTTTGTGAGATCGAAAAATAAACCCAAAGTACCTAAACAAGAAACGATAATAACAGTTAAACGGTACACCTTAAGAGTTGTAACATAATAAGTTAACACAGTTTTCAAATATATCTATCTATTTTATAATTTTAATTAGGTACTTATATTTGTATTCAGTTTTACGTGTTGCTTATCGCTTTTGTGCATGCACGATTTTGGATATTAGCCTGGTTCTGAGTTTTATACCCTGCTATGTATTTTTTCATTTATGATTAATGTCTGTTGTGCTGCGTTATATAAATAAAAAAATATATCAAAATACCAATACGTTCATAGTTTTAAACAAGCAAGCAAACAAGATTAATAACGAAATCGGACAATTTGAAAAAGAAAAACTACCACCATAAAGAAATTAAGTCGGATTTGTATTCAAAAGTTGGCAACACAGCACACTCGAGCGAAACTACTCCGTACTATTATGAGATAGAGCCCTTCGAAAAAGTAAATTGCTCGCTAACAAGTTAAAACAGTTAAGCCCGAAACTTTAATTTAACGGCACGATATTTGTGAACGGAGCCGGAAGCTCCCCCCTTTTCCTACCCTACCCCCCAACTGTCAACTGCAAAGTTCGTGTAAGAAAATTTTAGAGGCAGTCACGCGGGCCTAGGTTGTTATCGGGAAAATAAAGTGTCTGGATTGACTATAAACTGTGTGCAAACAACATTATAAATCGCACGAAGACCCAAACGTTTTCGACGAAACCTCTTTCGTGGAAATACACAGCGCCTTCATGATTTTGTAAACTGTTTTAATTTTATTTTGATTGCAGCATTGTTGAAAGCTTATATTGTGATTTAACTACCTGACGATATCTCCAATAACTATTTGAAATTGATTCAAAATACATTAAAAAGACATTTAATCTGTCGTCTGCTACGAATACATACACAATAGAATTTTAATTGTTTGTAGGACGGATCTAACACTAAGCAGGTCTAATGTTAATAAGAAAATATTAGATTCATACAAATCATTTAATAACAATTTAATTAAATAAAAATATGTAGTTTATGCTCTTGCAAGGCGTTACATACTTATATTTTAATAAACTACTAAGTATAATTATGTACAAACAAACAAACACAAGGGAGAACAAATCAAGAATAGACAAGCACAAGGGCGCCGCTTATTTCACAGTGAAATTTCTTCCAGCAGGCCCGTAGAAGAAGAAGACACAAAGAAAAGTTAAAAAAGTGCACTTCACAAAACTTCAAATTGAACTATCTTACAAAATAATTGAAAATAAGCTAAGCATGTAGATAATAATTAACACTCAAATTCCATTAACATTTACACACACACATACACACACGAAAACTCAAACCCAGACCAAAGCTTTGCATACCCTGAGGCGATAGACGACGCTTGCAAGAGACAACCGCAATGGCGTTTCGATTAAAACCCTTTGCTGTCAAGGGTTCAAACACGAAATGCATCAAGCCGTCCCTCTGAGATCTAGGTTTCAAATTAGTACTGACTCGTCGGCAAGGAAACCCTAACCTGATTAGGTCACGCTATACCAAGCAAGCTCGCGGGCTCAATAAATAACTAGGAAGTATTGTAGCTACAATGTACTACGAGTAGTACTGTGCACAACTCTTTCGGGTTTTTATTTAGATTCATAATTACAAAAACACAAATGTTGAAAAAATTTCCACGAGCAGGATTTGAACCTACACCTTTCTGACATACCGGGTCAGGTGCTCTCCCAATTGAGCTATCGTGGTTCAAACCAGCCCGCCGAAATTATTCAACACTATTTACTTTTTTATTTTGAAAGTCAAAGGCGCCCATTCAATGTCAACAACTAAGTACCGTCATTAACATCCGATCATAATATTTTTACAAATCCGCTACGAAGTAGGCGAGCTATTTATAAAATGTTTTTATTTTGTTTATATAATTTTTAACGCAAATTTCAAAGTAAAAAAGTAAATAGTGTTGAATAATTTCGGTGGGCTGGTTAGAACCACGATAGCTCAATTGGGAGAGCACCTGACCGGTATGTCAGAAGGGTGCAGGTTCAAATCCTGCCCGTGGATTTTTTTTCAAAATTTGTGTTTTTGTAATTTGTTCGCAACAAAATTTGCGTTAAAAATTATATAAACAAAATAAAAACATTTTAGATTCATAATGTTACTTCTTCTCTTTTTTATTTTTATTTTTTTACCAGTTAACACTTGGCTTTCATCTCACCTGATGTTAAGTGCGATAAGGCAAGGGTGGAAGCGCACTTCCGGCAAGCTTATTACAGAAAAAAACAACCAGTTGTTAATTGTACAATTGCAACGCGACTGCTTTAGTTACGGTTGATAAATTGGTATTAAAGACACAAATCGCTCAATGTGTGTAAACTTTTACATACATTTTAATCGCAAATACACTAAGCGAGCAATCATTTTTCGGTTATAAGCGTGCTGAATTCTCAACTACTGCACACTTGGCTTTTTTATCTCTAACTATCGAAAAACAACTTCTGATGTTAATACTACATCAATGTCACTATCACTGACATCAATGACATCAATGCCATAACGACATACTTAGATAAAATGGTGGTGGCTAGCCAGGCAGACTTAGACAGTGCCTTGATTTCACCTGTTGTTAAATGATGATAAGGCCAATGATGGAAGCGCACTTCACCCGGGATCCTCACTAGTGAGGCACTGGCTATCTTATCTCTAGCTGCCGGAACACAATAATGCTACAAACATTGATGTAATGGCGACATATTAAGATAAGATGGTGGTAGCTAGCCAGGCGGACAAACAAGCCCTACCACCAACCAAACCGAGAACACAAACATGTACCCCCCGCTGGGAATCGAACCCGGGACCTCTGGGTCTAAGCCAGTAGTCTTAACCACTAGACCACAGCGGCGATTAAACTATAAACTAACCTAACAGACCGCTGTATTTAAAACAAAACTTCGACAATTGATAATTACAAATCATATCAATTAAATAAAAACAAATAATTATTCGGAATTATTAGGTGATCTGTTTTAAATTTTTGCTTATGTCAAAAATCAGTTAATTTCCCTACAATGAGAATTTAAACAGCAACTTTTGCACAAACAGGCTCGCATGCCTGCATCGCAGTAGTTGAAATGAGTGAGCAAAGACAAATTGTCTCTTACGACAAATAAAATTATTAAAATTATCTAAACTAGTGGTCGCCCAGTGGTCGAAATTCGACCGTAATTTTATTAAGGCTGCACGGATTGTATCATAAGCAATGAAAACTTTAAAACGATAGAATGTGAGTTTGGATCATGAAGCTGTCGTTTATATCTACAGTTTCCATGAAACCATGGTTTGGATTGGCATTGACAGATTTCGGCCGCTCCTCTTCCATTTTTGAAATTTTTGAAAAGAGTATTTTAGCGTGTGTTTCAAATACATAATTATGCGTGTGTGTCAAACACATGGTAGTGTGTGTAATGTTTGTTATAATGATTTAATTTATTTTGTGCAAATAATTTAAAAAAAAATATTAACATTCTGTACTCCTTCTCGATATAAACTTTAAGTGTGCGAAATTTCATACTCCTCCGTCCGCGCAATTTTCGTAAAAAGGGGTACAACATTTTTACTTCACGTATTAATATATAGATTACTAACAGTTTAGCATAACATCGTAAATCATAACTTTTAAAAGTCACTTAACATACAAACTGTTAGGCAAACGTATTAGGCGGACGCTATTAGAGGTTGTCGGATTAAAAGGCTTAAGCAGTTGCCGGCAATACAGCAGTTACAGTTTAAAGGGGCGTCTAAATAACTAATGATTCATAACAAGCCCTTGGGGATATGAAACGCAATTTACTACTGAACTAAGTAAAGCCACATCTTCGGGCATATCTCTGGGGCAAAGTTCATCAACATAAATGTACATGTACACAGTAGACAGTACTAAGTACTATTGAGCAAGTGAGTTATGTGCAATGAGTTTTCCAAAAACAAAAAAAATACCACGCCGCAATAGCATAGTTGGCAGTGCACCTGACTCAGCATGTCATGGGGTGCGGGTTGAATCCCGCTCGTGAATTTTTTTTTCAACACTTAGGGCCTTACAAATAAACAAAGAATAAGGTCCGAATAGTTTTTCCGTGTTTTGTCTCTTTTACTCTAATATAAAATGACGTTTACATGACAGGAACAAAACACGGAATAACTATTCGGACCTTATTCTTTGTTTATTTGTAAGGGGGTAAGTCTTTTTTCAAACAATAAAAAGTTAATTGGCACAAGAAAGAATATTGGTCGCTTTAGCAATACTTCTCTGAATGTTTCCATAAATGGAGATAAAATAGAACGAGTAGATAGTGTTAGTTAGAATGTACCTTTGTTTTTGAATATATATATTTTTTAATGTAGTTAATTTTTGTTGTAAAAAGTGACAATAAATGTATTACTTCTTCTTCTTATGAATGCGGTGTTAACACAATAATAAAAGTCCTGTTTACCCACCTAAGCTAACATACTTGAGTTAGGTATGGGTTCACTCCATAGTCTAAAAAGAAAATGGTTATTGAGAAGATAAAAGGTAGTATGTGATTTTTATTTTACTTTTCCGAAGGGTAATCTAGGTTAAAATTCATTTTACATACGTGTGATCACTCTGAAATTGTAACGTTGTGTTGTACGCGAAGACATCCAAATTCATAATTATCAAATCTCTCTATTTACTCATCATCAGAGCCTTCCCTTTAACCACCACGCGGCCGCGGGCCCAGTGCCGATTGGTAGTTGCTAACGACTGCATATGCAGCCGGTACCAACAGCATTCCGAAGCACGGAATTTATTACTTACTTACTTATTTTTGTACAAAAGATTATTATGAATGCGCTGCTGACGCTAAAAAAGGTACCTGATTTTTTTTACTTTGCCGAAGAATAATCTAGGTCAAAATTAATTTTGCGTACATGACTAAATATCACCACAAATTCATATCTTATTTCTTTATTTACTCATTATAGTTTAATTTAATAACTCTTAAAAATTAAAACAATAAACAAAACAAGTAAGTATGTAAGTAAGTGATGAATTAAGAAAAACTGGTGGTTCGACCGTAATTTTGTTAAGGCTTCACGGATTGTATCTTAAGCAATGAAAAATTAAAAAAGATAGAATTTGGATTGGCATAGACAGATTTCGGCCGCTCCACTTCCATTTTTGAATTTTTTGATAAGAGTATATAAGCGTGTGTGTCTAATACATATGCGTGTGTGTCAAATACATGGTAGTGTGTGTAATGTTTGTTTTATTGATTTAATGTATTTTTATGCATAATTTAAAGTAAATATTAACATTCGGCTAACTTTCTCTATAAAAACTATAAGTATGCGAAATTTCATACTCCTCCGTCCGCGCAATTTTCGTAAAAAGGGGTACAAAGTTTTTGCTTCACGTATTAATATACAGATAACTAATATAATTTAAATTTAAGTTTCATCTACTCGGCAACGTTTGCTTTAGAACTGTCACTTCTGAGGGCCTGGTGTGAGTTATTTTTGACATTTGATCACGTTAACAAAAACGAAAATTTGTATGACAAAATTTTTACTCATCTCGTATGTCGCCAGAGGGCGCTGCTTCAATGCCATACTAATTTTTGTTTCTGTTAACGAGACCGCATGAATACGAAACTCACACTAGGTACTTCTGATATGCTACCGATTTAAACATAAATGTTATAATGTGCCAGGTAGTATAGATTCAGTCATGTTTAATTGCCCCCAATGGGATGGCGCCGCGTGTTAGGTTAATTTGCGACGTGTCTGTAAAGGACAAGTGCGGTCACGCACTGTCACGTGTGATGTTGCGGTTTTACGAATAATTTGGGGGGAGCGCGATCGTTAAAGTGAAGCTACGTCGAGCGCGGAATGATTGGTGACCGAGAGTTGGAGATTGTATTTTTCGATGCTTTGGAAGGCACGTTAAGGCGACGCATTGGAAATTTACGTGGCGGGGATTTGCTGTGGCTTGATTTTTTCCCAACATTTACAAAACATATGAAAGTGATATTTGATGAATGATGACATAATTGTTCATTTAATTGACTTCATTTTGCTAGTTGCACTATTTGTTAACTTTTATAACAGATAAAAAAAATATCAAAGTAACCTCTTTTAAAACAGATTTTCATTTTACAGGCAAACCAGACCGATTTAATAGATTAGTCGTAACACACACTTCAATATGGTAGTTCATTTTTTTTCAACTTATTTGAAGTTTTAATTGGAAACAAAAAAAAACAGTTTTTCTTAAGGTGCAAAGAGCAAACGCTCCGTATTAGATTAATTGTTTAGCGATGCGTAGCCTTAAGAGGCTGGTTTCAATTGCTATCGGAAGATTGTAATCATATAAAACAGTATCATAATCAGCAGGTTGAATAGAGCCACGATAGCGTAACTGGTATCGCACTTTTTTTTATACATTTGAAATCTCGTCCTGACGTGGTTTCTGATTTCTGATCCCGATCGTGGAAACTTTTACAAAACTTTTTTGTTTGCACTTTTGTTCGCAACAAAATTTGCGTAAAATGATATAATACCGATAATTATAATTTAATAGTAAAAGACGGGGCCATCTGGCTGACCTTGATCATAATCCTCAGCCTATAAACGTGGTACGGCTGGGCTCAGACCTTCCCTACGACACAAAGGACATAGCATATGTAGGGTTGCCAACCATAGGTACTTTGAAATAACGTATCCTACGTTATTTTCCATCCCCATACTTCATTATTTTTAATAAAAATAAAGTATGGAAAATACTTTATTTCCGACTAATGCATGCGTTTGAACGAAATATTCCTGTTGACTTAATTTCTGAACTACTGAATAATACTCAGACTCAGGTGAAGTGAAACGAAACGCAACGCTAATTTCTGAACGCGCTATAAAACAATAAAAAGTTATTAGATAGTGTCAAGAGTACAAAAAAATATGTTTTTAAACATTAAAATAAATAAATTTGGAAAGTACTTTATTTTTTATTCGAATCCTTTTTTATATACTAGTTAGTGATAGATTTACTTGAATTTCCTAAAAATTGTTGGCAACCCTAAGCACATGGGAAGATGGCGCATGATTTACCACGCTGGCACAATAAGGGTTGACAATTTGGTATGATTTAAGCAATGCCATCTATAATAACCAGAACCATCAGATTAATGTGCTTCTGAAGCATGAATTTTAATCCGGTCACTACGAACTGTGAAAGTAGCTTAACTTCAAAAGCCTACCCACTCACTTATCATTCTGACGTCATTTGGACTTAATTCAGACCAAAATTCAAAAAATTCAATTCAAAATCATTTATTCAGTTTAAGCTACAAATAGCTTTTATATGAACGTCATTATTCCATCGCTTCGTAAGTCTACTCTGGGCGGGAGACCTTGTACTGAGAAGAACCGGCAAGAAACTCAGCAAGTGTCAAGCTCTTACAGCGTCAAAAATATTGGAAAATGTCCTATCTTAAAAGGACACTTTCCATCGCAAATAAACACAAAAATAAAGGACAATCACAACACAAACAAAAAGTTAGTAAGTACCTACCAATTTAAATTTTTACGTCATACAGTACTAATAAGTCAAAAATTGTCTAAGAAAAACAAAGTAAAAGTATACAAGTTTAGTAATAATAAAAATAAGATAAGTAAGCAAGAGCAGACCAGCTTCCACAGTCGGCACCCGTTCACGAGTACGACATATGAATCAGCTATCGCTTGTCTTGTTCAGTAAGTGACCACAGTGAAACTGCCCAACTTATTTGGGGTCCTATCCATCTTCCTCTTCCATTCTCTCGATCATTCCTTCTCGATCTATCAATGCGATTCTTGTTCTCGATTATCTTAAAAGTTACTCGTTTTTTAGCGGTTGTTTACTATAAAAGAATTTAATGCTTAAAGTGGTATTGAAACCAGTATTTGTGTCTCCGGTCACTATACAGTTAACATGTGTTGTATCATGCATGACGGCTTAATAGTTAGAGCTGCACATTATGTATTGCACTGGTTCAAATGTGACACCATGTAGCATGGAGATCAACAAATTACATGTCACGATTACATATCAGATTAATCTTCAACATGACGGGCGGGATCTACTACTCGTACATAACATAATATGTCCATCTATATCAACAACAGTAGGTATTCTCAGTTAAACTGCAACAGAAATGAAGGGAAATAAATCTTTATTTCAGTTAATAAACTTATTTAATACGTGCTTTAAATCGTCTCAAAATATTTTGCCTACAGTACATTTAGGACGTCTGTTAGTAGTGTGTCAAAGAAGTGTTGAAGCGTGTGTGTGTGTGTGTTTGTGCAGAAGAACGGATGCAAGAAACTGCACAGCTTTAAATAGAAATAGGGACATTTATATTTTATGTTACCAAATTACTGTTTACAATACGAAAGAAATCGATATTTAATAGGCTTAAAGACATTATAATCAAACACTATTACCTAAGGCACAAGAGTATAAATATTTTTTTGGTATTGGTTGAGTAGGTATGACTATGATTTCTTTTTCATTAATGATGTTTAGTTTTTGTTTCGGGTTAACTAATTAGAAATGTAATTTTGTAGTCAAAAAACTATGTTATTATTTAAAAGTTACATATTAAAAATAATAACAAATCTAAACTCTACACGTGGACCAACTCTAATAACATCAAAGTAAATTTTACGTCATGACAATATTTCATACGAACTTAAACAAGGAGGTGGGAGCAAACACGTTTCCTCATGTTTAATTACAGCGAACTTATTAGAAACAATTTGCGATAAGGCACCTTTATGAAACTCGCTTGACTAATGTTGGAAACTAGCGGGCATGCAGGGGTGTTGTTGACGAGGAATTACGGCAGCACAGTTCGGAACTTAGCCCAAGTTCTGCCCGTAACGTGGAACTCTTCATATTATGAAAAACAAAACACGGCAAAAAGTACCCTTTACGTCTTCAAAACAAATGACGTCATAACGTGGAACTCTTCATATTATTAAAAAACAAAACACGACAAAAAAGACCCTTGACGTTTCAAAAACAACTGACGTTAAACGAAAAAAATTTTTAAATGTAGATAGAATTGGTTTGATATCTGGAGAGCAGTTGTCATCAGTGATTTATTAATATAGTTTAAAAGTCTATTACACACGAAATTGTTGAAATCTATATAACAATATAAAATTGAAAATAGAATTAACAATGACGTATATTTTTTTCAAGCTGAAATGACCAACGAAGATTAGCCATGTACGCGTACCCCCAACCTCGTACGCCATCGAAACAACCTCGACCACTCTGTCAAGGGTGTACAACCGAGAAGAATATTTTTTTACAAATCTTAAAGAGAATGCAGTAAATACTCAATAGAAGACATTTGCCATATTAAAATGATGTCAAAATATGTCACTTAAAATAAAATAATAATATGTCTTGATCTTATTATCGAGTTTAAATTTGCGTGCGCTTCCGACTCCGTATATTTTTTTACAAATCATAAAGAGAATGCAGTAAATACTCATTAGAAGACATGTCACACTGTTATCCTATCTTGCCGCGCAAGTTTCGAGAAAATAGATCGTAATGATAATACCTCAAATATCACAATCACAAACACAGTAAGTTGTACTTACTGCGTTCATAAATTGTGCGGCAGTATCACACTGTTACGATCAGATTTCTACGAAATCACTCCCACAAATTATTGTATACTCGTATATAGAAGGCAAGCCGATTTCACTGTTACGGATCACACTGTTACGACCCTACTTCCGTCCTTTTTCTACGAAATCACTCCAACAAATTGTATATATATAATAAGGCGAGCGGAAAGATGTTACACATCAAAAAACAAATTAATTCATTCATCAAAAATGTTCCAGCAACTAAACGCAAGCAAAACATTTCAACAGCCCCTAAGGAGTTCCCGCAGCAAACGCACTGCATGCACAACAAATGCATAATTAAAGCCGCTCACGGCTCGCATGCGGCCGTAACGTAACCGGAAAGTTTGGCGCGCGCTACGCCAAGTTAGCTTCGTTCACATAATTGCACGCTCAAAATAAACCACTGCGATTGGGAAGGAGAAATGTAGTTTATTCTAAAGCAAGAATTGAGAACTGAGACTATTATGGTTGTATGCTCAGTCACGCAAGTACGTACCCAGGATTTTTTGTCGGGGGGGTCCGTTTGGGTAAATGATTAAAGTACTTAAATGACACGTAAAAGCTTCTCGGAAATAAATCGCAAATCAATTTTCACATAAAAATAATAGAAATTTAAAACAAAAGAACTAAAAAGTTAAAAATAATTTAAACCTGATAAAAAGAAACAAAAAATGGCGTTTTTATCACAGAACCAATTTTTTTATAAATAAAAGCGTGTTACATTTTGATGGAACATTAAAGAACATTAAGCATATTACATTAACACTTTCAGTATTTTTCTTTTGCAATCACAATGTAGCACGCTTTTATTTATAAAAAAAATTGGGTCTGTGATAAAAACGCAACTTTTTTTTCATATTATTAGGTTTAAATAATTTTCTAACTTTTTAGTTCTTGTTTTTATTAACCAGTTAATAAAAGCTTGTTTTTAAATTTATTTTTTTTCTTTTTAACTTTTTAGTATATTTGTAGGGGGTTATGGGCTTCAGTACAACAGGGTTCGCCCTGGTACCCTGAGGCACAACGTTAGCGATATGACATGTTTATACACCCTCATACCATTCAGCTATTGGCACGTGCTCACCTTAGCATTGGGTCATCCATCTAATCAAAGACAGAGTCCACATTCATAACAAACGGAACGAACGAACGAACGAACTTATTTTCCTGAGTTCCTATGGCCATCTTCCAGCTCCATCATCAGATCCTGGTTACCATCTAGCAACAAAGTACTCGTCAAGACGGATCAAACGAGTCCAAATTCGATGGGGTTGTGTCGTTTAACTACCGAGTTCCTATGGCCACCTTTCGGTTCCATTATCAGATCTGCTCCATGTCATAATAATTTTGCATTGTTATCCCATTTACACATGCATGCAAAATTTCAGCTCAATCGGTAACCGGGAAGTGGATCAAATTTAACTTGCAAGATTTGATTACAAACATCGGGACAGGTGAAACTAAATAAAAGCTTGTAAATTATGACAATGTTACAACATTAAATTTAACCGGGAATTTGGTCGGGAAGAATTTGGTCGGGAGGTGCGATAGTCGCCAAGACGCCCCGCCGCCCGACCATCCCGCATATCGGATTGCTGTATTTAGGGATTTTATTTTATTTTGTAGGTATAACACTTTCGGGGTGGGGGGGGTCCGGACCCCTTGAACCCCCTCCCTCTGGGTACGTCTTGCACAGTAGATACACACGTAAGTATGCTGTTCCAACTGTTTCTGGTTTACGAGCATAGAAGCTCACCGGTGAACTTAAAATTAAAAATGACAAAGAATATTCTATGGAATGGTGATAATCATTTTGGATATTATTACTCATATATCTACATACAGTTCTACTGGTCTACTGAAGTCCAAGTTTTGAATTAACTAATTCAAAATTTTCTAATGAAATTGAAAATTACAAAATATACACAATTAAATACTACTACAGGTAATTCTATTTTTGTTTTTGTTTTTTTTTGTTTTTTTACTTTTGTGTGTTACGCTTATGTTGCTATCGCAGCATCACTGAAACCGGTTCCGACGGAAGATCAGCGCTAACCTCAAGGCTAGCATCTTGCTGAGTCGGAACCGTTTTGGGACTCCTGTGTTTTTTTTTAAATTTCCACTTTTATCTTTATGTTTAAACTGTTATGTCCTAAATAAATTTATTTTCATTTCATTTTCTTTTCATTTCATTTCATTTAAATAGAAATATAATAACTTTGGATACATACAGTTCGAGAATTTTCAATGTCAAGAAGGACACCGCAAATTCAAAATCGAGTGGCAGGGATCAATTTAATTGATATTGCATAGCGCGTATAAGAATTATTGAGGAGCTCGACGGTTACGTAACTTTCGCAAGGGCCGGTCATCGGATGGGCGAGCCGTTGGTACGGTCTGCATTAGCAGTCGTTAACAACTGCCAATCTGCACTTGGCCCGCGTAGTGGTATACGTCCCGTTCTCCCTATCTATAGGGAAGGCACGTGCCCCAGCAGTGGGGACACAAAAAATGAGCTAGAGATAATAATCATTGAAAACTTTAAATACGGTTCAAAACCACCCTTCGGGCATGGTGTAAAGGAAGAGACGCGCTGTGTAAAGGAGGATTAATAGTCGTGTCATATTTTTAAAAAAATAATTGATTTTTGTGGAATTCCTCGGTGGCATTAGGGTGAGTGCCAATATAGCGATTGTAGCGATAATAGCGATTAAAGTACCTTTCAAATTAAGTATTAACCTAAAATTAAATGAAGTTTCTAACACTTGTATGTATAGTCTGTGAGTTTCGAAACAGTCTTGACGAACACACAAATTGAGTTCTAGTGTTTTATTTTTGTTGCGCCTGCGAGAAATTGGTTCCCAAACTTCCTTGTTTGAGTACTGATTGACTTTCGGAGGTACTATATGAGAACAATATTCTTTGAAAGTAAGAAAATTTTGTAATTTATTACAACTGATATTATAAGAACGTTTAGTATGTACCTACCTATTTTACATTTTGACTGACGGTTCTTTATCTTTTGTTAATAGCTTTCTACAAATACTGTAATAATAGCAAAAGGAAAATTAGCGTACACTTAAAATGTTTTACTGCACTTACTGTGTGGAAAATTGTTTTTTCTTGCAAGCGTAGGTAATCACGGCGTACTAAACAACTTTCAGAAAAACGCAAGACCTAACAATTAAAGATTTAAAAGCCTTTAAGTCTAAACCATTAATTTCTTTCAATTATGTGTCAGTAAACTATACTTCATAACATGCACGTTACACAAAAGAGCTTTAAAAATAACTGGTTAAACTTCTGTTTCTGCCGCCAAGCAACAATGTCTTTAATGCTAAAGCCAGTTTGAAGGGTAAGATATCCAAGTTTTATTCTTCATTCAGTCACGTAAACGGAAACGACAATTTATATGCTATTAAAGCGGCGTCTTCTGGAGACAAACTTAACAAAGTTAAGTTTTCGTTAACGTGATCGAATGACAAATAAAACTGGCACTAAGTACCCTAGACATTAAAGCGACAAAGTTAAAGCCTTCAAGCCAAGAAAATTGGTGAATCTTTGTGCACCACCAATATATGGGATTCTCTCCCAACACAAGGATTTCCTACAACATAGGGTCCATTAAACGAGGTTTGAAGAAGCAACTTGCGGGTGGGCTAAAAGGCAGAATCCTTCTACTAGTTGTCCTCGCATCTGGATTCTGCTTCTGCTTAAGGGTGCGCCGACCAAAAAAAGCCAAAACTGCAGTCACGGTTAAGTTGATATAATTGAAAATACTATCGTATTACATAAACAAAACATATATTTAGTATCAAAGGGAACGTGTTTACAATTAGTCCGATCCATAAATTCATAAGACGCTATAGTTTTTTCTACAATATCATTTAAAGTTGGGCAAAAAACATGAAAACGAGTGGCGGCGTTTAGTTTATATCTTATAGTTTATCTAAATTATTGTACCTCTGATTTTGTCTAAACAATCACCAATGTCTTTACTACAAATCGTCCGTCTGACATTTTCGATTTATCAAGCTGTTATTTAAATTATTATCTAATACCTTTAAATGAGCAATTATTGTATAATATATATTATTATACATCTGAATCTCGGAAACGGCTCTAAAAGTTTTCATGAAATTGAGTATGCAGGGGGTTTCGGGGGCGATAAATCGATCTAGATAGGTTTCATTTTTAGAAAACGTTGTTTTATCCGTGTTTTTAAGCAATGAAAAACAGGTACTTTTTTATTAAGCACCTTAAATTACCCATTTAAAATGAGTATGGCCGCGCGGCATCAAATAAATATGGTCAAAGACATATCAAATAAAATATATGACACTTGTCACTTACGGACGGCGCACCCTTAACTTCATACAGAGCAGATTCATTTGCCTAACTTTCTTTAAAAATAAAAAGTTTACAGCGCTAAGCACTGAAGGCAGTATCTAGACCAAAATCCTAAGTAGACCGATGTGTTATCCGCGTAAACTTGAGAAAACGATATTTTTATAGATTTTCTTTTAATTTTTGTTTATTGTGATTGTGTCAATGTTCAAAATTATTTTTGTTTGCTGTGTTAGCTGTGTTATTATGTTCTTTTTTTCTCTCATCTGTTTGTATTTGTTTTTGTGCAGGTCAATAAATGTTTCTTATTCTACAAACAAGGTTTGACTCAGAAAACACCGGCTGCGAGAGCAAAAAGGTTCGAATCTACCAAATTGCTAACTTCATAAAGTTTAGAGCGCTCACTAAATAACGAGCGTTAGGTCGTTAGCGGGCTGGACGGGTTGCAGCGTGCTCGAAGTGGGTCAAGATGTCACGTCGCATGTAACGTGCAGCGACCTGTCTACGTGACACGCCACCTTATATTATTAAAGCATTGTATCCATTGAGGAGCTCGATGGCGCAGTGGTTAACGCTCCCGGTCTGCGAGTGCTGAGGTAAAGCAACTTTCGCAATGGCCAGTCAACGGATGGGTGACCAAAAATTTATCATCTCGAGCTCCTCCGTGCTTCGGAAGGCACGTAAAACCGTTGGTCCCGGCTGCATTAGCAGTCGTTAACAACCTCCAATCCGCAATGGGCTTGTAGTGGTTTATGGCCAGTTCTCCCTGTCCATCCATAGGGAAGGCTCGTGCCCCAGCAGTGGGGACATAAAAAGAGCTGATGATGATGAAGTAATACCACAACATAAGGAGAGTGCAGAAGGTAACCTTCATACATACCATGCTCTATGTAGGCTAGACAACTTCTAACGGACACGGAATCTCAAACAGCTATACCACAGAGTAGATATTACGTATTAGGATATTTACTCATGTGGCTATACGCTCGGATTGTTGAGAGCTGTTGTGAGGTTGTCTATGTGTGCATTGCGCGAGCGCGGTTGTTTGAAGCTTACCTTCTGCAGTATTCATGCCTTGTGGTAATTTTTTTTTATAATTTATTCATGACCATGGATACTAGTCCTTCAGTCGAAAACTTAATTTATACGTTTCTCAAAATTAAACTCTATATAGGATGATTATGAATGATAATAGAAATGAGAAGTGAGAAATGATATACCCCCCCAACCCCTCGAGTATCTCAATAAAGATGTGGGGCTTTTCTAAGTCCTCACGCGGACTTCTTGGGAGAATTTGAAAAGTGCCGTTGCACTGTTTTGTTTCATTTGCCAACATTCATGCACATTCACGAACACTTAACGGATAAGAATCCACCATTATTTCACATTAATATTCGACATAACACAAATTTTAGAAAATAAAACAAAACCGCAGACATGACTCTTCACTTTCCCGCCAAGAAGTCCCCTTGTGGTAATATCTTAAAGTGTTGTCACTTCCATACCTACTGTTACAAATGAGGTCAAGACTCTTTGGGTTGCTGAGTCTTCGAAGTAAACTAAGTATGATGTGATCAGCAGGACAGTGAACCTGTTAAAGAGCTGTAGCATTACGTACCTAACTACTGTACAATTACAATATTATTATTCAGAAAGAGCTCTTGGTACCTACAAGTTTAACATAAAAACTTTAACAGAAGTGTAATACAATGGAGAGTAAACCCAGGTAATCTTGACGGAACTCGGAACCTACACGAGCTAGCAGAATATTTTGAGGCCCTACCATGAGTCTCTTTCAAGCTTTTGAAAGCGATAAAGATTTTGCACAGCAAAATGGACCGTGCAGTCTCATCATGACCATTATCAAACTGACTATAAACGTCCCAATGCTAGACTGGCCTTTCTATATTAATAATTGCACCCGGGAAGGTTATGCCATAGCCCACCACGGATTGGTGGGTGTTTATGTCTACTATCTTACGACAATAACTCAGCATTGTAACTGTTGCTTAACTCGCATTCCGGAATAGCTGCGCCATCGATCTCCAGCTCCAACCATCAAGATGTCTATAAATTTTCCCAAAAATAAAATAAAAACCATCACGTGACATCGAAATCTTTTGTGCAAAATTTTGAACTTAGGCTTCAGCGAACACCAGAGCATCTGATGCTTAGTGCCAGTTTAACTCAATAGTCGGGGTCACGTTAACCCTTAAAAAGGCGTAACATGTTTGAATATTTCATTGGTGAAAATGTGGTGGGAAATTGGAGCAGCGCCTCCTGGTGATCAACGAGGTTAGTTACAATTTCAATCCAATTTTTTTATTCTCATTAAAGTAAAAAAAGGTAAAGATCGCGGGTAGTCGCTGGATGCGAACAGCACAAAACTAGTCGTTGTGGAGTTCCTTGGGGGAGACCTTTGTCTAGCAGTGGACGTCTTTTGGCTGAGCTGTCGAGCGATTCTGTAACAAAATCACCGCCGAACTCGATACTGAATTCACTCAAGACGTGCCAATAACAATCGACTTTGACAGTGTGTAATAAAGGCGAATTCATTTGCAAGCTACGAGTGAATTGGTGTCCAAGGGATCGCGGTTTTTGTTACAGAATCGCACGGCTGGTGATGATTGAATCAAATGGTAAACAAAACTCAAACTCAGCACTTTGCTAGCGACTCTAGCGAGTATTTAGTGCGAACTCATGGTAAAGCTAGAGACAACTCGGTCAAACTGTAGTGGCAAGCTGAGAATTATTCACAAGCAATTTTTATACAAAGCTGATAAGCCGGTAAAAAATTGAGCCGACCTATTTGTTTTACTTTACACCGCGCTAGAGTACATGGTTTGTATGAAACTACTTCTGCTGTGTTAGAAGATCCTTTTGACATTGGAAATGTCTTTTCGTTTGCTCCAGTGTAGGCTTCGATTTCACGAAAAAGTGCGATCCCCTTATATCTCGGAGAGTTGTAAAGATATGATATTCAAAAAAAAAACATTTTTTTCCGAATTTTTGATCTTGGCGCTGGATATTTTGGAAACGAAGAATGATATCAAAAATTTGAGGAAAATCCTCTGGACAAGTTAGTCAGCTACAATTTGAGCCTAAAACAAAGACGATCGGGTTAAGAGTTTGCCCTGTAGCCTAACCTTTTTGAAAAAAGTCAAAAAGTCAGAACGACATTTTTTTCACATGACATTTACGACTTCATGTTTCGCAGAGTTCGTTATCGGTGTTCCTTTTCCCTATCCCGACTTTGTCGTCGCTTAGCGACAATATTAAATTTTTTTGAATTCCGTAGATTCATTTCCAATGTGCTCGATACTGGTGTGGGGCACGAAATCTGTGAGTTTTTAAATACGAGTTCTCTTCTCACCTTTTTGTAAACGACTAGGTATAAAAACAAAAGCACATCTCACCCAGATTTCTTTACTACTGGGGAATTGGCTATTCTATTGTATAACTAAATACCAGCAAAGAACAATAATACTAACTTTAAATAAATTGGTTTTCTAAAATTTAACACGCTTAATGCATTTACGAGTACTTATTTAATGTTTCATTTTAAAATAACACATTTATACGGATCCACTATTGTTAATTTTGTAAGTGACAACGGACCTTGCAAAATGTTCAAAACGTCAGTAGTACCAAACAACAGTACAAGCGTACTTAGATTTCGCTTTTCTCGTGTTGTTAGATTTCATTTTTAACTCAATCTACCATTTATTACACAATTCTTAGTTTATAATAATAAACTCGAAGCCATTAATTGAGAAAGAGTTATATACATAAAGAAAGTAATATAAATAAGTATATAAATAAAGTGCTTCACATATTAACAAATAGTTATTATGCAATGTTTTTAATATTCTAACTCTAAACAACTTACGTTTAACGCCAAAGTCATACATAACGAAGCGTAATTCGAAACTGCAATTGTATGGAGCAGCCGGTTTCCCATATTTCGTTTCAAAGGCTCGGAAGGACTCATTACCATGGAGATTTCATTTCTGTAGCACCTCTCCTGCCGGGAACGTGTCGTGGCAAAGCATGTTTAAGACCAGCACCCGGCTTTAGTTTCATATGAGTTTGTTTAATGAGAGTTAAAGCACGGAGGTCTTTCATCAACGCTTTAGTTTATTTTTAGGCTTCTAAACGTTTTGAGAACGTTCGCGTAAAGGATTACGTTACCGTTTTAAGAAATAAGGGTTTTCACTTGCACAGGGTAAAGCCACCATAGAGTAGATATACTCGATGTACTCGTAGGATTGCCAGACACATAGTCTTGAAATAAAAAAGTATTACGTAGGATATTTGCATTTCTTAGTTTCATTATTATAATTATCGGATTATAGCTCTACATTCAAAAATTAAATAAAATAAAATTAATCTTTATATTTTATTGATTTATTTATTTATAAGCATGCTAGTCTGCTGACTTACAGCTTGAACCAAGACGCCAGCAAACTAATTATTACACTTAAATACAATATTTACAGTGTTAAAAAATTTTTTTTACTAATTATACAACATTTAAATTAAAATCAATATAAATAATAATGCATTTCGGATAAAATTACGAAAATGTCAATTTATATATATTTACAAATGCAAAAATGTCAAAAAAAAAAGATAAAAAAAATTACGCATAAAATACAAAAATAATTAAAATGTTACGAAGTTAAAATGTCTGACAATGCTAAATTAAATTAAAATAAATATAAATAATAATCCATATTTAAAAAAATGACAACTTATAATTACAAATGACAAAATGTCAAAACATAAAAGATATAAACATAACACTACTTACAGCAACATAATAGGTATCTATCACAGATATAGGTGTTTTCTGACCGTGTTTCATAGCTGCCCAAAGTGGTCAGCAAATAAATCCAAATCATGGTGCTGAACAAACATGTCCCCCACGAGCCGCAGGGCGTGCCTGGGCCGCGTACCTGGCTCGCATCATTGGCGAGTACAGAAGGCGTGGGCTTATTACCAGTAAAGCAAACTTATTAGATAAACGTATTCGAATCGCCTTAAAATATTTTGCCAACCACCTATTTAGAGTCAATAATTTTGAATTCAATAAGAGTCTAGCATTCCGGGTGAACTTGGTTCCACTATTTTTATCGTCACTTACGATATGAATTGAATGAATTGAGATGAAGCGTGAGCGCTTTTATTGTGAAATAAAAGTATCTATTTGCTTATCATGTATGCAGATACTTCTATCCAGTTGCGCCATTGCCAATACTATTTCGTAGAAAGTAAATTAATAAGTGTCAGACCTCATAAGACATCAACGATGAATGTTTCACGGCTCATTTGGTTTACAAAGTAAGAGTAAGTAGTGTTGATAAATTGGCACGGGTAAAACCAGTGATGGGCAAACTACGTCCCGCGAGCCATCTCCGCCCGCGAATGGTCAAATCCGGCCCGCGACCATCAACCAAATTATCAAGGGCAAATACACAGAAATCATTTTCATTGATTTCAGAAAATTCTTACCTAATACACCAATCTTTTTATTTTATAAAGAAATACAACCTAAAGTTCAATAATCTGGCTCGCCATACATTTCGATAGTATAAATATTGGCACGCGAAGGAAAAGTTTGCTCATCCCTATGTTAGACAGAGCCAAGATAGTTTAATTGGTAGTGCGCTTGACCTAATTTGTCAGGGTGAAGAAAGTTTCGCAACACATATTTTTCATAATGTAATTTTATTTAACGTTGAAATAAAAAAGTGAAGTAAGTACAAAGCAAAACTGAAAAACTAAACATGAAAGACAAAGGCTGTCAATAAAAATGTTTCGTAGATCCATGAAGCAATACAAGGGATATTTTCATTAGTGTTAATAACGAACGCATCAAATGAACTCGAGTGAGGTCCCAAATAGAGTTCGATTACGTGTAATCGGAATAGTTGCGAACAATTTGGCTGTGGGCCGACCGACCGGTGCTTCACCCTACAACTTTGGCCAATTATTCACTGTTGTTGCTATTGGAGTTGTGTGGGAGAACCGGTAGCTGCGTATTTTATTTCCGTACATCTATTATTATATTGGGTTCAAAAGACCGATAGATCAATAGGATAACAGTTTAGTCAATAGAGAAACTTTTAGCACTGGCAACGCGACGTTCTTTCATAGATATTTTATATGGGAATAGCAAAAGACTTTTTTCTCTTTCGAAAATTATTTTTGGATTCTATTTAAATCTAAATTCGCTTAAGGCGACGCACCGCTGAACAATAAATATCATACGTTTTGATACGAGAGTAACATAAGAATAACTGTTTTTTTTTCCTTCAAATTAAAACTACATTAATTATTTTTTTAAAATGAACTACAATTTTGAAATGTGTGTTAAGACTAATCTACTAAGAAAATTTAGATCCTTAAATCGGTCTGTTTAGCCTGTAAAATGCAAATCTATGTTTTAAAAGAGGTTACTTTGATATTTTTTTCTCTGTTATAAAAGTTGACAAATCGTGTTTCTGCAATTAACAAAATGAAGTCAATTAAATGAAAAATAATGTCATCAAATATCATTTTCATATGTTTTGTAATTGTTGGGAAAAATCAAGATCCCCGCCACCCACGACATAGATTATATTAGTATTATATAACATTGCACACTTTTATCTGTGACAATATGTTAATGTTGTTATTTATATTTTTTATATATAATTAATAATATATTTATATGTATATCAACATATATTTATACCTATATGTTATCATAGTAAAAGTTGTCTGCAACCATTAACGAAATGCCATTATAATCTACAGCTCCGGCTTTGAAGAAATAAATAAATAAACATTATACATTACTTATAATAAAGCAATTTTGTTAATGCAATGTTTTACCTATATTCTTACAAGCCGATTTAATATTTATCAGTTACTGAGAAAGCTTCTGTAAAAAAAAAACCTACATATTTAGAAGGCGCTGTATAAAAGAAATATCAGTTATTTCTAGCAATCACTTATTGGATTACAATTTACATAAACAGCGGAGAAGGGTGAATAGTAGATGAAATCAACATAAAATATAGAATGGATTAAGCAAATCAACTGGATTTATTTAGATCGCCTGTAGGTTATTCTGAATCACCGTCCAGCGTGGGTAATTTAGAATAATAGCTAAATTATCACTTCTTTCTGTGATGTTTGTTGAATAAAGCCAACGTAAGTATATGTAAGTAATAATACTTCAAAGCTTTTTTCACTATTTGGGGAGACCCTGCTACACACTACTTTAAAGTTTATTCTGAAACCCCCCACCAACCTATCGGTTATAAAGTTAGGTGTCAGACATCCTTATGCAAGCACAAGGGACCATCTCAGGTTATAACGGCAGATCAGAAGACGCCGGTTGCGGATCCTTCATCCGGTACTTTTAAGACTAGTGTCTCGAGGTAGTTGCCCCGTGAACACGTATAGTTCACTACCTAATATCCAGATAGGTTACCGGAGCTGTAAGCTCGCTCACTTCTCGTTGCACTAAGAGCACAACTCGCAGTGTACCACTGCTCGGGCCGTCAACTCTAATGTCGACTACCAAATGTCCTCTTTGGAGGCGGAGTTGTAAGCACACTTACTTCTCGGTACCCATCCAGGCACCTGATCAATTCCAAAGTCCTACGCGGCTGGTTGAACCGGAGGCTTTTGCATCTAGCGGGCGCCTCTACTAGTTCTCCAGACTAGTGCCGGAGATGTTGGAGTAACTACTCAATGAGAACCACCGAGCAGCACAACCAACTAAGGGTAACTCACGTACCCCGCAGGTCTTTTCGCTTCAGGCCCCCACGGACCGCTACTAAGACTTGCTCGCTGTGCACGAAATGGAAGCCTGGCCAGACCAACCAGGCAGACGAACATTCCCACTTCTACAGCTAACCACCAGCTAACTTTGAGGACAATAAATATATCTTCTTTACATCTTCTTCTACAGCCTATAATCTAGCGCTGCTTAGTGCAGACCTTCTCATTTGCACGCCGCGCCGCGCCGTTGTTTTCAGTTGTTTTTTGTAGAGAGCTTTCTGATGGCCTGAAACGGCCTTTTCAGCACCACCGGCCTTTTTAGGGGTGTCAAGCAGTGTGATCGAAACACCGTCAGAAATTTTCTAGAGGGAACGGCAACACGCAAGCATGTTCTCGCAATTTCCTTAAGTACTAGATTCTCCAAAGGGTTCGGATCGGATCGGGTTTTCAGTCTTTGGTTTCCATTCCACAGATTATCTATTGACAAATTGGGTATGTGATTTCAATATTTTCAATGATGAAGACGCCTTTGTCCAGCACTGAGACTGTCTTTAAGTTTACATACGTTAAAACCTTATTGCATGGCAAAATGGCAAGGTAATCAATTGTCACGATAATTGACATTCTGGTCTTGTCAAATTTTATAACAATAATAACTAGCCGTCACCCGCCCGCTTCGCTGTGCGAAAATTTGTATATATCAAATTTTTTTATAGCCTATCATTTGCATAATCTCATGTTCTTACTACATATAAATTTTAATCAAGATTGGTCAAGCCGTTCTTGAGTTATAAAAGAACATACAGACAGACAGACAGATGGACAAAAATTTCGTTAATCGTAGAATTGGTGTCAGTGAGTCATAAAACGAATATTTATCCCAAAATTTGTCAGAAAAATTGCATGTACAGACAGAGCCTACAGATTTATATAGTATTGATTAATTAATTGCGGTTTTGTAACGGTATGGAAAAAAAATAGCTTTTTTTCTTAATTTTTAGGGATATATATATCTTTATAACGTGATTCAGGACGCCACAGAGCCTGTGATTTCACCTGAATAGCGAAACTGACTTGAGTGGGCAGTTTTTTTGTCCCTGTTTAAAATATCCTTTCCTAGCGTTTGAAAGACTAACGTTGTCAAACTATAAATGCAAAAGCAAACAGCAACCCACGCGAACGAAGTTTTCCGATAAAGTTAATTTCGCTTGTCCAAAGATTTCCCCGGGGCCGCGCTCAGATGTAAATAACCGGCCCATTGGTTGCCAGTTTCTGGACCATTCCTATTTAATTGATCGTATATTACCAAGTTCTAACTAGTTATGGGCGCCGTGTTTTATAGGGGTGACGTCATAATTAACGTTGGCCGCCATAGGATTTTGCAGTTGGTTAATAACGGCACGGAGAAACCTATTTCGGAGGTTGGAACGTATTTTGAATATTAATTGACTACTATCCGAACGAGGTTTCGTTAAATATGTCACTCTAAATCAATACTATTATAAGAAAAACTACTTTTAATTGATTTATAAATAAATATTCAAATTTCGCGTTCCATTTTAATTAAGCGCAAATGCTTGGTGTCCCTGCTTCGGAAGGCACGTAAAGCCGTTGATCCCGACTGCCTTAGCAGTCGTTATCAACTACCAATTCGTACTGGACCCGCTATAGGGAAGGTTCGTGCCCCAGCAGTAGGGCCATAATATGAGCTGGAGATGAATGTGCTTGGTATAAGTATCCAATCAGCCGTTGATAACGGCCTATGCAACTCAGCCTATACTAAAGAGTTTACGTTGACGATTGTTGCTCCTTGCTTGTGATGTCGTAATGTATTTTAATGTGTAACACTAACCGCCTCTTGGTGCCTAGTACGATTTTAATTTGACATTCAATATTCTTCCAGTTGGACACTCTTGGCGGAGTGTTCGTAATTTCAAGACCATAGTCTTGCTGAATGACGGCTGTTATGGGCTCTGGTTCTATTGGAAGCGTTGCGTGAGCAGTCGGTCATGGTAGATTGAGTAAGAGATCTTACGAGGTCTGCGCATCTATAGCAAGACCGCTTAACTGAGTCCTCGCCTGTGGTAGGTACGCGGGGCGGGAAGTACGTAGGACGAACCACCACCACGAACACGAGCGACTTGCGACGCGGTGAAAAGATTTTTAGTTCATTGCGCGCTATACAACGGCAGTCATAGTCAACGGTTATAGAAATAACGCAAAGAACTAGAAATCGCTCGCCTTATCGCAAGACGTCAGTGGTCTTGGCCGGGCGGTAAGGTTGTACACACGTGATAATTTTAACAAGATTCATCTGAATATAAGAAATTATAAATATAGGTGCTACTTTTAAACCGTCCGAATAGTTGGTAAGCGACCACGGGATCTTTGCTCTCCATTGTGCCCTGAGTGCCTAGTGTGAGTTTTTTTGCTGTCCGTATTCATACGATTACGTTTACGAAAACGAAAATTTGTATGGCAAAATTTTTAGTATTCTTGTAAGTCGCCAGGAGGCGCTACTTCAATACTATACTGATTTTCGTTTTCATAAACGTAATTTAACGAATACAGATAGTAAACGAAATTCGCACTGGACACTCTGAACTACAGATGCTTGTTGTGACTTTTTCGATGTTGGGGCTTCCTTAAGTCCACCTGGCAAGATAAAATAGTCTTTATAATATATCTCTCGCTATATAATGATGATAACATTTTTGTGTTTCGTCACTTAGAAGTAAGATAGTCAGTAGGTACCTTAGTGTTTGAGGATTCCGTTCGATTCCATCTTCACCCCTGCCGTCACTTACCATCGGGTGATAAGCATGCTCTGATCAAGCGTATCTCCGTTTGTAAAATATAAATAAAAACTTTAACTAGTTCCCATTACTCTGCCACTGAAAGCAGAACTCTGGAGAGCACTTCCCACACGTTCCCATAAATCATATGAAGTAAATTAAAAGCACTACAATTTTTCAGTGCAAATAAAACCAAATGAAATGCTTTATATTGGAGTGTTAGAACTAACTGGATGGTCATTAATCGTCGGCGCAACCCTCTCGCTCGTCATCCATACATCAGAGCGGGATCGCAATGAATCGACTGCGTTGTACATTCATTTACAGTTGGAGTGTCGGACTTTATCGAAACTGTACAGGATTTAATAAATCTGTAGCGTTTCTGGGAAAAAAACTATTTTCTACAGTTTTCTTGGTAACTTCGAAAAAGTGTTGAGAAAATCCTTCATGAGCGGGATTTGAATCCAATCCGAACGCTTCGGAGACTCGAAGTAATAGCGGACGGGGGGACACGCTTGCATGATGAAACCCATCAAGAAACCCTCAAAGGATTTTCGATCACCACGACTTGACCCCGATCCGATCCGAACCCCTCGGAGAGTCTAGTAGGGCACGGGGACACGCACTAGTGCGTGATGCCGTTCCCTCTAGAAAACCTCTGACGGTAATTCGTTTCACACGGCTTGAGGAACCTTTTAATTTTCTGGCCGCCCCCAAAAAAGCCCGGTGAAGCGGTAAATGCCGTGGCAATCAGAAACTCTTTCAAAAAAAAAGAACCACGACTTGAGGAGCCTTTAGTTTTTCGCCTCCCACAAAAGTCCGGTTACGCTGTAAAGGTCAAGCGACTAACAGCAATCTCTTCCAAAACAAAATAAGTTTTGAAGCCGCACCTATGATTATGTGAGAAAAAATGGCGAAAGAGCGTTACCTATAGTGCGGCAACTTCGTGCGCGACCGTCCCGCGGGGTGACACGGTGGCGGGGACGAGGTACCCAAGATGTCAGCGGGTAGCGGGTGGTGTAGCGGGGAAAGGGCAACGCGTGCAACTGCGCGTCTTTATACGGTAGCCTCGTCCCCGCCAACGTCTGTACCCCGCAGAACGGTCGCGCACGAAGCTGTCGCACTATAGTCTTCATCTGCATTAGTGTTGTTAAAAGACTCGAGCCTTCCGAGTCTAAAATTCATTGAAGGCTCGCGCCTCATTAGAAGGCTTGAGGTCTAAAGACGAGCGACTCAAACCTTGCTTAGCACAGGGCTCGAGTCGCGTCTCGAGTCTTCTATAAGGCTCGAGGCCAAAGCCCGAACCTTGGATATGTGGTACACTGCTGGGCAAAGGCCTCCATCATTGAAATCAAGTCATCGCTACAATTTATGGGAATGAGCTTAATTGGGGACCAAATGCGGGTTGGTGATCACAAAACTTTGCAACGAAAAATCCGAAGTACACTTTATCTGACCTGGGTATTGAGGCGGGGACATGCGCTTTGCATCTCGGGGCTGAATAATTTAGCGTTCCGATATTAAGTTAGCGTCCCATTGTCTAATATCCCGGGAGCTAATACAGACAATATTAATAAAGTTCCCCGCGGGCAGACTCAGAGTGGGTGCTCTTTGTCTGTTTCCTTTATCGACACCGTTATTGGAACCAGTTGTTTTGCCATAGTTCAACTGAACAATGTCATTGTTGTTTGTTAATAAGCTTTGTAGTACAAGATTTTTGTGTCATTAAGCTGGCTTGAGATGAAGCGGCCCGGCAGATAGAAAGCAGCATTAGTGCATAGATGCTTCTAGTTAAAGAAATTTGAGATTTGAGGAGCTCAATGGCGTAGTGGTTAACGCGCCCGGTCTGTTAGTGCTGAAGTTAAGCAACTTTCGCAAAGGCCGGCCATCGGACAGGTGTTCAAATATATATCATCTCGAGCTCCTCCGTGCTTTGGAAGGCACGTAAAGCCGTTGGTCCCGGCTGCATTAGCAGTCGCTAATAACCACCAATCCACTGGGCCCGTGTGGTGGTTTATGGCCCGTTCTCCCTATCCATCCATACGGAAGGTTCGTGCCCCAGCAGTGGGGACATAAAAATGAGCTGATGATGATAATGATGATGATGAAAGAAATTTTCATAACTAAAGCACAAAATAAGGAGTCCCACAGAAAGTAAGCTTAATACAATACATACAGCTCTAGAACAACGCACTCATAGACACCTTGCCTTGCTTGCGCGGACACAGATTTCGGAACAGCAGCGCTGCTGTTCCGAAATAACTCATAACTTGCAAACGAATTTCAACCTACTAACAAATACTATAAAGTCTACATTCGTTTGCAAGTTATAAGTGAGTTCAATGTCGAGGTCGACGCTGTTTTGCTTAGAGAATAGCACTGCAGTTGTGCAGGCTTGCTTATAACATACCGATCTTTAAGTGACAGTCGCAATCGCGACAATATACCATAGATCGCTACCAAAACACATAATTCGTATTACGGAATGTAGAACGCTGCGACAAGCGATTGATTGACGAACTATAAGTGCATATATCTATACTAAGAGGAAAGCTTTGTATGTTTGTAACGAATAAAATCAAAAACTGCTGGACCGATTTAAAAAGTTCTTTCACCATTAGAATGCTACATTAGCGCTGAGTAACATAGGCTATATTTTTAAAAAAAATGTCTACCCGTGCGAAGCAGGGATGGGCCGCTAGTATCTCATAGACAAAGACACCTTGCACGGACACGGATTTCAAAACAGCTTGGAACAGTTCGAGCGCAGCTTTTGCAAGTATTCTATTGGTTTATACACTGGCCTGCAAAAATAAGTACTACACTTTTAATATTTATTTATTTTCTAAACTATAGAAGTTAGAGATTTTTAAATAAAAAACGTTGTGCAGCAATTTTTATCAGCTTTCTTTAAAACTAAAGTAAATTATACATTAGTAACATTTTCCTTTTTGTTTCGAAAGTATATCTTGTGTACTTAAAAAGTTATTGCAATTTTAAAAGTGTGATACTTAATTTTGCAGGCCAGTATATATATAAACCTACCTATAGAGGTATAAGTGAAATATCACTGTGCAGCAACCTACTGTACACTGTAAATTCACTCATTCATTCATTTATGTATCGCACTTTAAAAATATATTTTTCTATTTTAAACTAAAAATAACGTCACAGCTGGTTAACTGAACACTATTGTTTATATAATTGTGAAGATTTGTTAATAGCATAATATGTCTATTTATTAACCTTAACTATAGATGTTATTTTGTCTGTAAATCTTTCTAGAAATATATAGATAAATAAATTCGTGTCGGTGAGAGCTTGTGTAGGTATGTGCGCGTTGGTCGAGCGCGGTATGAATTAAGTGACAAAAATTCAGCGCTTACGTCAGCCTTCCCGGTAGCATAGCGGTCAGTGCAGCCGTCTGGATTGCGGAAGATCCAGGTTCGATTCCTAGCTGAGTCGGGTAGGCGTTTAACTTTTTCACTGTATTTTATAAATTTTATAAATATTAAAGCTTACCTTCTGCGGGTCTTTTGTTTGTGTCTGAAGCGTCTGTCTGTAGCCGCACTATGGCCGAACGGATGCGATTTGATGCGAGGGTGGGAAATCGTGCGTCCCAAAACCCATAGCTAGGCTTGACGTGAGTCCACGCATTACACAAGCATATTTTATTAGCTTTCTAGGATGGGTTAACAGTTTGACCGCCGGCGCCGCCGCCGCGCCGGGCCCAGACACAATAGACATTCAATTGTTTGTCGGTCAAATGATGTTTAAGGTGTTAACGGGAATGTTATTAATTTGTTAGTAATAATAGTTAAAATAATTTAATTTTACTAAACTACTTACTTACTTACTAACTTACTTACTTGCTACTTGGATCCCTAAGGGTCGACGACCATTTGGATGCCCCAAGTACCGCTGGATAGACGAAGTGGCCAAGGACCTACATTAGCTCCTGGAAACTAGTGACTGGCAAGAGATTTCGCAAAACAGGGAACAGTGGCGTCACCTTGGGTCGGAGGCCAAGACGCACTTCATGTCGCTGAGCCATTGGAGTAAGTAAAGCTATAACGTGCACAATACCGACTCTGACGCTTCAGTTCTTATGCTCCAATGCCCAGTAAACACTGCATCTAGTACTTTTGGCGTTTAGCTCGTCTAAATGTTAGTGCATAACTAGTTGGCCGAATGTCTTGGCTAGCAATCCTTACCTATTAAGGTACTGTCTATCTCACCTCCAACTATCTATAGATATTTCATCGAGACTAGAAAATATCGACATTAAAATAGTTTTAATTTTAAAAGTATATAGAAAAGATTAAACTTTCACACAAACAAGTTACCACAAAATTTATGTCATTATATCACCTCCAGTCACATTATAGCCTTGAGTAAAAACCTACAAAGACATTCTCATAACTCCTTTAAATTACCAGCGTGCTTGCAAGCGGATAACACTTCTACTCCCCTTGCTTGTGTAATTCTACGAAGAAGTAACTAAATACAAGCACTTCCTTTACGTAGTTGCAGGCCCACACTTGGCTCAAACTGTATGCGCCAAACTGAAGAGTTTGCTAAGTCTCTCGGCACTTCCAGTGAGCGCTAGCTTTAAAAGCTCCAGTGACTCAAGTGTACGAACTGTTTTAAGGTGGTAGTTGGATACGCGCTACCAAGACACGCGACTTGTAGCATCGACGAAAGTTAAGCTTCACCAGTTTTAAAATTAAATGATTTCTACTTGCGTGATGGCCATCGTAGTTTGCTGCGCTCACTGTTAGTACGAATGTGGGCCCTTTCTTTTATTGTAAAATTTATTTGTTTCCATTTAGTGCTAGTTGAAGAAAAACAATTAGTTAATGTGGTGAATCAAACTTGACTTAATTTAATTACAAAATACCTATATTTTAGTTTTTATTTTTAAGTGCTAATTGCTGCACTGAAGCTGAATTAAATATTTATAAAATGGTCAACCTTCCTGGTAGCATAATGGTCAATGCAGCCGCCCGGATTGCGAAAGACCCAGGTTCGATTCCTGGCTGGGTCGGGTAGGCATTTAATTTTTTCACTGTATTTTATAAATATTTAAATACTTAGGTACCTACGTACCTATATATTTTTTGTATTGGCAAATGACTTTGCTCTGCCTGATGTTAAACAGAAGCAGAATCCAGACAGAGAGTGCGGCAACTTCATACAAGAGCTCTGAAACGCACGCACACAAGCTCGTAGTTCACCTATATTAGCACACAAAAAAAAGCACGGGAAAGGAGTACGCGACGACGCGGCGGGCTGTCCCCTCAAACGCGGATCGGGCAGCGTATGTTGCTGTAGTAACGGAAAATAACAAGTACCTATGTCACTGAGCGCTGCCGATCAGTATACACGTATTTTTCTTGGTTTGGGTGTCGCGATTACGAGTTTTGTTGCATATAGGTAGGTGCCTATTAAAAATGTCTAGAAAATCAACCTGTTGTGTATGAGGATGTCTCAACACACACAACCATAATAACTGCAGTTTGTCCTTTTTTACTTGGCCGACAGATATAACAAGGTAAGTTTACAATATAAAAGACACCCAAATTCGCATAATAATAAATTAAGTATGTGTGACTCAACCCTAGCCGGTAGGTACAGCTCGGTACGTCGATTCAAGGTCATGGCACTGTTGCCGCTTTCTCGTTCACTCTGGTCCTGATATGTGCAGCAGGGCAGAGTGGAGCAGGATTGTGGCTCACTAGCCATTCTCACTTTTTTTTTCAAAGCTAGTTATTGGCAAGTCTTTGTCGCGCGCTCTGAAACCACGCCTTAACAAACTGTCTTAAAGGTTACTCCACCTCGTACTTTAATTAAAATAATTATACATGTGTGTTTCGGCAAGGTCGAGACGCAAGCTAATATGTTGGAGTTAATAATGCTTTATTAAGTCACGTGGGCGGGGAATGTTCATTTCGCGATATATTATTATGTAAACGGTGCTCGTTAGGCTTCAATTGGAAAGCTAATCTAATCTCAGTTTACATTTAAATTAAAGTTCACGGAATGTACGTTCGCATTGCTTTAGCGGTTTGTTGAAGTTTAGGTACTGTTCTCGAGATTAAAGGCAGATGTTACTGACAAAAAAAAATGGAGTTTATTTGTTTTCGATAATAGGGGTACTAGTACAAAAAAGTCTGGATAGCCACCAGCCATATACCTAATACCTATTTTTTGAAATAAATCCGAGGTACAGTCAACTAAAATATGTACACAATTTGTAACTTAATATATCATAATTATGAACAATTGTTTCTCTTGGGTAATGCCTATTAACCATATGATTGGTTATTTTGTCTTATTTTTTCTCTTACATCAGTTGTTAGTATGCTGTGTTGGTTTCTCGACACCTTCCGACACACTTAATGTTCGCTATCGAGTTCAAAATGTAATAGGTAAGTTGGAAAAATTCTTTAGGCCAATTATGAAGGCCAATAATTTATTCAATTTTTAACTGCAAATGATATTGAGCTGTGTACTGTAGAGCCTAATGGGCTCTACTTATCAATAAAAGAGGCGGTTAAATATTATTTTGTATATTTTATCAAGCAAATTACAATCATCACAATTCTATCGTAGCAGCGGGCTGACGTTGAATCCCCGATCTTCTTTTGTCTTCTTCTAGAAGCCATTTTTCTTCGCTACTTTCTATTTTTTAATTAGGCTACAAGCTCGAGCATGTAGGCTCGATCACAGCAGTACTATCCTTAATCAGCATTATCGAAGCATGGAATACAATCACTACATAGTATAAAACAAAGTCGCTTCCCGCTGTCCCTATGTATGTATGTATGCTTAGATCTTTAAAACTACGCAACGGATTTTGATGTGGTTTTTTTTAATAGATAGAGTGATTCAAAAGGAAGGTTTGTGTGTATAATACATGCTGCAATGCATGCATAATATAGTAGAGAAACACTGATAATTGAAGAGGTTTCACATTTTTTTGTGCTTACATTGCAAACGCTGGCTGAACCCTACGAGATAGATCAAAATAATGTACTACAGTATTGTACACCTTAAAAAGGTCTACAAAAAAGTCCGCGATGGTATATGTCTATCTCTTAGGGATAACCCACAATAATATTTTTTTTGTCCTTTACTTTTTACGAGAAATAACGGCTTATTTACGAAGCAATTTTAAGCAATACAGCATTAATCCTTATCCAATTAAGTACCTTAAATACATTGTGCATTTAATATAAATCAGTGTGGCCCTTTACAGCATGTAATTTAAATGAATATTTTCGAAGATATTACAGATTTAAAATGCAGGCACATAGCGTAGCTCAAGATGAGCCACGATTGAACGTCGATCAGAAAAAATATTCACTACATTACTATCTTCAATTGATAATAATGAAGGAAAAATATTTTTCCTTGATGCCCCAGGAGGTACAGGAAAAACATTTTTAATCAATTTGCTTTTAACAAAAGTGAGATCTACCGGAAAAATTGCATTAGCTGTCGCATCATCCGGCATTGCTGCTACGCTTTAAGAAGGAGGCCGAACCGCACACTCTACATTCAAGCTCCCGCTGAAAATCGCCACCAATGATGATAACAGCGTCTGTAGTGTTTCTAAACAGAGCAATATAGGAAAATTGATGCGTGACTGCTCATCAACAGTCTGGGATGAAGCCACCATGTCAAACAAGACGTCTGTGGAGGCACTGGATAGGACAATGCGCGATTTGCGCAGCAAAAATTCACCTATGGGTGGATGTACAATTCTGTTCTCAGGAGACTTTCGTCAAATCCTACCAGTTGTGACTCGAGGAACACGTGCTGACGAAATAAATGCTTCCCTAAAAAGGGACATGGCCACATGTTAATAAATTAGAGCTTAAAACTAACATGAGGGTTTCGTTGTCTTCACGTAAGAACAGGATTTTTTCAGAGATGCTGCTAAAAGTTGGCAATGGAGAGTTAACACAAAGTGATGGAAGGATTAACCTAGAAAACCTTTGTGTTTTGACAGACAACATCCAAGAGTTGGTCAACAATGTCTATTCCGACATTGATAACATAAGTTGTAAGGCTATATCTTAGTTAAAAAGAAAGAGCGATTCTGTCACCAACTAACGAACAAGTAGATAAGGTAAAGGTAACTTGATTATTTCAAAGATTGATGCGCCGACGCAAATATACTACTCGGTCGATACTGTTCTCAATTTGGAAGAAGCTGTCCATTTTCCTACAGAATTTCTTAATTCTTTGAACCCGTCTGGACTCCCTCCTCATAAAATGGTGTTATAAGTAGGTTGTCCTGTTATTTAATTAAGAAACCTGAATCCACCTAAACTTTGCAATGGCACGCGTTTGCTGGTAAAATCACTAAAAACTTTCATAATAGTGTGCACAATACTCACCGGATGTGGTACCGGAGAAGATGTATTGATTCCCCGAATTCCTCTGATACCATCGGATTTACCATTCCAATTTGAACGCCTATAATTTCCGGTAAAGATATATTTGCAATGACCATTAATAAATCGCAGGGTCAAACTTTCAACGTTGCAGGCTTAGATTTCAGCGTTGAGTGTTTTTCACATGGCCAATTATATGTCGCTCTTTCAAGAGTAACCTCTAAAGAAAACATGTTTGTAATGTCTAATGACAAAAAAATTGTGAACGTTGTATATAAAGACATTCTGTAGTATATTTAGTATCAGCATTGCACCCGTGCGAAGCCGGGGCGGGTCACTAGTTATGTATAAACTTAATATGCAACGTGAAACAAATGAATAGACACTCAAAGAAAATAAATACGTCAGTGTTCATTTTAGCCACAAAATATTGGAAGATTATATGGACATAAGACGTTAACGTTTTCATGGTTACTCTATCAAAACTTCAACATTTCATAACATTATTTTTTGATAGTATATAATTTAACCTGCCGATGCCGTGCCGCGACTAAGTACATAATCATTATCGCACAGTGTAAATAACCGTTGATGTATGATATACGTTAATAGGAGTCGCAGTGTGTAAGCCCTTTCTTAATAGTTCAGACTTCGTGGATAGCTACCATATATATTTTTTAGATTAATATTTCTGCTCTTATATTTACATACATACTCTGACGTTTTTTTTTACCCAAAAGAACAAAGCACAACAGAGTGAATAGAGTGAGTTTTGTTTACTATCCGTATTCATTCGATTACGTTTACATAAACGAAAGTATGGCAAAATTTTAGCGTTTGTCGCCAGGAGGCGCTGCTTCAATGCCATACTAATTTTCGTTTTCGTTAACTAGATCGATTGTCAAATGAAACCACACTATGACTAGTGTGTTTTGTTATTTTAATGTGTCCTCATCAGCTCATTTTATGGCCCTACTACTGGGACACGAGCCTTCCCTATGGATGATGGAAAGAACGGGCCAAGCCAACGGCCAACCGACAAGCCTAGTGCAGATTGGTAATTGTTAACAACTGCTAATGCAGCCGGCACCAATGTCTTTACGTGACTTCCGAAGCACGGATAAATGTTTGGTCACCCATCCGATGACCGGATGACCTTTGCGAATTTGCTTAACCTCAGCAATCGACCCGGGCGCGTTGACCACGATGCCATCGAGCTCCACATTTTAAGATGTAGGTATATATGGTCCTATATGTGGAAAATGTGGTCTGCAATTCAAGAACATGAAACGTGTCAATTTTATTTAATCTAAGTAGTAACCCACATAAAAGTCGTTACACAATAGCAGCTAATACAAGTAAAATGCGCTTACAAGACATTGTTACAGCTGCCTCCTATAGGCCATTAGGATCGTTTACACGGTACGAATTTAATTAACGTCTTTCTCCGTCGTCGACGGGTGATAAGCGGTAATCTGTTTATTTTGTCGTGTCGGCAGATGTAATAATCGGGCTGCCTATAATAACGGTTCATTAATAACTCCCTGTTTTATTGCGTAATCGACATTTGTAAGGCATGCAATATAAAAATTAATGCACTACCACCATCATTACCAGGATATAAACGCCCCAACGGGAATAGAACCCAAAACTTCCGGATATAGGGCCGAGAGCTTTGCAACACTGAAATAAACAAAAATATAAAAAAAACGTTCGTGTTAAAAGCACAGCCGAACTAAAAGGGGTGCACTGCTGAGCCGCAACTGGATCGAGCTGAATGAAACTCATACGAATTTCGAAAACTACGGCTCTCGCCCCGCCACAAAACGCGTAAAACAAAATACACTGTTTAGGACAAACTTTCGGAACCGGTTTCCACAGAAACTGAATGGAGCGAACGCCCTACCAGACTCGCTTGAGCCCCCAAAAATGTGACCAAATCCTCTTAGCCGTATAAATATTGAATCGCCGCGGGGGGTGACACGGGCTTTGTAGAACTGGGCGGTTGGTGTACAAACTTTATAATTGGCCATAACCCTCAAATACGTGGCCTCTCCCTCGGGAACACGGTAATTAACAAGTCGATTCAGCTCCCCGTTTCTGTGACAATAACTGACTGACTTGTGGCGCGACGCGAAGCATAGGTCAAGCAATAAGCTCCTCAGGAGCTTTGATGTGCTAGAGCTTCCTAGTATAGTTTGCTCATTCTGTGTCTATTCATCCGTCTTCTACTTAATGTATGTGCCGTGGCCTACCCCGCTTTCGCTTTTAAAGTGTAACATTAATCACAGCTAGGTAGTAATTGTTAAATAGCTGCTAAAATTGATGTCGAATGCATTCTAGTGCCTTTAATCTCTGGGCTATCTTCAAAGTAATACTGTAGATGTCCATGTAGAAAACATAACAGCTATGATTAACGTACGTTGTACTCGTACATATTATATACATATTATGTACCTACATATTATATATACTGACGTAAGTCTGAGTGCACTCATAAAGGTAGGTAATTCAACCTTTTTGAGCGACAAACTGATTTTACGTTTTTTTATGTCGTAGAGTATTGTTTTTATGTTTCGCTGTAGTGTAGTCATAAGTCTTCTATTATAACTTACCTGTAACCTGTTACGTTTCTAAATTAAAAACCTTATTTATGCAATATTTTTATTTATTACTTTTTATTTTTAAGTGCTAATTGCTGCACTGAAGTTGAATAAAATATTTATAAAATACAGTGAAAAATTTAAATGCCTACCCGACCCAGCCAGGAATCGAACCTGGGTCTTCCGCTATCTGGGGCGGCTGCACTGACCATTATGCTGTAGTGTGTGTACACCGTATTAACACACGCATCACACTCCCTTTATATATTGTAACGTTAGTTTATGAGAGAGAACAATATAGACCTTTAAACCACAATAGTGCAGTCTTATTCCGTTGCGCCGAACCACCACCACCTTTGCAATGCTACCGGGAAGGCATTTAATTTTTTCACTGTATTGTAAATGCAATATTGATTATTAGTTCATGCCGAGGCGAAGATCGAACTCGATGACGCGTTTTGGGAGAGGCATATGTCTAGCAATGGACTGAGATAGGTTGATGATAACGAAGATAAATAAAATGTCTGCTCAAGAAAAAAACTTTAAATCATTTAGGTAAATTGACGTAAATAGTTAAAAACAAAACAAAGTCGCGTTCAGCCTTCGAGCACGGCTCAATTCAGACCTTAATTAAGTATTGTTGTTGTTCCTTTCATTAAGCTATTTGCCTTAATTGAGGAGTTTTAAGAGTTAAGAGAGCTAGTTGAAGGGGACTTGGAGCAAGTTAGTTGTGTGATTGCCAGCAATTCGATGTAACGACGCTGTTAAGCTTAATCTGTCTCAAAAAGTTGTTACTTCTCATAATAAATACTTTTTGGATACAACATTTAGAATGACAACGGACAGTCTAATTTGTTTTCTTTTTCAGGCAACAGGCAATGTGCAGAATTGCACAGAGAGGCATAGAGGCCCATATAACTTATACAATTCATTATATTTGAAAAAAGACAAAATGTTAAAAATTCCACGAACGGGATTCGAACCCAACCTATTGTCATATAATTATTAATAAGTATTATGTAGCTGAGCATGATAGAATAAAGAAGTATTGATTTCTAAAGTTTACGCGAACACTACACATTGAAATGAAACAACTTTTACAGATCTACTCGCGTTTATTTTACATATTACTTTTAATTATTTTTTATCCTGACGTTTCGAATCCTTTGCAGGGTCCGTGGTCACGGGGGCATAGAGAAATATAAGTATAGGGGAGACTGAGGTGTTGGTCGTCTCATATTAGTTAGTAGCTTGTTTACCCTCATTTAAATTTAATCAGGTGCGTTCCGTTTTACGCAGAAAGAGCTTACAGTATCTTTTGGTCTGGCAGTATGGTATTGGGGCTGGGATTTAGTACTTTGTATGATAGGATCCCAGGCTGGTGGTAGATTCCAACCATATTCTGTATTGAAATTAGGATCTTTTTAATTTCAATAGCCTCGTATATTATCCTAGGGATGAATCATTGTTCTCTAGCGAGTATTTGTGGTTTATCAAATCTGATGTAATGGTTGGGCCCTCTAGGGATGTTCGCATACTGCAGACTTTTTTTCGCGCCTATACCTAAAGTCGGCTATAAGTTCTTTAATACGGGTTCCTACACTTTTCTTTGTTTGCCCGATGTAAGAGAGCCCACAGTCGCAGTCCAGTTTGTACACGCCTGCATCTTGAAGGGGTATGTTGCACTCGACAGGTCGTTCAATTTGGTTGATCTTCTTAGGCGCCTTGAAGTGAGTGTTGATTGAAGCTCGCTTTAAGATATATCCAATCTTGTCAGTGACACCTTTATATATATGGAATTAGAGCAGGTTGGCGCTCGACTGTGGTTAGTTTATTGCGTTTTCTGTGACGAAGCCGTGGTACTTTCAGTTTTTTATCCTGTAGTACGTGCTTGACATGCTGAAGCTCAGCAGCCAGGTGTTAGGTGTCACAGATGCCGCGTGCTCTCTGAAACAAAGATTTCCCTACAGTTGCTAACTGTCTAGGATGATGGTGAGAATCACCATTGAGGTACCTAAACCCTGCAAAGGATTCGAAACGTCAGGATAAACATTAATTAAACGTAATGTGTAAAATAAACGCAAGTAGATCCGTAAAAGTTGTTACATTTCAATGAATAAAAGAGTGTTAACCCGAACGTCATCTTTAACTGAAGTCACCTTACATAACACCCATGACATGCCAGTGGACATTATTAATTATAACGTGTAACAGATTAAACGCACACCCTGAAAGTAGTTTGTTCGAAATCGAGTCAACCGACCGCGGTCGGTTGACTCGATTAACCAATAGCACCGGTCCGGGCGGGGGGGACAACGACACCATTGTTTTCATTCGATACCATAATTAGTATCGAATGAGAAGTATCGATACCATATGAGTACTCGGCAGTATCTATTTCCGATTCCCAGTATTCGCTCGACCGCGACCGTGACCGTGACCTAAGTAATTGGGTTGTTAACATATCGCGCGATCATCAGTGCAAATCAGTGTGTGTTTTACGTTTTATTATTATCAGTGTATGTTATGTTGGATAAAAGTGAACATGGTGCAGGTACACAAACCGTGAATTGTACCTACGATATCGTTATCACATATTGACAAATGCGCAAACGCAGCCTTCGGGAAAACGCAGAGGCTCTTTTAGCGGGTGCATCCTACTTCTCCAGTCCCCTGACTTCCTCCTTCCTCCTTGAACTGGCCTGTTAAAAGTAACTGCGCATGCACAGGCTAGAGGCAGGGGGCCACAATTGTGTTATCTGGCCGTACGTCATAGGAAGAGAGATTGGCCGGTCGGCATTACGAGTACCTTCGTCTTATCCGTAAACTGTTGCGACTGATAAACATATACTTCCAGCATGAGGGAGGCCCAGGCCCCAGCGAACTTCCAGCGCGCTGTCCGCTCATATTTGTTGGGATCGATAGTTCAATGAACGATTTTCTCGATCTCGATCACACGCTGCTTGACTTTTATTTATGAGGTAAATTTAAAAGAACGGTTTATGAAAACGAAGTAAAGACTGTTATGTCAACAAAGCAAACTTAAATGTTAAAGAAATTAAAAGAATATCAGAGGCACCGCCGGCGGGCAGCGGCGTCGACGCATGTAGGTAAGTAAATTGAACGTATAGTGTGCAATAATCATTGTAACTTGCCAATGAATTCAAATGTTGTAGTTATAATAATACCTGGTTAGGTGCTTTGCTAATTGAGCTATCGTGGTTCTAACCAACCCGCCGAAATTATTCAACACTATTTACTTTTTACTTTGAAAGACAAAGGCGACCATTCAATGTCAACAACTACCGTCAATAACATCCGGGTGCAGGTTCAAATCCTGCTCGTGGAAATTTTTTCAACATTTGTGTTTTTGTAATTTGTTCGCAACAAAATTTGCGTTAAAAATTATATAAACAAAAACATAATAATACCTATTATTATGTATGATTTTTTCTGCGCCGCCTTTGTAAAGTTTTGTTGTTTACTATCAAATTTAACCTACCTACATTTAACTGTGCACTAATAATCGCAATACCTTCTACAATAAGCTTACATTTTCCTACGAATTTTTCTATTGACATTTTATTACCGTATCAATAAACATAATTAAGAGTCAACATTCGAAATGGAACGAAAGAATCGTAATTTATTTACTAAACGTAAACAAGTTATTTGCTAAACTCGATTCGTATTTCGTGTAGGTACCTATGTAGGTAAGGTAGGTACTATTGTCGGCTCTTTTCCGTGTTCGGCTTTCGTTGGGTGTGTGTAGGTCGGTAGGCTAAAGCGCTAATACTGTTTGCCCGCGACAAGTAACTAATATCTTAAATAAACCATATTTAATCCTACTAATATTCTAAACGCAAAAGTTTGTAAGTATGGATGGATGTTTGTTACTCTTTCACGTAAAAACTACTGAATGGATTTGGATGAAATTCGGCAAACAGATAGTTTATAACCTGGATTTATTTATTTATTTATAGCCGCTAGTTATATAAGTAAAATCATTTTGCATTATTTTGACATTGAAAATGTCTTTTCATTCGCTCCAGTGTAGGCTCCGATTTCACGAAAAAGTGCGATCCCCTTATATGTCGAAGAGTTGTAAAGATATAATATTTAAAAAAACGCGTATTCACAAGAGCTCTAAGGCGCAAAAAGAATTAATCGAGACAGTCAAAAACGAAAAAAGTTATGACCGAAATAGTGAAAGAAAAATCAATTTTTTCCGAATTTTTGATTTTGGCGCTCGATATTTTGGAAACGAAGAATGATATCAAGAGTTTGAGAAAAACTCCTCTGGACAATTTAGTCAGCTACAATTTCAGCCTAAAACAAAGACGTTAAGGGTTTACCCTGTAGCCAAACCTTTTTGAAAAAAGGCAAAAAGTCAGAACAACATTTTTCACATGAATTTATGACTTCATGTTTCGCAGAGTTCGTTATCGGTGTTTCAACGTTGTAGTTTTATTCTGTTACCTTTTCCTTATCCCGACTTTCTCGTCGCTCAGCGACAATAGTTTTTCGAATTCCATAGATTAATTTCCAATGTGCTCGATAGTCGTGTGAGGCACGAAATCTGTGAATTTTTAATTATAATTAAATAATCTAATTTGGGTGTCCGAGAATGTGCGCTTAATCTTTTACACGTTGTATAATAATTTTCATCCAAATTTGTAATTTATTTAGATTAATTAATGTCATTGGTTATATAACCGTGTTAATTAAATAAATAAATACCTTAGAGACTACATGCATACAAATTAGGTATATAAAAATACTATATACTTTTTATGGCGTAGTCACTATAAGTTCCATCAATTGAGTAACTTCCTAACCATTTTAAAATTTATATTTCAATACCATTAATTCAGTTAAGGCGAGGGTTTATATTTATATTACGAAATTAGTTTTTAGGTCGAATCCGAAAATAGTTAATGTATTTGAACAGCCGTTAAGTATTAATATCATTTGTACTTTTAACGTTTTGGAATTTCATGCCGTTGCTATCAACATTTCTATGGTCGGGTGTTTTTTTATACTTCGTATAAAGTATCGGAGTCACATTAATCCATTAAATGGTATCACATGTAATACAAGGAAAAAATATATCATTGCAATTTGTTTTTTGCGCAAAATTGCTGATTGGTAGATATGATTTAGTCCCATGGCGTTTATTTATCGCAAACGCTGATAAACAAATGCTTTCACTGATATCAAAGTTCCCTACACAATACTGCTTCCGAATACCTCTATGCGGTGTTCCAAACATCAAGAATACCGCTCGCCAGACAAGCCACAATAGCTCGAATTCGTATATTCAGTACAGAAATTTTCATAGGAAAAACTCGTCACGAATCCTTGGCATGCAGCGACCAGCAAATGCATCCACTACCTCTCCCTTGTGAATACAAATAGCCCTCTTCTACAGAATAGGCGGAGGGGCGCATATATTATACGAATACGTTTAATATCTTAAAATGCGTCGCCATATTTTTGTTGTGCAAAACAAAAATAAGATTATACTTACCTACATTCTATTCCCCTTTTAAGACGGACGTAAATTCTTATCTGCGGAATATAAACTGCCTGTGTTTCTGCCGTGCAAAGCTTTATATTTCTCATATATGTTTTTATTCTTGAAATATGGGATCTTAAACGAAAGGAGTAGCTTAAATACTATCATTTTGTTTAATCAAGTTTAAGCGCTCGTTTCCTCTCCCGTATGACTAGCAACGTTAAGGTCAAAGGAAGAAGCGTGCCGTTCTCAGTTTCCTAAACTAATTGGGAATTGGTCCTTATGAGCCTTTGTCATAATTTTGATATTACATAACTTCGAATTTTGATTTAAAATTTTCTTTAGTTGTCAATAAATTGAATAAATTTCGTTGAATTGACATTTTATGTTAAATGTTTTCTTCTACATATCTGTATCAATAAGGCTTCTTTGATCGTGCTCAGTGGCGTGCACTTGGAGAGGCATATGTCCAGCAGTGGACTAGTAGGTATAGGCTGATGATGACGATGATGATGATGATAAAGGCTTCTTTCAAAATGCCGGTTTACTGAATGCGTTAGTACGCCATTGTCCTAATTTTTGTCGTAAGATGGTATTCTATAAAATCCATCAAATCACATTGGGCATCACATGACCTATTGTTCATTTTTCTATTGAAAACTGTACTTAGAATAAGTTTACCCTATAACTACTGTTTGTTTGGTGGTACGTTGGTACATGTTTTTGTTGACTGCCCAATAAATAAATAAATATAAGAAGACCTGTGGCCTGAAGGCCATTAAAAAGCTATTTATTTTAGTAAAATTATTAATTAAGCAGAAAAAATCTGTTTATTGATACAGCTTTTTACTTATTATAATTTAAACATTAATAATTGCACAATCGATGTGACTATAAAAGAATGTTATTGAACTGAAGAATCTAGAAAGACTAATCATATAAAAAATACAATAAAATTCCATGACAATGACATGAAATTCAAAGTATTCCTTTTCAGAAATGTGCATATAAATCTGACAGATCTTTTTAAAACTACCAAGGAGGCTATAAGATGCATAGCAAAAATAGGTATAACGTGGCGTAAATTGCAACGACAACGATACAGACCTGAGTTTACATGAGCCTTTATATCAACAGTTGTGAAAACTAGACGCGTGTATATACGCCGCTACACGCGTCTCGTTATCACAACCGCAACAATGCGGCTCCAAGAACTCATGGTCATGGGCCAGAGCCCAGTTGTGTTATAAAGTAAAATATATCAGATTAATTTATTACATACAAGAAAAATCGATACAGATATAGTAGCTAGTTCCTGCAGTACTGTATTTATTGTTATTGCTATTCCCCCGTTGTAGTATTTCAGGTGCAATCTATATGCAACGATGTCACATCTGTCCAAATTCACAATTTACATGCAAGTGTGTTATTGCATTCGTAGAATCGTAGCTAGAGGACAACGAGCCATACGAATATTGGAATGGTGACTTGGATCACAGTTCGATGGGATTGTTATTGTAAATCGACGTCCTGTTTGTTGTAACAACGTTCGACTCGTCATCATCAGTCTATATTAGTCTATTCAGGACAGGCCTCTCCAAGTGCACGCCACTGAGCACGATCCGCGGCTACTCTCATCCAGCTCTTGCCAGCCACCATGCGAAGATCTTCGCTCCACCTAGTCTGAAGGCGTCCTACACTACGTTTGCCGATACGCAGTCTCCAACGTTCTAATAGTTGTACGTTCAACGTTCTACTAGTACCTATAAACCCCTCGTGTAAATACCGTGTTTTAGCAAAGTGACATCAGTACGTTATTAAAAGACCTATACAATTTAAAACTAGAGAATGTAGGTACAACTGTTTAATTATCATTTGACTCAGTTATAATTGTTTAATTTGTCAAGTGAATATGAGATGATGAGTGATGAAAAGATTTGTTAAATGTTAGGTACAAATTTTAGATATAGTTGTAAGTTAATAAAAATACCTTAAACAAATTGCAAGCCTCTCGTACCAACAGCCTCCCTTCAAGTTGTGTCAAGTTTGTTTATATTTTCAACGTATAGTCGACCATTAATTGCTTTGTCACTTTTGACAAAAACTTTCATTACAATAAAATTTCGCTAAGGCTCATTGTCAATAATGACAACGTATCTGTCACTTGGTCTTTCAAACAAAAATAGAACTTGTTGTTATAATATATGCAAACAAAATTCACTTCTAAGATGGTAAAGCAATTTCATTATCGACTTTACAAGGGCTGCTATTTATGTATCCGGAACTGGCCAGTTACAGAACAATATTAAAAAAGTAATTATAACATTTAAAAATAGAACTCTTTGGCTGAAGAATAGAACTTGTTTCATGTAGCTGTATTTTGTTTGTCCTTTGTGACGTCATTTTGAAAATTGCGTGTCTTTATCACCATGGATTTAACTCGTGAAAATTTTCGTGCTATGATTTATTACGATTTTCGGCGAGGGCTAACTCAAAAACAGTGCATCGATCAACTCACTTCGACTTTTGGGCACCAAGTGAGTTGATCACAACTCGGTATTTGGAAGATCAAAAGATCGAATTAACAGGTCATCTGCCGTACAGCCCCGACTTGGCCCCCAACGGCTTCTATTTATTCCCAACCGTGAAGACTAAACTACGTGGTCAGCGTTTTTCGAGCCGTGAAGAGGCTGTTGATGTGTTCAAAATGCACATTTTGGAGATACCTCAATCCGAATGGAAAAAGTGCTACGAAAATTTGTTTCAATGTAGCAAAAGTGCATCGATCATCGTGGCGAATATTTTGAAAAACAATAAATGCTATATATTTGTTTCACTTTGTTATTCCGGATACGTAAATAGCAGACCTCGTACACAAATACGTTACCATAAATATCCTTATACAAAAAACCCTTCTAAGAATCTTATCCTTTATCTTACGCGTCTCTACTAATTAAACGAATGCTCCGTACCACCATGTAATTATCGTTCCTTTGTTCGGCATGGTCCAAAGGCCCGTCGCAACTAATCACCAGAATAAGGACAACTAATGAGGCTTTACCCTTTCGATCACCCTCCGATGTGAAAAAAGATCGACCCCTATAAATAAGTACTCAGAGTAATCACTACCGAAGCTTTATTCGAATCACTGAATAAATCAGGATTGCGATTTTTGAACCAGCCGGCGGGTGCGGAAAAATATTTCTCACATTTCAACCTCGAAAAGTTGCGCCCATGATGATGTTTTAAGCAATTAATCATTAATTAATAGTTTTTAATCTTAAATTGTAATTGGTTAATTTATTACTGCGTGTTTGGTTGCGTACTGCTGTGCTCTCTCGCTTAGGTGTTCGCGGAAGACCAGCGTCAGGTTACTCTTTTAGGTGACCTGACATTATGCTGAGTGGACACCTTTTAGTGCCATACTTAAATTGTATTGTTGCATGTTCTGTTTTATTTTGTACTGTATTATTTTGTATTGTGATATTTGTAATAGTTACTTATGGCATTAATAAACTTTTTTATTCTATTCTAATTATTTGTCAATAACGTACGAATGAGTCAAAGTGATCTGAGTCAACTGATCTTTCAATATTTGTAAAAATATTAAGATCGAATGTTGATGACGTAGTTGTCGACATTGAATAGGGCTCCTTTGGCTTATAAAGTAAAAGTATATAGTGTTGATTAATTTCGGAGAGTTGGATATGTCCCGGCATGTCATGGGGTGCGGGTTCGAATCCCGCTCATGGAATTTTTTCAACACTTTGTCTTTTTTCAAAGTAATTGTCAAATAATTGCTAAAAACCAACATAGTTCATAGTTATTTATTCCATAAAACAATTTACATTGTATTGGAAATTACATAAAAATAAAATAATACAGATTACAATAAGAAAATTAAAATTACATTGACAAATTATTATAAATAAATTATCAAAAAAAAAATTAACAAACGAAGACAAACGCTTTGTCAATGTAATTCCTCGGTAGCTCAGCGGTCAAAGCATTGGACCGGTTATCCAAAGGTCGTGGGTTCGATTCCCACTCGAGCTTCCTGAGACTGATTGATTTTTTCTAGTAAAACTTATCTTAGATTATTAATTAATTAGTTTAGTTTTATTTTAGAACACAATTTTGTTACGTATTTAGTATTTCGTTACCTCTAATTGAGGAGCTCGATGGCACACTGGTTAACACACTTGGTCTGTGATTGCTGAAGTTAAGTTAAACAACTTTCGCAAAGACCGGTCATTGGATGGGTGACCAAAAATTCTATATCTCGAGCTCTTCGATATGTTTAATTTTGATTTTTTGAAGAAAGTAAAGCCGTTAGTCCCGACAGCATTAGCAATCGTTTACAATACTTACTTCCTTGCCATATCATCTTTCGAACAGTCTAGTCTAGTCTGTCGCTAGTCTTCGTTTACCCACTTAGACTTTAACTTTCATACTCATCACCTTTCTTACCACATTCACGCACGTTAAACATGTTTTAATTAAGTAAGCTTATAGTTTTGACGTCAATAATTGACGTCAGAACTATAAATCATAAAACTAAAAAACAGACAGGACAGGCACTTGCCTGTAAAGGCTTATTTTGAATAAAATGATTTGATTTTGACTTTGATCTCTCCTCATCACATGTCCATACTAAGCCAGCAAAGGTCAATAAAGTAATAAGCACGTGGCATCATTTATCAATATCCCTGTTCAGTCACGCGAATTCATCCCGCAACTATTAACGAATAACCAAAGCCAGCTATTAACTCGATCGTTCCAAGGAAAACAATTCACTTTCGGCTTGTTGAACAAACTTGCGGGCCCTAATCTCTTATCGGGGTTAAACCAATGAAGTCATCAATTTGAATGGAACCTCCGCAGAGGGGCAGGACGCCTCTCAGCCCTCAAGCTAATCAAAGACGAGTGCCGAGCTTTATACCGGTGATTTTTTTTCGCTAACTTTCCAATAGCCCTTTGTGGATCTCACTGCTTTTCGTTTAATCGAGCACAGCCATTAGTGCGCAGTTTTTTTTCAAAGCTGAATATAATTCATATATTGCTTAAAGGTATGTTTTATAATTCCTCTGATGTTGGCCACTATTCATGAAGCAGTCTCATCCTATTGAAGGGTGAGCGATATTGAATTGTCTTAGTTGATTTTTCAGTACTACCCTCCGCTGGGATCGAAGCCAGTACCTCCGAATTTAAGACGGCTAAACCCCTTAACACTATAATGGGCAGAGCATGTTGAAATTTTTCATTGGTTTTCGACCTTATGTTAAGGTAGTAAAGTTAAAATTATGATGTCCAATATATCGACAGAGCCCTTTAAAGTGTTAACCATTGATCCACAAGAATTACTGGCATTTACAGACCGTTTTCTGTTCGCTGTTCTTGCTCTTCTCATTCGTTCTCAACTTAATAAACAGTTGAATTCCACCATCATTCTGTACGAGTTTATCCAAAAATGGGTTACGCATCACCTTTCGAACGTACGCTTTAAATCATACGGGGTTCTCATCAAAAACTTAGTGGCTGTCGCTCGAGGCACCGAATTTGCCGTGCCGACCGACGCCCGCGTCTATCTACTTCGCACTTGTGATTTCCCTGGGGCGACCTTAGTTAATAATTCAAGTCGTCCCATGTCCGAACCTTACCTTACCGAAGTTACAACGAGGTCGAATAATTAATTTACAGGTGCACCAAGTTTCTGTGACCCATTTAGGGGTGTGTGTTTACCGTGATTTCGTTACGGCATCGTTCGGTGGATGTGCGCTATTTATAGTTTTATTGGAGGTTTTAATCGATTAAAAAAGGTTGCCCTCCCCTCCTGCTGAGTTCTGGACTTTTGTAGGGGTTCAGCAAAGAAAGAAGTTTTTATATTGCAGGGTAAAGCCGCCAGAGAGAACTTAGTGTTTTATTTTATAATATTAAAGATATTGAATATCAACATTAACAAGTTTTTTGATGTGTAACATCTTTCCGCTCGCTTTCTAGCAATTTGTGGGAGTGATTTCGTGAAATGGGACGGAAGTGTACAACAGTGTAACAGGAAGTCGGGGAAGCGCGCAAGCGCGCGCCATTATGTAAATTCAGTAATCGATATTATGAACATGACATATTATTATTATAAGTGACATATTATTTTTTTAAATATTCATAAGTTGCCAGTATTTTTGTGTCTGGATTACATTATTTTACCTCGGTTGCCGAGAGGCAAAGCCTTGGCACGATATCCGTTGGACCTGGCTTCAATTCCTAGGTCAGACTGAGTGTTTTTTTAATTTTTCGATGCGTAGCCCGGGTTTGAAATGAAATGAAAATGAAATGAAAATAAATTTATTTAGGACATAACAGTTTAAACATAAAGATCAAAGTGGAAATTTAAAAAAAAAAAAACAGGAGTCCCAAAACGGTTCCGACTCAGCAAGATGCTAGCCTTGAGGTTAGCGCTGATCTTCCGTTGGAACCGGTTTCAGTGATGCTGCGATAGCAACATAAGCGTAACACAAAAAGTAAAAAAATAAAAAAAAAAAAATATATAAAAACAAAAATAGAAGATTAAAAATATAGGCTGTATATCCTAAATCCCTACATCCAACGGTACAATAAAAATAAAAAAGAATAATAAAAAAACAAGACAACAACAATGATAATCATTGACAGACAGACAGACAAAATGGTTTGTAAAAATTAATAAAAAGGATATTATTAATAGACTAACAAACAAAAGTTACGTCACATTTGGGTAACAGAATGCATATAATACAACAACTAAGAAGAAGAACTATATTGTACACAGTTATACAATAAATAATTTCTACTTTTATTTCTATAACGACAAATTGCTAAACAGTTTAAGGAGCCATTACAAGACGCCTCGTATCGTAAATGAAACATGCATTTGGGACAGACAAACAAGGTAAGAGCTGTTATAATGCGCTTGTATCTAACAATAAAGTCTCCTGCGCACTCTGAAAACTAGACAAATACAATTTCAGTTTATTCTTAAAACTATTTTTACTTTGCAGGTCCCTCATCGGTGGAGGAATATTGTTCCAGCATTTTGTCGCTGCGTATCGGAAACTTCCTCTGAAAGCAGTAGATGTGTGACTTGGAGTAGACAGCTGCAGAGCATGTCTTCGGGCTCCATAAGGCCTAAGACTCGAAACACAAGACAACTTATTATATAAATAAGCAGGTGCTTGATCCCTTACAATATTAAACATTAAACAAGCCAAATGAAGTTTACGGCGGTGGCGCATTTTCAACATATTGTGTTTATTCAAGAAAGGAGTTACATGGGCCCTTAACGGAATAGTGAAACAGAAACGAGCACAGGCATTTTGCACTCTTTGTACAAGTTTCTGAGTTTTCGCAAGTAAACGAGGTCCGTAAACGGTATCCATATAATTTAGCCTAGACAAAACAAGTGACTCCACTAGCTGGATACGCAACTCTTCACTTAGATAGCGTCTAATCTTATATAATACCCTTAGTTTATAGAAACAATTTTGGATAGAACTCCCAATATGATTTTCAAAACGTAGGTTGCAGTCCATCTTAAGACCCAAATTACGTGCCTCATAAACTCTTTCAATAGCATCATCTTTTAGTTTGACAAGCACTGGAGAGTTTATTTTACCTATCTGATGTTTGGTCCCGAAGATCATGTATTTAGTCTTAGAAGAGTTTAAAATAAGGCAATTCTGAGCAGACCAATGAGCGATTTTGGAAAGATCTTCATTAATATTAATTATAGCTTGGTCAAGGTCCTCTGGTTTAAAAGATATATAAATTTGCGTGTCGTCTGCGTAAATATGGTACTTGCAGTGTGTGATTTGTGTTGTAATGTCCGCTGAGTACAAAATAAAAAGGATTGGACCCAAAATAGAGCCCTGAGGCACACCCCTGCCCACGGCCACCTTTTCAGATTCCATAGAAGAACCATTGTTACGGCTTAGTCTAACATACTGGCGACGATTACTGAGGTAACTATGAAACCACCGCAAGGCCAGATAATCAAATCCGTAGTAGCTCAATTTTGACATGAGAAGATTTATATTTAAAGATTCAAATGCCCTCGAAAAATCTAATAAGACCAGCAAAGTACACATGCCTTGATCTTGCGCATGCAGTATAGAGTCGGTAACATCTAGTAGGGCAGTTGTGGTACCCCGCCCCTTTCTAAAACCTGACTGCAGCTCTGGAAAAATTTTATTCTTCTCAAGGTAATTGTTTAGTTGTATGCAAACAGCCTTCTCTAGGATCTTAGACAGACAAGGCAGTATACTAATGGGCCTCAGGTCCTTTAAATCTACCGGGTTCGCTACCTTAGGCAGCGGAAGCACAATAGCCAGTTTCCATAATTCAGGATATGTTTGGGTAGTAATTGACAAATTTATAATATCTTTGATACAATCTATAGTATGTGGGAATGTCTTAATGAGCATATCCAGGCTGATTGAATCGCACCCCACCGCGTTAGATTTTAAACTGTTAAATATTTTAATGATTTGATCTAGACTAATAGGTTTTAAATTAAAAATTGAATCCGAAAATCTATTGTACTCAAAAAAGGTTAATTGTGAAATCGAAACATCTGGGCTACCTGGTATATTCAAAAAATAACTATTTATAATATTCGGATTGTTAAAAAACAAAGGCAAATCATTTTTAACCTGGGGCAAAATTGTATTTTTAAGATTCTTCCATAGTAATTTAGGATTGTGAATTTTGTTATTGACACTATGTTTAAAATAAGCAGCTTTTTCATGAAATAGGGCTTGATTTACCATTGACTTTAAGGTTTTGTAATATACATTGTTACTATTTGGTTTCCGCCTATGGAAGTCTGCCAGAGCCCCATCGCGCAACTTCATCATATGCTTGACTGTGTCTGTAATCCAAGGCGGGTTGCGGTCCCTGACTATGACAGACTTTTCGGGTGCATGGTGATCAAACACAGTCATGATGCATTGATTAAAAACGCCTACCATGTCATTGACACACTCGGAACTGGATATGAGATCCCATCTTATGTTTTGCAAATCGTTATTAAATTTGTCTAAAGAAATGCAATTTTTTGGTCTGTATTTAATAACTCTAGGAGAAACTTTTTCACGCTTAATGTTGAACTCACAAACCACCAGACAGTGACCAGTTAGGGAACCCACATGATCCAAGGTGACTTTTTTACATTTTAAATTAGTACATACGACATCTATGAGAGTTTGGCTATTCAAAGTAAAGTGCGTTGGCTCAGACACCAGCTGAGAAAGTTTGAAACATGATATAAAAGTATTAATTTTGGTAGTATTTATGGTTTGTGATCGGGTTGCCTTTAGCAAGCGTGGTAATTAAGTTTGTGCAATGACTTGATTTTATTGACAGAGGCCTTTTCACAGCAGTGAAACAGTAAAAAGGCTATTTACTACAACTTACCTTTTCGTATATAAACCTCAACAGTAGTCTCGATAACTTTATACAGAAAAAAATAAAAGATTCTATCAACATAGAAAGCACGTTTCGAAGCCCGAACATCTGTATTGAGATATCGCCTGCTGAATCATAACCAATATTCAAGCATATTGGCTCTGGTTTGATGCAGTCTATCGCTACAAAAGTTCTCATAACACATGTTACAATATGTCAGGACCCGAAATAGAATAGATAGCGCAGGTGCAAATCGTAGACGCGATGCATGCATGCGACGGAAAATACGAAATAAAGTTTCAGCGGAATGATACATATGTTGGTTGGATGTTTTATTTAGCTGCAAAACTGTTTCACGTTCAGTAGTGATTTTTTTTTGAAAAAAATGTTTGAAATAAAATGTTTACATAATTTTTAACGCAAATTTTGTTGCGAACAAATTACAAAAACACAAATGTTGATAAAAATTTCCACGAGCAGCAGTTAATGACGGTAGTTGTTGACATTGAATGGGCGCCTTTGGCTTTCAAAGTAAAAAGTAAATAGTGTTGAATAATTTCGGCGGGCTGGTTAGAACCACGATAGCTCAATCGGAAGAGCACCTGACCCGGTATGTCAGAAGGGTGCGGGTTCAAATCCTGCTCGTGGATTTTTTTTTAACATTTGTGTTTATGTTTTAAATATATAAAAAAAGCTCGATGGCGTAGTGGTTAACGCGCAATCAGCATTAGCAGTCGTTAACAACCACCAATCTACACTGAGCCCGCGTGGTGGTTTATGGCCCATCCTTAAGGAAGGCTCATGCCCCAGTAGTAGTGATGAGTTTTTATTATAGAAAAACTGTTAACCCAAGAGTGGAATACGAAGTATGAACTAAGTGGTTAATTTTACCATTTCCAACTTGATGTCCAAGACCAACCAAGGCTGTCTAAGATTTTTTTTAAAGTTATAATAAAAACTACTAAATTTACTAGCAATTAGGCTTTTAGGAAAGTCTTTCCGTTGAAATCGATGACATATTCCGTAGAACTAATTTCCCTATCTCTTATAGTTCTGGGCTTACTGTTACTAAACTGTTTGGATTGCTCACCTTAATTAAGCTCACACGCGAACACCCAACCTCTTTGCACCACTCGATACTCCTAACTGTCCGATCAGAGGTCATTGTCCATAAACGTCCCATTAAAGGGTATTAACCCCGTGCAAAAAACAAACGATAAATAACGATGCCGCAACCATGTGTCTTGCCGGGGTGAATTCATTGTGGACGTACTGGCCCGTATTTAGGCCCGCGTTGGTTCTAAGCGGCTATCAATAAAATTGAAACCCTAATGTTTGTTGTAGACGGATTAAGGGATGATCTTTGTTTAAATAGGTTTAGTGAGGTTCTGTAGAATTGATATTTGGGTGTGCGAGTTTATTTGTCACTATATCCGTGTTAACGAAATCTTTATGGAGAAATCTAAATGACTTCATCTGGCATTGAAGCAGACCGAAGGCGCTTTTTAGTGACAAACGTGATGGGTTAAAATAATAATAATAATAAATAATAATAATAAATTTTTCCCAAACTCACACCAATCTAGCCCCAAGAAAAGCTTCCTTAAGAAACTCGAGGAATGGCTAACTAGACAACGGATAAACACACTTAACATACTCAAATACATACTTATTATACATATGAAACACCCAGACCCGAAACAATTTGAAAAACAGGTATTCCCAAATTGATCCGACTAGGGATCGAACCCGGGACCTCAGAGATGGCGACACCATGAAAACCGGCGTCCAAGCCACTCGACCAAGGAGGTCGTCAAAAAAATGTTACGTAACCCTACATACCGTCGTTTACATCAATGTTGTTATTCTTTGTTATGTTCCGGCAGCTAGAGATAAGATAGAGTGCCTCAGTAGTTGAGGATTCGGGTAAAGGGCGCTTCCACCTTCGGCCTTATCATCACTAAACATCAGGTGAGACGAGGGCCAACTGCTTCGTCGTAAGGAGTAAAAAAGTGGTCAAATGGCAAATCAAATTCGCACTAGGTACGCTCTCTAGAGTAGAGGAGCTCGATGACGCAGTGGTTAACGCGCCCGGTCTGCGAGTGCCAAGGTTAAGGGTGCGCCGTCCATAAGTGACAAGTGTCACAAAAAACCAATTCTTAGGCTGTATGGACGTACTGCACTGCCCTTCCATGCACAAATAAGAGTGAATCTGTGAATCTTATAGAAAATTGTATGAGTGAATGCTTTGATTGAGGGAGAAGAGTGATTTCAATGTAAACAAAAACAAAATAAAAAGGCAACGCTGATAGGTAGCAAGACGGCCAAAAAAGAGTACGAACATGTAAAGAACTCCATGTTGTATCGCCTTTCATCAACGCCAGGCACTGCGGTTTAATGGATCTGTGGAGCTGTATCGCATTTCATCAACACTAGGCACTGTAGTCCGTGACAGCTCAACTCGTTATTATAACGACAAATAAAAACAGCTTAGAATGCGTATTGTGCCCAAAAAGTATTGCGAACAATAACTCATTTCGGAGGATGCGCGAAGAATAAATTTGATATCGCAAGGGCGCAGGTGTCGGTAGCGGCTCCTGCATATTATGTTCAAACATTGACAAATACACTCCGAGCTAACATTGTAACACGGAATTCTTGTCGCAATCGAAGTGGATGCTACATAAAGAATCTATAAGGAGGGCTCAGTTGTCACGCTGAGTCGCACGTAATGAATTAAATGGATATTTTAAAAAAAAATACAATTAGAGTAGTAGCTCCTGTTTTCGACACTTTAACCGCGCTATTCTCTAAGCGAAACAGCATCGAACTCGACATTGAACTCGCCTATAACTTGCAAAAGAATGTAGACTTTATTGAAATTCGTTTGCAAGTTATGAGTGAGTTCAACGTTAAGTTCGACGCTGTTTTGCTTAGAGAATAGCGTTACAGTGGCCGCTAAATGTCACTACACATTTACAGAATACACCAAACATGCACACTAGTCTAGGCCCAAGAAACCGTACTCGTAGAACAAGGGTACGACGAACCGGTTCACACGCGCTCTATACCAGGTACAGACATGTACCTGGGCGCTTCTCTCCTCCTCCACGGCCCGGTCTACCCAAGCCGAGGTCCGTGCCTTTAGAGGCGCCCTCAGGTGGTTCCGCTCCCCGATCCGATCCGAACCCTTCGGAGAATCTAGTAGGGCACGGGGACGCGCACTTTTAAGTGTGCGATGCCGTTTTCTAGAGAAAATCTCCGTAGGTGATTCATTTCACACGGCTTGAAGTACCCTTTACGTACCTCGCCGCCCCCAAAAAAGCCCGGTGACGCTGAAAATTCCGTTTGAGGCAATCAGCAATCTCTCTCAAAAAAAAAGTGGCCGACACAATTTTCGTCGCCAAAAAAATACCATAATAGATGGCTAGGATGTAGGTGGTCTGTAGGGACCAAAAAGCACGCACTACAAAAGAGTACCGCAGTGCTACTAAATGAATAATATTAAATCTGTTAGCAACTACTTGGCTGTGACATAACGTGTGCATGGAGTCATTAAGGTACGTAGATGTGTATTTGCCAATTATAGGAAAATAGAATTGCTTATATGAATGTGGATGAATGTGGATGTACTCTTAGGTAGTGCGTACTCTTTGGTGGCCTTACCCTATACAATCGTAGCGAAAGTCAAAAATCAGTTACTGACCCCTAGTTTTAATGATTATAGGAAAAAAAATCGACCACTAGCTCCTGTCGAAAACCGGAGCCGCTACCCTACTTTATCAAGATCTTAGCATATTTATTTTTTATTCAACAACGAGGATGCTTGACGGTAAGTGATAAAAATGCACCTCCCCTATTATCGAAGCATTTCTATTTATTTATTTTAAAACTTTTGCAACATATATTACATGGCAGACTTAATGCCTGAGGCATTAATCAGTCAACCATAGGGTGGTGCAGAAATAACAAGGTAGGTTCAATTGGGTGAAGACAACAATTTAGAAATAAAAATAATATATTATAAAACGCACAGCATATACCTACATAATATATACAAGTTATATAATTATACATAAATAAACAAATGTAATGTATGTACTATTATTTAGACTAATTTTACAAATATAAAACAAAAATAAATGTATAATACATAATTTATAAATAGGAAGTTACTGAGATGATTCTGCCAAGGTTTTATCAAAAAAGAGCATACGGACTTTCTTTTTAAAAGCGTCACGACTCGTAGCCATCCTGGTTTCAAGAGGAAGAGCATTCAATAGGAGAATGGACTGAATATGGAAGGACGAGTGTACAACGCAAGATTTATGGGATGGACAGAGAAGGAGAAGATTATTAGTAGATATCTATCTTATTTATATTATCTCTAAATCTAGGAACCAATAATGCTGCCAGCATTGTTGTTATGGCGACGGACATAGGTAAAGTGGTGGATAGCTGGCCATGTAGACTTTAACAAGACCTGTAACCGACCAAACAGAGTATTATAACAATATGACCCTGCTAGTGTCGAAGCGGGACATCAAGGTATGAGACTAGTAGAAGCGTTTTATGTTTTTTGTGTTAGTTTCTATGTCTATCTAGGTAACCAGATCCTTTACGATACATTTTACAGTTCATCATCGGCCTATATTAGTCCACTGCTGGACATAGGCCTCCCCTAATGAGCGCCATAGCGCCCTGTCCTCGGCTTGACGCATCCAGCATCTGCCTGCAGTCTTTCGCAGGTCATCATCCCACCTGGCCGGAGGGCGCCCTACACTACGTTTACCGAGTCGTGGTCTCCACTCAAGAACACGTTTACCCCAGCGGTTGTCGGTTCTTCGCCAGATATGGCCGGCCCACTGCCACTTCAACTTGCTAATTCTTAGAGCTATGTCGATGACTTTGGTTCTCTGTCGAATGTATTCGTTACGAATCCTATCCTTCAGAGAAACTCCGAGCATAGCTCTTTCCATAGCTCGCTGAGCGACTTTAAACTGGTGGACCAGCCCTACCGTGAGTGTCCACGTCTCAGCTCCGTAGGTCATGACGGGTAGGACGCACTGATTAAAAACTTTCGTTTTTATGCATTGCGGTATGGATGACGAGAAGACTCGACGTAGTTTCCCAGACGCTGCCCAGCCCAGCTGGATCCTCCTCTTGGCCTCCTTTTCAAAATTGTTCCTACCTAATTGCAAAATCTGCCCGAGGTAAGTGTATTCGGAAACGATTTCAAGAAGGTGACCATATACGACGACCGGTATCGGATCAATGTGGCCATTGATCGTGACTTTGGTTTTATCCAAATTCATGCCAAGACCGATGCGTCGCGAGGCTGAAGCTAGGCCGTCCAGCATTTGGTTCAGCTCCTCTAGCGACTCCGCCATTAGGACTATGTCATCAGCGAATCGCAGGTGTGAGATGTAGTCACCGTTTATGTTAATGGCCTTTCCTTTCCAGTCCAGCGTCTTAAACATATCTTCCAACGCGCTTGTGAACAGTTTCGGGGATATGACATCCCCCTGTCTCACTCCTCTGCGCAATTGGATGGGTTTGGACTGCTGGCCCTGTACTTGGACACTCATGGTGGCGGATTCGTAAAGACATCTCAACACCTCGATATAACGACAGTCCACTTGGCATCGCTGTAAGGATTCCAGAACAGCCCAGGTTTCGACCAGAGTCAAAGGCCTTCTCATAGTCCACAAAAGCCAGACACAGGGGCTGATTATATTCCTCAGAACATTCACATTTCGCGTACACTTACATCAATAATATTTCTTATTACTTCGTCTAAAGCGTAAAAGGTCATTTCAATTATTTTGTCTAGCCAAAACAAGTCATCGATATTAACAACATCTATGTTTTAATATTATTTATTCTTACAACTTACTTATTTAGTTACAAAAATAAATAAACTGTTAGGGTCTTCCTAATAAACAGAGTATAAACTTGTAATAGATATTCCGTGTTTTGTTCCCGTCATGTAAACTTAATTTCAAATTAGAGTACAAGAGACAAAACACGGTATCAGTACTTTAAGCTTACACTTTGTTTATTAATACAGGGATAATCGAATAGTTAATCCGTGTTTTGTCTTTTTTACTCTAATTTGAAATGACGTTTATGTGAAAGGAACAAAACACGGAATAACTATTCCGAGCTTATTCTTTGTTTATTAGAACACTAATTAGAACTACAAATTAGAGACAAAAGAGAATCACCTCAGCCGATATCAATAAGCGTCACTCACAAAAGTCAAACAATCCTGTATAGCGAATCAAACATAAACATGCCAAAACAATCGCTCTGGCAAACAACTATTCCTCGCTCGGCGTCGGACGCGCGGGACATAAGTCGTAACCTCTGTTTGGGAAGGGCACGACTGCGACTAACTTTTAATGATATTTATGAAACTACGTACGTATGCGAGTAACTATAACAACGGCGGTTGTATCAGTTACCGGTTAAAGAGATATTCAACTAAAAACAAATATTTATATACAGAAAACATTGAACTGAAAATGCTGTTCATAGATAATTTGGGTCTGAAGAGGCCACATTGAAATAATCAACTATAAACAATGATTTTTGCTGAAACATAAAGAATTGAAAAATACTGCTCTTAAGAGTAATTTCTGAAGAGGCCACATTGAGATATTAAACTAAAAATTATTAATTTTGATTAAACATTGAATTGAAAAATGTTTGAGTAGGCAACTTCTCATTTGCTAATTAAAACATTCAGTTCAGATTCATTTCAGATTCAGTAGGGTAAGCAGTTTTACGAATTGAAATTTGACAAAGAGATTAATAGAAAAAAACCGTTTGAAGGTAAACAAAACATGACAAATAGCTTTGCTGTAATTGTAAAATCTACTGAATCTACTATGACAAATTTAAATAAAAATTTAAGATGGTTCACATTGTCTCCGAGGACTTAGAATACGAGTGGGTTATAAAAATCGTACTCAGTTGGTTTACACAGCTTAATGCAAAAAGAAACAAATGTATCAAATTCACACTACCTAATGTTAAAACTGAACCAACCGATGTTTGAATAAACGGTGATAAATTAGATTTAGTAGATTCAACAGTCTTCTTAGGTATAACACTTGACTCAAAACTTCAATAGAATCCTCGTATATATCGAAATTTGCCGGCAAACTCAGTTCTGCTGCTTATGCCATCAGAAAAATAAGACAATTAACAGACGTTGAAACTGCTAGAACAGTTTAATTTAGCTATTTTCATAGGGTCATGTCGTATGGCATCTTACTGTGGGCTAAAGCGGCTGATGTTGAACCTATATTTATCTTACAGAAATGAGCAATAAGAACCATCTATAGACTAGGATATCATCTACTTTAAAGAAATTGGTGTTCTTATAGTTGCATCTCAGTTTATTTATAATTGCATAGTCTTTGTGCGTTGCAATGTCAACTCATTTACTAAATACGGTGACGTACATAATTTCAATACTAGAAAAAAGAAAAAAACTTGTAATGCCACTGTTCAGGTTGCAAAAGTTTCTTGGCTCTTTCTTGGGGCACTAATAAAATAAAAAACCTAGTATTGTACAAGACTTACCATTAGATAAGTTTAAAAATCATGTAAAATACTCTTTACTTATGAAAGGTTATTATACAGTCAAAGAATATTTAGATGACAGCCTAGTTATAATAAATAAAAACCGGACAAGTGCGAGTCGGACTTGCCCACCGAGGGTTCCGTACAAATTTATGAGTACATATTATATAGTTCAGGAATCGAGTCTTGAACTTTTCCCGAAATTCAGTTTCCAAGGTATTTCTTTGTTCATTCTTTGTCATAAATCGAAAACTATACATCATAAAAATAATTAAAAATCAGTTTAAGTTTGTGCAAATTAAACCCTTTCATACAATACCCTAGATGACACGGTTAGCGTACTTCAAATTTGGACTCCCGTTCCGTTGCATAAAGACCATTTTTTTGTGATTTAAATAAATATGTTTAGTTTTCAGATTTTTTCCTGTACTTGTAGTATAAGGCAATATTACTTGTCAAATTTCATAGTTCTAGGTCAGCGGCAGGTACCCTATGAATTTTGATTCCCTTGAGAGTGTCGAAATATACTTTTTTTGCGACATAAACGGCCGTATCTTTTTTTTTCGTTAACTTAGAAGATTGATTTTTTTTCACAGCTTCAAGGGACCGCAGACCTGAGTATATGGTTTTAATTTCAACTCGATGCCTCCAAGCGTTCCCAAGATAAAGGGTCTTGACAGACAGACAGACACAGACGGACAGACGGACAGACAGAGCACAAAGTGATCCTATAAGGGTTCCGTTTTTTCCTTTTGAGGTACGGAACCCTAAAAATTCACATTTTGTGTTATTTGGATCAATCATTTTGCTTTAATATCTTAGCGCTGATATGATATGATAGCCTTTATTAGCAGTGTCCTACAGTTTACAAACAATATTTATGTTGCGTTAAACAATTTATTAAATTCTTATTTAGAGTAGCTTGGGTGTGTCATGCTCTCTTTACTATCTGCCTGCGGTGGTGGCATGTGCGTCGGGTCGTTACATTCCATAGGATATGGTTCAGTGAAGCGATGGCTGATTCATATGTCATACTCGTGAACGGGTGCCACCTGTGGAGGCTGGTCTGCTCTAGGCTCTTGCTTACTTATCTTATTTTTATTATTATTATACTCGTACACTTTAACTTTGTTTTCTTAGACAATATTTGACATATATTAGTACTGTATGACATAGTGAAAATTTAAATTGGTACCTGATGTAATTCTTGCAAACTTAGATTTTTTTTTTTTGTGTGTTGTGATTGTCCTTTATTTTTTGTGTGTTTATTTGTGATGGAAAGTGTCCTTTTATGATAGGTCATTTTCCAATATTTTTGACGCTGTAAAGGAGAAAAGAGCTTGACACTTTCTGAGTTTCTTGCCGGTTTTTCTCAGTACAAGGTCTCCCACCCAGAGTAGACTTACGAACCGATGGCATAAAGACGTTCATTAAGAGCTATTTGTAGCCTAAACTGAATAAACGATTTTGAATTTTGAATTTTGTACTCAAGGACGGCACAACAAAGATAGGGGCAAGTTTTATCTTAAGTTATCTAATTAGTAACATTTTAAAAAGGCTCCAGATTAAGCATCAGAATCCATTCACATTTACCAATAAATTTAAATCACTATTCGAATCACTTTTCGAAATGACACAGCAACCTCAATATTATCTTTTCGAACCGTAAGAAATTCAAGAAAACATCTCTCTATATCGATTCCATTGGGCGTCAATTACAAGACGTCAAACATCAAATAGGAGAAGTCAAACACAAACAACCGTAGCAAACATTCGGCAAACAACTGTTCGGAGCGTGACTGGGGCTTGTATCGGGCCGTATTTGGAAAGGGCGGGCCGTGACGAACTTACGATGACACGTAAGAAGCTACGATCGCTACGGGCTGCCGTAGACGAATTCGTGCTACGCAATATAGTTACGTCGTAGGGGTAATGACTTTACGTATTGAAGCTACGATGCCATTTATAGTACTAGAATTTAAAGAGTTATCAATTTGAAGACAGTAATGAATTGATGTGATGTACTCGTATATTTAGAAGTTGTCAATAATTCACAAAAGTGTTTACGCTCAGAGGAATATAAAGGAAACAAAAATATCTGTGTGCTATATAAAATTATAGTTTGTGTGTAAAAAATATTTAACTTCACTAATTTTAAATAATAATTTATAGGTCATTTTTGATTAAATATATTTGATTTATGATTTAATTTATAAATTGTATAAAAAAAATTCAAAAACACAAATGTTGAAAGAATTTTCACGAGCAGGATTTGAACCCGCACCCTTCTGAAATACCGGGTCAGGTGCTCTCCCAATTGAGTTATCGTGTTTCTAACCAGCCCGCCGAAATTATTCAACACTATTTACTTTTTACTTTGAAAGCCAAAGGCGCCCATTCAATGTCAACAACTACCGTCATTACATCTGAAATCATCATCATCAGAAGGGTGCGGGTTCCAATCCTGCTTGTGGAAACATTTGTGTTTTTGTAATTTGTTCGCAACAAAATTTGCGTTAAAAATTATATAAACATTTTTTTTTTTATTCTTTAAAATCGATCATATTTTCAGGAAAACAGGGCTCTACCAGTTTCATCACATTTAACTTGCTTTTAAGTGTGTACAGTAGTGTGTGTACTGTGACGTGAAGTGCTCTTTCTTTTTAGCTTTATCGTTAATTAACCTCAGTCGAGATAAAAGCCAAGGGCGTCTTGGAATTAAAAAAAATATATTTACTTATATTGACATTGTGCTGCTCGCATCTAGCAGCTACCAGCGACTTTCACCAGCACAATACCGGTCGATGTGGAGATCTTTGGGAGCCTTAGTCCAGCAATAGACGTCTTTTGGCTGAAATAATGATAATATTGACTTACCTAAAACTAATAAAACAGATTGTTATTTACACAATTCTACGATATCTATTTCGTAACAAGTACATATTATCAAATTCATCTTAGCGTAAAAGCAACTACTACACACAAACACATCAAAAGAATTCGATTTGGCGATCAAAAGAGACCCTAAGCAAGGTATCCGTCGCAAAAGTATCAGTATCATCGGTAACTACGTTTTGGTCGGAAAATAAAATTATAGAGTACCTTTTCGCAGAAGGAAAGCGTAACAGAGTTGAGTCGCGTTCCGCATACTAAAGGCGAATGGGAGGCGTATCGATTTCTGGAAAAATACCGCATCCACCTGTGGGGATAGAGCTTACAACATTTCACAAAATTACGCTACGACGAATAGTGTTTCGTCGAAGCCACAATCACTATTAGCAAATATGTCCACGAATTAAGAAAGACAACTGTACCGTGCGGCTTGGATCGATTTAGATTTTGCAAGTTAAGCTATTTTATTCAATGACGGACGTAGGTGACTATACAAAAATATCGAACCTTTGAAGGGTGCGTTTATCTTATCTTATCTTATCTTATCTTAGTGGGGCCTGCCGAGGTTTCCACCTCCCAGTAACACTTCGACCCATTGGGATCTTTTGTGCAACCCCATCCTTTCACTCTTCCTCCTCTGTAAAGATAGATGCCATAAGTCTGGCAACGTCCTTAAGAGCGAAGAGCCTGAAGTCCTCCGGTTTGGGTGCGTTTAACAACTGGGCTAGTTGTTTTTGTTAGATTGTAGTCGCTAAAACCCATCAACTCGCACTGGGCCAGTGTGGTGGGTAATGGGCTAATCTCTCCCTGTGCAGTTCATGTTGGAAGGCCTGAGCCCAGCAGTCAATCCACCCTTATTATTCTGAAAATAAATATCAGGCAGTCGTTCTACCTAAATATTTGTTATGTTAATCTTTAGTCACTTGATCATTGAAATTCTTCTTTAATTAAGATTTGATTGATTTAATATCATGGCGAAACCATAATAAGATGCAGATTGATTAGTCGAGTATTCCATTAACAAATTGAAATGTAGGCGTAATGTAACTCGATGAAATTCAACTCGGTGAACTGTAAGAAGCCCATGTAGAAAGGTGAGATGTTGCCAAATAGTGTTGGTCCTGTCATTATGCGACGCCTGAGTTGTATGAATAAGTAACCCATTTTAAATAGCTCCTTATATCGGGGGTGACAGCCTTGTTTTTGAGGGACCTTTAGAAAACGTGTTAGGTGAAGATAATGTGGAAAAGGAGAATAATGGCGGTACACACGATAGCGCTGAAGTCAATATTACTGTTCTAAATTGACTATTGAATAATTCTAAGATCTTATTGGTTTTTGGTTTTTATCGTTGATGGCAGTCGAAAAATCTACTAACTTACATAATGCCTGTATGGCGGTTTATGTCCTGATATCCAATGTGCTTAATTTACTTAGAAAAAAAAATCCTTAGAAATTGAGATTTAAATGACATACCGCCGTTTGACTTATTATGTGAGTCCATACCTAACACAAGCGTATTAGCTTTCAGGATGGATTAACAGGACTTTTTTATAATCATGTGAATCGCATAAATAATCTAAGCAAATAAAATTTTTATTCATTCAAACAGCACATAGAGGTCCCCTTTTGAGTATTTATAAATACTCGTTACTGGACACCTCTATGCATGTATGTACCATATGCACTCATACTATGCATGAAATATGAATATTTAAATTGATCGAGTTTATGTAGGTAACAAAAAAAGAAAAAATAAAGAGAAAGAAAGAAAAAGTGTTTGTGAGGGTGGGTGTGTTTGTGGGTGTGTTTGTGGGTGTGTGTGGGTAAGTATTTGGGTGCGCGTCTGTGTGTTATTTTAATTAAGTAAATGATTTATCAAAACTTGGTTGCGAAGAAAATATTCTTAGACATTAGCAAAGCGTTTGTCAATATCTAATGTCTTTGTAAGTAGGTATAAGATATTTTAATAACGACTGCAGAAGATAAGGATAAAGTTTTAATTTTAAAATGACAAAAAAAATCCGTAAGAGATAACTTCAACATGAAGTAATATATTAATAAAGTCTCTAAAAGGCGCGCGCATAAATAACTTATTACAAAAATAACTTACGTTACATCTCACCGGAGAAGGTTTTCAAAAAAACACGTTCCTCGTTCGCCGTATAAAAAATAGCTCTGTCGTCGCTGAGAACGTCTGGGCGGTATGAAAAAATAAAAAGAGTAAAGTGAAATCCCGTGTCCGCGATACGTGCTGTGTGCGCCTCCCTGAATACAAACGGCAAATAACAAAATTGGTGCGGTCTCCGCCGCGTAGACCCTGGGATGCCGGGATGCCGGGATCGACCCAAAAGCGGCGACGACTATTTATTGAGTGATAAACAATTTAAAGACGGTTTTTTTAAGACTACTGTGGGTATACACTAAGCTTAAACCTCGGTAGTCAGGTAAGCGCACGGCTTGATATCCAGGGTCTTGGGTTAAATTTCCAGGTTGAAGTTTTGTGAAAGCAAAATACGTTTTCTGTAACATTGCAATATTACTATTAGTTTTTAATGTAGTCCAGTTTAATGATGCTTCTTCAAAAATATAAATACCGATATAGGCGAAATAACATTAGACAAACGTTAACAGTCCCACTCAGTCTCAAATATTAATTAAACAAACAAAAGTGATATCAAACAAAAGAATTCGTTTCTAATTAAACAATTTCAATCGCAAATAAATTATTTTGACATGAAAGATGCACTCGATTCGGCTTCCCCTCAGAAAGCAGCGTAAGCTTTGAAACGGGAATTCCGGCGAATTGATGGTACTCTAAATCAACAGCTTTAGAACAAAGCTATTTGGGCATTAAACGACGAAAAATTACAAAGCGAAAGCGCTCTCCGCTGCTGGCCAGCCCTGATTGAGTGGGATAAGGGTCAGATCGAAAAGAGCAAAGGTAATCCCGACTGACCAAACAGCACTTAAGGATGTCCACTTAGCACTGGAGTAGGAATGAAAGCGGCCCAAGATCTTATAGCCGTGCAAAATAAATACAAAGAATTTCTTTTCACTGGACAAAGTGAGACGGATTGTTTTATAAACACTGTCCTTATGTCTCCGACCTTCCAGTAATGCGATGCATAGTTAGGAAGCTACTATTTTCTTAGGTTTCAAAGCAGAAAAAATCACAAAAAAACAAAAGAATGTCAGTTAGGTATTTTATTTTGGTCTTGTATTATATTTGTAGTATAATACTTTTGTATTTGTATAATGGCTATGGATGAGTGGTAACGTGTTCGGCCCGATATCCGGAGGTCCTGCTTTTGATTCCCATGACGGTAAAATTGATTCGCAATTTTAGGTATATGCATAACTCGGGTTGGTGATCATCACTAACCCGTACTTGTTTGGCAAGTATTGATTAAGCCTCAATACCCTTCAATAGTAGCAATGACTTTGTCTTCAATGATGGACCAGTTGTCCATTCAATGCAACCATAAGAATTCAAACAAATAAAGGACTTTATAATTATCAATTTTTAATTATTTATTAATATTGAGGAGCTCGATGGCGCAGTGGTTAACACGCCTGGTCTGCGAGTGCAGGTTAAGCAACTTTCGCAAAGGCCGGTCATCGGATGGATGACCAAAAATGTATCATCTCGAGCTCCTCCGTGCTTCAGAAGGCACGTAAAGCCGTTGGTCCCGGCTGCATTAGAAGTCGGTAACAACCACCCACCCGCACTGGGCCTGCGTGGTGGTTTATGGCCCTTTCTCCCTATCTATCCATAGGGAAGGCTCGTGCCCCAGCAGTGGGGACATAAAATGAGCTGATGATGATGATGATGATGATGAATTATTTATTCACTCAACGCTTAATTAAATATTGGCTTGCACTATTTAAGCCAACTTCTTGCTTACTCAAGGCTTGTAGTACCAACTTCATGCTCTCTTCGTTCCATGTATAATATTTGCCACGTTTTGACATGCTGAAATGAGAAACAAACAAAATAAAAATTCTACCTAAAAAGTTGCTATGATTGAACCAGTCCGATCAAAGAGACCACTGGTCCATTAATGGCAATTCGCTACTCAAACATAAAAAACTGTGAATAGAATAAAAACTGTTATTTATTGAAAAACATACGTTAAAAATTTAGTTGCACAAATGAATAAGCGGGAGCGGTATTGGTTCAAATAGGTAGAGTTTCGGGCCAAAGGTTGATTTTTATTGTTATTCGTTTTCGAGAAATCACAACGGTCCAAAGAAAGAGTCGGTCTAATGATTGCGACTTTACCCTATATGCATAACTCGGGTTGGTGATCATCCCTAACCCATACCCTATTTTAGATACTGGTACATTAAGCCTGTATCATCCCATTATTGGGCATTGGGCTCCCACACCACTCCTTACAATTTTGCATCACTGTTTGCAAAGGCGTCCAGCTAATTCCGCTATCGCCTGCGTGATCTACAGCGATAGGCATCGCAATATCGCAAGATACTAAGTAATCAAGGCAGTGACAGGACTTGCAGGCGCAAGTCCTGTCACTGCCTTGATTACTTAGTATCTTTTATATATTAATTATGTGAAGAAAATGCTTTCTACCACTTTTTAAGTACTGTAGGGATGGATTTAAAATAAGAATAATAGTTGCACTGAACTTGGTGTATTATAATAAAAACATTACAGTATATTAAATCGATCTCCGAGCACCTCGGCTCTTAGCCGGGCTCTCGCTCCTGTCTACCACTCTGTCAAACCGTTGCAAACCTTTTTAATTTTACATGTTCGATGATTCAAATATTCATCCAGACTAAAGAAGCTTACATACAGATACAATAAACTAACTTTTACTATGAGCTGCATATAACCTCTTAACATTATTCCATCCTCCATTGAAAAAAAAAAATTTATAACCCTAAAAAATTTTTTTTTAAGGTGATAACCCTAATATATAAAATTTCAATTGCGCGCACCAGGAATGTGTAATTTGGCGTAGTTTAAGTTTATGTGGAGGAGTTTAAAAATAACTTGTGTTACATTATACTGTATAATTATAGTATATTTTGTGAATTACGACACTGGCGACCACTAGCTACATTTTAATTGATACATCGAGATGACAAACGTAGTTTCATTGTTAACATTCGCGTCGTTACGACTTCAAAGTTGACGTTACCTCACGTCCACCATCTGCAAGTTTACGTTTGTTTAACGAGCGGCGTTCTCCCCTGTTCACTCAACTAAATCTTTTGGGAGCCAAACAACTACAAACGAGTACGTTAAAAACACGAAACGACTGTAGAATACGTAAGGTCGCACTGTTGTTGCCATTGTTCCGTGCTCAAAGAAGTTACACTGTACGTACGTAGCTACATTTGCGCTTTATCTCAAAGGTATAGAAGCTATCGTGACTTTGAGAGATTTAAAAGTTAGGCGTTACATTACCACTTGTCTTTTTGGTAAAAAAGGAGTTCAACAAGAAAAACGTAATACGTCTCACGTCCTTCTGCCACAAAAAGTCAAAATCAAAATAGCAAAATCTTTGTACCCCTTTTTTACGAAAATAGCGCGGATGGAGGAGCATGAAATTTCTCACACTTATAGTTTATATAGAGAAGTTTATCCGAATGTTTTTTTTATTTGCATAAAAATACAGATATTACACACACTACCATGTATTTGACACACACGCATATATACTCTTCAAAAATTTCAAAAATGGAAGAGCAGTGGCCGAAATCTGTCTATGCCAATCCAAACTCACATTCTATCTTTTTTAATTTTTCATTGCTTAAGATATATTCCTTGCAGCCTTAATAAAATAATAATATCTATCTTGAAGCTATCGTGACTTTAGGAGATTTAAAATTTTGACGTTGCATTAACATTTGCGTTTTTTATTATTTAATAAAAAAGAAGGATAAAAAATACAAAAAAACTTTACAAATACAAAAAATCTAAATCAAGTAATCAAAGTAAATAATATAATAATAAATGTTTCCCACACTCACACCAATTATCTAGCCCCAAGAAAAGCTTCCTTAAGAAACTCGATAAATGGTTAACTAGACAACGGATTAACATATTTAATATACTTAAATACATACTTATTATACACAGGAAACACCCAGACCCGAAACAATTTAGAAAAACAGGTATTTCTAAATTGATCCGACCGGGGATCGAACCCGGGACCTTAGAGATGGCGACACCATGAAAACCGGTGTGCAAGCCACTCGACCAAGGAGGTCGTCATCTAGGAGGTAGAAAACTCGTCGTTAGTGACCCCGACGTCACTTTAGCATAATCAAAGTGGAGCGAGGTGGAATAGATACCATCAGTGATAGGTTGCTAGACGATCGCTAGGTTGCATCTATCGGGAGCATATTGGAACCGTTGTCTGTCCCTAACACTGACCGAACCGAGTATACTAACATGTACCCCGCTGGGAATCGAACCCGGGACATTTGTGTGGTCTCAACTCAGTGGTCTTAATAGCGGGATATTCGGTTAATTATGGTTAACAAAAAAAAGATTTTTTTTTACCAGCACTGACAATTTAAAAAGTTTAACACTTGTTCTAATAGATTGGAAAAATATATTTTGGTTGCGTTCACATAATATTGTTTTTTACCAAAACAAATCTACATGTCAGATGTGGCATGTATTCTACCATTGTTTGATTATTCAATTAGACCACTGAGCCAGTGGGCTTGCGAGAAACTTATGAGAGGCAATCCTCAGAGGTCTTACAGAAAATGCTGTCACGCCAGCGTAGATTCTTCTAGACGTTCTACGACGTATAATATAGGTTTGGTAAAAATGAAAAGATCCAAAGTGTATCCGATCATGATTGTGTATGCAAAGTTACTTTACTATTTGACATAATTATTTACTTAAATTTGTTATTTGAAAAAAGTCTAAGTGTTGAAAAAATTCCACAAGTGGGATTCAAACCCGCACCCCATGATATGCCGGGACATATCCAACTCGTCGAAATTAATCAACACTATCTACTTTTACTCTGTAAGCCAAAGGAGCCCTATTCAATGTCGACAACTAAGTACGTCATCAACATCCGATCTTAATATTTCAACAAGATCAGATGTTGATGACGTTTAACGGATAACGTATTTCGGCTAGTTGGATTGATCCTCGATAGCATAGTTGGTATTGCACCTGACCATGGCATGTCATGGAGAAAGGGGCGGGTTCGAATCCCGCTCGTGGATTTTTTTCAACACTTTGTCTTTTTTCAAATTGTGATTAGTTCGCAACAATATTTGCGTAAAATTATATATAACCATAATCTTTAATTTGTTATACAATTTTTAATTAAATATTTCTATTGTGACGTCACATTAAAATTAACAAGTCACAGCCCTAGGGGTTCACTAACACACGCACACAATTAGACAAAAAAGTTAATAATTATGTCTTAGTAACAATACATACAATATCTAAATCGGATACATTTTGGATCTTTTCATTTTTACCACAGCTTGCTGTTACAAGTTGTATTGTCGCCGCGCTCGCCTCTGCTCGCCACCACCACTGCCTAGTCGCTTCTTCTTCTTCGTCTCCTCAGCTTTCCTCAACCAGAGATCTATAGGTCTATATGGTTTCCACGGAAGATCAGCGTCGGGGTGCCAACCAGGTATCTCGACACTATGCTAAGTGGAGACCGTTTCAACACCACTAGTCCTAAGTATTTTGTCTATGTATTTACATTAATTTAAGTGGTTCTGAATAAAAAAATTCTATTCTATTCTATTCTATTCTATAGGCTTAGCCAAAGTAACATTAAGAAAAAAGAATAAAATGTATGGGATTGACACCTGTGGGATTGACTTAAGCCGCGCTAAATCACGTGGTCAATCTTATGTCAATCCCATACATTTTACTCTTTTCGAACTTCGCTATCATTTTCTTAATGCTACTTTGGTTACCGCCACTGGCGTAAACCTCCTTCAAATTTCTCCACTTATTCCTATCTTGGGCAGTAAGGATCCAGTTAACCAGCATTTGTGGTCTTCCTCTCGAGCACTTTTGATTCTATGGTCGCTATTCGCCTAGCCGCTGTCTTCCAGCTTATAGCATAAAAGCTAGAACCTCGGCTTGACTTGACCCTGTCATAGGAGGGGATATTATGTTATATATTATGTCCCTTTACATTGCGGCCGATTCATCGTTGACTTTGTGTGCTCGTAACTTCTGAGACTTTACGATTTGCGGCAACCGCGCAGTCGGATTACACAAATTAGCCCTCGTTTAGCCGCAAAAAGCGGGAAGAACGCTGGTAAATACGGCCGACGGACCGAGAATAAAGTTTCTTTAGAAATGTTGAAAAATGCTTGAGTTCCCTTAACAAGGGTTATGATGATTCAGTTTTTAGGCGACACTTTCGGTGAAGTAGTCCGGTGACTATTTAAAACTGCAGGATTGGTTTTTCTTTGCTTATGTACGTTCTGCTTTTCTATTAAATCACCTACTAATTTTTTTTTCAGAATCAGAATCTTTATTGCATGTCACAAAAGTTACACAGTACAAGTACTTAGGTCTTAAAAAATGTTATGTCATATATGTGACGCCCTGCAAGGGCATAGCAATTAAGTAAATTAATTTTTGGTCCAGAGGGCTCTAGATGTCACAATACAAAAATCAATTATTCAATTCAATTCAAAAAATTTAACAAATTAACAAAAAATAAATTCATAATAGTATAATTCCAACAAAATATAACACAACAATTAAACTATCATATATTTTTTTTATATAATTAAGTAGAAAAACGTCTCTTCCAAGTCCCCTACGATTTTCCATTGTGAAAAATAGTCTTAAAAATCACCACCGGAACAGTGCGAGAGAAAATGTAAAGGAACGGGCGTTTGACGTATGAATGTGTGAGAAAGAGAGAGATAAAGAGCTAGATCCTGAAGCTGTTGGAGCTATATAGTTCTACGAGATGTCATTACCGAGGACGGTTAAGCTAGGACTGGAAATAATTAAAAGTGTATAAAATGTATGGTTTTACGTTAAATTGTGTTTTTACTGTTTTTTGATCCTACAGCATTACTCCACCCACAGACATGGGCCGCTCATTATTTATACCATTCGCCTCGATTCTACGAATCTAGGACCTCATACATCCTACGTTCTTAACTAATTAGGTGAGCATTGATGTTTTAAGTCGTCTCTGAGTACGCCAGCAAGTGTGTCTTCAACATGTGAGTTCGCTAGAGATCTCTCTAGCTCTCTAGCGAACGAGTCTTCCTTTTAACCGCTTAGCCAGTGACCGACAGCGCTAAAAAGTTAAAAGTATTTCAGTTAACCGGCTGACTGGTGAGCGATTAGCCGTTCGTTCAGTGTCAAGCGGTTTATCTGCTCCTGTTAAAAATAACCAGCGAAAAATCTACGAAGCTGTAAGCCGTTATAAGGTAAACAGCTTCTACACTTCATTCGCTTTTAACGGTGAGCGCTTTTCACGAAGAATTAATTTTACTTTTATGAGAGAGTTTTAATAAATCGTTTTTATATAAGTTTCTCATCTCATCAATAATGATTTATATATACATAATAAATTCACGATTTCACTTTGGATACAACCTACTTATTGCAACTGGTTCTCTTTTGGAAGTCTCTCTTCTTCTTTTTTCTGGTCTTTTGGTCACCCATCCGATAACCGGCCTTTACGAAAGTTGTCTTACTTCAGCACTCGCAGACCGGCAGCTTTACTACTGCGCCATCGAGCTTTTCTGGTTTATGAGCACGCCTTGCCCAAACTCCTAGCTCCTTTTTTTGACTAGGTAATATGCTTTGTGCGTACATGGTGGCTAGAGGCAACCCTGGGTTAAGTGAGACTCTTTTACTCATCCAGCCAGGAGGATGTTTTGTAATCACGTACGGTTTTTTTTTATGGAAAGAGATTTATTTTGTCCGCCGGTGGGCTTTACAGTGGTACCGGACTATTAAGGAGGTTGGATATTAAAGGTTCCTCAAGCCGAGGTGATGGAACATCCTCAGTGGGCATCTAGAGGGGATGACAGTATGCAAGCGCGTCCCTGGCCCCTACCTAAGAGAACCTTCTCTAATTTGAATCCTCATCGTCGAAGCGAACACCGAGTGGCATAGCTGTAACTACGCGTATAAAAGGAGTATTTTTAAAAGCCACAGTACATTATGATCGCGCATACGCTCAACCAGCCTCCCCGCAGTGGTGCTGTTACTTCAGTGTAACTTACGAAGTTTTATGAGCGCGCCTGGTCCTAAATGGCTCCTAAATATTTAGGGAATAATTACATAAGCGGAGCCCGCGTGTGCACATAACGTTGCGTGGATACGCCACGATTTGTGTTACGCTTGAACGGTATGGAACACATTATTCTAACCAAACGTAACGGTTAGGCTAACTAGCTAGGTATATTACGAAAATTTTGTTGCAAGCAAATTACAATTGGAAAAATGTAAAAAAAATCCACGAGAGACCCGCGTCAGCATAACTATTACTATATATATATGGATACGAGTATGTCAATATATTATTTATATGTATGTTAGTCTGCTAGGCATCTATTCTATGGCCCTCTTTGTATCTTACCATCTCGTACACTGTTTGTTGCCTGAAATAAAAAACAAATAAATAAAAATATGTTAGCTCACTGGCTGCCGAGTACCTATAATACGAGACGGACGAGGAAACTATTTTCCTTATAGAAACTCTAGTATTTGTTTACAAGAGAGTTCGTTCATTAAAAAAGGCAAAACTTCTACTAAATAATAACAATATAACATAATGAAACGTTACTAAAATCGTAACGTAACAACATTTCCACCGTATGTATCACCGTCTAATTCCGTGGTATTCTGCTCTAAAGCCAACAGTAGGTTCAGCTTACGCGAAAATGTATAAACACCATGAGGCGCAAACCCAAATTGCTGCGTGCTCCTAATTTAAATGCAAACAACCACCGAGTATGAAATAGGCCTCGCAATAAGGTAACAAAATATTTGAAGAAACAGAAATAACTATGTTAGATCCAGCTCGAAGGACCAAATATTAGGTTTTTATTTTCTAACCTGTAGATTGAGAGCACGTGATATACCAAAGGAGCAAGGGACGATTTTTTTGAGCGGTGACTTCATCATCATTTTTTTAATATTTATATAAGGTATACTTACAGAATACATCATCATCATGAGCCAAAAGACGTCCACTGCTGAACAAAGGCCTAATACATACAGAATAACAGAATACAAATTATTGGAGGTGGCGGAAGACAGACGGAACTGGAAGCTCTTATTAGGAGGCCTCTTACGGAGGCCAAGACTCACTTTGGGTCGCTGCGCCAACCTAGTTAGTTATTTATATTACATGTTCATTCCTCAATTGTTCAGATTGTTAGATTCTCATAAGAATTATACAAAAATTTTAGTGCACACAACATTAATAATAGTTACACTTCTAACTTCAAGATCACATGTGAGATTCAAAAATCGATTCCCAGAAGCGGTAGTAAAATATACATTAGCCTTTACAAGTAAACTAAATGTTTGACTTATAAAAAGCATTTCTTTTATACCCAGCCAGTTACTTTTTACAATGTCCTATAAGATACATGTAAAAGAAATTGCGTCGTGCCCGGAACGAGGTCGAAATTTTACGGGCCGCGTTAACCTACCGAAAGTTTGTATAAGAATATTCAAATTGGCCGCTGCTGTTATGTCCGACCCACTACCCGCTGAGTCTAATACCACAAAATAGGGAGATCCACAGAAGATAAGCTGCATACGAGCAACGAACGTATAGATTTTTCTTTTTTCTTTTAGACTACTAACATTAGAGTTTAAAGTCTGTTGTAATTACTAACAGTCTATGGAATTATTCTGAAATAAATACTTATTATTATTTCAGTATTGGCAAAATACCTCTCGCCTATGGCGCCTATGGCGGTTAAGTCCGGCATTAGCACAGTCGGCCGACGTCAGGGCACGAGGGAGAGAAATCGGCGGGCAATGCGCGCGGTATCAAGTACCACCGCTTTTTGCATTTTCGCTGGAAGCGAACCGCCGCCGAATCCCAGCCTTTTCAGATGTTTACCCAACGTGGCTGGGATTAGCCCGTTCGCTGATATGATAATCGGGATGATTTCGGTGGACGCCACCTCCAACATTTCGGTCACCTCGTGTAATAGGTCCAAGTACTGCCTTTGTTTCTCAGTCTCGGCCTTCACGAGGTTCTCGTCGTGAGGGATAGTGATGTCCACCAAAAATACCTTCGATTGCGCCCGGTCTATCAGCACTATATCGGGCTTATTGGCAAGAACAGTCCTGTCAGTTATGATGGGCCGGTCCCATAGAGCCGGATCTGTCATTCTCTAGTGGCTCCGGCGAGTATTTATAGTAGAGCAGGCTGCGATCGACGAAACCGTACTTCAGAGTGAGCTCTTGGTGGAGGATTTTGGCTGCTTGATTATGCCTGTGCAGATACTCGATGTTAGCAAGAGCCGAACAACCCGAAACCACATGGCGGAGTGATTCTCCAGGACGGCGACACAGGCCCGACAAATGACCACTGTACCGTCCTTTATGATGTACTTTCGGTAGTTGTTCGTCCTGATAACCTGGTCTTGTGTCACACAGAGGAATTCCTTCGTTTCCCCAAAGTGATCACCGAAGCGAAGCCAATACACTGAGGATTTTTGGTCTACGTGAGGCTCGTGTAAAGCCTTGAAAAACCGTCCGTGCAGCTCTTTTCCCTTCCATACGGTCTCCCGATACTGCACGTGACTGCCATGACTCGTTGCCCAGATCAAGAGGAGTGAGTCCTTTAACAAACACTATGACACCTCGGTGCATCTTCACATCAGGCTCTAATTTGTCCGCCTGGCTAGCTACCACCATCTTGTCTAAATATGTCGCCACAACATCAATGTTTGTAGCAACAAACATTGATGTTATATACGTTGCTTGTTGTACGGCAAATAGAGATAATATAGCTAGTGCTTCACTAGTTGATGATTTCGGGTGTAGTGCGCTTCCATCATTGGCGTTATCATCACTTAGCATCAGGTTAGATCAAGGCACTGTGCTTATCCGTAAAATAAATATGTTCCGAGCTATCCGTGCAAAGGGTCTGTATGTACGTTGTTCGATCGTGGTATGTACAATATTAGGTCCTTACCTATAAATTGACGTTTCGTGTGAAGATTTTTTATAAAAAAAATTTTTTCATACTAACGTTTTTTTTTAATTTTCTTAGCATCTATTTATGTTAACACTATAAAAATTGTAGTAGTAGTAGTAGTAGTGTATAGTGTATTGTTTTTGTTTCACTAGCTAAATATAGCAGACATTAAAAAGAAAAAAAAATAAGTCTCTTCAAAGCTACAATAAAACAAAAGGACAATTTTGCAAACAAAAAAAGCAGGCAATTTAAAAAAAATTGGGCGATAAAGACACAAAATTAATAATCATTGCTATTACTGAAGCCTAAGTAACATAGTCCTAATTAAAGGTGTATAATAATATTAACAACCGGTATTGACTTTTAGAAGCAATACACCTATTAGTTGAAAAAACGTCAATTTCATAGGTAAGGACCCAATTTTTAGCTTACCTTCTGTGGGTCCGTTATTTTGTGTTAATACGATGTTAGGACTATAACCGAGTAATAAAAAGATGATGTTACCATTGTTGAACAGGTTGTATGGCGCGTCCCTTTTTTTTACTATGTGGTCGTGACGGGACGTAATGGTCGTTCAGTCTCTGTGACAATAGTAAATGATAAGCTGCGTTATCGCGGACGGTATTAGTATGGGTGACCGATTTTCTTTTTTGTTTCTACCTCGGAAAACCCGTTAAGCCAGAAGGTCGCTGATCAATTTATTACCATATCATAAATGCTTCACTTTAAATTGACGAGCGCAAGTTACAATATTTAGTTTCTTTGTCTTACTAAAATGGTCAATGATTTTCGATGCTGACTTGGTATGATGTGATGAACGACCAAATATCATCAAAATTACTTATCATACGAGGGCGACACTGAAAATTTTTAGAACTGGCCACTTGTAAACGATATTATAAAAAAATAAGTTCAAATTTTGAAAATGGAAGTCTTGGGCAATATTGTTGTGGTATGTATTAAGTATTTCATTCATTTGTCATTTGTTTTACGACTTGGCGGCAAATTGAAAATTGTCTGTGTTACGTCAGCATGAATTTAACGCGAGAAAATTTTCGTGCAATGATTTTATATGACTTTCGATATCATATAAGTCAACAAAAAAGTTATAATAGACTTCGATTGGCCTTTTACGATGAAGCCCCATCCCGTGCTACTGTTTACAACTGGTATAATGACTTTAATCGTGGTCGCACTAACGGCCTTCTACGGCGACGACTGAAGATAACATCAGTGTTATGCGGCGTATTATAGAGACTGACAAAAGAGTGACCTATCAGCAGATTCAGACAAGCTTAGGCATCGGTATGAGTCAAGTGCACAAAATCCTCCATGAACATTTAGGAAGCATTGTGCCCGGTGGATACCGCATAATTTGACAGATGCCCAAAAACTCCGTCGTGTTGATTGATGCCGTGAAATGATTTAAAGATTTAACGGAGGTGACTCAAATGCTGTGTTCGACATACTTACGGGTTACAAAAGCTGGATTTACTGTTATGATCCTAAATTAATGGACCGAAAAACAGTTACTAACTAACAACTGTTTGCCACTTGTCTTGGAAAAAGTTTGGGAGAAACGACCTCGCAGTAGGATCCTCCTCACCATGACAACGCCTCGTCCCACAACGATCGACTATTTGGCGACGTCAAACGTGGAGTTACTGGGTCACCTACCGTATAGCCCCGACCTCGCACCTCGCGGTTTTTATTTATTCCCGAAAATAAAATAAAAACTTCGAAGAAAACGTTTTATGGACGCCGAGAAACAGTGGCTGCATTTCAAAAGGCCGTATAAGTACCCTTAAGGACGAGCGGGCAAAGTGTAATTCTCAGCGGTTCCGTCGGATGCAGCGATGTATTGATGTGAATGGACAATATTTTGAAAAGATGTAATAAAACTAATAACTTGCTAGTTTGTTCAGTTATTGATTATCTAAGAACTTTCAGTCGCTCTCGTAGCAGTCGTTAAAACACGCAATATCAAAAGCCAGTGGCGGTAGCTTCTGCCTTAAAAACAAAAAAACTGCGACTTTTTTAACCAACAACTTAATTTTTCACTTTGTATATGTATTTATTTGTGCTTTTGTGGTAAATAAACAAACGTCTATGTCTCTAACAAATTACGACAATACCCAAGCACGATAACGCACAGATAACACACAAATTACACGAGCCATCAAAATGTACCTAATCTAAAAAGGTAAAAAAATATATTTATAAAAGCTCCCAATTCCATTGTCTAAGCTATCGGCGACAAAGTGTCACGCCAAGTTCCGTGCCAATTATACTTAAACACTCAAATTGAAATAAGGGACGGAGACATTTCGATTTTATGTCTAATTGGATTAGTTTATTGTGTTTATGCTTTTATAGCGTATTGGTGGCTATATAAAACAGACAGTTGACGAAATAAACAAAAAAAAGCGGATTAACAATGACACCAGTTCTTAACAGTGATCAACATTTTTTCAATACTCAATACTTTTTTTTATTTATTGAGGACAACAAACAGTTATACACTGTATGTTCCCTATGAAAACAATCAACAATTTTATAAAGTGTACCAACATCGTTATCCACAAGTTAATTTATACTTCTCACTATTTATGAAATTACTTTGCATAATTAGCAACCATTTATCCTACCTCTATTCCGTAATCTTACCACCTTAATTCCGTGATCTTTACTTACTTAGACGACCTCCTTGGTCTAGTGGTTTGTATACGGATTTTCATGGTGTCGCCATCTTTGAGGTCCCGGGTTCGACCCCGGTCGGGTCAATTTTAGAAATTATTGTTTTTCTAAATTGTCTCGAGTTTGGGTGTTTTTTATGTATAATAAAATAAGTATGTATTTAAGTATTTTAAGTATGTTTATCCGTTGTCTAGTAACCATTTAACAAGATTATTATTAATATATTTATTTATTTATTTATTTACCTTTATTAAAATACATCTAACTTATAAGTAATATAAGACGCCAGCAGGTCAACCTACCACAAAATGCCAAACCCCCCCGTACTAATCCTGATGGAGTCTTTGCTTAAAGGTCTAAATATCGACCAGAGAAATCCAGCAGTTCTGGGCTGCTCGAACCGCTCGCCGTTGTGTGCACCTAAAAGAAAGACAATAGTAACAAATATTATTTGTTTTATGTATTTATTTTATTATTATTTTTTTATATATTTTACGGGTACAGTGCCTTGATCTCACCTGATCCTTTACATCTTAAGTGATAAAAAACACAAATGTTGAAAAAATTTCCACGAGCAGGGTTTGAACCTGCACCCTTCTGACATACCGGGTCAGGTGCTCTTCCAATTGAGCTATCGTGGTTCTAACCAGCCCGCCGAAATTATTCAACACTATTTACTTATTTACTTTGAAAGCCAAAGGCGCCCATTCAATGTTAACAACTACCGTCATTAACATCCGATCATAATATTTTTACAAATACTAAACTACTAAACAAAATTTGCGTTAAAAATTATATAAACATCTTAAGTGATGATAAGGCCAATGATGGAAGCGCACTTAACCCGGGATCCTCAACTGGTAGGCACTGGCTATCTTATAGCTGTCGGAACACAAAAATACTACAAACATTGATGTTATGGCGACATATTTAGATAAGATTGTGGTAGCTAGCCAGGCGGACAAACAAGCCCTACCACCAACCAAACCGAGTACACAAACATGTGCCCCCCGCTGGGAATTGAGCCCAGGACTTCTGGGTTTAAACCGGTGGTCTTAGCCACTAGACTACAGATACGGTTAACAATACATAAAACAAAAACTATTCATTGCATTCCATAGTGTTTACACAATAAGATGGTAAGTATTTACGATGGGATCAATTATGGACCCTGTCGGGTACAGGCACAGCACAGCATAGGAGAGAGTTGAGTCGAGTTCGTCGCTGAACAGTTTTAAATTTAACCTAGGTATGTTTATTATTTGAATTGTTTTTTATTAACAGGTTCACTGTCCACAGCCCACATATGGGCTGTGACTATCCACAGCCATCACTCCACAGCCCTTAAGTAGGCTAATCACCCGTACACTTTCTTTACTTTTTTGTGAGGTGGGACTCATAGGGTTCGGAGTCTACAAAAGTGGACTTGATAAAACAAACTATAAGTTACAAAAACCTACTTGGAATTGGGGGCATATCTTACGATTTGGCTTGGACTGTGAATCTGTCTGATTTAATTTAGTTTTACTTTTTAATTTGAAGGTGTGAGTTTCATCCAATTTTAATGTTAATGTATCCCATATTTAATTTAAATTAATTTTAATTTGGTATAGAAATGTATTTGTATTGTATTCGAATATCGATTATTTGTAATCCTACTTCCTACTAATACTATAAACGCGAAAGTTTGTAAGTATGGATGGATGTTTGTTACTCTTTCACGTAAAAACTACTGAATGGATTTGGATGAAATTCGTCATACAGATAGTTTATAACCTGGATTAACACATAGGATACTTTTTATCCCGATATTCCTACGGATACGGGAACCACGCGGGTGAAACCGCGAGCGGCCGCTAGTATTTCAATAATTTTTACATTCATATTTTATTAATAATGTATTAAATTCAGAGTACTTAGATTATGTTGCCTTGCTAAAGATATATCATGTCGTGTACACACGTCATAGGAACACAACCTGTCCTTGATACTTTCATGTAGCATTTTTAACACGCTGTTGTATTCTGTTTGTGTGCCAAATAAATAAAAAAATTGTCAGGGTCCTAACTAAAGGACTTTAAATGAGAGAGAGAAGTGGACTGTATATACTGGTATATTGTGTTAAAGTTAAACTAATGTCGCGCGCGCGTCTGGTGTCGTCCGTGATCCGTGGCGAAGTCTCGCTGCTGGTGTGAAGTGTGGCACCCAGCGCCTCTGGCAATCGTCGGAAGTTCGCACGGGAACCCCCGGCGGCGGCGACGCCCGAGCTGTCTCGATGATGCACGAACAAAATAGAGGTTTTTCCTTTATTCATCAAAAATAGGGGCCTGATTTTAGTTATTAGCAACAATTGAATACAGACAACCTGCTTGCTAGCTGTTTTTCGTAAAATTTCAACGAAAATTTATGTTATTTTTGGTAATGAACACTGTGTCGAAAACTGGGCCTAAAGTGTCGAATACTCTAAGGCGACACACTGAAAAAATGCACCAACTTTCGTCGAATAGTTTATGATTATAATATGACTTACGAATCTGAAATGTTTATATAGGTAAATTCATGTCTTTATCTTGGATATGCTTGCTCAAATACACGAATGTATAATTTTGACTCGATCATAATTATTTTCGAATACACCACTAAAAATCACTATTGTTGAAATTACAAGAAAATTAATTAATTTATATGCTTGAAAACCACTCATGATAACATCAATATTCGTAATTTAGTTACTCCATATTCATTTATTTTTTAATATCTTTTAGGTTAACTTAATTTGCGGTCTATATTGTCGCAGGCGTTACGTATTATCGACCTTATGCCAGCGTCAGTAAGGATCAGCCTTTTTGAATGTCCGCAAATCGAGGTGTCGTCTTAACGTGTCAAACACGGATGCCACTACCCTAGGTAGATGAGATATTCTCGTAATAAGAGAGACAACTTGGGTCGATGATTTGACATGTAGGTTATCAAGCGGATCAATCGAAGGTAAAGACATTAGAAGCGAATAGCCTATCTAGTGTGAAACTGGTGGGGAAAGACCTCCATAATTGAAATCCGGCCGACGACCTCCGTAGCCGAGTGGTTTGCACGCCGGACTTTGAGCGGCGCTAACTCTGAGGTCCAGGGTTCGATTCCCGGTCGGGTCAACGTCCAAAACGATTTTTCGATATTTTGTCGGGTCTGAGTGGTTGTGGTACCGTCGTTGATTCTGATTTTCATAATACGTGTGCTTTAGCTGCTTACCTTGGAATCAAATCAATGTATGTGATATTGCCTAATATATGTAATTCAAAAAAATAAAAATATTTATATGACATTTACAAACAGTATATTTAATTAATCAAGACACCGGTCTTAGACCCAGAAGTTGCAGTTTCTATTCCCAGCGCTAGGTATACTCGTAGGTTAGATACGAATTCGGTTTAATAGTCAGACGAGACGAATTTAAACTCTATCACAAATAGGGTTTATTTAAGTTCGTCTGGCTATCCCTATTAGCAATAGAGTTTATTTAAGTTCGTCTGGCTAGCTACTACCATCCTATTAGGATTGTCTCCATAATAAAAATTAGTATTTTTTATTAAGTGGTCATCATGGGAAATGGACATATTGGGAAGTGGTCGTTATGGGAAGTGGACACTATAGGAGGTGGTCAATCTGAGAAATTAATTACGGAAAGTGGACGATCTGGGAATGGTCATTGTGGGATGTGGTCCTTTTGGGAAGTGGTCATTTTAAGAAGTGGACATTATGGTCCCAAAGGCTATTATGTTCTAGCACTTACAGAGACGATATGCTTAGTAAATGAGGATTCCAGGCGTAATACGCTTTCACCCGGTTTTATCGTTACTTGCCATTAAGCGTTATAAAGGCCAAGTGCTCCCTCGTAGTAAAAAACACACAAAAATAAAAATAGTAGCTGTGTTTACTTATTTTATTTTATTAATTTTATTTTATTTTATTTTATTTGGGAAACAAACAATACAAAATAGTAACTATGAAAATAATACACTCAAGTTACACAGTAATCAGTAAAGTTTCCACTACTAGTTATTAGGTATTGTGTTATACCTAACTATAGCTTTATTATTTGTTAAAAAAAATAACAAATATGTATGTTAAATAATTATAATCATTGTAGCATCTCTTTTGCACAATCAACGTCGTTGATATAGAGACGGATTTATTAATTTGTTCATTGAGGGAATTCCTTAGAGCTCTAACAATGCTCTAAGGGGAATTCACAAAATTAGCTAGTTGTGGACAATTTGTTACAAATAGTTTCAATCGCTTTCGGTTCAAGTTTGTGTATAAATAAATAAATAAATCTCCAACAGAACACTATTTATTATATTTTTATTATTTCGAATTTTGCATACACAATTTTTTGCGACGACACGCACTAGTCGCGTCCCCGCTTTCTCTACTAGTTTCTCCGAAGGGTTCGGCGCAAGTCTGGTTAAGCAATGAAGCTTAGTAGAAGTTCCAGGGTGGTTACTGGACAAAATCCAAAAAAATCCAAAAATTCCACCGCGCACTTCTATTCGTCTACATGTATCATAGTACACTGGTGCAGTGTTCGACAATTTTATTTAGGCACAGTGTTCATTCAATACTATTTTCGTCTCTAAAAATACTATAGTATCTAACAATATCAATAAGCGAACGTTTAAGGGGAGCATCTATACATCACACTGAGCATGCTCACCAAATTTGGTCCAAAACTACAGGCTCGTTACCGTGATAATCAACAAAACATTATCATAATTCACCAAAAAGACAACCTTTCCAAACCCGAACAGCTGTACTACACGCACACAAAGATAGCCGTGTGTGTATGAATGTTATACAATGGTTTTTCAATTGTGGGCGTGTATCTGTACACTATCTTTTTATTGACGCTTTCGTGCGTGTTAGTAAAGATACAGCATGTTTTATGACATGCATTATTTTAATTGATTTAGTTTGTTAGAAAACATAACTTTGAAAAATCACTAAAAAAAACTGGAGCCCATTTTTTGTCATTGTATTCAGATTGATGTTTAGATACCGCCCTTAAACGTTCGCTTATTGATTTTGTTAGATCCTGTATATATTACACACAAGAGACAGCTAAGAAGCAGGTGGTATGTATTCAATTACTGCAAAAGACTAATATCGGTTGATTACTCCCATTTTTAATGATTAATGGAGAAAAATAACTATTACTGGTTCCTATCGAACCTACCTATATTATTTGTACTTTTTTAAGCACGAGCAAATGCATTACGCAATCCATAGGGTAAAGCCACCAAAGAGCACGCAGTACCAAAGAGTACCGCAGTGCTACTAATTGAATAATATTAAATCTGTCGGCAACTACTTGCCTGTGACGTAACGTGTGCATGGAGTCAATAGGTACGGTACGTAGTATTTATTAATCACATGAATGTGAAATTGCCTATAGGAAAAATTTTTATATTTTACGTACTCAATTTCAATTTCATTTTCAATTTATTTGCATCCAAAATGTTACAGTTGTTAATGTATTAAAATTATTGACACAGTTTTGGACCCAGTTGGGCACAGCAATTTAGAAGGGAGGATTGGCATTGGATTACTCTTTGGCAGTGCGTACTCTTTACGTAGATGGTTATGAGTGTCGCTCCCCCCGGCTCTTTCAAATGGTAAAGAGGGTATCATCATCATCATCATCTCAGCCAAAAAGACATCTACTGCTGGACAAAGGCCTCCCTCAAGGATAAATCATTTTGAGGGGAATTTGCCATAAAGAGGGTATACCAACTAAAAACTCCTGCAGTTTCCCTCCGTACAGAACACGTCTACATCTACCTACACAACATTCCGTTGCAAGCGCAAAAGGTTGATTAAACAATAAAGAAAAGCCTTACGCAACTGCCGCGATCACTTCAGAGGTAAATTAAAAAGCGAACTCATCTCAGATATCATTAAAGAAAGTCGAAATTACCGTGCGGCACTCAGCCTAATGGAAGAAAACACTCCGAAGGGCCAAGTTTCCGCCTCTCGTAAAACAGATACGTTAGGGTTACAGTTCAGTGGTTCTGTCTTCAGAATTCCCCACAAAGGTGTTCTCTGAGTCAAATTAATTTGTGTTTCTCCTCTTTGAAGTTGGAATAAAATTTAGCGAAGAATAAGGGAAACAAATATTTAGGAAAAAGATTATTATTGTAACTAGGGCTTGGGCAGTCTCGATATTTTCAATGTCCTGGGACACGAGACCGCACAGGATCACTGGACTTCCCGGGACTTCGAGAATTTGAGAATATAAAATTATAATCCAATTTATTAAAACGAAATTTTGTATAATGAGGGACCTCTGGGTCTGAGACGGTGGTAACCGCTAGACCACAGAGGCGATTATAAATCTATCTTATCTAGATAAATATATATTACTTTAACTTTTTTTAAGTTTACGCGAACTCTACAGATTATAAATAATAAAAAATAAAAAAGTCAGACAGTAGTGCTAGTCGTCTCAAAACCAAGGTCAGGATAAAATTATATATGTAAAAGAAGCGCCAAAAGATCCTTGCAAAGCGTTTCACTTCAATCAATGAGCTTACTTTCAGATAACGCTCTTTCACAATAAGCCAATAAGTTTTTTTGATAATTTCCCAAGACAGTATGGAATGACTCTACCCCTGTGCGTCCTTGTTTTTTTCCTAGGGAGCGATGCATATTTGAGCATGTACTACAAATTGGATTCTGTAATTTGCATTTTTTATGGCGGACGAATGACCCGAACAAAGGGGTGGTAAATCAAGATCGGCCTTAAAATGAGGGGTGATTTATGAATGAAAAAGTCGTATGTAACTTTGGTAATATAATTTTTACATACATAATAGTTTTGAGTAGTTAATTTTTAATAAAGTAAATTGATTACCATTTATTGTTTAAAGTTAAGCTTTAATGTTAATTTGCACACTTGCATACTTGCCAATATATTCAAGTATATACGATAACATATAGCACCAAACATGAAAACACAATCACCCAACATGGCCGGTCAGTCCGTCGTCCTCTATTAGATAACTACCCGCAAGACGTACGCTACAAGTAGACCCAATTCCGTGCCCCAACGACCTCAGATATGGAAATGGAGTAACGAGTGCGTTGAACTCTGGTGTTATTTACTACATAGATTTTGTTATATAACTTATGTGAACGATTAACGTTTATCACAGCCAATATGAAAACATTTATTGACAGCGTTTCAAGCCAATAGATAAATATTTTAGCATCAGCCAAACGATACTGAGATCTGTTTATAGAAATTGTATGGGAACAGCGAAAATATATTTCTTGATTTTTTTAATATTTTTGAAAAAGTAGGTACTGACATATTAAATAGGTACTCCTTAACACAATGACTTATTCTTTGTTTAAGCTTTCAAAGTCAGCTTTGGAGACTTCTTTGCAGTTATCTACTACTAATATTATAAAGCTGAAGAGTTTGTTTGTTTGTTTGTTTGTTTGAACGCGCTAATCTCAGGAACTACTGGTTCGAATTGAATAATTCTTTTTGTGTTGGATAGTCCATTTATCGAGGAAGGCTTTAGGCTATATAACATCACGCTGCAACCAATAGGAGCGAAGCATCAGTAAAAAATGTTGCAAAAACGGGAAAAGAGCCTAAAAAATTAAAAATGCTGCCGAAAGTCACTATTCCACGCGGACGAAGTCGCGAGCACAGCTAGTCGCTAATAAGTTTATTTCTATAAACGAGACAGTATGACTACTTTCTTTCAAACTCTAACTACAGAAGAGATTCAGAGTGTTCAGAGGTGTAAAAGATTAAAATTAAAGAGTTTCTACTAAATTCTATTATAATCTAAAATGTCACTGCCTTGTCTCGACGCTGCGCTGCTCTATAAAGGTAAGCATTTTTTTAACGAGTTCATTGTCCTTTGTCCTCTGACATTTTAAGGATGTAGATTTATGAATTCGCAATATAAATGATAGAGGAGGAAGGTAAGAAATTTAAGCGTATAAGAAAGATGACAGTATGAAAATGTTGTTTTAGTACTTTGGTTTATTTACCTATACAACGCTTGAAAAAGCAACTGCCTTAGGTGGGATTCGAAGTCAAGATTAAATTTAGTTACAAAAATTAGTTTGTATTCATATGTGTGTGATTTTAAACGTGCAGATGTTATGTCATCCTCGGGAACAACAATAGCCCATACGATTATGTAAATTACTTATTGGAATCAAGTATCAGTCGCTAATTAACGCAGGTGCCACTGAAATAAGCAACCATATATTCAGTCATTTATTTATTCCTCAATGGCGCAGTTGTTTGCTGTCTGTGAAGGTTGAGGTTATGCAACTTTCGCAAAGGCCGGTCATCGGATGGGTGACCAAAATTTTACCGTCTCGAGCATCTCCGGATCTCCGGGCTTCGGAAGGCACGTTAACCGATGGTTCCCGGCTGCATTAGCAGTCCTATACAACCACCAATACGACTGGGCCCGCGTGGTGGTTCTCCCTATCCATCCATAGGGAAGCTCTCTAGGGAACATGGGGACATAAAATTAGCTGATGATGTTTTATTCCTGAAAAGAATCATTTGTGTTGGAAATACATATTATAAGGCAAGGTAACAAAATATTAAATATTACCTATATCGTTGATGAAAAGAAAAAATCAGATTGTGAAAATAACTGTTAAAAGTTTAAACTTAAACTTTCTTTAGTGATGAGAACAAAACGGTGGAAACCAATTCTTTTTGACACTTTAACAGTTTTCTCCTTTCCACTGACGATATTTATAAAAATATATTTTCAAACAAATGAACATGTGTTATAAAATATGACCGAAGATCGCTTTGGCATAAACAAAATGTGTCTATAAATAACCAATCCTTATACAATACCTTTCAACTCTACACTACCCACCAAAATATGTATTCCACATCTAAAGATAACATATGCAAATGGATCACAAACATGATTCCGAAACGTTGTGCTCAAGTGAAAGATAAAGCAAAGGGAAATAGGTTTATTGTCCTTCGAGATCGAAAGTAGGGAATCCTTTTAGGAGCCGGGCGCGGAACGACACCGTTTTGTCAAAACCTTTCCTTTCTTTCCCGGCGATCTGCTGAAAGTTTGATGTGGCTGGAGTTACGTGAACCCTATGGGGTATGGAAACACTGGCATATCGCTTTCTCCTCCATTTTACTAGAAGGGAATGAACAATTCACCTAAAGGAGCGCTTTATTTTGTTCTGTCTGATAAAATTAGAAATGGTTTTCTATAAATTATATTTAAAGTTATTAATGCAAACTAATTGTACATCAAGCGTTACTAAAAATGTAGATGTGTTTCTAATATATGTTCACTGTTCTTAAATACATAGTTAATTTTAGATTATTATTAATTGACTTATGCCTTTAATAAAAGATAATAACATGCTATTACCTTTCTAGTGTTATGCAGTATCTACATAATTATATCATAATATATAATATATAATATTTAAATAAATAATAAATAATCAAGCCACAAAAACAAAATTGTAAAACAAAAATCGTTTTATCTAATACCGTAAAAACAGTTATATGTACTTAAGTTTCAAACTGGGTGTTAACAGGGGATCAAACAAAATAATGCTCTGTTATGAGCACTGCAAGCAAACTTGATGCAAATTTCATAGGTATTTGATCCCGACCCTAGGCAATTAGATCGGACAAACAAATCTCGATTAGAGTACCCGCCTCACTCTCATCTCATTAATGTCGTACTCGCATTTAATTAAAATTCGCCCTCTAAACTAGGGATGGGACAGGTATGGATGTCGATACTCGGTAATAATATGTACAGTTATAAGCTTTATAAACTTTGATATTTATTTATTTATTTATTTCCACTTATATGCACAATAACGAACACCAGACAGAAAACTTACAATAATAACGTTAAACAAAAAATAAAAGTGCATGCCTGTGCCCAATTAGAAGTGAGCACAACATTTACCAAAATGGGTGACAATGATAACTCACATATTATCAAACGTGTTACCATATTTTAAGATGTATCCAGTTAGATTCACTAATCTTAATGAAGCGTAAAGAAAATCTTGTTCGGTAAAAAAGTATCCTACATTGCAATGTTAAACTGTTACCATTAGAATATACTTTTTTTTTAACTTTCGCGTTCGACAGCGTATGAAAAATACATATACTAAGCAGTTTACGTTATACCTCGTTAAGCGTTCTGTTAACATTAACACTTTACCCACACTGGTCCATTAACCTTTTTGTTACTGGTAAAAAATCTGTGCTCTTCAGCAATCCTGTCATGAATATTACTCGACATTCATCCTTATTCAGCCAACTTAACTACATGTAAAAAAATAAACAACCACTCTGAATATGATTTGTTCAGAAGTGGTTCAGCCAAATTTAAGTCACTTCTTTGTTGAACACATTTGTCTATACACTATTTTTGAGTTTTGACTGGCACCTTCAACCAAGTTATAAGAACAACCCCGCTACACACGACTTGAAAGTTTATACTGACAGCCCCCATCAACCGTTAGGTCATAAAGTAGGTGTCAGACAACCTTGCGCAAGCACAAGGGACCATCTGCATCAGGTCATAACGCCAGATCAGGACTCGCCGAAGCACATTCTTCATCCGGTATTTTTAAGACTAGTGTCTCGAGCGAGTTGCCCCGTGGACACGTATAGTCCACTACATAATATCCAGATAGGTTACCGGAGCTGTATGCTAATAAGAAAGTACAGTAGAAATAAACGAAATTAGAATGTAGTGTTTATGTTTTAAAAGTCTTATTGCCTTCATAGTCTTCACATTTGGACTCAGGGCGGAATCATTTGCCTTCTTAAAAAACATTCGCCTAGAAAAAAACAAATTAACGTTAATACATTTTTTTTATAATTACATTAATATTTTTATTATTTTATTTTTTTGCATTCACAATGCTATATGTAGATCCATATACGTAGTTACGTGGGTTCAATTCCCACTCGAACTTCCCGTGTCTGGTCGACGTTTTCTAGTAAAATTTCATCTTGTAAATTAAATTAATAAATAAAATACCGATAAGTACCTACACTTCCCTCACTAGTCCAGATTTACTCCGTCGTAGGGCTTGTCGATCCGTTATTAGCACATTCTTCAGAGATAACGTCTTCGCCCCTTCAACGACCGTAAAAGATAGAGTTGAAATATGACGTCGTCGCAAACTCGTTATTTTAATTAAATTCTTTTATGCAAGTTCATCTTTTGATACCATCCTGCGGCGGGAGGCATTAGGCCTGTTGTTCTTATTAACTGAGGTCGACTTGCCTTGACTTGACGTGGGTTGAAAAAGTAGGTCGTGGGGTTGATAACATTCGGTTCTTCTCACCTGAATAAATCTCATGTGGATCGCAGTATAACGAGATAGAAGGTTATATGTAGCGTAGGTAAAAAGTGACTATTGTCATTGGACGTTGTTTTTTTTTATCTGTAGACTTATATTAACCAGCGCCTATTACGTTTATAGGCATTGCTTCTCCATAAGATCTATATTGTGTTACAGGGAAATGATATAAGCAGGGGAATCCCCTAAGGGATATGATCAAATAGCGCAGAATGACAAAATAAGAAATCCATGGGGTCATTTCCCTAACAGAATTCTGTGATTTGATCAAATTTCTAAAATGAATTAATGCAATTATAAAAATCCTACACTTACCTAAGTTTAACATCCTTCGTGTTTTCTTCAAATCCCTTAGAGATTTGATCAAATTCCTGTTTTCATAATTTTCCTGAGACATATGTAAGTATACATAGGCAGATCGAGTCATTACTTTATAACGGAATCGGGTCACTGAGTCGCAACTGGATTTTAAAATTACAAAATCGAGACCCAGCGACTGATAAAAACCGGAAAAGGCTTTAATGCCTTACGAAGCACGGAGGCGATACCAAATTTTAGATTCCATCCCGTCCGGTGAGCCGACATCTGAACTTAACAAGCGAGATCGCAACACGAACGCATAAGCCACTGCGCCGTTAGTACCTAAGAAAATAAAAGTAGTGTACGATTATTTACATATAATTTTACGCAGATATTGTTGCGAACAAATTACAATTTCAAAAAAGACGTGTTGACAGTGTTGATTAATTTCGACGAGTTGGATTGACCACGATAGCATAGTTGGCAGTGCACCTGCCCCGACATGTCATGGGGTGCGGGTTCGAATCCCGCTCGTGGATTAGTTTCAACACTTTGTCTTTTTTCAAATTGTAATTTGTTCGCAAAAATATTTGCGTAAAATTATATGTAAATAATCATAAATATAGCTAGCCTAATTCTTAACTGATCTTTCCATATTTGTAAAAATATTAAGATCGTATGTCGAAGACGAAGTTGTCGACATTGAATAGGGCTCCTTTGACTTATAAAGTAAAAATAGATATTGTTGATTAACTTCGGCGAGTTGGATTGAGCCACGATAGCATAGTTGGCAGTGCACCTGACCCGGCATGTCATGGGGTGCGGGTTCGAATCCCGCTCGTGGATATTTTCAACACTTTATCTTTTTTCAAAAAGTAGTGTAGCCTGTGATGATGATGATACTCCCTGATGATGATGATGATGCCCTTACCCTTACAGTATCACCATTGAAATAAAGTCATCGCAGTAATTGATAGGTATTGGCTTAATCACCGCGCTTGCCAAATGCGGTTGGTAATTACAAAATCGAAACATCGGATACACACTTACCCGATCTGGGATTTAAACCTAGGGCCTCTGGATATCAGGGCGAGCGCTTTGGACCTCAACTACACAGACATTTCCAACAATATGCTGAACAAACCGAAATTAACGATGCATGCGCACTACGCAAGAAGCGTACAGCTTAAAAATTGAGGTCAGCATAATCCTACGTTTCGTTTTCTGTGATTATACGGGTCTGAGCAAGATTGATGACGACTTGCAGGGCTGCCGGGCTTAAACGCTTAATCCACCAGATTATGAGGCATAAATAGCAATTCATGTTTGTCCTCTCACACTTGCCTATGTTACTATTTGTTTCGGTAGTAAACGAACAATTTGAGCTCTAAACAGAGTTAAGTATACTTCATATTAGGTTTAGGTATAGTACTATTATTTTAATTGTCTAAAATTCACTTAAGAGTAATGGCACTAGTCTTTTTTTTTAATTTTACGGGTAAGCACAGTGTCTTGATCTCACCTGATGTTAAAGAGTGTGTGATAAGGCCAAACACACACCTGGTGTGAGATAAGGCCAAAGATGGAAGCGGGAACTTCACCCGGGAACCTCAACAGTGAGGCACTTTGCTATCTTATCTCTAGCTGCCGAACTGAAGCCCTTATCCCCCTACATAACTAATTGATACTATGTAAAGTTATTAAAATATAAAATACATACAGCTTTAACTGCTCAAAACAACACATACTACGCTCACGTACTACGGGCTACATAACGGAAAAACACTGCTACGCGCTACGAACTACGTCGTAGTCAAGTTTTAGCAACAAAAATACTAAAAAGTTAAATATAAAATTCAAAGAAAAAAACTTTTTAAAAACAAGCTTTTATTACTTGTTAATAAAAAAGAAGTAAAAAGTAAAACCAGAGTTATTTAAACCAGATAATAAGAAAAAATATCACTATATAGGTACCCTACATTGCAACCTTTAACGATAATTAACCTTCTTCGTCTACGTCACAATAATCCCATATCGTACATACATACCTAATTACATATTTTTATTAAACCCTAAAACCTTTACACCTTTACACTTTGTATTAAATTTTTGCGTTTTTATCACAGACCCAATTTTTTTATAAATAAAAGCGTGTTACATTGTGATTGCAATAGAAAAATAATGAAGGTGTTATATGCTAAATGTTCTTTAATGTTCCATCAAAACGTAACAACCCTTCCTTCAAATAGCTAATTTGTACACAAATAAAAATGTCAGTAGCCATAAAAGCAATAATAGAAAACATCTCAGACCCATTTCGAATCTGTCCTTCATCGAATTAGTCGCGAATCTTACGAGCCAATCCTCGTAAAGTCTGAAACAATCACATTCAGTTTCGTCTCATCTCCATTGGACAAAATGTTTTTCAATTATGCAGCGATGGATTCGGAATGGAGCATTATGGATTTGCTTGCTGGGTTTATATACTGTAGAACTCGCATGCAGTACGGGAGAGCGCGGTACATTTACCTACTCAGGGGTAGCGCAAGTATTTTTTTTTAACGAAATTAGAAATAAAGATGACAACATACTTGCTTGGATGTAGGATTCTTTTAAGACTGCAACTGGATGGCGACCACATTAAAATAAATAAATAAATAAACTTTCCTACACTCACACCAATTATCTAGCCCAAGAGAAGCTTCGTTATGAAACTCGTTAAAATGGTTACTAGACAACGGATAAACATACTTAAATACATACTTATTATACATAGAAAACACCCACACCCGAGACAATTTAGAAAAGCAATAATTTCTAAATTAACCCGACCGGGGATCGAACCCGGGACCTCAGAGATGGCGACTCCATGAAAACCGGTGTACAAATCACTCGACCAAGGAGGTCGTCTCATAAGTACTTGTTTCTGTCGCAAAAAAGGTTTGTTTTGAAGTAGAGTACTAAATCCAATAAAATTACATTGCTAAGATTTAAGGGTAAGGTAAAGGCTCTAAAAACCCTAGGGTTTTCTGTTTTGTAGTTCAAGGGTAAGCCCTTGAACTACAAAACGAGCTAAAAAGTGACAGCATCTGCTTTAAGCATTGTCTAACTTAAGCCATCGTTTTGTAGTAAAGCAGATAAGAGGAAGTACTAAGACCGACTGAATTAAAAAATATGTATGAAACAGACAAAATCAACGTTTCGTAGTCCCCTGATTTCTCCTCCAAAACTGGACCAATTTAATTACTTTTTCATTAAAAATTAAAGAAAGGCTTTGGCTGTGTCCCTATGTTTTGCTTTTTTTATATAATTTCGTCAAATTTCGAAAAAACATCGGAAAATCTAGCCAATTTTTAAGGTTTTTAAAGGTTCATATCTTTTTTAATAATTAGTTTACGAAAAAAAGAAAAACATTAGTACACAGCCAAAGCTTCTCTTTAATTTTTAATGAAAAATTTAATTAAATCGGTCCAGTTTTGGAGGAGGAATCTTGGGACTACGAAACCTTGATTTTGTCTACTTTTCATACATATTTTTCAATTCAGTCGACCTTAGTATTTCCTCTTAACGTTCAGGCTCAGCAACACACGATACCCTTAGTGTTGCAATTGTCTATATGTCTATGTCTGTCTGGCCGCTTTCCAGGCAGGTAGGTATTTCTGTTGCTCCGCTCTAAACAGTGCAATTAAAAAGTTACAGTTTAATTTACCAAATAAGTTGAAAGCTTATTCGTTGCTGCTCTAGCGCCCCCAATGCGGCCCTGATTAGGCTTCTCGCCTGCTTAAGCTTTGCGAACGTTCCAAAATCAGCGTTATTTAGCAGCAGTGCCCTTAATTAAGGAGCACCCTAACTTTTCTTGACGGCAAACCTCGTATGTCGGCTCCGCCGGATAGATTGTTTGGACAGCCGATAGGCGCAAACGGATTTAGAAGATTACGCAAACTTTGTTAAGGGCAAGTTGACTGTTTTATCTGCGACCATGACTTATGTGCGAAATGCGTTTCGTAAACTGAGCTGACGGACGTAGCTAACAGCCGAGTTTTAACTGAACTGAACAGTTTTGAGATGTTATAAATATTTTTATACATCTAGGGATGTAAAGAATCTACCTTCAATATACATATATTGTGAGGGTTAATAAATAGCTTAAATTAGTTCTAAGTAAGTATTATTGTTTTTGACAAGCTCCTCTCATCTCCAGCCTTCTTATAAAAAATAAAATCAAAGCAAATAAAAGTAATAAATAACAACACTTTTTAAATCTTTGTTCGCAACAAAATTTGCGTTAAATTGTATCTAACCATACCTAGCCATAAATACAGCTTGCCTAATTCTTAACAGAACTGATCTTTGATAATTGTAAAAATATTAGAATCTGATGTTAATGACGTAGTTGTCCTTTGGCTTAAAAGGTAAGAATAGATAGTGTTGATAAATTTCGGCGGGTTGGACGGAGCCACGATAGCATAAAGTTAGTGCACCTATTCGGTATGTCATGGGGTGCAGGTTAGAATCTCGCTCCTGGAAATTTTTTCAACCCTTTTTTCAAATAAAAGTCCTAGTCTGCCTTTTAAGTGACATGACGTGAGTGTGCCCTGGAAGACCTCGGCACAATGCAAGGTGACCTCAACAGAGTCTCTCAACAAGTGGGTTTTAAAATGAACATGAAGAAGACGATAATTATGTCGAACTCACGTATCGTACCCACTCCTCTGAATGTTGGGGACTCTGCCCTTGAAGTTGCAGACGATTATGTTCACCTGGGACAAACGGTCCAGCTAGGTAGGTCCAACTTCAGCAAAGAGGTCAATCGTCGAATCCAATTAGGCTGGGCAGCGTTCGGTAAGCTACGAAATATCTATTCGTCCGATATACCACAGTGTCTCAAGACGAAAGTCTTTGACCAGTGTGTGTTGCCAGTGATGACATACGGGACTGAGACGTGGTCGCTCACTATGGGCCTCATAAAAAGGCTCAAGGTCACTCAAAGAGCAATGGAGAAGGCTATGCTCGGGGTTTCTCTGCGTAATCGAATCTGAAATGAGGAGATCTGCAGAAGAATAAAGGTAACCGACATAGCCCAAAGAGTTGTTAAGTTCAAGTGGCAATGGGCAGGGCACATTGCTCGCAGGAGTGATGGCCGCTGGGGCGGAATAGTCCTTGAGTGGCGACCGCGTACCGGAAAGCGCAGTGTGGGCAGGCCTCCAACAAGGAAGACCGACGATCTGGTGAAGGTCGCGGGAAGCCGGTGGATACGAGCAGCACAAAACCGGTCGTTGTAGAGATCCTTGGGGGAGACCTTTGTCCAGCAGTGGACGTCTTTTGGCTGAGATGTTGTTGTTGATGTTGACGTGAGTGTGATAATGCAAGTGATAATGCCGAAGGTGGAAGTGCATTTGGCTGAGCTTACCAGCCACAATACAAGAAAGAAGAGAAGATGTAGTTGTCATTTGCATCTGCAAGTTAATGAGGTTACATTTTCTCTTCTCAATTTCTTAAATATTTATAAAATACAGTGAAAAAATTAAACGCCCACCCGACCCAGCCAGGAATCGAACCTGGGTCTTCCGCAATCCGGGCGGCTGCACTGACCGCTGTGCTACCGGGAAGCGCTGAATTTTGTCACTGCTTTTTAATTTTTGAGTGCTAATAGCGGCACAGTGCGCCATCTATCCAACGGTCATTGCAACCGATGGCCATGCAGATTCACCTTTGCAGATGAAATACCACAAATTTGCTAACACAACGCTCTAGTAAAATTTACTTTTTATTTTCAAGTGCTAATTGCTGCACTGAAGTTAAATTAAATATTTCTATTTCTTAAGTTAAAAACATTTCTAATGAAAATATTTTTACCTTTAACATTTTTTTTGTTTGTCATGTTTTTGGCACAGCAGATCAACACCCACCACACTACAGCGCTACAATACAACGTACCTATTGTAAGTAATTGAAATCAGTCTCACCCGCGCTAGGGAGTAAACTAGAGCAAATAAGAATAGGTTAAGCGCACCCAAGGGGCAGCGGGTTCTTGTATCTGACAAGGCAGCCGGTTTGTACCTCTGTTCCCTAATAAAAATTTAGAGGCGCACTGAATCGGAAACGGGCGAACTCTATTCTGGCGCTACGTACGAGTATTAGTGGATCAAGGGATAAACCTTTTTTTGTGACTGCGATGCGTTGTTATTTTTCTTTTTTGATAAATGAATTCCTTTGTCTTTCGGTTTGTGTACGGTTTGGATTTTGTTTTGTTATATGGCTTCATGCGGTTTGCATATTCGCCAATGACAAGTAAAAATGTTCATAGTTTAATAATAGATGACTATGAGTAAATAGAACCGCTGTTATTTCAGGTTTTTTCTTGAAGCAAACTTTTTTTTAAATTGCCATTTTTGATTGTTATAATCAACTTTGAAGTTTGTATGGTTAATAGAAATATATAAAAACTCTAACCTTACTCTTCCGGTAAACGTTCAGCTACTAATCAGTAATTACAAACGCAGCCGACCCTCATATCGCCGCTAACGCTTCGATAACACAGCTGATCGACATTAGGCACTACATGAAACGCCTACCATCTAAGCTCACACGAAAGGTCCCGCAGACCGGACGAACCAATCACCAACACCAACAGCAATAGGTACTCATGCAAATCGGGATTACCTCCGGACACCTATTATCCGGTGTAAACAGTACTACACCCGGACTTAGGGCTGCCTCACATCTGGGTAGGTATATTATCCCTATACCTGGTATAACCGAATTAGTCATAGCTGAGGCGAGCTTCATTTCTGTAACAAAACATAGTACCTACTTAATATCAAACACCACATTAATTAATTAATTTATTATTTATTTATTTATTTATTATTTCAAAAATTACACATATAAACAGAACCATAATTTATACTCCTTTGAAGACCTTAAACATCCTACAAAATTATCTTCTCCTATCTACTTATAACTGTCAAACACCTTTGGAATGAGCAGTAACATATTATTGTAGAAAGCAAAGAAGCTCGCTAGTTAAAGGAAGATATTCTCATCAGATCTGTGTCAAATGGACCTGTTTGACAACCTTTTTACAGCAGCTTTAGTAAATATTAGGCAGCAGCAGGCAGCCCTACTCTGATCCACTAACATTCTACAGAATTCTATAGAATGATAGTGGATCAGTGGAGTAGCGACCCCCAGCATTCTATAATATGCTGGTGATAGCATTTTGAACTTTACGCTTTTGTGTTACTGTTGCAATGCCTTGCATGTGTTGCATGTCAATAGGCCAACGCGATGCTACTGTGGTGGAGCAGATTTAACCTTTTTACCGCCAACAACTTCTATAGAAGTTCGAGATTTTCGTGCCGTCCACGCCAGCACTTCTATAGAAGTTCTTTTTTGTACCTACTTTATTAAAATACATTTATACGTTGACGTACAGCGGGACATCGCGTGCAGGATAGTTGGGCGGTGAAAAGGTTAATAGCAATGTATGAAGTCGGTGTTGTTCGTAAAAGCGAATTATCTTTATAAGATTATAATTATACAATAGAATGTGGCTCCTAAGAATTGTTGCCTATAGCCTGTAAAATGTCTACAAATTAACTATTACTTAATATACTATTTCATATGTGTGTCAGTGGGGTTTGTTTTGAAATCGTTGGTGGATTTAACGAAAAGCACTTAGTTACATTATTTTATGATAAATAGCTCGTTTGGTCACAAGTGACAATTTCTACATTAGATATCATCTATAAATAGCTAAACTTACAAAGTTTAATAAAGAAAAAGAAAATGCCGAGATAAAGAGAGAACGGCTGCCTATAATTGCCCGCGCTGTTGCCAGGAGGTCGCGTGTAACATTGCTGTCCCAATTAGGCTTCCTAATAAAGTATATAATGAGGACAACGACAAATTTTATACCAAACAACGAAGCTGGTGTACCACCCGGGGCAAATGTTGTAGTCTCCCGTTTCTGAGGAGCCTTGCGCGCTCGTACGATATTGTACTTTGTTCAGGCGTAGATAGATACCTTGCGCGCCGTCACATAAGAGGTGCGCCGTTGTCGTTGCCAAACGGGCATAGTAGGTAGACCTCAGAATAATAACTAAAGCTATAGAAACCGGACTAAAATAGCAACACTCATTCATCAGTTCGTACTATTTTAACTAATGAACCTAAGTGATGTGATTGGAAAGAGATCGATTGTCCCTTTTCTTTCGTTATTTCGAAGGTGTCACCAGATTTGTGACGTCATATTTGAGGTAATGTAGTGAGTGACTTTATAAAGGACTCAAAGATTTTTTTTGATCACCGATTATCTGATGACCGTTTGACATAACAATACAAAAAATAAAAACTAAGTGTCAACCATTTGTCCATCCTTCTATAGCTTTAGTTATTGTTCTGAGAGGTAGACACATTACGCAGTTGTCAAGCCAAAATTTGCTATCTTCAAGGCTGTCACAAAGTTTACTCATTTTGACAATCAATCTTACTATGTTACATCATTGAAATCAAGTCATCGTTACCACCCAGTAATGATATCCAAATTGTGAATTAATTGTAAAATGGTATACTACCCGGGGCAAATGTTGTAGTCTCCTGTTCTTAAGAGCGTTTACGCCGCACACTAGCGCCACTAATGAAAAAAAAAACATATCTAGTAATTAGAGATAGCAAATCAAATTATGCCATCCGTCCGGGTTTCGCCGGATTTGTCCTAGTTTGGAGGGCGTCCGGGAAGCGTCCGGGCGGGTTTTCTAAAAAGTGTCCGGGTGAAACCCGGTCACTTTTTATGTCAGAAGAAATCCGATTAACTTGATAGAATGGAATGATTAGCAATAAATTATAGCAATTCACAGTTATTTGGTGCGGCAAATATATCCGCACACTCGTGAGTCTCGTGACGTGACGTGACCTATTTAGTCGATTAAGTTGATTTTCTTTAAAATTAAATAAATAGAAATATGATAATATGTTTTTATTTTATTGTATTATTTTTTTTCGATGGAGTCCGGGGTAATATCTTTATTTCACCCAAATAATCTGGATTTTGAAGTTTTGTCCTGGGTCCGTAATTTAGATGATGGCAGCCCTAATTACAAGCCACAGAAAAAGTGCGTTGTTGCCAAACGAGCATAGATAAGTAGGAACATTAAGTAGTTATCAAGCCAAAATCAGGTATCTGCACGGTTTTAAGTTTTCAAGGCAAGTTACAAAGTTTAATAATTTTAAATATTTATAAATTTACAAAATACAGTGAAAAAATTAAACGCCTACCCGACCCAGCCAGGAATCGAACCTGGGTCTTCCGCAATCCGGGCGGCTGTACTGACCGCTATGCTACCGGGAAGGCTGACGTAGACGCTGAATTTTGTCACTGCTTTTGTAATTTTTAGAGTGCTAATAGCGGCACAGCGCGCCATCTATCTATGTGTATTGTGTCATCGCATCTATCTATGTGTTTAGGCCCTCGCCTATAGTTATTTTTGACATTCGATCTCGTAAACGAAAACGATCTAAATGGCATTTAAACTCTTCTCGTATGTCGCCAGACAGCTCTGCCATACTTCAATGCCATACATATTTTCGTATACATAAACGTAATCAAATGAAAACTCACACTAGGCACTCAGATACTAGTTTAATAAAAATTTGTAAAATTAAACATCTCAGCACAAAAACAACCTACCTACTGCTCTTATAAGTAAGAACTTAAAAAGCTTGTGATTTCTTTTATACTTATCACGGAAAATGACCCTATTTTAAGTTTTCAGAAAATCTCCTCACATTAATCACCACTATTTTCTATAAATAATTATTCTAAAACCTTTTAAATAAATGGCAGCAAATAAAGTCCTTTCATTTGGAGTCGTTCAAATTGAATTCTTTGCTGCTGATATCGGTGTATTCATTCCGAATTCTCTTTGACATAATTTTTCATATCGATACCCGCAACGCCTCAAAAACTCGATAGCCGAGGACAAAAAGCATTTAGGTATGAAATTCGCCAATTATACGAATAGGGACGGAGCCAATGCCAATGTGCCGAACGGATCACAATTAAATACCCTTTCTTCAAAAGGGGATCGCTTTAATTTGAATCCAACCCTTTAAGGCTGTGATTACACATGCAATTTTAGATTAAATATTATTGCGATATTAAACTATTAATACTTGCTTAATCTAATGTCGAATATAAATTAACATTACATATAACAATAAAAAATATTCAGAACATAATAAATACAAAAAATACCCTGTGTGGTGCCGGGGATCAAGAATTGCACCACCCCATCTCTTCCCGTGGGTGTCGTAAAAGCCGACTAAGGGACCATTCCAGAGGATGGGCAGCAGCATCTCTCTGAGGTTACCCTCAACCTACTGCGATCGCCAACCCGCCTACCAAGCGTGGCGATTATGGCAAATACCCCCCATGATGATTTGGGGGAGGCCTTTTTCCAGCAGTGGACGTCTTTTGGCTGAGATGAATAAATACAAAAAAAATGTTTTATATTTAGCAATTTATAGTATTACATTAAACAGATAACAGTTAAAAAATCTGGCTTCCATTGGTACCTACCTACTGTTATGAGAACTGTCTGGCTTTTACAATCAAGATCATTGCTTTTTTGAGAAATGAATTTCAATCCATTCCTCAGAAAAGTAACGATTTTAATCTTCTGATAGAACTCCATTCTTGGGCAGCCACGTTCGCAAATGCAGCGATCTAAATTAAATAATGTAACATCATTATCCTCCTTCATGACTAAAAACAACCTTGGTATGTATATTTAACTATCAGTCGATCTTTCGGATGATTGCTCAAGATATTCCCAAGTAATTAGACAAAATTCTTATCGCAAAATATCAAAACCTTAGACACTGTCTTATTTAAAACATCCAGATGTTAAAGAGCGGCCCAGCGACTTTTCGTAACAAACAGATGTAGGCATTCTATCCAAGGATTCTATTAAAGGGGTCGAATTCTATGACGTAGATCAAAGGAGGCTGATACGCTCGGTCCGTTACCCAGGTTACAAGAATTTGGCCCGGTTAGATACGGCCCTGTTATAAATTAAATCAAACATTTAAGTGGAAGATTAATAGGATTCACAAATAGGGAATGAATTATCAGATAGTAGACATAGATAAGGAATGTTTTAATGTAATCATTTTCATACCTACATAAAAAACCGAACTAATATTTTTTTTAAATGCCGGGGCTGCACGGATGTTACGATTAGGATTTAGGATTTACGGAATTAGGATTGGCATTGACAGATTTCGGCCACTCCTCTTGCTCCTCTTCCATTTTTGAAATTTTTGAAAACAGTATTTATTATGCGTGTAGACGTCTTGGCGGGGAAAGTGCAGAGTCATGTCTGTCTGCGGTTTTGTTTTATTTTCAAAAAATTGTGTTGTCGAATATTAATGTGAAATAAATGTGGAATATTAACCGTTAAGTGTTCGTGAGTGTGCATGAGTGTTGGCAAATAAAACAAAACAGTGCAACGGCACTTTTCAAACTCTCTCAAGAAGTCTGCGAGAGGACTGAGGGAGGACTTAGTAAAGCCCCACATTTTCACTGAGATACGCGAGGGGTTGGGGGGTATATCATTTCTCACTTCTCATTTCTATTATCATTCATCATCATTATAAGGAAGGAAATATTGTTTATTTATGTATTACTTGTAAGAAAAATTACTTTGACACTGGCTAAATGTGCTAATCGCACGAAGCCATCAAATAAAGGAAAAAAAATATCCGTGTGTGTCAAATACGTGGTGATGTGTGTAATGTTTGTTTTATTGATATTATGTATTTTTATGCATAATTTTTAAAAAAACTAACATTCTGTATTCCTTCTCTATATAAACTATAACTGTGCAAAATTTCATACTCCTCCGTCCGCGCAATTTTCGTAAAAAGGAGTACAATGTTTTTGCTTCACGTATTAATTTAAAGATAATGTTCTTCTATGAGGTTGACTTGTTTGTTCTTTGTAGGGTAATGGCACTAGCAGAGTAAGATACGTTAGATGTTCAACACAGTGTTCATCGCCCAAAAATAAGATTGATTTTCTTCTAAATTTTACGGGAGGTCAGCTAGGACGATAAGTATAAAAATCGACCACTGGTTTCTGTCCAACATTGAATTGGTGCCATTACTTACATACATGTTCTTTTTCATTTATAAAGCAGGGAATTTTGACGTCATGTTTTCGAATGTTTTTCGGGTACACATTTCGGTTTTTCGGTTGGGTTTTTCGGGTATACATACATACGTATGTATGAATGTATGTATGTATGTATGTATGTATGTATGTATGTATGTATGTATGTATGTATTTATGTATGTATGTATGTATGTATGTATGTATGTATGTATGTATGTATGTATGTATGTATGTATGTATGTATGTATGTATGTATGCATGTATGTATGTATGTATGTATGTATATATGTATGTAGATTTGTATGTCTATTTCTTTGGCACGCCCTACAGCCCTAACGGTATGGTGGATTTTAACAAATGAGGTGTTGTTAGATTTGTTTTGACTGTGGGAGTGACATAGGCTATACAACGTGTAACACAATGGTGTTGTCAAAATGAAAAGATCGAAAGTGTACGCGATCTAGATCTTGTACGCAGAGTTACTAAGACTATAACTATTAACTTTAATTTGTTATGCCATTTTTAAATAAATATGTCTGTTATGAATTTGTGACGTCACATCTAAATAAACAAGTCACAGGCAGCCCTACTGATTTAATAACCTCTGTGTACTAACATTTATGACCAATGCTGCTTGCGTATGCGCGCCTGACGCGCATCACTTGACAAACATAAATATTTCATTAACCATTGCTTAGCAAATTAAAGTTAATAATTATGTCTTAATAACAACACATACAAGTTCTAGATACACTTTGGATCTTTTAAATTTGACCACACCTTTTTGTTACACGTTGTTTAAAAAGAAAGAAAAACAAAATAAAAGTAAAAACATTGGCCGGGTTAGCTATTAGATAATAGTCTTGACCCCAAAATAATAATAATTAATACTTTACCTTACATAAAGAACAACTTTACGAGCATGAGAAGTGAAAAATACGTTTTTGTGCCAATATCTTCACTATTAAAAAAACGAAATATCTCGCACAAAAAATGTACAAATCCAACTAAGCAAATTGAATCGGCAAACAAACAACAACCTTTTGGCCGGAAACATTCTAAGGCACTTTAACGTTTATTATCCACAGACATCAAGTCACATTAAATTCTTTATTCATTTTATTTTTGCGGGGTCACGGGCCGCGGCCGGAATTCCTGCAACGCTTTGATCTAAGCCAAACAAGAAAAAACATGGACGAAAATGCACTTCAAGCGTCTTCATAAAGGGGGGAAAATTATAATTTATTCACGAGATAATTTTCTCCTCCCTTTAGAGATAGTAGACGGTCGTTTGAAGTGGGGTGGCATGTTTGCTGAGGGACAGTACTAGTCTCTATACCGCGCCGGGGAGACGATGTCGTGTCTGATTTTTCTTGTTTTGCTTTGGGAGATTGTAAGTTTTCAAGGAAACGAAACCACTGTCCATGTTCTTAGTTTAATGGATGAGATGAGGAGCAAAGTTAAATATACGAAACTGAGATAAAGTTATCATTTTTATGACGCACTTTGGATGCATTTTTGTATGAACACGGTAACGAATATAGCGTACCCATATCCCGATCATCCGAATACTATGGTACGTCACACACTAGTACTTACGTACAGGTACTTAGTAGCATGCAAAGTACTATATAGTAGTTGAAGGATGAATACACACACAGGACACATAATGATCCTCCGATTGCTAGTCAAATTCGTACGAAAACGCATCTAAAGTGCGGTCGACCCAGTCACAGTTACAGTCAGCTTAAGGCCGGTTACAGTGCTCAACCGACCGTCGTCGGTGCGTAAGTACGTCAGTCGTGCTTGTCATACATATGAAAATTAATGAATCGTAATTGTTTCCATAGCGCGTCGGGCGACCGACGGCACGCATGCGGACGCGCTCGACCGACGGTCCTCGTACGCCCGTGCGTAGCAATATACACACGTATATTGACTGACCGTACGCCATAAAGAAAATCCGTACGCACACGCGTACGGTCAGTCTATAGCACTGTATGAATTTTCATATAAATGACAAGCGCGATTGACGGACGTACGCACCGACCGTCGGTGGAGCACTGTGACCGGCCTAAATGATCGAAGTAGCCGGAATAAATAATACGTAAGATACTTAGGTAACTTAGATACTTTCCATAATGTTAATATACCAACTTTATGGTACTTTCTGAGGAGCTCGATGGCGCAGTGGTTAATGCGCCCGGTCTGAGGTTAACCTTTTCACCGCCCAACTATCCTGCACGCGATGTCCCGCTGTACGCCAACGTATAAATGTATTTTAATAAAGTAGGTACAAAGAAGAACTTCTATAGAAGTGCTGGCGTGTACGGCACGAAAATCTCGAACTTCTATAGAAGTTGTTGGCGGTAAAAAGGTTAAGCAACTTTTGCAAAGGCCGGTCATCGGATTTATCATCGAACCAAAACCAAAAACCAGGACCATAAATGTACCATCTCGAGCTCCTCCGTGCTTCGCAAGGCACGTAAAGCCGTTGGTCCCCGCTGCATTATCAGTCGTTAACAACCACCAAACCGCAATGTGCCCGCGTGGTGTTTTATGGCCCGTTCTCCCTGTCCATCCATAGGGAAGGCTCTTGCCCCAGCAGTGGGGACATAAAATAAGCTAATGATGATACTTACTCTCCGGAAGTAACGTAATTATTCGCTTAGCTGCTGTTTTATGAAACTTACCTCGTGGCGAATGGCGCGCTATAGCGCTCCGTAGCACCGAGCGACCGTAGCAAGGTTGCTTGCATGAAGTATTGTTGATACTACGTCATCTCACGAGCTACGAGTTGAGTCGAGTCGACCCACCTCCAGTGAAATCGCTGCACTCTGGCAGCAAAGGCAAGATAATTAACGTAGTCACACCGAACAGTAGTGTTCGGCAGGAATCAGTACCTAACCGGCACTTGCTTTTCGTCGCTAAGAAATAACAGAATTTCATTGTTTTTACTGGATTACACACACAAATTTGAAATGTCTCCATTTTTACCCAACTGCGTCAGAAGGTGGGTAATGTTTTTCGAGTGTATATACTTTCTAAAAACATTACCCTCCTTCTACACACATACATACATACGTACGTACGTACGACTGAAAAATCCGTTGCTGACTCTTAAATAAAATAAAAACACACACAACTTGAAATGTCTCCATTTTTACCCGACTGCGTCAGGAGGGTGATGTTTTTCGAGTGTATATACTCTCTAAAAACATTACCCTCCTTCTACACACATGCATACGTACATACGTACATATGTATTACTTTGAATACATATGTACATTGAATATTGATAGTTGTCGCAGGCGGGGACAATCATCAACCAAGCGGCCGTGGCTAGCTCAATTAAATCCGCACCTCTCTTCTCGTTGGTGATTGTCCCCGCCTGCGACAACTATCAATATTCAATGTATTTAGAAATATTGCACGTTGCATTCAACATTGCTCAAATTGAATTCTGGGATCTTAGAGCTTGTTTTTTTCTTTTCAGTTTTTTCTCTTTGCAGTTATTTTTGATATAGTGGTTTTAGCAGTCGGATTTTTTGTTTTACTTTATTTCTTATTAAAAAAGTTCCCTTTGCTGAACACTTTCAATACTTAGATCACTCTTTCCTGTCGGTAGGTATACCTTGTTGTACTTCTCGTTCGTTTAATAATTTTGAAAGATATTTGAAAGGTGCCTGTTTCATGAAATAACAAAGTTGAGTCGTTTCATCCTAAATTTATTTTTCATTCATTGGAACGGTCGTAACGTCGAGAATACTTTGAAGCATTCTTCGTGTCGAGATTCTCTTTAAAAGCGTTCAATGATTTCAATCGCAAAGTTGTTCATTTAAATAATGAATAGGTAGTTACCTACCTATATACTTTGAAAATACGATACGGTAATAGATTAGTCTAACTGGTCCTAAAATACTGAAAAGGTATGTTTATTGTATAGATGATAAGATAAACTAATATAGAAATAATACAGTCAGTATTTTAGGAAAAAATAGAAAAGCTCTGCACTGAATCATTAATCATTTATTATATCATCATCATCATATCATCATCATCGTTATCATTATTTAGGTACAAAGGTCATCCAAAAAAGTGCAAATGTGAGAATCAAATTTATGTAGTTTCTACCTCAGAACAATAACTAAAGCTTTAGTTATTATTCTGAGGTTTCTACCTACAAATTGACATTTTGACACATCTGTCCGTTGAAGTATTTACAATATCAAAGAAAGAAAACCAAACAATATGATACAATAAAACATTTATTATGTAATAAATAACACATTTTTTACAAACTTAATAGCTGTAACCAAATCTTTCTTAATAATAGTGTGCTAAGCTCATTTAATTTAAAACAATATATTTCTGGAAGCAATAATGTTTCACCTTTGAAAGGAAGTAGTAACATATCAACTCATTAAAATCAACACGTAACAATCAGTAAATACAGTCCACATTTGGGTGGCATTATTACAAGCGTGGTAATTTTAAAATGGCGTAAATAATATACAGACGACGACGTAAGTGTAGTCAGCATCATCATCGAAACAAAGCTTTAAATGGTTACAAAGATCTTCACATTTATATAATATAAGTTTTGATGCGAAGATATCGACAGAGTTAGGAAAAACGAAGCTCTAAATACATAACAATAAAATCTGTTTTTCTTTAATATTTCTACACACTTTGTACGTTGTTTGGACTATTTAGGCATGTAGCATCGTTTGATGCTTGCTGACTATACAGAATGTTTGAAAATAGGTATATATTTCCGAAACATAGGCATGCAACCCTGTAAAGTGTAAAGAACACTGTGCTAACATGCAAAATTATATTTACGTAGGTTAACTTTCACATCAAAGGTGTGTATCCATTATGTACGCGCAACTACTCCTGCAACTTTTTTTTAAGTTTTACGATTGCCGCTGGGTCTTTTTAGCGTTTTTAGGGGAGGCGAGAAACTTAAAAGGTTCCTCAAACCTTGTGAAACAAAGCACTGTCAGAGGTTTTCTAGAGAATAATTAAATAAATAAATGAGGTGGTCGAGAAAGGCTGATGATGACTATTAAATTAATAATAATTAGTTATGTGAAATACACAGTACAATAATATCCATAATACAGTTCGCAAAACGGTTATTATTATTAAAAAGAACAGTTCTCGTTTGTCATTATTTCTATGTCAATATAGATAATGCAGCGGGTACCAACGGCTTTACGTGCCTTGCGAAGCACGGAGGAGCTCGAGATGGTACATTTATGGTCCTGGTTTTTGGTTTTGGTTCGATGGTAAATCCGATGACCGGCCTTTGCAAATGTTGCTTAACCTCAGACCGGGCGCATTAACCACTGCGCCATTGAGCTCCTCAGAAAGTACCATAAAGTTAATATACCAGTTGGTATATTAACTTTATGGAAAGTATCTAAGTCACCTAAGTATCTTACTATCATCCTACTATCTAATTCGCCGGCCAGTATCTAAGAAGTTTCGTATGTAGATTTTGCCACTTGTACCTAATGGTGCATAAAGCCGCCGTCGTCGTCGGCATAATTTTTTTAGAGCCCAGTGTCCTTTTTTACCTTTTTTGTAAGTATGATGTATGAATAATCTTTATTGTATATACTTTTACCTATAAATGTATCAAATTAGACTTGTATTTTTTTTCTAGAGGTCAGCCAGCAGCATAATTATGTATACATTACCCTCTATACAGCGCGAAGACCATACCTACTGTAAAATGAAGTTGAGAAAACAATAAAGGTGCTAAGCTAGTAGGTATATATGCCAACAATTTCATATTTTATTGTATAATCAGTAGGTAGTCAATAAGAATTTTAACAAGAATCATAGGTACCAATCATAGGAATGTAATGATATTAGAAACTGTTTTTACAGGATACTATTTTTAATTCAAGTCATACCTACATTGCCAGATAATTTATTTGGTGGAACCTCCGCGAGTTACCTTACAGTTTGATAAACATGTAGATATTAGCGCCATAATATTAAAGAATACTATAAATTACGCTGCTGAAAATTTTAATAATGTTGTCTATATTTCAGGTACGAAAATTATTTCATCTGCATCTATACATTAGTGAAGCATGTTGGAATATAGGTAGAGGAATTTTATCTATGGTTGTTACTGGCTGGCATTCGCTCAGGGCTCAGTCACTAAATATCATAAAAGCAAAACACCATATTCGCAAAACATCATATTCTCATAACAACATATTATCAAAATATCATGACCTTATAAGACCACATTAGCAAAACAACATTCTCCAAACATCATATTTTCAAAAAAGGTAAAAAAGGACACTGGGCTCCAAAAAAATTATGCCGACGACGACGGCGGCTTTATGCACCATTAGGTACAAGTGGTAAAATCTACATACGAAACTTCTTAGATACTGGCCGGCGAATTACCTATTTCTTCTTATGAGTAATAATGACAATGTCATAACATTGCCATCTTTTAGTCATAATATTAATATTTCATGTGAGACGAATTCTGAAGATGTACCAGTTGCAGTAAAAGTGAAATTAAAATCATTAGTAGTCATAAAAATAAACCAGTTTTACTGCATGGTGGATATAGGTATAATTTATATTTAAAAAATAAGTGCGGTACGACGAATTGGTGGTATTCGAAGCAAAAGGATTGCCGCACCTCCATAACACGTAATACTAATAATGAGATCATGAGACCCGCTCAGCACACCTGTGATTCTCCGAACATAGTGCGTAATTTAATAGACACAGTTATGGACGATTGCAAAAAAGAGGTATGCAATAACTTTGAATCATCACAGAAGATTTTCGAAAAACATTTCATGAACCATGATTTTAAGGGTCAAGAGCATGAAAAGCCTTTGTTTTCATCTAAGAAGGAGAGATCTTTCTCGTAAGAATTTTTTAAACATGAATAGTTTAACCCGGCGAGCATGACCCAGGGTATCTCACACCCTGTTACATTTTCAAAGTTGTGTATTTTTTAAGTTTCTCGTCTGACAACACTAGCGCGCTCAGTAGCTGGAGGGAGGGGCGCGCGGGGCAGATAGTGGCGTGATCGCAGTGTGGCGCGGGATACCGGCTGCGATATTCGTGCGCAAACCTGTCGTGGGTAATGTCACACCCTGCCTCATGCTTTTTTTTCGTAAAAGTTTAATTATGAATTATAATTGTTTTATTCGTTTTAATATTGTTTTTAGTTCTTTGTTATGATTTTTGTTTACGAATTAGTTGTTCGTTCATTTATTTTAATTTTTTTTTAATTTTTGGCCAAAATGGATATCGAAAGGCAAGTGGAACAGATCCGTGCTATGCTAGAGGAGACAACGACTGATTCTTCGGGCGATGAATCCAGTTCAGAGCAGGAAACTGACCATTGCAGTGAACACGAAGTGGGTTCTGGGACGGAGCAAGAAGGTGATGATTTAGATGCTATTTCATCCAACTCCAGACATGAAGGAGCTGTAGAAAATGAATCAGGTAACGACCCTGAAGACGATTTACCATTGTCACTGCTCAGACAGAGAGTCACAGCTTCTCGGCAAGTAAGTGGTCCTTCTTATACGTCTAAAGATGGTACCAAGTGGTACAAAAATTGTCAGCGTCCAAACGTAAGGCTTCGATCAGAAAACGTCGTAACAGAGCATGCTCGAGTAAAGAATACTGCAAGGGATGCTGCTACAGAGTATGAATGCTGGAATATTTTTGTGACTTCAGACATGCTTCAAGAAATCTTGATTCACACTAATTCCAAAATTGGCCAAAGACAGCGCGATTATGCTAATGCTACAGATAATCATAATGAGAAAGCTCCTTATTACATGCAAGAAACCACTATTAGTGAGTTGAAAGCATTTGTTGGCTTACTGTACTTAGCTGGCGTCGTCAAATCTAATCGACAAAGTTTGAAAGATCTTTGGCGAACTGATGGAACTGGTGTTGATATCTTTCGTACCACCATGTCACTGCAAAGATTTTAGTACCTTCAAAATGCTGTACGTTTTGATGACAATTCGACAAGAGAGGAGCGTAAACAAATTGATAATATGGCAGCTTTTAGAAGCATTTTCGACCAGTTTGTTCAATGTTGTCAGAATGCGTACTCTCCAAGTGAATTTCTGACTATTGACGAGATGTTACTAGCATTTAGAGGTCGATGCCTGTTCCGCGTCTACATCCCAAACAAACCGGCTAAGTATGGGTTAAAAATTTTAGCTCTCGTCGATGCAAAAAGCTTCTATGTTTTGAATTTAGAAGTGTACGCGGGCAAACAACCGGAAGGACCATATGCAGTCAGTAATAAACCCTTTGACGTAGTGGAGAGACTCATTCAACCAGTTTCACGATCACACCGCAACATAACATTTGATAACTGGTTCACGGGATATGAGCTAATGCTGCATCTTCTAAATGAGCACCGCCATACGTCGGTTGGTACTGTAAGGAAGAACAAGAGACAGATTCCTGAATCTTTTATTCGAACTGACAGAGAACCAAAAAGTTCACTCTTTGGGTTTCAAAAAGATATTACACTTGTTTCTTATGCGCCAAAGAAGAACAAGGTGGTTGTTGTTATGTCCACTATGCATCATGATAATGCAATAAATGAATCAACAGCATATCGAGCAAACAGGAATGTCACCATCAAGAGAACAGAATTCATTCGTAATTTGGGCTTATCAATGATTTCCGAACACCTACATTCAAGAAAATCAAAAAAGTATATTCCAAGTTACATCCGCCAGCGAATCGAAAAACAGCTCGGTGAGTCCTTACCTAGACCTGCAAATGTACCCGGACGACATGTCAGATGTCAGGTTTGTCCTTACAAGAAGGATAGAAAAACAAAATACTCATGCAATGCTTGTAACAAGCCCATATGTTTGGAGCATGCAAAATTCATTTGTGAAAATTGTGCTGATCTTGACACTAGCGATTAGTCATATTTTTTAGCCAAAAAATTCATTACATATTTTTTTACGAAGAGGATTTCATTAACTTTTAATTTAAAATTAATTAAATTCCAAAGAATAAAGATTTTTTGTTTTATTATACATTTTTGTAAGGCTATAAAGACTTGTTACATGATTACATAGTTTATGAAAAACTAGAATAAATAATATTAATTATATAATCCTGAACTTGTTTTATTTAATTTCATAATAAAAAACATTATTTTACAAAATAAAACCAATAAAGTTTATAAAATAACACTTAGAACTAAATTGTGATACATTAACTTAAGGGTATGTCACACCCTGCCTCATGCTTGATGTAACTTTATTTCACCTCATGCTCGCCGGGTTAAAAGCAATTGTGAATGATTGTGTTGTGAATGAGTATTGTTTGTAACTAATTTATTATGCTTTTTTATTTTTAAGAAACATATAAAGACAAGGAAACCCAAGATGCATTCTTGCTCAAATACTGTCATGCAGAACCGACAAAAAGAAAAAGACTAAAAAATAAAAAACTTACAAAAAAGTAATTTCAAACCAAATTTACTATCTACAGTAAATCAACGAAGACCCGTGTGCGGGTATGTCAAAAAGCCTTTCTGGATCCAAGCCAAGCGAGGATCCAAGCGGACAAAATATCCACATGAATCCCCCAGGGGAGTCTAGCAGGGAATCCTAGTGGACGGAGCCATCCTAAGTCGAAGAAGATAGCGCAAGAGTGAGTAGAAACTATCCCCAAGAAAGCAGCCTAAAATTGTTTAATACCTGCATAAAATACGGTTGTTGTAGCAAATTCCTTTGTACAATTTAGCAAAGTCAGAAATGTTATCGATTTCTGCTTAAAGCAAATTTTTTATTTTTTACTTATTTATTAAGTACCAGGCAAACAAGAAATTAAAAGAATCGTGATAATTATCTGTGTTTCATTTCTCATTAAACTTAAAATAATTTTTAATTTAAGTTAGAGTAAGGGGCAAAGCTTTTTTATTATTTTTAAGTTTAATAATCTTTTTCAATTAAAAACTTTCATTATAAGTGAGCTTCTATTCGGCAAGTTTTGGTATATGGAAGTTACCCGTCTGATGTAGTCTCTAATAAGTCTGTGCGTCATTTGTTGTTTAGTGTCAAGTGAGTGTGGTTGCGTTGATTTATTTCCGTAAGTACATATTTCTCCATAAAACTTTCAAGTGCTACCTGACCTGAGAGTTTGTCAGATTATTTCGTGTTTAGTTACATTTAGGTACTTTTCACGATGTTTAATCATTGCAGTGTTCCCAACTGTAACAGTTTACGAAATGACGTTAAATTTCATGTGTTTCCTTGTGTTAATTTGAATAGACCCTTAAATGCATCTTGTTGCCAATTGTCTACATACTTTGTTTCACCTTATTGTATTAGACCCATCAGGTCCGTGTTTCCGAACCAGTTTGACGATCATAGACAATACATAAACAATATGTCAAAATAAAAATATTACGACTACTGGCGGTAAAAGTTTTTTTTGAGATTTCAATGTGGCCTATGGTCTATGGTATGGTCGACAAAGTTCGTAAAGTTACAAGAAGCGTCTTCGTAATTTTTGATTTCTCGATACAAAAGTGCTATTATTGTTTTAAATAAAATATTTTTACAACTATTGTTAGGTAAGTTATTGGTATTTTCATATTTTACTCGTAAGTTTGTGGATCTCTGATAAGATAAGAACGTAAAACAGTATGTTGCCAAATGTCAAAATTATGCGTTTGTTGCTTATTATGTATGCATATTATAATCATTGTGTTTGCGCTATTAGCTTATTTTGCTTCGCTTTTTGGGATGGCTAAACGGTTGCAAGAACAAGATATTGAGAATATTTTATCAGCTCTCGAAAATGGAGACAGAATTTCTGAAGATGAAGAGTGTTTAGGCGGTGAGTATAAAATAGATTACTATCCTAATGTACAAGTTCTGATACAGGAATTAGATCAAAACGATGCAGACTCTGATTTAGCTGTCCAAGAAGACCATTCAACTGATGAGTTTCCAGTTCCAGGACCTTCTTCTCATCGGTCACTATAAGGTATTGTTGGTGTAGCGGCCTGGAGGCAACGAAGCAGGGAGCTTATATGGAGAAAATGTTTAAAGTAGCCTTTGGACACACAGATTGTAATAATATCTAACCCAAGAATTGTTTATAGATCTTTTTACTATAGAAAGCAAATATTATCGAACAATAGTAGACGCGTTCAGTAAAAGCAATAGAAATACTAAATAGATCAACTCCGGAAGTTGTTAGAGCACTTATTACATATTTTTCATTTTACGGAACTCCTAATAAAATAAGTTCAGACTCAGGTTCAGAATTCAATAACGCATTATTAAAAGAGATGCTAAGTTTCCACAAAATTATCTTGCACATAGGAACACCTCATAACCCAAATTCCATGGGAATTGTAGAAGGATTCCACTCTACTATCTTAGAAATCTATAGAATAACTAAATATGAGAAAAGGTGTATGCTACGATGTAGCATTCGTCATGACTTATTCGATAATAGCATATAATCAAACTATACATTCCTCTATAGGATTAACACGTAGAGTAGAGTTGTAGAGAGTATAGTTAACGTAGAGTTTAATAAACAATATACGCAACAGTTATTTAAAGAACATGTAAAGAGACAAAGCATTTATCTAATTACATTAGAGACAAAATAATAAAATCAAAAGAAATAACTCACGAAAAACGCGGAGGCGAAAAGGAATTCCCTATAGAGATTGGCGACACAATCTTTGTAAAAGGAGTTAACGTACGTAGATCAAAAGATAAACCACGTTAGCAGGTAGCTCAAGCGTGCGGCGTAATGTCACGAAACATAGTTCCTGCGTACACAAAGAAAAATATACCCATTAAAGACATTAAACGTCCTCAACAGGTACGTTCACGTCTCAATCTAGACGATCCACAGCCAGGCCCTTCAAGTCGACCAGATATGTAAGAATCCGGGAATGTTACCGATTAAAGAAGGAACAGCACTTATTAGTTACGATAGCTGGTTAGTAGTTAAAACTTTAGATTTAGATATTATTAGTAACTACTTAGATTATAATATCAATCAATATAAAGAATTTAATGATTATATAACTAATAAATTAAAAATAGGTACCTCTACTGAATACCATAACACAAAAACATATGTAGATAAAGTGCAACAAATGACTATAGAAAAATATAGACAGGTTGTTCCCGTTTCAAGACGTAAACGAGAAATAATAGACCCTTTAGGATCTTTGATAAAGGCTATAACAGAAAATCTCGATAACGACGACGTAATTAAATATGATAACTTCATTAAAATCGAAACAAGAAGTAATCAATAAGAAGATCACAATTTTATCCGAAATGGCGGACACAGTAACAAATAAAACGAAAGCTACCAGAAACTACTTCTTGAGAATTAACCAGGATATGCTCTATTTATAAGCAAAGTTAAACGAAACACTTTCACACAGATAGCGTTTAAACTCGTTAACGTATTTAACTTGTTCTTTTTAGATAATCTTAATACAATTAGATGAAATTGAGACAGCTATAGCATTTATTTATTTTTATTTTATTTATTTAAACTTTTGCAACATAAATATTCCATGGCGGACTTAATGCCTGAGGCATTCTCTACCAGTCAACCATAGGATGGTGCAGAGATAACATTGGTAGGTACAATTGAGATATATTATAAATATGTCGGAGACTTGGCGCTAGCATCGCTTAGAAACGACAAGTATAGTCTATACTTAGTATGGTCTGCGCAGCCTATGCTCTATGGTGCGCAAAACGTCAACGTCAGTTGGCTTGGCGCGACAATGGACTGGACACATTTGAACGGGAGCGGTCAGAAAGTACGCACGCGCAGAACTCACTTCGTTTCTAAAATCCATTTGCATCGGGCAACTGTTGCTAAATATTGTAATTGTGATATTAAAATAACATTTAAGTGACTGTAAGGAATACGACTGCATCTTTATTTTGAAGATTCAAGATAAAATGTGTTATCGACGAATCCGAGTTTGCTCGACCGTCCTACCTACAAAACAAACCTCGCCGCCGACAAATATTTTAAATGTAAGTATATAATAGATACATAAATATTATATATACATTAACATAATACATGTGTATTGTAAATACGTAAACTACAATTAACAGTTTCGCTGTCCAAAAATTAAAACAATAGATAATCAATTGTTATGTATCACATGTGATATATGGGACAGGGAACCTGTTAATAAACATACATAAAATACATAATTCTAATAGGACGGTATTGAGATGACTCTGCCATGATTCTATCAAACAAGAGCTCGCGGACTTTTTATTATATTAAATCCATTAGTCATTATTATTACAATAACAAGTATAATTTTTAAGTTGAAGAAAAAGATATGTAATAATCAAAATTACCTGAAAACTACTAAGTGTTCAGAGGATTTCGAACTTTAGGAGGGAGGAGGAGTTATGTCGTCACATCCCTCGTCAGGTACAATTATTGTAATATTGTTTATTTAAGAATAGATAACGTAATGGCCAATTTAAAACTTTTATCGTATCCTGCGTATCAGGCAAGAATACAATCAACACTCGTAGCATGCGTGGGTGGCAAAACACATAAATAACCGACGCACACATGCGACATGATTATTCCACTTCAGTAATCTTTAGAGTTAGTTAGCTTTTAGGCTCCATCATGAGCAGTAGTCTATAAGATATTTATTGTATTTTTATTGAATTAATACATAATTTTATGAAGACCTCTGGCCGTCCAAACTTGACTAGCTATACCTACAATGAGCATTTTTTGTTTTAGAAAATACAGTGCCTGATCGTAGTTATTCTCGCAAGAGAAACCATGATCACACTTATGCAAAAGCCACAAGACCTATGGGAATTTGTCAAGTCTCCAAATCTACCACGTTTGAATCATAACATTTAAAAGTGCTTATGAAGTGATAATGTGAATAAAATCTACTGGAGACATTGCAATACTTTCAATAAACTACTTTGTTTTAGATCCAACATTGCTAATGCCATCTACCTTCCATAACCTTGAATAAGGAAACACAACAAATATTTGTTGAAGTACCTGTCAAAGATATGATTTTGCCAGTGTCTGACAGTTCTTCTAATAGGAATATCGTTCCTGTACTCAATGAGCCAAGAATGTCTGTTGTCACAGGTAAGCAAATCTGGTTAGCTTTGCTAATTACCCTATATTTTTCTTGTTTTAATTTATGTTATATACCTAATCAAATGATGTTTTTTCTTCAGATTCTCGTCACAAGTCTGTGATAAAAAAAAGAAAACGCAAATTTGTGCATAAAATAAGTGGACTGTCACCAAAATGCAAATCTATATATGAAGAATACAAACAATCAAAGTAGCAGCTCAATTTCACTACTAGAGCTAAAAGAGCATTGAAATTTAGCAAAAGTCAATAACTTGAATTATTGACAAAAAACATGGGAAAATATTCCAAAGCATTGTTTTGGATGCAAATAAAAATGTGCATAAAGAACAAGAAAGCTAGACGGTTTACCCTGGAGGAGAAAATGATTTTACTGTCCATTTTGAAACAAAGTCCAAAATGTTACAAATTTCTAAAGAAGATATTCATCTTACCTTCTCAGACAACTTTAAAGAAATTAGTGGCACAGGTAAACATTGAACCAGGTGTCAATTAGCATATTTTCAAACTCTTAAAACAAGAAATAAGTTCTTAATTTAAATAATATGTTGTTATTATTATTATTATTATTATACATACTACATTATCAGAGGGAATACCACCTCTACAGTAGTAGAAAATACACACAAGTACTTAATTTATGATTAAATTTGAATTTTTTAAATAATCCATTTTAGCTAAGTGACTTCCTTGTTTGGCCAATTTTAATGTCACATGCACTAATTCAATTTTATAATTTTCAGATTCAAACTTGGAAAGAGGAAAAAAAATACTGCTCAATAATTTTTGAAGAAATGGCCCTCGAGCCCTTGGCCCTGAGATTATTGGCGATATAACGGCTATCTCACCCTTTCTTATTTCAAGTAGTTGATGACGTACAATAGGTTTGTGTTGTTGAAGAGCTTCCTGTCATGCAAACGTAATTTCAAATAAGAGTAAAGAGACAAAACACGGAATAACTATTCGGGCTTTATTTTTTGTTTATTTGTAAGGGGGTTAGAATATAAATTATTAACTCAAAGAAATCTAATTTACCCATCCGAGTATGCTGTAAGAAGTTTTGGTGCGATTCTTAAGCAAACAAACCAGTTATTAGAAATAAATGCACATAAGTTGCATGTCTTTAAAAAGATTTAAGAAAATATTAAATCCCAGATAAATATTTCTATAATTTTCGAATCGCACCAAAACATAACCTCGGACCTCTTTTCTACTCTTAATGTGACAATTAAATTAGGGATATTTAATTGGTCCAATATTATTAATAAAATATTAAAGGAGACTGATATCATAATAGTCTTCCAATCATCATCATCATCGTCATCAGCTCATATTATGTCCCCACTGCTGAAGCACGAGCCTTTCCTATGGATGGATAGAGAGAACAGGCCATAAACCACCACGCGGGCCCAGTGCGGATTGGTGGTTGTTAACGACTGCTAATGCAGCAGGGACCAACGGCTTTACGTGCCTTCCGGAGCACGGAGGAGCTCGAGTTGATAAATTTTTGGTCACCCATCCGATGACCGGCCTATCTTCCAATAGTGCAAAACAAATCAATTGTAAAATATAGAAAAATGTTGGAAAAAAAATGTTAAAAAAATACATTTCTTTTTATTTCAAAGGGTACACTATCTCACAAAATTTGCTAGTGTTCAAATAGTTACTCTGATATACCTTTTTATCAAATAAAAATAAATAGGTAAATATCACCCCGGTGTGTATTGGGATGTGGCTGAATAAAGTTAAATGTCGTTGCTTTATAATAGCATATAAAGCAATAAAGATTTAAAAAAACAACTGTCATACATCATTGTCCCAACCAGTGGGGAGCGCCCCACTTCGGGGGCGTAGGGTGAAATTCATAATTTCGCGCGCGGCGCGCTGCTTTTAAAAATAACGTAAAAATGAACGAAGTGTTAAGTAATGATGCGTTGCGACCTACACAGCTTATGTGACATTTTGAAACAACACGCCGCACTAAAAAACAATCCAGAAGAATATTTTGTAATGAAAAGCCGAGAATTAAAACTAATTCAGACCAATACAGCGGCGTCGTTCGTCCCATCAACAGGTAAAATTGTTGAAGCATCATACGAACTTTCACTGCTTATAGCTAAAAACCTAAAACCTCATACTTTTGGCGAGTCCCTCTTAAAGCCCTGTTTATTAAAAGCAGCAGAAATAGTACTCGGACCACAGGAGAAGAAGAAGTTGTCAAATATTTTACTCTCAGACAACAGAGTGAAAAGGCGTATTGATGATATGGGTGTAGATTTACAAAACCAGTTTGTGGAGGGGATCAAATCTTCTCCCTGATTTGCTGCCAGTGTGACGAAAGCACTGATATGGCAAATTGCTGCCAACTTTTAGTATTTGCGCGTTACATATATGAAGACAACATAAAAGAGGAGCTACTATTTGTCCAAGATTTAAAAACAACATCAAGAGCTTCTGAAGTTATGGCGGCATTTACTGATTTTCGATACTCATGGGATTTTATGGGAAAATCTTATCGGAGTTTGTACAGACGGCACTCCTAGCATGATTGGCTGTCGTTCAAGTTTTGTGACACTACTTTAAGAAAAATAATCCATCAATAATAACAACACATTGTATGATACACAGACAAGCATTAGTTGCCAAAACACTTCCCGAAGAAATGAGCAATGCTCTTAAATTGGCTATTAAAATCGTGAACTATATTAAACACAGTGCTGTCAATACCAGAATATTTACTGCTCATTGTGATGATTTGTCCGCAGCTCATAAGACGCTATTATTTCATACAGAGGTGAGATGGTTGTCAAAGGGAAATATGCTCGCACGATTATTCGAGCTCAAGTATGAAGTAAAACTTTTTCTTGAACGGCAAGGTAAAACGGACTTACATCATTCTTTCTCAAATGATACATTTCAATTATCTCTTGCATATCTTGCGGATATTTTGAGAATCTTTGAAGAGCCTAAATTTGAAGCTACAAAAGGGAACATGAAATCGAATCATGGCCCATCACGATGTTATCAAAGCATTTGTTGAAAAACTGCAACTATGGGAACGTCGAGTGCAAGCTAAAAATTACTCAGCGTTTCCTAAGTTATCCTCAATGCTGGATGATAATCAAGAAACTGCACATTTGTCTGTACACATAATGTGTCATTTGGAAAGTCTTGCTGCTGAATTTTGTAGATATTTTTTCCGAAAACTTTACTGAAAACCAAATTCATAAATTAGTAAGATATCCATTTGTGTTGTGATTAATGTCGAGCAATTGCCCGAAATATTGCAAGAAGATTTGGACGTGAAAAATGATTCGTCTGCTCACGATAATTTCAGCCACATGGATTTGACTGAATTTTGGATAAATTATAATGCCATTTATCCTGTTGTCGGCAAGAAAGCACTGCGTATTCTTTTACCGTTCTCGACTACCTATCTGTGTGAACGGGGTCTTTCGACGCTGTTGGGTATCAAAACGAAGCATAGAAATAGATTTCATGTCGAAATCTGCGCTGTGCTCTGACCAATATGAAGCCAAGATTCATCAATTGGTTAATAAAGTGCAGGCACAATGTTCTCACAAATCATTAATAGTATGTTGTACTTCAGTTATTTGATTATACACATATTGACACTTACGATTAATAAAGTCCATTAAAGTTTTCATCGTTTGTTTTATTTCCATCGTAGTTGAGTTGGGACAAGGAGGGCGTAGTATTTTAGCGTAAACTTGAAGGAGGCGCATAGGGTAATAAGTTGAGAACCCCTGTCTAGAGCAAGATGGCGACCAGCCTTAAGGTTCACCCAAATGTACGATAGATGACCGTCTCATACGTAGTATCTATACCTAGTTTGTGGATTATACGTAAGAGCGTGCGTCTCCATTGGATTGGATTCTCTATTGCAGGAGCACGGAGCGCGAGAGGTTCGTGAACACAGTGGATACCACCTTTACTTAACTTACGTCATAAAGTTACCACCTTAAGGTATATATTCACAACGAGTATTATTTACGCTTTTACAGCAGGGTTGAGTAACCTTTCTTTCTCGTATTCCGTATAATAGTTATAAGAAACGTAAATAAATGTCAGATACAATACTAAATACTTTAAACGTACTCTATATCGTAATAATACTATAGTCGTGAATTTGTTCGACGATCATTTATTCCAACCTTGCTCGAAAGTCATAGAAGAAAGATAACAATGTATTTACGATATATTGATAGCTAGGTCGTATTGTTGTCTTTTATTACATAAAAGAAAATAGTAAAAATAGCATATAGTAGAAAAAGAAATGAGTCATATAATGTAATTTAAAAGTATTATTATCTATCATCATAATTATAATTAATGATCGATCACAAATGCGCTACACCATATTTAATTGACAAGCAAAGTTTAAAGTACAATGCATTTGGCACATATGCACCCTGATATACTTACGTTAGTTTACACTAAAATGATTACATCTAAAGCTTAACCTAGTTCTACGAACTTCAAACATGTTGACATGTTTTTCTTAATGTTTACTTTTGTTCACGATGTATGGTATGTTCACTTTAAAGCTTCTTCAACTCACCCGATAATCTGTCGTTTTTTTGTCTTTGACTAATACTTTTTTTAAAACAAGCTTGGCATATTATTATCTATGATCTATCTGTCAACTGTCATGCTTTAATTTCGCGCGGTAACCGCACTGTAAAAAAAATTAGAAAGTTATTAGGGTTTATAATTTAACCATAAGACACAGGTGATTTACGAGATGCATTGACGTGCTCTTTTGTCTTCAGGACGAGTTTTGGTTAAACATGGGCGGTGTAAGTACGTGATGAACATGTCAGGTCAGGTCAAAAAATATCTGTACAGTACATGAGATTTATATGGACATTATATAGACACAAACTGTGTACGAGATAGACGAGTGTGCTCTTTAGAGACTAGAAATAACCTATTTAGATCATATTTCATCAAATTCAGACGAGACTAGATCGTCCCATTCTGGGCTTTCAGGAACTGCAACTCAAGTTGCAGCTCAAGTTACACCTTATAATAACGAAGTTATTAATTTATTTCCTTTAAATAGTAAAACTATTACACTTAAGTTCTGAAAACTCATGGCATTTAAGAGATCCTTTGCCAGAACAACCTAAGTTTGGTCCTTAGATATGTGACGATGTTGGTCGGACTATGAGTAACATTTTGAAAAATGGACTCAAGGAGGCCAAGACTTCTCTTATGGCAGAGATCATATCAGAAAACTGCCCATTGTTAATTACACCAAAAATAAATTTAGAAGTTGCCACAGAGCGGTAGATGGTAATATTCGCAACCGTGATAAAATAATTGAGTTTGAACAAAACTAACTTAAGGTTGGACTTCTATTTTAAGTCCAATTATACCGTTACCAAGTGGATGAAAATATCGACAGAATAAACGTGATTTCATCGCTTAGTAATGCCATCAGAATTATGGCTGGCTACACGCTATTCAAACAGCAAGAAAAAATCTTACATTACCTGCTTCCTGCTTCAGACAACAGTTTTTAAATCTTGTGAAAGATGTTGAGCGAGATGAATACGTGTTTGGTACTAATCTTAATTAATAAAGGCTACAAAAAACAGCTAAAGCAATCAATCAAAAAAATTACTCCAACCCCGAATCAGGGAAATACAGTGGACATCCCGTTACCATACCATCAATTCGTGATGCTCGCATACTGTGGGTCTGTCCTGCTTCTGGCAGGAAAGAAACTCACCGAAGCCTCAGTCACTAAGTAGACTGAGAAGAGAGTTCGAGGTTTGGCAACTAGTAGGAGGTCGGTTGGGGGGGGGGGGGGGGATCCAATCTTGAGGAAATTGAATCCGAGATTGAAGAACCCCTATTCTCAGCATATGTCCAGTGCTGAGTCTGGCGAACGGTCTTGGGGGAGAGCGCAAGTCGTGTAGATCTCCAAGGCAGGGCTAGAGAGTTATCCTTCACGTGGTTGCCGCCTGTTATTGGTCTGATTTTCCATCTCTCCCCCTTCCTCTCCAATTCATCACACAACCTTCTGGCCCAGCGACCCGACAGCCCCGGAAAACCTTTTCTTTTAAATATGAGCGCGAATAAAAAGAATAAACTACCCCAAGAGGGTACCGGTAACACCAAAGAATCCCTCCCTGGGCCATCTAGTGGATCAGGCTGCCCCGCGTATTCTGAGGGGGGGAGCACTTCAACGCCAATATCAACAAGTTCAAACCCAAATACAAGCACCAACAAGAACCCATGCGGTCAGGTGCGTCCAGGGAGGTCTCTCTCTCGGAGACCCTCGGGGATGACCTGATCCAGATAAGCATAGGGGAGAGCAGATCAAAGAACAGCGATGACGAGTGGATCCCTCAATCCCGATGGAGGAGGATCAAAGCTCGAAGGCGCAAACAGGAGTAAGCCGCGAACCAGACCCAACCCGAAGGCGCCTCAACCAGCGTGGCGACGATACCAGAGGGAAGGGCAGGTCCGAGGGCACAAAAGCTGAAAAGGCAAGGCACTGATCCGGCAGAACGGACGCAGCAGCGCCCACCGAAACGTCAAAACCTGTGCACCCGCAACGAGTGCACATGGAAGCTGGCAACAAACCAGAACCCAGACTTCACAGTCGTTATAGAACGTGAGAACGGGGCGGCGGTGGACGAGGCTACGGCTGCCGAGATCAGGAAACGGCTAACTAGAGAGATAGGGAATGCCATCAAGAGCGGCGTACGAGGCCGCAACCTGGCATTCGACGCCTCGGGTCTAGTTGCTGAAGGATACTTCCTTGTAACAGCAACAACCGAGAAGGCGATGACACGGTTGCTGAACTATGGCTTCGGTGACCGGGAGGGCATTCCCTTGAAAGTCAAAAAGCTCGAGAAGAAGCGTATGTCAATTTTGTTTCCGGGTAGCACAGCAGACATAACAGTTGTCCCTCTGGACTTCATCAAGGTCCAAAATGAGTACAGGGAGGAGTTACGAGTACCTGAGTGGACCCTAATCCGCAGGGAAGTAAAACCCCTAGGAGTGAGACTCGTAGTGGGAGTCCCCAAGGAAGTAGCCGCAGGAGGCGTGGTGGCACTCCACTACCAAGCCACCAGTACGTACGCCCATACCATCGGGAAAAGCTCAGCTCCGCACACCACACCCTCTCCCTACGAAGATACTGAAGGACCGTACACCACCCCCACCAAGCGTAGCACAACTACAACCGCATTGGTATGGGGGGTCGAAACCTGAAGCGGAGTCCAAATAGGGAGCGAAAAAATTAACACACACAGAAACACACCACAAAAACACACACAAAAATAAAGATAGTTCAATTGACTCTTCATCACTGTATCGAAGACATGACAAGAGCTTCGCAGATACGTGATGGAAAAGACAATAGCATCGCTCTGCTGCAAGAGCCATACGTCTTGAACGGACGTGTGACAGGGCTCGGCTCTATGGGAAGTGACATCTTATACCACGAAGATGGCGAGTCACCCCCAAGAGCATGTATATACGCCAGCAGCAGAGCAAGAACATTAGGACTAATAAAGCAGATTGTTACAGCGACCTCGCCAGCGTTGTAGTAACAATACAGACAGGTGCAGAAAAAGAAGAAAGGGTGCTACTGAATCTAGGCAACACGCCTACATTCATTACCAAGGCAAGACGAGAAGTGCTGGACATCACTATTGCAAGAGATAGAATAGGCCGACACATAAGGGACTGGAAACTAGACGAAAGAGACTCTATGCCAGACCATAGACGAATCACTTTCAGTCTGGAGGCCAAGACAGAATAGATTCTGATAAGAAATGCGAGGAAAACCAACTGGGATACGTACCAACACCATATGTAGAAGTGGAGCCCGGGACGAAACACCTCGCTAAAAGATGTCCTAGAAATAGAAAAGGATATCTCTCTGAGGGGGCATGACTATCACAAGGCATAAATGCAAATGAGAACCCTGGTGGACAAAGGCACTAGGGAAACAGAGGAAAAAGTTGTACCATTTATCCAGAAAGATAATGAGAATTTTAATATTTCATATGACTTTACTATATTTTTAACTATTAGTACGAATAGTGTCCAAAGTCCTAGCCGGAAATGAAAATTGTCCTTTATTTCATTTTATATGGACGCTTAAACAAGAATCAATTGTGCAAGACTTTAAAAGTCAAAACGAATTAAATCTTGACGTGTATCGCAAGAGGGCTCGAAATTCTATCGAAATGGAAAAGAAAATTCAAAAAATTGTTAATGCTATGTTAGTTGGTGATATAACCTTACATAAGTGCATAGAGAAGTTATCATACTTAAAATACTGACTTTCCTTAACTTCAAATATTAATTTTAAGTCGCTTTTTCTTCAAACTTGTCCGGTCACATTGCCGCGATGCCGTGTCTAGCCAGCCGGAAATTTGTCTGCAGTGAAAAAAGACGACCGCAATTTTTTATACAAGAAAATAAAAATATCGGAAAATACATCTAACAAATCTGATAAACTACGCTTTTAATTTTTATATACATAAATCTCCTAAGTTTAAGCGTACCAACCCATAAAACCACTTCATTTTATAACTGTATTGTTCTCTATATCCTTACCTAAATTATTTTGGCACCCAAATTAAAGTATTGGTTAACATAAAAGCATAAAAGCGCGACAGGATTCTGGGCGAGTTGAAAAATCTGCATGGTGAACATATACATCGAGAACAAAACCTTCGTATAATGATCGAACTTTACAAAGATGAGTTTGCTTGGTCTATAGTACCATAATCATGTATGCCCAAGCGTCTCGCTGCTAATATGCGAGGTCGTCCTTGTTACAATACAAACAAACGCAGATCCGTATAGTTTTACTAATAGCAAATTGGCACAGTAATATAATTTATCAGTACAGATCTTACGAAGTGCGCAGTGTATGTCACTGATTACCTCCTAAACGGCTGGACCGATTGGATTAAATTTTGTGTGTATATTTCAATGGGTCCCTGGATGGTTTGAAAACACAATTGGACCCGGTAGGTGGCGCTGCATTAGGGGTTCATTATGAGATACGGGTGTTTTCAAACGGACGACAGACGTTGCGAGCGGGCTTCTAGTGTAAATATAAAAGTAAACAGCAGTGTGAAGCTATACTAGGGCTATTCTATGACTGATGCAATACGCCATTTTTCATGTTTATAAAGAAATTTTTTTATTTTTTTATTCAGTATAGTAAAATAGTTTGTTTATCTATTCACCAGTAGTTAGATTGGTTTCAATTATATGTCTATTGATTACTAAATAGTTTCTACTATGTCGATATTTGTATTGCTTATTAATTTACTCTACTCTTTGTATGTAAATATTACATCTAAATATGTTAGATACTTTTTTAGGAAGCTATAAGGATATCTATGTATTACCTATTCGAACACCTAGAAGTTTAAATTTCTACAAAGTCCACGAAAAATATTATTAGTATACTACTTATTACTTATTAATATAGACATACAGTTGTATGCAGTTGCATTACTTTTTAATTAAACACTGCGCGTTATGTAGTTGACTACTATAATGAAAAATAATGTATAATAATATTATTTAGATTAGACTTCGTGATTTATTATACCTTTAGGCCAATTAGATGAGGCATATCTCGTTGCCATAATTCGATTCCTTCATTTTGTTTATCCATATTTGGACCACCATTACCTTCTCACTATATTTTTCAGAATATACCAATCTTCGTTACATCACAGTTCACAGAAATTCATATAATTCGTTGCTTTCCTCAAAATTATGATAACTGTATAATCAGCAAATTGATCGGAGCTTACTAGATGGTCTTTGCATTAAGGTTATCAAAGTTTTCATACATTTTGAAGTCTATTTTTGCTTGAATCTAACATTTTGTTTAAGTTAGTCAAAAACTTACTTTAATAATGTAACAGTAAGGATTGTTTTCTTTTAATATTTTGGCCACAATATTGCATCGATCGATTCAATGTTAACAGTACATAAAAACAAATCAGAAAACACTGTATAAAACAAACGAAAAATTAATTATAAAAAAGAAGTTAGGTAATTAATAAAATTGAACAATTTTTCATTCATTGTTTATCAAAACAAGATAAGAATTATTGTTTAAAACGGGTGTACTGACAAGCTTTTTAGGAAAGCCATCCTTTGATTAAATAATATATTTTTTTTATTGATATATTTAAAGAATGGTTTAACGAAACACATTCTAGTGGCAACACTTTACATCTTAAAAAATAATAATTAAATTTTTTACTTTTTCTACATCATCTCATTAATCTGAGAATGCTAGTAATTACTTTTATTTCAAATTGGTCCTACTTCGTCCTATAATAGTTGTATTTATTTATTTTTATATTAGCAGATTAAAAACAATTGTGCTAGAAGAAAGATAGTATTAATAATTAACAAGAGTCATATTTACTTAGAAATATTTAGACATCGGAAAACATTGGGCATCCCTCACGCACGGTCAAAACGATAATGCGCGATTTGCGCGAGAGTCGACAGATAGTGTCGTCTCTTTCACTCTTACCGTAATTTGGACACTCTCTCTCTTACGAAATAAATTGAGCTCTCTGCATTACTCACTACGAAATCTATGCAATGTAAACAATAGAATAATTTTTATTCGAATTATGCGTATTCTCATTCGCTATGTAAACGTGTTGGAGGCGACAACCAACTGACCTGCAGAGCATCAAGCGTCGTGCTCGCTGTCACTCATGTTATTGCTAGAATATCCTATCTTAGAATGAGATTTTACTCAACTCAACGTAGGTACTCTTTATTCGCTATGTATACGTATGGGAGCATCTATTGTTTATTAAATTTTTTGGAGTATCAAACCTCCTTGCGAAGCTTACACGATGCTTATTTTTTCATAAGTATCAAACTTCTAGCGCCTATTGTTTATTCAAATGTTTTAAAGTATCAAATCTCTTTACATACTATAACTTGTTGGAGAATCAAACCTCCTCGCGCCGCCTATAAGTAATCATAAATATGATTTATACAAACATTTTAGAGTATCAAAACTCCTTACGCCGAGTCGAATTAAGTTTGTTCTACACTATGTAGACGTATTCGAGGATCCAACCTCCTTGTGCCGCCTATACGTCGACCATGTATTGTTTATTTAAATATTTTGGGGTATCAAACCTCCTATAGCGAAACATCTATTGGTTTTTAAATATTATGGAGTATGAAACCTCCTTACACATCCTCGCGCCGCCTTAAAATAAGTTTTCACTCGAATCAAGCGTGTTCTTCAAACACTCTGTAGACGTATTTGAGGATCTAACCTCCTCGTGCCGCCTTATAAGCCGAGCAAACAGAAGTCGAGCAGGTCGGAGCATCAGTCGTCGTGCTCGCCTTTACTCATGTTATTACTATTATTGCTATCTTAAAATGTGATTTTACACGTTTTAAGTGCGTTCTTTTATACACTATGTAGACGTATTCGAAAATCAAACCATTTGAAGCATATACGTCGAGCATCTATTGTATATTACAATGTGTTGGAGTATCAAACCTCCTTGCTTATACGGCAAACATTTACCCCCGTATTAATAAACAAAGTGTAAGCTTGGAGTAGTTATTCCGTAAACTTCATTTCATATTAGAATAAAAGAGACAAGAGAGAGTTATATTTGCACACCATTGCAATGGTTAAATATAGCGCTCCAATATATAAAAGGCCTACATTTAGTACCCATATTTTGCAAATAAAGTAATTTGATTTGATTTGAAAACATGGAGTAACTACCCCAAGGTTACACTTTGTATATTAATAAGCCCCCTATTGTTTATTAAAATTTTTCGGAGTATGAAACCTGCTCACGCCGACCATCAGCTGTCTATTCAATCGATTAGGAGTATGCAAACCTCCTCGAGCGTATACTGTTTATTCAAATATTTTGTATAAAACCTTTTTAAGCCGAGCTTCTATTGTTTTTTCAAATGTTTCGGAGTAGGTATGACCTGTTCCCGCCTATATGCCGAGCAGACAGAAGGCGAGCAGGTTGGAGCATCAGTCGTCCGCGTCGAGGTCGTCGTCGCTCATGTCCTCGTCGCTGGTGCAGTCCGGCTGTGAGGCCTGCGCCGCACACCGCCCGCACCAGCACACGAACAGGTAGTTCTGTGCGAGCTCCTAACAAAAGTGACGAAGGTTACATATACAAACAGACATATCATCATCATCATCAGCTCATTGTATGTCCCCACTGTTTGGGCACGAGCCTTCCCTATATAGATGGATAGGGAGGACGGGTCATACCACGCGTGCCCAGTGCGGTGCGGTGGTTGTTGACAACTGCTATTGCAGCCGAGGCCAACGGTTTTACGTGGCTAGCGAAGCACGGTCCTCCGTGCTTCGCAAGGCACTTAAAGTCGAGTACGTCGAGTCGAGAGATGAAAAAATCTTGGTCACCCATCCAATAACCGGCTTTTGCGAAAACAGCAAGCAAATGAAGACCGGGGGCGTTTACTACTGCGCCATTGCGATCCTCGATATATATAGTACAAAAACAGAATTTCTACATTTAGATTCTTAGGCGCAAAACATTGTTCTCTTACACAAACACTGATATGAAACATTTTTACGGATCTGTAATATGACGTGATCTCATTGTGGGTTTCCTATTTTGTCTTATAAAATTGATACCCATATAATCTAAGGTGTCTGTCATAATCATGTGTATTAATACCAACCCTAACTAAACATCACCTAATATAACTTCTACTGAACTTATATTCCCTAATATTTTGTAATAAACATTATAATAAATAACATACAGATAGCATAAACTTCTTTGCCATCATGGTTTTAAGTCCGAATTGAAAGTTTTAAACGTTTTAATTAAAATGTATATTACCAACAAAATATTATGTTACATCAGAGTATAATAAAATAAAATAAATATATAAATACTTACTTTCTGTCTCGAATGTCTCGATCTTTGCAATGCACACTCATCCAGGTAGCTGATGCAAATCTCGTCCCCTGGCAGTATCGGTTTCAAAACCTTCAGTTGAACCCTGTGGTTGCCGTAAGGGAACGTCGATTCAGCGTTTGGTGCACAGCTGTGATTGCAAGCACTCTGCAACTGGTACAGGCCCGAGCCTTCTGTGTTGAGGAAAGTACCGGATTCTGGAAATCACAAGACAATCATCATTTAAAAGTTTCTCATAAACCATGACGATTTTCGGCCATAAACCACCAACTTAGCCCAATGTGGGTGAATACTAAATAGGTAATTTTTAACAATAAATACATTTTTCTTAAACTTTACAAAGAAGTAGGTACAAATTAGGAATCATACAAGAAAAATGTCTGTTCAAAACAACAGTTTGAAATAATTTTTAACAAAAAAAACCGACTTCAAAAAACAGGAAACTTAAAAAAGTAAAAACAGCTCTAAAAAGCAAGAAATAATATTGAAATCATATAATTAATTACCTAGATACGCATATCAGTTTTAAAGAAGGTCTATTGAAGTCAGGTGGTTGGTGGTCGGCTGGGGGACAATTTTGTTTTATTTAAACTTTCATAGTTGTTCCATTATCTCCACTTTTTTATTGTAAAAGCCCCACCCGACTTCAGTTGACATTTTTTAAAACTGATATGCGTATCTAGGTAATTAATAATATGATTCCAATATTATTTCTTGCTTTTTAGAACCGTTTTAACTTTTTTAAGTTTCCTGTTTTTTGAAGTCGGTTTCTTTTTGTTAATAAATATTTTATTTTACGATTTTTAGTGATGGGTAGACGTAGACCTAACAAGGATGCTTCTCGGATGAGGAAACAACGGCCTAGTAGGTATTCCTATGTAAAACTTAAATCTTAAATAGGTATTATTTTTGTACGAACTAAACATTTTGGCATATTGAACCATATGAAGTAAGCCCAACAAAAGGTAATTGCTGTAAATCGTTAAGGAATTCCCTCGACTGTCTATGGGCTTCATCATCAGACCTGTAATGGCAGTTATAACCCATATGGGTGCAAAGTTCTTATCAATAGAAATTAATTAAGACCAAACACAAGGTAGCTACTGTAAAACGTTGAGGAGTTCCCTTGACTGTCTTTCGGCTCCATCATTAGATCGACTCTAGACCTTCATTAAATAGTAGTGCTTTAAAATACTTAATGAAAACATTAACAAACGCACTAGGCGCTAATACTACGATTTTCGAAGGTTCCCCTCGATTTCTCTGGGATGCCATCATCAGATCCTGGTTTCCTTATCATGGTACCACCCTTGGTATATCTCCTTTCGAACAAAAAAATAATCATCAAAATCGGTTCATAAACGACGAAGTTATCCGCGAACACACATAAAAAAATATATATATATGAATCGAATAGAGAAACCTTCTCCATTTTTGAAGTCAGTTAAAAAACATTTTGAACTGTTATTTTAAACACCTTTATAAATATTATTATATTTTAATTGTAGATAGAAGCAAATTTTTCTATAACAAACTTTTTGCATTCAACAACATACCTTCTTCAACATACTGATAAAGTTTATCAATAAACAAATCAAGCTGCTGTCTCTCATCATCTGACATGGTGAGCTCTAGTACTGCGTTTACCCACATGGCCAGAGGGCTGGTGCCGATGCCTTGCCCGTTAGTTCCAATGAGAGCCATAAGAGAACAGAACCCTTCCGGTGTGAGGAACTGAAAAATATATTTTATTACTTGAAAAGCCACTGAAGCTGCAGGTAGCCATAAGCTCTTAAAGCAGTATTGTGGCAGTCCTGTTGTGGTTGTGTAAATGAGACCTGTTTAGCGGCGTATACGTATACATGGCTGGTTTTGTCTTGTAATTTCGATGGATCTAGAACCCTTCAAATCGGATTATCTTTATATATATAAATCTTCTGTGTGTGTACCTATGTTATTGAACTCCTTCTAAACGGCTGGACCGATTTGGATGAAATTTTCTGTGTGTTCAAGTGGATTCGAGAATATGGTTTTGGACCCGGTAGGTGGCGCTGCTATAAGGGTCCATCGTGGGATACGGGTGTTCTTAAGCGGACAAATGATTTGTTTGTTTTATTGTCATGGAAACTGTCAATGATTTGTTTGTTTTGGTGTCATGGAATCTGTCAAAGCGGTACGAAGTCCGTCGGTCAGCTAGTAGCAATGTAAAACAATAAGTATACAATAAATAACTAATAGGTACTCGTACTAGACAAACTATTATGCGTTGAGGCTTGTGTTAGGGTGGTTGGTATCCAGTGGGATTCTAGGCAAAATCTTAACAACAGACAAAAATCAAAAGACCACAGATGCTCCCCTTTGACATAATCAAAAGACAACTATTAACTGCAGATAATCCTGTTCAATTATACATATATCCTACCCTATAATAATGAAAAGATAAATGTGAACTTTATTTACAGATACTATTAAGTGCTATTTTGTGAGATCTTACCTCTTGCACATTGTCACCATTTATAATGTTACTAGTCAAATCTCTAAGAGTGTTCAACTGGTCAGCAAACTGCTCCCCAAGCAACTTGTGAACTAACTCTGCATCCTCGTTTACGGTGCGGTGACAAAACTGCTTGATCTTCGCAGCAGCAGCTGATGGGTCCGAACTCTGCTCAATGTATGCTAGTATTCGTACAAGCAACATTATACTTGTGGTCTCTGGTGGATAGTGCATTTGTCTGAAACAATTTTCGCCAATTTATTTTAAGCACATACATGATGTTATACTTCAGAATAAAACATTTTTTGTAAAACATTGCTTTTTTTGATGGGACAGAAGGACTTGGATTTAGAAAGTTGGAAGTGTGCTTTTAGCTTCAGCATAGCTTTTTAAAACCTACCATTTTAGTCTGTTTTTAGACCACATAACAATGCTAGTTAGCCTTTAGCATGTCTATTTTACTAAACTACTTTAGATATCTTACATTAAACAGCAACTTCAATACTTACTTCCAAGCATCCAATAAAATTGTGATAGGGTGTTGAGCATCAGTTGTATCATAACACAACAATCTGTGATAAGTGACATAGGCTCGGTCTCTACATACATCAGAGCAGTAGAGTACAGAACATTGATTACATGTGGTTATATTCTCCAAATTTGTCTCAAAACAATTAGAATGTGGCAACACAATATCTGGCTTGCATGAAAGACGTCTTACATTTTGTTCAGGAGTCTCCAAAGGTCTGAAAGAAGACAAAAATTTGTTTTATTGAAAAGTAAGGGTTACTATATTCACATCTGATTTTCATCCCTGAAGAACATAGGAGGCCATATGAATGAAAATTATCTTATAATAGTTACACAACAGGAAAGTGACCCTTAGTTAATGGAAAGTGGTGACAAGACACAAGGAAACCTTATCTAGACTTAATTACTGAGTATTTAGTGTGCTGTTAAAATCTGTGACTTCAGTTTCTAATACCTTTGCTCAGTAATTTTACTGGATCTGATACCCTTTATAGCAATGAAGATTTTTGCTGTTTTATGCAAGAAATGCATGGTAGTCAATGAAGTGTTAAAACTATTCTACTATGCACCAACCTCTCCATTCTTTTATTTTTTGTTCCTTATTTTAAATACAACTGTATAAAGTAGGGAACCATATACACATTATACTAACCTCATACAATAGTCACAGGCTAAATATCTATATGCTGCATTCCATGTAAATTGGCATGATACTATAGGATCTTCTTCTAATATAACTGCACCCTGATCATACTTTTTAGTTGCAAATAATCCTTTGCCCTAAAAAAAAGAGATACAAATAAATAAGAGTACAAATGAATTAAAGTTTAGAACTTTTATTGACACAAAATAAGGGAAGATATGAATATGGAATTTGATTTCAGACCATCTCGACCAGGTTGTTGCTCAGACACAAGAGGGTTGTGGGGTTGGGAAATGGACTTAAGAACTTATTGAGTCTGCACGATGGCCACTTCTAAGGCACACTAATACAACCCTGCGGTCTCTATAAAGGCGCCGGACCCCCGGTGCCTTCACTCCTAGGAGTTTATGTCGCTGGGGGCATGGTGGAGATGGTGAACCCCAACTTAAACAAGACTTTGTTATTTATACATTCCGAGAATTCTAGATTTCGGAAACTTGTAGTAACTTGTGTAACTTAGAACCGCAGATATAATTTTGAACATCTGGAACAGGAAACCATGGGTGACTTCGACATAGCTGGACTGAAAAGGCGTCTATAAGGCGATTATCACACTGCCACGCACAACGGTGCATGTTGCGTGTCGACGCAGCTACGCGCGACACGCGGGGAGCATTTTCTGTGTGTTGGACTGTGCGTGTTTTCTATACACACGGAGATACTTACAATTACAATACAAGCAACGTTAGAACACGCATACACGCGCTACGCTGCGTGGTGTGTGGCAGTGTGTTAACTGCAGCCTTAATTCGGGTTGACCGCGTCATGGAAGGTGAAAGCGCCCATGTAGATGTCTATACCTGGTAAAGCACGCGTATGATGGTTCATAAGACCTGGTGGTCTTCATACTTTCAGTGTGTGGGTACGGTGTCATAAACAAATACAGACAACTTAGAGGTTATGTGGATATTATTAGTGTATGGGGAGTTTCAGTGCCACTCTAGCATTGAGAGTGCAATACCGCGTGCGAAGTGAACGCGCGAAAATAATGTTTCGATCTGCCCTTTTCGGTGCAATTTACGAAACTACCTACTTAGTACTTACTTTTTTGCTATTGGACGTTCTTATCTCAAATCCTTCCATTGTTTTCGGTTTAGTCCGAGAGTATTTTGTAGTAAGTCCAATTCTTTAAAAACCAAGAATGTCCAAGTTTTAATTAATTCGATCACGAATATCACGAATCACGATCAAAAAGACGATCAATCAATCGCACAAACCTGAGGCACAAACACAAACATTAAGCTAGTTAGACTTCAATCAATTCAAAAATTCAATAGATAAGGTTAGTTTTTCTTTGTAGTTAATTGATAGCTTCGTGCGGTTAGCACATTCAGCCAGTGTCAAAGTTATTTTCAGTACAAATAAATACTTATTTTTTTTTAAATAATGATGATAAAAGAGAGGATAAAAGTGAGAAATGATAAATTGATAAACACTAGCTCCGGTTCTTGGCGGGAAAGTGAAGCGTCATGTCTGCGGTTTTGCTTTATTTTCCAAAATTTGTGATAGGTCGAATATTAATGTAAAATAATGGTGGATTATTAACCGATAAGTGTTCGTGAGTGTGCATAAGTGTTGGCAAATGAAACAAAACAGTGCAACGTCACTTTTCAAATTCTCTCAAGAAGCTCGCGTAGGGACTTAGTAAAGCCCCACATCTTTACTGAGATACTCGAGGGGTTGGGGGGTATATCATTTCTCACTTCCCTTTTCTAATATCATTCATCATCATCATTTAAGGAAATATTGTTTATTTATGTATTACTTGTAAGATAAATTACTTTGACACTGGCTAAATGTGCTAATCGCACAAAGCCATCAATTAAAAAAAATCCCTAGCTCCTGGAGTATACTCAGAATAATAACTAAAGCTGGATGGCTAAAATAAAAATCTGCAACTAATGCAACTATGTTTAGTTCCGTTCTATCTTATGGCTAGAAAAGGAGGTTGAAGTGCGACAAATGGTTTTACCTAAATACCTCAATGACTTTTTCTGTATATTTGTTGGTGGTCAGCGCGATGTTTAGGTTTATTTGGTAAGTCTGAATGAATATACATCCGAAAATAAACTTCACTTTTGAGATGGAGGAAAACAGGAGCCCGGCATTTCTCGACGTCATGGTGCGAGTGCGGGATGTCGGCACCGTGCATGACGACTTGTGCGATGATGAAACTTTGCACGATGAATTAGTCCATCTCCGGCATGTTTTACAGAAGAATGGATACAAAGGGAACATAGACACAAACTCAAATACCATAAGTACAAGGTAGACAGGCAACCAGAATATTTGCCGTATGCTTAGAGCATTGGGTTCAATGCTCATAAGGCCGTATATGAAGGGAGTGACAGAGGTCTCAAACATACTTAATAATTAGTACTCAATCAATACTATCTTCACTCCTTTTAAAAAAGTAGCACAATGTCTAAGGTTACCGAAAGATAGATTTCCTCTTGAAAAGTTATACAAGATCGATTGTAGCTGCGCGGTAGCTCCTATTGGCCAAACAAAATGTACACAGTCGAGAACAATGATACGCAAAAATCGGTCATTGCTGAACATCTGTCCAATCGGGTCCTAATCACTGAATTAGGTTTCAATCTTGAAATTTTTGTATGATGTGTTAAAACTGTCGCGTGTCTGGAATTCAGTGATCAATGATTATTCTAGTTAAAAACCGCAACAACAACAATAATGCCGTTTCGCGTTCTGGGTGCCAAGAGCGAAATGGTTATTATGTGGTGTGAGTTTCATTCGCCATTCGTTAACGTTTACGTAAACGAGAATTTGTATGGCAAAATATTAACTCTTCTCGTATGCCGCCAGGAGGCGCTGCTTCAATGCCATACTAATTTTCGTTTTCGTAATCGTATTCGAATGAATACGGTTAGTAAACAAAACTCACACTAGGCACCCAAAGGCACCCTGGGTGCCAAGTGCGAGTTTCATTCGCTATTCGATCACGTTAACGAAAACGAGAGTTTGTATAGTAAAATCTTAACTCTTCTCGTTTGTCGCCAGGGCCCTGTTTAATAAAGCCGACAATTCGACATATATGTCAAAAAACGACAAAATTGTAGAATTGTCGCGCTTAGGCTGTTTAATAAAAGTTACAAATATGTCAAAAATCGACAGGTGAAATCTTGACATATTTGTCATTGAAAAAGCGTTTAATAAACCTTGACATATGTCAAAAAACTACAGTCAAATTATTTCTGACAATTGTCGGTGACAATTGTCGGGTTGTCGTGACAATTATGTCGACTTTTGACATATTTGCAAATTATTTTGTTTTATGAAGCTAAATGAAGGTAAAATAGAAAAAATATAAATCAATCACTGGTGCATCTTCGATTGTTCGTTTTGAGTGCGTGTAAAATGGAAATGCACAAAAAACTCACTATTTTGGGCCTTATTTATGAAAACAGGGATATACTCTTTGGGAAGTTTAGTGACCAATTGACCCATGATATAAAAAAAAATGGAAAGAAATAGCCGAACAATTAATAGCATAAAGTATAATTAAGTATTCATCATCACTACTCTCACTGCTCGACGTAAGTACCATTTTTTTGTAATAAACACTTTCTTACACCTTCAAAGTTCAAAATATGATTTCGCGACAGAGGGTAACGCTCCTGTCAGAAATGTCGTACAATTCTACAAATATGTCAATATGTCACGACAATTTTATGTTTTATAAAGCAGATTTGACAAGTTTTTCACGACAAATTGTCACCTGTCACCTGTCGCTTAAAAAGTTTTATAAAACAGAAAAATGTCGGATTGTCGCGACAATTCGACATATTTGTGAATTTCCCACCATGACAATTATGTCACCTGTCAGTTTTATTAAACAGAAAAATTGTCAAATTGTCACTTTTTGACATATGTCGACTTGTCGGATTGTAAGCTTTATTAAACAGGGCCCAGGAGGCGCTGCTAAAATGCCATACTAATTTTCGTTTTCGTAAACGTATTCGAATGAATACGGATAGTAAACAAAACTCTCACTAGGCACCCTGATACAATGAGTGTAGTGTGTCGTGACGTAAGCAATTTCGAGTAAATACCAGTGACTTGGAAACTAATTTCTTATGTAAGTGACTGTATGGTTTTTAATAAGAAATAAATATACTTTAAACACAAACCAGTGGTACGGGCGTCGAGCGCAAAAAACGACAAAGGAAGAGGGTAAATTTTTTGTCTGCTCATAAAAAACCCACCCGCAATAACTTCAATAATTCCGTGATGATGGCGCATGCAACTGTGCCGAAATATCGGATAAGTACTCACTTTTAATAAGCATGGTAAGAATCACTTGATCTGGTCACTTGACCATGATAGTTTAAAGAGTAATATCGAATAATTGTTCTCATTAAAAACGATCGACTTGGTTATTTTTCTAGAGGTGGGTGGGCATCTCTGACCAAGCGAAACTATTGGTTGGTATAATACATAATGCTTTTTAAAGCTCTGAGACTCCGTTAGTAATTTTTGCCTAATTACCATACTTTTGTATTTTCGGATTCGGATCATAAGAAACTTCTGTATGAAATCGGTCACGTCTTGAAATGATGACGATTTAGGGCTAAGATAAAATATTTTACGTATGGAAGGGTATGAATGTATGAGCAGACATTTTAAAAAGACATCTAAATCGTCCATTTTCCTTCCTATAGGTACACTTTGTCGATACAATACAACTGCTGCTTTGTTTTATTTATCGATAGGTAGTAATTTTAGGGTTACATAGTCGAAATGAAACACGTGATACGGTTATACATTTGCATTTATTACATGTCAATTGTTATTTTACTTTACTCTTCCATGTTCAGGCTTATCGTTACTTACTTATTTACTATCAGGTGAGATGATAAGGGATGATTAAAAAAAATTATCCAGACCAGATCTGATTTTACAATCATATTTTTTAAAAACTTCCAAGAAGAGTTTTATTAGTAGGTACATGTTTTGAAATAGCACAGAAAATATTACAGATTCTACGTATTACAATACTATAATACCTGTACTATTATTTGACATAGCACTATCTATGTAAACAGTAGGTACCTACGTTAAGAAGAGATATGGCCTATAAAAGTTTCTTTTTTAATTATCGAATTTTTAATTTAAAATCACGTAGAGCTACATTATTTATTTTTGTACTATTATTGCATAACGAATAATAAGTAAGTATAAAGGAAATTTTATTGGTCTAATTGTTAGTAACTATAGAAATGTTGATTAAACCTCTATTAAATTTTTATGGTATTTACAATCTGACCCAGTGGCCCTTCAGCCTAAATGTGCAAACGGCACCAAACTTTAAAAACGCGTTCCAGTTTTTTAATTATTTAAATATGAATTTGGAACTGATCACCACCTTTGCGGATCTCAGGCATTTGTTACGTATTATATTTTGTATAATGTGTTAGCTAGTAATTGTGCGAGCTAGTAACATAAGCTAGTCCAAAGTGCTAGTTATAAATGCGACATAACTTTGGAATTATACGCTTCAACTTGTACGATTGTGTCGAAAAGAGGCATCATTTTCGTCTCAGGCGTGAAAGTTAAAAGGAGCGCTGATATAACTGCTGTCGAGGAGAACAATATAGAAGGTAGAGAAGACATTTCAGTTACCTGAAATTAAAAATCACGGTATAATAAAGGTGGCAGGTGGGCAGGTGGTGGTGGTGGTGGTGGTGTTGGCTGGCTAGCTACCACCATCTTATCTAAATATGTCGCCATAACATCAGTGTTTGTAGCATTGTTGTGTTCCGGCAGCTAGAGATAATATAGCCAGTGCCTCACTAGTTGAGGATACCGGGTGAAGTGTGCTTCCATCATTGGGACTTATTATCACATAACATCAAGTGAGACCAAGGCACTGTGCTTACCCGTAAAAAAAATGTAAGCTATCAATTTTGTTGTCGCCCAGCAACAACCAACAGCATGTGGGTTCAGCTATGGGTCACGATTTTATTTTGCATTCATATTTTTCTTGACCAAAGTTTTGGTTAGGCGGGCTATTTTGCTATAGATCTACTAAGTTAGACTCCGTTAGACGCTGGCGAATTCAAGGTGATTAGTGGTCGCCCAGTGGTCGAAATTCGACCGTAATTTTATTATGGCTGCACGGATTGTATTCTAAACAATGAAAAATTTAAAAAGATAGAATGTGAGTTTGAATTGGCATTGACAGATTTCGGCCGCTCCTCTTGCATTTTTAAAATTTTTGAAAAGAATATAATATGCGTGTGTGTCAAATACATGGTAGTGTGTGTAATGTTTGTTTTATTGATTTAATGTATTTTTGTGCATAATTTAAAAAATATATTAACATTCGGATAACTTTCTCTATATAAACTATAATAAGTGTGCGAAATTTCATACTCCTCCGTCCGCGCAATTTTCGTAAAAAAGGGGTACAAAGTTTTTGCTTCACGTATTAATATATAGATAACAGAGAGAACGATGATAACATGGCGCTTTAGATTTTGTCCATAAGTCAGTGTTTTGTGTTTACAATGTGTACTACATTGTAAACACAAAACACTGACTTATGGTCAACAGTTAGTAATACGCATAGAAAGTGTAGCTAACTATGTAGGTACGTACCAATGATTGTACGAAGTAAAGTTCGTTGATGGTAGGAAATAAAAAATGCGATAAGGGAAGTCTTATTCACGAAAGTACGTAACCGCGTGCCGTTTGCAGTAAAATAGCGAACTCCATTGTAGCAATAAAAAGTACTGGCTTAATAACAGTTTCACTCAGTATGGCATCAATAGTAAAAATCTTACCAGCAGCGACGTCAGTGGAGCTAGCATACTTCCAACCCTTGCTGCTGTATTTCCCCATCCCAAAAGGCTTCCTCTTACACTGGTAGGAAATAGTTCCAGACTGTAGGTATATATTCCCGTGAAACAGATTACAACTCCTAGTTTTGCAAATAAAAATAGAAGTATCTTGAGCCACAATAAATCTGAAATAAGAATTCTTGTATGTCAATACAACCCACTACCTACTAAAGCTGCTGATCTTTCACGATATTCAACCAGCGTTTCTTGGATTGGCTGCGAAATCGAATGCCACAGCACACCACAACAAGAGATAAGCTTTATTTTGTTGTTTTTTTTAAACTTACGTTCAGGGGAATATGTCTGAGCTATCAGAAAACTTGCACATAAAACGTATCCACACTGCAAAGTAATCTTTCTTCCAATGTTGCTCATAGTGTAGAAAGCTAGTAAATCCCCGGGGAAAGATATCACTGAGCATAGTATAAAGTTTGTATACTTATCGCCAGGCAATAGAACTGAGTGTATAATTAGGCCGTAGTATAAGAAGCTAGATGTAAAAAAACAAAAAGAGGACACTGCTAGTCGTGTCAATAACTCCTTAGATCTCTTCACATCTTTCATAGTTTCTTGGTTAATTTGTTTTTCCATGTTGTATTTTAATCTGATCTCTTCATCACTCAGAGCGTCAATTTCAGCGTTGGTCAGTTCTAGTCTATTCATTTTCGCGGTCAATTTGAACGTACTTTTGACGTCATCTATTTTGCCGTGTAAGATTTGCCACCTTGTGCTTTCTTTAATTAAAACTATGTATGACATAAACAATATTAATGGAGTGTAAACGACTAAAATTTGATACTTCCAGTATCTTATTGCCATTGCTATTAAAGCATATATTATTTCGCCTGCGTAAACAGAATAGGAAAATATAACTCCAGTGATAACTGTCTTAGTTTCTCCTCCCACTTCGACTACTGAAATAAATTAAAAACAGATTTTATGCCTTGTGTTTAGCTAAATAGTAAAGAAAGTCATTTAAAAGTTATTAACTTATTATTATTATTACGTAATACCACCGCAACCGTGTAAAGTCCCGAAGCAACGACTGATTCCAAAAATTCCAGCGCTATGTAACCATAGTAGTTGGTAAGAAATATTTTGAATACCCCTATGAAACCTCCGACAGAACAAATAACTACTGCCGGTTTTCTCCCAATTCTGTAACAAAACAAAGAATGTCATAGTTAGTTACTCTTTCGTAATATCGTAATACATGTAATATAATAGTTAAGTATTTAAATAACATGTTGATCCCACACCAGTGCGGGAAGAAGAAGGGCGGAAGAACCACATAACCTTGCTTGAGAGGGTGGAGTTTTCATAAGTTTGGTCAGGAAAAGGTGTTACATTACTTTAAAAAACAAAATTTAACTCCTTACTTATCAGCGATCAATCCAGCAAACATCATGGAAACAATCATACCGGCATTGTGAATACTGCCGACCAGAGAGGCCTTCCAAGACTGGCAACCAAGATTTAGCTGAAATTGAGAATATTTTTTTTTTATAAATATATATACAATGTTTTAATTTAGGCATGTTTAGATGGTTTGTAGGAGTCTTGTACCGAAAAGAATCGACAAGAAACTCAGCAAAGCTCTTTCTCTTACAGCGTCAAACATGGGAAAATACCTTCCTTAACGTAGAAGGACACTACTATTAAAATAGTTAAAACTAGGCCTTACTGGCCCTACGTAGATCGGTCGTAGCTGTATATACTGGTTTGAAAAATCCTTAGTTAAGTTCAATGATTGCTATCATCGCTTTTAGAAGACAAGGCAAAACACCATGTATGACAACTTAAATGCCGTGGGTCATGAAAACGAAGGACGAGGGGTTAAAATGATAATATTGTATAGAGGTCTATGCCCTCCAGTAGTAGGTCTGTTATGTATTATTATGGTTATGTATACACCTCCAAATTCAGCAGACGGGCTGATACAGGCTTGAGAGAGAGTAGCTAGCCAAAAGAGAGTGTAGCGTACCTACAATAATGGCAAAATCTGCTAGGGGTACATTTTGCTGTATCCTATTTAAAATAGATTACAGCGATAGCGAGGATTGGTGGGCATTGCTTGCATCGCTTACACTGCATTAAGAGTGCCCGATTGCGGTGATAGATAAGCGTTCGCTTACCACCAAGATCAAGGAAAATTTAGATAGAAATATTTGCTACTTGGCTGACGGGTCGTTTTCGGCGCCGAAACCATCAATCTATAACGAATTAAGAGGCGCCGTGCGCCTTTTGATTTCCGATTGCACCCTTGCTCCCCAGACTAATGAAACGCTTAACGCTTTGAGGGGTCAACACCCTTCGTCATCACGACCGCTCTCGTTACCTCCAGAACCAGACAGACAGATTTAGCTAGGCTCAGAGCGATATCACGACAAAAAGCGGGCGCTTGGCTGCATGCGTTGTCTTCTCCACAATTCGGCACCTTCATGGACGATGATTTCTTGCGAGTGGCGGTAGGATTGAGGCTCGATTAAAATTTTTGTGAGCCACATCGTTGTACTGCGGAGATCGGGTGGAGACCAATGGGCACCATGGGTTGAGCTGCTGTAGATGCGCGGGCAGGTGTCATCACGCTCTGAACGACATCTTTCGGTGAGCATTGATAACCGCCTATATTACTTGCGTTCTGGAGCCCCCAGGCTTGAGCCATACGGACGGCAAGATTCCGGAAGGTTTGACTTTAGTTTCTTAGGAGAAGGCTCGTTACTTGTTGTGGGATGCAACGTGCGTTAACTACTGCTGGGCTGGGACTGCTGCTGAGAGTGCCGGGAGGCAAAAATATGCGGCTTTGAAGTCATAGAACCTTTATCCCTTTTGCTGTAGAGACTTTTCGGATGTGGGGCACGAAAGCAAAAGCTTTCATTGCCAAACTAGTAGGGCACCGATTAGTGGATCGTGTGTGGGTACGATAGCCGCTGCTGGTCATACCTGGTTCAGAGACTCCGAGGCAATACAACGTGCTAGCGCTGCCGTATCATGGAAACCTTTGAGCCGGGGGTGGCGCGTGGTGGTCTTTTAGACTAAGTAAATAATAATAACTAAGTTCAGTAAATATCCATAGTTGCTAGAAAATATGTAATACTAGCGGCCGCTCGGGGTTAACCCGCGTGGTTCCTGTTCCCGTGGGAATATCGGGGTAAAAAATATTCTATGTGTTAACACAGGTTATATCCATTCAGTAGTTTTTACGTGAAAGAGTAACAAACATCCATCCATACTTACAAACTTTCGCGTTTATAATATTAGTAGGACACTTTTATTGCTGTATCTCTTTCAGTAGTTATTTAGTAATTATCTTTTATGAGTTTATAAAACTTTAATGATTGTAAATATTAACCTTCTGAAAACAGTTACCAAATAAGAAAGGTGACCTCAACGTCACTGATAATAAATAATTATGGTTTATTTTTGTCATAGGATAAAATGTATCTACTTACCTGCTAACTCTACCAACCTTCTTAGCTTTACAGTTATACTCGTAACTACTTCGAACCTAGCCTTCATTCATACTCTTTATAAATTTTCTAATAAGTAAATAAAATTAAAAGAAAAAAGAACTTTTTATTAACAAGCTTTTATTACTTGTTAATAAAAAAAAGAACTAAAAAGTTAAAAATAATTTAAACCTGATAATAAGAAAAAAATACCATTCTAAAGGTACCTGATAAACAAACATCGGGACAGGTGAAACTAAATAAAAGCTTGTAAAAAGAGAATGTTCTAAAAACACAGCGTGGTTGTATAATCAAACACGCGGCCCATATAAGTACATTTATGTACTCTTTCGCAACGCCTCGGTGGCCGAGTGACAGAACGCTCGGCCCGATACCCGAAGGTCCAGGGTTTAATTCCCAGGTCGGGCAAAAATGTATTTTCGGATTTTTCGATGCATAGCCCGGGTTTGTGATCAGTGATCACCAACCCGCATTTGGCAAGCGTGGTGATTAAGCCATTACCCATTAATTGTAGCGATGACTTGATTTCAATGATGGAGGCCTTTGCCCAGCAGTGGGACAATTATAGGCTGTTTACTTTACTTTTTACTATGTACTTTTTACTAAATAAATGATATACTTAAGTCATTTATGTAGTAGGTAAGTACTACATATTTGCAAAAATCTTTTTGTGATGCTTTAAATCTGTGTGCGGTAATAAATTAACCCGCACCCCTCACATTAATATAGTTAATCTTATTTCAAATATAGTAGGATATGCAGGCGTCTATTAGGGTTGCCCACCCTACTATACAATATACAATTTTAGGTGTCTAACTACTATTATTTTAAAAATATATTATAGTAGGCGAAACTACTATATTTTTAGTTTTTACTATAGTTTTCAGTGATAAACACAACGTGGAAAGATGAGCGCAACAGAGCCAGTATCGGTCTGATAAAAGCAGAGTTACATAATGGTGTTTTGTAACCTAAAATTAGATTGTTATAATAGTTAGTTACGAAGCGTTCTTTAAAAATAAAAACCTATTAATAAAGCTCAAAGCAGCAAAAAATGTTCATTTAAGAAATAAAATAAATATTTTTTATTACTTGATACTATATTTTCTTTATTAATTCTCTATCTACTATATCTTTATGGGTACTGAATCCAAAAATACTATATTTGATCTATTAAAAGTTGGCAACCCTAGCATCTATACCTAAACGTAACCCCAAACTTTTTGTGTAATATGGTCACAGAATAGATATATGTTTTTACTCATGTGATATGGTGGTCAATTAAATATGGACTTTATACATATTGTTGTAATTAATTATTATTATTTTTGACATAATCTTACTTCCGAAATCACAGAATTATTACTTTCGAATATCCAATCCTGACATTCCTCCACCAAGTCAGTAAATGTTGTATTTGAGCAAGTACGATTATTCGCATTGTACAGTTCTACATTGAGAATAGGCTTGTAACATTTTGCATTTGTGTTTTGCGGCCACCATGGAGGTATTTCTGCAGTTGGACTGTTCGTATCACATTCTGGAACTTTGCATCTGAAAATAAAATTATTACAAGATAAAGTTTTACTAGAAAACGTCTCAGGAAGTTCGAGTGGGAATCGAACCCACGACCGTTGGATTACCGGTCCAATGCTCTGACCGCTGAGCTAACGAGACTCCCTACTCAGCGAGCGGTCATTCATTTATTCTAGTAAATATTTTAATTTTTGCATTGTGTATACAAAAATTTAAATAGGTAATAAAAAATTATTACAATTAGGCATGACAACTCAAATGTACCTCTGTAATAGCAGAATTACCTATATCGCAAACTAAAGTAAAAGTAGAATAGGATCAGGGTGCCAAATGTGAGTTGTGTTTACTATCCGTATTCATTCGATTACGTTTACGAAAACGAAAATTAGTATGGCATTGAAGCAGCGCCTCCTGGCGGCATACGAGAAGAGTTAACATTTTGCCATACAAATTCACGTTTTCGTTAACGTGATAGAATGGCGAATGAAACTCGCACTTGGCACCCCGATTACGCTCGTCAAGAGTTGAAGGAAATATCTTAAAACTATAGGTATTTTCAGTGTTGACTCTTGACTTTATACTGTAGTGATCGGGACTGCTTGGAGGGGCGAACCTACTGGCAGCCGTCGCGTTCTGATTTTAAACGTAAAATGAGACAACACGCGGCTAAAACAAAAGGAGATGAGGTTGGGGCTTCAACGGGAGTGGCGTGAAGATCGATTATTTTATATCATTGTAATATCTTTAAAAATACCAATATAATATTAACCGCTCCAAGTGTTTCTCTAACCAGCTACGTTTCCCCCATTTAAGTAAAGACCCGCGTCTGGTCTTTACACGTGGTGGAGGCGTACCTACTTGGGTTCATGGAAAACGTTCTTGCATGTGCTCAATTAATCATTAAACAGGGTCAATTGATGTTAACATCGATAGATTATTAATCTATAAGCGTTAAATTTTGATTTTTGTACAAGGAGGTAACCTTGACAACTTTGTTTTGAAGACATTTTGAGTGTAGATATCACAGTACATCACTATTTATAATGTTTCGGCTTTTGCCGTTTTTAACCATTCAGCTCTGAATAGTTAGTTATATAAAAATAGATTTTGAGCACAATATTAAAACTCGGAACTTAAAATTTTTGCCTCCACCAATCTAAACGAGGGTTTTATGATGACCAGCTTGGAGTACCTACACATGCCTGCACATCAACCTACCACAAATCTCCTTAACTTTCAGGGTCAGAGGGATGTATATTCCCACCACATTTTGAACTTTATGTAATTAAGATAAGATTAAAAACGAAATGAAATATGTGGTCAAAAAATCAACCACCATGCCCCAAAGAGTTAATGCCTGCAACGCACTATCCGGCACGCGTCCATGCCTTGTAGATAGTAGACGGCTGGCCGCGAGTAGTGCGTTTGAACAATACCTTTTTTATAATGAAAATGACATGCGGCTAGGGGTCCGACCGCCTAACCGATTGCTTTGGCAACGTGTAAAGTTTATGACGTCATCGTCATCTTGTACCGCCTATGAAAGCAATATCGAAAGCTATAGCCTCTAACTACCTATAGCTATAGGCGCCAAAGACCCGGCGGCGGCGGGCGGCCCCGCAGTAAATTATAATGAATGATAAATTGAAAAGCTCAATTGTTTATGATCAGTACGATAACATGGAACTGTGATTATAATGTTACTTACCTATGATATTAAATGATTTAAAATCACACAATTACTATTTACAATAATCTAAACCACACAAATGTTAATCAACATATATATTATATTAGAGCCGAAAGAGAACGGCATAGAGAAGTAGTAGATAAAATCTCCGACATGACCCACGTCGGGGAAAAAGTAAAAAAAAAAAAAAAAAAAAAACATATATTAAACTTATTCACTATTTGCATTTAATAATAATCACAACAGATTATAACGTAATATTTATAGTCTTTAATTGAGCTGATTTACTTAACAGTATTTAAAAATAACTACAGAATACAAATACGATGCAACGTGCACAGCGAACGAGCGTGCGATAACGAGCAGCGCTTACGACAGCCCCTGACTTTTTAGCTGACCTTCTAGCTAGCATTTTGTCTAGTATTTTAAAAGTTAATTAAATTAGTAAATTGATTATGTGGCCAAGTAGCAAAGCGATCGGACCGATACCTGAAGGTCCCGGGTTCAATTCCTAGGTCGAGCAAATTATGTTTCGGATCTTTTTTTGATACATACATAGCCCGGCGGCGGGGTTTGTGATCGATCACCAACCCGCATTTAGCAAGCCCATAATTATTTGTAGTGATGCTTTGATATATCAATGATGAAGGCTATTTATTACTACTACTACTTTAATTACATTGAAAATAACTAAACATTCTTTAACCAACTGCTTGACCAAAGTAATTAGGTAAGTATAACTAACTAGATAACTAGATTGTAATAATATTTAAAAACAACGCTTTTAACAGATAAGGCGAATAATAATAGAAAGCACTAGCTTTCTGCCGATTTTAGCTGTTGCCGATTTCGGCTATCTACTAAGATAGCCGAAATCGGCAAGGTTGACATCATCATCGTCATCATCATCAATAAATAAGAATTTATTCACCGATTAAAAAAAGAAATGATAAATCATCATCATCGTCAACCCATTTTATGTCCCCACTGCAGGAGCACGAGCCTTCCCTATGGATGGATAGGGAGAACGGGCCATAAACCACCACGCGGGCCCTGTGCGGATTAGTGGTTGTTAACGACTGCTAATGCAGCCGGGAACAACGGCTTTACGTGCCTTCCGAAGCACGGAGGAGCTCGAGATGATAATTTGTTGGTCACCCATCCGATGACCGGCCTTTGCGAAAATTGCTTAAACTTAGCACTCGCAGACCTGGCGCGTAAACCACTGCACCATCGAGCTCCTCAATAATAAATAACGAACAATTTTAATATTCAAGTAAGTATTGATTGTTTGCTATCGATTGTTAAAAAAACCACTTACCTATGGTCAACTTCTTCAGCAACAAACACATAGTTCACATGAATCATTGATACTGCACATAAAGGTAAACATAATAATAAATACTGGTATATTTGAAAGTATCCAAATTTCTGAAGTCCTAATACCGGATCACCCTTTAATTTACTAGCCATAATTAAGGTTTACGCGTTTAGGCGTTTGCTAAAACCACTTTTTTAACATTTCATCATTCTGTATGGCGTGAATGCCTTCAGTAAACTGATTGGCGTAACAACATCCAATTGAACTTAAAGTCTCGCGACTTACTTATAAATGTACGCGCAACTGTAGCGCAAACACTGTTTTAGTAAGTGTTGTTTTGACATTATTCATTTACATAAAATAAAATCTTAATTCTTTTGTAAGTATAATTTTGTATAAGTATTTAATGATCGTCAATATAATTAAAAATTAGTCGTGTGTGACTTATGAGAACCAAAGTCGCACGATAAGGTTAAAGAATATTCGCCAGTATTTGTTAAAGCCATAAAGGAGACCCACAGAAAGTAAGTTTAATCTTAGAAGTTTAATACAAACGCGCTAGAGCCACTCACACATAGACAGCCTCTCACGGACACGGAATGTCGTTGCAGTCGCAACATCCTGCGCTCGGATTGTTTTTGGAAAATAATTAGTTACATTACCTATACGATTATAATTTACCTATACAAATATAAACCTTTTTAATCGAAACAAGTGTTTTTTGAACTTTATTTATTTGTTTTTTATTTCTCGATTAATTCTAACATTCTAAGAACATAACTAACTACATTAAAGAAAAAATAAAGAAAAGAAAATTAAGATACACTAAAGACAATATAAAACCTATAAATAAAAAATGTCCTCCAGCTATGGGCTCATGGAAACTGTCTCAAGAATGCTGGCAACATTACCTCTTTGGATAGCCAAGCTTACTAAACTGTGCTAATACGTTGGCAGAGGTAGCTGCCAGCCTTCTTGTCACCGGAGGCTTCGATAAGGCGAGCACTCAACTCTTTGACTCTTTGGTGGCCAAGCTCGTCAACAGCTTCGCCACACACGCAGCGGTGAGGGTGGACTACCCAGGCGCCTAGACGAAGACAGACCGCTAGAAGTGAGAGACGGCCCGTCCAACACGGTACCGACATTGGCAGATGGTAATGCCTGGAGCCAGTGGCCTGACTCTCTGGGAGACGGCAGTAAGACGAGCGAGTTCTGACATATCACTCGAAGTGGATAAAAGCTTCTCCAGTACTTGCTTGCACGTGTTTCTTGATCAAATGAGAAAAAAAAATGATCAGTAGTCCGACGGTAGAACAAATGAGTAAAAAAAAATCTCACTAGTTCGATCGTCGACAAACGACAACAAACGTTTCCACAGACCAAGTGGACTGTTCCGATCTATCCGTGCAAGGGGTCTATTTGTGCGTTGCACGAGCGCGGTATGTTTAAAGCTTACCCACAGAAGTGGGTTCCCTTGTTTTGTAGTTAAAACAAAGGCGACTATAAAATAATGAAGGAGTAGCTCGTTGCCGAAGCGGGGATTGCGATCCTGCGATACCAATTTTTCGCAATTCCGGGTCACCGAACGGGTTCCAAAATTAAAAATTCTCTGGACAGGTACACCTTGCTTCGGTAGGCATTTCTTTAAGCTTACCAACCAAATGTGCATTGAGCCATAGCATGGTGGGTTTAACTCGATCCCATTCTTGACAACCAACCCAAAAATTGTTATTTTATTGAGTACCATTTCATACTGAAACCAGCTTTATCGTTTAATTACAAAGTTCACTTATATTCATTATCTTTTAAAGTACGCAGTACCCTTCAAAACGCAAAGGTAATCTGTGGATACATTGTTGGTTACGCAATTAGTAATAAGTTAGTTTATCTACACTAATGTTGTAACATTCTACTTATGTTTCCAATACTTGACTTATAATTACTACTGTTATAGCGCAGACAACAAAACACTCAATTTAAGCAATTTCACATGATGGTATAATATCCACATCGATATCGTAAAATCTCATTATAACATCAATAAAACGCGACCAATTAACCTGGCGAGCTTTATGTCAAAATCCTCATACAAGTTGTATAAAATTTTGATATTAGGCTGGCTTTTGAAAACAGTTGGGTTATACGTGAAAACTTCGTCGAAACTACTAAACTTACATACACAAAACTCTTTGGTAAGATCTTGTGCCAATTAAATAAAAAAAGAACAGCGCGCGCTCGCTCCTGATTGGCCCTGCGCGCGCAGCTGCGCTCTCATTGGTTAGATTTTAATGGCGGCAAGTTCACTGTGACAATACACGTACGCGTGAACTTAATGTTTCGCAATGTGTTTTGTTTTTAAAATACAAATTAAAAGTTTAAAATGGACAGCGACGATGATATTTGTACGCCTTCGGATATTCTAGAATTGGCAACAAAAGTAACTCACAATATTTTGCCAGAAAAATCTAGAAAATTATATGAAAAAGAATATAATAACTTTTTGGCATTGAAGATCGAAAAGAAAACTAAATCATTTTCTGAAAATGTCATTCTTGTGTATCTCAAAGACCTCTCCGACAAATTCAAGCCATCTTCACCAAAGATTCACCAGATATTTTGTATCTTTTTGAAAAGGTAAGTGTATTTTAGTTCTGTTATTTAATCTACCTAGTACTTACGTACTACACACGCAAGTTATCTAGACACTCCGTTTAAGCGCTTTGTGTATAAATTAGGTAGTAGGTACCTACACTTTACTACTTCATAAATTATAGTTTTTGCCTTGGCTATGTACCTCAAGCTTATTATATCGTTTATTGTTACAGGTTGCACTAATCTTCGGCATAATGGGGGCATGCCGAAGGCAAGAGCTATACAACATCCAGTTCGATGAAGTCTCTAACATAGACGACAGTACAATCATGGTGAAAGTTTCGAAAACAAAAACGAAAATAGATCGTTCTTTCGTTGTGACGGGCAACTGCTATGCCGTATGTAAAAAATACATGGAACTTCGACCCACCCCCTGTCGAAACCCTGCCTTTTTCTTGAGCTATAGATCGGGGAAGTGCGTCGATCAAAGAACTGGTATTAATAAATGTGGTGCTCTGGGAAAAACTATCGCAAGTTTTTTGAATCTGCCTAACCCAGCGTTGTACACGGGGCATTGCTTCCGGCGCAGCACCTCGGCGACCCTTCTCATAGATAGCGGTGGTGATTTGACCGCACTGAAACGACACGGGGGATGGAAGTCTTCTACTGTGGCTGAAAGCTACATTGATGAGTCTTTAATGAATAAAATTCAAGTCTCAAATACGATCTTGAACAGTATAGAAAACAAGACGAATGAAGTAATTATAAATATTCCAACTCCGTCTACGAGCTCTACTGCTTGCCCCGCGACCGCTACAGCTGCTGGATCAATAATTAACATTAACTTTCTAAATTGTACCATCCAAAATTTGAACAATTATTATAAATAAACTATTGTCAGCTTTTACTCTTGTTGTTTGACTAATTGCATTAGTGAAGATAAAGTAGTGTATGCAACTGCATATAACACGGGTATTAAAACACTCGTTACTATTATGAAACTCGCTGCGCTCGTTTCATAAACTCACACTCGTGTTTTAATACCCTTCATTATATGACAGTTGCATAAACTACTATTATAAAACCCTTTGTATACTTATTTATATTGCGGTAGCGGTTTGTTATCCCAAATAAAATAAAATAAAAATCCCAAAGTGCTATTATTGTACACGTGGTTGGCCAAAGGCCTCCATCATCGAAATCAAGATATCGCTACAATTGACAAAATTTATTTTGCCCGTCCTGGAAATCGAACCCAGGACTTTCAGATATCATAGGCCGAGCGGTTTGCAACTTGATCACCGATGCGTGACTTTCTAGATAAAAATAATGCTTTACAAGCACAGACCATAAAACATACCTGAGCTGAGGTTAGCATGCATTTACCTAATCATCATCATCATCAGCTCATTTTTTATGTCCCCACTGCTGCGACCCGAGCCTTCCGTATGGATGGATAGGGAGAACGGGCCATAAACCACCACGCAGGCCCAGTGCGAATTGGTGGTTGTTAACGACTGCTAATGCTGCCGGGATCAACGGCTTTACGTGCCTTCTGAAGCACGGAGGAGCTCGAGATGATACATTTTTGGTCTCACCCATCCGATGACCGGCTTTTGCGAAAGTTGCTTAACCTTTTAGCACTCGCAGACGGGGCGTGTTAACCACTGCACCATCGAGCTACTCGAGTTTTTTTTAATATTCATAAATAAAATAAAGATTTTAACACCCCTTCAGTTTTTATTACCATACCATTTACCAAAATTATGCTTGTCCAGTCGCTTCTGTGGGAACGTCTATGCCGACATTGTTCTGTGATACCGACGTTTGTTATTTAGATGTCACTGAGTAGTTATTAACAAACTGGCGATCCGGTTCGTATTCGGCTTGCGCAGGCATAATTATATTTTAGAGTTCTGCTCAATGTTAAAATGGCTCCCAATCCTATTTCGCCGAGATATGCAATGTATGCACATCCTCTACCCCCGCCCGATCATCCTCTAAATGCCACTACTCATTTACAGAATACAATAAACATGCACACTAGCTTAGGCCCAAGACACTGTACTCGTACAGGGGTACGACGACCAGTTTCATTAGGCATAGACATGTACTATAGCGGCAACATACGCTTTACCAGACTAAAGGTGAAAATCCCTTGCACCGCGTCGCTCGCTTTTAAGGCGACGCATTTGAAATTTACGTGGCGGGGATCTAGATTTTTCCCAACAATTACAAAACATATGAAAGTGATATTTGATGACATGATTTTTCATTTAATTGACTTCGTTTTGCCAGTTGCAGAAACACGATTTGTTTACTTTTATAACAGAGAAAAAATATCAAAGTAACCTCTTTTAAAACATAGATTTACATTTTACAGGCAAACCAAACCGATTTAAGCATCTAAATTTTCTTAGTAGATTAGTCTTAACACACACTTCAATATGCTAGTTCATTTTTTTAAACTTATTTGTAGTTTTAATTGGAAAGAAAAAAACAGTTTTTCTTGTGGTACGGGGCGCAAACGCTCCGTATTAGATTAATTGTTGATCACAGCGGCGACGGGGCGGCGATGCGCGTGCACGCGATTTGTCTTCAAACCGGTAAAGCCTTCGAGACCCCCATAGTACCTGGACGCTTCTACCACCCCATGACCCGGTCAACTTGAGCCGAGGTCCTAGCCTTTAGAGGCGCCCTCGGGTTGTTCCGCTTCCGATCCGATCCGAACCCTTCGGAGAATCTAGTGGGGTACGGGAACCTTCAAGTTTCTCGCCGCCCACCCCCAATGCCCAGTGGCAATCGGGAAACTCTCTCCAAAAACAACATCCTCTACCTCCTTTACAAAATCCTACAATACTCTCAGTTCCCATATTATCTACGTTCCCGTTTTACTCACTTTCCTGCTACTTTCCGCCCCAAACATTCATGTGCCACAAGAACCCTTCTATATACTCAATCCAACTCCAAATTTTTCCACAATTCGTGCACTTTACCATGCAGCTAGCACGGACTTGGCAGCTAGATTGTGGATTATATTGCCTGCCAGCCAGTATTCGTGAGAGTCCGTTAGTAGCATCATATTCAAACATAGTTTGAAAGATCACTACTTCTCCTACTTAGCCGGTAATCAGTAACGCCATAAATATAACATAAATAATGATATAGTTAGATGAATAGTTATATGTGTATGTATATGTGTGTATAATCATCACAGACAGACGTATAATAAGAAGTCTGTGTGTAATGTATTTATACATTATAAATTATATATCAAATTCAATTCAAATTCATTATTCAGTTTAGGCTACAAGTAGCTCTTGTGAATGTCGCTATGCCATCGATTCGTAAGTCTACTCTGGGCGGGAGATCTTGTACTGAGAAGAACCCGCAAGAAACTCAGCAAGTGTCCAGCTCTTTTCTCCCTTCCAGCGTCAAAAAAAAATTGGAAATGCCCATCCTCCATCCCATCCATAGCAGGACACTTTCCATTACAAATAAACAAAAAAATATAGAAGACAACCACAACATGTAAAAAAAACAAAAAAATAAACAAATCTAAGTTATCAAATTTACATCAGGTAAAAGTTTCCACAATGTCATACAGTACCACTAACAGTACTCTAATAAAAGTCAAAAATTGTTTAAGAAAAACAAAGTCAAACTATAGTAATAATACTAACAATAAGATAAGTACCTATGTAAGAGCAGACCAGCCTCCACAGGTGGCAACTGGCACCCATCCACGAGTATGACTTATGATGACATATTACATTTTAATGACATTACAAACGCACTTCTGCTATTCAGGAATTATTTTTGTACGTAAACTCCGTTATTTTAATATTAGAGCTTAGAGAATTAAATCAACTTAATCTAAGACTTAGAGGCCGGTTTTGGATCATGTGATGAGTACGCTACCATAACACCCAAAATTTTATTATTTTTGTGATTTCAACAATAATTATTTTTGCAATCCTTAATTACATCAAAAAAATATTTATTTTACAATTTAATTCATTAGTATTCATTACCAACAATGTTTTGTCGTCTGGAACCTGCCTTATTTCGCTTATAAAATGATGCTTGAGCTTTATGGCTGTATATGCCTTTGACGCAGTGTTTCCACAATGAGGGGAAATTTCCCTTTTGAGGGGAAATTAGGGTCCAGAGGGGAAGAAAAAGGGGAAAGAGATGAAAAGGGGAAATCATGGCTTAATGCTCTAAGGTAAAGCCTAACCAAAAAAATAAAAATGCCTCGCCATAAGGCGGAAAATTTCGGAATTAATTTCTGTGTGGAATACTATGTGTTAAAAAAAAAGATACAGCGGCGACACCAATGCAGATTTAATATATAACTGGTCAGGCTATAAATAAGAATACGAATGTTGAATTATACTTTATTTATGCTTAGTCTAATTTTTTTGGATTTGCTTGCAGTTGCATTTATCCTGTACAAACTTGAGGTGTGGTATTTCAAACTGATTTTAATTTCAAATCTAACGGAACAATGAGCGAACCACAGACTACGGATGTAGGTAGGCAGATTATTAGTATGCATGGAACAAGATAAGACAAATAAAAATGATACGATAATCTTTATGATATGAGTGACCATTGAGCAGATTTTGGGTTGGATTTAGAAATAAGTCGCCTGAATCTGAGGAAACTGAATATGTATGGGGGCTCAGGAAAGCTCGTCAAAGATCCCGTAAAACAATTTCGGCTGCCGGAGTTACGATTGAATAAATTTTTAAAATTCATATGAAATGTACTGTGAATGCGTGAAACAAAACGTATTTTCGATACTTTTTTAGTCTAAGCTATGTTTTTGAAATTTTTGAAGTACCTATTAAAACGCGTGAAACGATACGCCAATCCGCCATTTTGAACGTAGCTTTGACATTTTTGACAGCGTCAAATTGCGTCATTCCGTTCAAATTTATGTGAATGAGCCCTGCTGTTTCTTTTTGTTTATTTTGTACGACTTGGCTACATTTTCTGGACACTGATTATGATTATATTTATGACAATGTGATTTCTAAATTTTAACCCAGATTTTTACTACTAGTTACTTGTGCTAAAACTATAGCGGAATAATTTTTGAGGGGAAAAAGGTCCTGAGAAGGGGAAATTTCAATTGAGGCGTGGGGAAAAGAAATCATTAAAGTGGAAACACTGCTTTGACGTTTGTTTAATTCTACATTACACATTGTCTATGATTGATTGACTTGTTCATGACAGCTCGAAATGGCGGTCAATGGTTTCCGTGATTAATTTTCACGTTTTTTCATGAATTAAACCTTAAAAATGCATATTAAACAGGTAAAACTCTCAGGTCTCCTCTTTTAACAATAGTGAATTTAATTATATGAATAGTAAACTCGTTCCCTTGGGTGCTTTGTGATATCGGTAGGTGCTCATCTACTTGTGTTTTTGTTTACAGGTGATCATTCAAGGATTTAAAAGTTATCGTGAGCAAATTGTTGTGGAGCCTTTTGATAAACGGCACAATGTAGTTGTTGGGCGCAATGGTTCAGGGAAAAGTAACTTCTTTCATGGTAAGTTCTTTCTATGTATCAATGTCAACAGCTATCCAAACACCCATGAAGAAACAGACAGGTGTGATTACCTACAGATAAATTTGTTTATTATTAATAAATGAAAGAAGGTTTAAACAACAATCACAAACAAGATTCACATAAACATAAAGTATATTTACATACTAGAACCAACTAACATGCTGCCCCATTAATGCGGGCGGATCGTCCGTCCAGCTGGCGACGTCCCCATGAGAAATAAATAAAAAAAAAAACATGCTGCCCCATTGAGCTCCTACCTAAGAAAAGATATTTACATTATTTATCATACATATTTTTGTTTGTAAGTATAATAACAGTTTCATTAGATCTTTTCGCTTACAATAAAATGTATTCTTTACATTTTAGCCATTCAATTTGTGCTGAGTGATGAGTTCTCCCATTTACGGCCTGAACAAAGATTGGCTCTGCTTCATGAAGGCACAGGGCCAAGAGTCATTTCGGCCTTTGTCGAAATAATTTTTGACAACTCTGACAACAGGATACCTGTAAGTAATTTATTATTAATTATTTAATTAAATACATATAAATATTATTGTTTTTGTATGTTTTTTTATAATAAATTTTGTATTTTTTCTATACAACTTAAGTCAATTTTGACCATTTGTGTTGCACATTTGATTTCACTGAGCTGTGTTTGAGTTACACTACACATTGAAATGAAACTACTTTTATAAATCTAATCACATTTATTTTACACATTAATTTGATGTAATGGTTATCCTGACATTTCAAGCCCTTAGCAGTCACAGGGATTTTTATTATTTATATCTTGTAAGCTATAGAAATCAGTTAGGTTATAAGGTACAGATAAATAGTGCTGTAAATATAGTGTTTCAATCAAGATACAGAATAAAATATCTAATAAGAATACCCATTAAATATTTACAAAAAGTACCTATTTGATGATCAATTTCAAATTCTTTACCAAGAATTTGTTTCAGGTTATAAATTTGCATCCTAAATTAAAAAAAACAGAGTAGGCAAGATTTGTTGATTTGATTTGCTGTTAGTGTAAACATATCAACACTCTAATATATCTGCACAATTCAATATGTAACTAACCTGTTGTAGATTGAAAAAGATGAAATTTTCCTGCGACGCGTCATTGGCTCCAAGAAAGATCAGTTCTTTCTTAATAAGAAGGTGGTGCCAAGATCTGAAGTTCTCAATCTCCTAGAGAGTGCCGGTCTTTCGAACTCAAACCCTTACTATATTGTAAAGCAGGGTAAAGTAAGTAAAGAATAGAGATTTCTTCTTATCTCCTTTATAGCATTAACATAGCATAACATTTTTATGGTGGTCTCTAAAACAATAAGAATACCTTAATAATTGATTTTACAATAAATTTGTTTGTTATAATGCAGTTTTTAGTCTATCTTACTTCTCTCTTACTTATTATTATCCAGTCACCATACCATGTGTTGCTAAAAGAAATATCTTTGTTATTTAAAACTTTTATTTTTGTACTCAAGAAACATTATCTCTATTTATTGTCTATTAGCAATTGAGCAAATATTTTAGATTATAAAAAAATATATTCCTCTTCCTTTTACTTAAAATTTGTATGTGATTTCGATATTATTAAATTCTGTAACAAATTATTTACGGTATTGAAATAAACGAGCATAATGCTCTTTTTGTATACAGATTAACCAGATGGCAGTAGCACCAGACTCACACAGGTTGAAGTTGCTCAGGGAAGTAGCAGGCACGAGGGTGTACGATGAACGTAGAGAAGAATCTGTCACTATTCTCAAAGAAACTGTTGGAAAGGTAAAAAACTATTATAAAATAGTATACTTAAAGTTAATTTTGAAATATTGTTTGAACAGACTCAAAATGTTATAAATTAATTAGAAAAATGAAAAAAATGAACTTCAAAATCTTAGCTGGCTTTGTAAACTTTACGGTGGGGTCAAGGAACTTTGCAGCATCATCATCTCTTCACACACATTCAATAATTTAATTCTTAGTAATAATTATTTTACATTATTAATACTATTATGGATTTAATCTGAAATAAATTTATTTATTATTGTTATTATTATTAATAGGACGCGACGGTGACTTAAACGTTAATAACCGACTTTAGAATTTCCATAACACCTTTCAATCTAAATTTTTCTTTGTTTGTACAGGTTGAGAAGATCAATGAGTTTCTTCAAACCATAGAGGAACGTCTGAAGACTCTTGAAGAGGAAAAAGAAGAATTAAAAGAGTATCAAAAATGGGACCGCGCGAGACGTGTATTGGAGTTCATTATTCACGACACCGAGCATAGAGAAAACAAAAGAAAACTTGATGAGGTTATATTCAATACTCAATATCTTTATTGCAAAACCTTTATGTGTATTAATGGTGGTATTATAACATTTAAAATCATTATGGACCCTGTTGGGCACGCTATTTTTAAAGTACCTATTTCTTTATCTCCTTTTAACGATAACTATATAATAGACAGAACCCAGAGGTCTTGGGTTTGATTGCCACAGAGGATACATTTTAACTTGCTTTGGTTGTAGACAATAATTTTAGTATTATTATTTGGGACGCTCCTATTATCATTTTGACAATCTACTGGGCGACTGATAGAGATGTCCTCAGGGCAACTCTCTTGGTAGTCTAATGATCTCTAGTTTCGGACCACCTTCATCATCGCAATCTGCATTATTGTAAGTTATTTTAATAAGTTCAACTGCTAAGCTACTTTATCAATTGCACTTATCCTAAAATCAATATTTGTAGTTTTATAGTATTTTCTACTGTTATGTGTAATTAAATATTTCATTTTGTGTATAGCTGGAGAAAATGCGATCAAACAGCGGCAAAGAGCAACAACACTATGCGGATTTAGTGAGAGAAGCACAGGATCACGTCAGAGAAGCGAATAGGTATTTTTCTAACTTTCCTTCACTCTGTTTTTGAAATAAAATCCCCCGCCATGAACAGTCAGTAATTTACGAAAGCGTCTATGTTCATTTGAATAAAAACCTAATTGCTTTGATTTTAGGTTTTTTGTGTTTTTCGAGTTTACAACAGTTCACTGTAATTAGTTGCGGTACAGTCGTTGTTTCGGATTTCCATAAAACTACTGCTTTAGCTACTTAACTTGGGATCAGAACAATGTATGAAAAGTAGTATTGAAAAAATATATATGTACTTATATTTAAAAAAAAATTGTGAGTTATTGTAATTTACATTTTTTTAATATTATTAGGTATAACCATGGTATAAACGTAAAAACGTATAAAAAAAATAAAACGTATATAAAAAAAAAAAAAAAAAAAAAAAAATATTCTATACCTTAGATAAATGATTGGTCTCGCGGGCTCAATTAGATACCGCCGGCAATTGTTAAATGCGGCAAAAAATACTACGCCGAAGTCTGCGTACCCGAGTCAGTCGCCTGCAGTCACGTTGCAAACTGTGTGTGAGGTACCGAATGTTTAGTTAAATTTTGGCCATAAACTGAAGTAAAATGCCAGTTTGCGTAGTTAAACTGTGTAAAAATAATACTACAAGAAATAAGAAGGACACCGTTCTTCTAACACTACACACACTACAATATTGAGTTGCCGCATTCACGAAGCAATTTTTTTCAGGTAGCGCGGTATCTAGTCGAGCGCGCGAGACCAATTATTTATCTAAGCTCTATACATATAATTTTTATTTATTTCACATATGAAGATAATAAAAATTCAAAGATCAAATTATGGGCTCCGTTGAGCATTCAATTCAAGTGTTGCATGTTGCTGTCATATATATTGAAACGACCGTGGTTGTACTCGAGACTTCTTTATTCATATTCCTACCTAACGTACATGAATATATAATATCTTCCCTCAATAACATAAACAGTTTGATAATAAACTAAACAATAATAAACTGTTGAACTCTTCATATTCAATTTACAATTTTATTTAATACTTTTTTATATTTAACATTTTCGCTTTCACGCTATTAAGTACATATTATACAACAACGATCTGTATGCCGCGAGTCAGAAAAGCGCCATCTAGCGATGTATAAACACACCTCAAACACATGTTGTTACACTATCGTAGGAAACTGAAGGAAGCCCGCAAAGATGTGGCAGCCGCACGCGAGGAGAAAGACATCCTCTCCACAGAACAACAGCAGCTGCTGCGGGAAAAGACGAAGCTGGAGCTCGGCATCAAGGACCTTACGGACGACGTCGACGGCGATAACAAGTCCAAGGTACTGCCAATCAGATAGAAATAGAAAACATCTTTTTTATACCCTTTTAAACTTTCGCGTTCCATTGTTAAACAAATTTAAACGGGGATTAACGCAAATTAATTAGTAAAAAGGTATCATACCTTCTTTATACCTCGTTGTAACTCGGTCGAAACGTCGGGTATAAAGAAGGTATGATACCTTTTTACTAATTAGTTTTCATATTGTTTTCTAAAGTTTACGCGAACACTACACATTGAAATAAAACTTTTACGGATCTACTCGCGTTTATTTTACACATTACTTATTTAATGTTTTATATGTTTAACATTCCCTAGAGGGGCCCAACCATTACATCAGATTTGATAAACCACAAATACTCACTAGAGAACAACGATTCATCCCTAGGATGATAGGACACGAGGTTATTGAAATTAAAAAACATCCTAATTTTAATAGAGAAGATGGTTGGAATCTACCACCAGCCTGGGATCCCATCATACAAAATATTAAATCCCAGCCCCAACAGCATTCTGCCAGACCAAAAGATACTGTGTGCTCTTTCTGCGTAAAACGGAACGCACCTGATTCAATTTAAATGAGAGTATACAAGCTACCAACTATTTATGAGACGACCAACACCTCAGTCTCCCTGTGACCACGGACCCTGCAAGGGGTTCGAAACGTCAGGATAAACATTAAATAAGTAATGTGTCAAATAAACGCGAGTAGATCCGTAAAAGTTGTTTCATTTCAATGTGTAGTGTTTGCGTAAACTTTAGAAAACAATAAATTAGTTTGCGTTAATCCCCATTTAAAAAATCTTTTTTTTTTGTTCATTTGGGACATTCAATAGTCCCTATCTACTGACCCTGGCAGGTGGAACTACGGGTCCGGCTGTCTTTTCAAGGGTACCACGGGAGTCCGGATCCTAAGCCCACTGCCGGTTATGCCTTCGCGGGCGTCTTCGGCAGGTCCCGGAAATGGGTTGGACTCGTGGTGGCTATGTGGTTAGCTGTAGAAGTGGGAATGTTCGTCCGTCTGGTTGAGGTCTGGGCAGGTTTCCATTTCGTGTAAGTGAGCAGGTCCGAGTAGCGGTCTCGGTGGGGCACGTGAGTTGTCCATAGTTGGTTGTTCTGCTCGGTGGTTTTCATTTAGTAGGCTTCCAACATCTCCGGTACTAGTCCGGATAACTAGTAGAGGCGCCCGCTAGATGCAATGTCTCCGGTTAAGTCAGCCGCATAGGATTGTGGAACTGACGAGGTGCCTGGATGGGTACTGATAAGTGAGCGGGCTTACAACTACGTCACCAAAGGAGACATTTTGGTATTCGACTTTAGAGTTGACGACCCGAGCAGTGGAAACTGCGAGTTGTGCTCTTAGTGCAACGAGAAGTCAGCAAGCTTACAGCTCCGGTGACCTATCTGGATATCAGGTAGTGGACTATACGTGCCCACGGGGCAACTCGCTCGAGACACTAGTTTTAAAAGTACCGGATGAAGAATGCGCTTCGGTGCGTTCTAATCTGGCGTTATGACATGACGCAGATGGTCCCTTGTGCTTGCGCAAGGATGTCTGACACCTTTAACTTTATAACCTAACAGTTGGTGGGGGGTGTCAGTATAAACTTTAAAGTCGTATGTAGCGGGGATGTTCATTTGGGAAACAAACAATATTACGAACATCTTAGAAAAGATATAGTTAGTAGTATTTTGATACAATACATTACATATATGTGTATACAAAATTGATTTCCGCTCAGCATATATGTCCTGGTGTTTATGCTTTATTTAAGTTAATGGCAATATAAATGCCACCATACCTTATGTGATATGTGATCGCAATAAGATTGGAAATCAATGAAAAATACTTGTCAAAGTTAAAGACCGTAATTCATAGTTTTTTATATTTGACGGTTATTAAAGTTCTTTTGTTATAGAGTAAACCTCAATATAATCAAAGAAAACCTTTTTTTTGTCAATTCAGATATTTAATAAAAATTAAAAAATTACAATGTATGAACTTAAACTATGTTTATTTAATTTAACATATACATACCATATATTAACTATACATAATTTTCATTGTGTACTCTTACATATTTCTTCACATATTAATATATAGATTGTCAATTGTTCTCTTTTAGGAACGAGCCGAAGCAGAGTTAGAGCGTCTACGCCAACAGATCTCCGAGAAAGAACGCGAGCTTGAAGAGCTGAAGCCCAAATACGAAGAAATGAAGGCGCGTGAAGAGGAATGCACCAGAGCTCTCGCCCTTAACCAACAAAAACGCCAGGAACTGTACGCGAAGCAGGGGAGAGGCACGCAGTTCACCTCCAAGCAGGACAGGGATAGGTGGATCGAGAAGGAGCTTAAGTACGTATAACGTCATTCATCGTCATTATCATCAGGGTAACCAAAGGGTTACCTGTTCAATTGCTATCCTTAAGGTTATTCTTTCGAACTGAACGGCTTTCTAATGCGCAACGGATTTGGGAAGCAAGCCCTTTCTCAAAACCCCTGAATGGGTTAAGAGACTTGTCCCTGGGTGCTAGTAAAAATTATAAAATACAAATAAATAAATAAAAAATGGAATACAATATTAAATATTACAAACATTATATATTTTATCTGTTATTGATTGCCATGACTAAACAGATTTTAAATGTATCAAAAAACAATATCTAAATAATAATCATTAATATTTTTCTTTCTTTAAGACAAAAGCCATTAAACAACGTATATGTCACTAAATCATAAACAAATCGGTATTATTGTTGTTTTATGAATAGCTCAAAACATTTTTTTATATGTTTCAGATCTCTAAACAAACAATTGAAAGACAAGAAAGACCACGAAGGCAAATTACGCGAAGACCTCCGGCGGGACGCGACCAAACTCACCGAGCTCGAGAAGAGGATAGAGGAGATGACGAAGGAGATGGAGCGCCAGCGGGTGGCCATCGACGAGCACAACAAGCAGTACTACGAGTGCAAGAAGAAGAAGGACCAGGAGCAGAGCGCTAGGAAGTGAGTGCAGTATGCCTTTTTGCAGTAAGGACGTAAAGAGTTTTTTTGCTTTGTTTGTTTTTTAATATCGAATCTGGAAAAGTGTTTAATTTTTTAGGTGTTTTCTATTTTCTGTCTTTATGTCTTATCCTAAAGCCATAGACAATCTCCTAGTAAGGTTACTAGATTCTCTGGGGCATCCGACAAAAAGTATGATAGCGCAAAACCCGTAGGCTCCTCTAAGGTTAAGAAAGGCAGTTATCCCATCGCGCTGACAAGAAAGCGACTAACTATCGACTATTTTTCTCGCTAAAGAAACGTACAATAGATGTAGATCTCGTGTCAATAATAGGTAGATAGATACAACAGTTGAATGCTGACTATTCACACTACCGCCGGCGAGAACTCTCTCTGCACTAGTTTGTCGCTGGATAGAACTCTGAGCGATGCTCACTTGGCGGTCAGATCACTCGCTCGCTCGCTTGGTACAAACGCATATCAACGGTTATTATTCGCCGTCGCACTTGCACACTCGCTTATAACCTAGCGACGAAACTATCGGATCTACACACTCGCTTCTCGTTGTTCGCCAACTCGTTTCTAGTTTCTAGCTCGGCTTGACTTGGTTTATTAGTTTGAAAAATTCTATCGATAAGTGTGGGATACCAACATTTATATTTTTTTATTATTTGTTTATGTAAAGACACACACACACACTTTTGTATTAAATGCCCCATTTTTCTCATTTTCTCTAGTGAACTGTGGCGAAAGGAAACTTCTTTGACTCAAAATCTGTCATCATTGAAAGAAGATTTGGCAAAAGCGGATCAAGCACTCCGTTCCATGGCGGGCAAGGTATTTATTTTAGTTTTGAATGCTTTCTTTAGACAGTCAATGAACGTCCTCTCCTTTTAAACATATTACATTAGCCTAAATAACACGCGTTTATTTGAGGCACACAATGTAAAACAAGCAAAGCTACATATTTTTATAATAAAGTATGAACATATTTTAAGGGCGCGCCGACCAAAAAATGCCAAAAATGCAGTTACGGTTAAGAGCGTTTACGCCGTTTTGCTCAAAAACTGTACTTTTCAAACCTCTTAATATCTATGAATATTTACTTTACAAATATGTTAATTACTTATATCATTAGGCGATTTTGTCATCAAAATAGTTTGTTGAAAACATTTTTAGATTTATGGATATTTTGGAATTTATAACAAGATAATTGAACAGAGGTTTTCATAATTTGACTTTCCGCGTCAACTTCGAAGCTTAAAAATGTGTTTAAATTACTGACAAACCTAAGAACAAAAATTTTATTTCAATTTGAAAGATCTTCAGCAAAATAGTTTGTTGAAAACATTTTTAGATTTTGGTTACTAACAAAAACTATAAAAATCCAAACATTGTGAATTTTTAAAGAAATTATAGGTGATAAAATAATTGTTTTCTCTAATATACTTACTATATAAATATAAGATAAAAGCTTTTTACTTTAGAAAAAAGTGTTCTTTAAATTATGCGCAAAATTCTTTTTACTAAATTAGCTCTATAATTTTTCTATAAATATTTTAAAACTGCTCTAAAACTACTACAAAACTCTGCGTTCTATTAGTATCAAATCAGTCCGCCGCGAGGCCTCTGAGAGAGTGGTCATGTCGCTCGACGCTCTACCCGACGATTGTCGAACAATTGCCGTAATTTCGAAGATAGTTCAAAGGAGATGTTTAATTTTTTGCCAAGACCATGTACACCTACTCAAAAAATAGTATTAAATACATGTATTTAGTTGATATATTTAATATTCCGATATGCTTTACCATTTTTGCGTAAGAATAAAAAAATGAAACATAATTTTTAATAACCTGGCAACTTGAGATGTCTTTCTGAGATTAAACACAAGTGTCCAAAGCTGTAAAGAACGTAATTAAAAGTGCAACTGTCACCATGATTTAAAAAAAAACCGGTGTTTTGTTTTCATTCCGTTTTTACATGGATTCTGAGTCGTTGTGGTTTTGTGCTGTGCTGTTTTTAAATTCTGATTTGGACCGATTACCTGCTAACCGTTTACTGCCTCACTTGTTGACTTCTGCCTGCTATCCTGGACTTCCGTTTGCTGCCTCACTTGTTGACTTCTGCCTGCTATCCCGGACTTCGATTTGCATTTGACCCTGCTACTGTTGATACCATTGCATTGTTGCTACTACATTCGTTGTTTTTAGGTGAGTTTTTCGTATTTTAATTAGGCACTTAACAGCTTAAGTTTAACTCTACTCTACCTACATGTTATGAAAGTAATAGCCAGAAGTAAGTTAATTTATTAACATTAACAATTTTCATGCATACGGTAAGTACTTTTGTTATGACAGCTACTTGACATGACATGACATTGACAGAATACCACCATTACCCCCTGCGATCACGAAACTTGCCATTATTGGTTATCTATAATACTTCTTACGTAAAAACTATTCATTTATTTGAAGAAAATCATTTTGAATAAGCTTATTTCATGCATTAGCTACATTTTGGTATTATGTACAAGGTGTTGGCATTTTCTCCATACAAAATTAAACATCTCCTTTATAGCGCGATAAGCAAATCTTAGTACTTTAGTGAATAAATTATTTTATGTTACTTTTGATGAATTGCAACATTTTTAAATTGGACGACCTCCGTGGTCGAGTGGTTAGCGCGCCGGGTCGGGCGTCGCGCCGTCTCCGAAGCCCCGGGTTCAATTCCCGGTGGGGTTAATTTAGAGAAGGACTGTTTTTCTAAATTTATTTCGGGTCTTGGTGTTTTTTCTATGTTTATGCATGCATGCATGTCCATGTCTATGCATTTATCCATTATCTTTACTATACTAACGAGTTTCTTAAGAATACTTATCTTGAGCTAGATAATTGGTGAGAGCATAAACAAATTAAATTTTTAAACTGACAACGTATATTATGTTGCAGAGATAATGGGTAACAAATTCAACGACACATACCCCCTCCCTCCCCCCGCTATGGGCTATGGCCCAATCTCCTCGCCATATCCTATAGTCAACGCAAAGACTCGTGGCAGACGGTGCAATAAAACGTGCAAATGAGACAGCGCACATCATGTGCCCTCTCGCACTTACACTGTTTATGGGTGACGTCACAAAGACGTAGTGATACGCGTTGTTTGTATACTATGTTTATCGATGATAATAAGTTTTAAGTGGGTTATTATCGCCAAAAGCACTCTCCTTCTTTATTCTATCGAGTTTTTAAACCAATTCCACAAATCATTGCAGTTAGATCGCGAGGCTTGTTGAAGTCGAGTTCTTTTAACTTGGCAGGATCTTCTTTTAACTCCGTTAGGAAATTTAATTTTTTTTTTATAATAACACTACTTTGTTGTTGGATATTCCCCTGAACACTAGTTATATTATTTTTAATAAACACCTCCATCTCGAAAGAAATTATCAATTGAAATGGCTGTGACGTTTTAGCGACTTTGTCTTTTTTACAAAACATTTAACGCTCAACTAGAGGGTAAGTAACCTACAGTTTAATTATTGCTAACTACCTTCAATACATAAATTTGTCATAGTATATAAACTATTAGTTATGATCAATACTATAATGAGGTGATTTGTCATATTGTTAGTTATCGACATAACTCACAAACAATGCTTTTTATCGACAATCCTGTAAGCCGTGCGCATCTCTGTTACAAAAGTGATTTATGGCACCGTCTGCCACGAGTCTTTGCGTTGAGTATAGCAGCGCGACTTTTGTAGACTAAAAAAAAAAACACAAATGTTGAAAAAATTTCCACGAGCAGGGTTTGAACCTGCACCCTTCTGACATACCGGGTCAGGTGCTCTTCCAATTGAGCTATCGTGGTTCTAACCAGCCCGCCGAAATTATTCAACACTATTTACTTTTTACTTTGAAAGCCAAAGGCGCCCATTCAATGTTAACAACTACCGTCATTAACATCCGATCATAATATTTTTACAAATACTAAAGATCAGTTAAGAAGTAGGCAAGCTATTTATAAATGTTTATATAATTTTTAACGCAAATTTTGTTGCGAACAAATTACAAAAACACAAATAAATGTTGAAAAAACATCAACAACATTCAACATTTGTGTTTTTGTAATTTGTTCGCAACAAAATTTGCGTTAAAAATTATATAAACATTTTGTAGACTAATTATTTATTTTGTTAATAAGTGTATTCCTTTTTTAATTTTTTTAAGTATTCTTAGCTATTATTATGTTTTTTAGAATCCTACTTATTTAAGTTTTTCTTCCAATGTTTTACAAAGAAATGATTAATTGTACGGGCAGTCAAATAACTTGACCGAGTTTTGATAGCACCTATTTTATTGCTGCATGATGCGCTTTGTGCTTATGTGGCTCATATTTTCCCAGTAGTTTTTATACAAAATTTATTTTAAAAGGAGATTAGCAAAATTGGCCTTGGTAATAGACAACATATTATTATTGATATATTCTAAAAAATCGGTCAATTTATTTGACTGCCCATACAATTAATCATTTCTTTGTAAAATATTGGAAGAAAAACTTAAATAAGAAGGATTCTTAAATGTTTCGTATCTCAAACCATCAACAAACTGTCAACTGTCAACGTCATGCAGGGAACAACAGGGACTCCATTTCCACTTAACATCAACATTTGCCGAGCTATGAATAAAATAAAATAAAATGTGTCGTCGTCAAATCAATTCGTCCAAAATAAATCGTTGAGGAACAGATAGGTATTGATTATAATTTTGTGATATAAGATTAATTACAACATTAATAAAAATACATACAATATAATATTATACTTAGGTACTTATTTCGTGTATCCGTAGTTGTCATCTGTTTACGCCCATAGTTAAAAATAAAAAAACGACGGGTTGCACCCCGAGAGTGCCGGCAGAAGTGAAAACTTGAATATTAACACTAGAGTACACGCGCGGCCTACTATAGTAGACCAGGGTAACTCTTTTTGCAATAACTTTTTAGTTTAGCGCGCTAGAACCTAGTGATTCCAGGTAAGCCTCGTCTGGTATATTTGTCACAACCTCAGTACCCCGCAAACCCAGCACGAACGCATGCACAAGCAATTCAGCACCAAAAGCGTGGGCCTACTAAAGTAGTCCGCGCGTGTATTGGTGTACCAAATTCAGGTAAATAAGTTTTGGTGTATTATCGATTTATAACGCTATTATAATATTTTCTACTTACTAATAATGTGTTTACATGTATGTATATTAAATTAATTTTATTTATATATTGGTTACAAATTGTAAAATGCATATTTTTCTTATTTTAGTATTTATTTACAGTTTTTTATATCCGATTACATCATGGATGATTCACAAGTGGACAGGTGGCTGCATGAGCTAGATACTGAAGATAAAGAAGTTCAGCCAGAACCAGACTTGCGGGCCCTAGTCTGCGAGTCAGAACGCTGTGAATATGAAGAGGAAAGATTCAAGAGTCTCAATACGATTTGACTTCAAAGATAGGACGAGTTGGTTGATGTGCACTCTGCTCGAGAGCCTGAAATCGGTCGACAAAAAAGTAGTGCAAGACATGCATTAAATAGATTTGTCCCAATCACCAAGCAACAGTGTGTTCTGAATGCTACGTAAACAAAGAAAATAGTAATAAAGCTTAGTTTTAATTTAAAAAAATTACGTTGTTATCAGAAGTGCCACTTTTGGTTACTTTTTTTTATATATTTACTAGATTGTTGATTCTTAATAATTTCTTAAAAATTATCTAATAAGTAAGGTTGTAAAACTAAGTAAAATAAATACATTTTCCATTGCATTTGTTGTTTTGATCAAATAATTAGGAATATACAAGTTATTGACATTTTAAAATGGCCTACTATGGTAGGCCACGCGTGTACTCAAGTAAAAAAAACGATTTCGGATCGGATCGGCTACAAGGCAAAATGTCTATTGACTAAGACTACCCACAATTGAATAAGACTTGAGAGCAAATCGTCCACATTTGAAAATGTAACCAAAAATTGTTTTAATGACGTCTTGCGAAAATGTCTAACCAGCATATTGGCTACGAAGCAAACCGTCCACAATGCATAATATAACTATTGTTGAATGACAATCGGAAACAGTGTATGTAGGATAGAACTAATTGCACCTTACTACCTACATAATGCTTTAAGGGTAATGTAAACCCTTACATTGTCATTCAGATAATGTTTTATCAGTGAGCGCTAAATAATTTGAAAACAGTCGACTAATCACATCATCATGCATCGATGGCATCGATCGACTAACGTCGATGAGTATACAAGCGAGATTTGGGGCATAGTGCTATCAACTCATAGTTATCGATCGATCGATTAGTGAAATAGCACCTTAACGAGAGGGCAAGATAGGAAGATGTGTGAAACAAATCCATTCATTGTAATAATAGATAATTTCATTTATTTTTTAAATACTTTTTGAACACATACTTAAAAATAGGGTATATTGCAACTTAGGCTTACTTATATATTAAGTTTCACAAAAAAAAATCATTTTATTTTCTAATAAAATTAACAAAAAACAAAATAGGTAATAAGTAATTTAAAAGCATGCAACATTTTAGTCAATATTTAAATAATATTTAATTTTAGAAATTCTTTTTAAGAATTCATAGGGTGAGATCAGATCTTCTTCCAATTTTTTTTTCTCCTCATTGTAACGCAAATTGAAACTGATATCGATTTTTCTCCTTTTACTGCTATGAAACAAACTGTTTTTATATCTGATTTCTTGCCATTTCGCTTCTTTCCTTAAGGCATCCAGAAATAGTAGTAATGTAGGTTTTTTACTTAATTTTGTGCTAAAGCGTCTATTCCATCCCTCAAGCGGATTGTTTGTACGAAATTTCTCATTATAGCAGCTTATATTCACAGACGCCTTAAGCCATTGATTCTCAAAATAATTCAGAAAGTTACGAGTGCCGTCTGTTAACAAAGCATGTTCTTTAATATGCAACCAGCACTCTGAGTAGTGTGTTGATGGTAGAAGAGGAAAATTGGCACATATTCTGATTATACTTCTAGATTCCTTAGTATCAGTGATATTCAAGGCTTTCGCTTTCCTCCAAATAGCGTTATGAAAATGATAATAGCATCCACTTATTAATATGTCTGGAAACACTTTTTTCAATGCATTTGTAATACCAATTTCAAAGTCACATTTTATTTTATTTATAGTTATGTCTAAATGTTGCTTTATTAGTTGAAACAATCGTTCATAGGTTATTTGTAATTTGTTGGGAAGTAATGCATAAATTATCCCTACCACATTTGATGTCTCGCTGTTACTGTCTATATCAACGTGTATAGATATAATCTGATAAAATGGTTTTGGTGTGCGTGAAAACGTACCATCAATAAAGAATAAGTGATCTTTTAAGTATTTAATATTAATTCTCAATGATGTTGTACAAAATAACAATATTTTGTCATTGTTAATTCCGTCTTCACAAACAAGAAAATCACGCGCTAGTATTTCTGGTATTTTTATATCGTTTAGAGAATCGAATTCTGTTCTTTGTACATTAAGAAAATGTCTTCTAGCGCGACGTAATGTATCCTTCTTGGATTGAAAATTTGGTACAAAATCTTCATTATATGTTTCTCTAAATTGCTCTTCAAATATTTTTTGGACTGGTTCATAATTCTTGCAAACTATGTCTTTGCACTTATCCATAACGACATCAATATTATTTTTTATATAATTGGGTTTGCACGTATGTTCTAATTGACGGAGAATTTTATTTCTTTCTTTATTTATTGTCACCGTAGCACTACAGCTATCACGATTAATACATCTCCACCTTGACGAGCCACCTTTATTTACAAATCCTAAGGTGTGCCTATAACCAGCAATCAACAAAGCCTCCCGATTTTGTTGACTTTTAATAAAAAATAAAATTTTTACTAGAATCACTTTCCATCATTGTTATATTGTTGATATATTGTTCAATTATATTTTTCTATCAATAAATCAATATTTTTCTTCTGTATTCAGTGTCAATGTCAATTTTAATCGTTAGGTTAACCTATGGCTATTTAGATACTAAAGAGTTCTGTTTCATGAAGTATAAATTATATTAAATTATAACAGGAAGGATGTATGCACATGTTTATCTATTCAATATCCTTTTTTATTAGTCTGTAGGAATTAATGCTAACATAATGCACCATGAACGATATGTCTACAGGCAGTTTTCAATTATAGACTACTTGAATTATGGACATAAATAAATTGTGGACGATTTGCTCCCAGGACAATCTCTACATGTGGTCAAGATTGGTTAAATAGACCTTTTGCTTGAGAAGACCAAAAGCATATATGAACATTTTGCTTTGTAGCCGATCCGATCCGAAATCAAAAAAACGGGCGCGTGTACTGTAGTGTTAACGTTGTGCATTTTTGATATTTTGGAATGGTTAGGGAATAATTTTGCACGAATTGCTTCAATTATCAGTATAAAAGTACTATCATTTATGTGGTAGAATACAATATTTATTTATTGTGCTATCGTACAAAAACATGACAATTTATTCGCGCAAGCGCCCTGCGCCGCCTAAACGAAACAGCAGGCATACATTTTCGCCGCGCCGTAGAAAGAGAGGGGGATACTTCCTCTCCTACGCCGCGCCAACTGTCTACTCTCCATCCGTCTTACGATTTTACGTCTTACATTTTCGATCAGGTCACGTGTCCTGACGCGAATTTTACATTTTTAACCCATTACAAAAAAGTGTACAACGCCGCTAAAGAAGTTTTCACTTCAAAAATTTCTAAGTATACCGAAAAACTAAATTCGTACGGATCAAAGTAGTGAGTTTGACTATAGTGAGCAGAACTAGCCTACTCTACGCACACACTCGCGCGCGCTCACAGCCCGCTTCTGTGTGCGTGATATTTGGACTTAAAAACCTAAACTTAAGGTCTTAAACGCTCTTAAGTAGATATAATTGAAAATACTATCGTATTAAATGAACAAAATATATATTTAGTATCATAGGGAACGTGTTTACAATTTGTCAGAACCATAAATTCATAACACGCTATAGTTTTTTCTACAATATCATTCAGGCGGCGTTTAGTAGATTTCTTATAGTTTATCTAAATTACTGTACCTCTGATTTTGTCTAAACAATCATCAATGGATAAACTACAAATTGCAAGACTACATTTTCGATTCATCAAGTGGTTATTTAAATATTTTTTTTTTTTTAAGCACCTTAAATTCCCCATACAAAATTAGTATGGCCGCGCGGCATCAAATAAATATGGACGACGACATTTCAAATAAATCATATGACACTTGTCACTTATGGACGGCGCACCCTTAATGAATTATTGTATTATTATTATTATTGTATATTAATTTCTGCATTTTATTTTCCATTTATTTAAGGCATTTTAAGTATGAAAAAGAAGTACACTATCTAATTTATTAGTTCTTTCCCAAAGTAGACAGTGAAAACGTGGACATTTAGTAATATTAGTACCTACTTACAGATATACGTAAAATACATTGTGTACGTCTAATATATATATTTTTTAATGAATTATTAAATATTTTACAGCCTATTCTGAACGGAAGGGACAGTGTGCGCAAAGTGCTGGAGACATTCCAAGAGAGAGGCGGCGAGTGGGCCAAGATCGCCACCCAGTACTTCGGACCCGTCATCGAGAACTTCACCTGCGACAAGACCATCTATACCGCCGTTGAAGTAAGTATATCGATACTAAAAATGTTAAAGGGCATAACCCTATTCTTGGCATACCTAGTAAATTATTTGAGACACTTAACTTACAAAAAAAATTGGCAATAGAAATGATTTGGACATGTTTCTTCTCACGCCTAGTCAAAAAAGCACACCTTACAGGCACTTGTTGAATAGTTTTACTTAATGTAGTTTTAATCATATACAAATTAGTATTGTTTATTATTTATATACAATTCTATATACAAAGCACATAAAGTCCTCAATATAAAAGCATTGTGAATTTGTTTTATATTTTTTATGCACGTCTTTTCATATTGCATTTTAATGTTCCTGTTTTAATGTAATTTTATTGTTTTATATCTCTGTTGTGGACAATGTCGCTGGTTGCACAATGATTCCATTTAGTTATAACTGTGTATGACATATATGTTTATTATGTTATTGTTTATTGTTTTGAATAAAAAAAAGATATATATGTGCATGTAAATTGCTAAATGTAACGTTTTGTTATATTGCCAATAAATTATTCTGATTCTTGCAAATAGTGAATAATGTCTTGATTCAACAGGTGACAGCGGGAAACCGTCTCTTCCACCATATCGTAGAATCGGACACAGTGGGCACCAAAATCTTGAAGGAAATGAACCGACAGAGTTTGCCCGGCGAAGTAACATTTATGCCTTTGAACCGTCTGCAAGTCAGAGACATGGTCTATCCTAACGATAATGTAAGTAAAACTCGACTATTTATATATACAAAATGTTTGGTAATATGTGTATATTCCCGAAACATAGCCATGCAACCAAATATAAAGGACACTATGATAACATACAAAATCATATTTGCGTAGATTCTATAAAAAATATAGTTTTTTGTTTAAACTTTCTATCATAAATAATTCGCACTTTAAGTGACTAAAATCGATTCAGTAGACGATTCTGAACAGCGTTTTTTAAGTAACATTTGTACTTGTTGTATAACAAAGAAATACATTGAAATGACGCTTTTATATTTGGATTGCCTATGCTCACCAGAACGCCATAGCCATGGTGCAGAAGTTGAAGTACGACCAGAAGTACGCGAAGGCGATGAAGTACATCTTCGGCAAGACGCTGATCTGCAGGAACCTGGAGTGCGCCACCGAGCTCGGCAAGCAGTTCCACCTCGACTGCGTCACGCTGGAGGGCGACCAGGTAACCGGGATATTAATGCTACGCCCTTATTGAATATAAACACAAAAAAAATATTTAAATATAATTTAAAAAAAATCTGAGTTAGTTTTTTTAAATTTAATGATTCATAATATGGATTGGGTTGCACCAAAAAAGTATCATCTCTCGCTCCTCCGTACTTCGGAAGGCACGTAAAGCCGTTGGTCCCGGCTGCATTAGCAGTCGTTAACAACCGCCAATCCGCACTGGGCCCGCGTGGTGGATTTTGGCCCGTTCTCCCTATCCATCCATAACGAAGGTTCGTGCCCCAGCAGTAGGGACATTAAAATGTGCTGATGATGATGATGATGATAATAAATATTAAACTACGAATTTACTCGCTTTTAATTTTAACATTTGATTTTATCCGGACATTTTGAACACTTTACATACTTACTGACATATGATTATAAAATATAGATATTTTGATGTGAAGGTTATCATTGTATCACCCTATGTGTTTCAGAGTTCATTAGTGATGTTATCATTGGCACACAATTGACTATCGTAAGATATTTTTTATGTAACGGCAACATATTTTTAATGTTTTTTTTATTATCATGGCAAAATTCACTTTGTTGTTGCGCATTAGTTTTTAGTATTTTGTAGCTTTTAGATCTCCTAGCTCAATGAGTTTCTGAAACCACGCAAAGCTTATTTATACTTATACTAGTTGCCGCTCGCGGTTTCACCCGCGTGGTTCCCGTTCCCGTGGGAATATCTGGATAAAAAGTATCCTATGTGTTATTCCCGGTTATAAACTATCTGTATGCCGAATTTCATCCAAATCCATTCAGTAGTTTTTACGTGAAAGAGTAACAAACATCCATACTTACAAACTTTCGCGTTTATAATATTAGTCTGATAGGACTATCTACTTGACCTTTTTATTTATTTATTTATTTGATAAGATACACCATCGACATTATCATTTTACACAGTAATAAATGTAAGTACTTAGGGACTATTTTTAATGACATGCTTTTACAGGCGTATACAGCCTTCAAAAATTGGGTTGCAACCAATAAAAAAAAAGGTTATAAACTAAAACTAATAAATAAATAAATTAATTAACAATTTTTAAAAAGTTGTTGAATTAATCTCACCAAGAAAAAAGGGGACAAAAACGACTTCTTTAAGTAGGTAGTAAATTTAACATTGCCTCACACTTCCTCTTGTATAGGCATTCAGTATCACTTGACTTGACCTGACTATCAACTTGACCCACAGGTGTCATCGAAAGGCTCGCTCACTGGCGGTTACTTCAACCAATCCCGGTCCCGTTTAGAAATGCAGAAGACCCGTTCGGAACTGATGGAACAGATCGGCGTTCTCGAACTAGAGTTGGGTGCGCTACGGCAGGAACTCAGCAAGACGGAGACCAGTATCAACAGCATAGTGTCCGAAATGCAGCGCACCGAGACCAAGCAGGGGAAGGCCAAGTTAGTATATAGTTAGTTAGAATTAGCTTAGAGGTGGGGCAGAAATAAGTAAGTTCGATAATACCTGCTATTTACTATAAATTCTATTCTATTGAAAATAAATATTAATACCTTTTAATCCACTTTCTTAAAATTTTAAGTAAGCACAGTGATTTCATATCACTTGACGTGATGTGGTTATAAGGCCGAAGATTGAAGCGCCACTTTCACTTCAAATACTGAGTCACTGGCTATCTTGTCTCTAGCTGCCTGAACACAACAGTGAATGTTACAAACATTGATGTGATGCCGACATATTTAGATAAGATGGTGGTAGCTAGCCAGGCGGACAAACAAGCCCTACCACCAACCAAAGCGAGTACACAAACATGTGTCCTGAGCTGGGAATCGAACCCGGACCTCCGGTTCTGAGACCGGTGCCGGTGGTTTTAAAAACGGCAGCAAAATAACGACAAAATGCATAACAATGTATGGAAATTCTAAATCTAAAAACTCCAGGTGGTTTGGCATCTTTTTTGTTTAACACTTTTCTGAATTGTAATTTGTTGGTAACATAATTTGCGTAAATTATAAAAATAATAAATAAAAAATAAAAATATTTTATTTCAGACCATTGATCCATATTATGTATGTTAGTAACAATGAAACTTAAAAACTATGTTAGTGTTAAATAAAATCAAGAATTTATAATGTTTTACGAGTATTAATTCATATACCTGAGACGCCCCTCCGAAGCACTAGGTATATGTGCATGCACATACACCCAATGCCTCTGAATGGCACACTCAGGTTTATGACCAATCACGTTCAGAATGCTGTTGGCGCTCCCACGGACCCTGCGCATCAGTGACGCGATTCTTCTGCGCATTATTGTGTGGAAGTCGTCCATGCGAGGATCGGCGAACATACTTGAGGCACTGCAGTAGCGTGAAAGCCCCAACAACATCCTAAATAAATATAAATAAAATAAATAAATAAATGTTCCTACACTCACACCAGCCCAAGAGAAGCTTCGTCATGAAACTCGTTATATGGTTACTAGACAACGGATAAACATACTTAAAATACTTAAATACATACCTATTATACATAGAAAACACCCAGACCCGAGACAATTTAGAAAAACAATAATTTCTAAATTGACCCGACCGGGGATCGAACCCGGGACCTCAGAGATGGCGACACCATGAAAACCGGTGTACAAACCACTCGACCAAGGAGGTCGTCAAATGCATTATTATACTGCACACGGAGAGCGTTGTATGCCCGCTGTATATATCTAACCCACAGGGCGTGTACAGAGACTGGCAGTAGGCCTTAAATAAGGTGATTTTGACCTCTGCAGTACAACGCGCGAACCTGCGAGCCAGCATGTTGCAGCGGACGGCCATGCAACGCCCTCCGTGCCCTCTCGAGTCGTGGGTTCGATTCCCATTTGAGTTTCCTGAGACTGCTTGATATTTTCTAGTAAAATTTTGTCTTGAACGTTATTTCACCACCAGGGACATCTTCGACAAAGTGAAAGCCGACATCCGCCTGATGAAAGAAGAGTTGGGTTCCATCGAACGCTTCCGCGGGCCCAAGGAGCGCTCGCTGGCGCAGTGCCGCTCCAGCCTCGAGGCGATGCAGGCCACCAAGGAGGGACTCGAGTCAGAACTGCACCAGGTACGGCAGGCTTATTACCGAAAACAAAACGAGTGTGAAATGTTTTTGTTTTGTTTATATAATTTTTAATGCAAATTTTGTTGCGAAACAAATTACAAAAACACAAATGTTGAAAAAATTTCCACGAGCAGGATTTGAACCTGCACCCTTCTGATATACCGGGTCAGGTGCTCTCCCAATTGAGCTATCGTGGTTCTAACCAGTCCGCCGAAATTATTCAACACTATTTACTTTTTACTTTGAATGTATGTCAGAAGGGTGCAGGTTCAAATCCTGCTCGTGGAATTTTTATCAACATTTGTGTTTTTGTAAAATGAGTGTGCTTTAGACCACACGACTGAAGTAAAACTTCTTTAGCTCCATACCTTTGAAATAAATTTACAATTTTATTCACTTTAAACGTAGAATATTTAAAGTATTGAAAAAAATATTAATTTATAAAATGGTTCAAGAACGAAATGAAACTGGAGTGACACCTCCCTGGTATTACATCAATTCTAAATAATAATAAAATAAAATAAACACAGTTTCGGCTAGGTTTATGTGCGTCTGTACATTACTGCAGTGGCTGGCAAATCAGGCGTTGATTGATGAACGTGAAAGAAATTAATTTCTATTCTATTCTAATTTCTATACGTATTACGTGAGTCCATCGATGCCTAGTTGCGGCCAAGGCAAGGCTTGTAATAGTACTTTTCGCAAAATAATGCTCCCAAATTAAAACGACCTACGATGTACGAGTAGAACATTATCGAATACACCAGTCGATGGAGTAGAAGAACATTTTGCACGCACCAATATTCATTTGTTTCTTTTTTGCACTAAGAACACCTTTCTATTTGCAGCCAGTTCGAAATTTAAATAAAACATTTGAATAGTTACCTTTTTGTTTTCCATGTTTCGGAGTTAAGTTCGTTCCATTTTTTTTAATAACACGCCTGATATTATGTATTTTCATACAAAACTTGCTGGCTCCTGCTCGCGTGTATTTGGCCAGTACAGCAATTTTGGTTTATCTCCAAGAAGGTTGTCAAAATTATGACCTCATTTCCAAGCATCATTTCCAACACAAAAGGGTGCCCAGTGCCGAGTTTCATTCGCCGTTCAATCACGTCAATGGAAACGAGAGATTGTATGAAAATATTTTAAGTAATGAAACACGCACTAGGCACTCAGATAACATTTACAGTAGGTTGATACAATAGATCCATAGATTTATAGTTGATCCTTGGGGGAGGCCTTTGTCCAGCAGTGGACGTCTTTTGGCTGAGATGATGATGATGATGATGATACAATAGGAAAGAACTTAACATAGTTGGATTAAACTTGAACAGAATAAAATGCGTCTGTAACTTGCACTGTGAATTTAAAAAAATTAAAATGAATAATTTAATTGATCGAATACAATCATTATAAATATTTTTTAAGTTAAATAATCATAATTTCTGAAATATATTGTCCGAAATCGGACGGGACAATCATCATTAAAAAAATATTATTTTCTTTTTATTAAATGACACAAAACATGACAATTAAAAAATAATAATTGATCGGTTAAAAAGATTAAGCAGCTTAATCGAGTACAACGATACAAGATAACAATGTCTTATCAATACATCTTACAATATTTCCTATTTTCCAGGAACTAATGGAACAGCTCTCAACCGCAGACCAAGGTAAGGTCGATGAACTAAACGACGCGATTCGCCGGCTCACACAAGAGAACAAAGAAGCGTTCAGCGCCAGGATGAATCTCGAGGCCACCAAGAACAAGCTCGAGAACTTGCTCACCAACAACTTGATCAGGTATTGTTAACCTCGCAAATAATATTAAATATTTAATAATAATATTGAGGAGCAGTGGTTAACGCGCCCGGTCTGCGATTGCTGACGTTAAGCAACTTTCGCAGAGGCCGGTCATCGGATGGGTGACCAAATATATATCAACTCGAGCTTCTCCGTGCTTCGGAAGGCACGTAAAGCCGTTGGTCCCGGCTGCACTAACAGTCGTTAACAATTACCAATCCGCACTGGGTTCGCGTGGTGGTTTAAGGCCCGTTCTCCCTATCCATCCATAGGGAAGGCTCGTGCCCCAGCAGTGGGGACATTATGAGCTGATGATGATGATGATGATGATTTAATAATACTACAGATGCAATCATGAAGGAACCGCCTAACTTCTGCCCTTGGTGTCCAAGGGGGAGATTTAGAATCTCATCGGTAATCACGAAATTAAAAGTGACATAAAACACTATGAAACAAAATAATGTTTGTATTATTTACAATTTGATTATTAGGATACATTTGTACCAGAATTTTAGGTGTCAAATTAATTATCAGTGACTTTGAATAACAGTAACAGTTTTCTTTTTCATGCCGGTTCTTCTCAGTACAAGATCTTCTGCCCAGAGTAGATAGACTTACGAACCGATGGTATAAAATGACGTTCATAAGAGCTATTTGTAGCCTAAACTGAATAAATGATTTTGAATTTTGAATATTTTTTTTTTGAGTAGAGAGAGAAGGAACAATCGTAATTGAAATCAAAGCGTGAGAATTAGACATCCATCGGTTTGAAAATCGCACATTCTTCTAAATTGCGGTGGAATATAATTTTGTATTCCGTATCAAAAAAGCTGCTGTTAACATTAATCAACTTTTCTTTATTTAATTTATTTATTTTATATAAACTAATTTAGGTTTAATTTTTACTTTTTGTTTTTAAGTGTTAATTGCTGCACTGAAGCTAAATTAAATATTTAAAAAAAAAAATATAAAATACAGTTGTGTTATCAAATGTGTGGTATTTCATCTGTAAAAATTAATCTGCATAGCCATTAGCGCACTGCCGCTATTAGCACTCAAAAAATAAAAAATAAAGCAGTGACAAAATTCAGCGCTTACGTCGGCCTTCCCGGTAGCATACCGATCAGTGCAGCCGCTTGGGTTGCGGAAGACCCAGGTTCGATTCCTGACTGGGTCGGGTAGGCGTTTAAATAATTTTTTCACTGTATTTTATAAATTTTATAAATAATTTATAATATTGCAGTGGATATAGGCTAGTGATGACGATGGTACAAAAATGTGTTAACCCCTATATATCATTCACAGACGTAAAGACGAGTTAGTACAAGCCCTCCAAGAGATCTCAGTGGAAGATCGCAAGCGTCGCCTCGCCAACAGCAAGGGAGACCTCACCGCTGCCGAGAAGAGAATCAAGCAGATCAACAAGGAAATGGAGGAGGTCGAACGGAAAGTTCAGTCTGCAGTCAAGAACGAGAAGGCGCTTAAGCTGGAGCTCGACAAGTGGAGAAACAAGGTGAGTTGTTAGCTATAACACCTTAACCACAATCTGCTTGACAAACTATTTTCTTCTATTTCCATTGTGTCTATCTAGACACAATGGAAATAAAATAGTTTGTCAGGCAGATTGTTGTTTTCTTTTTGTTTCCATCTATGTGTTAGCAATCTATCTAGATTAAAACAACAGTGACACATAAACTTAAAGCTAGAATATGGGCAAAGGCAGTCTTATCGCTACAAGCGATCTCTTCCAGACAACCTTCGGTTAATGAATCCAAGAAAGAGATAGAGGAAGCGCGCAAAAATTAAATTAATAATCTGTATAAAACATTATAAGCAACTAAATAAGTACCTATATAAAGTGTTTTATCTATCTACCTATCTACAAATAATTCTCTTCACGCACATACATACATACATACTGAAATAAAATATATATTAAAAAAAAAAAACTTTCCTACACTCACACCAATTATCTAGCCAGAGAAAAGTTTCGTTATGAAACTCGTTAAATGGTTACTAGACAACGGAAAAACGAAACATACCTTAAATACTTAAATACATACTTATTATACATAGAAAACACCCAGGCCCGAGACAATTTAGAAAAACAATAATTTCTAAATTGACCCGACCGGGAATCGAACCCGGGACCTCAGAGATGGCGACACCATGAACACCGGTGTACAAACCACTCGACCAAGGAGGTCGTCAATTTAAATACATTAAATAAACTATAACATGTGTCTAGGTTTTGCGGCAAACATCATCACCATACTATTCATCAGCCTATACTAGCGCTAGAGCACGATCCGCGGCTACTCTCATCCAGCTCTTGCCAGCCACCTGAAGTTCGTCGCTCCACCTAGTCTGAGGGCGCACTACACTACGTTTGCCGAAACGCAGTTCATCATCATCATCATCATCGGCCTATCTTAGTCCACTGCTGGACATAGGCTTTCCTTAATGAGCGCCATAACGCCCTGTCCTCAGCTTGACGCATCCCACAGTTCCGCAGAAACGCAGTTCCCACTCAAGAACTCGTTCACACCAACAGTTGTCGGTTCTGCGACTAATGTGGCCAATGTGTTAAAATTAAGAAAAGTAAATAGTAATACAGGATTATTTCTAAAACAGTAATGTCTTGTTAACCATGTTTTCATTCTGAATCTACGACTTATGAACGAAAAAAGTTTTTTGTGAAAACGAAAGTATTGTTACTCATTTTGTTAACTTTTCTATGAAAACTTTGATGTTATTTAATCGCAATCAAAAATGTTGGATCTATTACAAAGTTTCTTCATCAAAACTTCATCTTCATCTATACCTCAAACCGTTGCTTGCGTTTCACACGTAACATATTACCCTTATCTTGTGTTAGGAAAAAGAAGCGCAAGACAAAATGGAGGAGGACGCCAAAGGGTTAGAGAAAATGGCGTCTAAAGAAGTGTTGCTGCAGGAGAAAATACAAGAGTCTTTGGACAAGATCGCGGCGCTGGGGACGTTGCCCAATGCGCCTGAGCTGCACGCCAAGTACCAAAAGCTGTCTTTGAAACAGGTTAGTAAGCCCTCCGAATTAAAATTCAAAAAAATCTCAAACACTCTTGGATATAGGACATTATTTAGACAACCTTCTTCGAGTTAAATTGAAATTGTTGAACTGGTCAGATACACGTTAGTGGTAAAGTGAGTATGAAAATCCATATTTGTCGTGTTTAGCAGGCCAAATGAATTATTTTGAAATTCATAGGAATTATATGGAACGACGATTGTATTTCATTTTCAATTACCAATGAAAATTACATTAAAACATATTTACAGCAAATTACAAGTTACTAAGATTTAAATATATGCTAGAGTTCGCTGTTACTTAATTAAAATGATACGCTGCTGTACATGAACGCTAGCCACTTTACGAAACAGTGCGTTTTGCAAAACGCCTTAACGCCGTTACCGCTGTGCCTAATTAAAGAATTTCAAAGTTTGTTTAGGACACCGAAATTTATAAAAGCCTTTAACCCTTCCAGCTGTTCAAAGAACTGGAGAAAGCCAATCAGCACCTGAAGAAATACAACCACGTGAATAAGAAGGCCTTGGACCAGTTCATCAGTTTCTCGGAGCAGAAGGAGAAGCTGTACAAACGCAAGGAGGAACTGGACGTCGGGTGAGCTATTAGGGAACTGTACACACGTCTGTGCATCAGACTATAACCTATGCGTACGAAGCGTTTTGCGTCCACGTTTTTCATACGTACCGCAAAGCTGTGGAACTTCTTGCCTCAGTCTGTGTTTCCCATCAAATATAACATTGGGGTCTTCAAATCGCGAGTGAATAGGTACTGTGGTGTGTGTGTGTAAATAATTACACCACTTTCACTTCACTTTATGTATTATCATTATCAATTATCATAAATAGATATACATTGGATTCAAATTGATCTCCGAGCACCTCGGCTCTTAGCCGGGCTGTCTAGCTCCTGACTACTACTGTCTGCGACTGAGTCAAACCGTTGCAAACCTTTTTAATTACATATTCGATGATTCAAATACTCATCCAGACTAAACAGGCTTACCTACCAATAAATTAAACTTTCTTTTACTATGAGCTGCATATAACCTCCTTACAGTACCTAGGCAAGCATGTTACATCGTAGGCTACATCGTCACTTACCATCAGGTGAGATAGTAGTCAAATGCAAGCCTATCTAACTATATAAAAAAAAAACTACTGTCAAATTTCCTCAATGGACTTTAAACTTTATGTGAATGGCATAAGGTTGAACATTTATTGAAGATATGGACTTCTTGGCGGGAAAGTGAAGAGTTATGTCTGCGGTTTTGTTTTATTTTCCAAAATTTGTGTTATGTCGAATATTAACATGTACACTAGTTTAGGCCCCGTACCCGTAGAACAAGGGTACGACGAACCGGTTCACACGCGCTCTATACCAGGTCCAGACATGTACCTGGGCGCTTCTCTCCTCCACGGCCCGGTCTACCCGAGCCGAGGTCCGAGCCTTTAGAGGCGCCCTCGGGTGGTTCCGCTCCCCGATCCGATCCGAACCCTTCGGAGAATCTAGTAGGGCACGGGGACGCACTTTTAAGTGTACGATGCCGTTCCCTCTAGAAAACCTCCGAAGGTGATTCGTTTCAACACGGCTTGAGGACCCTTTACGTACCTCGCCGCCCCCAAAAAAAGCCCGGTGACGCTGAAAGTGCCGTTTGAGGCAATCAGCAATCTCTCTCAAAAAAAACTAGGCACCCTTACGATGCTTCGTTTCACATGCCTTGAGGAATCCTCTAAGTTTCTCGCCGCCCCATACTGAAAATGCCGGCAATCAGCTAACTCTTTCCGAAAACGAGTATCTTACAGACCACTGTATGTAGAAAACTCTTTTAATCTAATTGCATATTTATCAAACAGCGGCGAGAAAATCCGTGAGCTCATAGAGACGCTGGAGCACCGCAAGTTGGAAGCGATCCAGTTCACGTTCCGTCAGGTCAGCAAGAACTTCACCGAGGTGTTCAAGAAGCTGGTGCCGACAGGGAGAGGCAGTCTCATCATGAGGACAGGCGCCGACGACTCGGGGGATATCAGTGCGGAGGTTAGTTGGACTTTGGATTTATTGAGATCTAAGTTACAGACACGGACCACTGATTTGAACAATTTAATTGTTTTTTCGATACGAAATCTACGAGTATATAATATATTGTACCCCTTTTTAACCACATTACACGCACTGAGGAGTGAGATATTCGGAATAGTTAAAAGTTTATATGGAGGAGTGCAAAAATATAAAATGTTTGTATAATATGATTTACAAAAACCAAATGAAATAAAAATGCTTCGGAAGACACGAAAAGCCGTTGGTCCCGGCTGCATTAGCGGTCGTTAACAACCAGCAATCCGCACTGGGCCCGCGTGGTGGTTAATGGCCCGTTCTCCTTATACATCCATAGGGAAGGCTCGTGCCCCAGCAGTGGGGTCGTAGAATGAGCTAGTAATAGTAATTACTAATTTACCTGTACATTGTTTGTGGGCTAAAATAAATACATCTGCTATCCTTTTCTAATATATGTATTTTCAGTATGAAACAAAAAGAGCGGGATTCGAACCGAGTAAAAGTAGATAGTGTTGATTAATTTCGGTGAGTTGGATTGGGCCACGATAGCATAGTTGGCAGTGCATCTGACCCGGCATGTCATGAGGGTGCGGGTTCGAATCCCGCTCGTGGAATTTTTTCAACACTCTTTTTTTTTCAAACTGTGACTTGTTCGCAACAATATTTGCGTAAAATTATATGTAAATCTTTATTTATATAAATATTTTGTGCGTGTGTATGAAATTGAACTCCTTCTAAACGGCTGGACCGAATTGGATGAATTTTTTGTGTGTGTTCAAGTGGATTCGAGAATGGTTTAGATTTACAATTGGACCCGGTAGGTGGCGCTGCTATAGGGGTCCATCATGGGATACGGGTGTTCTTAAGCGGACGAATGATTTGTTTGTTTTGTTGTCATGGAAACTGTCAACGTTTTCAACTCAAAGCGGTACGAAGTCCCCCGGTCAGCTAGTAATCATATATATATTTTCGTGCAGCGCGCGACCGGCGACCAGTTCGCGGGCGTGGGCATCAAGGTTTCGTTCACGGGCGGCGAGGGCGACATGCGCGAGATGAACCAGCTTTCGGGAGGGCAGAAGTCTCTCGTGGCGCTCGCACTCATCTTCGCCATACAGAAGTGTGATCCGGCACCCTTCTACCTGTTCGACGAGATCGATCAGGTGCGTACATTTCATAAGTATACATTCGTACTTTCACACATATGCGTACCACAAAATGAGGAGACTGCCGAATGTAACTTCGTACAGACGCGCTCGAGCCGCTTTGACTACGCGTATAGTTTATGATGTCATCTTGCCACCACGCACCGCCTATGAAAGCAATATCAAAAGCTAAAGGCTATAGCTTTCGATATTGCTTTCATAGGCGGCACGAAACGACAAGATGACGTCATAAACCACACACGAAGTCAAAGCAATCGGTTAGGCGGTCGGGCCTCTTTTCTTAACTTGTTGCCGGACTGAGCTTTCCTTCTGGGTCTAATTACCTACTATGTGTAGATACGTACTTACATTCACACACATACATTTTGTTGCTTTATGTGAGGAATTATAACAGGGCTTCGAATACCGTTTAAAAAATTGGTATTGACAGAAGTAAGTATAGATACCGGTAAACTTGATGCGTTACCGGGGTGACATTTTTACCTGTAAATTAATTATCCGCTCTAAATGGATTGACTAAAGCGCAATATTTAACCTTTTCACCGCCCAACTATCCTGCACGCGATGTCCCGCTGTACGCCAAGGTATAAATGTATTTTAATAAAGTAGGTACAAAGAAGACCTTCTATAGAAGTGCTGGCGTGGACGGCACGGAAATCTCGAACTTCTATAGAAGTTGTTGGCGGTAAAAAGGTTAACGAAAGAAGTAGCGATACTTTTCTAGATAACGTTACCTGCATTACCGGTACCAAATTACCTTTAAAGATATAACGGTACTTATAGTGGGAATTTGGTAACGGTATCAAGCCCTTACTTAAAATAGGCTTAAAGCACACGTATGCATACATTTTTCTCTCTTACCTATTCCGAATAATGAACGAAGTAACTCCATTACCATAGCCATAGCATTTATACAAAGTAAAACTGTAATTGGCTGTATTATTTAGAATTAAGAGCGTTTACGCCGTTTTGCTCAAAAACTGTACTTTTCAAACCTCTTAATATCTATGAATATTTACTTTACAAATATGTTAATTACTTATATCATTAGGCGATCTTGTCATCAAAATAGTTTGTTAAAAACATTTTTAGATTTATGGATATTTTGGAAATTATAACAAGATAATTGAACAGAGGTTTTCATAATTTGACTTTCCGCGTCAACTTCGAAGCTTAAAAATGTGTTTAAATTACTGACAAACCTAAGAACAAAAATTTTATTTCAATTTGAAAGATCTTCAGCAAAATAGTTTGTTGAAAACATTTTTAGATTTTGGTTACTAACAAAAACTATAAAAATCCAAACATTTTGAATTTTTAAAGAAATTATAGGTGATAAAATAATTGTTTTCTCTAATATACTTACTATATAAATATGAGATAAAAGCTTTTTACTATAGAAAAAAGTGTTCTTTAAATTATGCGCAAAATTCTTTTTACTAAATTAGCTCTATAATTTTTCTATAAATATTTTAAAACTGCTCTAAAACTACTACAAAACTCTGCGTTCTATTAGTATCAAATCAGTCCGCCGCGAGGCCTCTGAGAGAGTGGTCATGTCGCTCGACGCTCTACCCGACGATTGTCGAACAATTGCCGTAACTTCGAAGATAGTTCAAATTTATAGCGCGATAAGCAAATCTTAGTACTTTAGTGAATAAATTATTTTATGTTACTTTTGATGAATTGCAACATTTTTAAATTGGACGACCTCCGTGGTCGTGTGGTTAGCACGCCGGGTCGGGCGTCGCGCCGTCTCCGAAGTCCCGGGTTCAATTCCCGGTCGGGTTAATTTAGAGAAGGACTGTTTTTCTAAATTTATTTCGGGTCTAGGTGTTTTTTCTATGTTTATGCATGCATGCATGTCTATGCATTTATCCATTATCTTACTATACTAACGAGTTTCTTAAGAATACTTATCTTGAGCTAGATAATTGGTGAGAGCATAAACAAATTAAAGAGGTTCGATCATTTTTGTATGGAACCTGACATACCTACATGTCCGCCATTTTGAAAAAAACGTGTTTTGGCGGCCAGTGATGAAATGCATGTCAATCGACAGAGTATGTTATTACAAACAAAAAGTGTTCTGTGATGAAACCTCTAAGTGATACGGTTTCTGAGATATTTGACTCCAAAAACAGAAAGTTAAGCAAAAAAAAACATTTTTTATTTAGTGAATCGTTTCATTCGGCTTCTAACCTCTGGTGTGAGTGCACGAATGGTTATTTTCCTCACGAGCAGTTTTTTGTTACGTTGTGTTTATTGTTATTGTTATTTGCATTATCATGTCCACCGGTTGTTTTGTGAACTCAGTTCAGTACAGCCACCTGTATAGAGGGACGCCGTCCTAGGCCGCAGCTAAGAAGCTATGAGCTGACTGATATGTATAATGTATATGTATATATGTATGTTTCGTATTATGTATGTCGGAGACATGGCGCTAGCATCGCTTAGAAACGACAAGTATAGTCTATACTTGAGTGTGGTCTGCGCAGCCTATGCTCTATGGTATGCGGAACGTCAACGTCAGTTGGCGCAAAAACGGACTGGACACATTTGAACGGTAGCGGCCGGAGAGTACGCACGCGCAGAACTCACTTCGTTTCTAAAATCCATTTGCATCGGCCAACTATTTTTAAATAATTTAATTCTGATGTTAAAATAACATTAAATTGACTGTAAGGAATACGACTGCGTCTTTATTTTGAAGATCCAAGATTAACTGTGTTATCAACGAATCCGAGTTTGCTCGACTGTTCTACCTACAAACAACCTCGCCGCCGACATATACTTATTTTGTCATTCAAGGAAACCAAATAAATTAAAATAAAATATTTGTTTTTGGAGTCTAATATCTCAGAAACCGTATCACTTAGAGATTTCATCACGGAACACTTTTTGTTTGTAATCACTTACTCTGTCGATTGACATGCGTTTCATCACTGGCCGCCAAAACACGTATTTTTCAAAATGGCGGACATGTAGGTATGCCAAAGAGGTTAGATGCTCTTTTAAACTGGCCCACGGGATGGGTGGGAAATACCATCTATGTGTGTGTTTCTCTCTCCCCTCCTTTGCAAGACACGTAAAACCGTTGGTCCCAGTTTTTGTCACGACTGCTCCGCACCCGTGCCAGTGTGCGCTATGGGCTATGGCCCAATCTCCTCGCCATATCCAGCATCATATCATATATCATAGCAGTGCGACTTTTGTAGACTAATTATTTATTTTGTTAATAAGTGTATTGCTTTTTTAATTTTTTAAAGTATCCTTAGCTATTATTATGGTTTTTAGAATCCTACTTATTAAAGTTTTTTTTCCAATGTATTACAAAGAAATGATTAATTGTATGGGCAGTCAAATAACTTGACCGAGTTTTGACAGCACCTATTTTATTGCTGCATGATGCGCTTTGTGCTTATGTAGCTCATATTTTCCAAGTAATTTTTATACAAAATTTATTTTAAAAGGAGATTAGCAAAATTGGGCTTGGTAATAGACAACATATTATTATTGATATATTCTAAAAAATCGGTCAATTTATTTGACTGCCCATACAATTAATCATTTCTTTGTAAAATATTGGAAGAAAAACTTAAATAAGAAGGATTCTTAAATGTTTCGTATCTCAAACCATCAACAAACTGTCAACTGTCAACGTCATGCAGGGAACAACAGGGACTCCATTTCCACTTAACATCAACATTTGCCGAGCTATGAATAAAATAAAATAAAATGTGTCGTCGTCAAATAAATTCGTCCAAAATAAATCGTTGAGGAACAGATAGGTATTGATTATAATTTTGTGATATAAGATTAATTACAACATTAATAAAAATACATACAATATAATATTATACTTAGGTACTTATTTCGTGTATCCGTAGTTGTCATCTGTTTACGCCCATAGTTAAAAATAAATAAACGAAGGGTGGCACCCCGGGAGTGCCGGCAGAAGTGAAAACTTGAATATTAACGTTGTGCATTTTTGATATTTTGGAATGGTTAGGGAATAATTTTGCACGAATTGCTTCAATTATCAGTATAAAAGTACTATCATTTATGTGGTAGAATACAATATTTATTTATTGTGCTATCGTACACAAACATGACAACTTATTCGCGCAAGCGCCCTGCGCCGCCTAAACGAAACAACAGGCATACATTTTCGCCGCGCCGTAGAGAGAGAGGGGAATACTTCCTCTCCTACACCGCGCCGGCTGTCTACTCTCCATCCGTCTTACATTTTCGATCAGGTCACGTGTCTTGATGCGAATTTAACATTTTTTACCCATTACAAAAAAAGTGTACAACGCCGCTAAAAAAGATTTCACTTCAATAATTTCTAAGTACTTATACCGAAAAACTAAATTCGAACGGATCAAAGTAGTGAGTTTGACTATAGTGAGCAGAACTAGCCTACTCTACGCACACACTCACGCGCGCTCACAGCCCGTTTCTGTGTGCGTGATATTTGGACTTAAAACCTAAACTTAAGGTCTCGCGCTCGGCGTAAACGCTCTTAAGTTTATCTATGTTATAAAAGAGCTGTGGTTTTTGTTAAATAAATAAAATAAAATAGCCATTCACAAATCTTTACTAGTAAAGATTTGTAAATGGCTGTTTTCATTATGTTATAATATGATAACCTAGCCCCCTTCCCAGAATCACCCGGAAGATTTATACAGCTAGATAGACTAATAATTTCCAGCGACTAGTCTACCTTCGGTTTTAATTATATTATTATTTTTAGATAGTTCCCTAAAATATTTTTTGTTATTAGTTATTTTATTATTATTATTATTATTATTGTGTATTCTAAAGGGTCTCTTGTATATTTTGTGTTTTAAAATTATTATTATTATTAATAAAGTACGTCATACTAAACAATAAAAATTCCCAGGCTCTCGACGCGCAGCACCGTAAAGCGATCGCGAACATGATCCACGAGCTATCCACATCCGCGCAGTTCATCACCACCACCTTCAGGCCGGAGTTGCTGGAGCACGCGCACAAGTTCTACGGCGTCAAGTTCAGGAACAAAGTGTCCCACGTCGAATGTGTCACGCAGGAAGAGGCCAGAGACTTTGTAGAGGATAGCGCTACGCACGCTTAAAGTTTTATAATAAACAATTTACATTGATTTGTGACTTTTTATCGGGTGCAGCGCACACTAAACTTATTTTATTCCGATTTTTAGTTAGGTTTTTTTTAATGTTACATGTCAATTCTACAAGACAATAGTTCTATGAAAGAGAGCGGTCATCATAAAGTACGTATCTAAAGAATGTTACAGGCGCTTATAGACCTAAAGTGAAGCAATTAGGACATTGTGTTTATCTACTTTTGTTGCTGACCGTAAACGAAACTTTTATAATAAAAAAGAACTGACTGTCGATTATACGGTAATAAATATTTCATTGACATTCAAAATAATTTTATTATACGAAGGAATAATTTTAGAATACTTGTATTACTTTATTGGATATATTATAATTAGTTTATAAAATGTTGTCTCTGTTTTCTAGTATTTGAAATAATTGTTTTTGTAAGAAATAATATATAGGTAGTATCTTTCCAACATTTTGATTAGATGTACAATTAGAAACAATGTTGATTTTAATTTATCGTAATGAAGGCACAGGCTAGATTTGCCTTGATTCTTTGTTAAGACAATAACTTTGCATAACACGTTTTTTACAATATTAAGATCAATTTCAGTGTGTCACTAACTACGAATATCACGTGAAAGTACATCTGCGCTATCGATTGTAGTAACTAGCCATGTATTCTATATGCAACGGTTTAGGCGTAACACGTAACTCTCACTGAGTATTAATACACTTTTCACTTCTGTCAGATATATTGTGTTGTGCATTTTTGACAAAAATGTTTGTTTAGCATCACACGCGCAGGTTGCGTAAATTCATGGCTTTTCTGAAATGACGTATACTAGAACACTACAAACTGAACTGCGTACGGTAACATGTTAACAAATACATTCAGGTGACTGTGCTGGTGTTAACAAGTTACTTTACTACTATTTGACTTGTTATTGCTGAACGAAGTGATGTACTTGTTTATATGACGAATAAAACTTTTTCCATTTTGTAATCCGTATTTTATTTATACTTAAGTTTACAGGTTTCATCCCTCAGTAGTGGGTGTAAGAACTGTGATTGTATAAATAAACTGGTGTGAATGCATATTCTTTATTTACAAAATCAAGATTTTGACAAAAGTAAAGGTTCAATTCAAAAATAATATTTTTAAGGCATTAAGATCATAGATCATATGAATATTTATAAATAAATAAAAAAAAATACATTTATTTCGACCACCTTGGATCATACAGGCAATTCATTATACAAAAATATTAAAATACAGAATAAAATAAAAATAAAATAATTAAATCACAATTATAATCAAATTAAAAAATAAATAAATAAATAAAAATCATCATACAAAACTAAAATACAAACACGTGAACTGTAAACGATAATGATATGTAAAGTAATCATATTCAATGCAAACCAATGTTTTCATTTTATTTATATTTAAAATCGAAAGTTTATACCCTTTTTTACATTAATTATATAAGAAAAAATGATTAATACATTGCTTATAGTAAAGATAATTTCACAATCACAACTTATGAAATACTTTATTTACAATAGAAATCACATCACATGCGCAAGATATAAAATCTAAAATTTAGAATTTGAAGAATTCACACACATATCACACAAAGTCGAAGGCACACGGTCATACAAGAAATATGGCAATTTAGCAGTTACGCTTATGCTTGGCAAAATGCTGCACACAATTATGGAATTCATAGCAAACTCTTTAGAAAGCAAGCTCCTCCGCTCTAGAAGTTTTAAAACATTTCCCTATCAATGTAAATTTTTAAATACTAAACATAAGGGATGCTTTTTAGTTTGTAAAAAAAATATCATTCCATTCAGATTTTATTGGTTGTCTATTTATAGAGTTGACTCAGTTTTATTTGTCAATTCCATTTCTTGTTTGATGGCTCTCGATATGATTTAGCCAGTGTCTAGTATTTTAGGACTGTAGAAGGACTCGACTCTGCTTAAAAGGTAAACAGGCGTTATGCTTGTTCAAGATAGAAACTGACTAAAACAGAGACCTAATTTTGTAGATACCGTATGTTGTTGTTGAGATACTACGGACACCACAAACAAATAGCAGACAATAACAAACAAACGCAATCAATAGTACTTCAAGAAGACTTCAAGAGTCCATTGTATTTTTAGAATGTGCATATTGAAAAATAATTCACTAAGAACTGTGTCATACTAAATTACCAAGCACAAACGTATCGAAGTCTAATTCTATTAATACTTGACCATTACATTATTAGCTTATTATATTTTTAATATTTAGTTTTTCGTACATAGGTGTGTGGGTATTTAAAAATATTACCCATTAAAATTAGAATAAAAAAGAAATTATAAAAAATTCAAAGACATGCTTAGGTAATTTGATCGGGTCAAAATTAATTAAACGAATTTATACATAAATGCAAGTTTCATTAAGTCGAACGCTTAAGGATAAAACTCCATAAAAATAGGAAGATGTTTTAACTACCCACATTTAAATATTTATCTAAAATATTTATACATGTTAAATCAATTGCAAACCTTATCATCAATGTTTCCTAATTTTAATTAATTAATACACTGGTAGAACATAGTGTTCCATTGTAATTCCATAGAAATTGATAAATATACGCTAGTTTTCACAAACACGCGTTACACAAGATGCCATACTATTTGTTAGTGTTAATATGTGTATGTGTACGCCATTGTATGTATGCATGTAATTTGTTAGCGATAACATTTTCACGCGGCAAAAACAAAGTAATATATCTACTTCCTTATGCCAATTATATGAAAAAAAATAAGAATGCATTCACCCTTCTTTATAACATCTATAGTCGAATAGCGTGCAATACTTTTTATGAACTAAAAAAACCTTAACAATAATTAATTGGCACATGTTAATAAAATATAATGCCTTATGCATATATTGTTCTACTCGGTCAATCCGGTTGACAAGCTTATAAGTCATAAATTTATATCAATCATACAAATAAATACTTATTAACCAATATGAAAATACAGCTTAAAAGAGAGCTTTACATATAAACATATCACTTAATCAATAGCCAATTTAAAATCATCAATTTGAGCAAGTATATTCGACTATAGATCACAACTGCATATTGTTTAAAGTTAAAATGAAACTTTAAGAGCTATTTTACATTTCAGTATTCCATACATACTATAAACTTCTAACTCTTTCAAACCAATTTAGTTAGGTTTGAAAAAAAAAACAGTTTTGAAATCGGATACCGAAATTTGAAATAGTTCTTTAAGTTAAAATAAAAAAGTTTTCCTACCTACTGCGCTATAACCTCAACGGAACCGCGTAGGGCGAAGTCCAGTCGCGTTCGAACACATCTTGCAATTCCCTCCTTATGTCCTGCGAGATGTTCTGGAACAGCCCATGGGTCTCTTCTTGGAATACAAACGCGACGCCGGCGGTGTCCACGAAGTAATCGCCGGACCAATTGGACGTGCCGATGTAAGCCGTCCTGTCGGTCACCATGTATTTGTTGTGGTTGACGCGAGCGAACGGTATCTTGTCCTGGTCCGGCGTTGACGGTACGATGAAGCGTTTCTATTGAGTAATAAAAATACAGATATAGTACAGTGATTAGTAATAGTATAGTGAATTGTCGTGTGTATATAAAGGGTGCCTATGGCGAGTTTTATTTACGACGATATAATCAAATTAACGAAAGGCAAAATTTTCTCTCTCTCTCGTTTGTCGCCAGGATGTGCTGTTTCAATACTATACAAATTGTCGTTAATGCCATTCAAAACTCGCACACAACAATAATTTTTATTTAATTGAATAAGAAAACTTCTAAATATAAATTAGAAATTAGAATAGTGAATAATGAAATTAGATCTTAGTGACATTAGAATAGTGAATAATGAAATTAGATCTTAGTGACATTAGAATAGTGAATAATGAAATTAGATCTTAGTGACATTTCTAAGAACAAAGTAATTGGATCACATATTGTTTTCTAAAGTTTACGCGAACACTACACATTGAAATGAAACAACTTTTACGGATCTACTCACGTTTATTTTACACATTACTTATTTAATGTTTATCCTGACGTATCGAAGATTGGACATATCTTAAAGCGAGCTTCAATCAACACTTACTTCAAGCCGCCGAAGAAGATCAACCAATTTTTACGACCTGTCAAGTGGAACATACCCCTTCAAGATGCAGGCGTGTACAAACTGGACTGCGACTGTGGGCTCTCTTACATTGGGCAAACAAAGAGAAGTATAGGAACCCGGGTTAAAGAACATATAGCCGACGTCAAGCATAGGCGCGAAAATAAGTCTGCAGTATGCGAACATTCTCTAGAGGGGCCCAACCATTACATCAGATTTGATAAACCACAAATACTCGTTAAAGAACAAGGATTCATCCCTATGATGATACGCGAGGCTATTGAAATTAAAAAACATCCTAATTTTAATAGAGAAGATGGTTGGAATCTACCACCAGCCTGGGATCCCATCATACAAAATATTAAATCCCAGCCCCGACACCATACTGCCAGACCAAAAGATACTGTAAGCTCTTTCTGCGTAAAACGGAACGCACCTGATTAAATTTAAATGAGGGTATACAAGCTACCAACTAATTATGAGATGACCAACACCTCAGTCTCCCTGTGACCACGGACCCTGCAAAGGGTTCGAAACGTCAGGATAAACATTAAATAAGTAATGTGTAAAATAAACGCGAGTAGATCCGTAAAAGTTGATTCATTTCAACAAAGTAATTGCTAAGTAATGGTTTTTTTATAAATACGGGTGTTAGTGTGAGTTGCACAAGCGCGGTATGTATCAAGTTGACTTCTGGGTCCTCCTTATGTTGTGCCATTAATGACACAACTTACTTTTTGTAGGACTGATAATCGGACCGATTGTTTCGCCGAGGTTTTATCACCCATTTTGTGACAGACTTCTTTTTGTAGAACGTGTGCGTTGCAACATACAAGCCCATACGTTTCATTTTCACCGACTAAAGAATCGGTCACCGATTATCGAACGTGGACGGGCGCACTAGGGCTTCCAAAATTACGGGATATCTAATTACGTAACTGGTTACGGACTATAATGTTCCAATTACGTAACTACGTAATTACGTAACTAGTTGGGATTTTTTAAGACACTATTTTTTTCGTCATGTAAGTTGTTTTAGAAAGAAATTGAAATGAAAGTTTAAACATTAATAAACTTTTTATTTATTAGAAACAATCAATACAATATAAAGATTAATTTAAAAAGAAAACAAGAGTAACACAGCAGCAATTGATAAAATTAAATTGATTACGTAATAATATCGATAGTCTGCCAAAAAGAAAAAAAGCTAAAAAATCTTAAGAGCGTTTACGCCGCACACTAGCGCCGCCAATGAAAAAAAAAACATATCTAGTAATTAGAGATAGAAAATCAAATTATGCTCAACAAACTATTTGAATGAAGTAATTTAGCATTTTTACGTCACCTAATGAACACCTGACATGTTATGGTTTAGTTAAATAAGACGTTACGGCCACTTTTAACTATAACGCCGTCAACAGTCAGTCAACCTATTTGTTTAATTTTTGTTCCTGATAATGTGATCTCATAAATGACAAAGAATGCAATGTATTATCGCCTAGGGAACTTCTAAATTTATTGCATAAATAACCTGCACAAGAAAAAGCTCGTTCAGCTTCAACACTAGTGGGCATTATCGATAGCAAATAATTATAGGCTGCTGTCAGGAAAACTCACGACCGCCACAAATGCACATTTCCACACGTATGATAGATTAAGATCTGTATTAACTCCAGGTTTATTTACTTTCGTCATTATTTTATTTGCACAGCAACTGGATAAAGAAATTTCATAAATTATTATTTATGAAATTTCTTATCTGAAATTATTATTTATGAAATTTCTTTATCCAGTTGTTTAGGTTGACTCCTCACCACACTCGTAAAAAAATTACTGACAGATCAGTCTGATTATCTGTGAAGTAATGATGTCGTTTTCTCCATTTAGACCAAGGGTGGCACCTTTTCGGCAGCTGGGCCAAATTTCGGAAAAAGGATTTGGCATCGGGCCGCACTACGAAAATTTAAGTAGTTGAAAATGAAAATGTGAGAATTAAACACACATTTGTTAGTTACTTTTATTTACATAATATGTTAATAAGATGTCTGACTTTGTTTGGCAGAACTAAGTGCATCAATGTTGATATCGACTGAGGTTGTTGCTACACGTAAAAAAGTTTTCCAGGTAAACATCAGTAATTTATGTTAGAATTGATTCTAAACGCGAAATAGAAGAAATTCGTGGTTTTATTGAACAAAAGTAAATTTTTGGGGACTCAGCTCCGCGAGCCACAATATGACACTCGGCATGCCGCATGCGGCCTGCAGGCCTCGGGTTGGCCACCCTCGATTTAGACAATATAGATCTTAAGGGATTCCTCTACGTTGCTTGGTTTACAATATAAACTTTATTCGCTAAGTACGTATCAGAAGTAATTATTGCGCAACTATTTACTAATAACCTAACCATTAACAACCAAAGGGACTTTCTTTTGATTCTCAGACGTTTAACAATGGACTCTATCCTTTGCGATTTAAAACCAAATATTGCAAGCGCAATGAAAAGTTATCAAATACGCCACGGGGAATACCCACTTGTACAGTATTTTAGGCCTAGCACGCACGGCAGCCGCACACATTGCTTAGCGCGCTATATTCGAAAGAGAAGGGAAGTGTGAGAGACCGATGGAGAAGATGTCGCGGCTGCCGTGCTACCAATGGTGTTGTCATATCATAATGGTTAGTGTTGCCGTGAAATGAAAGTAGAAAATTTAATTGAATTGATATTTTATTTATGTGTATGTAAGTAAGTATTTACGTAATTACGGAATTTCACCTTTGAGTTACGTATTTAAGAAATAGTAAAAATCTGTCCGTAATTACGTAATTGCGAAATTGCGTAACTACGTTTACGTAATGGAAGCTCTAGGGCGCACATTTTTTTTAGAGTTTGCCTCAGGCTGCATTTTCACCGGACTTTATTTAATACAAACAGTAGCGCTATTAGTAATCCACAAACAACCAAAACCAAAGCCGTTCATTGGCTGACGTCAAATGTTAGTTAAAATCATCGATTTGGATTGAAGTTGATTTCTATACGCAGCCAGCTATGGAAACGCTAGAGACGTAAAGGAAACCAGGGACACCGTTATAAACACATACTCAAGGACTAAAGCTACCATCAATCTTCTGTATGCAAGTCATTATTTTTAATGAATGTCCTATTAGCAAATAATAGTTAGAATGTATACAATGTAAAGCATTATAATAACCTTATCTAAAAGCTGAAATTAATTTATCACCTTATATTTTTTACATTCATGCGATTTTTACAAAAAAAGTAGGTAAGTAAGAGATTTTTTCAACCGAATGTATAGTCGCTGAAACTTGATTAAGATGCTTGTATGGTCACACAATTTGGTCGAATGAATATTGATGTTTTGTATAGAACAGCTGAATTTTATTTTCGAGTTTGGGAGTTGGTCCAACAGTAAGAGTTGCTCGTTTGTATCACAGGAGTCATCTCAGAAGGTTTGGACGGTGGTAAAAAAGGCAACCTACATAAATCAACCAGTAACAATAGTTTAGGTCAGTGTTCCGCAAACTTTTTCCGCCTTACAAGTAAACAAAGAATAAGGTCCGAATAGTTATTCTGTGTTTTGTTCCTGTCATGTAAAAGTCATTTCAAATTAGAGTAAAAGAGACAAAACACAATTTACTATTAAGACCGTATCCTTTGTTTATTTGTAAGATGGTTTGTGTTCAAGGTATAGTCTATCCGGCGGCGTAAGGGCTAGGAGCCATAAAACTTATTACAATGGCATTTTTATTTCGAAAGGTGATAAGTCTTAATACGACGAAATGAGATTCGACCCAAAAACCCTTCTATTAAAGCTTAAAATGCTTTGATTTTTCTTAAACAAAAGACATCCTCACTTCTGCATAGGGTTGTCAAAAATGTAACAAGAGTAAAAATAATACAACATAAATATTACTACATTGTACACATTCTTAACTATTTGCTTACTTTCACTATTTAAATAAGTCCAATCACTTGTACTGCCGATTTCCTTTTTATCTTCCCACGGACGAAACATTTTAGCAAAACAGTTAAATAGCGTATACACGTAATCACTAAATCAGTTTCCAACGTAATACTAGTTAGAAATTTTGCCGATTGTTGCAACCCTACCCTCCAATGTTTGTTATTATTATTATATTATATTTGCAATTTTAGTCGTGTCGTTCGATATTGAACCTTAACACAGACATTTTACGTTAGCTTTAAGGATACATAAGTAATCACTTATGCTGTTTTTACAATAGATGACTAATTAGCTTATCTTTATGGCTCTTAGCCCTTACGCCGCCGGATAGACTATATCCGCGCCTGCACATCAACCCGTCATCAACTGCACAAACTGTCAAGTCTCCTGAATAGACTTTGAACTTACTAAGTCATATGGTTGAATACGAGTCCTTCCGTGTATTGGCTACCTACGTGGTATTGGCGGAATTGTGTTCGGCTGTAAACACAAAACATGCCATAAATAAAGAAGAAGAAGAAAATGTATTGAAGACATTTGACAGTTTTGGACAGGTTGACGCGCAATTGAAAATTGAAATTTTGGAAGTAGGTATGTGCTACAAGGATCTTTTGGCACGCGGCCGAAATCGGAACTAACACCGCCATCATGTAAAACGTCACTTTTGACAGATAGCTGAAGTCGATGTTTGTTGTGGATATTTCGCGGTTTTAATTAAATAAAAATATCACAAAATATGCCAAAAGTGATAAAAAGTGGTGTTAGAGAGGTGGTGCTAAGAGTGAAGGATTTTTTCATGAAAGAAAAACCATCTAGCGCCCCGATTATTCCATTTGAAAAAGTAAATGAGCGCGTCGCAGCTGCAAAAGGTAAGTGATAACATAGCATACCTTGTAAATCTCCCCGTCATTACTTACCAAGAATACTAATTCACACTTTGTAGGCTTATAAAACATATTTTCATTTAACAATATTTTATGTATGGGTAAGTACCTATTTAATTTTGCTTCTTTTTTTTTAGATATCGCGCTTACCACCGTATCATTGCGATCTAAATCCCATAGAAATGGTCTGGGCATCCATGAAACGAAAAGTATCTGAGGTAAATATTGGGAAGTCATCCAATCAAATGCCAGAAATGGTACAGAATGCTTTCGATACCATTCCTGTCGATGAATGGCGCAATCATTGTGCCCACGTCAAGAAATTAGAAGAAGAGTATCGAAAAAAAGATGTATATTTGGACGAACCTTTCACCATACAATTATGCTCTGAGAGTGAAGATAGCTGTGACGATGATGAAGACAATGAAGATGAAGAATTTGATAGTATGCAACCTCTCGACAAAGTTCATGCAGAACATAATTATAGCAAAAAATTGTTTTTTCACTTCTCATGCTCGTAAAGTTGTTCTTTATGTCGAGAGAAGGCTGCATAAAATGAGTTTTTATGCTCTTGTGCATAAAGTAATTTCTTCTTCTAAGACTAAGGCAATTTGGCCTTACAGCCACATACACAATACGCCTTCATTTAATTGATATATTTTTATGAGATTTAGGTTATATCTTAATTTAATTACGACATATGTATTACTATCTAAATTCAAGTTTACGATTAATACGGGCATGCATTAACGTAAAAAAAATCTCTCTTCCCAGTCGTTCACTCTTGACAGAGTGGTCGTGGTCACGTCTTGGTCACTTCCCCGTTCACCGCTTCCCTCGCGATGCGTCGCCATGTGTCCCGATGCTTGGCAGAGTGAGAGCAAACGTTAATATTTGAGTTCGTTACAGATTTAATGAGGTCTGTCCACCGTGTCGGAGAGCGCTCGCGAGGTCTCTTGCCCTTAACTTTCCCCTGCACCACCAGCCGTTCCATGGAGTCTTCATTACGGGTGATGTGTCCGAAGAACTTGAGGATTCGTATTTGCACAGTCGACGATAATCTCTCTTTGATGTTAAGATCTTTTAGGATCGAGACGTTGGTGCGGTGCGCGGTCCACGGGATTCTCAGCAGTCGTCTCCAACACCACATTTCCAGCGCGTCAATCTTGCGCCGGTCCTGCATCCTCAGCGTCCACGTCTCAGCTCCATATAAGAAGATTGGAAAGACCAGGCATCTCATGAGCCGAACCTTAGTGTTCCTGGTTATTCTGCGGTCTTTCCAAATCTTTGCCAGTCTCTCTACTGCAGATCTAGTCACGGCGCAACGTCTTCGAATCTCATCCTCGCAGCCTCCAGCATTGGTAATAGTGGAGCCCAGATATATGTAGCTTTGGACTACCTCACATCCCGCTACATTTTGGACGTCCGGTTGGTTGTTGTCGGCACGATCTACAATCATCATTTTGGTCTTATCGTGATTGATTGCGAGTCCAAAATCCAACGCTGTGGTCTCCAGACGTCGAAGAAGAGACTCGATATCGTCTCTAGTTGACGCTAGGAGGGTAGTGTCGTCTGCGTATCTTAAATTTGATATTTTCCGACCTCCTACGGATATTCCCTTATCCCAGCCCTCGAGAACCACACGCATTATATACTCAGTATATATGTTGAAAAGCAGAGGGGACAGTATACACCCCTGCCTAACGCCAGCTTTCGTTTTAAAGCGTTCGGAGTCGATACCGTCAACTCTGACAGCAGCAGTACCATCTTCGTACAGGCGCCTGATGAGGTGTATAAGATGTTGTGGTACCCCCATTTCCGTCAGGACTGACCATAGTTTCCACCACTTGACGGTATCGAAAGCTTTTCTGAAGTCAACGAAACACACATACAGGCTGATGTTAAATTCTCTGGCCTTTTCTACGATTTGACGCATTATAAGGAGCTGTTCTCTTGTACCGCGACCTTTTACAAATCCAGCCTGTTCGGAGGCAATCTCTCGGGACAGGTAAGCTTGAAGTCTCGTGTTGATGATATGCAACAAGATTTTACCGGCGTGGGATACGAGAGAGATGAGCCTGTAGTTACTGCATTTTTTTGTTGACCCCTTTTTGTGCAGTGGCATGAATATAGAATGTGACCAATCGCTTGGCCAAACTCCAGTGTCCCATATTCGACAACAGATGGTGTGCAGCATGTCTACTCCAATCTCTCCCATAGCCTTTATCGTCTCGATCGGAATCCGGTCAGACCCTACAGCTTTGTTCCGCTTTAGATGTTTAATAGCTGCTCGCACCTCGTCTCTTAGTGGTATTGGTTCTGGCTCTAAGGTTTCGTCGTAGGTCTTTGGGATGTTTGTTGCTGTGTCAGTGAAAAGAGACTCACAGTAGTCTTTCCATACGTTGACTATCTCGTTGATCTCTGTGACGGTGTCACCAGCCGCATTCTCAATGGCCCAAGTGTTCGGTTTGAACTGACGGGTTATAAGTCTAATTTTATTTCTAAATGTCTAATTTGTAAAAAAAATAAAACGCAAATATTTATAATAACTTGGCATTGCGGCTCAGACCATAGTCGAACGTCACGTAGTTGAAAATAAAAAAAAAATAAGAAAAATTGTGTGGCGGGAAGCTACTTATTCGTCATTTAATACATTAACAAAATTTATTAAATTTTCTTGTACTTGCTTTAATCCTTGTTTTATTTCCTTGCAATCGAAGTGAAAAGCAGAGTGTAAAACTCGAGTATAAAACTCATTTTACCCTCGACGTGGCTATATGCACGTCTCGGGTAAAATGGCTCGTTTTATGCTATTGTTGTACAGTCTACTATTTGTTTAATTTTATTTACATTGTTTTAACTTTATTATCTTTATTATTTCCTATCATTTAAACATTTCCTAAATTAAAATTTAATTACGGAATATGGAACCAGGTTTAAACAATTCCCATTAACTAAGGATATTTTTCTAGCTGGTAACCCTAATTTCACACCCACGCCCTCATGTCACTGCCTTCCACGTGCCAAAAGATCCTTGTATCGTTCGCTCGCGTGATTCGCAGCTGTATTAGTGTTAGCATTTTGTATTTTTCTTCAATTCGTCAATGTAGGTAACTTTATTTTTATAACCTTATTTTTCCGAGGCACGCATTTTGCGGAACACTGGTTCGGGTAACGCTACAATTATAACAACGATCTTTTTTCCTTATTCTACTCTCAAATAGTGATGAAAGGACTTGAGGCTTTAGTCTGAAAAGTTATAACTCGCCTCAATTTTAAGACTCGACTTAAAAAAAGTGGCTTGAGGCTTTTACTAATGTGAAAGGATTTATCATTAGAGGTTCGACTGGAAAATAAAACGACTCATCAAGTGTTTTAATTATAGACATAAACATACATTAAACTATACACAAAACAATGTTTATAGTTTAATGTATAACTTAATTTTAACAACATAGGGTCCAAAAACACAAATGTTGAAAAAAATTCTACGAGCAGGATTCGAACCTGCACCCTTCTGACGTCGGGTGCTCTCCCAATTGAGCTATCGTGGTTCTAACCAGTCCGCCGAAATTATTCAACACTATTTACTTTTTACTTTGAAAGCCAAAGGCGCCCATTCAACAAAATTTGCGTTAAAAATTATATAAACAAAACAAAAACATTTTAACATGGGGTCCTTTAAACAGCTCAAAGTCAAAAGTCAAAATATTTTTTTTTTTAAATAAACTTAAGAAAAGTGCTTTTGAATCGTCCCTACATTATGGAAGGTGAGGACGGCTAGCTTCACTAGCTGTTCTTGCATCAGAACTGTGCTTTCAGAGAAGATTAATTTGCCAACTCACCTATAAAACTTGAACATGTTACTTTAAACGTCGTTCTATATACTTACAATCTGTATGTCGACCCGCGGGTAGGACTGCGTGAGCGCTATGAGCGACCGCAGGAAGTACACCTCGGACGCGTGCGAGTGCTTCCACCAGCTGATCAGCATCTTCACCTTGACTCTGTGCTCTAGCGCCGCCTGCCGAATGGCGTCGTCTATCTTCGGCCAGAATCTTTAGGAAAAGTAGGTATGATCACTCTTCTGAATTGTATGAGTCACTTGCCCCGTATTTATCGTTAGGCACTATTTAATTAGTAGTAAATCAATCACACATCAATGACTACACTCGTTTTCTTTAAAGCGTCCTCCGGTCCCCACATTTCCATGGCGACCCTGCCAATATTTCATTTAATAAAATAAATAATAAATAAATAAAAATATTTTAATTCAGACCATTGATCCATATTATAATAATAATAATAATAATAATATATCTTTATTGCAGACACATGATCCATATTTTTACACTTAGTAAATACAAAATACACAAATATCACAAATACAAAACATTATAATAAAAAAAGTATTATGTATGTTAGTAACAATGCAACTTAAAAACTATGTTAGTGTTAAATAAAATCATGAATTTATTGTTTTAATTTTTCATATACCTGAAACGCCTCTACGAAGCACTAGGTATATGTGCATGCACATACACCCAATGCCTCTGAATGGCACACTCAGGTTTATGACCAATCACGTTCAGAATGCTGTTGGCGCTCCCACGGACCCTGCGCATCAGTGACGCGATTCTTCTGCGCATTATTGTGTGGAAGTCGTCCATGCGAGTATCGGCGAACATACCTGAGACACTGCAGTAGCGTGGGAGCCCCAACAACATCCTAAATGCATTATTATACTGCACACGGAGAGTGTTGTATGCCCGCTGTGTATATCTAACCCACAGGGCGTGTACAGAGACTGGCAGTAGGCCTTAAATAAGGTGATTTTGACCTCTGCAGTACAACGCGCGAACCTGCGAGCCAGCATGTTGCAGCGGACGGCCATGCAACGCCCTCCGTGCCCTCTCTATGTCCATTTACTTCTTATGTATAAATATTATTTTATTTAAATCGTATTGTTTTCCAAGGTTTACGGGAAAACTATACATTAAAATGAAGCGACATTAGCGAATGTGTAAAAATTATAGGAAATAATTTACTAATCGTCAAGTGGTCGTGACGTGAGCTAGCATAAATGTTGGGAAATGAAACAAAACAGTGCAACGGCCCTTTTACAAATTCTTCAAACTCCCACATTTTTATTAGTACTTAAAGTTAATGGAAGGAATATAATTCATTAAAAAAAATTGTCATCATCACTTAATTCATAACAAAAAAAATACAAAATTTTACTATTTATTTTATTTTACTTTCTTTTTTAATTTTTTAATATTTTTTTTAATATCTCTAACTAGACACTGGTTAAATATGCAAAGCGCAACTAGTCATTACATTAAAAAAAAAGTCGCCCAAAAACTAACATTGGATGTCATTGACATTTTGACAGCTAGGAAGCAAAAATCAATCAAAAAAAATCAATCAAAGCAAAAAGCAATAAGAAATCAATTGTTGCCACAGATTAAAATTAGTTGCTGACCAACATTTTCAATGATTAAAGATAAAAAATCACTGGTTCCTGTCGATAACTGATGCCACTACCCTATAACATTGCTTTCGGTTTTCATGCTATCATTAGGAAGCGTTGCGCCTCTCTCATGGGGCGACTGCGGGGCAGCCCGAACCATATCCTAAACGCGTTGTCTGACCGCTGGGACTCACCGATGCTGATAATTGGGTGCGACTACACACAGTCTTCTAACGGTGGGTGGTCGTATCCAATGCGCCAAGCTCGTTTTTTTTTGTTCAATGTGGTTTTTCTTTTTTCCATGTAACCAACATTAGTGTTTAAGGTCTATTGTAATTACTAACAGTCTATGGAATTATTCTGAAATAAATACTTATTATTATTATTATTATTATAACGAAATACTTACTGTAACTTGGGTGCGAACTCGAGCGCGGGCGCGTAGTCCATCACCGAGATGTAGATGAACTCCTCGGCGGTCTCCATGATGGAGACGATGGCGTCGTCGTCGTGCGTCCGCCCCGCGGGGCTGAACGGCGGCGGCGAACTCTGCAGGTAATAATAGGGATGTTGACATTGACAACAAATAATTCCAGAACAATAAACCTAAAAAGTTATTAATAAACACTGAATTGACGGAACCAATTAGTGACGTCATAGTTCACCATTCCCATACAATTTCTTTAAACAAAAATCGTTTTGACAGTTGCTTAAAAGTTTCTCTGTTGACTAACCTTTCCTCAATAGACTTTGATCTTTATGACTGACTCTTAAGGTTGAAAATGTATTGAAGAAATTTGACAGTTATGGATAGGTTGATGTGCAGGCGTCTGTACTGTCAATATTTATTTATTACTAGCGGCCCGGTCGCGACTTTGACCGCTTGAATGAACACCCGTATTCCATTATGGTTTAAAAAAAACCTAGAACCCTATTGCAGCGCCACCTACCGGGTTTAATTGTGAATCAAAACCACCCAGGGATCTTTTCAAACACACACAAAAAATTTCATTAAAATCGGTCCTGCCGTTTAGGAGGAGTTCAGTGACATACACACATACGGAAGAATTATGTAAGTAAGCATATTAAGACGTCTTCCAATACTTTCTCCCCTTTCAAAAATTATGCTCGCGCAATCCCTTCTTCTCCCTATACTAGACTACGCCGACGTCTGTTACTTGGATGTGACTAAGGAGTAATTAGAACGTCTGCAAAATCTGGCCATACGTTTTATCCTTGGCTTACAAAAGTATGACCATGTTGCTCACTTTCGTACTGAATTAAAATGTCTACCGATCAGACACCGCCGCGCCGTAATGTTCACATCCTTTCCAATCTCTATAACATCCTTAACGACCCTAATTCTCCCTCTTACCTTCGTTCGTATGTGTGTTTTTGTGCAATAAAGAATATATAAATAACTTTAGTAAATGCTAATGCATTTAGATATAAACATTTACCTAGTATAATTATACAATAGAGATAAGCTAACGGTAAAAAAAAATACACAAACAACTATGCCCAGTTTAATCAATGACCCTTTTGTTCCGGCTACAGCTAAAACCAGCGCCGGCTTTAGGGTGGGGCGACCCGGGCGGCCGCCCGGGGCGCCGGGGTCCAGAGGGCGCCGCGTGCGCCAGTGCGTGGCCCTAACTTTAAACTAAATCACTTAATTTGATATTTATCAATCTAAAGAAAAGCTAAATTCATAAATAAACATTGTTCTGTATTGCAAGAAAGTTAACAGTCAACTTTAAATCAGATATTGATGGAGATTTGTTGTGCGATTAAATTTTAAGTCTGCAACACTATCTCGAAGACAGTCAGGTCACACCTATTGATATTAGCACAATCTTCAAGAGTTATATATATCCTAACACCTGGATATCGTAAAGGCAAAAAGTCAAAGTTTTCGGAAGAAACCCTTAGGCTCATGAAGAAACGACGTAAAGACCCCCCCCTATCACTTCGTCCGAACAACGGGCTATCAACCAGAAGATTAGCAAACTGGTATGCTGCGACCTCCGACGCTCCAATACACGCTTGATTGAACGAGCGATTTAGCAAAATCGGGGGTCGAAAGTGTTTGTCCAGTCATTGCAGGATTTACAACACATGCTGGACGGCCTAGCTGATTCTTCTCTATGCAACGGTCTCCGGATGAATTTGAACAAAATCAAGATTAGATATGTTTAACGAACATGCCATTCCGGGACCCAGTTCAAGGCAGTATACTCTCGAAGTTGTTAAGGAGTATGTCTACCTCGGGCTAACTCTGCAGTTGGGTAGAAACAACTTCGAGAAAGAGGCCAACAGAAGGATACAGCTAGGCTGGGCAGCATATGGGAAATTACGTCGGGTCTTTACATCGCCTATTCCACAGAGTCTAAAGACGAAAGTCTTCAATCAGTGCATCCTACCCGCCATGACATACGGAGTCGAAACGTGGACACTCACGGTAGGCCTGATCCACAAATTTAAAGTCGCTCAGCGAGCTATGGAAAGGGCTATGCTTGGAGTTTCTCTGAGGGACCGGATCCGGAGCGAGGTGATCCGACCCAAAAGACGTCGACATAGCCTACAGGATTAGCAAGCTGAAGTGGCAGTGGGCCGGCCATATTAGCCGCTGAACCGATCCGAATGACGATCTTCGCAAGGTGGCTGGCAAGAGCTGGATGAGAGTAGCCGCGGATCGTACTCAGTGGCGTACACTTGCAGAGGCCTATGACCAGCAGTGGACGTGTAGGCTGATGATGATGATGATGACCTGGATATCACTACGTATTCTATTAACCTTTTTACCGCCAACAACTTCTATAGAAGTTCGAGATTTTCGTGCCGTCCACGCCAGCACTTCTATAGAAGTTCTTCTTTGTACCTACTTTATTAAAATACATTTATACGTTGGCGTACAGCGGGACATCGCGTGCAGGATAGTTGAGCGGTGAAAAGGTTTAACAATACCCGTGACTGTTGAAAGTGGCGAACGCAGTTTTTCCAAACTAAAATTGATAAAAACGTACTTTTTGCGGTCTACAATGTCTCAAACAAGACTAACTAGTTTGGCCTCGCTGTCCATTGAAAATCAAATTTCGGAAAACTTAGATTTTGCCAGTCTTATCAAAGAGTTTGCTGACAGAAAAGCTAGTAAAATAAGGTTTTAGATAAGTAAGTAAATGTTTAATTTTTTGTTTTTCATTAAATGTTTCGTGAATGAACAATACAACACAACATAATGACAATATAATAATTATATTGTTTTTAGAGAATGAATCGGTAAAATAAAAATAAATACATGTTTCTTGTTTCTATTAGTTTTTTTTTTATTATTTCACAATAACATAACTAACTATATTAAAGAAAAAATTAAATAAGATAACTAAAGACAAAATAAAACCTATAAATAAAAAATGTCCTCCAGCTGTGGGCTCATGGGAACGGTTCCAAGAAGTTTTCAAAAGTTTTCTATTAGTTATATTCGAATTATAAAAAATATGATTTTATTTTTTTATTTTTTAAGTGCTAATTGCTGCACTGAAGCTAAATTAAATATTTATAAAATACAGTGAAAAAATTAAACGCCCACCCGACCCATCCAGGAATCGAACCTGGGTCTTTCGCAATCCGGGCGGCTGCACTGACCATTATGCTACCAGGAAGCTGCCCGGATTGCGGAAGACCCAGGTTCGATTCCTGGCTGGGTCGGGTGGGCGTTTAATTTATTCACTGTATTTTATAAATATTTAAAAAATACGATATCTAATTCAAAATAAGTTTTTTTTTATTTTAATATAAAAGGGCGCCAAATTAATGATTCGCCCGGGGCGCCTAGATGGTTAAGGCCGGCCCTGGCTAAAACTACTTATGGATCACCTAAAACATAAGCCCTTTTACTACAAAGTAAGTGTCAGTGTGTACAGTGTCTAAAGTTAAACAATGGCTAAATACGTGTTTGAAATATTGCTTCTCTGTCTAACAATATTAGCTAGAAAGTGACAGCATTTCTTTTTGTCAAGAGATCGCTTGTAGCGATAACACCGCTTTTGCCCATATACTAGCTTTAAGTTTTTGTATAACTGTTGTTTTCTTTTTGTTTCAATCTGTGTGTGAGCAAGAAAAACTTATATCTATCTATCTGTTTTTTGGCATTGTCTAACTTTAGTTATCGTTTTGTAGTAAAACAGTTGCTGATAAAAACTCAATTAAGCATTTTGCAATTTGCTTAGATGACTTTAATCGATGATGCAACGGTTTGCATTCATGTTGCGCATTATTGGGTAACAGGATGGGTAACCGAATAAAAATACGTCGAGCACCATCTTACTTGGGAAGGCACGTCCAAAAACAATAATCAAAAACTCAAATATCACAGTCGAAGCCACTAGCGGAAGGTATAGTTAGGTCGTCAAGAGTATACGCACACACTTTTGATTACTGGCGTTAAACTTTACATCCTTCATTAATTAGTGAAGAAACCAATGAACGAACGAATGCGTAGTTGAGTGGGATAATTAGTGGCCTGACAATGTTTGATAGCTTCAAGGGGAAATTTGATTGGAATGGGTGTAACGTGATGTTTGCCTAGGTGAATTAATTACGATCGTTTTTAAATTAGGTTTTTATATGTCTTCAGAGTGTTATTCAAAAGGCCGGCCAAACGTTTCGAAATGTTAGCTAAGATGCAAGATACAAGCTATATTGCTTCATTATTACAAAAAACCAGATACCAAATAACATTTTTATGCTTAACCCATTGGGATGGGTAGTAGGACTTATTACTAATGTGTCAATAGAGCATTTAAAGAAATTAAAAAATAACATCTACAACATTTCACCTATATCAGTTGCACAGTCATACTTAGATTCTGTACGTATACGGGATAAGGGCGACCTCAAAATCAGACAGCTGACAGTATAATTAATTTGAATTATAAATAAAATCTTTAAATAAAAAATAATGAAATCCAATACAGTTAGCTTATATACCACAACCGTGAGCGAATTATAATTTATACGCAAGTTAATACACCCAGCCAGCATAATTGCACGATTTAAGAAGCTGAAATTGCTCTGTATTTCCCAAAGAACATTAAAACTCATTTATAGCTGCACGTTATGCTTTATTACCACAACAATAAACATAAAGGCTAATAGGTAAGGTTGCAAAGGTCAGGGGAGGCTAGCAGGCATGCAAACTATGTATTTTCATGAGAAATATCAGTCTAACTGGGGTGGGTTGTATGACCTTGCCCCTAAGTATGATCGGTGTAAGTAAATTCAATATTTCACACCTGCAATATGTAGTGTAGCATGTTTATTTCCATCGCAGATTGAAGGAGACATTTGGTTTGAATGTGCTTATTTGAATATGCAAAAGCGTGATATAGTCCCTCTCCGTGGGTGGGACCTAAGGGCGTCCGCTACGTCAAGCGGGCGTCCGCGCGGCGTGCGGTTTCATGTTAAATTACCCGCGCGCCGCGCCGCGTGGGACGGGCGACCCGCCTCACGCAGCGCCGCTCTATGAATTTACACGAAACAAGACGCTTAAGGCAGGTGTCCCACCGCCGGCGATGAATGAGTAGCGAGTAGAGCTAGAAACTAGAAGCGAGTTGGCGAGCAGGACAAGCGAGTTGTAGTTCCGATAGTTTTGTCGCTGGGCTTAAGCGAGTGTTCTTGTGCGATGGGCGATTACTCGTACTACTCGCTCGGGGGTGGTTAGTCCTGTAGACATGAGCAAAGTCGTTATTTTTTAATCACCGTGACTGTCGTTCCAGTTACACAAGAATAATCATCGTGACTTTGTCACGTCGTCGATCACGTGGATATCGTAAGTTTAAGAAACACAGTTACGGTATATTTAAGAAAAACGTACATCTCGTTATTATTACTTCTTATATTATTATCACTTTACGCAGGCCTAGGATTATTGTATATTTTTAAAACTATGTAGCGTGTTTATTATTTTGATCAACAATTTACAATGTAAATTTTACATTGATTTTATATCTACATTACTTACATCCTTTTTACAATAGTATTTTTTTAGATATCACACTAATATTATAAATGCGAAAGTTTGTGTGTATGTATGTGTGTATATTTGTTGCTTCTTCAAGCTGCAACGGATGGATGGATTTAGATGAAATTTGGCATACAAATAGTTTATAACCTGGATTAAAACATACGATACTTTTTATCTCGATATTCCCACGGGAACGGGAACCACGCGGGTGAAACCGCGAGCGGCCGCTAGGTTAGCCATAGATTGATTCTGTAATACTATATGGGAATTTACGTTTTGTATGTTGGTATTACCTAAACCATTTGTCATTTCAGATTTGGACTTTGATGTAGTTGGGACGTCGTCTGAACTAGACAACAATGATAGTTCAAATAATTGTTCTGAATTCATTATATATATTAGCTATCCCTAGCACTCAGATAGCTCTATCCCTAGATTTTAGGTAGAAATGACCACTGGTTGCTCGCTCGGCGAGTGATCTGACCGCTATGCTAGTATCGCTGAGTAAGTATCGCTGAGGTAATAGCTCTTATCTCACAGCGGCAAACTAGTAAAACGAGTACTCGCCGGCAGTGTGAACAGTCAGCGATCAACTATTACACACAAGATCTATATCTATTGTACGTTTCTTGAGCGAGAAAATAGTCGATAGTTTGTTCCTTACTCGCCGGCGGTGGGACAGCTGCCTTAAAGTTTTAAATTCTCAATTCAGCTATTGGGCCAATTCTGACATTCTGCCATTGTCTACAGGTCATAATCAGAATGAGACACAACTGGGGTCAATCTAAAATAGCAGGATTCAAAACCCTGGAGATCTGTAAAGCAGACTGATCAAATATCAGAGAAACGCCGCTACATGTAGACGATAGCACATGGTAGTAAGTTCCGATAACAGTGTAGTAAAAGCACTATTTACTCATGTGGTAAAAGTAAGCTACATTCTTAGAAAACAGCGGCGATGCCGTGTTTCGTACACGTAAGGAAACTTATATATCGAACGCCATAATTTAAGCCTTAATTCCATGACTATAAGGTTGTAAACCATTATAATAATTCAATACTATGTAGCCGTTAAAAGGTTAATTACATTTAATACCAATTAGGACGAATAGAACATCGACTTATTAAAATACAGAATGTGAAATAAAATATGTATTACCTTATTAAAATCTTTCTTATGTCGAGAATAAGGTACGATGTGACGTCTCATTTGCTATTTTAATCAAAACTTTTACTTGTGAACTGTATTTTTACTAATACTCCTTCAGAACTTTTAATTTCTTGAAAAGTTTTAATTAAACAGATTGTAACTTGGCGCTGGAGTTACTTTTACATTACTTCTTAACTTTACATGATTTGCTTTGTGGAAAACTTTAAATATATTTTAGCACAATATTCTGATATTCGCAGTTTTTATTTTGATGCGACAAGCCGGCGAATAAGTATAATATAATAATAACCCATGGACGGTTGACACTAAGGGTAAAAGCGGTGCCGTTTTTTATATGTTTAAGTGGGCAATAACTACACTACACACCTTGGAATTCAGAAAAAAGGCAGATATTGAAGCTAAATTGTGTCTCACTCGCAGTCCTTACTTTGTCGACCTGCAAGCTGCTTCATTACATCTCGGTTCTGAAGCTTTAGTTCTTATGCCACAAAGTTTAATGGATTGAGTATCCTTTACATTTAAAGCCGCCAGAATCTCGGCAGAATCCTACTCCAAAATTGTATAAAACTGACAAAAATGTAATGTAACGCACAAGGATTATTCAAAATAAGCATTAACCTAAAAACGTCACCGATCAAGGTGTGCTGAGTGGGTTACGATAATATTTTGAAACAAATTCATGGAACAAAAACCTGCGTCAAGCGCTTTATTTGTATTCTCCTAAACCATTGTTATGGTGTAGGGCACTACGCTTAATCATGCATGACTAACCTTTTTGCTGGAGGGTTGGACGATCGTGTTGAGCCAGCATTTAACTCTACGGCGATCGTACCGGCGGCGAACGGACGGAACCATTAGTTTAATCACAATTCCGTAAAACTTGGCGTCCACTTTTCGGATATAAAACCTTGGGTATATCGGTGTGTAATTGTACGTCGGATACATTTGTTTGGAGACAAGCCCCCCTAGTCATTAGTTGCACGAGCCCTCAATTTAAACGTAAACTTTGGAACACAACTCTGTGATAATTTAACCTTTGTGTGGCCAAGTCAAATTACGCACACTTAGTTTGTTGGATACTCTATTACACTTATACATTACTTACACAGAAGACAATAAAACATTGGATACCTACTGGGAAAGCGGCCAAATAGCTCCAAATTCGAATTCAATAAGAAAAAACAAGCGTTTGATTTACCATCTAAAAGTAATAATCAATCTAGTCTTTTTTATTATATGTATTAAGTCGGCAAAGAAACACACGATCAGCCTGATAATTATGGTAAGCGATGACAGCTTCTGTCATACAGTAAGTACTTATACAAAACATGTCTTTGTTATTTTATGTCATTAACGAGTATAATTAGAAGATCATCGTAGAGACTCTAGTCTCTCCCTTTGTAACTTAAAAAAACTATATTAAGATTAAGTTTAAAGTACGAAAATACTAAATGAAATAATGAATGATCTCCTAATACGAGTATCAATCTCTTCCAGACAAAGGTTGTCTGGAAGAGATAGCTTGTAGCGATAAGACCGCCTTTGCCAATATACTAGCTTTAAGTTTTGTTTGTTGTTTTCCTTTTGTTTCCATTTGTGTGCGAGCAATAAAGAATTTATCTATCTATCTATCTATCAATGTTTTATCATTATAAATGACGATGAAGAATATAATGTAATCGATAATTCAGAGGAAGACCGTAGCCTGTCTAAAGGGACTCCATTATAGGAATAGTGTAGATATACAAAATAACGTCCGTAGCCTGTCTAAGGGACTCCCTATTAGCAATAGTGTAGATATACAAAATAACGTCGGAAACCTTTCGTAACTTTGCTGCGACTCATCGCCATTTAACCGGCGTTGCGCGATAGTGTCAAGGCTAGAGAATGAAGAGCTTATAAAAGCGTTTGCACTTAATAGGGTTGGGAACTTGGAGATTGTGCCGGATCGAAAAATAAGAAATAATTTTTAGCAAACCGTTGTATTTCACTTGGCTTGAAGGGCGATTTGTAGGTAAATACAACCTGCTAGAGAACTTACAAAATATGGATAACTATAATGAATGATAAACAATAAAAGTCTAAAAACAATAACAAAAAAATATTTTTAAGGTGTAATCATAAAAAAAACTTAACTAATTAATTTGAGGTTATTATATTACAATAGAATGAATCCTGTTAGGTATAGAACAAATCGTTTTAGGTTAGGTTAAGTTATGTCGGTAGTAAACATGGTCGACGATGCGATGGTCGCCGGTTTGCTGGTTCCAAGGTGACGAGAGGACATCGGAGTGGTTTTTACCGAGTCGGCCTTGACTCGCTTTCTCTCATCCATCCATCTCTCAGCCATCCTCGGACAGCCAGTTGGACCCCTCTTGCTTGCTGATGCGTCTGTTAGCAGACTTTACATTCCGCATCAAAAAAAAAGTCGATAGTAAACATGGTTTTCTGAAGTGGTTCTGGCTGTTGCTTTGGTTTTTATGATACTGAGCCACAAGCATACTGCCCGCCTGGGAAAGCCTATGGACACTTGCACAGAAGCTTCAGTTTCTTTTATTGCTTACGTGTAATTACTTCGCCTTCATGACACCTGATGATAAGGCCGAAGGTGGAAGCGCACTTCACCCGGAATCCTCAACTTCTGAGGCACTGGCTATCTTATCTCTACCTGCCGGAACACAGCAATGCTACAGTGTTTGAGTATCCGATATTTCGACTCGATATTTCACCCCACCCGCAATAACTTCAGTACATCCGTGATCATGGCGCATACAACTGTGCCAAAATATCGGATACTCAAACATTACAATAAAAATGGTAATAATCCCGTTAATAATATTTATTCTAATGTAAGTGACCATGATAGTTTAAAAAGGGTGATTACATGTTTGTGTACTCGGTAGGTATGGTTGGTGGTAGGGCTTATTTGTCCGGCTAGCTACCACCAACTTATCTAAATATATCGCCATAGCATCAATGTTTGTAGCATTGCTGTGTTCCGGCAGGTAGAGATAAGATGCCAGTGCCTCAGAAGTTGAGGATTCCGGGTGAAGTGCGCTTCCACCTTCGGCCTTATCATCAGGTGTCATGAAGGCCCTCTAGAAACCGTCTGTAGTTGTACGATCACTACGACTTGAGAAATCTTTAGTTTCCCACCGCCCCATAAAAAGTGTGGTAACGCTGTTTAGACGATAAGAGACCAACCAGCAATCTCTTTAAAAAATGTTTGAGAACCTAATAAAGAAAATAAGTATAAAAAAAACTAGTCCTTCGTAGCACTAGCGTCTCCAGTTAATGGTACCGTAAACACCGACAGCTCCAGTGTAGAGGGCTGGGTTCTATATTGGCAATTTAAAACGCTAGGTCGCGGGCTGCTTAACGACCGGTGACATTGCCGGCACGTTTAGCAGACGACAATTAGCCGCATCTATAGCTATTGTGTCGGTACGATTGCAAAGGTAATGTGTTGGTTTACGGGAAAACTGTTTACTCACTTTTGTTTTCTTTTGTTTGGGTGTTTTTCACATTATTGTACATGCTAGTTTCATCATAGCGTTTTTACTTAGGGGTACTAGGTGTATCACATTAAACTAGTGATCACTTAATGGTCGAAATTCAACCATTATTATTCATAATTACATCATCGGATATTTGACGCAATTCGGGATGATTACGACGGTATTAAGTTTAAAATTCTTAAATTGAAAATGTTTTATACAGTTTAGGCTACATTATTTGAACTCTTAACATTGTCACTGCTTTAGGCTGCAAAGATTGTATCGATGGCGATGAAAATTTTTTAAAAAACTTGTGTTTAGATTGTCATAGGCAGTTTTCTACCGCTTCCATTTTTAAACAATGTAACAAAACACATGCATTCATTTAATCTTACGGGACTCCATATAAGCTATACCAAAACTCACTCTCCTCTCCGTAAGCACAATATGAAGAAGTGCGAAGTTTTCGCGTCACCTACTTATACATAGGTATATGAGTACAATACCTTGTACATCATAATCCTTACCTATGAAATTGACGTTTTTTTCTCACTTATTAATAGGTGTATTACTTTTAAAAGTTAATACCGGTTGTTAATATTATTATACACCTTTAATTAGGACTATGTTACTTAGGCTTCAGTAATAACAATTATTATTAATTTTGTTTCTTTGTCGCCCAATTTTTTTTTAAATAACTACTTTTTTTGTTCGCGGAAATGTCCTTTTGTTTCATTGTAGCTTTGAAGGGACTTGATTTTGTTTCTTTTTAATGTCTGCTATATTTAGCTAGTGAAACAAACACACTACTCTACATTTTTTATAGTGTTAACATAAATAGATGCTAAGAAAATTTTAAAAACGTTAGTAAGAAAAATAAAATTTTATAAAAAATCTTCTTACAAAACGTCAATTTAATAGGTAAGGACCTAATATTATAACGAAGCATTGCAGCTTCATCCGATAGGGGTTAGCTAGAAAGCTTTGAAATATGTTCCAGTTCTATAGTCCCGGCTCTTTTAAGCGGGGCGTGAAACGGCATTTATGCAGGCCGTCATGAATGGGTGCGCTTGTTACCGTGCTTGTTCCACGGTGGGGAGCGCTCTCATTATCTTGGACTGCATCGGCTGCTTACCATCAGGCAGGATGTGGTCACTATGACGTGTCAATATAAAAAAAATGCTTTTTGCATATGTTGATAATTGGATCCCTATGTTTTATGTACTTGCGTTTATGATACATTTTATTATATCCTTACTTTTCGAACCCTTCCCAGAGACTTCGTAACAGGTAAACTCGATATCCTTCTAGGTAGGAGGTTTTATTTCAATGTAATAAAAACACTTGAAAAAGACACGTGATAAAAACAAGAGTTATATGATGATCACGCTAATATTATAAATGCGAAAGTTTGTGTGTATGTGTGTATATTTATTGCTTTTTCACGCTGCAACGCATGGATGGATTTGGATGAAATTCGGCATACAGATAGATTAAAACCTGGATTAAAACAAAGGATATTTTTTATCCCGATACTAGCTGTGCTCGCGACTTCGTCCGCGTGGAATAGTGACTTTCGGCAGCTTTTTTAATTTTTTAGGCTCTTTTCCCGTTTTTGCAACATTTTTCACTGATGCTTCGCTCCTATTGGTCGCAGCGTAATGTTATATAGCCTAAAGCCTTCCTCGATAAATGGACTATCCAACACAAAAAGAATTATTCAATTCGAACCAGTAGTTCCTGAGATTAGCGCGCGGGTGTAACCACGAGCGACCGCTAGTAATGTTATATGATTGAGTGTGAATACGCAAACACTTTTACTACCATCAGCCAACTACCCAACTTTATGATCCGGTTTCAGAACCAGAAGAGCCGGATACGATTCCTAGTACTATCTGGTACTTATAATGTATTATTTTAATACTTAGCACATAGTTATATCAACATAGTCTTACAAAAAGTTCGCAAATAAATATACAATTCGACATAGCCTATCGCTTGCTGGTTCAAAAGTACCATTAATACCCACAAAAACAACATAAATCAATTCAATCGTAATTGATAAGGAAATATGTACAATAGTGACGTAGCGCGGTTAGTAAGAGACCCCACACACTAGCGTTTCTTCAACACATCGGAAATTAGCGTGTCGGGGCATTACTAAAATGCTACGACATATGCTATTTTTTCTTCAAGTCAATGCGGTCAAGGCATTCACATACTTTGTTTTTTGGAAAGAGATTGTTGTTTTGCTCCTATGGCTTTGCCAGCGTAACCGGACTTAAAAGGGTTTCTCGAGCTGTATGATGAAAACATTCTTATAGGGTTTCCAGCATCGCGCAAGCGTACCTACCCCCTAGCGGGATACAAACAGTTTTAATGCGACGTACGCGTTGCGTTGTCGCGGCGGCGTTTGCTCTACGCATGCTTTTATCAAACGCTAGAGAAACGCTAGTGTGAATGGACTCTAATATTCGTTTCAATATACTGATTCATGAAACGTAATTGGTATTATGAAACCGTACAGGCAACGTTTCAATTAACACACAAACCCCAGTTATTTCGCTTCAATTTACAAAAACAATATTGCTTGTGTAATATTGTTGATCAATGTGTTCTAGGAGAACGAACTACTCAAGCTATCAATACTTTATGTAACTATTATTCATAGAATGCAACTTAATGTAATACCTATGTAATTATGTTGTACTATACTATATCCTTTGAATTTAAAAATATGTCATATTTTTAAATTCAAAAGATATACTTAAATATTGTTATGATTAGAAAAAAGACAGTGTTGAAAAAATTCCACGAGCGGCATTCGAACCCGCACCTGACATGTCGGGTAAGGTGCACTACCAACTATGCTATCGTGGCTCAATCCAACTCGCCGAAATTAATTAACACTATCTACAAGAGTAGATACTAGTGAGTAAGAACTCTGTAAGCCAAATCAGCCCTATTCAATGTCGACAACTACGTCATCAACATCCGATCTTAATATCTTTACAAATATTGAAAGATCAGTCATTTTATGAATCAAACCAATGATGTCTTTTTTTGTTTCGTTTCCCCGCCAAGTGGGTGTGACGACTTCAAGCAATCCTTACCTATGTACCCCTGCTAGTAATTGAACTTCGGATTTAAGTTCCGTTATCTCACCACTAAATCAAATCACATGTAGATACAGGATGAGATAAGTTTTTTGTCTGGATAGACAAAAATTTTACACATCAAAAATTAGCTTACATTACCTTATCTACTAATTACATGTAAGAGACATTAATTAACCACTGACCGTGATATACGCGCCGTACGCCCGCTGCGAGTCGGTGATGTTGATGGGATGTTCCATGTTGATGTCGGTGGCGAGTTCTGCGGGCCAGCTGTCTGGGACCACCGCATCGGGCGCGCCAAGACTCCAATACACCTGCATTGGAAGTAAATAAATCAATAAATACAAATGTTTGATCATTAGCCTATAAACGATCTACAGGTGAGCCCAGGGGCCGTAGCCTCACGTTGCTGGGTATAATTATGGTGTCGGTGCAACTCACGCAACAAACAACAGCAAGTCAAATGAGTCATGGGGTTATTCCATTTTACTCCATTGATTTGCCCCATCAATGGGGTGAAGTAGACTTTTTTCCATTTCTCTCCATTAACTGCTTCTTGAAATCAGAATTAATCAGAAAAAGAAAAATCAGAAAAAAGTGGAATTATCCCCGATGCTTTAAAAATAAATTAAATAAAACACAAACAAATTATTTTGTAATCACAGCAGTCATTTTTTTTTTTTTTTACATAATGATTACTTTTATGAGATGATAAAAAAAATATTACATTTATATATTAAATACTTGGTAAACATGTCAAAGATAAACCTTCCATAATAATCAATATTGACACATCTTTGTTTAATTAATGATGTGACTTTGTGATTTTGTGATGTGACTTTTCCGATTCCGATTTTCAATAAAGTAACAAATATTACTTATTTAAATGACAATTAACATATTTTTTTCAAATGAAATTACTGACAACATACATTAAAATGGGTGCATGTTCGTATATTCGATATTTAAAAAATAGATTTCTAAATTGAACTGAAGATTGAACAAACGACCTAAGTATACATACATATTAATGCGTTTACAATGTGAACATTATTTCACACTGCGACATGCGTTACAACGTGTCAGCAAATCGATTGCTATTAGCTCATGAACTTTCGTCGACCATTTATTTTGTGACTCATTTTACATTATGTCCCTTCGAGTTTATCGCAGCGACATTGAAAGTTACTATCGTGTGATAGAATATAACATTTCCACGTCGACAAATATCAATCATGTCAAGGTTACGAAGGATCAACCTACAAACTGTTCGTATTAAACTTAAGCGAGCTGGGTTCGCTTATCTACTCAACAGACGGAGCGAAGTTCCTTACAAAGTTCTGGTTAAGTTTCCTTTGTTGCTTATGTGCTAGCACCGACATGCACGAACTTGGTACCAACTTTAATGAACGCTAACCGCTGCCATTCAAGTTTAATAATAGTAATTTCATGGAATAATAAGTGAGTTATAACAATATAGATGAGAGGTTAAATAGAAATTAATTTAATAACATCAATTTTGAGGCATTACATAGATTAGTTGAAGATATCAAAATTAACTTTAAATAAAGAAATACCGCCTCTGTGGTGTAGTGGTTAGGACCACCAGCCTCAGAGGACACAGAGGTCCCTGGTTCGATTCCTAGTGGAGAGTACATGTTTGTAGTCGGTTTGGTTGGTGGTATGGTTTTAAGTCCGCCTGGCTAGCTACTACCATCTTATCCAAATATGTCACCATAAAATCACTTTTAACGAAATAATATAACCAGTTTCTCAGTGTTTCGGGTGAAGTGCGCTTGCACTTGTGGTCTTATTATAACTTAATATATTGTCAATGAATAAGTGCCGCACAAGACTAAGATCAACACACACCAACCTATTGCTGAATATAGTAGATAATAGATAAATATAGCAATATAAAATACAGTTCAAAAAAAGAAACACTTAAAATTTGGTGAGATGAATGCCAAATGTGTATTAAAAATAAAATCACTGCTAATTTTATTCATCATTGAATTACAACAACAAAAAAGAGAATTTTCCATGACATTGAAGCATTGTACATTTATTTTCATATTGTTTTGAACGTAAAATCGTAAAATAAACATGAAGCAATATTGAATTAGGAGGAGGAGCTCGATGGCGCAGTGGTTAACGCGCCCGGTCTGCGAGTGCTACGGTTAAGCAACGTTCGCAAAGGTCGGTCATCGGATGGGTGAACAAAAATGTATCATCTCAAACTCCTCCGTGCTTCGGAAGGCACGTAAAGCCCTTGGTCCTGGCTGCATTAGCAGTCGTTAACAACCACCAACCCGCACTGGGCCTGCGTGGTGGTTTATGGCCCGTTCTCCCTATCCATCCATAGCAAAGGCTCGTGACCCAGCAGTGGGGACATAAAGTGAGCTGATGATGATGATGATGAATATTGAATTAACTGAAATAGTAATTTCCGTTTTGGATTAAACAAAATAGCTTTATTCTCTGAAAAACTGAAACGGCGTCGAATATTGTTTTAATTAATTCCCTTCGTTTAGTCTCATTGCCAACATCAAGGGCAGACCTTGTCGAGCGCCACGGACGCGACATTTATTTTTAGCTTAATATAATTGCCGCATGCAATTCGCCAGAGTTGCATGAATAATGCATTTTATACATACAGTGTTTACATTTCAAAATAGAAGTATCGTTACTATTACTAGAAATGACCTATATTAGCATGTACGGTCGGCAACGAAAGTAGCTTAGCATTTTCGTACATGGGTACTATGCCAAGATTGAATCTGTCCTGTTTCGTCGTATATTTTTGTTTCGTCGGAATTATCAATACTTATATACCTAAATCTAAGACGCGGTAAACCAGTATTTACATAATAAATTATATAAATTATATAAATATTTCCCAATGGGAGATTTTATTCTAGGCATATTAATATTATCTATTACTGGCCACTAAGGTATTAATTATCTTAGGATACATAAAAAATAGGGGGACACAAAATGAGGTTAGCCTCACCTAACCAGCTCATTTTATGTCCCCACTGCTGGGGCACGAGACTTCCCTATGAATGGATAGGGATGACGGGTTATAAACCACCACGCGGGCCCAGTGCGGTGGTTGTGAACAACTGCTAATGCAGCCGGGACCAACGGGTTTACGTGTCTTCCGAAGCAAGAAGGAGCTCGAGATGAAACATTTATCCTATATGATGACTTGACGATGACTTGATTTCTTAATAGAAGAGGTCTTATAGTGGGACAGTTTATAGTATAGGCGAATTTAATACTTACTAACGATAAAAATGACAATCCTAAATTTAATTTGCATATACCAAAGCAAAGACTGCAGCTAAAAAACTTGGGGTTCTCTCTAAGGTCAGGCGGTACTTCACGCACTTCAGAACAGCTGCTCCAACTTTATCAAGCACAAGTTCGATCATGTATGGAGTACTGCTGCCACCTTTGGGATGGATCAGCCAAATACCATCTGGCTGCTTTGGACTCGATTGAAAAACGAGCTAAGAGACTCATTGGTGACCCTGCCCTGATACATACATACATATATACATATAATCACGCCTCTTTCCCGTAGGGGTAGGCAGAGACCACTTTTTTCCACTTGCTACGATTCCTGATAGACGCCAAGCTGCAAAATCTAGAACATCGGCGTAGGGTGACGAGTCTGTCGGTCTTCTACAGGATTCATTTCGAGGAGTGCGCGAAGGAGTTGCACGACCTAATCCCACCATCCACTTTCCGCTATCGGAGCGCGAGGCGCGAGTTATATCCCTATGTTGTAGATATGCCACCTTGTCGCACGAGCCGATTCGGTTCAACTTTCTTAGTGCGTACAGCTAGGGAATGGAACGCGCTGCCTGCGAGTGTGTTCCCTGAAAGGTATAATCTGGACCTCTTCAAGGCTAGAGTGAATAGGCTATTTCTAGGCAGGCATGTTCCATCCTCGACCGCACCGTCACTTAACATCAGGTGAGGTGTAGTCAAATGCCTGCCTATAACAAGTAAAAAAAAAAAAAAAAAAAAATACCTACTATGGAAATTCTGAAACCGTGTTGTCGCAGAAGTTAAACGTAAAATTGTCATTTGCTTTCATATTATTGTTGGCATTGAAACCGTATCTCATTTTTGATGCGCAACGTAAACTCTGTCGTAAAGTTTGCCCCATAAAAGTCAGTTTCATTTCCAGTTAATGGCAGACTATGTGCATTTTCTAAATGGACATGAAAAACACACATCAATAATAAATAACTGAACATAACTTACATCAAATATCTTTCCTAAGTCTGTGGCAAGACAGGAACAATTGTAAGCGACTATGCCCAGCTCTTTGACCTGCGAAAAGACAAACAACTTTATTTCTTAAGTTAACTCATTAAATTACCTTTTATACAACTTGTCGATTTAAAATATAAATTCTAACCAATATTGTAACAACTCATGTAAGTATGCGGACTGCGGGGTGCATTAAAATTATTGAATTTAAAGTGTAAGGGTCTTACAAATAAACAAAGAATAAGATCCAAATAGTTATTCCGTGTTTTGTCTCTTTTACTCTAATTTGAAATGACGTTTACACGACAGGACCAAAACACGGAATAACTATTCGGACCTTATTCTTTGTTTATTTGTAAGTCACTAAGAGTAGAAAGTGTTTTAAATGTTCTATCTTTTGATTGTTCTTAAATAAATAGATAAACGTACAAATTATTATTTGACGACCTCCTTGGTCGAGTGGTTTGTTCACCGGTTTCCATGGTGTCGCCATCTCTGAGGTCCCGGGTTCGATACCCCGTCGGGTCAATTAAGAAATTATTGTTTTTCTAAATTGTCTCGAGTCTGGGTGTTTTCTATGTATAAGTATGTATTTAAGTATTTTAAGTATGTTTATCCGTTGTCTAGTAACCATTTAACGAGTTTCATAACGAAGCTTCTCTTGGGCTAGATAATTGGTGTGAGTGTAGGAAAGTTTATTTATTTATTTATTAAACAAATAAATGCGTCAGTGGCCAAGTGGCACTGGGCCCGATACCCGAAGGTACTATGTTTAATTCCCAGGTTGGACAAAGTGTGATTCGCATGATAAATAGCCCGGGTTTGTGATTACCAACCCGAATTTTGCCCAGTATTGGGACAGTATATACTATTTACTATACTATACAAAAAAAATACATATATTTCTTTGATCTATATGTTATTGGCATAATCATGTACAAATTATGCTAAGGTAGCCGTTTTTGCTTACTTAGTTAAAGCAAATATAAAATAAAATATTTAACTTTAAGTTTCGAGAATCTACACTTACAGTGTTCCTTACCGGGAAAGGTAGTGATCATATTGCATGACTAACAATAACAAGGCTATGTAGTCAAAGTATCAAAATCACAAGAATGCTTTGTTCTCTCTGCTACCGATGTGATGACACACGATGTTATCGCAAACATTACATAATTATGTGGGTGGGTACCTATTAAGCATACTATATTTTGTTCACAGCTTACTATGTAACAGAAGCCTAGTACAGTAAAGACTTTATGGCCTTTGTGGTCTAGTGGTTAAGACCACCGGTTGAGACCCGGAGGTTTCGGGTTCGATTCCCAACGGGGGTACATGTTTGTTTACTCGGTTTGGTTGGTGGTAGGACTTATTTGTCCGCCTGGCTAGCTACCACTATATTATTTAACTAGTGGTCGCCCAGTGGTCGAAATTCGACCGTAATTTTATTATGGCTTCACGGACTGTATCCTACCTAAGCAATAAAAAATTAAAAAGGATATGCAAAATTATTATGAAATGAAGCTGATTTGATGATGGAACCGGAAGGTGGCCACAGGAATTCGGTAGTTAAACGACACAACCCCATCAGTTTGGACTCGTTTGATCCGTCTTAACGAGTACTTTTAATGAAGGTGTAATATGTAAACAAACCCTTCGGAGAATCTACTAGGGCGCGGGGACACGCACTTATGCGTGATGCCGTTCCCTCTAGAAAACCTCCGAAGGTGATTCGTTTCACACGGCTTGAGGAACCTTTTAAGTTTCTCGCCGCCCCCAAACAAGCCCGGTGAAGCTGAAAATGCCGTTTGAGGCAATCAGCAATCTCTCTCAAAAAAAAATGTTCTTTAATGTTCTATCAAAATGTAACACGCTTTTATTTATATAAAAAATTAGGTCTGTGATAAAAACGTAAAGATTTTTAAATTAAATTGTTTTTAACTTTTAGTTCTTTTTTATTAACAAGTAATAAAGGATTGTTTTTAAAAAATTTTTTTTTCTTTTTTACATTACACATTTATAATTTTACGCAAATACTGTTACGAACAAATACAATTTGAAAAAAGACAAAGTGTTGAAAAAATTCCACGAGCGGAATTCGAACTCGCACCCCATGACATGCCGGGTCAGGTGCACTACCAACTATGCTATCGTGGCTCAATACAACTGGCCAAAATTAATCAATACTATATACTCTTACTCTGTAAACCAAAGGAGCCCTATTCAAAGAAATTTGAATGAGGTATCATTCTATCTAATGTAATAGATTACCTGAGTAAGAGACCTCCAGTCCATGTTGGCACTTCCAATGTAAAAGTGTGTTCTATCTATGATCCAAAACTTTGTGTGCAACACCCCACTTCCAAGGAGCTTAGAAAAATTTAAGCTCCTTACCTGAGAAATAAAAGAACATAAATCGTAAAATATTGGATTATAATCAGTGATGGGAAGTTTATTTATATTTATCGAATCCCGGATCCCGATCTCGGAAATCTAAGCAGTTTTTCTTCTTAGTACACTTGAATTTACTCAAGTAGTAGTATTTTATAGCCATCCCAACGTCCGCATACATTTTTTTTCTAAATATTACATGTAATTGGCTAGTTTATTTTCTATCTCGCCTATTTTAAATATTTTTTTGCGTTTCCGAGTTAAATGCTTTTAAGGGGGCAAAGTGGGGGATCGCCCCTACCTCTCCCCGCTTCCGATCAATGATAATTATAATACATAAAACATCTATTAGAAGCACAGGTAGCAGAACGCAAAGATGCTTGGGTTGAAAACAAAGAAATCGTGGTTCAATATCCATAGAACCGTTATACTGACGTGGAACCATACCTTATTCTTTTAGACTGTGAATAACTCGTTTTTCGAGTACCACTGAACCCAGGGAGACGCGGTTGGCTATGTGGTGTTCTCCGCTCTAGCTCCCGCCTCCCTGCCCAGGCCCGAGGGCATCGACAGGGATTCGGGAGAAGGGGACCCACTAAAATCCACTGTACACACGGCGGCAGATCAACCTACCCAAAACTGTCAAATTTCTACAATCAATTTTGAACTTTACTACTTGGTCATAAGGATCAATATTCATTGGAGAAATTTGACAGATTTGGGTAGGTTGATCTGCCGCCGACTGTACATCCCCTTCACGTGCCACTAGGGTGACTAGGACCACCGGTTTGGCAATCACCAATATTACGTGAAGTGAACCCATACCTAAGACAAACATTTTAGTTTTCTATGTGGGTTAACAGTACTTTTAATGTGTTAATAGCGTTCTAATAATAATTAATTTAAAAAAAAGTTAGAGAAGAATGAATGAATAATGATTAGGTATAATCTTAATAACCAAACTTTAAAAATTGGTTGGTTGGTGCTACCAACTTCCAAAAAGAATTAAATTAACAAACTTGCCTGTGCAGCTTTCTTCTTAACTAAATATTCTGTATCTATATTAGGATATAACTTAGTGGGCCAATTTTGAGCAATTTTCAAATTAATATTTCGTTTTGACCCAGCAGCATATAAAGATTGGAACACTTGCTCACCCTGCAAAAAAAACTATATTATCACACAATCATTTGTATTACACTATAATTATAATGGATTATATTATGGAGATAAGATAGCCATTTCCTCAGTGGTGGAGGAGTTCGGGTGAAGTGCGCTTAGAAAGGCCGTGTCATTGCTTAAGGCGACGCATTGGAAATTTACGTGGTCTTGATTTTTCCCAACAATTACAAAACATATGAAAGTGATATTTGATGACATGATTTTTCATTTAATTGACTTCATTTTTCTAGTTGCAGAAACACGATATGTCAACTTTTATAACAAAGAAAAAAATATCAAAGTAACCTCTTCTAAAACAGATTTGCATTTTACAGGCAAACCAGACTGATTTAAGCATCTCAATTTTCTTAGTAGATTAGTCTTAACACACACTTCAATATGCTAGTTCATTTTTTTTTAAATAATTTGTAGTTTTAATTTGAAGGAAAATAACAGTTTTTCTTATGGTAAGGGGGCGCAAACGCTCCGTATTAGATTAACTGTTTAGCGCTGTGTCGCCTTACCTTAGAGCTTACCCATAAATAATCAAAAATACGTGCCTTCTGAAGAACCGCCTCTGTGGTGTAGTGGTTAAGACCACTGGTTTAGACCTAGAGGTCCCGGGTTCGATTTCCAGCGAGGGGTACATCTTTGTGTGCTCGGTTTCGTTGGTGAAGGGACTTGTTTATCCGCCTTCCACCACCATCTTATCTAAATATATCGCCATAACATCAATGTTTGTAGCATTGTTGTGTTCCGGCAGCTAGAGATAAGATAGCCAGTGCCTCACTAGTTGAGGATCCTGGGTGAAGCGCGCTTCCATCATTGGCCTTATCATCACTTAACATAAGGAGGCACTGAGCAGAACCGTAAAAAGAAAAATGTTATTAAAAATTGTATTGATCTTGGTACATACCTCTATTGAGGAGTTATATGGATATTCTTCATTAAACCTAAGACTCCAGTAAAAGGATGCTATTTCTATAGATGTTTGAGCTTCATCTATTAAATCTAACCATACATTTTTTGTGGGTAGATGTGTCATATTAGGGGGATACATATGCCCCTCTGGTATACTCTCAACTAAAGATAACCTGCAAAAACAATTAGCACAATATAAATTGCAATCTAAAAAGCAACAAGGGGTGCCACATTTAAAACTTGTCGCAATAACTGTGACTATGATATTAATTAATAGTCCTTACCAATCATAATAATATTCTAAGTCGCCAATGATATTTTAGATACTGAAAAGTTTTGAACTATAAGTACCTGTAGTTTGATTACATACAAAAGTAATTTTTTGGCATACTTCATTTCAAACTCCCCAATTAGAATAAAAAATCCCATCCTCCATATAATCCCCACTACTGGGGCTCGAGCCTTCCCTATGGATGGATACTGGATAGGGAGAACAGGCCATAAACCACCACACGGTCCCAGTGTGAATTGGTAGTTATTAAAGACTGCTAGTGCAGCCAAAACCAATGGCTTTATGTGCCTTCCGAAGCACGGAGGAGCTCAAGATAATACATTTTTGCGCTATCAATCACCCATCTGTTGAACGGCCTTCGCAAAAGTTGCTTAACCTTAGCAATTTCATACTTTGCCATCAAGCTCAATTATTAACTCCATATGCCTTATTCCATATAGAAATTGTAGTAATATATTAAGAAAGTTGGCAATAAAGGCTAATAATAATACCTTATTCCATAATATTACAAACATAGAGACATATAAGTTAGTTGTTACCACCACTCACCTACACTCGTCTGAGCAATGCAAGCTGACGGGACTGTTGGGTGTTGCTAGCTGCACCACATTTGGCTGGTCGAGCAACGGCACCAACACCACCAGCACTATCAGAACCATCACTATCGACACCGGGATGCATGATGGTCGACACCAAATGCTACGTTTCTTCCTTCTAAAATGAAACATAAAGTCATAATGGCTGTAAAAACTATAATGGTTTTCTATAATATTACCTGAGATGGTTTAGTGTTTTACCAGATCTTAATTTTTTTTTACAAATAATGGCAACAATAGCTTTCCTAAATTTCAGTTTGCAAATGTTTAATTATTTTACTGAATGAAATAAGACAAAAATTGTGTTGTGTCATGCACTTGGAGAGGTAGACTGATGATGATAATGATGATAGTGAAATGTTTAATTGTATTTATCAAACTACTAGTGGCCGCTCGCGGTTTCACCCGCGTGGTTCCTGTTCCCGTAGGAATATTGGGATAAAAAGTATCCAGGTTATAAACTATCTGTATGCCAAATTTCATCCAAATCCATCCATTCGTTGCAGCGTGAAGAAGCAACAAATATACACACATACTGTCATATACAAAGTGTAGTCTATAGTATGAAGGTACTTGTTATTTTATTATCATCAATAATGTTAACAATGTAGGGGGTAGTTAATTAAGTATATGACAGATGACTTGGTGTTAAGCTACAGAGCTGAATAAACTATGGTGATCCTAATTACGTGTTTTAATTAGTGTTCTGGACATATTGACGACGAGTGATAAAAAGTGTTAACAATGGATACAAAAGCAGTGAAATTTGAACAGTTCAATTCTCAAACTGATAATTGGGACATTTATCTCGATCGTTTAAAATTTTGTTTTGAGGCGAATGGAGTCATCTCGGATCAAGCTAAACGGGCAAATTTTGTCACAGTGTGTGGTTCACGTGTATATGAAACGTTGATTGCATTAATTACTCCGAAGAAGACTAGTGATGTGACTTTTGGTGAAATAGTGTCAATTTTGACCAAACATTATAGTCCTAAACCTAATGAAATATCGGTGTCTTTTAAATTTTATAAACGTGATCAAAAACGAGGCGAATCGGTTTCAGATTACATTGCACATCTTAGAAAGCTTAGTTCCGGTTGTAACTTTACGGACTTAGAAAGAATGTTAAGGGACAGACTCGTATGTGGTATGAGTGATGATAAATTACAATATGAACTATTAAAACGAGACAATCTAAGTTATCAGATTGTCGTAGACGCTACCCAGTGTTGTCGGTCAGGCTGCGCCATCGCAGTCCGCTACGGTTCCCGATGAGCCTATGGATATAAATGCATTTCAGCCGAAATCTAACTTTCGTTTTTGCTATCGTTGCGGCGATCGTCATGTGGGAGATTGTCGTTTTGTAAATACTGTTTGTCGATATTGCAAAAAGAGGGGACACCTCGAAAAAATTTGTATGGCTAAAAAGAAGAAGGGAAATAGTAACGTAAATTATACAGTGGATCAAGACGATCATTTGAATGGAATTTATTGTGTACTAGGCACGAGTCGAGTGCCTCCGTATGAAGTTACAGTATCCCTTGTTGGTGTAGAGGTTCATATGCAAGTCGACACCGGTGCTAGTTTTTCTATCATTAATGAAAACACTTGGAATATGCTGAAAATTCGATTACCACGTGACAGTTTGCGCCCTATTTCCATTTCGCTACGTACTTGGACGGAGACACCGGTACAATTATTAGGACAAGCAACATTGCCGGTGCTATATAAAAATATAGTGCGAAAGCCGGACGTTATCATAGCAAAAGGCTATGGTCCTAACCTGCTTGGTCGTGACTGGCTAAAGCCTCTGAACATTACGATGAACATACATTTTATATCAAATAATGAACACATACAATTGGACAAATTATTAGCCCGGCATAAAAATGTTTTTAAAGATGGTCTGGGTACTTACACGGGTAAACCACTTGCAATACACTTAAAGCCTGGGGTAAACCCAAAGTTTCTCAAAGCCCGACAAGTACCGTATGCAATAAAAGACAGAGTAGAAGCGGAAATTGACAGATTACATAAGGAAGGAGTCCAGCGTCCAACATCTTTTTCTGAGTGGGCTACACCCGTTGTTCCCATTGTCAAAAAGTCTGGTGAGATACGACTTTGCGGAGATTATCGCAGCACGGTTAATGAAGCAACCGAGTCAGACACTTATCCGATGCCAACAGCAAGTGAAGTGTTTGCTTGTGTGGCAGGGGGACTCTATTTTACTACTTTGGATTTAGATAGAGCGTATACACAAGTGGTTGTTGATGATACCACTTCAAAGCTTCTTACCTTAAATACAAGCAAGGGTTTATATACAGTACATCGATTAGCGTTTGGAGTTAAGGCTTGTCCGGGTATTTTTCAACGATTAATGACTTCTTTACTAGCGGGTATCCCAGGAATATCTATACTGATTGATGATATTATTATCAGCGGGCGCACAATGATAGAGATGCAAGAAAGACTTGATATAACATTGGGACGTATCGAACAAGCCGGCCTACGTTTAAACAAAAACAAATGTAAATTTGCGAAACAAAAAGTGGAGTTTTTAGGATTTGTCATAGATGCTGAAGGTATTCATCCGGCTCCAAGCAAGGTGGAAGCAATAGTAAATACGCCAGCACCTAAAAATAAACACGAACTTCAAGCATTTCTCGGTCTTTATAACTTTTATGAGAGATTTGTATCTCATAAAGCTACTTTACTCGAACCTCTTCATCGTCTTCTAGACACATCACAGCATTGGAAATGGACTGAACTTGAACAAGGTGTTTTCGAGACAGCTAAAAGCATGCTTACATTCGATTTAACTTTGGTACATTACGACTTAAAAAAACCACTGATTCTGACATGTGACAGTTCCGAGTATGGAGTAGGGGCTGTGCTATCCCACGAAATGGAAGATGGTCTAGAACGGCCGATAGCTATGTCTTCAAGAACCTTACACTCTCACGAACGCCGTTATTCACAACTAGACAAGGAGGCAACATCTATTATGTTTGGCATAACAAAGTTCCATAATTATCTAATGGGTCGAGAATTCTGCATAGTCACAGACCACAAACCGTTACTTGGAATAACCAGACGTTACGTTTAACCAGAATAGCTATCGCTCTGACCTCTCACAACTACAAAATAAGGTACAAGCCAGGACCACAAATAGGTAATGCAGATAGCTTAAGTCGCTGGCCACAACCCGTACCTGAACAGCCTGAAGAACAGCTAGGTGAAATATTATTAATGGCTGAAGCTCCAGAAGACTTTCCCTACGACGTTGAAGATATAGCCAAAGAAACAAGACGTGACCAAATTTTAACCAAAGTGGTACACTATATACAGTGCGGTTGGCCTGCAAAAGAGACAAATAATGATTTACGCCCATTTTGGTTACATCGCTCAGAGCTCTCAGTACAAGATGACTGTATACTGTTGGGTTGTCGGGTTATAGTACCTCAACAACTACGCCAAACAACATTACGTGTTTTACATAAAACACATACTGGGATGGTACAAACCAAGGCGTTAGCTAGAAGCTACGTGTGGTGGCCCCATCTTAATGAAGATATTGAGTCATTAGTGGCTGGTTGTGCAAAGTGTCTTGAAAATCGACACATGCCACCTAAAACAACACATGAATGGGTTACACTGGTTCGACCATGGGCAAGAATTCACATTGATTTTGCTGGACCTTTTTATAATAAATATTTCCTGATCATTGTTGATTCCTATTCAAAATGGCCTGAATTGTTCATGGTTAATAACACTACATCAGCCACGGTTATTCGGTTGTTGAGAATGACTTTCGCCACACACGGTTTATGCGAGGTTTTAGTGTCTGATAATGGCACATCATTTATTTCCCAAGAAATGAAACAATTTTTAATTGCTAATAAGATTCGTCATGTCACCACGGCTCCTTATCATCCGGCAACCAACGGATTGGCTGAAAGAATGGTACAAACCATTAAAGATAAATTAAAGAAAATGGATGATTTGGCTTGGGATGTCAGAATCCCAAATCTATTGTTGGGTTTACGCGTTACTCCTTGTACTTCAACAAATAAAAGTCCATCAGAAATGTTAATGAAGAGACGTATACGTACATTGTTAGATACTTTACATCCAGATAATCGTCAGTTAAAAAAAGTGGAGGATCAAATTACAAACAATAGCCAAAGTAATACTAGAGAGACAAACATTGGTCAGAAAGTAATTATTTTAACCGAACATTCTCCGAACGAAATGACCAATAAAAGTTGTAGTTGGCAAAATACATCTCAACATCAAGAGATGTGAACGCCACTAATAAAAAAAAAAAAAAAAAAAATGTATCGAAACTATACTAGTGTGGGTCCAAAGTGGTTACCTGGTAAAATAATAGCTAAAAATGGTCCCGCAAATTATAAAATTGAAAATAAACATGGTTTAACGGTCAATCGGCATATAGATCAATTATTCAAAACACTGCCGCAGGAAACGTTAAGACCCGGGGAAGAAGGAATGAGGCAAACTTTATCACCAGATACTACAGACTATCCAATACGCATAGACTGTAATAATGATAGTGATGAGTCCAACAACAATCAAGAACAAGATGTTATCATAGAAATTCCGGACGCGGATAAATGGGCAGATATGTTGGGAATACCGTCGTCTTCTGATACTCCATTATCCGAGGCTGGGAAAATAAAAAATAAGTTACAGTTACCTACATTCTAGAAGTCCTTACGACAGACCTAATGTTTCTAAAGAAAACAATTATTTGTATTAGAATGATCTTTACAGAGGAGGAAGAGTGAAAGGATGGGGTTGCACAAAAGATCCCTATGGGTCGAAGTGTTACTGGGAGGTGGAAACCTCGGCAGGCCCCACTAAGATAAGATAAGATTAGAATGATGTTGGTGTTGCTTTTCGAGTTAAGATTAGATTGAGTTATTTTCAAGAATATTATTTAACATGTAAAGTCATATAGGTGTCAATTAGTATTGATTTATATTTTCAGAAATATTGTTTATTACCTATGTAAAATTATATTTGTCGATTAGTATCTTACTTATGGGGGAGGTATGTCATATACAAAGTGTAGTCTATAGTATGAAGGTACTTGTTATTTTATTATCATCAATAATGTTAACAATGTAGGGGGTAGTTAATTAAGTATATGACAGATGACTTGATGTTAAGCTACAGAGCTGAATAAACTATGGTGATCCTAATTACGTGTTTTAATTAGTGTTCTGGACATATTACATACCTAAAAACACACAAACTTTCACATTTATGATATTAGTGTGTGTCATGTAACTTACTTGTCATTGTAGCTATTTCCATTTTCATCTCTCATCATGAATATTTGTTCCCACTGCTCCAACTCTTCATCAGACGATGAAGCGTTCCCCACACTTCCTGACTCAAGCACAGTCTAAAACAATATCAAAATATTTATTTATATATTTTTGGGATAACTAACAGACAGCAAATGCACGAGAATAAACATTTACATTGCTACGGAAAGCTAGTTAAAGGACCTCTGATACCACAACCCGTATCCATTTACCGACCAGGCGTCTGTGTGTGGTTGTAAATAAAACTTTAAATGTATCACATTAGGGTACATCTATATAATACTTTTAGAGATGTTATAACACCCGGTCGGCCTAAGTAAGTTAAAAAATTATGATGCACTGCGCTACTATATAAAAGTAAAATCTTCAGAGAAGGTTATGTTTTTACCGCCAATCAAAGATTTTAGTTTTTAGACGATATCACTGAATAAAATATTAAATATCTTTCTTTAATATGTCTGTAATTCACAATCAATTAAGACAGAGAAAAAATAATATAATAAAAACAAAAGAGTAACTAACTTTTACGTGAATCAGAAACCGTTTCGGAAGCCTGATGAAGTAATCCATTATTAATAATTTCAATTAAATATGGTTGACGAATGTTTAAACTAATAGCAAATAAATGTACATTTGTACGTTAGACAATGTCGAACGTAAGGTCACATTCACTTAACGTAATCAAAACCAAATAAAACAAAGAGTAAAAACAATAACTTGAAACTTTTTGACGTTTTACTTTTTAATATTTTAAAAGACAATGAAAATAAGCAATGTTTTAAAAGTTGACAATCGATTGATTATATTATATAAATGTTGAACCGACAACTAATTTTAAATATACCTAGATAAGATACAAATAAAATTATTTCTAAAAATATTTAACTTTATGTTCATCCGTTAAAAAGGTCTACAAATAATCTAATGTAGTTTTTCGGTAAATTTTTTAAAATACATATTATTATTATTATCTTTTTGTTTATTTGCGCATACTAACCATCTATATTAATGACAGAAGCACTAAGTTATTAACAAAAGTAAACCTTTATCAATGTCACTCTTATCACTAAAACAACTAAATAAAACACAATCACGGATAGAACACGTATAAAACTGCATTTTCGTATATCCTGTCGTTCCTTTAACAAACCGTACAGGCGCATTAGTAGCAAAAATATTACTGCAAAGTAGATGACGTCGGCAACCACCGCATTGTGCATGTGCATTTTAAATACTAGGTTAGTACAGTCCATTAAACTGTTCAGGGCAGAACTTTTCGCGCAGACACCATTTTACACGTAATTTGTAGTAAGTTTTACTTTTGGTTTTAAAAATATCAATTCGCTACTTAGATGGAATTTAGAAACATTCTTGTAAGATCAATTAGTTTTTTCTTTCTTTGTTATTTTTGCTGAGACCGTGGTAAGTTGACGTGATCATGACGGTGGTCGTTTCTTATGTCAACTATTTATTTTGAAAGAAACGTTATTTTTTTATCATATTCTACTGAAAATATGTCAACCTCAATAGATGATAGATAGTGCTTACCTTGGATAACTTTGAAGCGGTACAAAAATCGCGTGTCGTGTGATTGCTGTAGTAATACTTAAGTAGATAATTAATAATTCAAATGACGGCAATAACGCGTTCACAATTTTTTTACAATCCAGCCGTGTGCACGAGGCTGTCGTCTAATTTATACTGTAACAGCTTTTGGGTTTAATACCACAAAAAGTTTTGGTTAATTTATAACCGACGCTAACGTGACTACTTCGTCGGTAGACCTTCATCGAACTGCTGAAAGTTAAAATAACAAAGCTTTCTATGGCGAGTATAGAGAATCCGTAATAAATCTAGCAGCATTGTAAAGAAGTTAACATTAGGTACATCACGTTAATAATGATTAAAAGCTTTTTGAGTCAACGTCAACGACGACCATACAATGTCACTTGCATTGATTAAACTATTAAAATTTTTTAGTGACAAACATAATAGGTTTAGCCCGATTGCTCAATTTCAAATCTTTAGAGTTATCTATTAATTATATAGGTACTTACATTAAGAATAAGAAACACGTCTGTCACTATAAATTACGAAAACAACAGGCGCAGCTGCGGGTGGAATCTGGTACGACTTATCATTATGACCAAGTTTTGGCACAGCTCTAAATAGCGCGAAATAAATATTAATATGTCACATTTAAATATTTTTTTTTGTCTAACGTTTTCGATATATTAAAGTAAATATATCAAAATAAAATGATTATGTAACGTACCTACCTAACTAAATTTATTTATTCCAAATAGGTAGGTAGGTGTACATACAATCTTTAATTTGATTCACTAATAAGAGAAAAGCTTCAATTTTAAAGGAGATTGCTCTGGATCGCCTTAAAATTTACAAACATTTGAAAAATACATTATGTTGTAATTAATTTAAATAATAATTTTGACAGTAAGAATTTCAAGCGGACACTATTTATTATATGTAAGACTTTTAAAAGTATTTTTTTACCACCAAACTCGCCATCTTTGTTTGTCAATATGTCAGTACTGATAATAATTATGTATTATCAGTGTACAGACCTACCACCAAGTGATGTCTCCGTTCGATGTTTTCAGTCAATCAATAATTGATTGACTGAATTCACGAAAAAAATCGAATTTGGTTTCGATGAAAACATCGAGTAATAAGATTGATATTTACACATAAAACATTATTGCTGCGCAGCATTTTAGTATTTCGGTTTTATTTACGTTTTTAAACATGCTTAGCATAGCCAAATACTTATAGATTTATTAACTTTCAATATCATTTGTAGCAATGGAACTTGACAATTGAGTATAGGTAGGCCATAAATTGCTATACGTATCATTAAGGATTTTATTTTTACAAAGTAATATAACGAGCAGGCCGCTCACTGCGTGGTAAGTGAAACGCCTGCCCATGACAAATTGTTACTATATTCCCAAATATTTTCCCGTGTCATATCGATACTGCGGTAGTACCTACCTAGACAGCAAGGTATCAGACCTACCACCTAGTGATGTCTCCGTTCAGCGCCACCAAGGGGAAACTTGTTGTAGGGCATAGTAGTAAGAATATAAATATTTATAAGCATTCACTAAAGTGTTTCGTATGACAAACATAACCTCAAAATCGGTCCTTTTTATTTAAATAACTGTCTTCTCAGAAGTGTCCGTCATGAAACTTAGTTTTCATGGGTTAATACAGGCAATTCATTACTAGAAAATGAGTTATCCTCTGCAGTTTATTTTAAGGCGAGCAATGTATGGACGCAGAACAATCTCCTTTGAGCTCATTTTAGCTAATAATTTTAAGCTTAGTGTGTGTAGCTAAGTTAGCTATACTACAAGTTCAAAATTATTAGTTTACTCGTAGTATAACGAGCAAACTAATAATATTTGAACTTGATGCACTAAACTAAGCACACAAATCCTACTAAGTAAACATACACAAGTAGAAATGGTAAATCATTGCAAGGGTCGTCAACTTTGCGTGCAAGTAAACGTTTACAAAGGCATAAACATTTTACTGCAACGGCCAGCAAGCATAATCGATTAAGGATATCTGGATTTTTTCATTGCAATCGAGTTTGATTATGTGAGTCAATGATCTGACATTTTATTGTGAGTATCGGATTCGTGGTTACTAATCACAATACGAATGTTCACCGATTTTTGTACATACAATTTGTTTTTCTACGATTCGATTATTAGTATGACACTGAATACTTACTACTCAGTGAGAAGATGAGCATCTTAGCTCTATCGGAACACAACAATGCTATTAACATTGTTGATGTGGCTATAGCTTTAGGTAATATGGTGGTAGCTGACCAGGTGGACTTAGAACAAGCCCTAACCACGGTTCGGGCTGCATACGTCACTATGAAAGGGTTATTCCACATTGGTTCCACTTTCCACATAGTGATTCCACACAGTATACTTATACAACGTGTAACAGAAAGGTGTGGTCAAAATGAAAGATCTAAAGTGTATCCGATCTAGATCTTGTATGCAGAGTTACTAAGGCATAATTATTAACTTTAACTTGTTAAGTAATTTTTAATTAAATAGTTCTATTGTGACGTCACATCAAAATAAACAAGTTACAGCCCTAGTGGTTTAGTAACCTCTGTGTTCTTACATTTATGATTACTGCTGCTTGCTTTTGCGCGCCTGACGTGCATGACTTCACTAATAAAAATATTTAATTTAAAATTGCATGATAAATTAAAGTTAATAATCATGTCTCAGTAACAACACATACAAGAACATAAATGTTGAAAAAAAATTCCACGAGCAGGATTTGAACCCGCACCCTTCTGACATTTGCAACAAAATTTGCGTTAAAAATTGTATAAACATTTTAACACATACAAGATCTAGATCGGATACACTTTGGATCTTTTTATTTTGACCACACCTTTATGTTACACGTTGTATATTCTGGTCACATGTAGGAATGGAATGCGTTTCCTTTCGTCATCACACCTTTTGGTTTCAGATCAGTATTGCTGTCCTACTATAAAAACATAGTTTAGCACATTTTTATTAATCAAATATCCTGGCGTTTTAGCAAGGTAGTAACACCCCCCCTCCCCCCCCCCCCTCGTAACTTCAGGTGATCCATTATATATAACCCGCGAGTCTGTTCGGTTTTTTTTGTTGAGAGTTTGCTGATTTCCACTGGCTCTTTTCAGCTTCGACACGCACTAGTGCGTGTCCCCGTGCCCTACTAGATTCTCCGAGGGGTTCGGATCGGATCGGGGAGCAGAACAACCCGAGGGCGCCTCTAAAGGCTCGGACCTCGGCTAAGGTTCACCGGGTCGTGGGGTGGGGCGAAGCGCCCAGGTACGTGTACTTGGTATAGAGCGCATGTGAACCGGCTCGTCGTATCTACCCTGGTTCTACAAGTATTTTGTCTTGGGCCAAAACTAGTGTGTATGTTTAGTATATAGGTATATTCTCTAAATTGTTGTAGCATTTAGAAGATCGGGCGGGATAGTCTGTTCGGGCGCAGCGTTTCTTGTATTACCTATGAATTAAGTATACCGCGGCCAAAACCCTCTGTGCTCGGCCAGACTGCACACGCGGGCGCGGGGCGGGCGCGGCGCGACGTACTCAAACATATGAATTTTCTGAGCCGAGTACCTACGAGTAGGCATGTAAGATCCCCGCGGAAAATCGCACCTAATGATTGTTTACTTTGTAATTAAAGCACTCATTAAGGATTTCGGAAGTCATTAGCTAATTATGTAAAAATGAGCAGAGCAACCAATGTGGTTACGGCGCGGCGGCGGCGGCGGCGCGGCGCGGCGTGTAGATATTCGTCGTGTCTTGTATATAAGAATTTTACAGGGCAAACCCCAGCTGAACCGAGTACAAATAGTATAATACCTGTAATAAAGACGCTCATTAAAGATGTCGAATATCATTATTAACGATTGCCTGCTTGATTGTAAAAATAAGCAGAGTAACCAATTACTACGACAAATATTGAATGAAGAAGAATTTTCAAAGTTCGTTAACATACTGCAAACATTCCATAGTAGGTTAACAATGAAACAAGAAAAGCAAATGTAAACTACTTCACTCACCAAGGGAAATAGCGTGCAATAATGGAGCTAGCCGAAAAAGGTTCGGTCTAACAACGTTCTAGAGCAGTTTAAAATATTCACGAGGCGCCCCTGGCGACTTTATCTGGGATCGTATAGGGCACTGCGCGGTATGCCTGTATTAGTGCTACGTGACACACAGGGTTGGCTTAGCACACAATGGCAGCGGACTGAAATAATAATGTTTGAGGATTTGGAACTAGGTAATAAAGGACAATTGTGCTTGTCAACAGAAATAGGTATATGAGATAGCCAAATGGGTTCTTTAGTAGGTACCAAAAGGTTAAAGTAATTTGGGATATTACTTTTAACATCAGATCGACTTATTTTGACCAAATATCTACACGAAGATTCATTTATAATTCTCATGCATGTCTTTAAAAGCGTTTACGCCGCTCACTAGCGCCGCCAATGAAAAAAAAAACATATCTAGTAATTAGAGATAGAAAATCAAATTATGCTCAACAAACTATCTGAATGAAGTAATTTAGCATTTTTACGTCACCTAATGAACACCTGACATGTTATGGTTTAGTTAAATATGGCGTTATAGTTAAAAGTGGCCGTAACGTCTTATTTAACTAAACCATAACATGTGAGGTGTACATTAGGTGACGTAAAAATGCTAAATTACTTCATTCAAATATTTTGTTGAGCATAATTTGATTTTCTATCTCTAATTAGTAGATATGTTTTTTTTTTCATTAGTGGCGCTAGTGTGCAGAGTAAACGCTCTTAACATGTTTTTAATTATAAAACATTTATATATAGGTACATATACATAATCTACTTACTATCAGGCACTAAAAAACTACTAGGTACTTCACTCACGCAGTTGGGGAACTACCTACTAGATAATTAAAATAACACGTTTATAGCTCAAAAACCTTAATAATACGTAGGTATCTACCTACATTAAAGTCTTGATTAAATAATAAGTAACAACGCAAACAATCGTTTTCATTAATATATATTAATATTTGACGGTTAATTTATAAACATGACTATATGTCTTGATAAAAACTTCAAGAATATGCAATTTCTCCCTGGCTAAATAATATGCGCTATTCGTCATATCCATTGTTCGGAACGTTCCCTTTGTTAGACAGCCCTGTGGGCGAGGTCGTCAAAATTTAAATATTGCTAGAGAAAATACAGTTTTCTACTATAGCCCGTTGGCATGGTAACGAATGTAATAACAAAATTAGGAAAGTCAACGGTTTTGATAACTGCAAAAGAACCACGCATGATATTGTTTTTTGTCATTTTATGCATCACTAGCTGTGCTCGCGACTTCGTCCGCGTGGAATAGTGACTTTCGGCAGCATTTTTAATTTTTTAGGCTCTTTTCCCGTTTTTGCAACATTTTTCACTGATGCTTCGCTCCTATTGGTCGCAGCGTGATGTTATATAGCCTAAAGCCTTCCTCGATAAATGGACTATCCAACACAAAAAGAATTATTCAATTCGAACCAGTAGTTCCTGAGATTAGCGCGTTCAAACAAACAAACAAACAAACAAACAAACAAACTCTTCAGCTTTGTAATATTAGTATAGATTATATTGCATGAGCATTATTAGCATATAAAGCAATGTTAACAGGCGTAATTTTAAGTATCCTAAGTACATATTATAAAGAAAAACACATTTAATCATAACGTTATACAAACAGAGCTGGATTAAGCCCAAGCACTGCATGGAAGCAAAAAAAACCGGACAAGTGCGAGTCGGACTTGCCCACCAAGGGTTCCGTACAAATTTATGAGTACATATAGTTCAGGAATCGAGTCTCGAACTTTTCCCGAAATTCAGTTTCCAAGGTACCTATTTCTTTTTTCATTTATCGTCATAAATCAAAAACTGTACATTATAAAAATAATTAAAAATGACACGGACACGTTTAACTTACTTCAAAATTTTAACCCCCGTTCCTTGCATAAAGACAATGTTTTTTTTTTTTTTTAAATTAAATATATATAGTTTTCAGACTTTTCCCTGTACTTGTAGTATAAGACGATATTACTTGCCAAACTTCATAGTTCTAAGTCAACGGCAATACTATGAATTTTGATTTCCTTGAGAGTGTCGAAATATGCGTTTTTTGCGTCCCAATGTTGGGCAAAAATCCACACAATTTTATTTAAATGTTAAGAATTCTGCATGTTTTAAATGTCTGATCTACAGTGAGGTACGAGAAGGTATGTGAAGTACTCGCTGATGTACTTTTAAATAGTATTATTTTGAAATCTTACTAGACAATCATAAGTTAAAAGCCTTATAAAAAGCGCCGCACCCGAATTTTCTAATTACAGCTCAGTTTGCCAGTTCATGAAGTAGGAACAATTTGTTGTTGTTTGGAGGTAAAAAAAAAACACAAATCTAAGGTCTCCACAGTAATTATACCAACTAAAACTTTTGATAATAATACTAGAGTAGTTAGGTACTTGTCCCCCCATCTATCTACGCGTTATTAGATTTTGCCGCCAGCATATCTTTATAAAATCCACGCCTCCAATCATTCGATAAACGCAACATTTTCTGAGATGAACCTTTCAATTGCCTCTTTGTGAAGGATAATGGACGTTATCAAATTGACAGCCGTCCTTAAGTCAATTACTGCCTTTCAGAAATGCTTTTTGAATTTCTTTTGCTTTTAGGAGCCAATAGTAAAGCGTGTTAAGTTACATTACGAAAAACACAGACCTATATACCAAAAAATGATTGCTGCGGAGTGAGACCGAGAGTGAAAATTATGACATTTATAAGGAGGATATTAGTAATAGTAATAATAGTTTAGGACAGTTTTAGTTAGTTAAGTTTTTTATCAAATTGTTTTATTTCTTATTTTATTAATAAAATACTTATTAATTCATAGGAGGATATATAGGGTCTAACAATTTCAATAAGCGAACGTTTAAGGGGAGCATCTATATATCACACTGAGCATTCTTACGGTCCAAAACTACAGGCTCGTTACCGAGATAATCAACAAAACATTATCAAAATTTACCGAAAAATACACCCTTTCCAAACCCATACAGCTGTACTACACGCACACAAAGATAGCCGTTGTGTTGTGTATCTGTACACTATCTTTTTATCGACGCCTGCGTGCGTGTTAGTAAAGATACAGCATGTTTCATGATGTGCATTATTTTAATTGATTTAGTTTGTTAGAAAACATAACTTTGAAAAATCACTATAAAACTGAAGCCCATTTTTTGTCATTGTATTCAGAATGATGTATAGATACCGCCCTTAAACGTTCGCTTATTGATTTTGTTAGACCCTGTATATATAAATATATTATCTCCTTAAATAAATAAATAAGAAATCAAGTACAAAGTTCATTAAATTGTATTTGCCAAAATTACATTTAAAAAAAGCAATAACTTGTTATCTCATCATCATTATCATCTCAGCCAAAAGACGTCCATTGCTGGAGAAACGTCTCCCCCAAGGACTTCACAACGACTGGATTATGCTGCTCTTGCATCCATCAGCTTCCCGCAACCTTTACCAGATCGTCGTTCCACCTTGTTGGAGGCCCACAATGCGTTTTCCGTGTTAGTGTAAAACACACTATGCCGAAGGTGCGCGACCGAAGTTCCGCGGCTGATTTTACGTTCCGATGTATTCGGCTGATATGACATGACACACCATAAGTGCCGAACTTACGCCCCGCCCCCGGATCTTCGTCGGCAATCGAAATGAACTTCGGTCGCGTATAATGTGTGCTCTATAGAATAAGTTGCCGCTGAACTTACGCCCGACCGAAGTTAGGCTGTACGCTATAACACAACGTAATTTCGGTATTATGTGTCGTCAGTTATTCAAATAGCATTGCAGGCGTAATCATGCCGAACTTCAGTCGCGTAATTTCGGCATAGTATGTTCCTACACTTAAGATAACTAACATTTTGTGATGAATTACCTACCTATGTGGACTAGACAATGGTCTAATAATATATAAGGACTGACTAGACTAGTGACTAGACTATTAGATTTTGATGTAAACTGACTTGTCTGTGAAGTCATATATGTACTATAACATTGAATCCAAATACAAAGACAACGTAGAATTTATCTTGTTTACTCAAAACGTAAAAGAAAAATACTTAATACGTTTCTAATCGCCTGAAACATCTCTATTTCAGAAACATTTGCGTTACTAACCTATTCTGATGAAGACTTGTACTACTTTGCGTGAGGCTATGCTAATTATTCACATTATCGGCAAATAAGTCGACGTTCACTTGCTGTTTCTTAATGTTAAGAGGCTAGACTCACGCAATATAAAGATTAACACGACCCCTATCGATTTTACGGCGTTCCACAAATTATGGGTTACTGGTTATTTGAGCAGTCTTATTATTTGTTTCCTACATTGTTGTTACCTACTTGTAATTAGCTGAAGAACTACATTGTTAAAATAAAAAATCAAAAACGAAAAATGTTTCATTTGTCTAAATAATTACGTATGTACCTATCGTAGTGGCACCTACCAGTCTTCGATACCAGTTCTCGTTGCAAAAATAATATAGAATGACATCTAGAAACTAAATGAAATGAAATGAAAATCCTTTATGAACGAAATTGCACTTATGAACGTCAAGTAGTTACAAAAAAAAAAACGAAAATATATTAAAAAATAATATATTTAAGTACACACAATAATACTTAAAATATATAATTTAATAAACAATACATATATGTAAAGCGATTCTACTGCTGGTTCGAAGGTTGATTCTGCTAAGAAGACTCCAGCAAGAACCTTAGCAGCTACTCTTTTAAACTAAGAGTTGTATACAAAAGTGTAACTACTAAATACAATGTGAAATAACATGTGCAGGCGAGCAGACTAAGATGACCACACATTCTTATCATTAAGATCAATTTTATAGTAACCTTTTTTCATTAGACCTTGTTTTATTTCTGTCTTAAACTTGTGTAGTGGAAATTCCGTTAGAGTGAAAGGCACATTATTGGCACTTATTTTTTATACATTTCCCAACAAATGAATTACCGACCTTTTTGAGTCTAAGTTTTGGAACGGCAAGTTTGTTTTTATTTCTTGTGTTAAAGTTATGGGTATTACTTTTTTTCGAATTTATCTAAGTTTTTATAAACATAAACGATATTTTCATAAACATACTTTGAAGCTACAGTTAAAATATTAATCTGCTTAAATAACTCTCAGCGTCACGGGGTCTAAGGCTATAAATAGCTCGAATGGGTCTTTTCTGTAACACAAAAATGGTTTCAATGTCAGCCGCTGAGCCCCACAATAAAAGACCTACAATAAAAACCGGCCAAGTGCGTGTCGGGCCACGCACAGTGTAGGGTTCCGTAGCCCATCTCAATAATGCCGACTCTGAGAAGAGGGCTTTTATGAACATTTATTTAATGTAGATACTACCGGTTTCACAATTTAAGTAGTTCCCAATGAGGAATTTGTGCTGCGCCAAGTACATTTTATAAGTTGGTCGACTGTTACTCGTAAACCTGTATAGCCTACTTAGCTGTGACAGTTTTCCTTTTAACTTCGTCATATATACAACTACCGTGATTTTTTTCACGTATCCAAAAACTAGCAGGGGGGGGGGGGACACTTGACTCTAACCAAATTTTGCACTTTAAACCTTAATAGTTCACAAACGGATGCCTCAATCAAAAACTGTGCCTACAAACCCGCAATATTTTTGAAATTGCTATCCAACGGCACCTCACACTTTGGGGTAGACAAGAAAAAAAAATTACATCCCCACTTCACGTGTAGGAGTAACCAAAAAAAATATTTTTTTAAATTTTACTTCACCACTTTGTCGTCGTGATTAATATGTACTAAGAGTCTATGAGCTAGGCTATGGACAGACAGACAGACAGACGGACATGGCGAAACTATAAGGGTTTCTTGTTGACTACGGAACCCTAATAAAAACTAGAAAGCAGCCCCCCCGACCGCCTAACCGATCGCTTTTACTACGCGTATAGTTTGTGACGTGATCTTGCCACCTCGCACCGCCTATGAAAGCAATATCAAAAGCTAAAGGCTATAAGCTTTGAAACGACAAGATGACGTCATAGACCACACACGAAGTCAAAGCGATCGGTTAGGCCGGAGTGAACGAGAGTGCGGCAACTTCACACAAGCGCTCCGAAACGCACGCACACAAACTCGTAGTTCACCTACATTAGCACACGGAAAAAAGCATGGGAAAGGAGTACCCGATGACGCGGCTGTCATCGCAAACGCGGATCGGGCAGCGTATGTTGCTGTAGAATAAAGTGCTGTAGTAACGGAGAATAACAAGTATGTCACTGAGCGCTGCCGATCTTATTTAAACCTTGTTTCTTTATTGGAAATAGAAAAATTTATTACATAAGTATTAAAAACTAGCCAAAACTATTTTTGATAATATGTCCGACCTTAAATATTTTTACCTTCATGTAAATGCTATACATTGGCATGCGGATATATTTCGTTATTAAATTTAATAACGCAGCTTTCAAAACTAACCGAGCGAGGCGTAAATATTTTGCTGTGTCCCATTTGTAAATTAATATTTGATTACGATTGTACTTTATAGTGATATAAGTATTTTATAGTGTACACCTAAATTGTGTGTTTCATTTATAATATATAAGACACGCAAATTCACACAATAATAAATTAACTATGTGTGGCTCACTCAACCCTAGCCGGTAGCTGTAGCTCGTACGTCAATTCAAGATCACGGCACTGTTGCCGCACTCTCGTTCACTCTGGTTAGGCGGTCGGGCCCCAGGTGGCCTGTTTCAAATTGCTGCTAAAGACTAAAATTAGTTGCATTTTTAATAATTGAAAAAAAAAGTCGACCACTGGTTTCTGTCGAACAATGGTGCCACTACCCTAGTTAGTTAGGCAGTGGCTGGAGCATCTCTTTAGAGTTAGACTAACAAATCTGGATTAAGAGGAAATACTAAGGTCGACTAAATTGAAAAATATGTATGAAAAGTAGACCCCTGTATCGTAGTCCCCTGATTTCTCCTCCAAAACTGGATCGATTTAATTACTTTTTTCATTAAAAATTAAAGAAAGGCTTTGGCTGTGTCCTTACGTTTTGCTTTTTTTTATATAATCTCGTCAAATTTGGGAAACACAGCGGAAAATCTGGCCATTTTTTAAGGTTTTTAAAGGTTCATATCTTTTTTAATAATTAATTTATGAAAAAAGGAAAACATAAGACACAGCCAAAGCCTTTCTTTAATTTTTAATGAAAAAAGTAATTAAATCGGTGCAGTTTTAGAGGTGGAATCAGGGGACTATGAAACGTTGATTTTGTCTACATTTCATACATATTTTTAAATTTAGTCGACCTTAGTGTTTTCTCTTAAAGCACGTTATTGTTCAAATCGAAACTGTGGTTCGTAGCAGTACCGCAGTTGTGCTACGTCGTAGTCGTAGCTACAGAAGTGCTATGGAATTTGTCGTAGCGTCATACATAGATTCAATGGAGATTTTAATGGCATTAAATTGTCCTAATGTTTTAAAATATTAAACAAGCAAAACCATTGTCTTCCAAAATACCAAATAAAAAGTATAAAACATAAATACTTCTTGGATAACTACGCGCAGTTATCTCCTTTGAATCTATGTATGACGCTACGACAAATTCCGTAGCACTTCTCTGTAGCTACGACTACGACTACGTAACAATGAAATTATTTTCGCATGTGTGTCACTTTCAACTAAGCTTGCATTTCTTATAATATCTCTATTTCTATTAAATTGTTCTTTTCCTTATTGTAATCTTTTATTAATATAGTAGGTAATATATATTTATTACCGCTGATAATTAGACGGAACTTTGATCTTTGTTGTTGATTAATTAACTTTACCAGCTCCAATATTAAAGGTTCACTCGATTTCTGATTGAATGATATCGTTATCTTCTGCGTCATATATGCGTGGTAATTATTTTTATCAATGATTTATTTCTTAATTTCACTTCATTGTGTTCTAAAAACAATGACTTTTAATCAGAGTATATAGCTTATATTTATATATACTGTGTTTCAATGGTGTGTAACTTATTTATATGAGAAAAAAATATAAATTTTATGCATTTTGAAATAAATGAAAGATTATTTTAATATTGTTATTTTTTAAAACGATTTGTTTTTAGCATTTTTTATGAAAATAGTTTTGACGTATTTTTTTTTACGAAATTTGAATGTTTGTATGGAACGACCAAACTTTATAGTATATATATATATATAGTATGTATATAATAGTATTACTTTATTGTATTGGAGATAAAAATGAGCTGCTGGCCAAAAAGCAACGCTAGTCAAATTTTATATAAAGTAAGTGAGTATTGAAAAAAAGAAAAAGTAGGTATTATGTATTATTATTATTTAGTTTAAGTATTTTAGAAAACCATCGTTTGACCAAAATCCAAGAGTTTCTTCTGTATCCCGTTTAGTATCAATACACCTTACATTAATGCAAAATCGCTAATCGTTAATTACAATTCAATAGGTCAACGAAAGCGCGCTTCCACGGAGTAGCGTGCCAGCAACCTATAAACCTGCCGCGGCACGCTAGATACCTACAAGCCACAGGTAATAGGTATCCGAGATAGAACAACTTCATATATCCAACAAAATACTACACAACAGTCACTAATTGTCACTTGTGAAATTCCGTAATCCGTGACTCGATTTGTTTCAGCACCTTTCAACTTCTGGGTGCCTATGCTATATAGACTAGTGCAACTTTCATTCGCCATTCAAAAACGGGATTTTGTAAAACAACATTTTGATTCTCCTCGTTTTCCACCATGCTTTTCGTTTTCGTTTTATTTAACGTGATGGATGACGAATGAAACTTGCACTAGGCTAGGCTAGGCATATAAGTAAGACAGACATATTGTTATGTGAACAAAACACACACACACTAAAGAAAAAACAAGAGAAAAATTTATGGAGAATTCACTAGTTGTTAGCTGCTGCTATGTAATGCTGTATTCTAACTACAGTGCATTGAGTTGTACTTAGAAAGAGCAGGCATTTTGTAAATGACTATTTTGCGATCCATTGCGATCTTATACGGACAGGTACCCCGAATGTTGATTGAAGTTATTTTTAAATCAATTAAAAGCGCTTATCTTCTTTGAAGTAGACTTTTACATGAATACCATAACGAATAACGATGCAATTCTAGAGCTAACAGCAAGACAAATCATGACTGCTGGGGACACTATTTAGCAGCTATCTACTTTTAATTTCGTAGAGGACAAGACTCACTTTGGGTCGTTGCAAAAACTTAGTTACTTATATGAAATGCAGTTTAAATAATAGCTGCTAACAGGGTTCCTATACAGAACCAGTTTGGATAGCTTTATATTTAAAAACCATGTTCGCAATAAAATTTGCGTAAAATTTACATAAACCCTATAGGTACCTAATATTCTATAAAATATACAAGAACACTAAAACCCGGAAACGAGGTTAATCGTTAAAACCGATTAGTGGTTGAAACCCTAAACCTAACAGACACGAAAGGCTGCCTCGTGAATGATAACATCGATTACCTGTTTTATTTTTTATTATTTATTTTATTTAATCGTAAAATATGTGAGCTCTACTCACTCACTCAAAAATAGATAGTGCCTCTCTATCTCTAATATGTTTGAGCAGTGAGTGGATATTATTTTCCAATGAATTCTAATGCTCAATTTAATTATAATTTACATGCACTCTCCCTGATTACCTATATGTGAATTATAATAAAAAACTATGTTTTAATCGTGGTTTTAATCAATAAAGGGGTAAAGTAAGGACTAACTCTAAAAATAATGTTTTTTTTTTCAAAATGTTAATAGTGTGAAAAGGAGGCTTTAGAAAAACAAATGGAAGATACACGTTGGCAGGCTCTTCTTACGTCATTTTCAGCTTTATCAAAAACAAAAACGATGACTTTCTTCTTTTTTAATAATTGCGATAGCGAAGCTAAGCTTGTGTATGAATAACAAAATAAAAAATATCGATTAGACCTTTTTACATTTGATTTTGCATCTAGCGTTTTAAAACTACGTAGGTAATGAAGCGTATGCAGCGCCGGCCCTAGGGTAGAGCGAGTCGATCGGTCGCTCTAGGCCGGCAAGGGGCGCTTAAATGCTAAATGCAAATACAATTTAGAGCAAAAAAAAAAATTATGTTGTTGGCACCTTTTGAGATGAATGAGTAATTGTTTAAATTAAACTCTTGCTCTACCCTGAACGAGAACTAGGTCCGACGATAAGCGTATATTATTGTTGAGACTTATTTACCTCCCTACACAATAAATACACGTCTTAATTATAGTAAAAAATTATACAACATGAAAGTTGTGTAGGAAACAACCAAAACTTTGCCAACGTAGGTTTATATACCTATTGCCTACGAGTGCAAAGTCCGCAATGCTAAAAGCGAACACCCCAAAAGTAGGGCAGGGGTGTGTGTGATTTTGAAATCAATAAGAATCTTCCGCTGTTAACTCTCGACATCCTATACTCAGGGCAAAAACCCTGAAGGCTTGAATATACCTAGGATGCAATGTAGAATTTTATTTTTAAAACGACTAAGTTAACGAAAACGAGAAATTAGTACAGCAAAATTGGCAACTTACCTTACCTCGTTTGTCACCAGGTAATTCCGTACAAAAAAGGTTTTATTTGTTTTGAATAATGTTTTTTATTTGTATGTTTTTAAGGTATGTTTAGATGTTTCGGCTTTATTTCAGCTGTTTATTTTAAAAAGGATAAAAAGGAGGTGTAATGCCAATTAAAATAATCTTCAGCTCGATGGACAGACGACGTAGTTCAAGACGCGGGCAGGAAATGGAAAGGGATAGCGCAAGACAGTGCAGAGTGGCGTGCAAGGATTGAAGGAGGCTAATGTCCTGTAGTGGGCAGAAGGGGACTGATGATGATATACATGTTTTAACCATATTAGTAGGGCCTGATCCGGTTTGCAAGAAGATGCGGTTTTGAATACTGCTTGTGGCAATTTTGTTTGGACACTTATAAAGGTCATTGAAGTACCTACACTCGCGAAATGTCATCAAATAATGCTTCGATGAAATATTTAATTTAAGTCGTTTCAAAAAAAATTTAAGTACCGTTTTTTAAAGTTACTCATAATCCACGCAAAACATCATACGAAGGCTAATACATATCAAAGCTTATTACATAAATTCCATTAGTCAAACAAAGACTGATATTTAATTTGCCTTTTGCCACAAAAGCAGTAAATGGTTTAATTAAATTACTCCTAGTACTTTTTACAAATACCTACCTTTGTAGGCAAGGTACACAGGTATGTGATGGCTTATGAACTTACGAAATATAATTATACTAAGAGAGTAGAGATACGAGTGTATGCGAGTAGTAACTCGCATACACTCGTAGCTCGTACTAGCCGGCCGCCCAGCTTCGCACGTGTTTTAAAATGGTTTTTTTGTTGATTAAAAAACACATATTAAAATAAATATTACAAAGAAATAATACGGTAGGTTATGTAACCCAATCTCAATATGCAATTTTTGTGTGCAAAGGATTCAATCAGGAGCTATGCTATCTCTCTCTATAGAAAATGAGTTTTCCAACATAACTACTCATAGTTTTTAAACAGCTGTTGCTTTATAGAATAGACAGCTGATGTACTCAAGTAAGTACCTATCTAGTAAACAAAAAAAAAGAAAGGTAGTTTATTTCATTGATTGCTTTTGATTAGGTAGTTCAATGATATTCTTTAAACTGCCCCTGTTACTGTTGTGTTTCTCTACATCTCTGAAGAGTTAAATGTTTTTTTTGAAAAATGAACTTGTGCAGAGCAAATCGTTTAAAAAGATAGGTAATAAAATCGGAAACTCATTAGTTATGGAAAACTAAATAAGTATTTTACCTTCTTTCTTATTTGTTTTAGTCTGTAATGGTTTGAACCTAAACTGTGGTTTGAACCGTAGCGGTATTTAAGTATAGATTTCATAGTAGCAGCTGAAGCACGTTTTCCGTAGCGGTTAAGCTTCGCGTGTTCAAAGTCCGTTACCTCTGGGAGGCATTACTCGCACTAGGTTAGGTACTAAGAAATTATTGTTAACCTACCTACCTTTTGATCGCGTCTCCGCGGAGTCACAAACACTCATGCTGATATCTATACTTACTTAGTACATTTAAATACAAAATAACTTGTTACCTACCTAATTACAATACGTATTTAAAATAATTTAAGTAAAAAACTTATAACTATCCCACTGCTGGGCACTATCATTGAAATCAAGTCATCACTACAATTGATGGGTAATGGTTTAATCGCCATGCTTGCCAAATGCGGGTTGGTGATCTCAAACCCGGGTTATGATGAATCGAAAATTCCGAAACACACTTTGCCCGACCTGGGAATTGAACCCGGGGCCTTCAGGTATCAGGCTTTGCCACTTGGCCACCGAGGCACAAAAAAATCCAATTGTTTGGCGGCGTGGATCCACGTTCCGGCATACCAGAAGTTAAAATGATTTAAGGGTCAAGAATAAGAGGCCCAATAGGAGGCCTCTGGTAGAAACTCGATAGCGCAGTGGGTTAATGAGCCCGCCGGTCTGCGATTGCTAAGGTTTAGCAACTCTCGCAAAAGCTAGTCATCGGATGGGAGAACAATCGGGCAAGTAAGGACGTTGGTCCCGGCTTCATTCGCGATCGTTAATAACCACCAATCCGTACTGGGCCCACGTGGTGGTTTATGTATGACCCGTTCTCGCTATCCATTTATAGGGAAGGCTCGTGCCCCAGCAGTGGGGACATAAAATGAGCTGGTGATGTGACGGTGATATGAAATCTATACTAATAATATTATTAAAAGGAAATTATTGTCAATTTATTATTTAACTTTTGATCGCGTCTCCACGAAGTCGCAAAAGCTCTATGTTGATTATACTTAGGTACATACAATTTAAATATTAAATGGCAAGGTTAGGCACTTAATTGCTTGTAACGTAGGTGTTTTAAATGTTTCAAGGTTCGTAATGAGCTGTCTGTTTTGCGTTAAATTAGTTGAGACCACTTTCTTAATATGGTGTAATTTAGACTATATTACCTCCTCGTAGTAGGTAAGCGTACTTACCTACTCGAAACTAAAACTTTGATTAAAATTCATACACTATGTGACTACGAAACATACAGATAGAATAGAATAGAATAGATTAGAATATTATTTGCTTAATACCATGTAGGTACACACGGCGGCAGATCAACCTACCCAAAACTGTCAAATTTCTACAATCAATTATGAACTTTATTGTTTAGTTTTAAGGATCAATATTCATTGGAGAAATTTGACAGTTTTGGGTAGGTTGATCTGCCGCCGACTGTACATAGATTGTAGATAATAAATCAATTAAATGGAATCAACAGTATATACCTTTAAATGTAGGCAGATCGTTAAAAGTTCTAAATACCACGCTAAACACTAGTGAAAATAAACGTTACATTCGTTTAAAGTGTTTATATTTAAATATTCCTTAATTAATATGTTATTCTTATTAAGTATCTGCCTACTAATCAAATAATATGTGTATTTTAGAATGCATGAAACAAAAGAATGAAAGCGAGAATTTGTAGCTTTTAAAGCTACAAATTCTCGTGTTCATAATCGTGATCGAATAGCAAATAAAACTCGCACTAAGCACGTACGTAATGTATTGTCATTTTTAATATTAAAGTAGGTAGGTACTTAAGTCCATAGTAGGTACTAAGGTGACTGACAAATTCATTAAAAAGCAAATTTATAGGTAAGTAATATTTTCCTATGATAGGTACTTAATGTAATTTTTTTGTAAATATTCGCAGCACTTGTCATGGCTGTGATGGTTTTAAATAGTAATCCCATGGCCCCGAACCTGCCCCACTAAACTAATAAGTACCTACTAAATACACGAATAATTAGGACAAGGCCTCCGTGGCGACAACGACTACTACGGCCGATGTCTTCTGCACAAATCGATATGTTCCAACGATCGCACCACGCGACACGACAGAGAAAAACAAAAGAACAAGCAATAAAACAATCGCACGAACCACACCTCGAGATTAAAAAACAGCTTGCATAGATTTTAGCACGACACAAATACACTGCAAAATCCGCACCAGTAGCTATAATGCTCTAACGTAACTATATCGTTTAAAGCCAATGAACAATCAAAGTGGACTAACTGCAAGGCGATGCGGTGCGCGCTTATACACTAGGTACATCTTTTACGGCGAAAACAAGGACGGATGTTATTGATACTTTAAAAGTTTCACGGACATGTCAATCGAGTACACTATTTGCAAAGGACGTAAAGCAGAATCTGTAAGACGCATTTGTTTTTTTATTAAAAAAATCTGTTGATATTAGTCTTTATTTATAAAGATATAATTAATATCATATCATGTACTTAGCTAATAAAAGCATAAGGATTCGTTATTCAGCAACCGTATTTCAGTTTAGCGTTGGAGATGGATAACAAAAATAATAATATTTTATAACCTTAGGAGTTTCTTTCCTCTTATGAGTTTTTTAATCCTTTAGATTAGAGTGTTTTTAGTATACTTAAGGGTGCGCCGACAAAAAAATGCCAAAAATGCAGTTACGGTTAAGTATATATAATTGAAAATACTATCGTATTAAATGAACAATATATATATTTAGTATCATAGGGAATGTGTTTACAATTTGTCAGAACCATAAATTCATAACACGCTATAGTTTTTTCTACAATATCATTTAAAGTTGGGCAAAAATCATGAAAACGAGTGGCGGCGTTTAGTAGATTTCTTATAGTTTATCTAAATTATTGTACCTCTGATTTTGTCTAAACAATCATCAATGGATAAACTACAAATTGCTAGACTACATTTTCGATTCATCAAGTGGTTATTTAAATAATTATTTTTTATTAAGCACCTTAAATTCCCCATACAAAATTAGTATGGCCGCGCGGCATCAAATAAATATGAACGACGACATTTCAAATAAAACATATGACACTTGTCACTTATGGACGGCGCACCCTTAAAGTAAATCAGTTTTTTTTTTGAAATTTTACGCATAAGCGAATTAAATTGCAAAGATATTATGACGAGTGGAGAATTTTTTTAAAGCTGTTATAGAGGGAAGGATGGCGGTACACTACCTATGGCCAGTAGGTAACGAAAGTCTCCGACCACTTTAGTACCGTAACTTTACATGAAGTCACTGAATAAATATTTATTTATTTATTTATTTTATTGTGAAAGAATAACAACAGCCAACTTAATAGTATTACAAAAGATCTTAGAGCTAGACTAAATTAGGCCAATTATGCTATTCATATAAGAGTAATATTATGATGGAACAAACTAAACTAAAAACAATAGAAATAAAAATAATAATAATAATATATTAGGTACAAGATGAAGTTAACAAGCTCCCGTAGATTCTTTCAATGCAAAGGTTGCACAAAAAAATATTGGTACCTTTTTGACAATGTATTAAACATTGTCAAAAAGTACCAATATTTTTTTTTACATTTTGATACCTACATTGTTTTAATATAGTTCTGATAAATTTTGTAACAAATAGCAGCAGCACCGTCCTTTAACTAAATTAAAATCACTAAAATCTTTAATTATATTGTAACACAGAATCGGCGAAAGATAATAAATAGTCCTTGCCGAATTTGTTTGCGGATTTTTCTCGATGCAGGGTCTCACCAGCCAGCGTAGTGTTTACGAAGATAATATGGCTTAGATTTTGACTTTGTTTAAAGTTAATAAGAACATTATCTACTATTAATCAACAAGTAGCAAGCATGTTTGTAAAATATATATTTTAGCCTGATTTAAATGTGAAAGTGTTATTAAATGTATCTAATATTAAAATACGTAGGTACCTACAATGTTTCTTTAGTTGTTCTTAGTTCTTAGTTAATGAAATCTATACTAATATTATAAAGCTGAAGAGTTTGTTTGTTTGTTTGTTTGTTTGTTTGTTTGAACGCGCTAATCTCAGGAACTACTGGTTCGAATTGAATAATTCTTTTTGTGTTGGATAGTCCATTTATCGAGGAAGGCTTTAGGCTATATAACATCACGCTGCGACCAATAGGAGCGAAGCATCAGTGAAAAATGTTGCAAAAACGGGAAAAGAGCCTAAAAAATTAAAAATGCTGCCGAAAGTCACTATTCCACGCGGACGAAGTCGCGAGCACAGCTAGTATAAAAATAAACCAAAAACTCACCAAATCTACAAAAACTATTATAATACTTCACTCACCGAAAGTCCGGGGTTGCATCCCGACGTGATCGAGTTCTTCCTGAACTTGGGCACGCAAATCTGCATAGAAGAGCTCTTCCCTTTGGGGGGTCCAGCGCATCCGTACTCGTCACTCCTGTCGTTCCTCGTCAGATTTATGTTGTTCGTGTTGTTTACTTTCACCAGGATGTTGCAGGTCTGCGAGGCGATCTGGAAGAGGCCCTCTTCCAAGTTCCGCTTATTGCTGTACTGTCGGTTGAGGTGTAAATAGTCCCACAGGGAAGGCATTTTTCTTTGACGAGTACCGTAGTGCCGCGCGTAGGGGCAACGTGTTGCCTCTCGCCGCGGCAGCTTAGCAGTGCCACCGTGCCCCTTCGTACGAGAGTGGCGCGGACTTGCGCGTTAAAAGTTTTAGTTTTTTTTGACAACCGTTTGGTACAGTCGTTGACGAAAGTGTGATAGGTACCTTTTATTGTTTGATTGAATAGAAGCTACGGTGATTAAGAAGTTAGTAGGTGCCACAAAAGACAACCTACAAATTACTAGTTTGCTTTACGACAGAAGTTAAAGTTTAAACTTTTGGTTTACGAGATTGTAGCTTATTAGCAAAGGTGCACTGAGCAACGACAAAGTTATATTCTTTCCTAAATTACCAAAAGTGCATGGTGAGATCGCGTCGAAATTCACCACGTTTGCCCTCGTTAAGTTTTAAGGAGTCCAGAGTAACAATGGTTTAGCGTCCCTTCTAAAGGTGGTTGAGATATTTTAATTTCGTACGACATTGCGAAAGTTGCTTGGTACTTGCAAAATTGCAACCCAAACAGCAAGCAACTGCGCCAATGTAACTAAACAAATGCTATGGTGATGATTTTCATAGTACCTACACACTGCACATGAACCTATCCAAAACTGTCAATCTTCTCTAATCGATTTTGATCTTTATACCCAAACACTAAGGTTCAAAATTTATTAAAGAAATTTGACATTTTGTGGTAGGTTGATCTGCTGCAGTCTGTACCTACCTAACTATGAAAAATAAACACTCTTCAATTTCAGCTAGCTAGCTAGCCTTAGAAAGTCATTCCCTGTCAGTCTTTCCATTATGAGACATTGCTATGATGCTTACTGAGCTATTAATTTTCCACTGCAGGTAAATAAAGGCCTCCTGTCCTACCCACCTTGTCTCTATCCTGAGCTGGTTCGGGTCAATGATGCTAATCCCTAGGTATTTGGTAATTTATTACAATATAAACGTTAGCGGGATCCCGAATCCCGACTTTTTTGATCGATTATTTCAAGTGCGCATAAACATTACAGAAGTTTTGCTCCTTAATTATTGGTAATTTACGAATAAGTGAAATCTTAGTACCACGCCCTCTGACTGACTATAACTACGTTCCGCAGGTGGACGCGTAAATAAATAATCGTTCTCTATTGACTTTCAAAAGAGACATTTACTATGTTAAACATTGGGTACCTACATATTTGAAAACTTCAACATCACGTCAGTTTTAACAAATGGAGAATTAGAAGAACTCTATGTCAAAGCAATAAAGTATATTTTCGCTCAACAAAGCGTCTGTCGAATTTGCCGTATCCTTACCAGAGTTCACCTGTCTGGGCACGCAATATCGTAATGGATATACGTGAAGCGCACTTGCCAGCTGTCAAAACAATTTTGACCTTAAAAGCATGGTTTAAGATTCAGTTTACCATTTGGTTATGTAGTGGAAAACAGTATAAATAGTAGCTGAATACCATAAGTACTTGGGACTCATAGTCATAGGGGACTTGAGATGTTTACACTATGACTATGACTATGACACACGTGGTTGACACACACCGCATGTGGCGTTAATTATTTCATACATTTGTCGGGTACTATCTCTTCAGTAAATCTTGTTTATTTTATCTCTTAGTTTTATTTCATCTTTACAGTAGTAATTATTGTATAGCAGGATTTATCCAATAGTAACAATGTAATGGTGGCTATTCATTCTATCACCAGGTAAGGAAAGATTAAGAACTCATTTTAATTATAAAGAAAAGTTTATTAGTCTTAAAAATAGGTTTGATGACACATTACTTCCTGAACACTGAGGTCAATCATCACTTGTCCCTTCTTTCATTTCAACATCATCAGATAATGACTCTGTGTCATCAGGCTCGTCCAACAGAGCTTGTAATTGGTGTATGGATGTAACCAAAACATGAAACTGCTTTTTTCTTAGAGACAAGCGACTTTCTAATTGATGTTTTGTAGATTCCAAATGAGCTAATTCCCCTTTGAGAGTACTCAGCTGCTCTAATGTCTCTTTTCTATCAGGCTGTTCACTTATAACTTTTGCTAACACATCATATTCAATACGGTTTTTACGTACAGTCTTAGCTTGAGCGAGATCAGCTTTGCTCTTCTCAATGTTGCCTTTAGCAACTTCTATACCAGTTTCTAATATGTCAGAGAGGGCCTCATAGCTCTTGAGTTCTGCTGTCATCATTTCTGAGCCTAGCTGAGACTTTGTCACTGCAAATTCACATTGCGCTAACTGTGCCAGCATACGGTCATGGGTTGCTTTACTGAAAAATGATGAAACAAAGTAAATAAGTTATGTTGCATACATCCTAAGACTATTAAGAGTAGGTGAGTAGTACAATCGGCACCAAATTGATCAAAGCATACTAAATGGTAAAAAGAATAAAAGATATGAGCATAATTTAAAAAATATGTAATTTATCTTATTTTGCTTATGGTTATTTACAACAGGGATAGTGTGTTTTTATAATGCCAATGGGTCTTAACCTCAAATAAATCATCATAATCAATCGAAACCAATTTCGAACACCTCAAATTCATCAATTAAATTGATACAGACTTTACAGAGAATATGTTTAGATAAGTTATGTTATGTTATTATGATAAGTTGTTGTTATGTTATGTTTTCAGCTACGGCTGATATAATAATAATGTTTGGTTATTGATTTATTCATTCTACAATCTATATTTTACAGCTGTATTATAACTAGGCACCTATAATAGATTCTGCTACTGCTTTTAAAGGTAATTTTCAATGTAATATCTCGTGATATGCTAACGGTAGGTACCTTTCTTCTGGTTTATCATCAGTATTGTTGCACCACTTTATCAAAGTCTTCAAAAGAACATTTAGCCTTCTGTCATCTCCAGTTCCGTCTCCATCTATAAGTAGTCTTCTGCGGATAACATCCTCTGAAAAATAGAGTTTAAAATAAATAAATAGTATTTTGCAAAATTAGGTTAGTGTTCTTTTACTACATTTTACTTACCATCTCCCATATTTGATATTATTATTTGAAAGATCTGTTATCAAACAATCAGCAATAAACTTTTTTGTTTAAATAGGTACATACGTTGTAATTCTTTAATCTTAATTCAACAAACCGTTCCTACTCAAAAACCTACAAAACAACAAACAAAACAACCTGGGGCCGGTCAAAAAGACGAGGACTGGCTGGTTGTCATTGTCAATACGATCTTTTTTTTTTTAGTTGATGGCTCAGTGCGATTAGCACATTTAGTCAGTGTCAAAGTAATATTTTTCTTAGAAGTAATACATAAATAAATAATAATTCCTTTCTGTATGATGATGATGAATGATAATTGAAATGAGAAATGAGAAATTATAGACCTTCAACCCCTCGAGTATCTCAGTAAAGATGTGGGCTGTGGGGCTTTACTAAGTCCTCGGGCGGACTTCATGAGAGAATTTGTAAAGTGACGTTGCACTGTTTTGTTTCATTTGCCAACACTCATGCACACTCACGAACACTTAACGGTTAATAATCCACCATTATATCACATTAATATTCGACATAACACTAGAAAATAAAACAATTCCGCAGATCTTAATAAGACTTTTCACTTTCCCGCCAAGAAGTCCCTTTGCGATCTTTTTTTTTTCCTTTAGTTAATGGCTTTGTGCGATCAGCACATTTAGCCAGTTTCAAAGTAATTTTTCTTACTTGTTTTAAATAAATAAACAATATTTCCTTCTTGTAATAGATGATGATGAATGATAATAGAAATGAGAAGTTTGAAATGATATTCCCTCCAACCCCTCGATCGAGTATCTCAGTAAAGATTGTGGGCCTTACTAAGTCCTCGGGCGGAGTTCTTGAGAGAATTTGAAAAGTGAAGTTGCACTGTTTTGTTTCATTTGCCAATACTCATGCGCACTTATGAACACTTAACGGTTAATAATCCACCATTATTTCACATTAATATTCGACCTAACACAAATTTTAGAAAATAAAACAAAACCGCAGACATGACTCTTCACTTTCCCGCCAAGAAGTCCCCTTTGAGATCTTTCTTTGCTTGCCTTTGCTTGCTCATCTTTATATTTTTTATATTTACATCACACATCTAACCATAGAGTAACTTATATAACCCATACAGCCTTGCCATGCCATGCCATGGCCACCATATTGTTAGTAAAATAAATAGCTTATTATTTTATGAATAAATTACTTAAACATTCAATTCATAGTTTAATCAATTTGTTGCTCTATAAAGATAGGCGAATCTCTATATTAGTGTTTTAGTAGTCCCCTAAGATATTAACAAAAACCGAAGTAAAACAACATACCTACCATTAGCTAGACAATATTTCCGAACACAGTCTTGCAATCAGTGTCAAATTGATTTGATTATTAAATGGTATGTTGTTTTACCTTGCCCTTTGTCGAGCGAATTATGGCAAAATTTTATAGTTTCTTGCTGCTTTACAAGACAATTACTTGTTGGCAACCAGTATTAATCTAAGGGTTATTCAGCAAAACAATTGGTAACAATGGAAGACACAAGTTTCAGTGCGAAAGTCGAGGCATATTTCTTGGAGCTTGGGCGATGGCTAGTATCTAATTGCTTAAACAAAACATTGATGAACATTAGCTTTGAACAGAAAATAATGAGAATGTCATGTCTATTACAGGAAAGTGTGGCGGAGTATAATTCTTGGCCAAGTTTTGTCGCTCATGCTGAGCGGGAAGTGTATTTTAACTACGCAACTCCAGAGCGCAACTTGGCAGTTTCCAACCACCGGACAGCTTGTTTTGCCATATATAACGCTGTTCGTTCTATTTACACCCACTCTACTTTGTAATGGATTGAAAAAAATATCTAAGTAAGTAAAAACTTTTTAGTTTATTGTACATAGTAAGTAAAGTAAGTACACAGCCTATAAAAATGTCCCACTGCTGGGCAAAGGCCTCCATCATTGAAATCAAGTCATTGCTGAAATTAATGGGTAATGGCTTAATCACCACGCTTGCCAAATGCGGGTTGGTGATCACAAACTTAGACTATGCATCAAAAAATCCGAAATAAATTTTGCCGGACATGGGAATTGAAACTGGGACCTTCGGGTATCGGGCCGAGCGCTCTACCCCTCGGCCACCAAGGAGTTGTACATAGATCAAACTTAAAAATATGCTAAATTTTTTAGTGTACTGCCATCTAATTTTAAGACAATAAAAATTTGTGAGACGATCCTTTTAAATTAATATTAAAATGTTATTCTTTTTACATAATCTAAAACTGTGCTGATATTTGAGTTCATGGTGCTGAAACTGGTTCCTTGATTGAACATTTTTATACCTAAGACTTTTAAAATAAGAGTAACAAATAAAGTACTTTGTATTTTTTGTAGGAGATGGTGGATAATCCTTATTGCCTGCACCCTGGATGTAGAAGCAAGCTGGCTACTGGTAATGTCGCAGCGTTTCACCTCTGTGTTGAGCTGACAGCTGCTAGCTTGCAGCGGTGTAGGGGCAGCGCTGGTCGGTGGGGCGTGGCGAGGTCAGAGGCTCGGTGTAGCCCACGTTGCTGGGGCTACGTTGGGGTTGATGGCAGTTGTGTGTGTGGTGTGGGCAGATGTTGAAGGGGCACCCACAGATGGTATGTTAATAGTTGTATTAGGTACTAAGTCCACTACAAATAGCTCACTGGATATGATTAAATGTTACAATACATGACATTAACATCAAGAGATAAATATATTCAAACACTAAAGTGTTTTACACTAAAGTCTTTAGAAGTACAGGAAATAGAAACTGCACAGGTTTAAAATATAAACATAAAATGCTTCAATTTTGTTGAAGTTGTTGTAGTAGTGTTCACATAAGTTTTAGTTATTATTTGCTTAATGAACATAAATGGCAATTTAGTGTGTTAGATTTTTGTTTATGATAACAGCTTTTTGTTATTAACCAAATTAAATAATGGCAACACATTTATAAGTTCACTTTTTAATTGTATTTAGGTATGTAAAACATCTACCCATACCCCTCATATCCTTGGGGGAGGCCTTTGTCCAGCAGTGGACGTCTTTTGGCTGAGATGATGATGATGATGATGTAAAACATCTAATATTTCTATTCCAGGCAAAAATCAACTGGTTGGTGACATGCTATGCCTTGGAGGGTCTCTACTATACGCCACAGTAACTGTACTTCAAGAGATGACACTCAAAAACCAACCATGCTCTGACTACCTGGCGCTATTAGGCCTCATCGGTAGTGTTGTATCGTGCACTCAAACCTTTTTCCTAGAGTTCGGTGAACTCATGACCTTCAATTGGTACGAATTGGACACAATAGTGCAGTTGGGAAGCTACTGCTCAATTCAAACTGTGTTCCAGATACTGCAATGCTTTATGCTCAGAGATGCTGGATCTATAATACTGCATTTATCGTTTCTATCGGCAGATTACTATACACTCATTGCTGGAATGTTCATATTTCAGTTTAAGGTAAGTAAATTTTACGTTAATACTTTTTTTTAACACAAAACAAAATTCTAGAAAAAATATGATATATCTCTCAATTTCGTAACTCAACTTTATTAAAAATCTCGGCTTATCGCATAGAAAATGAAAACTACAACTACCATTCATACTCTCAGAATTATAATCAATCTTTTTGAAATTATTTTTAGTCTAGGTGTTGAATTTGGTCTATCTTCTTTAGTGTTTTACTTACTTATTATCAATGAATCACGACTGTAATAGATGGTCACACATCACACACATTGGCCGATATAAAATAGAAATAAACACGCATTTTTCATAGTTATAAAAAAAAATGTGTTAATTAAAAAAAAAACGACTGTAGTAGTAATATTGTAATATCTTCTGATGTTATAATAATATAAATAATAAAAAAACTTAAGTGTGGCATCGTTTTTGAATTGTTTGTACAACCAAACACATCGCAATAACTTGGACCCATTGTGATTGGTTTTCAAAATCGTACGGAACGCACAAACTGACAAACGCGCGTGCGGTGACAGATGTTACTGTTGCAACAGGTACTGCCATATCGCGACCTTGAGCCCGCCCGGAGCGGGAGTTTCCGTTCTAATTGTTTATTATTCTTATAGCTCGAGCGCGTGGCGGCAGTATAAGTGACTTAATATACCCATTTGGTGTCCCAGTTCCACGCGCTGTACTTCCTGTCGTACCTGCTGGCGATGGTGGGCGTGTTCCTGTTCAGCGCGCGGCCGACTAGCGCGCCGCCGTCGCGCGACGCGCTGCCGCAGCTCGTGCACGACTCCGTGCAGTCGCAGGACAACGTCTCCATGTGAGTTGGCATATTTATTAATTAATTTATTTATGTATGGAAAACCAACAGCACATGAAACATTAAATTTGATATACAGGGTATGAAAAAAACCTTACCGAAGCCGTAATATACGCATAGTGTACATCAAACTAAGAAACGTTAAGTAAAAATAATTGCTGGGAAACGACTTTTATTTTTGGGTATCAAAAACAGGTGTTATTTATGACACGCAATGGAACGCGTGCAACTTAGTATGCATGTGCGTGAGTGCGTGTAGCGTACGATAGTGAGGCGACCGGCCGCGAGCCGCAGCATTGTGTGCCTTCGATATTCATTGCGGTTTGTAATTAAAACGTCCCTTTTTAATTGAAAATGGAAGAAAAATGCTAATGTTCTTTAGAAGAAAATTTTATATACAGGTTGACTTTTTTATCACCGTCCAAACCTTATGAGATGACTCCCGTGATACAAACGAACAACTCTTGCTATTGGACCAACTCCCAAACTCGAAAATAAAATTTAGCTGTTCCATACATTTTGGTCGAATGAATATTGATGTTTTGTATGGAACAGCTGAATTTTATTTTAGAGTTAGGGAGTTAGTCCAATAATAAAGAGTTATTCGTTTGTATCACGGGAGTCATCTCAGAAGGTTTGGACGGTGACAGATAGATAGATAATTCATTTATTGCAACAAAATTAAAATGAATAATGTACACGCCTGCACATGAGACTACCACAAATTGTAAAATTTCCTCAATAGACTTTGAACTTTATATCTATAACACAATATGGTTGAATATTCATTGACGAAATTTGACAGTTTTGGATAGGTTAATGTGCAAGCCTGTAATATAAATATTTAAAAAATAGTTACAATTTGGCGGTCGTATCGCTTATGAGCGATTCCCGGACAACCAGTTTTTATATTGTTTTCTAAAGTTTACGCAAACTCTACGTGCGTTCCGTTTTACGCCGAAAGTGCTTATTGTCTTTTGGTCTGGCAGAATAGTGTTGGGTCAGGGATTTTATAGTTTGTATGATGGGATCCCAGGCTGGTGTAAAATTCCAACCATCTTCTCTATTGAAGTAAGTTTTATTTAAAATTAAATAGCCTCGCGTATCACTAATCACTAAACATTGCTGTTAATGTGACAAATTTACATGTGTTTTATGGTCGCCTGTTTAGCTACCATCATGTTATGTTTCTATTAAGTCAGTATACTATAGGGTGTAAAAAGTTTTTTTTCTACTACAAGTATATTAAACATCTATACTTCAACTTTAAGTACTGCCATTACTGGGTACTTAGTACATACCAATAGTTTATGGTTATAAAAGTGCTTGGAACGTCATCAATGATTACTATTAGAACTATAAGTAATACTGGATTTACCTTTGGATAAGTTTAAAAAACATGTAAAGTCTTTATTACTTATAAAAGGTTATTATACAGTCAAAGAATATTTAGATGATAAAACAGCCTGGTTATAATAAAAATCACATTATATTTGAATCAATTTATTAAAATTATTTTTTATAATTTTTATACTGATATGATAGCCTTTAACAGCATTGTCCTACAGACAACAAACAGTGTTGCGTTTAATAGATCATTAAGTTTTTATTTAGAGTATCTTGAGTGTGTCATGCTCTCTTAATTGTCTCTGCGGTGGTGGCGTGTGCGTCGGGTCGTTACGTTCCCTAAAATATGGTTGAGCGAAGCGATGGCTGATTCATATGTCATGCTCGTGAACGGGTGCCGCTTGTGGAGGCTGGTCTACTCTTGCATACTTATCTTATTTTTAGTATTATTAATTATAGTTTGACTTTGTTTTACCTAAACAATTTTTGACTTTTACTAGAGTACTGTAGTGGTGCTGTATGACATTGTGGAAATTGAAACTTTTACATAATTATCTGATGTAAATTTGTTAACTTACATTTTTTATTTTGTTTTTTTTACATGTTGTGGTTGTCTTATATATATTTTTTGTGTATATTTGTAATGGAAAGTGTCCTGCTATGATAGGGCATTTTCCAATATTTTTGACGCTGTAAGGGAGAAAAGAGCTGGACACTTGCTGAGTTTCTTGCCGGTTCTTCTCAGTACAAGATGTCCCGCCCAGAGTAGACTTACGAACCGATGGCATAGTGACATTCACAAGAGCTACTTGTAGCCTAAACTGAATAAATGATTTTGAATTTTGAATTTTTGAATTTTACCTATTCTCATCCCATAGTGTTTTTTTCTTCTTTTTTCTCGATCTTTCTTTGAAGGCAAAGGAATTGATGGCATGGTATTGATATTAATGTTATTTTTATTATGAAACCAATTGTAATGATTTTGTCTGTGCTTTTAATGATGATAATTATTGTTGTTTTAATGTTTCAATTATTTTATTTTGTATTGTGTGCTGTATTTTAAATTAAGTTCCATATTGTTATGCCCAAATTGGATCATGTATGATACTCTATTTTAATATTTGTAACACCCTGTCAAACTACATGAAAAACAATAAATTTATGATTATAAGAACAAATAAACAGTTCGCATTTATTTCGTTAGGGTTGTTTGCTACATATTTCTCTTTCATTACAGGGAGTACACGGTGCCGACACTAGACTGCATCCCTATAGAGGGCTTAGAGCCTCCTATAAGTAGGGATACTACCTTCACATCATTCCTCGGCGGTCCACACCACACTATGGCCAACGGGACACTGACTTTCGGCCATTCCAACGGTACACAAAACAAAGATCCCTGTTAATATTATAATATAAGAATTTTATATTCTATAACGTTTTGGTATAGACTTTAGACTTGTAACATAAGACTTGATATTGATAAAATATTGGCCTGTGCAATTCTGATACTGTAACCACAATTATCTTTTGTTTGAACAATAGGGAATATGCATAATAATATGGAAACTAATCCACATTTTCTGTTAGCAATTAAAAATTAATATTACGTCGATGTAGATCGTATTATCGCAATTGTGTGTAATTTGATTGTTCATTCAGTTTTTTATACGTCAATGAATAATTAAAACTTAATAAAAATAACTATAGATCGTTTCGCCATGACATTCGCTTTTTTTTAAGAGTTAGCTTTTTGCCTCAGACAAATGTTAATAAAATCAATGTTTTAAGTTAAAATGTCAATTAAACTTAGCCCCATGACTGATTTCAATTCTTATGTAGAAATGGAGCCTGGTGCCATCGCAAATGTTTACGAGAGTAGCACAGTATATACAACCTTATTTTTAGTTTATACGAAAACCGAAACACGGGTCAAATATTTTCATTTAAACAGTCAGTACAAAAAAATTAAAATAATATCTTAAAAACTCACGAAGTTACAAGCTTTTTGTGCTGCCCCGTTGTGTGTTTTAGTAGGGTATAATTTATTTGAGATTTTGTAAATATTATTTGGTCAAATGTAACATGGTATAAAAAATATTGAAATCGATTCTATTACTGATTCTGAACAAACAGTTTTCAGGTTTCGTATAAACTAAAAATAACATTGTATAAGTGTACAGTATTTTATCTCGGCAGTGTCCTTGAAATAACTACCTACGGCCGCTCGGTACGTAAACACGCAGTAGGGCTACAACATGCAACTTTCAAGTAAGGTCCGACCGCGACAGTGACTGCGGCGCACTCGCAACTTGTGAACCGAAGCAAACCGAGCTTTACACTCCAAGGCATACAAACCCACGGGGTTTTGCTAAGGATGGATGTGTAGTATAAGTGAAAAATGTAAATTTTTAAACAAATAAATAAATAAAAAATTTGAAGCTCGTCTTTTCGGCCGTTTTTTATGAAAATGTCATACAGTATACTTACTTATTCTGTGGCAATAGGCTCCATTTCTAACTATTTCTTTCTAATAACGAGTTAACAATGCAGTTAATACAGGAACATTTTTTTTACCAGTGCACAAATTTTCTGAAGCGACTCAGAATTGGTACCTAAGTATTCAACTTTCCCATAGTAACATGGGTCGACATAAAACAAAAATGTTTGGACTTCCTATACTTTATGAGAACACTTGATTAGCCTGATTTGATTTGAAGTCTCAATATTTTTGACATATTTCAACCCATGTTACGTTGATGAGAAAGTTGTTAACTTACCGATTCTGAGTCGCTCCAGAAAATTTGTGCACTGGTAAAATAAATCCTGTATAATATTTCATGCATATGTATGTATTCCCTATTGTGGATGGCATAGTGTCTTACTGTACCATAAATTTGCATATTTTATTTCTTTTGTCAATTTACTATTGAAAGAAAGCAAGCGCAAAACTAAATGCGTCAATTTTACGCCTAGTAACACTAAACACCCAAACTGAGGAATTGAAATAACCATTGTTGTACAAAAATATGCAAGTTCTTGTTAATTTTTGTAAGTTTTTGATATTGTCTACATAATAATGTAAGTATTCTTTCTAGTATAAAAAGTATTGCTTGGTAAGTAAACAAATGTAATGTACCTATGTAACTACAATTCGATAGGCGTAAATAGTAACTTAACATTATTGATAAAATCTAATCATTAAAACTACTTGCGTAAAGTCTATATTAGCGCACGGTTGTTGAATTAAATATTTCAGTCTTATAACAAAGACATTTTTAGCAATAATATACCACTAGTCTTTTATAACTGATAATACTGCCATATATTCGAATTTTTACTTAAGTTTTTAATAAAAATTTAGAAATGTTTGTAAGAATTTTTAATGTAGTTTCTACGAGAGAAAATGTATTGGATTTGTGTAACATTAAATAGAAAAATATTACATAGCACATAAATGTTAGAATATCTCCTGAAATTTAGGATTAGTTGTGGGAAATATAGAAACCGCTGCATTCTTATCAATAAATTGCTGACCAATTTCTTAATGCAAAATAGTTTCAGTTCTAATAACAAAATATATTAAAAAATATCTCCTCAAATGTATCCTAACATTGCGGCGGTTTTTTGATAATTCTTAGTAGGTACTCTAATAATTAAGTTTAATATGCTGTGATTTTGTTTCTATATTACGTCAATATTTTTACTATTGTTAAATGCTTTTTTGAGAGTATAAAAATAATATTTATGAAATCTTTTAGCCTAGTGAATAGCAGATTTAAAGTTACGTTTTGAGTAATGGTAACATTATTGAGTTATTTAAAAATATATATGTAGCCCACTAAAATGCTAAATCTATTTAAGCTAGCAAAATTGTACCTTAAAGGAACTTCGTTTTACTCAATCTTCCTAAAGTTTATATTCATGACGTCATTTATAGCTTTTTAAAAGATTATTATTAATGCTCTATTAGCACATTATTAACGGTTCCATTAACCCACCTACCACTACACCAACAAGCTAACATTGTGTTACGTATGGGTTCATATCAGTAGCCTTGACGGACCTTTGGGGATTGAAACGCGATTTCTCGCATTCACAATGAGCATTTATTCGACGCATCTATCTTTATTTCTGCTACTTTCGGCATAATATATTGTTATTCAGTAGATTATGCCTTTGTTGCCGATGCGGAAACCCAAATACAAAGTGCTTTACAGTCTGGGAAATAATGAACGTGCTAAACGCAATAATAGAAACGGGAACACATTTCCACAGACAGAATTTAAAACTTAACTCTAACTCTTTTGTTTATGTTAGTTAATATTTTGTATTTCTAATACTTACTATATTTTATGTGTATAGAAACTGAATTTGCATTTTGAAAAGAGACAACTTGCCTCAGTTAGAATTTGAACCTAAGGACCAATAAAAATCTATAAGCTTTGGACCTAGAAAGCTAAATGTATTACAGCTGTCCTTAAGCTTAGGCTGGGCGCTAATGAGTTAGTCAGTGACTTTCCTTTTTTATCTAGTTGATGTAAAACTGAATTTATATATTTTGATGTATTTTTGAGTCATTACATTACTTAGATTCATATACCGTTACGAGGGTAATGGCACCGCGGTGTTCGACAGTCATTAACAGCTCCACGACCGAATTTTTGTAGAACCGAATAATCGGTCCGATTTATACTCCGAGGTTTTAGTACCGATTTTGTGACCGACTTTTTTTTAGGACGTGTGCGTAAGATAGAATTCCATAAGTTTTATTTTCACCGACTAAAAACTCGGTCACCGATTATCGGACGTGGGCGGCGGAGGTTTGATTATATACCACCTGGTACCTAACTGTCATCCAGTGAAATTTTAATAAAATTCTATATTATTTTTGGTCGACAAAAACTGTTGTTAAACACAGTTGCTTACGAATGTTACGTCAAAAATTGGTAAATATTGTGACTTGCAATGACAAAATGAATAAATAAATAAATACCATGGGCGTCCGCTGTGTTAAACGGGCACACGGCGCGGGCGTTGTTTCATGTAAAATAGCTTAACGCAGCGGACGCCTTTAGCCAATTGCACATCGCATGTTAAACTCTAGTCAAATATTTGTTTGTTAAATGCTCTTTAGATTAATTATGTTACATTGACGCTCAATTATTAATAATAAGATGTACCTACTTATTAATGCGTATGTAAATTTTAATAGTCCATTAGATAATTCTATGATCTCGTGAACCGTTATTTGAATATTTAATAATGTAAAGGTATTATTACTTTCTCATACGGAATAGTAAAGGTTGTGTTATTAATTGTCATACTTATGAAGTCATTACCTATTGAATTAATTATAAGCTATGGTATAATAATTTATTGTTATCTTTTAAAGGACGAACAAAAACTTTTAGATTTCAAATTGAACCCCATTGTAATTTCTTGGACGTTTTTTTTGTAAATAATCTGTGTATTTTGAATTTGAGAAATATACAACATTTTCATGAATCCAGAGTTTTTTACTGCCTCGTTCCATTAAGGTATGAGAGTTAAGAAACTTGAACTTTCTGACGTCAACTATAATACTTACTATGAATTTGCAGGAGTTGGGAAAACTAAAAAATCTTTCATAATTGGCGTATGCTAGCCAATGGTACTCAATTTAAACCTTTTGGGAGTACGCAGACGACGAATTTTTATCTGCACTCTTTTATGAAGTTGTAAGCGAACCTGTACGTGTTCCTGGTGTGCGTAAGGCTTGTTTCGCACGTAAGTACCACAACCACAACACGGGCGGGCGCTAATTTGTATGAAAATTAATAGTTGAATTCACACGGGCCCCATTTTGCCGTCATTATTGACCGCGTGATTGGTGCAGACTTCATCGCAACCACCAGCGACACCGCGAACTAGAGGCCGGCCATATCGCAAACATTTTGTAGGTAACACAACGCAACCGCAAGAAGCCGCAGCGACACTATTCACACGTAACCACAGCTTGACCACCTATTGTCGCGACGGACGGTGTGGTGTGGTTATGTTACGTATAAAACAAGCCTAGCTTAGTCGATTAAGTTGTTAGAGATCTATTTTGACGGACAAGTTTGTAGTCTGTGCACACCCTTAGATGCCATCATTACCTGAACCTTATTTTACAACATTATCATAGAAAACCAGAGGCATTATTAATTGTATACTAGTTAAATGGTTAATAAGACACAAACTCGTAGATCATTATCTTTATTTCTCATATTATAGAAATTTTCATACATCTTACTATTTATTTCGTCGAACTAAAGTCTATTACTAATGACATTAATAAGTCATTAATATAACTGAATTAAACGCCTGCACATTAAGCGGCGACGCAGATTTAGTAGAGTTGAAAGCCTAATAGTCATTTAAAGTAAGGATTTTCAGAGATACATAAACACTAGCCTTGTTTTCGTATTCGATCGATTGAACGATCCTCAAGATAAAATTTGACAATATAGTCAATATACTGAATACAACAATACTGCATTAACAATTTATATACTTACTGAATTTATCGAGGCGTAAAGACACATTTTTGCCGAAATGGAATCATAGAGACAGTTTCAATTTGTACTACATTGATTTGCTCGTTTAACACCAAAACAATTGAACGCATAATGTGCATCATTCAATAGTTAAATACCAATTGCAAGATATAAAAGTACTTTAACTCAAATTCCACCAAATATACAAAATATCTTTTCATTTGTGAACTAATACATTTATATGGTGTGATTGTTTGAAAATAAAAACCTTTACAATTCAATAACTACATGCCCAGCAGTGGGTTGAGAGGGGCTGATGACGATGATGATGATGAACTACAGAAAATATGCAACACTAAAAAACAAATAATTGTATTATTATTTAAGCGACACTGTAATTATAAATAAGTTTTAATTTTGTTAAATACAGACTGACTGGTCAATTTAGTGAAAGATAAGAGGGTCTTATTTGTGTTTTACTTTTTAATCTACCCAAAAATTAAATATGAAAAGAGTAGTGAGAAAGTACAAAAGACAGCGCTTACTCCACGTAAGTTGCATGTATAGTTAGAAATTTGATGTTGATGAATTTATTTAAACACAAACGAAAATATAGAAAGCCAATTGCGTGTAAACTCTTTACTATTTAATTCGTTTAACCAATTTGATATACTTATGTGAGAATTAAACAAATAAAAATATGTAAAATAACTAAATTTATTTTTGACAGCATCACAAACAATCATCTTTTTATTACATTTCATGGTTGCTAGTCGGCTTGTAGTACAACAAAGGTAAGAAAGTCTGTAAAAACACATCGGATGGAAAAACAAAATCTACCTAACAGGTAACTAAAACGAACTCAATCCATGTTATAACAAAGCGTGGACTAAAGTTAGGACTTTGATTTAAACTGACACTTTATTATTTTTGTAAGCTATCCACCAACAATAAAACGATATTTTCACCTTAGAAAGAGATCGCATCAAATTGAAAACAGAATCTAACTTCAGCCCACGTTTTAATATAAGACATAACGTATTCACATAGTCTAAGCTTCGTCGTCGCTAGCTGACACGGACTTCCTGGATTCTGGAGTATCGGGGCGCGAGTGGCGCGACCCCGAGCGTGACCTCGACCCCGACCTTGACCTCGATCTCGAGCGGGACCCGGAGCGCGACCTTGACCCGCTCTTGGAACGAGAGCGTGACCTCGAACGGCTTTTGGAGCGCGACTTGCTCTTCGACCTGGATAATTATGAAATTAAACAAAATGTTTCTATATAAATTTTACACGATGGTGCAGTGGTTAACGCGCTCGGTCTGCGATTGCTGAAGTTAGGCAACTTTCGCAAAGGTCGGTCATCGGATGGGTGACCAAAAATTTATCATCTCGAGATCCTCTTTGCTTCAGAAAGCACGTTAAGCCGTTTGACCCGGCTGCATTAGCAGTCGTTAACAACAACCAATCCACACTGGGCCCGCATGTGGTTTATGGCCCGTTATCCCAATTCATCCATAGGGAACGCTCGTGCCCCAGCAGTGGGGACATAAAAATAAGCTGATGATGATGACACTAATTTGTTGAGAGGAAAATAATTATTATTAAAAAAAGTGTTGATATTTTTTTTCTAAATATTTTTATTTTCAGAACGGGACTCGAATCCTCATCTGACAACCGGGTCAGGTGAATAACAGGCTATCGTTGTTGAGAAACTGATTCACGAACAAAACATAATAAAGCTCATCACACTATCCTACTAAAAATGCGAAAGTGCAACGGATGGATGGATTTAGATGAAATTCGGCATACAGATAGTTTATAACTTGGATTAACACATAGGATTGTTTTTATATTCCTACGGAAATCACACTATAAATATACTAAAACGACAATTTAATTTTCCAATACAAAATAATTTGTTTGTTTTGTTGTCATGGAAACCAAAGAGAATTTAATCACTTGATGGAAACTGTCAAAGCGGTACGAAGTCCGCCAGGTCCACCAGTGGATTATAAAAGTCAATACATAATAGTTTTGTAAGTCTACGGCGGGAGACCTTGACTGAGAAGAGCCGACAAAAAACTCGGTAAAGGCATTACTTTTTTTGCTCTCTTTCACTGTTAAATAATATTTACCTGGATCTCGATCTTGACGGACTCTTCGACCTGGATCCACTCTTCGACCTCGATCGACTCTTTGACCTCGAACGACTCTTCGACCTCGACTTCGAACGACTTTTAGATCTCGATCGGCTTTTAGATCTTGAACGACTCTTCGACTTCGATCGACTCTTTGATCTTGACCGACTCTTCGACTTGGAGCGACTCTTCGACCTCGAACGGCTCTTAGAACGGGAGCCACTCTTGGACCTTGAGCGACTGCGCGACTTGGACTTTGACTTACTTCTTGATCTTGAGCGAGATCTGAAATACATTTATTAAATTTCAATAAAATATTTTACTAAAATTAATGTGTGTGCGACGTCACGCGTCTACTGCCTGCAAAGCAGCACGGGTTCGTTTACTTTCTCTATACAAAAAATGCATCGGTCCATTGCTACGTGTGATGCCAAGAAAAAACAAAGAAACAAACGCACTATATCCTCTTACACATGAATGCTTATACAACTAACTGATTGTAATTTGTGTATTAATAATAAGTATAGTTTTCTCTTTATGAACTTAAACTTTGCCAAATCTCACACACCGATATTTTTTTATAGAAATTGTATGGAAACGGCAAACTATGACGTCACTATTTTGTTCTGTCAATTGAATGTTTATTAATAACTATTTAGGTTACAGAAATTCATGCTTAGGTTAAATAAAAAAAAGGTTAATGTTTTAAAGAACTGTTACGTGATTTCATTTATACGTTTAATGTTATTGAATGAAGTATTGTTGTTGTCAGCATCGCTATTTAGTAAAAAATTTAATCTGACCCGTCATTAATCTCTTGCTCCCCTTGTTAGCTGGCCGGCGGGCTACGGCTGCCGCTAGCGCTATGACTGCCGCTACGACTAAAGTTACGAGACTTGCGATTATATAAACAAGTTGTAAATGAAAACTGACCCGTCACTATCTGAAGCAGACACGATCCGCTTCCTCCCCTTGTCAGGCATCTTGCACTCCGTCATACCTACCGCGATAAGCACCTACAGCGCGCGACAACTTGAAGTTGTAAATCAGTCAGGGCCCCAGCGCGCTTTCGAGCACACGCACAGGCATAGTTTGAAGTGGATCGCAATTTCGATTTGTTTAAAAATAACTACCTCTTTGATATCAGTAAATCTACAAGCTCCGTAATATAATAATGGTGAAACGCAACAGTAATAATTGCGTGGAAGGCTTTCGAAATAAACAGAAAGATTCGAAGTTATTCATTCTGTGCTTATAGGTATGTATTTAGTGGTCCGTTTATTCTAAGGTACTTGTCTTATTTGCTAAACAATCTTCACCCAACTATTTACTTATTGAAATAATAATTTGGTAGGTACCTAGTTATATGTAATATGTAAAGTCACGCAGTTAAGGACGTACCAGATCCGGTATACTATCATGACCTTAAAAACTTAACCTACCTAACCTTCAACAAACCTTCAACAAATTATGTACTATTTTATTATCCTTGTAACGCTTTGAGTCGTAAAATCTGCCAAATAAACACATATTTATGATCCGCAACTAATCAGGTAGCAGAAAGCAAAACGATAAAGTCTAAATAATAAATTATCGTTACAGTCATATTGTACTTACAATATTTCGCTAATCCTCACGTCTAGCCAATTAACTTAAGATTTATATTTTCTAATCCTCACGTCTAGTCGATTAACTTACGATTTTACGACTATTTTTATAACCCTTTGGCAAGTCCTGTGAAAACCTAATTAAGCGGAACTAATGATAAGGTACTTGTTGACCGATATATAAAGGGAGCTGCGTCTCCTAACATGCATTCGATCTTGTGTTCGTGTTCACTCCGCATCTCTTCTCTTGTATACCTTTATTGTAAAAGTTTAATATATAAATTGTAAAAGTATTCTGATTCACCAAGCAGCAGCAGCTACCAGATACGGCTAGTCCAGTCCTTGAAAGAACCCGCATCAAGGGTTATCAACCAACCATTTCTACCTACTTACTTACTACCTACTTACGAAACTGTTTACTAAATTACTGAATAGGACAAGTAGGTACCTTAGGATAAACAACTAAGTAGGTACCTACCTATGTAGTATCTTTACTTTAGGATAGGTACCTTCCTGCTAGTTCCTACGTAACTACCAAAACCCAAAGTTGACTTTTGTTATCTTTATGCCTCCCGCATATTTAGGTACCTAGTTAGATAATTAAATATTATAGTACTTATAGCTAGAGATATGTATAGATATGTAGGTACCTACTTACTTACAAGATCAAGTTTAGCTTTGATAAGTACTTAAAGGCAGGTTGGTTGGTATACCTATTTCTGTTTTTGGCAGTTGTACAGCCGACGGCACATGATATGTATTTTTACTATTATGTTGACCTTGACGACAACAGTTGAACTACCAACGAAAATATCTTTTGTAACGGCAACGCAACGGTAAGGCGGTATAAAGACAGCCTCAAAGTCAACATATAGGTAGTCTGATATGGCGTTGACTGTACTTACATAGGTACCTAGCCTAGGTTTATTTGAAACTTAATTTGTTCACATTTAAGTACAGTACACATTATAAACACAAAAACTTGTAATAAATTAAGTATTCAGATTGATTATTATTTAAAAGAAGACAACCCAGAAATCGTTAGAAAAGATAAGAGCTACACGATAAAAAGAGAGGCAACTTCTAGGTGAATAAAACTGTAAGTAAGGGAGCAGTGTGCGACCTGACTTGCACTTTATTGTGTCTTAGCAAGAGTCGCTATTTATTTAAATGACTTTGCGGAGTGCACCTTCTGGTACTGTTTATTCTGTGCCCTTGTTAGCCGGCGGGCTACGGATGCCGCTACGAATGCAGCTACGAGACTTGCGATTATATAAACAAGTTATAAATGAAAACTGACCCGTCACTATCTGAAGCAGACACGATCCGCTTCTTCCCCTTGTTAGCCGGCGGGCTACGGCTATGGCTGCCACTAGCGCTACGACTGCCGCTACGACTGCGGCTACGAGACTTGCGGTTATATAAACAAGATACTAACCCGTCACTATCCGAAGCAGACACGATCCTCTTCCTCCCCTTGTTAGCCGGCGGGCTACGGCTGCCGCTAGCGCTACGACTGCCGCTACGACTGCGGCTACGAGACTTGCGGTTATATAAACAAGTTACTAACCCGTCACTATCCGAAGCAGACACGATCCTCTTCCTCCCCTTGTTAGCCGGCGGGCTACGGCTGCCGCTAGCGCTACGACTGCCGCTACGACTGCGGCTACGAGACTTGCGACCCGTATCAGACTCCGATTCCGAAGTAGAGATGGTCTCTTTAGACACGATCTTCGCTCGCTGTTTGGCACCCAGCTTCTCTTCGGCGGCTTTAGCCTTCTCGCGACGACCGATGCCTTTCTCTCCCTGTTGAAATTTGAAGTAGAACAAAATAAATAAAACTACTTTTTACTCTATAATGGTGCCCGTGTGTTTATTATTATTTATATTAGTAACGCCTCGGTGGCCAAGTGGCAGAGCGATCGCCCGATACCTGAAGGTTCAATTCCCAGGTCGGGCAAAATGTATTTCAGATTTTTCGATGCATAGCCCTGGTTTGTGATCACCAACCCGCATTCGGCAAGCGTGGTGATTTAGCTATTACCCATCAATTGTAGCAATGACTTGATTTCAATGATGGAGGCTTTTGCCCAGCAGTGGGACAGTTATAGGCTGTTTACTTTTACTTACTTTTACTATGTTTATTAAGAGTGTTTTTACTCTATAAATTTTATAGAGTTAAAACACAATGGATGTACAATTTATTAGTTTAATAAATTGTACAACCGGTATGGCTGGCTATATTCAATACAAGATCTACGGCCTTCCGAGTCGCCTTACAAAACCGAATTAAAAGACAATCGTGAGCGTTTTTATTCATAGCCAATACTGTAGAAATGAATTGGGTGAATTTGCAGAACATCACGCTTTAGTATTTCAAATAGTGTTTTGTAATTAGTTTTGTTATTAGTTTAATAACTTATTAGTCTAATAAATTGTACAACCGGTATGGCTGGCTATATTCAATACAAGATCTACGGCCTTCCGAGTCGCCTTACAAAACCGAATTAAAAGACAATCGTGAGCGTTTTTATTCATAGCCAATACTGTAGAAATGAATTGGGTGAATTTGCAGAACATCACGCTTTAGTATTTCAAATAGTGTTTTGTAAACTTTAATTTATTTTTAATAATTTAATTAAATTTAATCTTTAATTATTATTATTATTACATAGTGTTGCCAGTTCATTCATATTCAACATTCGTTCTTTTATTCGACTTGAAAGTTGGTATAAAGATAAAATGAGATAAGATCACAGATAATAAGTTAACGTAAAATTATTTGTAAGCATATTTATAAAATATCGATTTGAATCTTGGCCGCCATATTGGCTTTGATGGTGTAAGTGGGTAGTCCTACCTTCTTCCGGCCCCGTTTGCGCGGCGGGCTGTTGTCGCTGCCGGAGCCGCGCTCGCGCCGCTTCTTGGAGCGTCCCTTGCGACCTTCGCCAGGCTCCTTCTTGCGACGCCCTTTCTGCCGCGGTGACCGACTGCGTTAATAAAAGGGTGTTGGCAACATACTCATTTGTAACATATCCACAAGTTTAGGTTGTCATGGTTATATGAATATACTATATGTATATAATGAAATATATATGTATGTAATGAAATTTTGGAGTGAATGTGATTTTTATATATACATAGTTAATTTCAGTAAGGCAAGCCAAACTTTTGGGCACATGTTAAAGCACCACCACTGGTTCTTGGAACAGCAAAATACAAAAACCTAGATTGCTTCAGAAACTGTCTTAGCGTCTGGACTCCACTTCTACTTCATAAAATAAGTATTTAATACGAATTATTTTATTATGGCAGTGGGCAGGGCACATCGCTCGCAGGACTGATGGCCGCTACCGGAAAACGCAGTGTGGGCAGGTCTCCAACAATGAAGACCAACGGTTTAGCGAAGGTCGCGGGTAGCCGCTGCATGCGAGCAGCACAAAACCGGTCGTTGTGGAAATCCTTGGGGGAGGCCTTTGTCCAGCAGTGGACTTCTTTTGGCTGAGATGATGATGTTGATGAATAATAATGGCTTACACACCCTTCTTCACATCGGCCGCGGCCGCCGCCCTTATGGCGCCCATTCAGGGCACTCCTTTTGGCTTCGCGCCAATATAATGGATTTTGAATTGTTGGACATCCAACGCACGGAACGATGCCACAATATCCACAAAGTTAAATATTTACAAAATATAGTAAACAAATTTAATGCCTACCCGACCCAGCCAGGTATCGTACCTGGGTCTTCCGCAATCCGGGCGGCTGCGCTGACCATTATGCTACCGGGAAGGCTGACGTAAGCACTGAATTTTTTCACTGTTCTGATTTTGACTGCTTTTTAACGGCAGCAGTGCCATCTATCCAATGGTTATTGCAACCGATTTGCTATGCAGATTCATCTTTACAAATGAAATACCACAGATAAAACAACGTCACGTAGTTATATAATTTTTGGAGTGATGGAGTGGCGTGCCTCTGAATGGGGGCCATAAGGCTTGCCCTTAAGCGGCACGTCGGCGAACAGCATTGCATTCTTGGTCTTCTCGTTGAATTCCTGGAACTTCTGCAGTACCTTATTGGCTATGGCTAACTCACCCTTCCTCCCTCGGCGCGTCGCTCCCGCTTCCCGGTGAGTCTGAGACGTAGTCGTCCTTCCGCCGGCCGCGGCCGCCGCCCTTCGACTTGCCCTCAAGCGGCATGTCGGCGAACAGCATTGCGTTCTTGGTCTTCTCCTTGAACTCTTGGCGCTTTTGCGACTGTTCCACTGTGCTCTTCTGGTGCTGTTCTTCTCGGAGGCGACGCTCTTCTTCCTGTGGTCGGAATATGAGCGTGAGTATGGTAGTATAATGGTAATGATGGATGATTACGAGCGACACGGTACACGACACGACTGAGACTTGGTTGGATATCGACTTAAAAAAACTGTATTGTTTAAAAAGTGTGAACGAATGAAACGAATCAGTCTGTAGTGATAAAAACGATCATACGTTATTTTATGTGTTAACATAATCCTTATCGTGTTGCCGTCTCGCTCAAAGAATGTGTCACTGCACCTGCGAGACCAAGACGGCACACGTCTGCGTCCGTTCCTACCACGGCGGAGTCTTTGAAGGGACCGTTTGAGCGCTTAGCGCTTCTCGCTGCTCCGTTTGTTAATCTCTAAACGTGACCTCCTTGTTGTGTTGCTTTCTTGTACTAGACACGTGCCATTGTGCTTGTGAGAGCAGACCAGCGCATTTCCTAGCTTCGGCGTGAACGTAAAATGTGTCTGAAACTGACCTGTTGCCGCTTGAACGCCTCCCGCTGTTCCCTCTGTCGGTCTCTGAGCGTAACCTCTTCGTCGTGTTGCCGTCTCGCTCTGGCCACGTGCCATTGCGCTTGTGAGAGCAGGTCGGCGCATGTCCTAGCTTCGGCGCCGGCCGCTGCGGGTTCGTAGCGGGCGCGTTCGGCGCCTTCCCCGCCTTCTGCTGACGCCAAGCGTAGGAAGTATCTGGGGGATGTTTGTTAGTTAGCATTTCTATACTTTATTGTAAATATAAAACAAAGATTGAATCTTAAGTTACACAAGACATATCATATACAAAAGAAGAGATTTCTTTCAGCCAACTCTAGCTGTGGTGTGGAAATACAGCGGGATTAATTGTATGAAATGGATTCATAGAAAGTATGATAAGAAAAATCGGCAAGTAATGTCAAGAAATGTCTATGTCAAATACGGGCGTATCCTTTCTCCGTAAAACGAAGTATTTTTAACCTCCTTATCTTCGCACACGTCGCAAATTCCATGCATTGTGCAAACTTAAAAATTCTTTTTATTTGGATATAATCTGTTTATTAATTATTTGTTGCATATAACTGTATGTTTTTCTAAATAAATCATTAAAAACACAAACTGTTGAGTCTCGTTCATAAATTACTTAGCATACCGTCATTTTTAATTATATTTTGATACTACGCACTTGTATGAGGTTCTTCCTACCCTCTCCTGACAAAATAACGTCTCGGTCCGTCGCCCCGAGTGGAACAGATTGCAATGGCTGACCTCGCCTACGCGACAGTGTTTTAAAAATCTAAGTAAATCAAGCTAATCTTCTTCCAAAAACACTTTATTCTTATAATTGGATATATCGATACACTAAATACAGCAGGCCTGCTTGTGATTGTGGTAATTGTGAAGAGTGGTGAACTGGATCTCATCTGCAGCAACAGTGAGTGTTTTTTCCCATATAACCTTCCCTTAAATCTTGGTACAAGTGCCTTGCCCATGATGTTTTTTTTTGTATTTTCTAATTAATCTCAGGTTTTTACTGAACGAGGCTTAATTACCTTAGTTGTGGATCCGAGCTGAACCAAACCTCTTAAAAAATACAGTCCACTCATATATCATATTTCATCTAGTAAAAATAATTAGTTAAACTACAGCTCAATAAGTGATCCACCCCTTAGGCTTTATTTTATAACCTAAGGAAGCGTTCCATAGCTACTTGCCAGTGGAACCTTAACCATACATTTTTTGGTCACTTCGAGCGGATCATACATTTTTGATCCCACGAGATATTTTCTATTTATGTCAAAACAGTAAATTCCAAGATTAATTCATTACTCGTTTATCTCATATAAAAATTACGTACTTGCTTATTTATGCTGATTTGCTAAACCTAGGTAGGGAATTAATCTACTTATAACCTAAATTGTTACTAAACGCAGTTTATAATTACCCAAGTAAACATAACTATTATAACGTTTCTATAGCGTAATATTCCATTTCTCTTGTAACTACTCGTCGCGCGCGCAGGTTCAGCCACCCGCTTTATTATTTTATAAATTAGTGTCTTGTCTTTTAGTTAACGCTAGCTAACTAATAGTAGAACTTCTACTTAACAGGTACTCGCCTGACCTTGACATTGTCAGTCAAACGCAGATACTTCTGCACCGCGTCTTATCATAAATATCTAGTTAGGTACTTATATCTAATATTATTTATTGCGAACTCCCGCCCCTAATATACTTAAACTTTAAAAAATATTAGGAGGCCTAATATACATCGGCTACGATTGTATTAGGTTTTTTACGCACCGCTTATTTACATTAGAGTTTATATACTCGTTGTGTAATTTGTACTTATTAGAGTTAATGCTCACCGCACCGCCCTTAATATACTTATAACTTTATATAGTTAATATTAGGAGGCCTAATATACATCGGCTACGATTGTATTAGGTTTTTTACGCACCGCTTATTTACATTAGAGTTTATATACTCGTTGTGTAATTTGTACTTATTAGAGTTAATACTCACCGCACCGCCCCTACACACTGTGTTAGGAGATATAACATACCGTGCTATACGTGTATATTATTTAGTTATTTTCATATTTTATTTCTGGTACTTACTTAGAAACCTTTTCGAGCCTACTTAGGCATTTTATAGTAAATACTTACAATAGACAAGACACATCGGCGTTATATATTTACATTTAATATTTTTACATCATATTCTATATACATCTTGTTCCTTTGTTATCAAACATGTCGGAGATTGATGATAAAACGCAGTTGGCATTGTTGGAGTCTAAACGCAATGCATATTTTACTCGTAGGCAATCTATATATGACTTATGTATACAAGATATTACCGATGAGCAATCCAAAAAAAAACAAAAAAAAAAAAAAAAAAAAAAACTTTTCTTAATTATATAAAATAATAATCACAATAATCAACTATATTTTTGCCCGCTTTTTATAAAAATGACTCCACGCGAACGTTTTAATGTTGTTAAGTCCAACGCGTTTTGTAACAATTGTTTAAGTAATAAACATACGCTAAATACATGCACTTCTAATAGTACTTGTCGTTTTTGTTCTTCTAAATATCATCACTCCATGTTACATTTTGATAACTTGCATTTATATAAACAACGTGACGTTAGTCATGTGCCCACTGCGACTTCGCAGTTAGTGGTAAATCGCAACAACTTCACTTCATGTAATAATCGTTGTACGGTCGATAATGAACCATCGTACTCTTGCAATAAGGTCGAAGTTTCTAATGCTCAACCTTCTAATGGTTCAGCTAATGCATCTGTTTGTAACATTTCACGTGATCATGGTGATCGTCGCTCGTTCACTACACTATTAGGGACCGCGAAAATTAAAATTATAGATACTGATAACCGCGCTCATTATGTTAGGTGTTTAATTTACCCGGGTTCGCAGAGCGATTATATAACAACATCTTGTTGTAAACGCTTATCTCTTCCTATCTACACTCAAAATAAATATTCTAAAGTACAAGGTATAGGTGATACATCTCAGCGTATTATAGGTATAACTACAGTTAAGTTTACATCGCGCTTTGATGGCGGGAATAGTTACTTATCTCAACCGCTTGTTGTCGAGGAGATTACGTCACAGCTACCTGGCTCCCGCGTCGATACTTTTATGTTAAATTATTTGGATAACTTACCTATCGCGGATGATGATTTTAACTTGCCGGGACCTATAGAAATGTTAATTGGTGTTAATTTATATTGTGAAATTTTAATGTTTAACAAAATTATACCTGGAGACAACTTACCTACCGCTTTGGAAACTAGTTTAGGCTATATTTTAATGGGTAATATCCCAACTTATAATTATCTTTCCACACATTCCTTTTGTGCATTTTCCCGCGAACCGGTCTACGAAATATTAGAAAAATTTTGGAAATTAGAAGAGGTGCCTTCTAAGACTTTTTTATCGCCTGAAGAACAAGCTTGTGAGGATAATTATGTGGCTACCACTACTCGCAAGGCTGACGGTACCTACTCTGTTAGTTTGCCATTTAAACATAATTTAGACCAACTTGGTAATTCTTTTCTTAATGCTCATAGACGTTTTTTATCACTCGAAAATAAGTTTTTAAGATCACCCGACCTACGTACAAATTATAATAATGTTGTTGCCGATTATTTAAATAAAAATATCATTTCTTTAGTTAATGACGATACTTCGTCGCAGGGCTTCTACCTGCCGCATCATCCTGTCATACGTGATGACAAGGATACTACTAAACTTCGCATCGTTCTGGACGCCAGTGCTAGAACCGACTCCGGGCTTTCACTTAATGACGTTTTGCACACCGGGTGCAATTTACAGAACGATATATTTAATATACTTACTAATGTACGTATTTTTAAAGTAGCCTATTTCGCCGACGTTCGGCAAATGTACTTATGTATAGAAGTACATCCCGCGCACCGTAATTATCAACGGTTTCTATATAGATTTTCAACAGATGATCCCATCGAAACTTGTCAATTTAATCGCGTTACCTTTGGTCTCCGTAGTTCTCCATTTCTCGCTATTCGAACATTACGGCAACTTGCTAATGATGAGCGAGAAAACTTCCCTTTGGCTGCTGAAGTCTTAGAAAGAGACGTCTACATGGACGACTTAGCTTCCTCTGCTCTGTCGCTAGGCAGAGCAGTAGAGACAGCATTACAGTTGCTCCAGCTGTTCAAATCTGGTGGATTTGAATTGTATAAGTGGACCAGCAACTCTCCTGAGTTGTTGTGTGCCATTCCTGCATCACATCGCCAGCAGGAGTCTGTCTCTTTCGACGACGACACCACTATAAAACTTCTCGGTTTACAGTGGCTGCCTTCTTCCGACTGTTTTAAATTTACAGTAACACCACCGGACACCAAAGGTACGAAGCGCGCCATCCTATCAGCTACTGCTCGCTTGTATGACGTTCTAGGTCTCGTTGGCCCCGTTATACTTTATTCTAAATTATTAATTAAAGAACTTTGGCTTCTTAAACTAGATTGGGATGATCAGCCGCCGCAGTTTATTTTAAATTTATGGCTTACTTTTATAAAGGAACTTCCTTTAATATCTACTTTGAGATTTCCGCGCCATCTAGGCATTCATGATAATTCTAAATTTTATCTTGTAGCTTTCTCGGACGCTTCTGAAAAAGCGTACGGTTGCGTAATATACGCATATGTTATTAATGATAATCAGCACACTATACGTTTATTGTGCTCAAAATCAAAGGTTGCACCTATCAAAACCATAACACTCGCTCGTCTAGAGCTTTGCGCGATCCTTTTGATGTCGCAGCTTTTAGGCGTTGTTTATGACCTTATGTCTAAGCGATTCCCTATATCGGACGTATACGCTTTTTCCGACTCGGAAGTAGCGCTATGTTGGGTGCACTCGTCTTTTTCCTAGAGAAACTTTCCGTTTTGTTCCTGGGAGCCAAAACCCCGCGGACAGTGTGTCGCGTGGGCTTTTGCCTTCGCAGTTGATACACCACGAACTTTGGTTTACGGGACCGTCGTGGATGTCTCTTCCTATTAGTGACTGGCCGGTTTCCGATTTCGCGCCTTCTCCCTCAGCGCTCCCTGAGGAGAAGACAACTACGCACGTAGCTACTAGCTCTCCAGAAACGGAACATCCACTTATAACTTTAAGTTTAGCTTTTTCTAACTAGGATAAATACCTACGCTCTGTTGTATATTTTTTAAGATTTATAAAAAGGCTTCCTCGTAATAACGTAATTACCGCGTCAGATTTAGATATTGCTGAGTTAGCAGTGATACAAGCTGTCCAACAATCATATTTTAAAGAAGATTTAGATAAACTTAAGCATAATAAAACTTGTTCACCTATGTTAAGAAAGCTCTCTCCGTTTTTACATAACGATATTCTACGTGTCGGGGGACGTCTCTCTCATTCGTCTCTAAACTTTACAAACAAGCATCCCGCTTTGTTACCGCGCAATGGACATATTGTAGAATTAATTATTGATAATTATCATAAACGGAATTGTCATGTTGGCCCTCAGCTTTTATTGTCTTTATTAAGACAAAGGTTTTGGATCATATCTGCTAGGTGTATTGTACGTATGCGTATTCACCGCTGTAACACTTGTTTCAGGCTTAATCCAAAACCTACTTTTCTAAATATGGCCGACCTTCCCGAGTGTCGTGTGGAGCAAAGTAAAGCATTCTCACACACGGGTGTAGACTACGCCGGTCCATTTTTTATTACTTTGACACGTAAACGCGGAGTTCGCAGTCAGAAGGCATACTTGTGCCTATTTATTTGCTTAGTTACTAAAGCAGTTCATCTAGAACTTGCTTCAGATCTTAGTTCTGCTTCTTTTCTGGACGCTTTTAAGAGATTCATATCTCGCCGTGGTCCTTGTCAATGTCTCTACAGCGACAACGGTACTAATTTTATAGCTTCTAAATCTTATCTCAGTGAGCTTTACTCCTTTTTAAAATCTGACGATTATTTTGTAATTTTTTCTAATGAGCTTTCTAACCTTCGTATCGAGTGGAAACTCAATCCGCCCAGTGCACCTCACTTTGGGGGCATATGGGAGGCTAATATTAAATGTGTAAAGTCACACTTATCTAGAGTAATAGGTACTCAATTATTAACGTATGAAGAGTTTCTTACAGTATTGACTCAGATAGAGGCGATTTTAAACAGTCGCCCTCTCTACTTATTAAGTTCTGATCCTTCAGATCCTACCGCGTTAACTCCTTCACACTTTTTATCTAGCGCATCGTTAGCGTTTCTTCCCGCGACTAATCTTAGTAGTGAACGGACTAATCTTCTCACTCGTTATTCTTTATTAGACTCTTTAGTCCAATCCTTTTGGACACGATTTAGGACGGAGTATCTCCATAATCTGCAGTTGCGAGAGAAATGGAATACGCCTTCCAACCCTATAACTATAGGTACGGTTGTTATAATTATGTGTAATAACGCGCTTCCTCTACAATGACCTCTCGGCATTGTAACAGGGTTGCACCCTGGTAGAGACGGAGTCGTACGCGTTGCAGACGTTAGAACTAAGAGCGGTATGCTCAAACGACCTATCGTAAAATTATGTCCGTTACCTTCGCAATAATATAATCAGCATACATAAGCTTAGTCGTAGTTTTAGTTATTAATTTCATATTTTTGATAGTAACTTGCTTTAATTTGAAGAGAGTAGTAGTAGTAGTAGTAGAGTAGAGAAGCGCGGGGGAAGGGGTTAGTCTACACTCACTGAAGGTTGGTGAACTCACTTGTGGGAGACTTGCAGCTCGTGCAAGGCTCGTAGTACTCTGTGCAGTTCTGAGCGCTCGTCCTTCAGCACGTGTGCCGCCAGTTGCCGCAGCGTGAGCGCTGTCTTGTAGAGAAGCGCGGGGGAAGGGGTTAGTCTACACTCACTGAAGGTTGGTGAACTCACTTGTGGGAGACTTGCAGCTCGTGCAAGGCTCGTAGTACTCTGTGCAGTTCTGAGCGCTCGTCCTTCAGCACGTGTGCCACCAGTTGCCGCAGCGTAAGCGCTGTCTTGTAGAGAAGCGCGGGGGAAGGGGCTAGTCTACACTCACTGAAGGTTGGTGAACTCACTTGTGGGAGACTTGCAGCTCGTGTACCGCTCGCAGTACTCTGTGCAGTTCCGAGCGCTCGTCCTTAAGTACGTGTGCCGCCAGTCGCCGCAGCGTGAGCGCCGTGTTGTAGAGAAGTGCGGGGTCGTGGGGCGCGACGCGGCGAGCTCGTAGTAGAGCGGCTCGAGCAGCCCCGGGGCGACTGGCGAGGCCGTGGGCGCGAGCTACCCATGTAAGCCATTCTAGGTCGTGGTTCATGCGGAACTTGCGGATGCAGTTCTCGTACTGTAGGGGGAGAGATCGTTCGTATTATGTATGACATAAATGGAATGTATTGTACCATACATTTAAGAGGAGATTAAGAGGCCTATCACAAAATGCGCGCGCTCGCGGTTTCTCCGTACTACGAGCGGCCGATGCATCGCAAAAGAAGCATTTTGTGCAGTTGTAATTACATTTATTTGAAGTTTAATAATTTTTTATCGTTCAAACAAAGTATATAATTTGAAATCTTATAAAGTAACGTTAATTCTGGTGTACATTTTACTTAATAATATTAATAGAGTAAGTAGATATTTACAGCTAATTCTGAACGTTTTATGGCTTTGAATGGGATTTTTTTTGTAGAAATTCCATTCATATTTCGAAATTCCGAGGCCGCTACAAACTTAACCACTATTTAAGAGATATTATTATATATTTTTCATTTCGTTTGCTTAGTACAATCCATGAGCTTGAAAATTGCCGTCAGCGTATTAATTTGAAAACTAGCTTCGAAATTTTGGCTTCATATAAATAGATAAGGGAAAATTGCAGAAAGCGAGGCCGCTACGAATTTTACTAATAACTATTCTCCACCTACACAATAAGTCAAAATTGTCTAGGGGTTTCAATTTCTGTGAACATGAACGCCGAAATTGGGCATTTTATGCAAAAACCACGGTCAAAATGTAATAGGCCCCTTAACAGAGCGGAGCGGGGGTCTTTGGCCGGCAAGCGAGGCCGTAAGTGCGAGCTATCCATGTCATCCATTCTAAGTCGTGATTCATGCGGAACTTGCGGATGCAGTTTTGATTGAATCGACAACTGACGCCAACTAGTGTCACAGATTGGAACTACGATGCAATACGACGATGAAAGAAGATTTTCTATTGAAAAAATCCTGTGGCCGGGCGGCCGTTACACTTTCGATTAAACCTCTCAGCTTTGGCAGCAGCATAATTTTGTACAAATAAACGATTTGAAACGTAATTAATAAACGCCTTCATTGGTGTAAACCCTGGACCCCTATCGCAAGCTTCAACAGTGTGACATAAATACAATGTCAATTGAAAAAGAGATTAACTGAGCAACGAAAGCGAGGTCGTGGTGGCGCCAGCCGTTGAGCTCGTAGTAGAGCAGCTCAACGCCGAAAATTCTTGAACGGTGTGTGATTAAAGGGCAAATAATTCAAGGCAAATGATTATGTTATATGATTAATGATGTGTGGAGTAACAAGAATGGATAAAGTAAAAAAATGTATATTAGAGGAAGTTTGAAAGTGGCCAGTGACCGAAAAGTTAAGGGGAACTCTTCTTCGTCGTCTTGGTATGAGCAATGTGATGAGAAGGTATGAAACGCATGTAACTAAGAAATGAAATGAAATGAAATGAAATGAAATGAAATATATTTAATTTGCGCTTGAGAAAGGTACATTTTTGGTCTTATTCTAGTTTTCTTCTCTTTCTCAGCTGACAATGTAGCATGCAAATAACTTTAAATGACAATGACTAAATATTCCAATTAATTACATACACATAAAAATACAAAATTAATACTCCAAAATGTCAAATACCAATTAAATTACATTATAATAAAAATACAAAATTAATTACTAAAAATTGTTGTACTAAATATTCAAAAATATGTCAAAAATATGTCAAAACAGTATTATAACAACAGCGCAGCGGCCTAACTTAATCTGTGGAGCTTGTAAACTTCACTTCTCTATGGTAGTCCATGCCATAGAGGAAAAAAGAAAAGTTTGTGAAAAGTTACAGTTGTCAAAAGTTACTAAAATATTTGCAATTCAAATAAAATAATATACAGAAATAAAATAATAATAAAAGTCAAATGATTTATCAAGTTTGGTCAAGGTGAATAGTATTTTACAGACATCAAAAGAAAATAATATGTCGTTAACTTAAAAGAAAAATAAAACTAAAATATTTGCTTGCACACATCTAGGTACACATCTTACATTTATTAAGTGTATGTGTAAGAAAATCTTTCACTGAATAAAATAGGTGTGCCATAAGCCATTTATGTAACTCTGCTAGAAATTGTTTTACAATAAGAGAGTGATGAATATACTTAAGTGTTGATGGATGGAGGGGGAGAGGAGATCAAAGTAAAGATGGATGATTTGTGTGACCGATGATATGAATGAGACGGGAGTGACTGCACAGGTAACAACTGATAGAGGAGAGTGGAAGAAACGGACATTTTGCACCGACCCCAAGTAACATGGGAGCAGGGCAGGAAGAAGAAGAAGTGTTCGCGTAATTTTGAAACAAAAAATACAGCAGGCATTATAATTATTCATTTAGCGCATTCCGGTAACAGGTTCCTGTGGAAAAAAGTGCATTCCTAAACGTGCAACAAAATTTTATAAACTGGAAGCTGACCCTATCTTCTATTATTAAACCCTTTGACTGGTACAGAGTATATTCTTCATTGGTTTTCAATCCTATAGCAACTACATAAAGTTCAAGTTGGCATCTATATTGCCATTACCAGTGAAAGGTTTGAAAAATAGCTTTAACAGTCGACCTTATGGAACAACAAGAGGATGGAGCTGTTTTTACCATCTGTATAGCGTTGATGTACTGCTTCTGCTCGACGTAGATATGCGCGATGTTCATCCACACGTCTGGGAAGTCGGCGGTCGCTTCCCGCACCTGCGCGAATATGTCACGTGCCTCGTTCACACAGCCCTGTGTAAAAATACAATTATTATATTTGGCCGCTACAGCATAAATGCGTCTCCGTGCCATGTACGCTAATTTAGATTAAAAACTTCCAAAAATAATAGGGATTTGGGGTATATCTTTATTTTGTGTTTTCGTAAATCATAAATGTGATCGATTATTGCCGTCGGCGTCGCTTGCTTACAAGACACGCTATCTCTTTTCGATTATAGCAGACTGTGGCCAGAGTGTACGAGAGTGCGGCAACTTTGTTTTGAACCAAAATTGGTGAGCATGCTCAGTGTGATGTATAGATGCTCCCCTTAAACGTTCGCTTATTGATATTGTTAGACCCTATATTTTGATCTGACCTTATGCGCCAGCACGCAGCCGATGCCGTTGGCGGCCCAGATGTTCTTGGGGTCGTTCTTGAGCACCTGCCGGTACATGACGAGCGCGCGCTCCTGGTGCCGCTTCTCGCGCTCCCTATCACGGGACGGCTGGTGCAACGTTTGGAGCCATACGTTACCTGTTAGCGGTGCATTTGAAACAATAAATATCTTTTATATCTTTGTCATCATCGCGTCACCATTATCAACATCATTTCAGCCAAAAGAAGTCCACTCCTGGACAAAGACCTTCCTCAAGGATCTATCTATCTATCTATCTTAATCACATTAATATTTTAAATGCGAAAGTTTGTGTGTATGTCTGTATATTTGTTCCTTCTTCACGCTGCAACGGATGGATGTATTTGGATGAAATTCGGCATACAGACAGTTTATAACCTGGATTAACACATTAGGATAGTTTTTATCCCGATATTTCCACGGGAATCACACTATAAATATACTAAAAACGACAATTTAATTTTCTACTACAAAATGATTTGTTTGTTTTGTTGTCATGGAAACCAAAGAGAATTTAATCACTTGATGGAAACTGTCAAAGCGGTACGAAGTCCGCCGGGTCCACTAGTAATAAGTATAAGAATAAGTTTATTATTAATGCAGTTAGAATAGAAGAACCGAAGGTCGGGCTCGGTAAGCATGCATTAGGATAGATCCCAATGTCCCGCAGTGAACTGAAACGGGCTGATTATGCCAATTACAAATCATCGGTGGGAAAGCAGAAAACTGCTAAACCGCCAAAAGGACAAGAGGAAATGAATCTTAAGTCTAAACACCAAAGAAATTATTTTTAGTGACTTCACTGCTTACCAAGAGCAATAAGCGAGTAAGCGTCCGTCGAAGTTGCTGCGTTCTGCAGTATCCTCTCAAACTTCTTTTGGCCAGGGCCCCACTCCTGCTGCGCAAGATGCAGGTTTCCTAGCAACGACCACGTGTCCGGATGCTCCGTGTTCACCTTGAGGGCTTCCTTGAACCAATCGGAGGCTTCGTAGATCTGCCCCTTGTCGCGGGCCATACAACCCAACCTGAAAGTTAAATAATTAGTCAGTAAAGTAGTTAAATAATTACTTTAAAGATAAGAGAGGTTTTAACACCAATGTATGTATACCCATGTTTCATCATCATCCGCTCATAGTCATAGCTTATGTCACCACTGCTGGGGCACGAGCCTTCCCTATGGATGGATAGGGACAACGGGCCGTAAACCACCACGCGGGCTCAGTGCGGATTGGTGGTTGTTAACGACTGCTAATGCAGCCGGGACTTCGAGTGGAGTTCGAGATGATAAATTTTTAGTCACCCATCCGATGACCGGCCTTTGCGAAAGTTGCTTAAGGCGACGCACCGCTAAACAATTAATCTAATACGGAGCATTTGCGCCCCGTACCATAAGAAAAACTGTTTTTTTTCCTTCAAATTAAAACTACAAGTTATTAAAAAAAAAGAACTAGCATATTGAAGCGTGTGTTAAGAATAATCTACTAAGAAAATTTACATGCTTAAATCGGTCTGGTTTGCCTGTAAAATGCAAATCTATGTTTTAAAAAATGTTACTTTGATATTTTTTTTCTCTGTTATAAAAGTTGACAAATCGTGTTTCTGCAACTAGCAAAATGAAGTCAATTAAATGGAAAATCATGTCATCAAATATCACTTTCATATGTTTTGTAATTGTTGGGAAAAATCAAGATCCCCGCAACGTAAATTTCCAATGCGTCGCCTTAACTTCAGCATATACCTACACTCATTTTTTTTAATATTACAGATAGGCTCAGTGCCTTCATCTGACCTGATGTAGATGATGATAATAAGGCTATAGTGGAAGCGCACTTCACCCGGGATACTCAACTTCTGAGGCACTGGCTATCTTATCTCTAGCTGCCGGATCACAACAATGCTACAAACATTGATGTTACGATAAATGTATAAGGGAGCATATTTTTTTCCGTCATGAATTAGGGTCAGGTGCGACTCCATGTTAAGTGAAACTGTTTTTCACTTCCCGAGGTACGAAAAGCTCAATGGGGGGGAGGGGGACTTATTAACTTACCACCATGACGTATACGATCTTAAACCACCGGGATCAAGAGCTTCACGTGCTTTTCGAAGGACGGACGGACGAGCTTTAGCCTTATTGTGTTGCGTAAAACGCTTAGGCGCAGGCCACACATAAATGGCGTCGGGCACGGACATGGCACGGGCGGCAATTTAGGACACGCGGTATGTCGTAGCTCTGACGTGGTATGACGTGCCATTTCGGCGCCTGCGACTCGCTTTATTTAAATGCACTTAGTATGAAATTTGAATGGAAGAGGAAGCCGCCCGTGCCATGTCTGCGCCCGGCGTCATTTATATATGCATCGAAAAATCCGAAATACATTTTGTCCGACCTGGGAATTGAACCCGGGACTTTCGGGTATCGGGCCCAGCGAAAAAAAAACATAAAAAATTAAATTAATTGATAGTTTTAAATAAAATAATCAAGTTCACTCCTTGTTACTTATACTCTTATTATTATTTTTAAAAAACAGCGTTTAACTTTCGAATAGTAACTCCGTGTTTAGACTCTTTTACTCTAATTTGAAAAAAAAGCTTACATGACGGGAACGTAACACGTAATTTATACCAAGATTTATACTATGATAATTAGTAAGGCCCTAAATATTTACCTCAAATAGCAATCAATGTAGTTGGGGTGCTCCTTCAATATGTCTTTATATAGTTTTTCAGCCTTATTGTATATGCATAGCGCTTCGTTCAGCCGCGCCAAATTGTACATAGTTGTGACAGCTATTGAATTGTAGTATTGAGTGTCTAGAGTCTCGGCATCTGCTTTTTCTCTAAAAATAACATTATTATTAATAATTTATTCCTTCATATCACAAAGTCTATTTATATAAGTCGTCATCATCATCAGCTAATTTTTGATGTCCCCACAGTTGGGGCAAGAACCTTCATTGTGGACGGATAGAGAGAACAGGCCATAAACCACCACGCGGGCCAAGTGCGGATTGGTGGTTGTTAACGACTGCTAATGCAGCCGGGACCAACGGCTTAACGTGCCTTCCGAAGCAAGGAGAATCTCGAGATGATAAGTTTTTGATCACCCATAATGACTGGCCTTTGCTAAAGCTGCTTAACATTAGCACTCGCAGACCGGGTGCGTTAACCACTGCGCCATCGAGCCCCTCATTTATATTAGTATAATCGCTTAAAAAAGTGTTGGTGTATTTTAATTATGGGACACTTTCGGTGTAGGTAGAAGTAAACATAAAACTAGTTTGTTTTATTAACCTTTTTACCGCCAACAACTTCTATAGAAGTTCGAGATTTTCGTGCCGTCCACGCGAGCACTTCTATGGAAGGTCTTCTTTGTACCTACTTTATTAAAATACATTTATACGTTGGCGTACAGCGGGACATCGCGTGCAGGATAGTTGGGCGGTGAAAAGGTTAATCAGCTTCGCCAAACTATTTATTTAGTTTCTCCGTAAAATTTTATTGGAACTAGTGCCTTTCGAACTTGCCTTAATAACACTATCTACTTTTCTTTGTAATCCAAATAATAATATAAACTTGCATCTTAAACCTATTTAACTATATAGCCACCCATACAGCCATATCAAGTAGCGGTTACGACGTAAGTCGACGCTTATTGTGTCGTAACTGAACTTTTTTGTAACATTTCCGTTCCGTAACATTACGTTTTCGTTTCGACTTGTGTTTCGACGCCGTTTCGAAAAGTGGGGAATAATCGTAACAGTAAAGTAACTTTCAGTCACACGCGCCGTCGCCACCGTGTCGGTCGACACATCGCGACTTATTTATATTCTCTTCTACCGCGCATTCAATCATTCATTCGTTGCGTTCCGTTCTTGTTCCGTTCATTCTACTTGTCATTTTTATTAGTAATTCGCGTCTTTTTGTGGATTGTCTTTCGCCGGCAGCCATCAGAAAAAAATTTGTAATTGTATTTGATTTGGATTTGCTATATTTTACATGTTAATCGATCGAAAATACTCTGCGAAAAGAAATTCATCGTGTAGTTTGATGTAACTTAAACAAATTTACCGATGCGCCCCTTTAATTTTATAATTTAAGTAAAATAATATGTGTTAATGTTGTTGTTTTTCATATTAGATCTACCAAAAATCGTATTTCCGAACAATGCGGAAGGTTTTATTCATACAGTTTATATAAATATTATTAAATTTACTCTATAAAACTGATACGTTAAGTAATTGTGTAAAAAAAAAACAAAAAGAAACGTTATTCTTTTCTATTCTAAAATTAAGTAAAACAATATTGATCTTTTTTGTAAATAAAACTCAACACAATATCCCGTAACTGTGTTTACAAGTGTCGACATGTATCAAGATTCGATATATTGTGACTGTTATTACAAAATGGAGTTTTATTTTTATGTTTGCAGTGGTTCTCAACATGCCCTACAGATTGGTTATAACAAAAAATGGTCGCAACGATGAATTATCTGCGGTGCCGGAAGGGTGGGGTAGGAACATATTTATACTGGCCTCGTACACTAAAAAAAAAGTGATATTGAATCTCTCATAAAATCAGATGCAGTGCATTTAAAATCAAAATTTTTAGTTTCTTGATGTGAAGTAGAAGTCTTCATATTTTCCGAATCCGTTTCTTGACTTACATCACTCGAGGTGGAGGGCAGTCAAAATGTCTACAAGAGGTTTTGAAAAATAGCTGTCATGTCTTTACTAACAATTATAACTGTATAACAAGAAAAATCATCACCTGGCTGTCTATTTTCTGAACTTGATCTAATCTTTACTTTTCTGTAAAAGCTTGACGATAGATGAAAACGCTTTGGTTGCTTATGGCTCATTGTTATGAAAGAACAATAATTTTGTTAAACCTGCTGGTTTGCTGCTGCTTTGAATCCAATATATTGAGTAAAGTGATTGAGAACCACTACTGCTTGTTCTGTTTGGTCAAATTCAACACTTTACTGTCGTGACCGTTACTACACCTGTGTTACAGCAAAATTTATTGTAACTTAGTATCGACAATGTGTCAACAATGTAATTTTAATATTTACACATACATTTAAACTAAGCACAAATTGTCGAAAATTAATTTAGAAACATTTATGTCGGAACTCGTCGAAACAGAAACAACACATAGTTACTGTAACATTTTTCGGTGCAAAGCGTTGACACCGTCACTACACGCTGCATCTAAAATCCACATACCCCCTTACAAATAAACACTATTTAAGCATTTACTTAGTTAATCATTGTTTTGTCAACGTCACACAAACGTCGTTCTCAAATTGAGAAAAAGAGACAAAACAATGATTAACTAAATAAATGCTTAAATAGTGTTTATTTGTAAGGGGGTAAGTTATTAAGTTTAGTAGTAGTTACGACACTGTTACTAATATGCGACTTTTTGAAAATTTTGCGACCGAAAATGGTTGTATGGGCAAAGCATGCAATTGTATTTTAGTTTCAAAAATGTATATATAAGGCTATAATTGAGGCCCCTTTGACTATGATGATCATTATCTTAGTCAAATAGCAAGGATCAGTTTAGAGTAGACAAAGTAAATTAATAAATGTGGGAATTTCCAGAAGCATCTTTGTTCCTCTCACCTTTCCAGTGCCTCTTCTAAGTAGTTCTTAGCCTCATTCAGGTTTCCTAATCTATAGTGTAGCGCTGCCACGTTGTTCAATATTTCAGCGGGAATATCAGCGTTTACTTTCTCCTTGAGAATCTTCATTGCCGTACTGTAGGCATTCAAAGAACCCTACGGAGAGGACGTGATTTATTATAATGTTTACAGTACTTATTAATAACAGAATTATGTGATGATTTTTTGTTAGTCAAAGTCAAAGTCAAATATTCTTTATTCAAATAAACTTTAGAAAAGTACTTTTGAATCGTCCATAATTTTTTTACCTACTACCCATTCGGGACGTCTATTTTTTAGCTGTGGAGAAGAATGGGCGCAAGAAACTCCACAGCTTTAATTCAATATGTAACGACATTTACTAAATTATATGCCGTTACGTTACCAAGTTATACAAGTTTAAAAAATCTTAACAATATTTTGGATTAGAAATAGATTGGAGCATTTTTAAACCCATGCTGTTTTGTCTTCAATGTAATTTGTAGACACTTTATAATAAGCTTTTTTATAAAGCTTTTCTTTAATAGCGATTTAAAATTTATTAATATCTAGTTTTTGGATATTACTTGGAATTTTATTGTAAAAACGTACACACAGGCTTCTAAATGAATTATTTACTTTCTGGAGCCTAGTATTAGGTACTGCTAGTTTGTTTTTATTTCTAGTGTTTACATTGTGAATATCACTGTTTTTAGAAAAAGTTTCAATATTTTTATAAACATACATTAGGTTCTCATAAATATATTGTGATGCAACTGTCATTATATTAATATCTTTAAATCTCTCCTGTGTAAAGTTATTTTTGTGTATACGATATTTTGGAATAGTTACTTGCGCTATGACCACGAATGTACCAATTTATTGGATATTCAAAAACAACATTAACCATAATAGCTCTAATTATCATTAGTCTAATGTTAGTGTTAAAGGTAGCTAAAACCTAATACAATTTTTTGTTATGTAGGTATATTATGTATTATTGTGTTTCACAAGGTCACAGGCTATTTCGTCATATTTACTACAAGAATTAAAGAAAAAGCTTTATACAGTTCTTTTTTGGGCAAGTGACTCCTTTCTGTACCGGATGTTAAGCAGAAGCAGCAGTGCTATTCTGAAAGTGGCAAATCACCTCGAAAGTCATTCTCGCAATTCACCTCGAAAGTCATTCTCGCAATTCACCTCGAAAGTCATTCTCGCAATTCACCTCGAAAGTCATTCTCGCAATTCACCTCGAAAGTCATTCTCGCAATTCACCTCGAAAGTCATTCTCGCAATTCACCTCGAAAGTCATTCTCGCAATTCACCTCGAAAGTCATTCTCGCAATTCACCTCGAAAGTCATTCTCGCAATTCACCTCGCAAATCACACTCACTCACTTCAGGTGAATTCGTGTGTGAGATACGAGATGACTTTCGTTAGACCGGCGAATTTGGTTTCAGAATATCAATTGTAATTGAAAAACGTCACTATACTCATGCAGTTTAATTTTTCTAGCTTCTGTTATCACTCGGTGGCGCTAGTGTCCAACTCACTCATTTTAAGAATGCTAAACTATAATCTCACCGCGGATTCAGAAGTGATTTCGCATTAAAACTTTTCAGAATAGCACAACAGAGTCCAGATGAAAGACATCTTGTGGAGCAGAATTGCACCTCACTTTACCTTTTTAAACACCGTTTGAATTCGATGTTGTAGGATACGTGGGTTGGGAGAGCATTACTGCATTATTATTGGTGATGCAACAAAGGAATGATTTACCAAATTTTTTCGTGTACGACTCATCGGTGACTATGAAGGAAATGAGAAGAAGAGAAGAGAAAAAGGTTCTTAACTATAAATCATCAGCAAATTGATAGTACCTGCAAGTCGTTCTGCTCCAATATCTGGGCGAGCTCAATCCAGGCCTCCACGTCGTCCGGGAACTGTTCGGTGACCTTCTTGAGGTGCTGCCGCGCGATGTCACGCTTGGATTGTGATGGTGAGTTCGCGTACAGGGAGCCTAAGATCTTCATCGTCTCGTAGTTTCCAGGTTGGGCTTTTAGCACCTTCTCGAAACATTGGGCCGCCTACACAATATGAAAGTTGACAACATCAATAATTAATTTCAGAACATTAAACATATAAATGACGTCACATAAGTTCTTTAAACATTAAAACCTATTTTTTATTTGAACTTGCATAAATTACTGTAACTTAAAAAGTTTTAAATAAACACTCAATGGATGGAACACAATAGTGACGCCATTCCCATAAAAGTACAACATTTTAAATAATCGTTTTGACAGTGTTACTAAAAAGTCTCTCTATTGACTAAACTAACTACGAGCGACTTGCGACGCGGCGAACGGATTTCTGATGTGCGTGTTCGTGGCAGAGGCCCTACGTACTTTCCGCCCCGCGTACCTACCGCAGGCGGAACTCAGTTAAGCGGTCTTGCTATAGTCAACTACCCAATTGTTACATGATTATCTCCAAAAAAACTTTTCTACTGGTGGCACAAGGGAAGATAGGGTAATTTAATAAGTTGGTGGGTTTTAGTCAACTGCTATTTTAACCCTAACACAATAATTTAACTTGGTTAGCATTGCAAAAATTGCTTAATATTTTGGGCAATACAGTTATAATTTTTCATTACTTTCAATCATTTGAAGTGCATATGGTTCAATATTTTATGGCCACATACCAGCTATAGCTCTAAATAAATGCCCCCCCCCCCCTTTATATAAATCCCCCAAAAGGATTAATATAAGGGGAACAGAAAAGGATGAATGCGAAGCATGAATATGCATCCATCCACAACAGACTACTACATATTAATACTCTAGTTAGATTGTAGAATGTACTGACATGTCAGTCTGTCAGTCCATGACTGTATTTGTTTTTAATTTAAATTTAAAAAAATTCTTGACTTTTTCTATTTTTTTTTATTTTTTGACATTATAATTGATTTGCTATTTATCGTTCTTGGATTGCTGTTTTGGTGAACTTTGTAATTAAATTAACTTGTATTGCGTTTTGGACGTGTCTGTATTGTATTACAAGTGCTTTTTTGGAAATAAATAAATGTAAAAACGGAAAATTAAAAAGAAATTTAAAAAAACTGGTGGGGTCTTAATAGTAACAGTCAGGCATTGGCATGCTTTTAAATTTATTTTTATTGTTATTATTATTACTTACATTCTCTGTATCACCTCTATAAATGTACATCTGCCCAAGTCCATAATGGGGTAAGACGAAGTTCGGCGGAGCAAATTGCGTCGCTTGGTAATAGTACTGGAAGGCTTGGTCACAGTCACCTTGGGCGTGGAAAGCCCTCGCCAGATGATGGCAACTCTCGGCTCGCATCGCTTCATTCTCTGTGTTGTGGAATGCATGTAGAGCTAAATGCTGCACCTTGCTGTAGTCCTATTTTAAAAAGTAATTTGTGTTTTATCTTTTGTTTTACTTTAAGTTAGTTACCAAATAATGATTCTGTTTCTGTTTTATTTTTATAACACCTACGATTTCAATGGCTCACTTAACAAATACAATCCATAGTAAAAATATCTTCTGTACTTAATTGGGAGTAAAAATCAAGACTATAAAGAAAAATATACACTAAAAACCAAACCTTTTTAAAGAAGAAGTGATTAGCTAAGTGGTTGAGCACCATAGGATTCTTCGGATCAATAGCATATGCTTTGGATAACATAATAACCGCCATTTTGTTTGATTCATTCTCTTGAAGATTGAGTTTGAGGATAGAAAGGCCTACCAGGGCTCCAACACACTGTGGGTCTAACTGCAAAGCTCTTTCAAAAGCCATCCTGTAAAATAAAACGAAAAAGCATTTTAATAAATCTGCTATCAAAAACCCTATTTATAAACTTTATCACTGATATTTATACATACATTTGGCAATGACAATAGATATAGATTGGCCATCCAGAACATAATGAGAAATGTTCATCATACTACTGGTGAAAATAGTCCTAAGAACAATGATAAACAAAAAATACGAAACATGACAATCTTAACAACTGAACAAGTTTTCAAAAAAATAATGCAAATGGCTTACCTAGCTTTCTCCTGATTATTGAGCTTCATGAAACAATGGCCCATACCGAGCCTCAAGGCAGCTGGGCTATCAGGATTCGTTCTAAGAGCTTTTTTGTAGAATGCTAATGCACCTCTGTAGTCTTTACGGTTGAATGCAATACATGCTTTGCCAAGCAATGATGGTACATTATTTGGAGATTGGTTGAGGACAAAGTTGAATTGAGCATCTGCTTGTTCCATTTTGTCACCTTCCAGGAGGCAGAAATAAGCTCTTCCAAGAAGATGATTCTGTGAAGATGTATTAGATTATTTTTTATTGTCTTTTTCTTATGTATTTGAAACACTGATGCAACAGAGTAATAAAATAACAAGTTTAAACCTTAGTTGGTGCATTTCTTCTTGAATATAATATGTATTAACCTTTAGTATGCCGGAATGTAGATCCACGGCCCAAACAATTGAAATTCTATTGTGTCTGGTATTCAGGCAGACCAGAAGTTAATAATTATTTTTTTGCCACTTTATATTTTACTACTACTTACTATATATACAGCAACTTCTAGTTGCGTAGGCCTGAATCGCAGTAGTTGATATAAGTGAGCACATTACATTATACATACAAAGGCATGCATAACATGTTATCAAACCTAAACAGTCTCTACTTTATTTTCTAAGGTTTTTTCATCATAATCAGCCCTTCTTGACCCACTGCTGGGAGTAGGCTCCTCTTTACTTATGCCATTCGCCTCCATCCCGTGCTGGTCTGAGCCATGTGCGCCCTGTGTTTTTTTACTTTAGAATTATTTTTATGTGAAGTTACTGAGCATTACTCACCTGGTCATACATAATGATCTTGTCAGCCATAGTGTACAAGAGAGTTGCTTTTGTAAACAATTCTTTTTTCTTATCTTTCGACTTCTCTTTGTTGGCCTCTTGCACATAGTATGCGGCCAACATGTCGAGAGCCCGCATTTGATCTCTTTCAAAGTCTCTGTAGTCAATGTTGGCGTCGATACGGGACGCCTCCAATATTTTGAGGAAATCATCAATTTTTCTCTGTTTGTAGTACGCAAGCTAGAATAAAAAAATAAGGTTATTTAAAAGGATAATATTGGCTAAGAAGTTTCGCAGTCTCGTCTATTTATAGGTTAAGTTACTTGCCGCAATATTGATCCAAACGCTAAGCTGCGAACGTTCCCGTTGTAATATACTGAGGACTTCATCGCCTGATGGCAACTGTTCGGGATCTAACTCGATCACCTAAAGAAAAAACATGAAATTGATAAAGGGATTTTTAAATAATATTGCTTGAAAAATTGAGATCCCAGAGTAAAATTACCTCATCAGTGGTCATCAAAGGTATTTCGAGAGACATTTTAATGTTTTTAAGGACTCACTTTACTACATAAAAATCATTATTAAAGAAAAAGAGAATAACTAAAATAGAATTCTCGCTCGCATAGAAGGCAACATAACACAGACACAGGACAGAAACTGTACATAAAATAGGTATAGGTATCTTTATTTCTGCAAAGAAAACCTCAGACAAAAACGACGCACTGTGTCGCTGTCGCACTGACAGGTGGCAGGGCAGCCAGCTAGCCTGTCATATTTGACATAACATTTTTCTCTTCTCTTCAGGGCTAGGTAAAGGAAGCTAGTCCATACAGCTCAATTTATTCTGTGTCAAAATAAAACAGTTGTAATAAAAATAATATGTACAAGTTTTTATTAGATCAGTGAACACATTTCTCTTTAACCTCTCCATATGCGGATCGGTTACATGTAACCGCTGCAATATTCGGTCAACACCCGGACGGTTACATGTAACCGCACCCGACCACGCGACTATAATAATTAATATCGATAGGTTAGAGTATACTTTTGTATGAAGATGTTTGGCTATAGACAAACTAGAGTAAATTTGCTATATTAAAAACACAAGACAAGGTTATTCTACTGTCGTTTTTCGTGTTGGATGACAGTTCGAACATTTGTCATTTGTGCATCAAGGTTACTTAGTGCATTGAGGAAAAAACTGGAAATACTCATGTAAGTAGTGTTTTATATTAGAAACTGTTGTAAATCATCTTGCTGAGTTTATAGTGAACGTTTTTAGCTATAAGTTTTCAACGAATATCGTATCTAATAGTGATTTTTAAATTTTCGATTTCGGAGTGATCCCAGAGTGATTTTAGTGCGTAAATGCATGTACAGTTTGTTAGAAATACAGTAAAATGAATAAAAACAGTGTATGAGTAATGGAAACTAGTTTACACAAAGAAATAACGACATTTATTATCATTTTTATTGAAATAAAATTACGACCGTTTCATGTACTGACATTCGAAATGGCCGAAATTTTTTGCCATACCATTTTGGGCTATATTTGTATAGAGCTTACGGCCATACTTGCCGGCAGACAGTGTGAAATTTCTTTCTTAGTAGTAGGAGGATAGTGTCGATAGCTTTTACGATAATATTTTGTTATTTTCGATAGTAATGGTGATATTCTTGTAATGTTTCTAAATTTACTTTTGTATTGAGACAGTTATATAAGTATGCTATATTGTGTTATTGTGTATAAGTATGTTGTATAGCATATTATTTTATGTTGTTTGTTTGATTTTGATTATAGAATGGCTAATTGGAGAATTGGGAGAGATGAGGAGGCTCCAAGCGACTTTTGATATTTTATACGACGAGGCCGACGCGGAGGAGGAGCGCGAGGAAGTAGTCAGTGATGACGAGGTTAGTAGAATTTATTTCATCATCATCATCATCAAATAATCTGTTTATTGTGTTTATTGTGTTACAAGGATTGTGCTAGGATTATGCGATCGTATGGCGCCGGTTATTTATTTCACCATCACCACCATCATCACCACCATCATCATCATCATCATCATCAAGTAATCTGTTTATTGTGTTTGGTTTGTACTGGTGATGTGTTTATTGTGCTAGGATTATGCGATCGTATGGCGCCGGTTATTTATTTCACCATCACCACTACCATCATCATCATCATCATCAAATAATCTGTTTATTGTGTTTGGTTTGTACTGGTGATGTGTTTATTGTGCTAGGATTATGCGATCGTATGGCGCCGGTTATTTATTTCACCATCACCACTACCATCATCATCATCATCATCAAATAATCTGTTTATTGTGTTTGGTTTGTACTGGTGATGTGTTTATTGTGCTAGGATTATGCGATCGTATGGCGCCGGTTATTTATTTCACCATCACCACTACCATCATCATCATCATCATCAAATAATCTGTTTATTGTGTTTGGTTTGTACTGGTGATGTGTTTATTGTGCTAGGATTATGCGCTAGGATACGTATGGCGCTGGTTATTTAATTTACCATCACCACTACCATCATCATCATCATCATCAAATAATTTGTTTATTGTGTTTGGTTTCTACTGGTATGATTGTAGTAATAACTGTTTCACTTTTTTGTATGTTTTAGGGCGAACCTTCGCCATTGGCTCCTGCCTACTCTCCGCTCACATCTCCACGACGCCATGAGGAGGTTGACTGGATGGAGGTCAGTTACATATACATATATACAACCGCTCCGTTCTCCGAGCACTTCGACTTCTCAGCGTGGCTGCTGCCGTGGTGGAGGAGAAGAAGATTTTATTAAACATTTTTTTATTGTATTTTATTTGTATTGTATCATTTGGTAACGACATAAGTATTGTAAATGTCGTTACTTCTATAATAAAAACTGTGGAGTTAAAAAATAGACGTCCTGAATGGGTACTAGGTAAAAAACATTGGACGATTTTCAATATTATTTCATTATTTTTACAATTTACTATTTTTACAATATACAATTTTTACTTTCACTTTGACTTTGACTTTGATTTTATACCTATGATGATGATGATGATGAAACAAAATAAAATTGAGACTGACATTGTACATTTCATTTATTCATATAAACTAGTAGCTTACAAAAATAACATAAAAAACAACTATCGATGACATTACAAAAAGTGAAGTAACACCCCTAGTTCATTTTTTGCTTTCGTAGGTCGTATTTCAAGTGTTGTTTTTGTAAACATCTCGGGGTTTTTTGTTACATTGTTTACACAATTAGACAGCATGGGTGCTTGTTCTTTGTTTTATGTACTACCGCGCGTTTATTTCTTGTGATTGAGGCCATAATATGGTTCGTAAAGTTTGATCATGTATGACCAATAAACTATTTCTATAATCACATATATCTTGATACCTGCCGGAAAGGAAATTTATCAATTAGTAAATTGCCGTTTACAGAATGATAAAATATGATCTGGTTGCAACGTAATCATTATTTTTGTGAACATCGACGATAGGTATTCGCCATTTTGCGAATTACGTCATCGGCGCCCGTGCTGTCATTTTTTTGGCATTGGACTTGAAGGGTTAATTAACATCATGCAAGATCTGAATCTGAGTTTTGTTGTGCACCACAAACTTAATAGAGATTACATTTCTGCATGAATGCATCCTACAATAAATTATCTTACAAACACTGGCATGGCAGCACATTGAAATTGAAATTACTTGAAATAATTCTGCCAATTTCACGTTGTCATCATGAGATGTCATGAATGATTGCCCGACTTCTTGGCGGGAAAGTGAGGAGTAATGTCTGCGGTTTTGTTTTATTTTCTAAAAGGACAATGGGCAAAAATATATGGAAGCTGGTACACCCTTCAATAGCAAAGACATATATGTCGTTGGATAGGTATTTTTAACTGGAACAACATTTACTACGACAGCTTTGTTGAAATGTTTGTCCGTTCTGAGTTATAAATATTAAGAAAAAGGTAAAAAGGGATATCTATTAATATTGTAATTGTAACTAGACAACGGATAAACATACTTCATCATCATCATCATCTCAGCCAAAAGACAAAAAAACCAACATACTTAAATACATACTTATTATACATAGAAAACACCCAGACCCGAGACATTTTAGAAAAAAAATAATTTCTAAATTGACCCGACCGGGGATCGAACCCGGGACCTCAGAGATGGCGACTCCATGAAAACCGGTGTACAAACCACTCGACCAAGGAGGTCGTCAAATTGATATATACGAAATACATATACTACGATATTGATGTTATTTTCCCGTAAACACAAAGATATTGCAATATTAATAGGTATTAATTTTTACCTTATTCTTAATACCTATAACTCAGAACGGACAAACATTTCAACAAAGCTGTCATAGTAAATGTTGTTCCATTTGAAAAGACCTATCCAACGACATATATGTCTTCGCTATTGAAGGGTGTACCAATCTGCCCATTGTCCTTTCTGTTATGTCGAATATTCCTGTCCTGTCCTGTCACATCCAGTGCCAAACCAATGACAGCACGGGCGCCGATGACGTAATTCGCAAAATGGCGAATACCTATCGTCGATGTTCACAAAAATAATGATTACGTTGCAACCAGATCATATTTTATCATTCTGTAAACGGCAATTTACTAATTGATAAATTTCCTTTCCGGCAGGTATCAAGATATATGTGATTATTGAAATAGTTTATTGGTCATACATGATCAAACTTTACGAACCATATTATGGCCTCAATCACAAGAAATAAACGCGCAGTAGTACATAAAACAAAGAACAAGGACCCATGCTGTCTAATTGTGTAAACAATGTAACAAAAAACCCCGAGATGTTTACAAAAACAACACTTGAAATACGACCTACGAAAGCAAAAAATGAACTAGGGGTGTTACTTCACTTTTTGTAATGTCATCGATAGTTGTTTTTTGTTATTTTTGTAAGCTACTAGTTTATATGAATAAATGAAATGTACAATGTCAGTCTCAATTTTATTTTGTTTCATCATCATCATCATCATCATAGGTATAAAATCAAAGTCAAAGTGAAAGTAAAAATTGTATATTGTAAAAATAGTAAATTGTAAAAATAATGAAATAATATTGAAAATCGTCCAATTTTTTTACCTACTACCCATTCAGGACGTCTATTTTTTAACTCCACAGTTTTTATTATAGAAGTAACGACATTTACAATACTTATGTCGTTACCAAATGATACAATACAAATAAAAATACAATACAAAAATGTTTAATAAAATCTTCTTCTCCTCCACCACGGCAGCAGCCACGCTGAGAAGTCGAAGTGCTCGGAGAACGGAGCGGTTGTAAATATGTATATGTAACTGACCTCCATCCAGTCAACCTCCTCATGGCGTCGTGGAGATGTGAGCGGAGAGTAGGCAGGAGCCAATGGCGAAGGTTCGCCCTAAAACATACAAAAAAGTGAAACAGTTATTACTACAATCATACCAGTAGAAAGCAAACACAATAAACAAATTATTCGATGATGATGATGATGATGGTAGTGGTGATGGTGAAATAAATAACCGGCGCCATACGATCGCATAATCCTAGCACAATAAACACATCACCAGTACAAACCAAACACAATAAACAGATTATTTGATGATGATGATGATGATGATGGTAGTGGTGATGGTGAAATAAATAACCGGCGCCATACGATCGCATAATCCTAGCACAATAAACACATCAGCAGTACAAACCAAACACAATAAACAGATTACTTGATGATGATGATGATGATGATGATGGTGGTGATGGTGAAATAAATAACCGGCGCCATACGATCGCATAATCCTAGCACAATCCTTGTAACACAATAAACACAATAAACAGATTATTTGATGATGATGATGATGAAATAAATTCTACTAACCTCGTCATCACTGACTACTTCCTCGCGCTCCTCCTCCGCGTCGGCCTCGTCGTATAAAATATCAAAAGTCGCTTGGAGCCTCCTCATCTCTCCCAATTCTCCAATTAGCCATTCTATAATCAAAATCAAACAAACAACATAAAATAATATGCTATACAACATACTTATACACAATAACACAATATAGCATACTTATATAACTGTCTCAATACAAAAGTAAATTTAGAAACATTACAAGAATATCACCATTACTATCGAAAATATCATAAACAAAATGTTATCGTAAAAGCTATCGACACTATCCTCCTACTACTAAGAAAGAAATTTCACACTGTCTGCCGGCAAGTATGGCCGTAAGCTCTATACAAATATAGCCCAAAATGGTATGGCAAAAAATTTCGGCCATTTCGAATGTCAGTACATGAAACGGTCGTAATTTTATTTCACAAAAAATGATAATAAATGTCATTATTTCTTTGAGTAAACTAGTTTCCATTACTCATACACTGTTTTTATTCATTTTACTGTATTTCTAACAAACTGTACATGCATTTACGCACTAAAATCACTCTGACGTCACTCCGAAATCGAAAATTTAAAAATCACTATTAGATACGATATTCGTTGAAAACTTATAGCTAAAAACGTTCACTATAAACTCAGCAAGATGATTTACAACAGTTTCTAATATAAAACACTACTTACATGAGTATTTCCAGTTTTTTCCTCAATGCACTAAGTAACCTTGATGCACAAATGACAAATGTTCGAATTGTCATCCAACCCGAAAAACGACAGTAGAATAACCTTGTCTTGTGTTTTTAATATAGCAAATTTACTCTAGTTTGTCTATAGCCAAACATCTTCATACAAAAGCATACTCTAACTTATCGATAATAATTATTATAGTCGCGTGGTCGGGTGCGGTGACATGACACCGCCCGGGTGTTGACCGAATATTGCCGCGGTGTCATGACACCGCTTTATATATGGAGAGGTGTGAAATAATGGTGGATTATTTATTAACCGTTAAGTGTTCGTGAGTGTGCATGAGTGTTGGCAAATGAAACGAAACAGTGCAACATTACTTTTCAAATTCTCTCAAGAAGTACGCCCGAGGACTTAGTAGCCCCACATCTTTACTGAGATACTCGAGAGGTTGGGGGGTATATCATTTCTCACTTCTTATTTCTTTTATCATTCATCATCATCATACAGGAAGAAAATATTGTTTATTTATATATTACTTGTAAGAAAAATTACTTTGACACTGGCTATATGTGCTAATCGCACAGAGCCATCAAATAAAGAAAAAAAAAAGCAAAAAGAAGCAAAATCATGCATGTCAAAGTCAAACGATACCTTCACAAACACAAACTAGGTAGAGATACGACCTGCCCTAAAACTAGACACTGGCTAAATCGTAGCGAAAGCCATTTCTCAAGAAATTGAATTAATACCTCGTAGCGAAAGCCATTCTTCAAGAAATTGAATTGAATTGAGATAATACCTCTAAACACTAATAACCTGCCCTAAAACTAGACACTGGCTAAATCGTAGCGAGAGGCATCTTTCAAGAAATTGAATTAAACTATTCTGAGCATAACAAAAAAAAAGCCAGCCGGCATCCTCCACTAGGCCCGCTAGAAAAGAAAATTGTGTTTAAGTACTTACTGCCGGCTTATTGTATTGATCGGCCGGCATCAAAGACTACTTTAAATACTGGATTGGATCGGCACTAAAATAAAGGCACCGCGCTCCTTTTTACATTTTTATCTATATTGATTTCTAAATGTGAAAACAATACTAAATTAATTATTCACAATGTCTATTATTCAAAGAGTAAGTATCAAAAGGAAACGTCCGAATCCATTATTCCAGGAATGGTTAGAAGAATTGCATGAGATCGCCAAAAGTAAAGACAGTACCTTAGAACCTGTGATGAATGCAGCTTTAATAGCGCTCTCTAAATATCCTTTACCACTTAAAACGGGAGCTGAGTGCGCTATCTTACAAGGATTTCACAAAAAACTGTGTATATTCTTCGACAGACGTTTAGAAGCTTTGAATAGCAATCAAGGGATAAAAGGACCACATACATCTGATGCTGGTGAGACATTTGTACTACAAACTAAGGAATCTAATGACAGCCAACAAAGACAACAATACTCAGTTAATGGGAACTACGAACAGGTTCAGCCAAGTGGAAACGAAAGTTCTAGTAATGATGTGTATTTACCATCTGTATCAAATGGTTATTCTCAGCAATCTGTTAAAACTGTGGAAACAAAGAAATCCAACCATCTGATAAATGGCAACGAACATGATGCTGCAGATGAAATTAGTAATTGTAACCGTGAACAGGTGAACTTACCAAATAAAAACAACAGTTCTAATAATGTTTCAAATTTACCGTCTTCATCAAAAAGTAATCAGCTACCAGAGAATCCAATTATAAAATCTAAAAAAAAAACATATAAACCTGCCCATAGATCAGGTAGCTATGCTATTCTTATTGCACTATTGGAGAATATGCAAGAGAATCCAAATAATACCTTTCTTGCTAAAGAAATTTTAATAGTAAAAGCTCAGAAGCATAGTGATGAATCATTTGTACGGCGTAAACCAGAATCATTTTATACTGCTTGGTCTAATATGGGCAGATTGGTAACTAAAGGTCTAGTTATTAAGAAGTATAGGAAAAAACGGGTGGAGTATGCATTGACAGAGCAAGGAATTGCTATAGCAACAAAACTTTTAGAAGAATCTGCAAATATACCTACAGTGAATGATATTATATTTCATTCAAATACTGTTACTTCGAACAATGAATTGTCTGCTGAAGTGGAAACTGAATCAAGCGCTTCACAAGTAACAGGATCTCAGACTAGTATAGAAGACATAACTTTAATTGAAATGCCTGCTGGTTCATTTGATGTCATATTACTTATAGACAAGAATGAAACTGGTGGGTGTGTATCTTTTGATATCATTAGTATGATTTATAATATTTATATAAACTGTATGATGTTCATAACAATGTTTGTGTTAACACCAAAATATAATAATTTAGAAAAAGTGTTAACATAATGTTCACCTGAATATGATGTAATTTAACACCCCTTTATTTCCAAAACTGCATGGCATGTTTGTTGTGGCAATAGTTCATGTGCTATCGAGATTGTTGTATAAAGTTTTCTTTTATTTACAGAGTTACCAAAAAGAATGACCCTACCATTGCACAATTTAATAAGTATCCAGATTTGTTACATGAATATAGAAGTCTTAAAATTGGTGATTTTACTTGGATTGCTAGACATAAAGTGAACAAAGATCTGGAGTTGGTTTTACCATATGTGATAGAAAGGAAAAGAATGGATGACCTAGCTCACAGTATCATAGATGGAAGGTTTCATGAACAGAAATTCCGATTAAGAAGATGTGGGTTAAAAAATGTTATTTATATGGTTGAAAATTATGGGAGCAATAAGCAAATGGGATTACCGATTCAAACATTGAAGCAGGCTTTAGAGAACACTAGAGTACAGGATGGATTCAAAATCCATACTACCGATTCTCTGAGTCATTCTGCAAGATTTTTGGCTATGATGACAAAGAGGATTACTATTGAATATAAGGTAAATTTTCCAGAAATGGCTCATTAATATTGATTGCATCTTTAATTTCAAAATAATAATTTGTTTATTGCTAACAGCTATTACTATTTGATAGTAAGTCTAATCTGGGCCAGGGTAATTGCCATTGATTAATAAGAGATTATAGCTGACACCGACACCTTTACTGCACCATTATGTCTATCTATAATACCCCGATCCGATCCGAACCCTTCGGAGACTCTGGGAGGGCACGGGGACGCGCACTTTTAAGTGTGCGATGCCATACTCTAGAAATCCTCCGAAGGTGATTCGTTGCAACACGGCTTGAGGTACCCTTTACATACCTCGCCGCCCCTAAAACAAGCCCGGTGAAGCTGAAAATGCCCCTCGGCAATCAGCAGTCTCTCTCCAAAAAAAAAAAAATCTATAGTATGTGGTTGAGATTCATAATTCACATTTTATTAATGGTTTTTTTATAACTTTTCAGGATCATCATTTGAAAGGATGCAACAGTGAATCAAAAAATGGTCTGCTAATGACATTTAATTACTTAAGTAAATCATCATTGAAAACTAAACCACTCACTGTAACAGAGACTTTTATAAAATTGCTACTGCAACTTAAAGGGGTTTCTGTAGAAAAAGCTATAGCTATTACAAATGTATACCGTACCCCTGTTGCTTTAATAAAAGCATATGGAGATTGTGATGACCCGTCAGAGGGGCCTGTGTTGTTGGCTAATATAAAATATGGAAGCAGTAACCGAAATGTGGGTCCCTGTATCAGCAAGTCGGTGTACCATTTATTTTCTTTGAAGTGATTTTAATTTATTTTATTGATATAAATTTACTTTGTACATTAAGGATAGATGTAGGACGATAGTAATATCTTTTGTCCTTTAACTTTAGGCAAATTATTTTTGCATCTAGTTTTATTAGAAACATTAGATACTTACTCAGCATGTATTCTCAGTATAGTTGTCCCATAACTAGACTACTGGGTTTTTCCTTCCCAGAGGTTGCTTCTGGAAATTTAATCTCAGTTGTCCAAATCTAGTGACTACTGTGATTTAATTCCCAGAAGTCTCGTGTGATTTGGTGATTGACGCATAATGTTGTGATTGACACAGGTAAATTGATATATTAAATTCCTTTTTAGTCTGTCTAAGTCTGCCTCCTAACAAATATTTGAAAATATTTAAAGTGTTGAAAAATTTAATATCCACGAGCAAGTGAGTGATCCAAACCTGCTTGTGGAAATTTTTTAAAATTGTAATCTGTTCGCAACAAAGTTTGTGTAAACAATATAGTATAGGTAATAACCATATATAAAATTATAAACTTAAATGTTTCACTGTAATAACACTGACAACACCTGTGACTGCCCTTTTATCACCAAGGTAGCTAACTCAAAATACCTGGGTATCATGATAGACGACAGATTGACATGGCACTCCCAAATCGATCTAGTTAGTTGTAGGATAAGGAAGTTGATTTGGATTTTTAAAACTCTGAGATATTCTGCTAGTGAAGAACTTATCAAAAAAGTATACATTGCCTTGGCACAATCAATTATTATATACTGTATTTCAATTTGGGGTGGTGCATCAAAGATAAAATTCCTAGCAGTAGAACACGCACAGAGAATTCTTTTAAAAGTAATGTTCTTCAAAAAACTTAGATTTCCGACTCACACTCTCTATTCTTTAACTGACTTACTGACTGTTCGACAGTTATATATTTTACACACTATTTTACAAAAGCACAAAACACTCCCAATTGACTCTGTTACCCTAGCAAAGCGACGGAATGATATTGTAGCCAAGAAAAACAAATGGTTAACCTACTTTGCTAAACATCAGTGTGCATATCAATCATCTCATTTGTATAATTATGTTAATAAAATCTTAAATATTTACACTAAAACAAATTTCACATGTAAACAGATGTTGACTGAATGGATAAAAAAAAAATTGGAACATGAGAAAGTAGAAAGAGTAATTGTTCATATTGATAGATAAAATATGTACTTGTGATAATAACTAACCATCCATAACACACACACACATACATACACACACACACACACACACACATATATATATATAAATATATCTTTATCATATTTTTATATTATGAAAATCAAAGTACTAGAACCTAAGTATTGCGGCTACTCAACAAATTGTTAAGTATTATTATGTTAAATGAGAGCGATTCTCTCCTGTCACAAGTGTTCTCACATTCCAAAGGAGAGAATCAACCTCTGTAATTGTTAAAACTGATTTGTTGTGATAAATAAATATAAATATAAATATATAAATAAATATATTTTTTTCTCTTTGTACGTCAACTGGCATAAATAGCATTTTTATTGTTAGAATTATTATTGGCATGATTGAGTGGATGGCGGGCCGCCTGATAGTCGGCGGTCACCGCCGTCGCCGCCCATGGACAACAGCAATATGCTTTGTGATGCCGACGCGACCTGAGAAAATTTCTTTACATCCCTTTTGAAAAAGTCCATGTCGATTTTGTCCCCTGTTCCACCTATCCATACCAGGCTATCTCCACTGGTAGGGATAGGTGGATTATTTTTCACCTGTCCCCACTGGTAGAGATAGGTAGAAGTCCATTTTGAAAGAGCTACTTATTTGCCTTCTCTATAAAAAAGCAGCTGAAGTAGAGGTATAGATATATATAAGATATTTGCAGCGCCGGCTTTAGGGGGGGGGCGACCCGGGCGGCCGCCCGGGGCGCCGGGGTCCAGAGGGCGCCGCGTGCGCTATCGCGTGGCCCTAACTTCACCACATAATTTGATATCTATCGATCTAAAGAAAAGCTAAATTCATAAATAAACATTGTTCTGTATTGCAAGAAAAGTTAACGGTCAACTTTAAATCAGATATTGATGGAGATTTGTTGTGTGATTAAATTTTAGGTCTGCAACACTATCTCGAAGACAGTCAGGTAACACCTTAGAGCATTAAACCAACGGTAACACCTCTCGAAACATTAAACATTATCAAAAAGCACAATCTTCAAGAGTTATATCCCAACACCTGGATATCGTAAAGGCAAAAAGTCAAAGTTTACGGATGAAACCCTTAGGCTCATGAAGAAACGTCCGAACAACGGGCTATCAATCAGAAGATTGGCAAACTGGTACGCTTCGACCTCTGACGCTCCAATACACGCTTGATTGAACGAGCGATTAAGCAAAATCGGGGGTCGAAAGTGTTTGTCCGGTCTCTTGGGAGAAGCCACTTGACGAAGTTGACTACAACCAGTGGAGTAGTCGTTGCTTCGAAACCAGAGATTCTCTCGAAAATTGAAAACTTTTACAGCCAGCTATACGCTTCGCATGAATCTCAACCTGATCCCGAAAATGAGGACCCGCCACTTTACCGAAGACTTGTCTGAAGTCAGCCTGAGCGAAATTGAGATGGCTCTTAAACAGCTTAAAAACGAAAAAGCCCCTGGCGAAGACGGTGTCATATCTGAGCTCCTTAAAGCAGGCGGTAAAGCTGTGTTAAAGGAGCTCCAAAACATCTTTAACACCGTTCTTTTCGATGGCAGAACTCCGAAGGCGTGGAGTAGGAGTGTCGTCGTGCTGTTTTTAAAAAAGGGAGACAAGACCCTATTGAAAAACTACCGACCCATTTCGCTCCTAAGCCATGTCTACAAGCTGTTTTCAAGAGTCATCACAAACCGTCTGGCGCGAAGACTCGACGAATTGGAACCCCCGGAGCAGGCCGGATTTCGAGGAGGATATGGCACCAAAGACCACATCTTCACAGTGAGGCAGATTATACAGAAGACCGAGGAGTATAATCGGCCCAAGTGCTTAGTATTTGTGGACTATGAGAAGGCATTTGACTCTATCGAAACCTGGGCTGCAACGATGCCAAGTCGACTGGCGATATATCCAAGTGTTGAGGTCTCTTTACAATGCCGCCTCCATGGCCGTCCAAGTACAGAACCAGCAGACTAAGCATATCCCCTTGCATAGTGGTGTGAGACAAGGGGATGTTTATATCCCCTAAATTGTACACAAATATTTTGGAAGATATGTTTAAGACGCTATACTGGAAAGTACGTGGGTTTTACATCAACGGTGAATGCATCTCACACTTGCGATTCGCGGACATCGTCATCGTGGCCGAAAAGTTGCAGGATTCACAATACATGCTGAACGACCTAGCTAATTCTTCTCTATGCATCGGTCTCCGGATGAACTTTGACAAAACCAAGATTATGTTTAACGAACATGCCATTCCGGGACCGATTGCTGTTCAAGGCAGCACTCTCGAAGTTGTTAAGGAGTATAGTATGTCTACCTCGGGCAAACTCTGCAGTTGGGTAGAAACAACTTAGAGAAAGTGGCCAATAGAAGGATACAGCTAGGCTGGGCAGCATATAGGAAATTACGTCGGGTCTTTACGTCGCCTATTCCACAGAGTCTAAAGACGAAAGTCTTCAATCAGTGCATCCTACCCCTCATGACATACAGAGCCGAAACGTGGACACATACGGTAGGCCTGGTCCACAAATTTTAAGTCGCTCAGCGAGCTATGGAAAGGGCTATGCTTGGAGTTTCTCTGAAGGACCGGATCCGGAAAGTGGTGATCCGATCCGACAAAGAACCAAAGTCGTCGACATAGCCCATAGGACTATTAGCAAGCTGAAGTGGCAATGGCCGGCCATATTAGCCGCAGAACCGATAACTGATGGGGTAAACAAGTTCTTGAGTGGAGACCGCGTATTGGCAAACGTAGTGTAGGACGCCCGCAGACTAGGTGGAACGACGATCTTTGCAAGGAGGCTGGCAAGAGTTGGATGAGAGTAGCCGCGGAACGTGCTTAGTGGCGTGCACTTGGAGAGGCCTATGGCCAGCTGTGGACGTGTGTAGGCTGATGATGATGATGACCTGGATATCGCTACGTATTCTATTAACAATACCCGTGACTGCTGCAAATGGCGAACGCAGTTTTTCCAAACTAAAATTGTTAAAAACGTACTTGCAGTCTACAATGTCTCAAACAAGACTAACTAGTTTGGCCTCGCTGTCCATTGAAAATCAAATTTCGGCAAACTTAGATTTTGCCAGTCTTATCAAAGAGTTTGCTAACAGAAAAGCTAGTAAAATAAGGTTTTAGATAAGTATTTGTTTATTTTTTTGTTTTTCATTAAATGTTTCGTGAATGAACAATACAACACAACATAATGACAATATATGTATATTGTTTTTAGAGAATGAATCGGTAAAAGAATAATAAATAAATATTTCTTGTTTTCTATTATATTCGAATTAATAAAAAATATGATTTTACTTTTTTATTTTTTAAATGCTAATTGCTGCACTGAAGCTAAATTAAATATTTATAAAATACAGTGCAAAAATTGAACACCCACCCGACCCAATCAGGAATCGAACCTGGGTCTTTCGCAATCCGGGCGGCTGCACTGACCATTATGCTACCGGGAAGCCGCCATTTAAAAAATATGATATCAAATTCATTTTTTTTTTAAATTTTAATATAAAAGGGCGCCAAATTAATGATTCGCCCGGGGCGCCTAGATGGTTAAAGCCGGCCCTGGATATTTGCTAACAAATTTAAACATAATATCAACTAAATCATGGCAAAATTGGAAGCCGATCTGAAGGGGTTATCCCGCTGGGGTCACGGACATCAATTTTGTAACATTTTTATTTTACTATAACTTTCATACGCATGTCCTATGAGCCGTCCTTTCCAAATCGGTTCAAAAGTTTTAGCAGATAGACAGACCTACTATCGCATTTATAATATTAGCATGGATTTATTTATGTTAAATACATATTTATAAAAATGGCCTTTTTAAGAATTAGTCCTTTTAAGAATTGGTATTTTTAAGAAATTGGTATTTCTAGAACTAGGTATAAAGCGAATTAGCCATTTTTTACACTGTTGGGCATTTTAAGAATTAGGCATTTATCGACTAAGCCTACTTTTATTTACCTGTTAAAGTCACACGTTCAATTGAAATACAAACTAGCCCAAACGTTAATATTTTAAGTAATGTAGTCCTTCAGCTTCAGTGCAGCAATTAGCACAATTATTTATAAGTATAAAATATAATGCAAAAGTTCAACTTTTTGTATTATTTATTTTTAACAAAAAAAAATTTTTTTGTTAAAAATAAATCGTTTTGTAATCTTATATTTCTTTTACTTAAGGATCCTTATACACATAAACGTACCTATCAATAAGCAAAATATGAAATAGACAAAAAAATAATGTGACAACCCTGCGACAATGACGAAGGTCGTCTAGACCTGGCGTTGGACCACTGAAGTTTTTAACACTGTGCTTCTAGTATATACATATGTATTATATGATTAGGTTCGTGTAAATGAATTAAAAAAAATAAGAAAAACCATGTTCACTAAACAGAAGAATAATTACAACAGAAGTTGAGTTATCCCTATTTTGTTAAACCTCTCGTAACGTTCTTAACTCTCCATGCAACTATCATAAACATTGGATTACCTATATTGTCGATTATAATGTTATGAACTGATTTTTCAACAGTTAACAAAACTTATCCAGCTGATAAAATGCTACCAAATCAAATTAAAATATCACCTTTTAATACAAGAAACAACGAGATGACAGACAACACATTTTTAAAATGACTGTACAATAATCTATTAGCAATAAATTAACGTCATGCATTGATTAAGTGCATCCGATAAAGAGTTGGACATACCTACGTACACACATATCAAAGTTCCGATCTTCATTCACCATTTAATTCGTTCATTAATTCACATTATCATCATTAAATGTTTATGAACGCGACTGTACCTACATGTTGTTGTTGTATGGGAAAAAGAAGTTGATATAACTTTTCATAGAAGCACCGACAAATTCTGGCGTTTGTCGACAAATTCCGAGATATTTTCCAGAAATTATTGGTCTAATCAGATCTTCGCTACGACCCGTAGCTTCGGTTAATTAAATTACGTTTTCAACAGTAGGTACTTATCAACGTTATCAGAGTGCGCAGACGACGGACTTTCTTGTCCGTCATAATAGGGTGTGGCTCATCTTGGCGTGGGTGGCCACCATCACCAACTGGAAATCTGACTTAATAGAAAATTTGTCTAACAAAATAAAATAACTTTAAAGTAAAAAGTAAGTAAATAGAAATAACTTTTGAACGTTGGACTGACAAATTCTGAGATTTCACGACAAATTATTGGTGTAATCAGATCTTCGGTTTCAGAGAAAAAAAGGTGGCCACGCAAAGATGAGCGCTCATCCTAGCGGGGCCACCTTGAACCCCTTCTAACTTTATACAGTGGACCGACAAATTCTGAGATTTCACGACAAATTTTCTATTAGGTAAGATTTCCAGTTGGTGATGGTGGCCACCCACGCCAAGATGAGCCACACCCTATTAGGACGGACAAGAAAGTCCGTCGTCTGCGCACTCTGATACGTTGATAAGTACCTACTGTTGAAAACGTAATTTAATATAAACCCTATAAAAACCTTTTCATAGATAAGGAAAGATTTAAACATAATAATTAATTCATCAACTAAGAAACCGTTTTTAAAAATCGTTTTCTACTCTTTAATTTATGTGATCTTGCCAGAATATATATAAATTCTACTTTAGACATCTCACATCATAACCTAGCAAGTATTTCTAGAATGATATCGGCATAGTTAAATGCTGTTGAAACATTGTTGAATAAATAAATAAAATAAAATAAATAGTGGATATCTCGCTCATAAAGTATTTACTAATAATAAGTTAAAATAAAACAATTATGTATTGAACATACCTTTATTAACATAACCAGTGACTGTGACAAGAATGTGTTTGAGAAACAGGAAACTTTATATTTGAAGAATCAATTGCAATTGCTTTGAATATTTATCCATAAATAGTTCAGTTATAAGAGCACTTTTGGATGGAATCAACTTTCCCCAGTTTACGAATAGCATGCTACATTACATAAAAATAACAAAATATACAGAATTTACTTGGCATAAAAAAGTAATGAAACAGAATATTTCATATGATAAAATAAGATGTTACCTACAGTACTTTTATTTAAATTGAGATCCAAATTTATGAAGATTCATGACGATCTATATTAAGATCTTTAACTTTAACAGAGATTCAATGATACTTGATTATGCCAAATCAATATAGGTATTACTTTAGACCCTTATTTTCATCATCACATTGCGTTTCCTTACACATTAACTTACATTATAATTATACACTTATAACTACATACATCTTTTAAGTGTCAGTGCAGGTAAAGCAGAGTATAGTGGAATAATTTAGTAACTCAAATATTCAGAATGTGGAGTCCAGCAAATGGCACAGGTTTACCAAGAAAGTGACTATATCTACTATATTATACTAAATTGCACATGCCTATATAAATCTCAAAATATCTGACATTGTAAATAATACTTTTGTTCCAAATATTTTTTCATAAACTTTATGTTAGAGATATATAGATCACTTACTCCTGATTTTTTAAATCATGGACTCATTTAGGCAGCCATTGATGTGCATATACACAATTTTTGTTTTTACATTACACAAGGACACATAAAATAGCAAGATAAATGCCAAAATTTACTAATAGATATCGAAAAATCTAAAATTATTAGCAGCTAAAAATAAAAATAACAAAAAATTATAGATCCAAGTGAAAGTAAAATTAAGTCCTTAATGACCAGCCACCATATCTACATTTATTATAGATACAAAATCCGCTTATTAAACATGCAGTCAGTCACCCTGTATGTAAATGTAACATAAAATAGTGCACATAACTAAAATTATTCTTAAAAAAAAAAATCTAAAATTCAATATTTTTTTAACTTAAATTAAAGTGCACTTTGAATATACAGAAAGAAGTAGATAAAATTAGCAGGAATTACTTATAGAGTGTGGTAGTTTCTTTCAGTTTGGTTTTTGTAGTACTTGAATCCCATGAATCCAACAGCTAGTAGACCTAAGGTGAGAATTATGCCACCAATGAAACTGGGACCATCAAACCTGAAATTAAAAATATAAGCCAGTTAAAGATGGGCTTAACTGTGTAGATCTAGCGATTAAAACTATAGATTTGGATTAGATATCCTAATTATCCTTCATCTTTGACATATTGTTTACCTTAACACTAAACTTTTTAAACAGCGCCGGCGTTTTCAACAACCAATACAATATTTATGGAATAATCTCCAATAGTTGTCTTCGCCTCGTATCGCCTCTGCCCGATTCCCGCAAGCCTCAAGTCAGGCAAAGTGTGTTACGGATTTTTCAATGCATAACCTGGGTTGGTGATCACCAACCCGCATTTGGCAAGCGTGGTGATTATGTTATGGTATAATTACCACGCTTGCCAAGTGTTCATCAATTGTAGTGATGAGGCCTTTGGGACAGTAATAGACTATATACTTTACTTTTGAGTTATGTTTATAATGGCAAAACTTAATAATTATGTATAATTGGTAAGATTCACTATATGTGTATGTAACTATGGGCCATTGTTGTTAGTTTTAGAATAATTTAAAAAATCTTACCCTCGGGCTTGCAGGGTAGGGGCATCAGTAGCTTTTGGAGTATCAGTTGACTTTGGAGTCACATCAGGTTTCAAGGTTGTGGTTTCAGGTGTCTTTGCATTTTTGTTCTCAGGTGTAGTTGCGTTTTCTGTCTTGCCTGGATTTGCTTGCGGTGTTACTGAATCTTGTTTATGACCAGCTTTGGATGGGTCGACAGTGGTGTCTTCTTTGGGAGCAGGACTCTTCTTATCGGTGGTTTTGTTTACGTCTATTTCAGTTTTGGTTTGGTTAGTAGTAGTGGCTATTTGATTGGGCGTGGATGACACTACGCCTTCAGTTGGAGCTTGGGATTGTGTGGCGTTAGCTGCAGGGATAGCTGAGTTGGATGCTTTCTGAGCAGTTGTCTGGGTCTCTGTGTGAGGCGGCGCGACTACTGACGTTGCCGGTGGGACTGCAGACTGCTCTTTAGTAGTTTCAGGGTGAGCAACTGGTAGGGGCGTCGACGTGGCTGCTGTTAATGTGAAACAGAATACGTATTAGTTGACAAACCTTTAAAAGTAGTTATGTTTTGATTTCAGTTTAATACATTTATGCAAAAAGTAACAGCAATATTTATTTATTTATTTATTTATTGGAACACCAACAGCAATATGTACATTATAGTGTAAATATAGGTAGAATAGTACAGGTCTGGTACATTTGCCAATTAGAGGTGTGCACAACATTCATAGAATACAAAATTGAAAACTATAATATATATAAATGAAAAAAAAAAAAAAAAAAATTACAAAAAGAATAAGAATTAAATATCAAATGTACTGTCAACAAAAAAATATTAGCAAAGTAATTGAACTAGAATACACATAGGTATTATAAAGAAAGAAAGAAAGAACTATCTACCCATCCAAATGCCCAATTAAAACTATGTGTGTTTGATTACTAATGGAATGGAGTTGGAATCAATTATTGATTTTTATTTTAACTTACAACCTTTAACCATTTTACCGCCAACAACTTCTATAGAAGTTCGAGATTTTCGTGCCGTCCACTCCAGCACATCTATAGAAGTTCTTCTTTGTACCTACTTCATTAAAATACATTTATACGTTGGCGTACAGCGGGACATCGCGTGCAGGATAGTTAGGCGGTGAAAAGGTTAAAAACAATGATTCACACAAAATAGGTAACCATAACCTAGTCTGGTAACTAGATAATGTAATAGCACATCATTATAATATTTTGCCATTATTAAGGCAAGGCCTACTAATATTATAAACGCGAAAGTTTGTAAGTATGGATGGATGTTTGTTACTCTTTCACATAAAAACTACTGAATGGATTTGGATGAAATTCGGCATACAGATAGTTTATAACCTGAATTAACACAGGATACTTTTTATCCCGATATTCCTACGGGAACGGGAACCACGCGGGTGAAACCGCGAGCGGCCGCTAGTATTTAATAATTTTATTATTTTAACTTTAATATAAAAATAAAATAAAATTTATTCAGACAATCAGTCAGTCCAATCTTATTAGTAACAATAAAATATTTCTGTGCCCAATCTTGGCTCATGTAAACTACACTCGTTATAGGATGTACCTAACTCTTGTACACAAATATATTTATTTATTATCTAGCCGTCACCCGCCCGCTTCGCTGTGCGAAAATTTGTATTTTTTTTTTATAGCCTATCATTTGCACAATCTCATGTTCTTACTACCAAATTTTCATCATGATCGGTCAAGCTGTTCTTGAGTCCTAACTCAAGAACGGCTTGACCGATCATGATGAAAATTTGGTCCTAACATACAGAAAGGCAAAAATTTCAAAAATCCTAGAATTGGTGTCAGTCAGTGAGTCATAAAAAGAATATTTATCCAAAAATTTGTCAGAAAAATTGCATGTGCAATTGCACAGACCAGAGCTTGCAGATTTATATTTTTTTATTTATTTACTTAGTATAGTTATAGATAGATTAGAAGTCTCCTGTACTGTTGTTTTGGTCCCTACTAAGTTGTTGTACCCCATGTGGCTATGCAAAACTAGATGCAGAGAGGAGTGGAAGGAGGAGTAAGTAGAGGAGGCCTATGTTCAAGGACAAGCAAGCTAATAAATCTATACTAATATTATAAAGCTGAAGAGTTTGTTTGTTTGTTTGGTTAAACGCGCTAATCTCAGGAACTACTGGTTCGAATTGAAAAAATATTTTTGTGTTGAATAGTCCATTTATCGAGGAAGGCTTTAGGCTATATTACATCACAATATGATAAATAGAACGCGGGTGAAACCGCAGGGCACAGCTAGTAATATCTAAATTCTCAATATTTTATTTCATGCACTTCAACTAACTTTATACAGCGCTTAATTACTCAAAGCATAAAAATTTATCTACATGTTGAGTTAAAATTATAGAAATAATAAGCAACAACAATAATGTGATAAGACAAAAGGTCAGGTCAAAAATACAATTGTTACATATTGCTAATCATATGCGAAAAAGATACCTCATTTATAGATGAGAAGAATAAATTCTTATCAAGACACAAGTATTTAAGTATTCAATATTTGGTACTGTTGAGTGAATGGCAACATGGCAAGGCTGAATAGACAGGTAACCTTAGCAATAGAACATTGATAGTGCAGCTACTAATGTATTTAGATGTATTATTATAGGTATAAATAATAGTTAATGAAATTGGTTATTAATAGTATTTCTTATGTAGTTAAGAAATGTTACACAAGCAAGACATGCCTATGTAAAATTTCTATATTATTAATACATACAGCATTAAGTAAAAATAATCATTATAATTAGCAACAAAGCTAGATACCTACAACACTGCTTAGAAGCAGATAGGTGAACACAAGGTAGAGCAACTTGAAGTAGGTAGGTTACTAAGCTAATATTATATCGCAATGATGTTAGCCACATCAACAGTAAGGGCATTCATGACACAAAGAATCCTTAGTAAAAGCATTTATATAATGGAAATTGCAACTGAAAACAATTTTAGCGCTTGACATCGTCTTTAAAAATGGATATGTACCTACCTACTTACACCAAATTATAACGGTAAATGCCAGCTATAAAACCGAGGCATTAACATATTCATCTTGCATCCTCACCCAAAGAATATGATGAAATTATAACTACGCACAACTGGTCTGTAAAAATTCAATATAATACAATACATGGATGCCAGATTGCTCTCAGATCACTTACCTGGTGGTGTCCCATCTGGCCGGCTCAGGCAAGTCGATAGTGATAATAAACAGATTAATATGACCTTTTTCATCTTTGGATATTGGTATTGAACAGTTTACAATAATTTCTTTCGAAAAACTTTAGTTACGCTTCCGTATTCTGCGCCGAGTGCAATACAGACCATAGACAAAAGTAAAAAGAGGATAAACCACAGACTATTAAATTGAAAAACGGAGACATAGACAATAGCGATATTTATTATCGATTGCCAAAAATCGACTACAATCGAGTTCAAAAAGTAAATTGGATTGTTTGATTGCATAGGTTTATCAATGCAATATTAATAAGGTAAAAGGCATGGTTATAAAATAACAATGGACTACATCTGCGGCTAATTCGAATATATATTTTTAAGTACGTACAATATTTTATTAATATGGCTCCGACAAGCATTCGACTATCTACAATTTAATAAATTTAATTTTTTAATAAGTAATACTTAAGTTAACCAATAAACCGATGATAATATTATCGTTTATTTAACGATATCGATAACGATGGCGTTAACATCGACATTGTTAGTTCAGATTTCTTATTTTAATATTAATAGTGTTAAAACTATTTGCTAACTAGTGAATGTTAATTTTATTCATAGTTCATTCACGTTAACGAAAACAGGGATTTGTAAAGTGAAAGTGCGGTTTACCTAAGTGCTGCTATCGGTAACTACAAAAAATCTCGTTTACATTACCTATTGTCATGATGTGATCGAATGGTAAATAATTTTCCAGACTAACTGCTCTTCCAAACCCGATTTAGTAAAGACAATAACAAATCTCCTAATCAACATACTTTAAACGGCAGTCGTCGTCGTGTTTACATTTGGACTTAGGAATACCTTTCAAAGGTTTATCGAAACTAACACGAGGTCTCGATGTCCGTTTTCAATACGTAAATGACGTCTATGTTTTTTCTAAGGCTAAGTTCACATAGTTTTGTTCACACACAATTCAATTTAATTCAATCATTTATTGCTTTTGTGTGGTTGAAGTTATCTAAATGCGTATTTGGCGTTACAGAGAGAGAAGCTGAATAGAAAAGTAATTTTCTTGGGGTGCCAACCTAGCTAAATAGCTGTAAGCGGCGGCGGCGGGTGGCAATTTTTCCTCAGGGGTGCGATTTTTTAATGTCACTGATCTTGATACACTATAGCCATGCATGGCATACCTACCTACAATTAATAGTAGGTTACTACCTTTTTGCATTGTTAACAATTAGTTTTCACCTTTTCTTTACCGTTCTTTTTTTATTTTTTTATAGTAAGCGCTGCAAGTGTCTGCAAGTGTCATTCCAGCTGATGTTAAGTGAAAATGTAATTAATAGGTACGTGAAGACAACTGGTGCAGCGTGAAAACAATGCAGCATCAGTCACCCTCACCCAGTCGGCCTACAAGGGGCCTCTTCATACGCTTCGTTTAAAGGGCTCAATGTCATAGAAAGCAGGGAAAACGTGTGCTGGACTGCTGGTAGGCTATTACTACTAGACTAGTAAATATTCCATTATTTGAATAATCATCGCTGACTTCGAATAGGAGCGAGAGGTAGTGTATAAATCAAAGCGTGATAAATTATTATTAACGATTCAAAAATGGCACTTTAGGTTACTGAAATTCAAGATTTCCGACTGAGCTTCGCGGTTTACCATCTGCTTACAAGGAGGAGAGGATCTGTAAACCTCTGCAGCAGAAATGCTAAATAGGGGAACATTTGCGACCCTCGGAAAAGTTGGTTTCTGCCAGTTTCTGCATCATTACAAAGTTAATAAGACTGAGTCCACAACACTATCTAAAATAAGGTATACAAGTAAATGCATTACTAAAACTCAGTACTTACTGGCAAAAGCAGCTATCACTGAAACAAAAACCTAAAGTTTTTTGTGAACAACCATGACGGTAAGTGGATTACAAATTGAAATTCATGTATGCGGCGTCGGTTTACAAGCAAACTGAATGCAGCTAGATGTCCGCGCTGGGAAATGAGAGCGGAAAGTGGAGCCGGGATTTAATTTAATCCCGGTATTTTTGTATCTGCGTCTGGGTAATAATTCTGAAAGGAGTGAACGTAGTAATGATACGGTTTTGGACAGTAGCTGCACGAAAAACGCAACAGATACTGGTTTCGAAGAGGTAATACGGGACTTTTAGGAATTCCCACGGAATCACAAAATATGAGTCGGCCTTACATCTAAAATAACTGTTATCTTTTATACATACATTGAGAAGCTCAATAGCGCAGTCGTTAACGCGCCCTGTCTGTTATTGCATCGGATTGGTGACCAAAAATGGAGGCATTAAAATAAATGATCTGGTGAGGCTGATAATAATAGAAAAAAATATATATATGATGATGCTTTATAAAAAAGATTTACGGATTGTCGACTGTATTTTGGTGAGTTAATTAATTACAGCATACGATATACGCATAAGAATGCTCAACTATTCGATACATTCTATGTGAACGTAGACGCATTGTATTGATGTTGGAATCCAATTAGCTCTATTCCGCGACACCTTTCATACCGCGGCGCGGTGTAATTAAATTGTCGCAACGTGACGCGGAGAATTAGCCTGCGAACGACCTTGACGGCTGAATAGTGAGTATAAGATGCAATAGAGTGTGTGAACTACGCGCGAGTAGGAGTATTTTATCGGAAGGTAGGGAGTGGCAACGTGTTCGACACTTTAAGCACATGAATAAATACCAACAGAGTCCAAGCTTCATTATAGCGCGCAAAATTTACAGTTACTTTGGTAGGGTTGTCACATGACGATAAGATAAATGAAGTAAAATATTTTATTTTATTTTTTATAAATTACTTAGGTAGGTACTCTAAATAATTTCTTTTTATTAATTTTGTTTTTCAATATCTTGTTTTTTTATTTTTTAGATTAAGTTATATTCTAATTTGACATAAAGTCTTTTTAAAATACTGAATTGGAAAACACACACACTGACATGGCAGAGATTTCAGTTTGAATATATCTTATGTTTGCTTTAAGATCGAAGTGTTTGCGAAACTACGTGAAAAAGGCATTATTTTTTATATTTCTGGCATTGTTCATACACACCGTACAGTAATCAATATTTTACAGTAAACCACTCTAATTTAAATCAATCATAACAAAACCTCAAACAATTACAATATTTTATGAGCGATGACAGTTCACAACACGAAACAAAGTGTGTGACACTCGCTGAGATTGTCCGCTGGCTGTGCCGGTGCCGATGCCGGTGTAAACCGGTTTGTTCTCTCGCGGCGCGTACGTGAAACCGTCTCGGTGAAAGGTCACGCACACTTAACCGTGCTAGTAGTAGTGTACCTGTCGCAGGGCGCTTTAACGAAGCTTGGGCTCTGTTCGGGGGGTATTTACTCATGTGCTTCAAGCCCAGTGTTCGAGTCGAAAAATAATATAGAGTTTCATTGAAATTGTACGGGATTTAATTGTTGCAAGACTAAAATCAGTTGCAATCCCCAAAAAAAAAACTGTTGATCATTGCTTCCTGCCGAACTCTAGTGCCCTACTCTATAAGTACCTCTACATACACTAGCAACTCGGTTTTTGCGGTTCGTGGTCTTGCGACTTATCCCTCTAGGTTTTATAATTGGAAGACCTCCCATTTTCACGTCGAGCATGGACGAGGGCAGGGGAGGACAAAAAAACGTATTTCTTTTATAGTTACTAAACTAAATAAACTAAACTTTCCCACACTCACACCAATTATCTAGCCCAAGAGAAGCTTCGTTATGAAACTCGTTCAATGGTTACTAGACAACGGTTATACATACTTAAAATACTTAAATACATACTTATTATACATAGAAAACACCCAGACCCGAGACAATTTAGAAAAACAATAATTTCCAAATTGACCCGACCGGGGATCGAACCCGGGACCTCAGAGATGGCGACACCATGAAAATCGGTGTACAAACCACTTGACCAAGGAGGTCGTCAACCAAGGAGATATCACGCGGTCGCCAATAGCCTCGGTGTCTATGTAAGTTTAAAAAAAACAAAGGTACACTAGCTGCCAGCCCTCGACTTTGCCCGTGTGAACACCAGTACTTATCCAATGATGGTCTTACCAACACAAAGAGAAGAGTGCAAGTTTTTAAACCATTTCGTGTTCGATCACGTTCACGAAAACTGGAATTTGTATAGTATTGCAGCAGATGACACATCTCCTGATGACAACTAAGGAAAGTAAACATTTTGTCATACAAATTGCAATTATAACTCGTACTAGGCACCCAGATGGTGGATCTGACTTCGTAGGAAGGTATATAGAGTGCATTTATATCTTAAAAGATGGAACTTAATAAAGAACATGTGACGCCAAAGTGAGCTAGTTCCAGAACAAATTAAATCGTTGACACGCGACAGACTATATGAAAATTCCTTCATTCAAAATGTCTCTACCTCACGCTTTTACATTATACCCAGATTCATGTAGGCCGCGTTGTCATTATTACCATTAACTTGGACTAGGGAAGATTTAACATTTGTTGCAAAATATAACATTCCTTTTAAAGAAAATTCCTTCATTCGAAATATATCTACACAACACACGTTTACATTTGCATTTTATCCAGATTTTCAAGTAATTCGAATATAATTACTAATTTTGTATTAAGTATATTATGAACTACTTACTAAATACTTAGAAAAACTAACTTGCTTTCCTTGACTCAGTGGAGATGTTCGCTAAACGTCTAATTGGTTACGAACTGCTATTAATGCGCATTAGCTCATTAATAATAGTAGGTACTTACTTACATACTTCGCTGGCTCAGCGATCCGAAGTGGGTCTTGGCCTCCGACGTTAAAGTACGCCATTTCGTTCATTATTGTGCTAGTTCCGACCATTCAGGCATGAATGTTGATCTCCTTCAAGTCCTTGGCGACTTCACTCTTCCAACGGTATCTCGGCCGGCCCACCGGGCGACGCCCAGTTGGTTGCCACCGATACGCTCGTTTGTCAGCTCGACTGTAAACTTATCCGGAAATCTAATACGCGTGTTAGGCATGGGTTCACGCCAGTAGTCTAATTGAACCAAGATTTCTCCCATTCAACCGTTTTTGGAAAGAGGTTGCTGCTGGCCACCTATTCCCTTTACTCCGTAACCGGACTTTTTGTGGGCGAGAGAAACTTAAAGGGTTCCTCAAGCCGTGTGAGCATCTTCAAAGGGTAAGGGGAAGGGAGGGCATCGCACAAGCGTGACCCGTCCCCTACTATATTCTCTGAAGCGTACGGATCGGATCGAGAGCGAAACAATACCTGGACCTCCACTCGGGTTAACCGGGTCGTAGTGGTGGGGAAAAGAGCCCAGGTACATGTCTGTACGCATTCAACCCAAGCATATCCGTTCGGCTACGATGTTGTAAAGGAATATTTCTACCTCGGGCAGATTTTGCAAAAGGTAGAAACAACTTCGAGAGAGACGAGAATTTCTAGGCTGGGCAGCTTATGGTAAATTACATCGGGTCTTTACGTTGCCTATTCCACAAAGTCTAAAGACGAAAGTCTTTAATCAGCGCGTCCTATCGGTCATGACATACGGAGCCGATGTAATGACCGATGATGATGATGGTTTAATGTCGCTTAATGAGCTATGGAAAGGGCTATGCTCGGAGTTTCTCTGAAGGATCGACTTCGGACTGAGGTGATCCGACAGAGAACGAAAGTAATTGACAGAGCCTATCGGATCAGCATGCTGAAGTGGCAGTAGGCCGGTCATATTAGCCACAGAAACGACAACTGCTGGGGTGCAACGAGTTCTCGAGTGGAGACCGCGTATCGGCAAATGTAGTGTAGGGCGCCCTCAGACTAGGTGGAGCGACGATCGTCGCAAGGTGGCTGGCAAGAGCTGGATAAGAGTAGCCGCACGGAACGTGCTTGGTGGCGTGCACTTGGAGAGGTGAAGTGCCTTACAAATACACAAAGAATAAGCTCCGAATAGTTATTCTGTGTTTTGTTCCTGTCATGTAAACGTGATTTCAAATGTTTATTTGTAAGACCCTTATTGCCGTACTCAGAGACGTCAATTAAATCTCTTGCTGTCACTTTCTTATGTATAGTGCTAAATAGAGTAGGAAAGACAATGATGATTAGAAATGAAAAGCTATTTTTCAGGATATCGCTGTTAACGCGTTAGCTACTTCCCGGAGCTGCTCACAGAAAATATTAATTAAATTCCCTGTGAATACCTAATAAATTTCCTGTTTGCCATTATACGAGTATTAGGTAATTATCTTTGCCAGCCTTAATAAAGAGCCGTGGAGATATAATGCCATTAATTCTACGCTAAGCTGCTATCTCAGTTACCAACTAGGTACTAATCTCTGACTATTAGTGTTAGATTCCACAAAACGCAAGATTTTGATTAATTAAACCACTCGGCACCCTACAATGACTAAGGTAAGATTAGGCAAACGTTACTCAATATGAAAGACGAAAGCATTTCGTCTCGACTGCTTCCGAATGGATAGTATTATGCTTGGTTCTAAACATTAGGGATACAGTATTTCAAATGAAACTTCCTACTAATATTATAAACGCGAAAGTTTGTAAGTATGGATGGATGTTTGTTACTCTTTCACGTAAAAACTACTGAATGGATTTGGATGAAATTCGGTAACAGATAGTTTATAACCGGGAATAACACATGGGTAGGATACATCCAGATATTCCCACGGGAACGGGAACCACGCGGGTGAAACCGCGAGCAGCTGCTAGTATTTTATATGTATGGATACTTATATAAAATTATATAGGGAAAATATATTTGCCTTAAAATATACTAATTTCCTTTGTTGATAAATCTTTCTCCAGAATATTTTTTTTTGTTTATTGTAATTGTTTTTGAGCAATCCCTATCGAACCAGTCTCCTAATACCGGAGACTGGTTAGTCAATAGTCCTCTCTATCGGAGACTTTAATCAATAGAGAAACTTTATAGCTACTGTCAAAACATTTTTTATGGGAATGGCAAACGATGACGTCACTGTATTGTTCCGTCAATTCAGTGTTTAATAATAGGTCAAATAAAAAATAGGTCAAAGATATGCGATTTCATTTATACGATTAATGCTCTGGAATTAATTATTTGTTGTTGTCACCGTCCCAATGCCGTTACCCCGCCAATGGCCATTATAGGATTTTAGGGGCGACGAGAAACTCAAGGTTCCGTAAGCCGTAGTGATCGAACATAATATTGTGACTTCATGCCAGGAAAGTGAAGAGTCATGTCTGTGAATTCGTTTTATTAGGTCCTTACCTATGAAATTGACGTTTTGTATTCAGATTTTATATAAAATTTAATTTTTCATAATAACGTTTTTTTTATTTTCTTAGCATCTATTTATGTTAACACTACAAAAATTGTACAGTAGTGTGCTTGTTTCACTAGCTAAATATAGCAGACATAAAAAAATAAAAAAAATCAAGTCCCTTCATAGCTACAATGAAACAAAAGGTCACTTCCGAGAACAAAAAAAAGAAGTCAATTTATAAAAAAATTGGGCGATAAATACATAAAATAAATAATCCTTGTTATTACTGAAGCCTAAGTAACATAGTCCTAATTAAAGGTGTATAATAATATTAACAACCGGTATTGACCTTTAGAAGTAATACACTTATAATAAGTGAGAAAAAAACGTCAATTTCATAGGTGAGGACCCAACATTTTCTAAAATTTGTGTTAATTATATAAATGTGAAATAATGGTGAACGTTGAGTGTTGGCAAATGAAATAAAACAGTACAACGTCACTTTTCAAATTCTCCAAAGACGTCCGCGTGAGGTCTTAGTAAAGCCCCACAGCTGCACTGAGACACTCGATTTCTATTATCTTTCATCATTATCATACAGGACGGAAATATTGTTTATTTATGTATTGCGATCGTGCAAACTAAGCAACTTTCTCTTTGTGATTTGGTGTTGGTGACCAAATCAATCGTGCTCGGTGCTCTATGCTTGAGCTAGCGAGGTAGGTTATGGCCCGAACTCGAATCATGTGAGTAGGACTGTTAGATTACAATTGACTTGTTCTGTTTTGAATTGATTTGTTTGACAGGTGCTGAAGTGTTTAGTGGCTGGCTGCTGACTGTACTTACGTGCTTCACAGTTAGTAACTAATTAGCCTATTATACTGTCCCACTGTTGGGAAAAGACCTCCATCATTGTAATCAAAGTTATCGCTACAATAAATGGGTAGGTATTGATTTAATCATCTAGCTTACCAAATGCAGGTTGGTGATCACAATCCAGAGCAATGCATCGGAAAGTCAGAATCACACTGACTGACCTAGGGCTTGAACCCAGGACCCGTTGATTATTATCAAGGGGTCCTGGGTTCAAGCCCTAGCTACAAGCTAGGGCGAACCTGGTTTTTATGATCGGTGGCTCGAGCTCCTTGCGATTCGGCAACCAAGGCTACATACTATAGACAAAGATATTTAGACTTAGTGCTTTACAAATAAACAAAGAATAAGGTCTGAAACTAAATCTATGATTCAGACCTTATTTTTTGTTTATTTGTAAGGCACTAAGTCTAATATACTAAATCTATGGTCTGAATAGTTATTCCGTGTATTGTTTCTTTTACTCTAATTTGAAATGACGTTTAAATGACAGGAACAAAACATGGAATAACTATTCGGACCTTATTATTTGTTTATTTGTAAGGCACTTAGACTATTACGTAGGACGTGACTCAAAATAAAAAAAAGCTAAACTAAATATCTTATAAGAATCAAATAAAATCGTTGTCACGCCCCAGATAATGTATTACCACGCACTCCCTCGTTATTCTGTGGAAGGAATAAGCTTCCATAAAACATTGCGAACGCACAACAATAAATAAAGTACTGGAGCGTTACGCTCGCGGCAATTTTCCGCGGAACAAGGGAAACCTTCCCTACCCGAAATGGACTCTCAGTTTTTATTTGTAACGTAACAAGCACATAAGGGCCTTTATACAAGTCGATGTCCTATAAAACCTTCACGGTTCAAATTTTTGTAAACGAAAAAGTCAATTTATTATTTTAATGAAAGTTTCTAAGTAGGAAAGCGGTCTGTGTCTCAAAATAATCCTATGCATAGAATGTGTGATTCTTTTTGTGAAATCTGGATCCGGGTGTCGCAAAGGGGGTGCACCAAAAATACACTCTTAACTTTTTTTTACAAAATTACGAAAATCATAGCTATTAGACAAATTTTTCAAAAAAAGTGACGATAATCATAGCATAAAGACAAATTTTTCAAAATAGTAAAAAAAAATTGAAAAAAGAGAAAATTTTCCGATGATTTTGTATGAAGCCGACACTTAGGAAAATTTGCGATGTATAGGTATGGGAGTTTGGACTTGTAAAATTTATCGCTTAGGGCCACGTTGTGTCGGAAAGGGGGTGTAGGAAAATTTCGAGCTAAAACTTTTTTTACAAAAATGACGAAAATCATAGCTAACGAAAACAATCAAACGAGAAATTAATTTTTTAACCCCCTAACAAGAGCTATTAAAAATATTTTTTTGATGGAGCTAGATTTCTTTTGTCTATTAAAAAAAAATAACCTCGAAATTCAAGACAATCGCTACGCTGCACTCGTTCACTCTGGCTGCGCTTCACGGTTGTCTTAAATTTCTAACCTATCACGTGACCTACGGGAGTAGGGCAGCTAGTATTTCTGTTTATTTTACAAGTCCAAACTCCCATACCTACTAAAACATCGCAAATCTTTCAAAGTGGTAGAAGGCTTCATACAAAATTATTGGAAAGACTTTTTTTACAACTTATTAAAAAAATGTTTCTCTTTTGATTGTTTTTCGTTAACTATGATTTTCGTAAATTTTGTGAAAAAAAAGTTTTTGCTCGAAATTTTTCTAAGTCCTGCACTTTGCGACACCCTAACTGAAATCTGTTCGGATTGTGACCTCTTTGGCAGTGGTGTCCCTGCCTTCAAGGAGTCACTAATGGCAATGCTATATACCAATTGAAACTTGTATTGGTATTGTGTTTTTATTGGAAAATTTTAAAACGCATAAATTCATTTCAAAATATTTATTAAATATTTTTTAACCAACTATTTAGACCTCAGTATTTTCCTTATTTTTATAGAGAGTTTCATTAATAAACGTTGAATATTTTTGAAACTGTAATGTATAATGGCAAAAGAATATGTAGAGATTACGTCCGTCGTCGCGGGTGTATTGCAATTATGGAACGGATGTTGCGTAACATTTTTCTATGAACATGGCTACTGACAATCTGCAGTGATTGCGTGAAACAATAGAATACAACCGTTAGCTCAGCAATCTTATATTTTGTGGATCAGTAAAATTACGCAGTTGTATCTAGTGCCGATTTTATATCAGGGTTTTGAATACCGTTGAAAAATTGGTATCGAAAGTTCTGCCAAACGAAGATACCGGTAAAAGAAGTACCGGTAAGCTTGGTATCGTTACCTGGGTGGCATTTTTACCGGTAAATTAACTAACCGCGCTATGCGGATTGGCTAAAGCGCAATATTTAACGAAAAAAGTAGCGATACTTTTCTAGATAACGTTACCGGTACCAAAATATCTTTTACTTACCGGAACTTATCGGAACTTAAGTATGCGAATATAGTAAGGGTACAACCCTTGTTTTATATTATTATGTTATCTTTAAAGACCTACACTGCCTTCCTAGTTGAGTTGCTTCAAACTTCAGTTGCTATGTTGATTGCAATTGAACTTTAAAATCTTAGAGTTTAAGTACAATTTTAATCAACACAGCAACAGAAGTTACTTTGTTTCTAATTAGGCGGGCAGCACAAGTGAGAACTGATGGATGAAGAGATCTTTTACTAACATCTGCTTTTGCGATCCAATTTAGGCTATTTTGTTCAACTAGGTGGCAAACAAAAATAATACTTAACATAAGTATACAATTTTTAAAATACACTTTATAAAAATTTAATCAGCTAAGTTTCTTTCAAAAAATCGACACAGGAACCAGTGATCGACACTTGTCATCGCCAAAAAAAATAGAATTTCATTAAAATGTTACTGGATAGAAAGCAAGTGGTCTGTATTTAATCAGTTGCTAACTATAGAGTAAAATAAATAAAGGAAAAAAGTTTAGATCATTTATTTATTTATCTATTTATTTACAAGTTTATTTACACACATAAGAGGGTAACAAAATAAGCTCTGCTAACAGCAGGCCCGCAAAAGGAAACATTATAAATAGAGGTAGAATTAATGTGTACCTCCTGCAAAAACTAAAATAAACTTACTTAAATATTTATAATACACATACATAGTAATGATTGCATAGACAAAGGAAATTTAATATCATCATCATCATCATCACCTCAGCCAAAAGACGTCCACTGCTGGACAAAGGCTCCCCCAAGGATATGAGGGGTATTTGCCGTAATCGCCACGCTTGGCTTTTTAATATTCAAAACAAAAATTAAAGGTGAAAGATCGGGAAGATCCATATTTATATCAACATTTCAATGCAAGTACATAAATAACTATACCTAATTCCGACCTCTGGTGATGACCGAAGTGACTTTTGCGAATAATCTGCTTTTGCGATCCAATTTAAGAAATTAGTTTAATTATACGCATACATAGTCTAACAGTAACCGGCACCTAGCTGTCACATAGCGTGCACAACAAAATAAAGCTTTGGCAAAAAGGATTTATTTTTGATTGTTTTTATTGTTGTATTTATGTTAACCAGAAGCGGAGTTCAGGTGCGAAGAGAGCTTGTGGAGCAGAATTTATTTATAATAGGTCCTTACCTATGAAATTGGCGTTTTGTATGAAGATTTTATATAAAATTTAATTTTTCATACAAAAATTTTTAATTAGTATGAAAAATGATTTTTTAATTTTCTTAACATCTATTTATTTGAACTCTATAAAAATTATAGAGTAGTGTATTGGTTTCACTGGCTAAATATAACAGACATTAAAAAGAAAAAAAATCAAGCCCCTTCAAAGCTACAATGAAACAAAAGGACAATTCCGCGAACAAAAAAGTTAGTCAATTTAAAAAAAAAATTGGGTGATAAAGACACAAAATTAATAATCATTGTTATTACTGAAGCCTAAGTAACGTAGTCCTAATTAAAGGTGTATGATAATATTAACCGGTATTGACTTTTAGAAGTAATACACCTATGAATATTTCGGCATATTCATATTCATAGGTAAGTAAGGACCCAATATATTATTTATTTATGTGATTATACCTCACTCGCCGTCCTCGCCTAGCTGGCCCGCAAGTAGCTTCTTCTCACTTCGTTTAAAGGGTACGTTGTAGGAAAGAGGGAATTTGGTACAAAGCAATGAATCACCAAATTTATAGGAATTACCTTTTAGGGGCTACGTTATAAGTATTTTTTTTTTCTATTCTCTTTATTTAATTTAGGAACTTTTGTTTATTACAACATGTCAGTTCCATCCAACCTTATTAACTAGAATAACATGAACCTTACTAATTAGAATAATAACAATATTAACCTTAATCCTATTTATTTAGAGGCGAGGTCATAGAGCACCATAGCGGAACTCGAAGATGGTTTCGCCAGGATGCTCTGTAATATGCCAACATCTAGAAGCTTTTGTCGTAGTTCATTACGCAGTGCAACTGTTTCAGTTTCAAAGTTTTTACATTCCAAAAAAATGTGTTGTATATCATCTAACGTGCTATGCCACGTGCATCACAATTGGGTGAGTCTACTTTTTTCATTAAAAAGGCTAATTTTTTTGAGGAAAAGTGACCAGATCTTAGTCTATGAGCTAATATGACTGTGTTTCTTTTCAAATTATTAATTATTGGCAGTTAGGACCAGTCTTCGACAGAGACCCAGAGCTCGACATTTTTCTCCTTTAATCATTAAAAGTGGGGGTCAGCACAGCAGTAAGTAAGTAAGTAAATAGCCTATTACTGTCCCACTGCCGGGCAAAAGCCTCCATCATTGAAATCAAGTCATCACTACAAATGATGGGTATTGGCTTAATCACCACGCTTGCCAAATGCGGGTTGGTGATCACAAACCCCGGCTATGCGTCGAAATCAGAAAGACACTTTGCCCGACCTGGGAATTGAACCCGGGACCTTCGGGTATCGGGCCGAGCGATATGCCACTCTGCCACCGAGGCGTTAGCAACTGATTTTATTCTTTGGCAACACTTAAATACATACATATTGAATGAATAGGTACATACATAAAATGAGGAGCTCGATGGCGCAGTGGTTAACGCGCTGGGCCCGCGTGGTGGTTTATGCGTTCTCCCTATCCAACCATAGGGTAGGCTCGTGGCCCAGCAGTGGGGACATAAAATGAGCTGATGAATGACCAATTGACTCAAAATAAGGGTGTGTAAAGCATGAAAACTCGCTTCCAACAAGTTCTTACAACTTTATCAGTGTGACGAAATGAGCCGGGGTCTCTATAAAACAATTTCACAGCAGTTTTTTATTTAGTAAGCGGCCTTGAAGGACCCCGGCGGACTCATGAGTCCTTTTAAAACTAAGTTTCAGGAGTTATAATGGAAAGGGCTGGGAAGGGAAGTGACGTAGAAACAACGTCAGCCGCGGCGTAGCGTAACAAGAGTGAGGATGTAAAACATTTTCCAGTTTCACTTAGCATCGACTTTAATTTACTCTCTGGTCCGAAGTTCTGAAATTTGTTGCACCACCAATCGAATACCTACTTTTCTTTAAAAGATATATTTACCCCTGCTGGGATTTGAACCCGGAACTTCTAAGTCTGAGACCAATGATCTAACCAGTAGACCGCAGAGGCTTTCAACAACAGATATGTACAAAATAGTTTAAGAAATGTATTTAAATACAAAATGCAAATACTTTTTCGATTTACTATTTCAAATGCAAAATACCAAATAGTTTTGCGTTTTGTATTTTAAATGCTAAATGCAAAATAGGTACCTATTTTCAAAATACTTTTTCAAAATACTAAAAAATTACCTTTAATACCTTTTGTCCAATTTAATTCTCTTTATTTTTATTTATTACACTTTTTAACAATACCAGTTGTTCGAGTACATCCTCAGTCATCACTCATTTTTCTTCTGTGAGGTCTCATTATCATCCCACCATATGAAAAAAGTCTCTCCACGGTGCTGAGCTAGGTACTGGTACTTGGTACTGGGACTGGTAATGTTGGCTAAACTTAACCACAAAGTACTTTTGCATTTATACATCTCGAAAAGTATTTCAAATAAAATACAAAATGTTTTTTATTAAAAGGCATTTCAAAGGAAAATAGGTATTTTGCATTTTGTATGATTGCATTTTAAATACAAGTATTTCAAATAAATCGCATCTTTGTTTAACAAACATCTTGTCCAGATTGTATGAAGACGAAAGGTTGTCCAAGTAACACCTCTTGTACGTTTGTAATTCCTTAATTAGCATAACACCACTCCGTGTGACAAATTGCTGCGTGTGTGGTTCGTCAGCGCTGAGCAGTACGAACTCGATTCGCACTCGCACGCAAAATGTAGCCCTGCTGTGGGTAGTTTGTAGTATTCAAATTGTTTGATTGTGTAACTGTATCTTTTTACTTTATAAATAAATGTGAGATGGTGCGATGAGTGCCAGTGTGCGTACAAGCCAATATTGGTTTCTGTCACACTGCTCAAAAAATGGATTATTCTTAAGTATATTTGTAGTTATTTAATAAAAAACCACAATGGAACTCTAGGGCCTAGAGACTAAGCATATGACAAACAGTAAAAGTAAGTCAACCAGGACAAATGCAAACAGGGCTCACTGTAACTGCCATGTTGGGGATGTCAGTAAACATCAAACATTCTTGAATATTGCGTAAATTTATATAATTATAAATTGATACACAATAAGTGTTACATGGATCGCGTTTCCTTCCAAACTCTGCACAATATTCCCGATCCGATCCGAACCGTTCGGAGAATCTAGTAGAACACGGAGACACGCACTAGTGCGTGATGCTGTTCCCTCTAGAAAACTTCCGAAGGTGATTCGTTTCACACGGTTTGAGAAACCCTTTAAGTTTCTCGCCGCCTCCAAACAAGCCCGGTGAAGCTGAAAATGCCGTCTGGGCAATCAGCAATCTCTCTCCAAAAAAAAAACCCTGCACAAAAGAACCGATCCGATCTGAACCCCTCGGAGAATCTAGTAGGGAACGGGGACACACACTATATAGTGTGTGATGCCATTCCCTCTAGAAAACCGTGACCCCTGGGTGGTGCTTAATGAGTGACACTGTCTGAGTGGTAGAGCTGCGCTGCGTTGCAGCACGAAATGGGCCGGCTCGCCCGGCGTAATACCACCCTCTCACAGAATATCGTCGTGACAATGGCACTCGTTGCTGTTGTGTTTCGTCCGATGAGTGAAAGTACCGGAGGCTCATCTCTCACCCCTCCCCTCTCCCAATTCCTACTCCCTCCTCAAGATCCAACTCCTTCCTCAAGATCCAACTCCTTCCTCAAGGCCGGCAACGCATCTGCAATTACTTTGGTTTTGCGGGTGTCCATGGGCGGCGGTGATTACTTTCCATCAGGTGACCCGCCTGCTCGTTTGCCTCCTTTTTACATAAAAAAAACCTTGATGGTGTTTCGTTTCACACGGCTTGATTATGTAGAAGTTTAAAAATAGCAGAATCAAAGTCCAAGTTCCATATAGGGACTATAAATATTCTAAAAGCGCTTTGAGTTGTAAGTCCCAATCCAGTCCAACGTAGCACGAATTAGGTATCATGGACAAATCAAATACGTAAATTAATTATTCCAACGAATGGTTAATTAAATTTCGTGTCCGGCCGCAACGGGTCAAACAATAATATGGGCAATAGTGGTTGATTAATTTGTTCAAGTTAAATCTAAGTTTCATATTTGATTTAATCAATGTCGATATCAAACGGCAATTTAAATCGATTAGGGTAGAGTGGCCCCAGTGTTCGGCAGGAACTGCATATCGACTCTTTTTTCTTAAATCATGAAAAATAGGGGTCTTACCAGAGTTTTCAGATTTATTTACTTCAACAAGCAATACCTATGTGAAACTATAAAAACATGACTAACTTATATTATAACACCAACCATATTCTTAGCAAATAAAAATATTCTATTCTGTTCTTGTCTAACTTTCACAAAGGACAGTCATCGGATAGGTTACCAAAAATGTATCATCTTGAGCTCTTCCGTGCTCCGTGCGAGTCGTTGAGAACCACCATCAGTCCGCATAAAGCCCGCGTGGTGGTTTATTGCCCATTCTCCCTATCCATCCATAGTAGGGAAGGCTCCCGCCCCAGCAGTGGGGACATAAAATGAGCTGTATGATGATGATGATGAACTGATTTTAGGGTTCCGTACCCAAGGGTAAAACGGGAACCCTATTACTAAGACTCCGCTGTCCGTCACCAGGCTGTATCTCATGAACCGTGTTATTTAGGCAGTTGAAATTTTTACAGATGATGTATTTCTGTTGCCGCTATAACAGCAAATACTAAAAAACAGAATAAAATAAATATTTAAGGGGGCTCCCATACAACAGACATGATTTTTTAACCGTTTTTTATTTACTACTACTATATCTATTTACATTTATATCAATTTACTCACTGACTGGCTAATAACAAAAGTATGAACTGTAAAGTCTACTTGTAAATTAAGCAGGTAAGTTCTCCGTAGGGTGTATACATCCGCTTTGATTAAAGTTTGTTTAAAACTTTCGTTTGTTTCGAAGATATCTGTTGGAAAATTAGTTTTGAAAGCTTCTTCGAAACTAAAGGAACGAGTATTTTGCATAATTAACATATTAAAAGCCTACTCATCTACACAGACAAGATAAAATGTTTGGTGTTGGTGTATTTTTATAATCTTATGTATAACTTTTACAGTACCTATAACTGTATATAATTACAGTTTGTTTGCCCAAATAGTAAGTAAAAAAATAAAAAAGGTATTGGTAAGATCTCCGCCCAGACTCCGTCTGGATGGCAACCATCCTAATATGTACCTATTTCTGAAAAAACAAGGAAAACATACATTATTTTATAATTAGAAGACGCTAGGATGTCGCTACTGCCGTGTGCAATTTTACCCAGCGCTTCAGCAGTGACGAGTCTCAGCGCTCAGCAAGAAGAAAACTAATGTAGAAGTAAATAGCCTATAACTGGCCCACAGCTAGGCAAATGCCTCAATTAATGAAATTTTAACTGCTTGAGTGTGCGTGGACAAGGTAATTAATTAAAAGACTGATGTAGGTAACTAGAGGGCAAGTGACCGTGAGCTCGGTCAGTAGAAGACTGTCCTATTTATTTGATATACAGTTTTATATAACACGATCAGTACCTACAGGTGTGGTGTGAGTAGGGTTGCTAACTATTTTTCAGGAAATTAAAGTAAATCTATCACTAACTAGTATAAAAAAAGGATTTGAAGAAAAAATAAAGTATTTTCCAAAGGACATCATTTTATTTTGGGCCTTTTCTGAAGATGCCGCCCAACAAAAAAAAATGCTACGTATTGTTAGAACTAGCAATTTGGAGCAATAATTAATTTAGCACAAAAGTTGTAGGATTGCTCGGAGCCAAGCTATACAAGTTCGAAGATTCATAATTTTCTTATACTTACTGATTCCTGAAAATGCTGGAAAACATAAAATAATGATAGATATTGTTAGAACTAATGATCCGAAGCAATTGTCATTGTGAAGCGTCAATCGACCGCTCTGAAGTTAATAAGAAAAAAAAGGAATAAAATTAATAACTGTATGAAAATGATGAATCATCGAACTTGTTTAACTTGGCTCAGAGCAATCCTACAACTTTTGTGCCATATTCACTATTACCCAAAAATGTAAGGAGCCCGAATGATCTCCTTTATTTATTTAGATGTTTAAAAACACATTTCTTTGTACACACGGCGGCAGATCAACCTACCCAAAACTGTCAAATTTCTACAATCAATTTTGAACTTTAAAGTTTGGTTATAAGGATCAATATTCATTGGAGAAATTTGACAGATTTGGGTAGGTTGATCTGCTGCCGACTGTACTCTTGGCACTATCTAATATTTTTTTATTGTTTTGTAGCGCGTTCAGAAATTAGCGTTTTCGTTTTACTACACCTGAGTCTGAGTATCATTCAGTGGTTCAGAAATGAAGTCAACAGGAATATTCTGTTCAAACGCACGCATTAGTCCCAAATAAAGTATTTTCCATACTTTATTTTTATTATTTTTATTCCCCTGTGTGGTGCCGGACCCCTGTGTGGTGCCGGGGATAAAGAATTGCACCACCCCATCTCTTCCCGTGAGTGTCGTAAAAGCCGACTAAGAGACCGTTCCAGAGGATGGGCAGCAGCATCTCTCTGAGGTTACCCTCAACCTACTGCGATCGCCAACCCGCCTGCCAAGCGTGGCGATTACGGCAAATACCCCTCATATCCTTGGGGGAGGCCTTTGTCCAGCAGTGGACGTCTTTTGGCTGAGATGATGATTTTTATTAAAAAGAATAAATTATGAGGATGGAAAATAACGTAGGATACGTTATTTTAAAGTATGGTTGGCAACCCTTGGTGTGAGGATGCGTTACGTACTCTACAAAATCAAGTCAACACTACAAATTGATGGTTAATGGTTTAATCACTACGTTTGCCAAATGAGGGTTGGTTATCTATCACAAACCTGGGCTATGCATTGAAAAATACGAAATACACTTTGCCCGACCTGGGTATCGAACCTTCAGGTAACGAGCCGAGTGCTTTGCCACTCGGTCATGTAAAAAAATAATTATAGTGTACTAGAGACGATCATTATAGCTAAAGAGTTTTTAGCCAGTTGTTTTTTAAATAATGTAAATACAAAATTTTTTAACTGTAGGTTGGAATTAACACTACATATTATTTCAATTACATTTTTTGTACTATGGATTCCCGCAAAGTAACGCCTGATTCTATTAATTAATAATATAAGTGACAATGGAAACGTTTTTTAACACATTTCCATATTCACATTCCATTTGTCCAGTCTTATGAAGACTAAAGTAACGTAGTTTTTAATTTCGTTGATGTTACGTTTCTGTGTGTGTTGTTTTACTCGACAAATGTCTGATGTTTATCATAAAGCAAATGTTTAGTCAACTAAAACTTTGTAATTTTAACGGTCACAGGCGAGGGCGCATTGTTTTATTACCCTTGAAACATATGGACTGTCATAGTAGCTCTTTATTTTTTTCTGCATTTGCAGAGCTACGCTCGGATTATTCGAGCCATTTTAAGGAAGAACATCGTAAGCGCCATTTTGCATTTTTACAGGAGATGGTTTTATTATCAATAACTTTTAAAATATTAATGTTATTTTTTTAATATATCGTAAGCGCCAAGTACGATGCTTGCAATGAATGAACTGAATGACCAAAACTTTAAGCGACATGTACTATACTAACGATCTACTAAAAAGTATTCAAAAACAAGCTACGCAAATATACAGCTTTAATGGAGCAACAATAGAGCGGATCATATAATTCAATTTAATGTAACGCGTTGCGCATTGTTTTGTTTTTAAATAACCACCGCCGTAGTGCTTAGATATTTTTTATATATTTTTTTAAGTTTGTAGGTATCTCATTTTAAGCGAACTGTAAAGTTTTTATAAGAAATAAATTTCTTTAAACCGATCTATCAGTATGTGGCTTGTATGTGGAGGTTACGACTAATAAACTGCATGGACAAAAACTTCTTGATTTAAGAGAAGTGTTGTACTTTCGACTACGAACCTAGGAGTCAGACATATAATGTACAAAATCACATGATCTGGCGGTTACTATAAAAATACATTTATAAATTTTTTTGGTGGCTACGATGTTCCTGTAAAGGTCTTGATATTTCCTGGCTTTCCCTGATCAAACTTATTAAAAAAAAAAGGAAAGCACATAGGGTTCTCGTTGTAGAGTAGTAGGCCGGGTAAAGAGCCAGTCTAAGTGGTTACCACCTCATACCTTTTTTTGCTACCAAGCTATGCCCTACAAAGTTATGTTCTAGTTAAAGATCTCACTGGGCATAGAGGCATATTAAACAACAGCTCAGGGTAGGAACACGCGAGTTATATTAAATATAGGAAGCATTAAAAGGCTGCAGTTTTACAAAACTAGTAGCTGTACTGGTAACTGTTCGCCTTAGAAAAGTCGCACCAGAATCATAACGTGCAAAGGCGCCTCACCATTACCAAGTGCTTACCTATAAGGTAGAAAAATAAAAATATTGATACAAGATGTGAAGAACTAAAAGTCCAAGGGAGGGGAGTCACCGGCACAACAAGTTTACGTCAAAACTGCGCACACCTCCATCTCATACTTTATTTAACATGTAATAAATGGGATTTGTGAAAAATGAAGGAGGTAAGTAATCTTGGTTGCACGGTAGGTACGATATCCCAAGAGAGTGGCGCTGGGTCTGAAATGACAGAGATAATGTGTTGCGGGTTAATATTAAACATGGTATTACGTTTTATCCTAAAGCTTTGGCCACGTGTATGAGCGAGTTGCGACGCGGCAAGCGAATTTCAGGCCCATTGCGCGTCACAGTTCAGCAGTGTCCGTCATCGGTAATATAAAGAACGCAATGAACAATCAAGCGAGGTTGGCTACACCATCCTCTTCTGATGTGCTGTATTCTATGTGATGAAATCTAAGCCCAGCAGAGGTTATAAACATTGTGTTGAAAATAATATTATTAACAATTTGATTTGACCAGTTATCTAATATGCTCGAAAGCTCCGGAATAACAAAATAGCAATTTTAATCAATACACGGACTCGTTACGATTATTATAGACATTATTTCGCTATTATAGAATACCATTTAGTTTTCAAGTTTTTTAAACAAAGTAAGTCTAAAATTGGTTGGTAGCGAACGGGTGGACTAGAAAATGTATTCTGCCAATAAAATGATGCCTCTGTTATTTAGACGTACTTGTACCGGCAAATCTTTTTATCGTCCGCATGTCAAAAAAAGGCTTTTAGGCTTTCAACTGTATCAACTGTGCGAACGGTAAGGTGGTCGATCCAGCTGTCCAGGCTGTAGGCTTAGCCAAAGTAACATTAAGAAAACGATAGCGAAGTTCGAAAATAATAAAATGTATGGGATTGACATAAGCCGCGCTAAATCACGTGGTCAATCTTATGTCAATCCCATACATTTTATTCTTTTTGAACTTCGCTATCGTTTTCTTAGTGTTACTTTGGCTACCGCCCCAGGTCTTCGACACTTCAATGCTGAATTTGTTACCTAATAAAAAAAAGTTTAATAACAAAATAAGTTGCACAGCTGTTATCCCCTGAGAGGGTATACAAACATACTCCAGCCATGACCCATAAACTTTTACCGTGAAATAGGGTTTCGGTTAAAAAAAGGGATGTCATATTTTTATGAAATATTTAGCTTTTATTAGGGGGTACTTGTAAATCATGATGTGCGATATGTGAATATCTCGGAACCCTTGTCCCTTAGTCGGCTAATATGATATGCACGGAATGATAGGCAGCCGATAGATTCTTTTCACGTCCCAGACCAGCATATGGGACAATTAATTATTAATTTAATTTAATAACATTGTTAATGTTTTTTAAATTATTTTTTATTGATTGTTAATTTTTATTTATTAGAATGAATTGGAGCCCTCTTCGTTTTTACATATCCACCAATTTTTTTGTTTAATTGAGATGCTAAAACAACGTTCTAACTCGTACCTACCTAGCAAGAAGAGTATTCTATTGCATTCGATGCGTAGATAAATAAAGATTTTGTGACGGCATCATTAGACAAAAAGTAGGCCCTAAGGGTAGCTAAATGTAATTTTCACTGTAAAATATAAAAATTAGATAATTAGGCGATTTTCGTTAGGTTGTAAAAAAAGTACTTGTCTAAACTGAAACTGGAGATGAGATCATTTATCTTAGTTTCATGTTCTTAATGTCCCAGAACTTTAAAAGTTAAAGTTGAAGTCCATTTTTAGTTTCATAAAAGTTGATACTTAAGTTTGTACTTAGTAGTTAATTAGTTAATGCGCGCGACCTTGACCTTCTTTTGTGGAATAGACACAAGATGGCGGAGTCCTTGCGTGTTGATGCGAGTTATTGTTTCAGAGTAAATTTATTAAGAAAACAGCCTACTGTACTTTAAAAGAATTACCACGAGCGGAATTGGAACTGGCACCTTCTAACAAACAAGCTCAGGTCGAATCAGTACAGGTTAAAAAACTGGTTTTAACCCACTTGTTACTACCGTCCTTTATAACGCCACTAATTGAGTGTTAATTCTACCCGCCAAAATATGTTTAATGTTGTATAAACAAAGATCGTCTTACATGACCGTAATTACAAACGGTCCGTCTCTAATGTGTACCTACTATTTGTCGCAGAGCGTGTATTATTTTGAAGTTCAGACGTGTTTTAAATTAACAGTGTGATTGGTTTGCGACATGGCATGGCTTCAAAAAGGTAAGCCTACATAAATAAAGAAATAAACACTACGACATAGAATGCCTAATAGAAGTATTGTTATTATAATATAAATGTAACATAAAACATTTTTTTCCCATTTTTTTTTTTTTAATTGTCGAATTTGGTCAAATTGTGTACATTGTTTGAGGTTGCATCCCAGCTCTATATTTTCGATATTAATTTTTGCTATGCAATTTTGGATGTGACCTGTTAATGTACCTAAGTAAATAAATAAAATAAAACAAATTCGAATTTCACGGTTTTTCATGAAAATTATCATAAGTAAAAACGGTGGCGTTATAACGCCCGGTACTAAAATTGACGTCTATTTATTATTTCTATTATGTTTTAGGTCACTGATAAAACGACCTTTGAATCTCAACGACATCGTTGATGAATTACACCATATTATAAATTCTGATGGGGATCTGCCTAGTAAAATTACAATTTTTCCACCGGAAAATCCAAATAATGAAATAACAGACGCAGATTCTGGTGATGAAGAATTTGTGAAATTACATAATCTGCCAGGTTTGGTTATTCTTTTGAGCATATTACGTAATTCATTTCAGTCACTGCACTAACAATCTATTTCAATGTATTTATAACTTTCAGATTCCCAGCTAAGAGCTCCAGCAGAGATTACGTATGATTATACGTTTTCAGACAGTGAGGACTCTAAAAATGATTTATCTTTGTCTGTGTTAGCAAAAAGAATACGCGCTGCCAATGAATGCTTGCCAGAAGATGTGGATCAACAGACACCTTCTACTTCTTGTTCCACTCCATCTATAAGCTGTTCATCGCGGAACGTGACTCCAAGTGTAAGCAAAACCCAGCAGCTTACGTGGCGCAACAGGCACAATCCAAGTTTAACACAGTGGCAGGATCGTGATATCGTGAGGGCCCAAACAATTTACAGTCACCTTTGTATTACTATGAGTGTAAGATGTTGATGAATGATGAAGTAATACAAATGTTGGTACATTACACAAATCTGAACGCAAGCCAAAATAATGTCGTCGCTAATATAACTACTTCAGAAATGAAGTGTTTTCTGGGTATATCTATTTTTATACAGCGGTTATGTCGTGGTACCACGCAGGTATATGTATTGGGAGAAATCTTCTGATACTCACTTTGATATTTATAATGCCATGTTAAGGGATCGCTTCACAATGATAATGAAACACTTACATTGCTGTGACAACAATGTCATTCGTACAGGTAGTGACAAATTTGCGAAACTTATGCCTAAGTTTGATTTACTAAATATTAAAAAAAAAAAAACACAAACGCTGAAAAAATTTCCACGAGCAGGATTTGAACCTGCACCCTTCTGACATACCGGGTCAGGTGCTCTTCCAATTGATCAGATGTTAATGACGGTAGTTGTTGACATTGAATGGGCGCCTTTGGCTTTCAAAGTAAAAAGTAAATAGTGTTGAATAATTTCGGCGGGCTGGTTAGAACCACGATAGCTCAATTGGAAGAGCACCTGACCCGGTATGTCAGAAGGGTGCAGGTTCAAATCCTGCTCGTGGAAATTTTTTCAGCATTTGTGTTTTTGTAATTTGTTCGCAACAAAATTTGCGTTAAAAATTATATAAACATTTTATAAATAGCTTGCCTACTTCTTAACTGATCTTTAGTATTTGTAAAAATATTATGATCAGATGTTAATGACGGTAGTTGTTGACATTGAATGGGCGCCTTTGGCTTTCAAAGTAAAAAGTAAATAGTGTTGAATAATTTCGGCGGGCTGGTTAGAACCACGATAGCTCAATTGGAAGAGCACCTGACCCGGTATGTCAGAAGGGTGCAGGTTCAAATCCTGCTCGTGGAAATTTTTTCAGCATTTGTGTTTTTGTAATTTGTTCGCAACAAAATTTGCGTTAAAAATTATATAAACATTTTACTAAATATTTTTTTCTGAGACATGCCGGCACCTTTTGAACAAAATGGAGGCCATAGGTACAAACAATTTATACGTGAGAAACCGATCCGACGGGGTATAAACTGTGGGTAGTGCAACTAGGTTGGGGTATGTTTTTTGGTTTGACCCATACCAGGGACATTCTTCAAATATCCCAGCATGCTACAAACAATTTGGATTAGGGGCAAGTGTAGTTTTGAGCTTAGCTGATGTTTTACAATCATGCTACCCAAACACTCAATTTCATTTGTTTTTTGATATTTTTTTTCTTCTATTCCTCTATTTCATGAATTGAATAATAGAGGATTGAGAGCTACAGGAACTATTATTGAGAATCGTACCTCTACATGTTCACTACCTGAAAACAAGGTTTTCAAAGAGGCAGAAAGGGGCACATTCGTCTATAAGTCTAGCTAACCCAAGCAGATCTTAGTCTGCAAACGAATGACAATAGTGTCGTAAGTTTAGTGTCTAATGCGGAAACAATTGAGCCGCTTCACAAAGCCAAACGATTTTCTCAACAATTGAAAAGGTATGTGCTTATTGATCAACCTGCTATCATAAAAAACATACAATGAAAACATGGGTGGAGTCGATAGAACAGATCAAAATATTGGCTTATACAGAACTTCGATCCGGGGAAAAAAATGTACCTATTTTTCGTTATTTTGCCACAGCTTGGATATGGTTACCCACAATGCCTGGCAGTTGTATACAAGTGATGGTGGAGAATACGACCACTTAACTTTCGTAGAGTTGTTGCCATAGGATTATTGGAGACGTTTAAAAGAACCTAAAAACGTGGACCTTGCCGTACTCCCAGCAACTATAGAGAATCCTCGCTTTATTTTTTAGAAAATAACAAATTTCATGTGTCGTAAATGTCAGCTATATTTCTTTACACCCAAAAATATGTTTTGTTTCATAGCATACCTACACTATGTACGAAAAGAGCGTGACCAGCAAAATTTAATGAAAACCTTAGAAATATCAAACAATAAATTGTAATCAATTAAGTATTTTATTGCTGTTTGATGCTTTATATTAATAATACTTTTTATTAATACGGCGTCCAATCTCCATTATTGTCCATGATCGCTTGGCATCTTTGCGGCATACTTTCCGCCAATTTTTCAGCACAGCTGCGAGACCTCCACGCGGACTTCAGTTCACGAGTAAGGTCAGCGACGGTCACTACATTTTTTGCCCTTAGTTTATGCTTCATCCACGCCCAAACATTTTCAATTGGATGAAAAAATAAAAAAACCATCAGAAAAAATTATCTTGTCCCAATCACGGTCTTTGTTTTCGCACGCCCAATGCAGCCTTTTTTCAATATGCGTTTCAGAAAGGAGAGGTTTCTTCACAGTGCTTCGATATTTCACGTTATTTACAACTAAACGCCTTTTGATGGTGTCAAGTGATATAATTAAACCCTTTTTCTTCAACTGTTCTTACCCAGAGCGAATTGATAATAAAGGATTCTTGGCAAACAACTGCACAATCCGTTTATCCTCTGCGAAGACGTCTTTTTTGATTTGCCACGATCTGGTAAGTCATCGACGGTTTTTGTTTGTGAATATCTCTTTACCCACTTGTTCACGAAGGCCTTGGACTTTTCATATAATGGGCGGCCTTGTCGCGGGACATTTTGGGTACTTTCGAATGAGTACAGAGAAACACAGCTTCAAAGCGGGAAGCGTACGCAGCACTCATTGTAAAAAATAATATTTTTAACAAGAAAAACTGGAGGGAAAACTTATGTTTTTTACAATGCATTATAGGCAAAGGATTGTTCTATTTAGCCTAATATTTATTTGTATAAATTGCATTCCAAAATTTAAAAATATGTCGGTCACGTTCTTGTCAAACACACTGTATGTTTAGATTCTTGGCAAAGAAACCATTGTAAGCAAAATGTTATGTATTTAATTTAATTCCAAAAACGCTTTAGTTTTAGTAGCCGATCTTACTACCGGGCGTCATAGCGCCACTCATTTTCCGACTTTTCCGGACCATGAATTGTTTTTTAAATATAAAATATTTTTACAATAATACTACTTTGTTTTAGTACAACAAATTAAAAAATCACTGCAATCCGAAACAAAAAAGTTTCAGTTATATCTGGGTTCCTGCACAAAAATATTTTTAAACGTCTTTCTAAATGGGGTACTTGACAGGTTTTAGAAAAATATGTCTAATGGTTCATTATAGCATAATATATTTGCAATTTGATTAATTCGTTATGAATTTCTTTATTTTTTATGAAAATCGCCATTAAAATTCAAATTAATAAAAAAAAACCGACTTCAAAAACAGTAAACTTAAAAAAGTAAAAACAGCTCTAAAAAGCAATAAATAATATTGAAATCATATTATTAATTACCTAGATACGCATGTCAGTTTAAAAAAAATGTCTATTGAAGTCGGGTGGTTGATGGTCGGCTGGGAGACAATTTTGTTTCATTTAAACTTTGATAGTTGTTCCATTATTTCCACTTTTTTATTCTAAAAGTCCCACCCGACTTCAGTAGACATTTTTTTAAACTGACATGCGTATCTAGGTAATTAATAATATGATTTCAATATTATTTATTGCTTTTTAGAGCTGTTTTTACTTTTTTAAGTTTACTGTTTTTGAAGTCGGTTTCTTTTTGTAAAAAAACATTTTATTTTACGATTTTTAGTGATGGGTAGACGTAGACCAGGTATTATTTTTGTACGAACTAAACATTTTGGCATATTGAACCGTATGAAGTAAGCCCAACAAAAGGTAACTGCTGTAAATCGTTGAGGAATTCCCTCGACTGTCTATGGTCTCCATCATCAGACCTGAAATGGCACTTATAACCCTTATGGGTGCAAAGTTCTTATCAATACAAATGAATTAAGACCAAACACAAGGTAGCTACTGTAAAACGTTGAGGAGTTGCCTTGACTGTCCTTCGTCTTCACCATCAGACTCCTAATGGCAGTCACAACCCATCTAGGTGTAAAGTTCTCATCAATACAAATTAATTAAGCCCAAACACCATGTAATTGCTGTAAATCGTTGAGGAGTTCCCTCGATTGTCTTCCGGCTCCATCATCAGATCGACTCCACACCTTCATTAAGTAGTAGTGCTTTAAAATACTTAATGAAAACATTAACAAACGCACTAGTCGCCCCTACAATTTTCGAAAGTTCCCCTCAATTTCTCAAGGATGCCATCATCAGATCCTGGTTTCCTTATCATGGTACCACCCTTGGGATATCTCCTATCCAACAAAAAAAGAATCATCAAAATCGGTTCATAAACGACGAAGTTATCCGCGAACACACATAAAAAAAAAAAAAAAAACATATATACGAGTCGAATTGAGTAACCTCCTCCTTTTTTGAAGTCGGTTAAAAATAGCCGCCAAAACGCTGAAGACGCCATGCATTCACGTGATGTCGTGGCGTCACCTGATTGTAAGCAAACTTTTAGCTGTCAAATTAAACGTACAAATCTTTGATTGACATTTACTGTAAACAAGCTGGTGACGTCACTCCAGATTCAGCGTCATCCCGTGCGTTTTTGATCACGTGGTCAATCATAAAACTTTTATCATGTTATTAATGATTTTTTATAAAAATCATACTTATTTTAAAATTTTGTGCTGGCTAAATTAGTTTATAAACATGTTTACTATTAAGTTAACAACAGTTTGATCAATATTTTCATTGTAGTCAAATACCCTATTATCATTTGTCTAGAATATAACATTTTCGTGAAATGTAAACGCATATATTTACTAGTAAAAACCTCCACTCTTTGAACATCACGTCTCAAATGTGAAATCATTACACGCTCATGACGAAGGGTCGATTGAAGGAGCGTTCGAGTAATGAACCCTGAATACTCGCATTCGTCATAACGTTGAATTGAACAATAATAGTAGTAAAGGGGAGCTCGACGGCGCAGTGGCTAACGCGCACGGTCTGCGATTCCTGAAGTTAAGCAACTTTCGCAAAGGCTGGTCATCGGATGGGTGACCAAATAGTTATCAGCTCAAGCTCCTCCGTGCTGGAGGAGGAAAGGAACGCAAAGCCATTTTCTTGGCTGCATGCAGTCTTTAACAATTACGCACTGAGCCCGCGTGGTGGTTTATGGCCCGTTCGCCCTATCCATCCATAAAGAAAGGCTCGTGGCCCAGCAGTGGAGACATGAATAAGCTGGTGATGATGTGATATTGTGATTGTGACTTAAATTTATTTGTTTAACGTACCCACATCATCATCATCATCATCGGCCTATATTAGTCCACTGCTGGACATAGGCCTCCCCTAATGAGCGCCATAGCGCCCTGTCCTCGGCTTGACGCATCCAGCATCTGCCTGCAGTCTTTCGCAGGTCATCATCCCACCTGGCCGGAGGGCGCCCTACACTACGTTTACCGAGTCGTGGTCTCCACTCAAGAACACGTTTACCCCAGCGGTTGTCGGTTCTTCGCCAGATATGGCCGGCCTACTGCCACTTCAACTTGCTAATTCTTAGAGCTAATAATACCACATAATACATACTAATTATTTACTAAGTTGTCAAATGAATGTTCTCGGTGATCATTTTAAGATTATTCTTTTTGTTTATATTATTTTTGTTCTCATGTAAGTGGCATTTGTCTTTTTTGAGAATAAACTTTTTAAACCTTAAAACCTTTTTGACAGTAGCAAAGTCATATTTTCTATTAAACTGTAACTTATGACTTATTCATTACATTCACAAAAACAGTTTGCATTCCATTACGCTTAATAACTATAGCTAAATTGTTAAAAGGTCTAATCAGAACCCAAAACTTACGATGTGTACGCTAAAGCTTGCTACAAAATTAAGAAAGACGTGTCACAGAAATACCTATATAAAAAACTTGTGCCAAAGAAAAATTTACAAAAGCAAACCAAAAATAATTATAAAAACAACAAATTACTATCTTGTAATAATACATCTTTTCACAAGTCCAAGAAATTAACTTTGCCTTTTGTTAAAAATATCAAATTCAGGATAACTAGTAACCTATTAAATAGAATATCAATCCAAGCAATTTTATTTTATGAGGCTATTTTATGACCCTCTTTTATTTTATGATGATATTTTATGCCTGGCATACGGTTTTGGCACTGCCATTAAATTTATAATCTTGTAGCTCTATCAACAGAGGAATATCATGAAAATATAGACAGAGAAAATGATTTTCCCCGTAGGTTTGGCGAACTAAGTATAAGTTAATAAAACTTATACAACAGATCGCTTTTGTGTGCTTTTGTCACCTCGGGGAATATGTCACTTACAATTTTAACTTTTGCTTAGATAAATTGTGTTGATCTTCTAAATATTGCTATAATTAATATATTATGAACAATTTACAGAAATACGAAATATATACATGTCGTTATAAGCATTTCCCACCAGTAGTATTTTTTAATTTTTACATGAAATGCTGAAATTAATAGTTTACATAAATATGCAAATACAAGCACTTTACTCGCGAATTCGTCCGCGTGGAATTATATAAAATATGCCACAGCCAATTGGATTGTGGATAGTTGGTTAATCAATTATACATTCGTGTTCCATACAGATCGCACCAAACATGAGAGACTCGCAAACGCCACTTATTTACACCAACACCTTGCAAATCAAATGCGGGTAAGCGCGCACCTTTACGCAGACTAATGAAGCAGTACAATGTCCACTAATATCGAGATCTTTGCAACCTTACTCGCGACGCGACGTTTAGAAAAAATATTAGCGATAGCATACAAATGTTAACTTCAATGAAGTAATCGAAGTATCGTGATGGCCCAGTGTTCGACACAGTTTTTGTAACCAATAATTACATATTTTAATAGGTCCTTACCTATGAAATTGACGTTTTGTATGAAGATTTTTATAAAATTTTATTTTTCATACTAACGTTTTTTAAATTTTCTTAGCATCTATTTACGTTAACACTATAAAAATTGTAGAGTAGTGTGTTTGTTTCACTAGCTAAATATAGCAGACATTACAAAGAAAAAAAGTCAAGTCCCTTTAAAGTTATAATAAAACAAAAGGACAATTCTGCGAACAAAAAAGGTAGTCAATTTAAAAAAAAAAATTGGGCGATAAAGACACAAAATTAATAATCATTGTTATTACTGAAACCTAAGTAACATAATCCTAATTAAAGGTGTATGATAATATTAACAACCGGTATTGACTTTTAGAAGTAATACACCTATTAGTAAGGAGGTAGTGGAAAAAACGTCAATTTCATAGGTAAGGAACCAATAATTGAAATTTTACGTTATGACTGCATGCTGGAAAGCAGGTGTTTTGTATTTTATTGCTGCTGAAGACTAAAATCAGTTGCAGACCTCTACATTTTAATGAGTAAAGGAAAAATGTCAATCACTGGTTCCTGTCGAGCACCGGTGCCAAATACTGCACTACCCTACTTATTTATTTTTAATTTGATTATGTTTTGAGTTTATTGTTTCTAAAAAAAAATAGTAAGTTTGTAAAAATTTAGTATTTGTATAAATATTATGATCGGATGTTAAGGACGGTAGTTGTTGACATTGAATGGGCGCCTTTGGCTTTCAAAGTAAAAAAGTAAATAGTGTTGAATAATTTCGGCGGGCTGGTTAGAACCACGATAGCTCAATTGGGAGACCACCTGACCCGGTATGTCAGATGGGTGCAGAGTCAAATCTTGCTCGTGGAAATTTTTTCAGCATTTGTGTTTTTGTAATTTGTTCGCAACAAAATTTTGCGTCAAAAATTATATAAATAAAACAAAAACATTTTATTGTTTCTGTTTTTTTTCTTTACTTGGATAAATTGCCCCTTAATTTGTTCATACTTAATTAGTGCACAACGGGGTCGGCTACATTTGTATGATCACGTTAATTTTACAATGTTGTGTTTAATATGTAAATGTACCTCAAGTTGTTTGTTGTGCCTTAAAGAAAAAAAAAATTGTAGGCAACAAAGTTTGCGTAAAATTATACGTATATAACACAATTATACACACATGAGAATGCTATGTAAAGACGCTAAGTCTACAGTTTTATTATTATAAAACTTAACCTCTTTATTATAGTACTTATAGATAAAACGTTGTTGACATAAAACAGAGCGCAAGGCGGAAACTATTTCAATATCGACAATTCAAATATTCCGGAGACCTATTGCGAGTTAACCTGCATAAATCTCAATTTAAAGTTGATGCTGCACGGAGCTTTCACCGGGAAAGAATGTTCGGGAAATTTTCACCTGCCTCAAGGTAAAAACAGAAAATAGATGGAGTGGAGACGCTTTAAACGAAACTAGTTTTTTTTCGTATTTCCGTGGATTACTCAGTTACTCTTGCATTAACAATCAGGGTATTAAAATTGAAATTTATAAAAAAGTATAAAGAGAAATGACTGCGGTACCTGTTTGCTATTTTGTAAATAAACTAATCTTTATGAGACCTCTACTCTACTTCGACGTTCAAATTGTTACATTGAAATTGTTATAACAACTATATAAAACATCTCCTGAGGATGCCACGTGGAGGGGTGAAACACGTGTCGGGTATCGGTGTTGGTGTGCATGTTGCATACATTGTTTCTTCTGCATGTGCATATTTTTTGCGGGCGGGAGGGCGGTGCATACGTACTGCATTCAAGCTGGATAAACGAGTGATTTAGCGGATTTAACACTACATATTATTTCAATTACAGTTAAATTAAAGTGATTGCGGCATCTGTTCGCTATTGTCAAATTCAAATTTATTGATTTGCTACAAACACGGTTATTGAAATGGTGGGTGATATTTTATGGTACGTATAGTCGACAATGAAATTGCTTTACCACCTTAGAAGTGAAGTGAGTGTTTGCATATAATAAAACAACAAGTTCTATTTTAGTTTAAAAGACCAAGTGGCAGATACGTTGTCATTATTGACAATGAGCCTTAGCGAAATTTTATTGTAACGGAAGTTTTTGTCAAAAGTGATAAAGCAATTTCATGGTCGACTATACAATACGATATTGTTACAATGTCAATGTCAATGTCAACTCAAATATTAACTCCCTCGAAATAAGCTATCAATGACTACGCGTGCTACGATAAACGTAGCTCGTAGATGGCCACTATATTATTATTTTAATTGCTATACATAGCTTATCGACAAGGGTCGATTACTACGGTACGGCCTAGGGCGTTTAATATGTGCTTACATAAACGTACTTCGTAGGGTTTGTTAGATGGGTGCCTCGAACGCATTTTGTACGGTAAGGATTTGCCCTAATCGCGTTTTGCCACGATCGTGTTTTGTCATATATGCTTTATGTATAGTAGCTTTTTATATTAGTCTCATATTTAATTTTTATACTCTCAGTTTTTTTCGTCGTATTTAGACATGTTATGACTGCTATTGCATGCCCGTTAAGGGTAACTGTTTTCTCTTATTTATGCAATAATAACTAGCATTATAAATTATGTAACAGATGTGCAATAAAGAATTATTCTATTCTATTCTAAAACGCACTTTTTAAAATCTAAATTTTTGTCATCGCCGCAAATCTTAAACAAACATTTTACAAACTTACTTCTCGACATATGTTTTCAAATTATGTATAATATTAATAATACACATATGTAAGTGTACTTTTTAATGTGAAAGTGGTAACGCACTTAACAACAGTGTCCTGTAATAAATAACAAATAAAAAATGTTGGAAAAATATAGCTACATGTATCGTTTACTGTAATCTAACCTAACCTAACTTTTTAAACATTTTATACTTACATATAATAAAGAGAAAAAAAAAATGTAATCTCTCAATTTACAGTATGAGGCAAAAAGCGTATAAGACAAAATCTTTTGAGACCAAAAAGCGATTAAATCAACTTGCTTGAAGGCAAATCACCTATAGGGTAAAATACGGTCCTTCATAAAGCATATATGACAAAACACGATCGTGGCAAAATGCGATTAGGGCAGAATCCTTACTGGTACAAAATACGTTTGAGGCACCCATCTAACAAATCCTTTAGAAATTGTTATATCCACAACCACTTTTGAAATTGTTAATTGTTATTGTTATCAATTAAAGACAACGACTTTGGCATCTGCTCGCCATTTTCGATCGCCGATGAATACGACCTTCATTTGTACCTATGAATCGGAAATATAATACACAAGCTATGTACAGACGCCTACACATCTACATAACTGTCAATTTTTTTAAATGTTTTCTGTTCTTGTTTATATAATTTAATGACGGTAGTTGTTGACATTGAATGGGCGCTTTTGGGTTACCTATTGAAACGCATAACATTTTTAGGCATAAACTGAAAATGCATAATGTTCATGACCATAATCGTCACTTGCCATAAGTCTTTATAGCATAACTTCATAACGCATATCATCATATGGCCGAAATCTGTAAGGCATAATCATGGAAAGGCAAAATTGCAATAATCATAATTAACAAAAGGCATAATTTAAATTTGCCATAACATTTAAAAGGCGTAATATTCAAAAGGCAAACATTTGATAAGCATAAACTGACAAAATCCATATATTCTTAAGGAATAATATTTGTTTACCATAATTTCAAAATGCTGCAAGCTTCCAGCAAGCATGCAGCAAGCATGCAGCAAGCATGCGGCATGCAAGCAGCATGCAAGCAAGCAAGCAGCAGGCAAGAAGGCTAGCAGCATGCAAGCAAGCATGAAGCATGCAAGCAAGCAAACAGCAGGCAAGCAAGCTGGAGAATGCAAGCAAGCATGAACCATGCAAGCAAGCATGCAACATGCAGCAGGCATGGTTTCTGTCACGGCTCCACCGCAGCTTCGGCTTGCTGGCCGCCTTCGCCGGCCAGCCTCAGCCGCGTCGGCGAGCGTTAAAACCACCTGCTCCTCAGCTCGCGGGCTGCCTCGCCCCTCCACGCCTACGCGCTTCTAAATTACACTCTAGGGGTAGGACAGACAAGACTACGTGAAGTCGGATTTGCAGCACAACGTTTTAACTTTTTAAGACTATATTTTAAATCATATTAAGGTTAACATGCTATTTATATAAAAAAATACATAATTTAACTTAATAAAATTATAACAAGTAAATAATATACGTAATGTTGTTATAAGACGTGTATTTAGACCAAGTAAAACCTGTATCCAATGAACGTTATCCTTTGAAATTAGTTCATTTATATTTGTATGAAATGAAATACACCCCTTAAAACAACTTAAGATTATGTCAAAACAAAATTATAAATGTTAACATTTATGCATAGTAAAATTATGCGTTTTAAAGTATGCTTAATAAAATTATGTCAAACAAAAATATAGATTTTAACGATTATGATTTTTTACATTATGTCTTTCAACAATTCTGCGTTATTATGCTTATGCATAATAAAATATTATGCCATAAAACATTATGCTTTTTGATTTTTATACCATATGATGTATGGCAATCGAAATTATGACAATAAACAGTATGCGTTTTAAAGTGTCACCACGCTTTTGGCTTTCAAAGTAAAAAAGTAAATAGTGTTGAATAATTTCGGCGGGCTGGTTAGAACCACGATAGCTCAATTGGGAGAGCACCAGTGGCGGTAGCCAAAGTAACATTAAGAAAACGATAGTGAAGATCGAAAAGAATAAAATGTATGGGATTGACCACGTGAATTAGCGTGGCTTATGTCAATGCCATACATCGAACTTCGCTATCGTTTTCTTAATGTTACTTTGGCTAAGCCTACTGACCCGGTATGTCAGAATGGTGCAGGTTCAAATCCTGCTCGTGGAAATTTTTTCAACATTTGTGTTTTTGTCAATTTTTTTCAATATATTTTCAACAATCTTGTTAAGGAATAAAGTTCAAAGTCTATCGACGAAATTTGACCGTTTGTGGTAGGTTGATGTGCAGGCGTGTGTACTATTGTGATCTACGTCACAAGTCACAACATTCGAAGTTTATGATCAAAGCTGTAGACAATTTATACTTCACGAGGGACGTTTAAATCGTATTGTATTTTGTGCAGCTTTTAAAACGTTTATTGTTTTTCGTTTTTCACAACTGCAATAACATTGCAGTAACACTGCTCTAAGAGCTGAAGAGCATGACCGGTGATCTTAAAAATAAAATTGTGTTTTCACAATGCCGCACTCCATGCCGTTCTGTAACCGGTAGTCGTGAAGGCATCTCGATAATCGCTGAGCGTTAAGGGCGGGCGGCGCGGTGGCGTGGCGCGGCGCCGCCGCCCGCCGGCGCGTGCCGATGCAAAAATGGCTGTCCTTGCGTGCCGGCGCGGCGGGCGCTGGGCATTCTGGCGCGAAGACTGTCGATCGGGCGGTAATGACACCTTTATTGACGTTTTTAGCTCAGGTTATCTGTGATCAAAGATTTTATTGCAAAAAATGAGAGTAGCTATTTGATTTAGTCACTAAAGCGGCTAATAGGTCGTCCGATGGAAAGCTGCCACTGCAACCTACGGACGCTTACAACAGCAATGGGGCGGTATAACACCTTTATTGACGTCATTACCTCGTAGATAAATTGTGGCAAAGAACTTTATTACAAAGTTTGGGAATGCTTAGTGTAGGACGCCCTCAGAATAGGTGGAGCGACGATCTTCTCAAGGTGGCTGGCAAGAACTGGATGAGAGTAGCCGCGGATCGTGCTCAGTGGCGTCCAGCTGTCTAGCAGTTGACTAATGTAGGCATCAGCCTATCAACCAAAGAAATTAAAAAACATCATCATTATCATCAGATAATGATGATGTTTTTTAATTTTTAATTTAAGTATGATAATTTATTTCTGTATAAAAAACTTAGCCTAGATACAAAAGACTTATGTTAAATAATTAGGGTTAGTGTATTTAATAATATGTATATTACGTAATACCTATGCTAAGCAAACAATATTGCCTGTGTATTAAGTATCTATCTATAACAGAACGTTAGTGCTTATTCTACAGTAAAACATTTACACAATAATAATGACTAACTATTTTAAATGCGGAACTGGAAAGTATTCGAATAATATTATTAATTGCTCTTCTTAGTTAGCATTTTCCACATGGTATTAAAAATTATGTAATTACTAATAATAAGTTCTCTGTGTCATCAATGTTTTCCCCTTTAGCCAATCTTGTACGGTTTTTTTACATTGTACTTTGTTCAAGGGGTAAATACATAAAGAAAAGTTTATTCTGTTGTACAGAAAACTACTCAGATGACAAAAGAATCTGTGCGTCTTTGATCTTCTGAATCGTTCAGTAGAACAGACAATATCTGCACGTCTTCGGCTGGCGGCTGGTTTCGAGCGCAGGGTTAAAGCACATGAGTAGATAATGTATAGTGAATACATATATCTACTCATGTGGTTAAAGGGAATTAATGAGTGATTTTTAGTGATTGTTAGTAATATGAACAGCTGGCGTACAGATAGGACATCGCATTTGGTAAGGAGCTCTGCCGTCGGGAAGCGTATTGGTCGGAATGTGCTGACTTTTAGAACTGCTCTCTGTGCTATTTCTAAGTTTATCATAATAGTTTTGTGTGCACCGCCCCATGATGTTATACAAAATACAAATAATGACTGACAAAGTGTCAGATATATTAATTTTAGTAAACTAGCGCATGCAACGTGCCGAAGATTTTTGAAGACGTAGATTAACTTTCTAACTCTAGATGTAAGGGCTTCAATATGTGGTTTGAATTTCAAATACTTATCAATTAGTACCCCTAGGTATTTAATATTGTCAGTGTTGCTGAGCTTAGGGCAGGAGCAAGTGTCTGGCGAGTCATTGCACAGGTGGGCTGTTATTGAATGTGAGTTTGGGATAGGCTGGGATAGCGAATTATAGGAAAAAGTCATATATTTCGTTTTATCTATGTTAAGTGTCAGTAAGTTACTTCTGAGCCACTGAGTGACTGTATTAAATCCAGATTGAGCTAGTTTGTACGTGTCCGTCTCCAAGTGTCCGCGCTGAAGAGCAGAGCTGTGTCGTCGGCGTAAGATATTATTTTTCCGCTTTTGGAAAGGGTAAGAAGGCATAAGTCGTTAATGTAAGCGAGAAATAGCAAGGGTCCTATTATGTTCCCTTGAGGAACACCATATTCAACAGTCAGTTCATCAATCATAGCGTCATCTGTCATAACACGTTGTGCCCGATTAGAAAGATAATAATCTTTGATGAGGTTATGTCAGGTTATGTGAAAGTATAGATACCGAAATCGTGTCAAATGCTTTTGCGAGATCAAGGAATATGACTGAGCACTTTTTTGTGAGTCCAGTCGCCTTACAATATAGTCAGTGAGCTGATGTACTGCATCGTCAGTCGATCTGAATGCTCTAAAACCGTATTGAGTAGCTGCTAAAAGTTTGTTATTTTCTAAAGTATTTTACAAGTCTTTTATAAATGAGTCTTTCTAGGATCTTGGATATTGATGTATGTATATTTAATGTATTGTAGTGCCATTAGTTTTGCCCAGTGCTCGACACAGTTTTCATGACATCTGATATTTTTTTACGTGCTATGGAAATGTGTACATAATATAATAAAGTCTTAAAGTTTTGTGTAATGACATTTAGTGTCATCTAGTGTAAATAAATTTTGTGTTTAGAACAATTTTTTTGTAAAGAACGAAATAAAGCTCATTGATTAAAAAAAATATTAAATTCGACATATATACCTCGTACAACTTAATATTCGTTTAAATGACAATGAAACATGTTATCAACGAAAAATATATTATGCAGGTAACCAGACTGACAGCTTCACGTTTTTCGTTTCAACACAAGCCAGCTTTTTGTAAGTAAAAAGTACACAAAAAAGCAAAAAAGCATTTTTTAAGCATGCTTTTTTAAAATCGTACAATGCTTAAACGTGTAAAAAAATTAAGCAGTTTTTTCCATCTCTATTCAGGTAGAATCCTACCAACAGCAATATTTATTTTCTAAGTGCTGAATGCAAGTTTTCTCCGCTATCCGATTGAGTTACCAACAAGTTGTTTTACAAGTTCGGCAGTAGGTGGTGCTGCTTCGAACTCATATAAGTTGTACAAAACTTTAACTTGATCGAGTAATATGTACGTAGCAATAGCGACCAACTTGCACTCAGTTCTTAAAATCTCAAACTTTATGCCATGAATTCGCCAGTCAAAGATTGGGGAACTTTGCGTGAGCCAGAAGAAGCTATAATAAAATCCATCAGGGCCATTTTTGTGACGTTTTATTTTGTTATTATAATAATTCCGAGGCACGTTCCAGAAAACATGATTGATACTAGTGGCCGCTCGCTGTTTCACCCGCGTGGTTCCCGTTCCCGTGGGAATATCTAGATAAAAGGTATTCTATGTGTTATTCCCGGTTATAAACTATCTGTATGCCGAATTTCATCCAAATCCATTCAGTAGTTTTTACGTGAAAGAGTAACAGACATCCTTACAAACTTTCGCGTTTATAATATTAGTAGGATTTGTTGACAAGTGACTAGAACTTAGATCTTAAAAGAATAGAGTTTAGTTAACTAATGGAGTTTACTTGCTTGTACGTAAGTACTAGTTTTAAGTAAGCTAGGAAAAGTTGGTACTTCATTATACAAACTTAAATTAAATACGAAAGCTAAGTGTTTATGATTTGGTGTGCTTTTTAGAACTCTTGGTGAAATTTTAATCGTATATTTCTACACATTTCACCGATCATATTGCCAGCGCACGCCGATGAAGCGCTAAAGCGGCACCGCTTCTTCCATTTCTTCCATTTTGATTTCCAAATAAAAAGATTGCGAACTGAAAACTTATTTTTAATGAAAACAAAACATAGTTAGCCTAAATTATAAATAGTTACTGTAGGTATCTTACTATGAGTAAAAAATATTTTTAGAATTGATTTAAAAGTTTCTGAGATTACCTCTTATGAAGAAACTCATAGTCTTGACCTTTTTTAAATTTCAATGCGGATTTCCTTGTGAATTTTATTTTGTGAATTTCTATATTGAAGTTTTACTATCGTGTGTTAAAGATATTTGAGGGAGCTCTTTCTCCGGTTTTGTGTTTAAAGGAAGAAAGCATTTTCAACTAAAATTTTTCACAAAATAATATATGGTTCAGTGCTTTTAAGGAAATCGCAATAGAATAGCATTGTTTTGAATATTCGAAATACAAAATCTAGTAATGTAATTTTAATATTACGCTTGAAAATAGCGGCTTCCTCCAGAGGGCATGCCACCCACGACCTCTTGAGAATCCGAGTCAATACTCTTCCATTTGAGCGAGACTGGTTTCCCTTTCGGATTACGCCCGAATGGGTTAGTACATTATCTCTCTGTTCGCTCAATTTCACATGTCAAACAAATGTAATACGTACAAATCTCTGTTAGTAACATATTCGTACCTGAGCAATTTAACTTTATTTTTCAGTTTGTAAAAATAAGCATATTTTTTTGATAGTGTTTGCTGATTGTTACTAGGCGTTTCAGCTTCACCGGGCTTTTTTTGAGGGGCGGTAAGAAACTTTAATGGTACCTCCAGCCGTGTGAAACGAAGCATTACTCGGCCTGCAGAGCAGTATGAACATGCTCGGTATGGAGATTGGCTGCGATCTGAACCGTCCCTCTGGTTCGATATATCGAAGCCGTGATAAAACAGCGTCACGTAAACTCGGTGTCCTCAACAGGGTGCGGCGATTCTTCACGCCGGATCAGTTGCGCCTTTTGTACAAGACACAGGTGCGATCTTGCGTGGAATATTGCTCGCACCTCTGGGACGGTTCCGCTAAATACCTTCTCGATGCCTTGGACAGATTGCAGCAGCGCGCTAATACGCATTATCGGCAATGCAGAGGTCACTAACGCTCTCGAGCCTCTGCAATTGCGTAGAGATATAGCGTCACTCTACGTCTTCTACCGCTTATACCACGGCGAGTGCTTTGAAGAACTCTTTGACTTTATCCCACCTTCTCCCTTCCTCCATAGGAGTATGCGTGCTGCTCTCCGGAGTCACCGCTGTACTATCTCGAGCATTCCATCGCGCACAAGAAAATTTGGTGACTCGTTTCTTTGTCGCACTTTCAAAAGGTGGAATGGTCTACCAGCACACGTTTTTCCTCCTTCCTATGACATGGGGTCCTTCAAACGGGGCGTGAAGAGGCACCTTGTAGGCCGGCAGGGTGAGGGTGACTAATGCTGCGTTATTTTCACGCTGCACCAGTTGTCCTTGCGTCTGGACTCCGTTTCCACTTAACATCAGGTGGAGTGGAGTAATTTGCCGAGCTATGAATTAAAAAAAAAAGCACCGCCAGAAGTCTTCTAGAGGGAACGGCATCACGCACTATGATGCGTGCGTGTCCCCGTGCCCTACTAGATTCTCTGAGGGTTTCGGATTGGATCGGAAAAATAAGCAGCTGTTGCGACAATCATGATTAAGTACACTATAATAGATTCTACAAGAAGAACAACACACAACCCGCTATACACTACTTTAAAGTTTATACTGACACCCCCTACCAACCTTCTTTACTTTCCTTCCTTCCTTCCTACAAGAAGAACAACAATAGAAAATTGTTAAATATTATATAATATCTGTCGTTGACATTGTAAAGTAATTTGACTTGCACTTGATCGCAATTTAGACGCTAGCCGTGATATACGGATTTTATAAATATCTTTATTCACAAGTACAAGGGGGAGTTTAACAAAGGGTAGCTCAAGGGTAGGAAAGCTCAATTGGGAGAGCACCTGACCCGGTATGTCAGAAGAGCGCAGGTTCAAATCCTGCTCGTGGAAATTTTTTCAACATTTGTGTTTTTGTAAAGGGTACATGTTTGTACCTGGTGTATAGAGTGCGTGTGAACCAGGTCTTCGTACTCTTATTCTACAAGTAGATATGGTATCTTGGGCCTATGCGAGTGTGCATGTTTAGTGGTATCAGTAGTGTAGTGGCATTTTGAGGATCGGGCGGGCTGTTCGGCTCGCCCGATCCTGAAAATAACCTCAAAATAATATTCTTTTAACTTTAGTAGCTGAGAAGTAATCCATTAAATTAAGACAGAAATAGCTAGCAATACAATACAACACGTTTGATTCGCATATTATCTAATCACAACTTAGTGGGGCCTGCCGAGGTTTCCCTCTCGCAGTAACATTTCGACCCATCGGGATCTTTTGTGCAACCCCATCCTTTCACTCTTCTTCCTCTGTAAAGATAGATGCCATAAGCTTGGCAGCGTCCTTAAGAGTGAGGAGCCTGAAGTCCTCCGGTTTCGGATACGCCGGCCCCAGGAGTCTGTCTTTTCCTAGCCAGAGAGTGGCAGTCACACAGTAGGTGCTGCATTGACTCCGTTTCCTCTCCACATGCCGTATACAAGCTATTTGTTTCGCATATTACTGTAGGTACTTGTAGTAGCCTAACGCCTTGGTGGCCGAGTGGCAGAGTGCTCGGTCCGATACCCGAAGGTCCCGGGTTCAATTCCCAGGTCGGGCAAAATGTATTTCGGATTTTTCGATGCATATCCCAACCCGCACCGTGGGTTTGTGATCACCAACCCGCATTTGGCAAGCGTGGTGATTAAGCCATTACTGACTGATGACTTGATTTCAATGATGGAGGCCTTTGCCCAGCAGTGGGGCAGTTATAGGCTGTTTACTTACTTTACTTACTCGTAGTAGGTGACCAGGCAATGAACATGCAGGCAGCAGACTTAGGAATGCCCTACACAGGCTATTTGTTTCGAATATTACTGTAGGCACTCGTAGTAGGCGACTAGGCAATGAACATGCAGGCAGCAGACTTAGGAATCCGCATAGACGTTTCCCTTCTCATTGTCATTGCTCCGTTTGGCAGACGCATTAGCGCTGGCTGTTTATCATAAATCATAATCCTTCACTCGAGCGGGAGTCGTCGCTGATATCTAGGTAAATATGTTTATACAGGGTGCCTATGTGAGTTTCATTCGCCATTCGATCGCGTTAACGAAAACGAGAATTTGTATGGCAAAATGTTAACTCTTCTAGTATGCCGCCAGGAGGCGCTGCTTCAATGCCATACTAATTTCGTTTTCGTAAACGTAATCGAATGAATACGGATAGTTTTTTTTTTAATACCTAGCACGGCAAATGACTCCATACCACCTGATGTTAAGTGGAAATGGAGTCCAGACGCGAAGACAACTGGTGCAGCGTGAAAACAACGCAGCATCAGTCAACCTCACTCTGCCGGCCCACAAGGTGCTTCTTCACGCCTCGTTTGAAGTACCCCATATCATAGAAAGGAGGAAAAACGTGTGCTGGTAGACTATTCCATCTTTTGGAGGATATTAAACAAAAATCACATTTGGCACCCTGATCGTGCGGAGTAAAGAAGCTCAATGGATTAGTTTCGGGTCGTGCGGATCTGTTCCGTATTCTCGTGGAACGGAAATGTCGGTTTGTGAACATTAAGTCCCTTCTTACGTGACGCTACCAATCACAGCTCGCCTTCGCAGCTCGTACACGACGCAACCAATCACAAATTGGCACTAACTTTACAAACTGATTTGTAATTGGCTGTATGTACACCTGTACGAACCGCCATTGAAAAATTGTGCTGTAATATTTTGGATCCTTATTGGTAATTACAGTTTGTAATTGGTTTGTATTGAGTAGCGTTGTACAAGAAGTGACAAGAAGTTATATTGCGAGAAAATACGTACAGGTTTTCAATTAACTTAGGTACTTGGTTTACAATGAACTTACTTGTAGCTACACTAGCTACAAATATACTCGTAAATAGACCACTGAACTGAACTCTGTGAGTTTTATTTACTATCCGTATTCATTCAATTACGTTTACGAAAACGAAAATTAGTATGGCATTGAAGCAGCGCCTCCTGGCGGCGTACGAGAAGAGTTAACATTTTGCCATACAAATTCTCGGTTTTGTTAACGTGATCGAATTGCGAATTAAACTCATACTTGGCAAAAACCCAGGACAAAAACTTTAAAAACCCAGGACATTTGGGTGAAATAATTTTTTTTCCGCGGACTCCCAAGAAAAAAAAAATACAATAAAATAAAAACACCTACACCACATACCTATATAAAAACATGATAACTAGGTAAGTTATCATGTTTTTATTATTTATAGAAAATCAAGACCCGGACGGATGGCAGCCCTACCTGAGCACAATATGAATTATTCGCTTTATTTATTTTATACCATGTGTTCTATGAGGCCTTTGTCCAGCGGTGGACGTCTTTTGGCTGAGATGATGATGATGTATGCTGTCCATTGGCCACCAACTTGCCTGTTGGTGGGGATGTAGCCTAAAGTGGTAGATGCTTAGACAGGAAACGCCTATTCACTCTGGCCTCGAAGAGACCCAGGTCGTAGTGAACAGGGAACACGTGACCAGGCAGCGCGTCAGCGCAGTGTTTGAATTGTTATATTATTGCGTTATAGTTTCATTAAATGTTTTATTTTATTTTCAACTATTACGTGAAACTGAATACTTCCTATAATGAAAACGAAATACTTACTTGCATACAAAACGCTAAACTGTATTTTTGTTTTGTTTTCTTTCATCGTAACTTCGGTTATTATACTAAATATTACTGGGTTTCTTTTTTAAAATTTGTTTGACTAAATAGGTATAAACTATTTGTACTCTGACCGTAAACTACAACACTCTAACAAATCCCCTACATCCCCCACAAGACGAGCTACGCCTAAGTAGGTAATGGAAGATTGTTTATTGTAAATTTGTATGCTATCTTGTAAAACTAAACGTTTCGTCATCATTATCATCAGCTCATTTTTATGTCCCCACTGCTGGGGCACGTGCCTTCTCTATGAATGGATAGGGAGAATGGGCCATAAACTACCACGCGGACCCAGTGAGGATTGGTGGTTGTTAACGACTGATAATGCAGCCGGTACCAACGTATTACGTGCCTTCCGAAGCACGGAAAAGCTCGAGATGAAAAATTTTTGGTCACCCATCCGATGACCGGCCTTTGTGAAAGTTGCTTAACCTCAGCACTTGCACGGGCGCATTAACAACTGCGCCATCAAGCTCCTCAACACAAAAAAAAAACATTTCATTTAATTTAAAATATTTTTATTTCAATTGATTTGCATTTTTATTGCGTTGTGTTGGATTGGTAGTGAGTATTGACTCAACTACAGATGTTTGCAAAAGGAGAAGCTAAAATGGATTAAGACTGGGCCACTCGGGATTTGTCCCGTACGTTTCGAGCTGAATGGCATGGCATGCATACTTAGTGATTAAATTCATGAACAGAATTGATAAGTACGTATAACTTGGCTTTACTTACTTACTAACTTACTCCATTGGCGCAGGCACCCAAATCCTCTCGTGAGACTCACTCTCACGAGATACGAGAACGATACGAGAACTCGCCACTTTCACTTGGCTATAATCAAATATTTTGCTTAATGATCTTACCCTTCGAAGAGAAACATCTTGGGTTGTTGTAGGTAAGTGACAATAAGGTCAAAGATGTAAGCACACTTAGCCCGGAACCCTCAACCACAGACTATCTAACCTCTAACTAGGAACATGAAAATTCTTATTATTGTTGTTATAGTGGTAGCTGGCTAGTAGTAAGTAGAATGGCTTCTTAAGTCTAGTGGTTATAATACCGGTTGAAGACCCAGAGGTCCCGGGTTCGACTCTTGAAGAAAAAATGTTTTCCTGTGCTCCCACTATAAAATTTAGTATATTTTCAGTTACGCCGGTACTTTAATTTAAATGAGAAATAAATACATAATTCTTAGCCATGATTGTTTTATCTATTTTTCTAATACGCGTTAAAAATTTGAAATACCTAAATCTTACCAACCAACTTAAGTTTCTACAACGTTAAACAGTACTTACTAATAAAGTAACCGTAAAAAAAAGTATACAAGATCTAACCATGAGCTCATAAAGCAGTATTACTGTAATGTATTGCAGTTGTGCAAACGAGACGCATATATAGACATCGCTACACACTTTCCCTTTTCACAATCGCAACAATCAATCAGCCATCGCGTCCCCTAACCATATTTTCGGGAACATAAGTCAAAGGAAATGGTACTCTGTGGAATACCCGATTGCCGTAATCAAAGGATACTTACTATAAGGTCTAACAGGGGACCGCATGGGACTCGATCCATCTAACAATATACAATATAGGAACATTTCTATCTCTATGTTATACATACAACGACGGCTAAGGAACCAACAGGAATTCTTTGTCCGTTGTGAACCGGGAACTATCGTTAGATTAAACACGCAAGAATTAATTAATATGTGAACTACTTAGAAAGGTTCTACTAAAAAGTTGGATTTCTTAATGTGGTCTCCTTCTACTTTATATAACACTACTACCCTAAAGGGGTAAAAAGCGTCTTGCTTTAAATTTTAAACACGTAAAGGGTACACACTACCAAAGAGTACGTATTTCTATTCGCAATTCTATTTTTCCCATTGGCAAACTCACATTCATGGGGTTAATAAATACTACGTACCATATTAACTCCATGCACACGTTATGTCACAGGCAAGTAGCTGCTAACAGATTAAATATTACTAGTGGTCGCCCAGTGGTCAAAATTCGACCGCAATTTTATTAAGGCTGCACGGATTGTATCCTAAGCAATGAAAGATTAAAAAAGATAGAATGTAAGTTTGGATTGGCATTGACAGATTTCGGCCGCTCCTCTTCTATTTTTGAAATTTTTGAAAAGGGTATATATTCGTGTGTGTCAAATACATGGTAGTGTGTGTAATGTTTGTTTTATTGATTTAATGTATTTTTTATGCACAATTTAAAGAAAATAACATTCTGTACTGTTCTCTATATAAATATAAATAAATAAATAAAAAAACTTGAGAGGTGTCAAGGGACACCCGGATGGAACGAAGTTCCTTTCGATTAATTAGTGAAGGAATTGTAATAAAATTTTATTTTTTTTAAGTTATAATAATATTTTTTTTATTATTAACAAATATAATGTTATATAAACTTTATCAGTAGGTTTTTTTTTTGTTTTTTTTTGTTTTTTTTTTATTTTTTTTTTGTTTTTTTTTTTTAGGTTATAGTGCGTACTTGCTAAAAATACAAAAGCATTTATTATTATCTGTATATAATCTCTACTTACCTAACTCCATCAGCAATATCCGGAACTTGTGCAGAAACACTGTCAGGATTCATTATTATTATTATTTTTTATTATTTATTATTTACAAAAAACCTGTATACACTCAACAAAAATAATCGTCGAAATAGAAATGAAAATATCTGGCTTGCTTTCTATAAGAGAGAGAGAGACAGACAGAGAAACATTTTGACAGACAAAGAAACAGTTTGCACTGAAACCCTTGCAAGCTATTGTAAGCTGTGCGGCGACGCCGCACAGCTTACAATAGCTTACTATAGCAAAAATGAAACTCATTTTGAAAATACTGTATATTATTATTACAAAATATTAAATCAACGAAAAAAATATAAATAAATAAATAATTTACAAATAAAATTAACAAAATAATATTTCGACCGTCACAGGACTCGAACCTGCAATCTTCGGATCCGAAGTCCGACGCCTTATCCATTAGGCCACACGGTTTTGTGATAACAATGGCGAAATTAACGTACACTTCTATTGATAAAAAAAGTGTCGTGACATCTTTTTTCGTAAGAATTTTTTCCGTCTAGCCCCCTTTCACAACGCGCGATAAGGAACTTCGTTCCAATAAATATAAACTATAAGTGTGCGAAATTTCATACTCCTCCGTCCTCGCAATTTTCGTAAAAAGGGGTACAAACAAACAAAGTTTTTGTTTCACGTATTAATATATAGATTCCATTAGTAGAACTGCGGTACTCTTTGGTAGTGCGTGCTCTTTGGTGGCTTCATTGTGTGCCTATTGTTTTATGAAGAGCTCGATGGCGCAGTGGTAAACACGCTCGGTCTGCGAACCAATAATGCATCATCTCGAGCTCCTCCGTGCTTCGGTAGGCACGTAAAGCCGTTGGTCTCGGCTGCATTGTCAGTCGTTATCAACCAACAATCCGCACTGGGCCCGCGTGGTGTTTTATGAGCCGTTCTCCCTGAGGTGATTCGATCCTTAGGGAAGGCTTGTGCCCAGCTGTGGGGACATAAAATGATCTGGTGATGACAATGACAATAATGACATTTAATGATATGATGATGATTTTTTAATGATATTTTAAGTAATTTAATAATAAGGAACAACTGGGATTTCACTTAATGATATATATGCCTTTTATAAATGTAAACAGTGTTTCTTTTCAGGTTGGGTATTTGTGTTTAAATATACTTACATACTGGTACTGAAAGCTCTCTTACAATACATAATATGATTAGGTATTTACACTTGGAGTAAATAAATTGTATTAATATATTGCGGAGTTTTTTTACACCCTTAAATTTAAGCTTTCAAAGTGCTCTTCCGCTATTTCCGTTTTAAGTAAAAATATTTACCAAAGTCAGAAAAAATATTATCCCCAAAAACATTTCAATGAGCTTTACATGAATACATGCTGTATACTATACGCAAGCGTTTGTAATATTAATTAACAATGAACGCTACGGGACTTGTAAATGGGAGCGATCCGTATTCATTCCGACTTTTGAAGTCAGCTTACGAATACAATTTTCGTCACAGAGGAAAAATACCTCCATTTGTCACGATCACGCATTTATTGCTGCAGATGAAAGATAGACGATTTCATATCGTTCCAGTCGACAAAGATCGGGAGGGAGCAACGTAAGACTTATTACCACGTTGGGGACTGTGCTTTATTTAACACAATGGCGTACAGTGCGTCTATTTTATTAATATTTCTCGGTAATCATCGCATTTCCTAATGCAACCGAATATTAATTTCCATGTCCATTAATTACTAGATTTATCATGTCTAATAATAAATTAATAATAAGTTAAAGGAATAGTAGCAACTCTCTGTATAACTGTGTCTTTGTTTATGTGAAAGTGTGAGCCACTTTTGTAAGCAATTCATGTTTTAATTTTTCTCCGTTTCCACGCCAACGCCAAGCGGTTTCACAAAATAACTTCAAGTGACTAAAAAACATATTCTTTTTGTATTTGGTGGTTGAGGAGCTCGATGGCGCAGTGGTTAACGCGCCCGGTCTGCGATTGCTGAGGTTAAGCAACTTTCGCAAAGGCCGGTCATTGGATGGGTGACCAAAACTTTATCATTTCGAGCTTCTCCGTGCTTCGGAAGGCACGTAAAGCCGTTGGTCCCGGCTGCATTAGCAGTCGGTAACAACCTCCAATCCGCACTGGGCCCGCGTGGTGGTTTATGGCCCGTTCTCCTTATCCATCCATAGGGAAGGCTCGTGCCCCAGCAGTGGGGACATAAAATGAGTTGATGATGATTTGGGGGTTAAAGTTACTCGCGTCCGTAGGTTTACCCTTGAGACCCTACAGGGGTCACGCCCTGGGTGGTGCTAAATGAGTGACACTGTCTGAGTGGTAGAGCCACGCTGCGTTGCTGCACGAAATGGGCCAGCTCGCCCGGCGTAATACCACCCTCTCACAGAATATCGGCGTGAAACAATGGCACTCGTTGCTGTTGTGTTTCGTTCGGTGAGTGAAAGTACCGGAGGCCCATCTCTCACCCCTCCCCCCTCCCAACTCCTACTCCCTCCTCAAGATCCAACTCCTTCCTCGAGGCCGGCAATGCATCTGCGATTACTTTGGTTTTGCGGGGTGTCCATGGGCAGCGGTGATTATTACTTTTCATCAGGTGACCCGCCTGCACGTTTGCCTCCTTTTAATATAAAAAAAAGTATCATCGATCAAAGAGACGTTGTATATTATTTATTTCTGAAAGACGACGATTCAGAAACATAATCAGCTTAACAGAAAGTAAAAGAAATAAATAATTATCTCTTTCTCATCACTCCACCTTGCACCGCATAGAAATGAGCGGACCTATTCATAAGAAGAATAAGGCAGGTTCTTTTATCCCTTTCACAAGGATTTATCGCATAAAATTCTTCACTATGAGAATCGACTTGGTGTACCGTAGTGCCACAGAATAGATATGTACAGAAGGGTGGCTCCTGAGCGATTTACTGGTGCACGCACACATTGGTATTAGTATGGTGATCTTGGCTATACTCGGGAGAACTTCAGAGGGCGTAGTGCAAGTTTCATTCGCCATTCTATCACGTTATTAAAACGAGAATTAGGTTGTTGACTATAAACTTGGTCAATAGAGAAACTTTTTAGCAACTGTTAAAACGATTTTTTCAATAGAAATGTTCAGGAATTAATTTTTATTGTTGTCAACATCCCTATTTGCTGCCCTGAGTCGACAACGTTCATACTCGTATAAAAATTGCTACGTATTTAATTGTTTAAATACGACAATACATGGAAATGTGTTGACGTTTTTTTCTTTTCGTTAGCTTTATAAATCACAACATTATTGTAGGCGTTAATCCTAGCGCTACGGTTGAGCGTAAGAAAATTAAAGTCGCTATCGACCGCAGTCGCTCTTCTGCACCTATTTATTTTGTGGTAGTGCTGTCTGTCCGGGAGAAGCTAACCGAGTAACCGGGGAGCCAATTAAGGCGCTTCGCCAATTTGTTATTGTTGATTGAATTTGCAGTTAGCAAGCGACTGCTATATTCAATGGGAAGCATGTTATCAATAAGAACTGTATATTTGTTATTGTTGCTATGGTTTGTTTTTTCTATGCTTTGTTATGGTATGGTATGGTATGGTAGTTATGGTAGTTCCATTGTCAAATTCGTCGTACAAAAATTTGTTTCTTTATATAAATGCTTTTATTTGTTGTACATTTGAAATCTCGTTCTGAATGCAAAGGTTAGCTAGGTAATTTTGAATTCTGCTGCTCATTTGTGTAAAAGATTCAAGAATATCTATGCATTATAATAATGGCAATTGAATTGCGAGCTTAGTGTAGTGACTATAGCTCGAATTGAGACCAAATTAAAGAAATACCTAGAGCTTTTTTTAAGATGACAGTCATTAACACCGAACAACCCAAATTATGCCAGGGTGACAGGCTATGTTTCAAACTGTGCTTGTCTATTTAGAAAGTCATAAGTCCACACTGGAACTTGCGCCCGCGCGGCTTGCTGTTTCATGTAAATTCAAAGAGCAGCGCTGCGTGAGGCGGGTCGCCTGTCCCAGGCGGCGCGGTCGACGGAGCACGCTCGTCCGTTCGCGGGACGAATCACTGATATGCACTTTTGACACATGACAGCTTCAAAACCATTATATTTGTCTGCGACCGAACATGGCGTGGGTCCCCGCGCTGGGCTTCGCGCCGCCGTTCTCTCGCTTAACTCAGCGGACGTCCTAAGTCTCAATGCTGGACTTAATCTAAATAGAAAAGTTTGGGATTTAGCCTGCCACGCTGGCATATTATATCTAGGGTTAACAACTATTTTTCAGGAAATTAAAGTAAATCTATCACTAACTAGTATAAAAAAAGGATTTGAAGAAAAAATAAAATATTTTCCAAATTTATTTATTTAAGCGTTGCGTTTCGTTTCACTTCACCTTAGTATGAGTATCATTCAGTAGTTCAGAAATTAAGCCAACAGGAATATTCCGTACAAATGCACGCATTAGTCGGAAATAAAGCCATACTTTACTTTTTATTAAAAAGAATATGCGATGGTAAATAACGTAGGATACGTTATTTTAAAGTATGGTTGGCAACCTTAATTATATCATGCAATAAGACAACAGCCATTATTATAAGGCCTTAGTCAAGAGCACGAGCGTCTTTTTTTTATATCATACGGGTAAGCACAGTGCCTTCTAAGGCTAGGTATTCCTGCAAAAGTAGCCCAGTAGTAAAATCGGGACTTGCCCTTGTACTCGCACATTTAGTAGGTATTTAAACATAGTATATAAGACAATCATTTTATCTAGTCAAACTCTGCGAATTTATCTGCTTAATATTTAGTGTCTTTAGTTGAGTACAAAAATTTAATGTAAAATAAAATAAATAAATAAATAAATGTTTCCCACACTCACACCAATAATCTAGCCCCAAGAAAAGCTTCCTTAGGAAACTCGAGAAATGGTTAACTAGACAACGGATAAACATACTTAGGGCCGATTTTTCAATTGAAGGATAAAACTTATTAGGTAATTATGTGAATTGTTGCTTTATACAGTTAACTATGTAATTTAAGGGTTTTAGAATCAGTTAAATTGTAAAATATTGTCAATAAAGACTTTCTAATGGTAAATACAATTATTTACCATTAGAAAGTCTTTATTTACAATTTAACTGATTGATTTGATTAATTTTTTCAATCAGTCTCATATCAATATATGAGACTTTGATTGAGAAAATTAATAACAAGCATCTTCGATTTCCGGGCCGCTCCGACCACGTGGCAGACAGGGTTCTACCTCTTGTTACCACGGAGACCATCATCAAAGAGAATAGCAAAGAACAGTGATTTTTAATAATTAATTAAAGTTGTAACAATAAAGAAATTAAATAAATAAAATGTACCTTTTCAGGGAATAAAACGTCAGTTATGCCGAACGCCAATATCTTTAAAATACGTCTCCGGGTGCAGACTTTCAGAGTCACACGGTAACAGGGGTGTCCTCCTTTTCATGCTTTGGATAACTTCAAATAGATTAATCGGTTTTTTGAGAAACTACGGCGTAATTCGACTCAGGCGGCGATCTCTAGTCTCTCAGATCGATTAAATTTCCTGTCGTTCTTGGCGGGAAAGTGAAGCGTCATGTCTGCGGTTTTGTCTTATTTTCCAAAATTTGTGTTATGTCGAATATTAATGTGAAATAATGGTGGATTATTAACCGTTAAGTGTTCGTGAGTGTGCATAAGTGTTGGCAAATGAAACAAAACAGTGCAACGTCACTTTTCAAATTGTCTCAAGAAGCTCGCGTGAGGACTTAGTAAAGCCCCACATCTTTACTGAGATACTCGAGGGGTTGGAGGGTATATCATTTCTCACTTCCCATTTCTAATATCATTCATCATCATTTATGAAAATATTGTTTATTTATGTATTACTTGTACGAAAAATTACTTTGACACTGGCTAAATGTGCTAATCGCACGAAGCCATCAACTGAAAGAAAAAAAAATATTCCTGTCCTTTTGACAGTGACAGCGCATGTTTGCTTTTTATATAATGCGAGATTAGAACCTCCCTTTTAACTGTGTTGTGATGTCTTTATATGTGTTGTGTTTTGTTTTAGGTGCTGTCTACTCAGTAGATTAGAAACTCAATTCACCAAGTTTTAATTCATATCTTCTACCGGCCAATAAATTTTTTACTTCTACCGGCCAATATTCAAAATTATAACGTGTCTCGTTAGTCACTCGACATTGGCGGAATTATGTGTGTTGGAAAGACACTCCAGAAGCCATAACACAAGAAAAAAAAAAAAAAAAAATATAATGCGAGTCACAGAACACAAAGCGATATACCACATGCAACCTTTAGGAAGAGCAAAATATATGTGTACGTTTAAAAATTTGAACCTATCGACATCGCGCGCCGTCGTCAATAGAAAATCCTAATCAAAATATGAATTATGTAATTCATACTACAAGGCTCTGCCTCAAAGTAATTTCTTTTATTCAAATTTATTGATTGACGAAAAATTCAACAAGTTTTCTTGCAATGAACTAGAAATTCCGCTGAATTTCTAGTTCATTGCACTATACTTCAGCCGTCATAGTCAACGGTGTTAATAAAAAGGACGTAATGAAAAAGAAATCCTCTCATCGCGTCGCTAGATACCATTGGTAGTAGCCAAGCGGTAAGATTGAATTTAACAGGCGCTCAATGAAGGGAACTTATAATGTGCTGGTCAGACAATAAATCAGAATTCAGTGCGGTGAGAGGCACTCGGTGGCGCGCCAAGAATTCGCACGCTGCGAAGCCGTGCCTGAGACAAGGAAACAGGTCACCTGGAATGAATACAGGTTTACTCTTGTCGCGCTACGTTGCCGTCGCTTCGTACCCCTACTACAAGTATAAGTTCACTCTCGATACACGCTGGCTTAAACTACTAGGTATTTGACTTTTGGCAATTTTGAGTTACTAGATATTATATATCTTTAAAACGCTAACAGACTGAAGGAGAGAACCAAAATATTAAACTTAAAAATACAGTCGAATTGATAACCTCCTCCTTTTTTTGAAGTCGGTTAAAAATAAGGACTATTCTACAATGCCTTACGTAATAAAACATTAACATCAAATAAGCTTGTCTTAGGTATTTGTTCACGTATAATAATAGAGTTTGAACCACGATTTCTCGCATTCAAACCGAGGATCTCTGTCGGTTACTGACGATTGCCTCCCTATCGGTGTTTTACACGATCTCGTTCATGCATCGCCCTTTTCCACTCTCAGAGTACTAGATGTCGGCTTCAACCCATGGTAGGGTCCCACCCGTTAGGGCTGCAATAAGCGGAATTTCTTGGAACATGTTGCAATATGACATTAGAAAGGATTTCGTTCTACTGCGGATGAGCCGGAGCGACGGGCGGTGCTGCGACTCTTTGTAGAATGCCAACCTACCGTTTATAACGGAAAGAGCTTTTAGCTTTAACTGAACTCTACTATAACTGCATCGCAATCGCGTCGTGGAGTTTTCCTTCGCCGCTCTGCAAGGCGCAAGGTCAACTTTCAACGGCTTCCTATCTGGCACGTACTACTATATTTTTAATAACTTTTAGAAACGGAATAACGAAACGTAGTGTAGCTCGCTCTCAGACGACGAGCGACGAGCAAGGTCGCTGGCAAGAGCTGGGTGAGGGTAGCTGCGGATCATTGTGGTTAGTGGCGTGCGCTTGGGGAAGCCTATGTCCAGCAGTGGACTAGTATAGGCATTAGCAACTGTGATGATAAGTTTTTCTGTCCAGCAGTGGACTAGTATAGACTGATGATGATGATGATAAGTTTGACGCTCCACTGATAAGCAAAAACGAAGTTCAGATATGCAAAAAGCAGGAGTATATATTTCTGCATCTCCCCACCTTGGCAGGTCTGCCAAGCAGTTCTTCACACGTCGTTTATGGTATTATCAATGAACTCATCAATGAACCCGCCTCTATTGTTTAGAGATAACCGGTAACCACTGACACATGACACCTGTCACTTGTCACCGTTTATTATTATTTATGTTGTAGGAAGGAGGGAATCTTAGGAGGGAATACGTGTACTAGGAAAGTATTCCAACCTTTTTAATGCTCTAAGATTCCACCCTTTGGTAATGCACCAAGGAAATGCATAGATTTGCAGTGAGGCTTTGTCTACTCTATGTCATTGATAAATCTCAACACCTATCTAATATTTATGCATTATTATAATTGATACTAACTACTATACTACTCGTAATTGGCAAACAAAAAAGAAACGAATTCACCAGCTTCAGTTCAGTTTGTTGTTCAAATTGAAAAATAAAGTGGAGATAAATCTGAGAAAAAAAAAGTTAGATTTGAAAGTCCTCTTGCAGTTTTAGTACTACAGCCACGGTTACGTTAAAGCTTATCCATTTAAAGATTTCATAATGTCCCAGCCGGCTGAGAATAGTGGAGCTATAAATAATCTACTATCTGAGTCTACGATCATAAATAATGCACTCTACGTCATCACATTCGTGATGATGGAGTATGCAACTGTGCCTAAATATCGAATACAACAAAAACATAGTAAGCATCCCGATAAATAATTATAATTGAGTAGGTTAACATCAAAAGCTTAGAGCATTAAACCATGCTCTAAGTCAAAAGGTGACATTTAAACTTTTTACGATTAAGATTTACCTTAGACTTCTTGGCGGGAATGTTAAGAGTCATGTCTGCAGTTTCGTTTTATTTTCTAAAATTTGTGTTATGTCGAATATTAATGTGAAATAATGGTGGATTATTAACCGTTAAGTGTTCGTGAGTGTGCATGAGTGTTGGCAAATGAAACAAAATAGTACAACGTCACTTTTCAAAATCTCCCCAAGAAGTCCACGTGAGGACTTAGTAAAGTCTTTACTGAGATACTCGAGGGGTTGGGGGGGTCTTCTCACTTCAGGAGGAAAATATTGTCTATTTTACTTAAAGAAAAATTACTTTGACACTGGCTAAATGTGCTAATTGCACAAAGACATCAACTAAAGGAAAAAAAAGACTACCTTACAGACGTCATCTTTTGACAAAAACTTGTGATCATTTGTAATAATATTTTACAAATGTCTTTTAGGCTTAGATTATTTTTGATCCAACTCTCAACAGATATTTTGTAATTTAAACCCCCTTTATCTTTATAACAATTTGTTTGTATCAGTGTTTTTGTGTGCATATAAAATTTTATATATTATTCAAATCTTCTGATTTAAAGTCATACATCTGTCAGATGGGAATACGATCGATAAAAAACATCTGTGAAGCCCAAAACTGTTTTCATCTTAGATTTTAAACTTTCTCCGCACTGTAAATATATCTCCGTTGCCTGCCAACGTGCCAACCCTTGTCACACGTGGCACTCCCATTGTTTTCCTAAAGCGCTGTAATGTATTGGAAAACAATGCGGTTCGATTTGACAGAAGTGCTTCCGATCTTTAAAACTTTAAAATCGCTTTTCGAGTCGATGCGCCCCACGCTGTTAGAGCGAACTTTTCGCGGAACCACTTAGGTTTAAGAAAGTCTATGTTCTGGCAGTTTAGTGGAGACGGGTCGAAAGATCTTAAGTCACTCAACATTATTTTAACATTGTTGATGTTTTTCTTTGTGATATTAAGCTGGACTAGCATAACATATATTATAGCATTTATAGTAAGGTCACACAAAGGTGCCCACTGCAGCCCATTGTCGCTTACGACATCAGGGTAACTCCACTTCACCTCCACGACCAGGTCAACCCGAGCCAGGGTCCTAGCCGTTAGAGGCGCCCTCGGGTTGTCCCGCTCCCGATCCAAATTAAAAATCATTTATTCAGTTTAGGCTACAAGTAGCTCTTGTGAATGTCGCTGTGCCATCGGTTCGAAAGTCAACTCTGGGCGGGAGATCTTGTACTGAGAAGAACTGTCCAGCTCTTTTCTCCCTTACAGTGTCAAAAATATTGGAAAATGCCCTATCATAGCAGGATACTTTCCATTACAAATAAACAAAAAATAGAGAAGACAACGTAAAAAAACAAAATAATCAAATTCACATCAGGTAATAGTTTCAATTTCCACAATGTCATACAGTACTACTACAGTACTCTAATAAAAGTCAAAAATTGTTTAAGAGAAAGAAAGACAAACTTTAGTAATTAATACTAAAAATAAAATAAGTATGCAAGAGCAGACCAGCCTCCACAGGCGGCACCCGTTCACGACTATGACATATGAATCAGCCATCGCTTCGCTCAACCATATTTTTTCCGATCCGAACTCCTTGGAGAATTTAATAGGGATTAGGGACGCACTGCGCGATGCTATTCCTTCTAGAACACCTCAGATGGTGTTTTACACGGCTTGAAAAACCCTTTGAAGGATGCAAACCGCAGAAAGACGGAATACATGGAGTGCAATTATGGAGCAACAGCAGAACTAGGAGTTGACGTGTGTATAAATACGGTACACCACTGCCTAAAGTAGAAAGCTTCAAGTACCTCGGGGTCCGTCATTATACCCGATGCCAATGTTGATAAAGATGTCAATCATCGAATAAATACTGCTTGGCTCAAATGGCGGTCACTAACCGGTGTTCTGTGCGATCCCAAAATGCCCGTCTTTACGGGTGATCTTAATCAAGGGTATACAAGACAGTGGTGCGATCTGGACTATGAAAAAAGTCCACGATCAACAACAGACTGCACACGAATGAGACGAAAATGTTGAGATGGGCTTGTATATTATAGGTTCCTTCAGAGTAGCTCCTATCGTAGAAAAAGTGAGAGAAAGTCGCTTACGTTGGTATGTCTATATCCAAAGACACGAAGACGACTACGTGGTTAAGAAAGTACTCAACATACCTAACCCGACCAGGGACCAGACCAGACCCGGGGAAGAGGCAGGCCACCCGCCACTTGGTGAAACAACATTAAGAGAGAGCATACATACATACATACATACATACATACATACATACATACATACATACATACATACATACATACATACATACATACATACATACATACATACATACATACATACATACATACATACATACATACATACATACATACATACATACATACATACATACATACATACATACATACATACATACATACATACATACATACATACATACATACATACATACATACATACATACATACATACATACATACATACATACATACATACATACATACATACATACATACATACATACATACATACATACATACATACATACATACATACATACATACATACATACATACATACATACATACATACATACATACATACATACATACATACATACATACATACATACATACATACATACATACATACATACATACATACATACATACATACATACATACATACATACATACATACATACATACATACATACATACATACATACATACATACATACATACATACATACATACATACATACATACATACATACATACATACATACATACATACATACATACATACATACATACATACATACATACATACATACATACATACATACATACATACATACATACATACATACATACATACATACATACATACATACATACATACATACATACATACATACATACATACATACATACATACATACATACATACATACATACATACATACATACATACATACATACATACATACATACATACATACATACATACATACATACATACATACATACATACATACATACATACATACATACATACATACATACATACATACATACATACATACATACATACATACATACATACATACATACATACATACATACATACATACATACATACATACATACATACATACATACATACATACATACATACATACATACATACATACATACATACATACATACATACATACATACATACATACATACATACATACATACATACATACATACATACATACATACATACATACATACATACATACATACATACATACATACATACATACATACATACATACATACATACATACATACATACATACATACATACATACATACATACATACATACATACATACATACATACATACATACATACATACATACATACATACATACATACATACATACATACATACATACATACATACATACACATACATACATACATACATACATACATACATACATACATACATACATACATACATACATACATACATACATACATACATACATACATACATACATACATACATACACTCGAAAAACATAACCCTCCTTCTGACGCAGTCGGGTATAAAAGGAGTAACTTTTAACAGTCGCATATTGCCGACCGAGTTCCAACCACAATTAATTTAAGGGCTGATATAACAATAATGTAATATAATGTATATTTAAAAGTGAACCACAGAAACATTTCGATACCTGCTTTCGAAATTCTTTTGTTACGTGGTTGCTTATTCATGTTGGACTATCTCAAGAACGTAGAATATTTGGTTTCGCAAGAATATTAGAGCTGACCTATTTGCCATTGCTCCACTGATTTACAAAGGATCTTAGTACAGCATGCCTTTATTTCCCTATTCAAACATTTCTCGGCATGGTCGGAATATATTTCTTAGATAATATCTGCATGGTAATATTTCTCTTGTAGTATATTTGTTTATTATTTGTTTGGCATGCTAACATTGCGTTTATATTGAAAACGTGGAGCACAGCAGCAGCTCATTTTATATTCCCACTACAGGAACACGAGCCTTCCCTATGGAATTATGGATGTAAGAACGGGCCATAAGCTACCACGCGGGCCCAGTGCGGATTGGTGGTTGTTACCGACTGCTAATGCAGCTGGGACCAACGGCTTTACGTGACTTTCGAAGCATGGAGGAGCTCGAGATGAAACAGTTTTGGACACCCATCCGATGACCAGTCTTTGCGAAAGTTGCTTAACCTCAGCAATCGCACACTGGGCGCGTTAATCACTGCGCCATCGAGTTCTTCTCGGTAAAAAAAGAAGCGGTGCGTTCTAATAGGTAGGTATATTTTGTTGAGCTGTTCTCGATGGTAGCGGCGCGAGAAGCGGCGCGGGGAGCGTTTTCTTTATTTAAACAAAGTCGAATATTTTTTTCAATATAAGCCTTCACGGGCACGTATGACAACAAAACTATGAAAAATCTAAGTAAGTAGGTTAATAACCTATAACTGTCCCGCGGCTGGGCAAAGGCCTCTATCATTGAAATCAAGTCATCAATTGATGGATAATGGCTTAATCACCACGCTTTGATGATCACAAACCGAAAAAAATGAAAAATGCATAGAAAAATCTGAAATACACTTTGCCCGACCTGGGAACTGAACCCGGGACCATCCGGTATCGGGCCGAGCTCTTTGCCACTCGGCCACCGAGGCGTTATGAAAAATAATAAAAAAATATTAAAATCTAAATAATAATGAACAAAAAAAAATTATAACCTACACTACTGAATCTACCACAGCTCGGATTTTGGAAGAGGCCTCGTCAGAGAAGAGCTGACAAGAAACACAGGAAGCTTTTTCTTTTGTCCAATTTTTTTGACCAAGTTACAATACGCGATGAGATTTATGAGATAACCAACACCTCAGTCTCCCTGTGACCACGGACCCTGCAAAGGGTTCGAAACGTCAGGATAAACATTAAATAAGTAATGTGTAAAATAAACGCGAGTAGATCCGTAAAAGTTGTTTCATTTCAATGTGTAGTGTTTGCGTAAACTTTAGAAAACAATACAAGTTACAATTTTAGTACATCGAGTTCTTTCATCACCGTTGATAATGACTGCCGTAGTATAACGCGTAATGAGATAGAAATCCGTCCGGCGCGTCGCAAGACGCAAGTGATCGTAGCCAAGAGGTAAGATACCAGAAACAGTATGTCTTGCACTGTCGGAACAATTTTGTTACCGCCCAGCAACAACCAATATCAAGCATTTGAAAGGCAGTTACTATACTTTACTCGCTCAACATTAATCCTACCTTGTAGAGGCGCCCAACCCGTTCCGAACCACTCGGAAAATCTAGTAGGAAACAGGGACACGTACTAGTGCGTGATGGATGACATTCCCTATATGCGACGGTATATCTGACGGTGTTTTGTTTCACACGGCTTGTACTGGAACCCTTTAAGTTTCTCACCGCTCCCATAAAATTCCGGTGACGCTGATAATGCTGTGTGAGGCATTCATAACCTCGGCGCACACGGCGTTATGTGGCGGTGTATCGCCTTAAGGCGACGCATTGGTAATTTACGTGGCGGGGATCTAGATTTTTCCCAACAATTATAAAACATATGAAAGTGATATTTGATGACATGATTTTTCATTTAATTGACTTCATTTTGTTTGTTGCAGAAACACGATGTGTCAACTTTTATAACAGAGAAAAAAATATCAAAGTAACCTCTTTTAAAACATAGATTCGCATTTTACAGGCAAACCAGACCGATTTAAGCATCTAAATTTTCTTAGTAGATTAGTCTTAACACACACTTCAAAATTGTAGTTCATTTTTTTAAAATAATTTGTAGTAGTAGCGCAAACGCTCGTATAAAAACGTATGAGATATATTGTTTAGCGATGCGTCGCCTTAAGTGGCGCGCGCCGGCCACTAGAAGCGAGCAGCGACGTTTTGTAGCGATTGGCGGCCACCAGCGTTAACCGTGTGCGGCGAGTCCATACAAAATGTATGAAAACTACAGGAAATAGGTCGGTGGCGGCGTTTTGTGACTGTGGCGAGTGACCCGCGTGCGCCGAACCTTGCTCTCTCTCCGAAAAAGAAAACTTTAATTTTGAATACTTTTTTTAACATTCGCGTTCCTTTATAAATAACGAAATTTAATGGAGATTAACGCAAACTAATTAGTAAAGGAAAGGTATTATACCATACCTTTTTATACCCGACGACGACCGATGTTTTGATCAAATTGCACCGTTTATGTTTCTAATCGGATGCAATAAAAGTCAGCCCGTGCTTAACGCCAGTTCAACTCCGTCGAAATGTCGGGTATAAAAAAAGACTACGATACCAATAATTTAGTTTGTTTAATTCCTGTTAAATTTCTTTGTTTATTCAGAATGATGCCTACGGCCTCAGGCCATATTCGCCTTACTGTTCCTAACACCCACCACTGTCTATCCGTTAACATCTAGGATTTGGCCTTCATGATGTTCTAAGTGTCCCTCTGCGGCACCTGTCTGTTTTTCTGTGTATCAAAGCCTTATTTCCTCAACATGAAAAAGCTGGGGACATCGAGTTTAAATTATTATCCAATACTAAGGTCTACGCTACTTTGCACGTACTAACCTTTTTGATAAAGTCTGTTTTGTATTATGAAATCGTATTAATTAACGTATAAACGATTTGATTTGATTTGATTTGTAATAATAAGCGAACTCACGTTGTCTACATTAAAATAGATGATATAATTCATTGCAAATGATCTGACGGACGAAATTTTATCAATTAATTAATGATACTAAAAGAATTGTGAAATATTTACACTCGAAAGATTACAAAATCACAAATGTTGAAAAAAAAACGACAATCGGAAGAGCACCTGACCCGGTATGTCAGAAGGGTGCGGGTTCAAATCCTGCTCGTGGAATTTTTTTCAATATTTGTGTTTTTGTAATTTGTTCGCAACAAAATTTGCGTTAAAATTATATAAACATTTTACTCGAAAGATTGTCAGTCGACCTTATTTCAGTTCGGTTGTATTATTATGAAAGTTTTAATTGGCACAGTTCAACGAGTTGTAAACTATCAACAAATGTAAATGAACTAATTGAATTAGCTGCTGGAACCATTATAACTTCTTTTCCTTTTATATGAACAGACAGTTGATTAAAATTGTCACTCGTTTCTATGGGCGCATTTCTGTGTTTCTGTAAAACCAATGTTTATAATAATTTCCTCGTTCCGTTATAAACTAACTATTCACCTGGGTTTAATTTTAACGAATTAGTAAAAAGGTATGCCTAGATGACAAAGAAATCCCGTTAAATTCTTTAAAAGTATTTTGTTTTCAAAGGACATAGGCCTCACCAAGTGCACCCAACTGAGCACGATCCGCGGCTACTCTCATCCAGCTCTTAAACCTACCTAAGTTTTACAAAGTTGTTAACTATACTAAAAAAATATAGATTTAAATATAAAAAAGATTAAAGTATTAATAGTTCGTCTATTGCTGCACTCAATAGTAGCGACAGTTCGGTGATTTAAATCAACCGGACTACTACTACTTCAAAGTTGCATTAGTTTGGTCGACCGAATTAACAACCGAACTACTGAAATTAAAGGCTCCTGCCAGCCACCTTGCGAAGATCGCCGCTCTTCTTATTCTGAGGGCGTCCTACATCACGTTTGTCGATACGTGGTCTCCAAAACAAGTAAAGTATCTTAGTTCCTCGTTACGTCCGTTCTTTAATTTATATACCTTATCTTGTTTAGATATTTTCAATTACTAGTGGTCGCCCAGTGGTGCCCAAATAAAATAAATTGTATTGTATTGTAAAAAAAATTTTTTGTTTAGTGGTCGAAATTCGACTGTAACTTTGTTATGGCTGCACGGATTGTATCCTAAGCAATGAAAAATTAGAAAAGATAGAATGTGAGTTGAATGGCATTGACAGATTTTGGCCGCTCCTCTTCCATTTTTGAAATTTTTGAAAAGAGTATAATATGCGTGTGTGTCAAATACATGGTAGTGTGTGTAATGTTTGTTTTATTGATTTAATGTGTTTTTATGCATAGTTTCAAAAAATATAACCATTCGGATAACCTTCTCTATATAAACTATAAGTGTGCAAAATTTCTTACTCCTCCGTCAGCGCAATTTTCGTAAAAAAGGGGTACAAAGTTTTTGCTTCACGTATTAATGTACAGATAAAACGTAGATAAATGATTGGTCTCGCGCGCTCGACCGCGAGACCAATCATTTATCTATGAGTTGAAATATGTTCTATTTCTAATTTAAGTTAAGTTTACTGTGTTCACATATTTTCTGTACCTATGTCTGTGGGTGACGTTATAATTGTATGCAATGGAAAATAAGGTTTTTATTGAAATGTATTATCTAGTTTATTAACGTAGCGAAATAAATATGAAAGTGGTGTGAATAGTGTTATTAGCCTTTAACTTGAATATTGCATATTCGCACGGATGACAAGGTGAACGAGTTACATTGACGTTTTTCTTTATCATATAAACTGGATATAAGTAAGGAAAACGTTGGTGTACAGCAATTGTCCGCTTATCTCGCTCGAAACGAATATGTTGGACCGAAGTATAATAGAATATATATATTAGAAAGTGTCCAGCTGCGACGCTTCGAAGACTCGGTGTATTACTTGTCATCATTGAATAATAGTTCTTGTAAGATTTTAATAAAATGGTGAGTATTTGAAAACATTTAAGTTCCTTTTACCCGACTGCGTCATAAAGAGGGTTATGTTTTTCGAGTGTATGTATGTATGTTTACGATTTACATAACAAATACTTCGAAACCATTTTAACAAAAGTTTAGGCAAATGTAGGCTATACACATGTGAGTAGCTATATGAAGCTTTATTCACAAACAAAAAAAAAACATAAAAATTATTTAAGCATTATTTAGTTAAATATTGTTTTGTCAATGTCACACAAATGTCATTTTGAATTTGAGAAAAAGAGACAAAACAATGATTAACTAAATAATGCTTACATAGGCTTTATGAATAAGGGGGTAAGCATTACAATTTTTAATAACTGTTCTGTTATAACATACAATCTATTATTTCTGTCTATAATATATTATAAGTACAATTAGATCATAATTTATGTATTTTAGAAAGTAAGAATTAGTTGACAAATCAATAAATAAAAAAATAAAAAAGTCTTATTAGCGAACTATACTATAAGCTTGGAATCACAGATCATATAGGTCTGCCCCTTAACTATGAGCTCTTATAGCAGTATTATTGCAGTTGTGGAAAAGAGACGCGAGTATATTCGCCGCTACACGCATTTCGTTTTTACAACTGCAATAATAATGCTATAAGAGCTCGTGGTTACCCCCCTGTGCTTGGAATAGATATACCGTGTTTTGTTCCTGTCATATAAAATTCACTTCACAATAAAGTAAAATCTAAACAACACGGAATATAAACGGCTTAATAGAAGTCTACTTTGTTTATAAGGAGCTCGATGGCGCAGTGGTTAACGCGATCAGTCTGCGATTGCTGACGTTAAGCAACTTTCGCAAAGGCCAGTCATCGGATGGGTGACCAAAAATATATCATATCGGGCTTCTCCGTGCTTCGGAGGGCACGTAAAGCCGTTGGTCCCGGCTGCATTAGCAGTTGTTAACAACCACCAATCCGCACTGGGCCCGCGTGGTGGTTTATGAGCTGTTCTCCCTATCCATCCATAGGGAAGGCTTGTGCCCCAGCAGTGGGGATATTATGAGCTGGTGATGATTGTTTATTATTAAGGCGGTAAAAGTATTATCATCATCATCTTCATCATCATAATCATAATCATCAGCTCATTTTTATGTCCCCACTGCTGGGGCACGAGCCTTCCCTATGGATGGAATATTATCAATCCCGTCCATAATTAAGGTCCGTAATGATCATAGTTTGGTTCTGGTCTGAATCCTATCACCTTAGGTTACATACATGATACTTGTATAATCAAAGCTTACTACTAGTCAAGCCTCAGCAAAGACTTCGAAATGTCAAATAGGTAATATAGGTCCTTACCTATGAAATTGAAGTTTTTTTCTCACTTATTAATAGGTGCATTACTTCTAAAAGTCAATACCGATTGTTAATATTATTATACACCTTTAATTAGGACTATGTTACTTAGGCTTCAGTAATAACAATGATTATTAATTTTGTGTCTTTATCGCCCAATTTTTATTTTTAAATTGACTTCTTTTTTTTTCGCGGAATTGACTTTTTGTTTCATTGTAGCTTTGAAGGATCTTGATTTTTTCTTTTTAATGTCTGCTATATTTAGCTAGTGAAACAAACACATTACTCTACAATTTTTATAGTGTTAACATAAATAGATGCTAAGAAAATTAAAAAAAACGTTAGTATAAAAACAAAATTTTATAAAAAATCTTTATACAAAACTTCAATTTCATAGGCAAGGACCTATTATTATGTCAGCCACAGAGAGTTCCACATAACCACCTGCGTCTCCCCGGGAGCAGCGGTATGCCTAATGCATTTTCCTTGTATAAAAAAGGCTTTCATGTTTCTTTAAGAGCGTTTACGCCGCACACTAGCGCCACTAATGAAAAAAAAAACATATCTAGTAATTAGAGATAGAAAATCAAATTATGCTCAACAAACTATTTGAATGAAGTAATTTAGCATTTTTACGTCACCTAATGAACACCTCACATGTTATGGTTTGGTTAAATAAGACGTTACGGCCACTTTTAACTATAACGCCATATTTAACTAAACCATAACATGTCAAGTGTTCATTAGGTGACGTAAAAATGCTAAATTACTTCATTCAGATAGTTTGTTGAGCATAATTTGATTTTCTATCTCTAATTACTAGATATGTTTTTTTTTCATTAGTGGCGCTAGTGTGCGGCGTAAACGCTCCTAATCCACACTATCCTCTAACTTTTAAATATAAACATAAAAGATAAATAGGAAAGGTTCGGGATTAATGAATCCGGTGTTTTGAGCTTAAGTTTTTGCTTTTTGTAAATTCATTGCTGTCATTGTAACGGAAGGAGGTGAAAGGGAAAAGGTGGACTGTATTAAATACAGTTTTACTTTGCCTCTTATTCCTAAAGGAATAAGAGGCAAAGTAAAACGTAGGTACAATAATAATTAACGGAATAAAAAAAAAACATACCAACTCAGCAACCACGATGACAATCAAAAGGAAAACGCAAAACGAAAGAAAATGACACTTAGAAAAAACGAATAAGTATAAATTCTAAAAAGAAGTATTTAATCCGAAACATTTATTATGCACTGTACTTTATTTAACTTTGTAAAACCTTTTAACACGGAAGACTCGAGTCGAGAAGGGATAAGCTGTAACGAAAAGCAGCATAACCAACCGACGCTCATTTGGTATTAACTAAGGTTTATGTGAAGTGAACTAAGTTTCTAACACTTGATAGCAGTGTAACGTTTATACTAAGCGCTTCCTTGTTGTGAAGTAAGTCAGTAAGTAAGTATTAACATAATTTTATACCCTCTGCTGGGCAAAGACTTCAAGCCATCGTCGCTACAATTAATGAGTCTTGCCAAATGCGATTTACTGATTTTTAATATTTTTCCAATATTTGAATACATTATTTCATGCAACAAAGATTAATGCTACGGCTTATATCTAAATGCATGAAACAATATAGTTAAATACCATATGCTACATAAAAAAATGAAACTTTATATTTTATTTAGACTAAGTAAATTTATAAGTTAATTTAAAATGAAAAGGAAAACCAACATTGTTTACGTAACACAAACGTGATCACAAATCCAAGCGAAATACGAAACACACTTTGTTCGACTTGGAAATTGAACGTTGAACCTCCGGATATCGAGGTCGAGCGTGTTGTTACTCAGCTACCGTGGCGACAGAAGAAAAATATCTTAAAAAGCTCTTGCATCAATGTTCTGATCAAAGCTTAAAATATACTAAACAAGCTTACAGACTCATTTATTTTTCAACTGGCTTATTCGAAAACGTAAATAAATTATTGACATCGCAAACTCGAAATTAAGTGAATCCTACATAGATTGCAAACGTACTTACTTAGAGCCACTTCACACCCTAATGATTCGATATCTCAAAGCGAAACTTCAAGAGACGTATTTGCCTTCGTCGCTCATTCCGCGAGACGTTCAAAGTCTCTAGAGTCAGCGACCGAAAAATATTTTTCACCACTGCTCACACTCGGTTTCAGCCACGTCTCCCTGAAATTAAGTGGGTAAATTCCACATGATTTCGCAAAGCTCGGAAAATATTTCGGAAGCGGTTCAGTAAGCCATCGCATTTCGGAGGAGTAACACTGTGAAATTGTATACTCCATCGGAACTACAATATTGGCAGCATATCCGCTCTGCCGTATGTGAAATACTCGGAACTACGCTGTATTGCTTATATTTTTGCTTTTGTGCAATATAAGATGTCTCGCTTGGACGTGCCCCGATGCCTTGAAGTGAATGTTTATTTGAAATTTCATACGCGCACGTGACTATCTCCTTACATAAACGAGAAGGTGCTAGGTTGTTTGGTATACTCGTAATACCGATATACTCCCGGTATAATCCGGTAACATAAAGTCACAGCCTAAGTAATTTTTTTTTTATTCAAATAAACTTACGAAAAGTGCTTTTGAATCGTCCATACATTTTTCACCTACTACCCATTCAGAACGTCTATTTTTTAGCTGTGGTGAAGAATGGGCGCAAGAAACTCCACAGCTTTATTAGACTTAATGACATTTTACAAAAAAAAATGTATGTAGTTACCAAATCATACAAAATATAATTTAATACATTTATAATTAAAAATTTTCAAAAGCCCGGAATTACAAATAAAGCTTACCTCTATACATTAACTAAACATTATGTTTATTGTAAGAAAACGTACGTGTAGCCATGCAATTAAGTTTATAGAACATCGTGATAACATGCAGTCATATTTTAGGTGACCGACGATCTGGTGAAGGTCGCGGGAAGCCGCTGGATGCGAGCAGCACATAACCGGTCGTTGTGGAGTTCCTTGGGAGAGGATCCTTTGTCCAGCAGTGGACGTCTTTTGGCTGAGATGATGATGATATTTACGTAGATTTACTTTTTCATACAAAATCTCAAACATATTTTATTACTAACATTATTTTTGTTCAACCCTGACATGTTTTAACTTGTGTGTGTATGTGTGTGTGTGTGTGTGATGGATCATAAGGATCAGAGTGAACGAGAGTGCGGCAACTTCATACAAGCGCTCCGAAACGCACGCACACAAGCTCGTAGTTCACCTACATTAGCACACAGAAAAAAGCACGGGAAAGGAGTACGCAATGACGCGGGCTGTCCCCGCAAACGCGGATCGGGCAGCGTATGTTGCTGTAGTAATGGAGAATAACAAGTGTGTCACTGAGCGCTGCCGATCAGTATACACGTATTTTTCTTGGTTTGGGTGTCGCGATTGCGAGTTTTGTTGCATATAGGTGGGTGCCTATTGAAAATGTCTGGAAAAAAACTTGTTGTGTAGGAGGATGTCTCAACACACACAACCATAATTCCAGTTTGTCCTTTTTTACTTTGCCGACAGACATAACAAGGTAAGTTTACAATATAAAAGACACCCAAATTCACACAATAATAAATTAACTATGTGTGACTCAACCCTAGCCAGTAGGTAAAGCTCGGTACGTCGATTCAAGGTCACGGCACTGTTGCCGCAATCTCGATCACTCTGTAAGGATGATGACCAAGAACGATTAATCAGCTGGAGTTTGAGCTGTCACTTAGCAATTTAACTTAGTAACATATAACCTAAAATTACCTGCCTTTAAATAAATAAATAAGTAAATAATCTCAATATCTCGGCCATATGGTCCTTTTCAGGTTTAATCATATTTTTGCGTGGTTCTATGCACGGTACCCTTTGCATAGTCGGGATTATACACGTCCTGTATTTAAAAAAAACAGAACATAATACATACATAATGCTACGGTTATCGTAGCACTAGTCGCTACATTTGCTACGAAAAACTACGAGCTTAACCACGTAGCAATGTAAATTAATTTCGTTTTACTTGTAGTCTAAATCTGTACAATATGTAAGAAAACCCTGTCCGATCGTAAGGTATACAAAAAACAACAAAAAAATATTTACAAATAATATTCATAAAAATAAAAGAGTTATCGTAATTTAAAACGCATGTTTTTTGTACTTAAATTGCTCAAATTACCCTAAAATCTAAATAATATTATACCCATAAAGTTATTATATTGGTATAATAACTTTATGGTCCTACCTACCGAAGTGCCGACAAAAGTATTGCTATGTAAGTTTTGTCATTTAACAAATTTTTTATCATAGTAAATTTTTTTCACTTATTTTTTTTAAAATGATTACGTAAATAGAACTGAATCTCGATACCTTATAACACCTTAACAGATCAGACAGGGTTCTTTTACATATTGTTTAAACAAGAATGAAATGCTGTTCGTTGGTAAGCGAATAACCTGAGAACGGCTGGGCTGGACTGATTTCAATAACATTTTGCACATAGATTGCACATAGAGTACACATAGATAGCACTATGGTTGCACATAGACTGCACATAGATTGCACATTGATTGCACATAGATTGCACATAGATTGCACATAGATTGCACATAGGTTGCATATAGATTGCACATAGATTGCACATATATTGCACATAGACTGCACATAGATTGCACATGGACTGCACATATATTGCACATGGACTGCACATATATTGCACATGGACTGCACATAGATTGCACACAGATTGCTCATAGACTGCGCAATATTGTACATAGACGTGGATTCACAGAGGATACTTTCATTTTAGTAAAAGTTTCATGTGGGATAGTGTAATTGTCGCGAACGAAGTCGCGGGAGACAGCTAGTCTGTATATTTAAGTACTTTTAAAGCTTTACACCATGTTTAAACAAGACAAAAGTTTTATTTAACGACTTTAAACTCAAATAACAGATCACGATTTTTAAGGTAATAAAATAACATAATGTCTATGTTCTAAGATACAAAGTAGAGCAAAGAAGAAATATAAGATAAGATAAGATAAATAGCAAAGAGTTTCAACGCAAAGTTTTTGAATACAAACATTAAAGATAAGTTATCATTATCATACTATCTATCTATTTTATCTTCTGTCAGGCAAAATTACAATATACCTAGTGTCCAATATTTTCCCTAAACTCGTTAAATTTATTTATTTAAGTTACCTACTCATTAAAATTCTGATGTCTGGGCGGAGGACACACCTTTTCAATTTATCATAACTCCTGACTTTAGCCAGTTGAAATTAATTTAATTGCTAAGCTTTAATTCCATCAGCGTTATCCAAATGGACATTAATTAAGAATATGTCCAACTGAAAATGTACGAATTAACTTATTTTTCTTTCTTTTTACTTTTAACGTGACTTTGTAAGTTAAGTGACAGTGACATGGAGAAAAAAAGCTAAAGGAAGGTGAATATTTGTTCCAATAATAGATTAATCTTAATCACAGGGTAAAGTGCCGTATTTATAGACGTTAATGACTATTGATGATAACAAAGTAGATACTAATTATAGGGGATTCTAGATAACCGCTGCTTGCGCGTTCGGGTTGCAATCTTGCAGGTAAAGCAACTTTTGTAATGCCGGGTCATTGGATGGGTGACCTAAACACCTAGAGCTTCTCCACGGCACGTCAAGCGCAAAAAGTACAACATCACTGTAGTCAAGTCGATTTTTTTTACTGGAATTTTTATATTTATAGATAAACCAAGTCGCTATCTCACCTAAACAGGTCCGAGTCCCGGTTATAAGTGTTGTTGTACAGTAACGTCTTTTAATATGTTTAGTATTTTCGACTCTCATTCTAAGACATAAGGCTTATAGTGGCAAATGTGTGTACTCGCACATGTTTTATTGTACAGGCACTGTTTGATAAAATTATGGGATCAAAATCAGTCGTCTTAACATCAAGAAGTATTTTCTTTTATAAAAAAAAAACAGAAAGCAAAGCAGTCTATTTTTTCTTAGTTCAATACTTCGTAAGTAGTGTTTCATTTTCGGTTTTATCATCACTAGTGGTCGCCCAGTGGTCGAAACTCGACGGTAATTTTATTAAGGCTGCACGGATTGTATCCTAAGCAATGAAAAAATAAAAAAGATAGAATGTGAGTTTGGATTAAAATTGACAGATTTCGGCCGCTCCTCTTCCATTTCTGAAATTTTTGAAAAGAGTATTTATGTGTGTGTGTCAAATACATTTAATGTATTTTTATGCATAATTTAAAAAAAAAATTAACATTCTCTACTCCTTCTCCAAATAGACTATAAGGGCCTTATTAATAAACAAAGTGTAAGCTTGGAGTGTTACTCCATGTTTTGTCTCTTTTACTCTAATATGAAATATTAATAATAATAAAATAATAATAAACTTTCTTAAACTCACACCAATTATCTAGCCCAAGAGAAGCTTCGTTATGAAACTCGTTAAATGGTTACTAGATAACGGATAAACATACTTAAAATACTTAAATACATACATATTATACATAGAAAACACCCAGACCCGAGACAATTTAGAAAAACAATAATTTCTAAATTGACCCGACCGGGGATCGAACCCGGGAACTCAGAGATGGCGACACCATGAAAACTGGTGTACAAACCACTCGACCAAGGAGGTCGTCAAATGAAAAAAATGAAGTTTACATGACGGGAACAAAACACGGAGTAACTAACTACTATAAAGTATTTTATTCTATTTATTCTATTCTATTCTACTCCAAGCTTACACTTTGTTTATTAATACGGGGGTTAGTGTGCGAAATTTCATACTCCTCCGTCCGCGCAATTTTCGTAAAAAGGGGTACAAAGTTTTTGCTTCACGAATTATTAAATAGATAATAGACTTTCATACTCGAACCGACAAATCGCCTCGGTGGTCTAGTGATTATATTACCAGTCTCAGACCCAGAGGTCACGGTTTCGAGTCCTAGCGAAGGCACATAATATGTACTAGATTGATGTAGGTTGGTGTTAGGCTGTTAAATCCGCTTGGCTAGCTACCATCATCTTAACAAATTTATCGCGATGTTAGGAGCGTAGTTGTGTTCCGACAGTTAGAAGATATCCAGTTCCTTATACTACTGGTTTAAGATGTCGGATAGACTTTCGGTACTACCATCAGGTGAGACATATAAAAAATATGAATATTGTAAATATTTAAAGAAAATTATGTTATTCATTCGTAATTGGGATCTTGTTTTGTAATAATACCGTTCCTAATTAACGTTTTTATGAAAACAGGTATCTCAATGTCTTCTAATTAAATAATAATTAGGCACCCGGTGTTTTAAACACGACCAAAAATCTATGAAGACATTTTTTTATTTCTACTTTCTTTAAAATAAAATAAAATAAAAGAACCTTGCTTTCATAATTAGGAGAATTTTCGTATGTGTTCTTGTTTATTGTTTCAGCACCGAAATATTATCTATGTGTATTTTTTTTATAGGTAGGCACAATCTTTCTATAGAATGAACATTAATCTTTAACTAGTTCTTCGATGGTTGAGAATACTTGGTGAACAGCGCAATGCTTTCACAAAGTAAAATGAAGGTCAAGGGATTACCGTTTTTGTTAAAAAAAAAATGGCACCAGTGAGCTACACTTTCCTCCTTTCACAGGTTCACTGTCCACGCCCACATATGGGATGTAAGTAAACAAGTGTTGTGATAGCCACAAGTCCACAGCCCATATGTGGGCTGTTTACCCGTTTACACTTTCTATACTTTTTTGTGAGATGGGACTCATAGGGGTTGGAGCTTACAAAAGTGGACTTGATAGAACAAACTATAAGCTACGAAAACCTACTTGCACTTGGGGGCATATCTTACGATTTGGCTTGGACTGTGAATTTGTTAATCATTGAAATAGGGGTCAGCAACTGACTTTTGACTTTAGAAACAATTTAATACAGACCAATTGTTTCTTAGCGGTATCAATTCAATGTTGATTTTTGGCGTTGAAAATTTATGTCGAACATTGGGTTACTATGTCGAACACTGGTGCTATAACGATAAATATAAATAACTTTTAGCAATTTTATTGCTTATATAGGAATATAAGCAATTAAATTGCTAGACTTTGTTTTACATAGGAATGTAGTTCGATGGCGCAGTGGTTAACGCGCCCTGTTTGCGTGTGCTGAGGTTAAGGCGACGCATCGCTAAACAATAAATCTCATACGTTTTGATACGAGCGTTTGCGCCCCGTACCATAAGAAATACTGTTTTTTTTCCTTCAAATTAAAACTACAAATTATTTAAAAAAAATGAACTACAATTTTAAAGTGTGTGTTAAGACTAATCTACTAAGAAAATTTTAATGCTTAAATCGGTCTGGTTAGCCTGTAAAATGTGAATCTATGTTTTAAAAGAGGTTACTTTGATATTTTTTTCTCTGTTATAAAAGTTGAAAAATCGTGTTTCTGCAACTAACAAAATGAAGTCAATTAAATGAAAAATCATGTCATCAAATATCACTATCATATGTTTTGTAATTGTTGAGAAAAATCAAGATCCCGCCACGTAAATTACCAATGCGTCGTCTAGCAACTTTCGCAAAGGCCGGTCATCGGATGGGTGACCAAAAATGTTTGATCTCAAGCTCCTCCGTGCTTCCGAAGTACGGAGATGCCGGGAGCCGACGGCTTTACGTGCCTTCGCTTTAAAGCCGTCGATCCCGGCTCTATTATCAGTCGCTAACAACCACCAACCCGCACTGGGCCCGCGTGGTGGTTTATGGCCCGTTCTCCCTGTCCATCTATAGGGAAGGCTCGAGCCTCAGCAGTGGGGACATAAAGTGAGCTGATGATGATGATGATTCCTATATGTCAGTGTAAAACTTTAAATGTGTTGACTCACATTTTCACTATACTTATCTCACTTTAAGAGACGTAACTTAATAATTAAAGCTTTAATAACTGCCTTAGCCAGCTACATAAATCTTTCGAAATGAGCCTAACTTGCAATTTAGATTGCACAGTTGTACGTGTTAGTATCATAAATTATTTGCAGCAGTGCTTTGCTCATTTGTCTTTGTAAGTAGTTTTAATGAATTTGATTAATAAACAGAAAACAACGTTTAGTAAAAGCTGCCTAGTAGCTATTGTCTTGTTGGAAAAGCTTGAGCTAAGCACTGAGCTGATAATGATGGAACCTTTATCGATATATTGATTGATGGATTAGGTATTTATTTATTTATTTATTTATTAATTAGAAAAGGCTTAACAACTAAATACATTCAGAAAATTTATCTAAACTTATATAATCATAAAAACAAGTATTATATGTAACTAGCTGACCGGCGGACTTCGTACCGTTTTGACAGTTTCCGTGAAAACAAAACAAACAAATCATTCATCCGCTTAATATATAGCAGCCTATAGCAGCACCACCTACTGGGTCCAATTGTAAATCTAAACCATTCTCGAATACACTTAAACACACACAGAAAATTTCATCCAAATCGGATCATCATTTAGAAGGAGTTCAGGAACATAAACACGCACAGAATATATATATAGACTAGTGGTTGCCCATTGGTCGAAATTCGACCGTAATTTTATTAGGATTTAATTTTTCATTGCTTATGATACAATCCGTGCAGGATTGTATCATAAGCAATGAAAAATTAAAAAGATAGAATGTGAGTTTTGATTGGCATTGACAGACTTCGGCCGCTACTCTTCCATTTTTTAAAATTTTTGAAAAGAGTATAATGCGTGTGTGCCAAATACATGGTAGTGTGTGTAATGTTTGTTTTAATGTATTTTTTATGCATAATTTAATAGTAGTTTATGCAACTGTCATATAATGAAGGGTATTAAAACACGAGTGTGAGTTTATGAAACGAGCGCAGCGAGTTTCATAATAGTAACGAGTGTTTTAATACCCGTGTTATATGCAGTTGCATACACTACTTTATCTTCACTAATGCAATTAGTCAAACAACAAGAGTAAAAGCTGACAATAGTTTATTTATAATAATTGTTCAAATTTCCGCCATTAAAATCTAACCAATGAGAGCGCAGCTGCGCGCGAAGGGCCAATCAGGAGCGAGCGCGCGCTGTTCTTTTTTTATTTAATTGGCACAAGATCTTACCAAAGAGTTTTGTGTATGTAAGTTTAGTAGTTTCGACGAAGTTTTCACGTATAACCCAACTGTTTTCAAAAGCCAGCCTAATGTCAAAATTTTATACAACTTGTATGAGGATTTTGACATAAGGCTCGCCAGGTTAATTGGTCGCGTTTTATTGATGTTATAATGAGATTTTACGATATCGATGTGGATATTATACCATCATGTGAAATTGCTTAAATTGAGTGTTTTGTTGTCTGTGCTATAACAGTAGTAATTATAAGTCAAGTATTGGAAACATAAGTAGAATGTTACAACATTAGTGTAGATAAAAAAAATATTAACATTCTGTACTCCTTCTTTATATAAACTATAAAGGTCTTACAAATAAACAAAGAATAAGGTCTGAATAGTTATTCCGTGTTTTGTCTCTTTCACTCTAATTTAAAATGACGTTTACATGCCACGTGTGGTGCCGGGGTTATAGAATTGCACCACTTCATCTCTTCCCGTGGGTGTGGTAAAAGCCGACTAAGAGACCATTCCAGAGGATGGGCAGCAGCATCTCTCTGAGGTAACTCTCAACCTACTGCGATCGCCAACTCGCCTGCCAAGCGTGGCGATTACGGCAAATACCCCTCATATCCTTGGGGGAGGCCTTTGTCCAGCAGTGGACGTCTTTTGGCTGAGATGATGATGATGATGATTACATGACAGGAACAAAACACGGAATAGCTATTCCGACCTTATTCTTTGTTTATTTGTAAGGCACTTAGTCTCTCAGCTCTCGGCGGCGGTATTTCCGGACCATTACGACTTAGGGATCTTCAAGAAACGAGCCTATTCCTTCCTTAAAGGCCGGCAACGCCTCTGCGATTCCTCTGGTTTTGCGGGTGTCTATGGGCGGCGGTGATTGCTTCCCATCAGGTGACCCGCCTGCTCGTTTGCCTCCTTCTAATAAAAGAAAAAAAAAAATAAAATTATATAAATTCAAGTGTGCGAAATTTCATACTCCTCCGTATGCGCAATTTTTGTAAAAAGGGGTAAAAAGTTTTTGCTTCACGTATTAATATATAGAGATTTAAATTATAGGTACGCATAACATAATACCGAAAATAATATAGTTTACCGAAAAAAAAACGACAAAAACATGATAAGTGATTATGCTGAGTGGACACCTTTTTGTGCCATACTTAAAATTGTATTGTGTTGTATGTTTTGTTCTATTTTGTATTGTACTGTATTGTGTTTTTAGTCTATTCTATAAGAAAAATCAAAAATGTTAAAAAAAAAGTACAATTGTTATTATAAGGGCTATTTCTTTGTATTGTAGTAAAATTTAACACACTTCTTAAAGGTCGCTTAATATATCTTAATATAACTATTAATATATTTATTATTATATTATCCATCAACCTTAACTTCTGAGTATCGCTATTATACAATAATGTTTGTTTTCAAAAATAAATAGATTAAAATAAAATAATATTTATATCATACTTACTTCTGGTTCTGTAGATATTTAAAAACATACCACACCTCGTCATAGCCAACGTCTAAATAAACTATTTTTAAATATTTCCGCTTTCAAACTTTCGCGATTTATAAAAACAATGTAGATACTACTATAATTAATCTGATTCTTTATTACCCATAATATCTTCTAATAATAAAATATGCTATTAGTTTCTATTCGAAAAAGGCGTAATCGTGACTAAAGGTCTACATGTTATTAGTATCTATTGAGTATTGTATTTATTGAAGAAAAGTTCTGAAATGTCAATCAATATAAATAATACAAAGAAAACAAAATTTACCTTAGACTATTATTTCTAAAATCCTTCAACTTTCTATTTGAATTTAACATTCAATAGATTTCTTCAAAACTCTTTGAAATAAAAGCTTTGTGTGCGACAACTGAAATAATGGCTTTCTTTTAAAATCGTGTAACTGAAAATGATAATTTAATTTTGAATTTGCTTAATTTTTCTATAGAATTATTTGAGACATTAGAAAAGTTGGGGCAAACAGATAATAGATTGCATTATTTTGTTTAGTTGTTATAGAAATACAACATTGTTTATATAATTGTTCTTTTAAAATACAAAACTGCAATTAAAACTTTCCCGCCGAGAAATGATTCCTCTGAAGTATTTTTTGGGTAGGACTTCTTGGCTGGAAACTGAAGAGTCAGTTTGGTTTTGTTTAATGTTTAAAGATAAAGATAAAGATAAAAATATTTTTATTTGCAAATATGGGTACATGATTGGTGGTACATTAAAATTAAATTATTTCAGCCATATTTTACCACTAGGCATGCAAAAATACGTAATTTAATTTAATTTCAATAATTTGTGTTATTACGAATATTAATGTTAAATAGTAATAGGGGGTTATTAAACGTTAAGTGTCCGTGAGCGTGCATGAGTGTTGGCAAATAAACAAAACAGTGTAACGTCGCTTTTTAAATTCTCTCTCTCTCAAGAAGTCTTAAAGGCCGGCAACGCCTCTGCGATTCCTCTGGTTTTGCGGGTGTCTATGGGCGACGGTGATTGCTTCCCATCAGGTGACCCGCCTGCTCGTTTGCCTCCTTCTAATATAAAAAAAGTCTGCGTGAGGTCTCAGTAAAGCCCCTATATTATTACTGATACTCAAGGGGTTGGGGGGAATATCAATCACAACTTTATTTATTTATTTTATTAGCTACACAAAACTGAATTACAGCGTTTGCATAGTCATTTTCAGCTTGTACAAACATTGGTAGACTGCACTTCCAAAGTATGTGCAGACATCATGCATAAAATACATCGAGATCAAAAAGAATCGAGTATAAAACATTATCTCAAAATTAATTACAAAAAAGCACATTAATAATTGCTAATTCAAAATTAAATAGAGACAGACAAAAACATAACGTTCAATAAACAATAATGACAATAATTTCAATGACTACTCATTTCTATTATCATTAATTAAGAGCGATTACGCCGCACACTAGCGCCACTAATGAAAAAAAACCATAATATCTAGTAATTAGAGATAGAAAATCAAAATATACTCAACAAACTATTTGAATGAAGTAATTTAGCATTTTTACGGCACCTAATGAAAACCTCACATGTTATGGTTTAGTTAAATATGGCGTTATAGTTAAAAGTGGCCGTAACGTCTTTTTAATAATAATTAAAAAGACGTAATTTGATTTTCTATCTCTAATTACTAGATATGTTTTTTTTTTCATTAGTGGCGCTAGTATGCAGCGTAAACGCTCTTAAGAAGACACATGATAGCATTCGAGTGGCCTATAACAATGTCTTTAGACATCTGATGGGTTTGAAGCGCTTCAGAAATGTATAGTCGACCATGAAATTGCTTTATCACTTTTGACAAAAACTTCCATTACAATCAAATTTCGCTAAGGTTCATTGTCAATAATGACAACGTATCTGTCACTTGGTCTTTTAAACAAAAATAGAACTTGTTGTTTTATTATATGCAAACGAAATTCACTTCTAAGGTGGTAAAGCAATTTCATTGTCGACTATACACTGAGGCCCGTGTCGACTCATTTAATGCTATCCAGCGAAAAAGAATAGCGTTTTTCATGTCCAGAGTTGACTCGTGTGACAATGTTATTGTCCGGAGTCTGGCGGACAGACTTATCCAAACTCCAATGTACCGACGTTTGGTGGAAATATCCGCCCAAAATCAATAATAAATATTATTATTTTACTTTTTTATTATATTTTTTTTTGTATTTGTATTTGTGATGTTTGTGTATTTTATATTTTCTAAGTGTTTATTATTTGTAAAAATATGGAGCATGTGTCTGCAATAAAGATATATTATTATTTTTATCAACTTTGTGAATAGCGTTGTTGATAACAAGATTAGTAAACTTCTTTCAAAATGATTATGGTAAATTAAAACGCAAATTACAAACATGCTTCATTCATCACTTTTCCGTCAAAAAGTCGCAAGCGTTCACCGTTCTGCGTGACATTAAAACTAAGCATTCTAAATCCAAAATGAAGTAAAGGTCGATTGTAATCAATTCTGCCCCAAATTCCGTTCTACTCACGAGTTAGTTACACTAACAATTTGTCACGAAGTAAAAAGGTATGGAAGAGAGCATATAAAAATTATGGCTCGAAATACCTGGGCGACATTCATTAACCTCGTTCATGTAAATGGGCTTCCACGTGACAGCCGATACTTCTGGACACGTTACTGGTGCTTAGTGCAAGTGACAAGGAACAGCGATATTTCTGAACGTATAAAAATAAACCGATAGGTCGGTGTATTACGGCCGAAACGTCGCACTACAAAGAAGATATAGTTACTTGTAGTAAATTTTGATTTAATTCATTCTATTTTTATTAAAAAACTAAATCATACCTACATCAAATGCCTAAGATAAGTATTGTGAGCGTTAAACCCCGTTAAACATTTTAACATTTAAATTACGATAAATTTACCATAACTAAAAACATGACATATTTAAGTACAAAAAACTAAATCATACAGATGTTGCATAAGGTTACTTTTTCTGTTGTATATTTTCATATGTTTCACTCTTCCGCTTTCAACTTACAGTACACCAAGTTTGTGTAACAGGCCTCCGTATTTATCACTCCGCGCGGAGTCCGGCGCTCGCTGACAGCTTCAAAGGCCTGCTACATTGGAGCCGGCACTTATTGTAACTCAATCGAACGCCACGGGATTGTTACCGCGTCACAAACACACAAACTCGATAGATAAAGTAACCATTCACTTTTGTCACCGAGACGTATCGAGTACCGTAGACGCTTGTACATTTTCGCGTTCCTTAAATAGTATTTATGCGTCGAATATGTGCAAAAAGTGTGTTAAGGAGGAGATGTTGCCCTGGAGTAGGATAATTATGGTTAATAGAATAATAATACTGGTTCCACAGAATACTAGGGTCTTGGCATGTCAATTCCATGGTATGAGCTGAGTGGTGACCATTTCGGTTGCATAGCTAAATATAAAAATGAGCATGTCTATTATGTCAAATTGTTGCTCCGAATAAATATTATGTGCCTGTCTGAAAACTTAGCATTGCATTATGAAGAAGCAGTGTGCATTCACCTTTTAAGTTTACTTACTTCCGTGTGTAACTAGGTCTTACTGCCGTACTCAGAGACGTCAATTAATTTTAATGACAATTAAATGTCTTTCCTTCTCTATTTAGCACTATACATAAGAAAGTGACAGCAGGAGATTTAATTGTCATTAAAACTTAATTGACGTCTCTGAGTACGGCAGTTAGTCTTCTTTTCATTTAATTAAGGGTAAAGTGCGCTTCCATTTTCGGAATATCGTCACTTAAATTAAGTGAGATGTGGGCAAAGCACTTGCCTGAGGAGCTCGACGGCGCAGCGGCTAGCGCGTTTGGCTTGCGATCTTGCCGGCTAAGCAACTTTCGCAATGCCGGGTCGCCTGATGGGTGCAATTAAAAAAAAACATCTCGAGCTCCTCCGTACTTCTGAAGGCATGTTAGGCCGTTGGTTCCGATTGTTGTCGTAACATGGCAGTCGTAAAAACCCACCAACCCGCATTGGGCCAGCGTGGTGTGTAATGGCCCAATATCTCCACGTGCTATCACGTGGGAGGCCTGTGCCCAGCAGTGGGACGTTTATAGGCTGATGATGACATGAATTGCCTGTTGCGCATCAAAAAATCATTAGGACAGCTGACGCCAGTCGCTGTGCTGTTCCGCAGGCTTTAATACCGAAAAAAAACAACCAGTTGTTAATTGTATAATTGCAACGCGACTGCCCTAGTTGCGGTTATTAAATTGGTAATACAGATACAAATACAATTAAATGTCATCGTGTAAACAGCATGCCAGCTGTTGCATATGTCGCAGTACCAGATATTGCGGAGTACGGTGGGCGGGAACATTTATTGACGTCTGCTTTCAGTGAATTGTTAAAACAGTATTTAGCCCTCAGAACAATAACTAAAGTTAGCCTATTTATTACAGACACCAGTCACTGTGCTGCCCCGGCTGTGTTATTATCATTCAAACTCTATACTCTGGTATAGCTAGTGATGTAGCGGTGTCCAATATACGAACACGAAAGTTATTGATTTGCTTTTATTAAATGGCCTATGTAAATCAGCCGTCACTCTAGCATTTGCTTGCTAGCCATCTGATGGATGATGCAACTGAGCTGTTGATTATAAAACAAGTTACGTTGCTGCAGTACTGGCTTCTGCAGTGTTTTCGACAATCGTGATAAGATGACTAGGTCGGAGAAAGTAAGTGTTAACCCCAACCTATACAGAGTGACTTTTTTATCACCGTCCAAACCTTCTGAGATGACTCCCGTGATACAAACGAACAACTCTTACTATTGGACCAACTCCCAAACTCGAAAATTAAATTCAGCTATTCCACACATTTTGGTCGAATGAAATTATTGACGTTTTGTATGGAACAGCTGAATTTAATTTTTAAGTTAGGGAATTGGTCCAACAGTAAGAGTTGTTCGTTTTTATCACGGGAGTCTAGGAAATGGAGTCCAGACGCGAATACAACTGGTGCAGCGTAAGAACAACGCAGTCCCTTACTCTGCTGGCCCACAGGTTACACTGCTGCTTAGCGACTTTCAAAACGATGTATACACATGTATACGAGTATTAAACTATCGTCTCATCTCAGTCGGTTTTCTTGGTGTTTGTCCGAGGCTGCCACGCACGTTTTCGTTATGGATATCGTTCTCATTTCAGTCGATATCTTGAAGCATGTCTGAGGCTGCCCGTTTTTGTTTTACGGATCGAATTCATCGCACTTCGTGTCTCCCAATCCAGCAAACCAATCCAATTAAAATGATTGTCTATATAAGCGGTCTAAAAAGATTTTATTTATTTGTTTCTTTAAGTGGATTGCAAGTATATATTTGGTATTTGCTTATTTGTCATATTATGTGTTCTGTTAGATGTGAAGTTAAGTATATGTCAGTCGCATAGTTTTAAGAGTATAATATTAAGTATAATAAAGGTTAATTGCAAGTACATTGAACAAACTAAACTACGCAATTATTTTTTACTTTTTAGTGCCATTTTTTTAGTCAATATTTTTGGAGTTGGTTTTTTTTTGTTAAAATTTTAGATAAACTAAAATTTAAACGAAAATATATAGGTACAATTATTGTTATTTTTGGAGCCGGTGCCAGCCAACGAAGTTTTTGGAGCCGGTACCAGTCCGCGTTTGTGGTCAAAATTTCATGCATAAGATTGAATGTATCAATATTTAAAGTATGTCGTTAAATGTTTATGTTAAAGTTAATTTGGCTGACACCGGCAATCTGGATGTATATCCTTTCAAATGAAAAAATAATTTTCCAAATCGGTGTATAAATGACGGATTTCTGAGGTGACAAACATTAAAAAAAACATACAATCGAATTGAGAACCTCCTCCTTTTTTTGAAGTCGCTTAAGTCGCAAAAGGGTACTTTACCCTTTTGCCTCAACTTCAGAAAACGAAGTCTAACAAAAGCATTATTAAAAAAAGTGTAATAATATACTTATAATAGATAACTTATTAACGACTTGTAAGTTTAGAAGGTTGTCGGCGAAGCGGTTAACGCGTTCGGGTCGCGATCGCGCTAGTTCGAAAACTTTTCTGATGAAGGTAACTTAATGAAAAAAGTAACGCGAGCTTCTCCGCGCGGGACAGGAAAGGACTACCGGAAGGTTGTTATCGTAAGGGCGTCCGCGCGCCTGCCGCGAAGACCCGCTCCGTGCTCCGTCGCGGACAAATATGGCGGTTTTGAACAGGGCTTTGAAAACCGTCAAAAAATTGGTATCAGGTACCTATTGGTACCAGTTCATAAGCATCTGATTCAGTTGAAAAATGCATTTTTTAAATGTTGTGTCACTAGATCTCTGTATTAATAAATAAACTAATAAATAAAAAATAACTTTCCTACACTTACACCAATTATCTAGCCCAAGAGATGCTTCGTTATGAAACTCGTTATATGGTTACGTTAGACAACGGATAAACATACTTAAAATACTTTATCTACACTAATGTTGTAACATTCTACTTATGTTTCCAATACTTGACTTATAATTACTACTGTTATAGCGCAGACAACAAAACACTCAATTTAAGCAATTTCACATGATGGTATAATATCCACATCGATATCGTAAAATCTCATTATAACATCAATAAAACGCGACCAATTAACCTGGCGAGCCTTATGTCAAAATCCTCATACAAGTTGTATAAAATTTTGATATTAGGCTGGCTTTTGAAAACAGTTGGGTTATACGTGAAAACTTCGTCGAAACTACTAAACTTACATACACAAAACTCTTTGGTAAGATCTTGTGCCAATTAAATAAAAAAAGAACAGCGCGCGCTCGCTCCTGATTGGCCCTGCGCGCGCAGCTGCGCTCTCATTGGTTAGATTTTAATGGCGGCAAGTTCACTGTGACAATACACGTACGCGTGAATTTAATGTTTCGCAATGTGTTTTGTTTTTAAAATACAAATTAAAAGTTAAAAATGGACAGCGACGATGATATTTGTACGCCTCCGGATATTCTAGAATTGGCAACAAAAGTAACTCACAATCTTTTGCCAGAAAAATCTAGAAAATTATATGAATAAGAATATAATAACTTTTTGGCATGGAAGATCGAAAAGAAAACTACATCATTTTCTGAAAATGTCATTCTTGTGTATCTCAAAGACCTCTCCGACAAATTCAAGCCATCTTCTATGTGGGCTAAATATTCTATGCTCAAGTCCACACTGAGTATATACAACAATATTGATATCACGAAGTATTCAAAAGTCATAGCGTTCCTGAAACGCAGTTCAGAAGGACACAATGAAAAAAAGTCCTTGACGTTTACATCAGGTCAAATAAAGATGTTCCTGAAAGATTCACCAGATATTTTGTATCTTTTTGAAAAGGTAAGTGTATTTTAGTTCTGTTATTTAATCTACCTAGTACTTACGTACTACACACGCAAGTTATCTAGACACTCCGTTTAAGCGCTTTGTGTATAAATTAGGTAGTAGGTACCTACACTTTACTACTTCATAAATCATAGTTTTTGCCTTGGCTATGTACCTTATGCTTATTATATCGTTTATTGTTACAGGTTGCACTAATCTTCGGCATAACGGGGGCATGCCGAAGGCAAGAGCTATACAACATCCAGTTCGATGAAGTCTCTAACATAGACGACAGTACAATCATGGTGAAAGTTTCGAAAACAAAAACGAAAATAGATCGTTCTTTCGTTGTGACTGGCAACTGCTACGCCGTATGTAAAAAATACATGGAACTTCGACCCACCCTCTGTCGAAACTCTGCCTTTTTCTTGAGCTATAGATCGGGGAAGTGCGTCGATCAAAGAACTGGTATTAATAAATTTGGTGCTCTGGGAAAAACTATCGCAAGTTTTTTGAATCTGCCTAACCCAGCGTTGTACACGGGGCATTGCTTCCGGCGCACCTCGGCGACCCTTCTCATAGATAGCGGTGGTGATTTGACCGCACTGAAACGACACGGGGGGTGGAAATCTTCTACTGTGGCTGAAAGCTACATTGATGAGTCTTTAATGAATAAAATTCAAGTCTCAAATACGATTTTGAACAGTATAGAAAACAAGACGAATGAAGTAATTATAAATATTCCAACTCCGTCTACGAGCTCTATTGCTTGCCCCGCGACCGCTACAGCTGCTGGATCAATAATTAACATTAACTTTCAAAATTGTACCATCCAAAATTTGAACAATTATTATAAATAAACTATTGTCAGCTTTTACTCTTGTTGTTTGACTAATTGCATTAGTGAAGATAAAGTAGTGTATGCAACTGCATATAACACGGGTATTAAAACACTCGTTACTATTATGAAACTCGCTGCGCTCGTTTCATAAACTCACACTCGTGTTTTAATACCCTTCATTATATGACAGTTGCATAAACTACTATAAATACATACTTATTATACATAGACAACACCCAGACCCGAGACAATTTAGAAAAACAATAATTTCTAAATTGACCCGACTAGGGATCGACGGGACCTCAGAGATGGCGATTCCATGAAAACCGATGTACAAACCGCTCGACCAAGGAAGTCGTCAAAGGTGTATTATCCTCTAGCCATCTTGTGTGGTCCAGTGGTAAGACCACCGTTCTAGACCCAAAGGTCTAGGGTTCATGTCCTAGTGCGGGGGGTACATGTTTGTGTACTCGGTTTGGTTGGTGGTAGGGCTTAGTTGTCTGCCTGACTAACTGCCACCATCTTCCATAATTTGTATTGTTTCGTTCCAGCAGCTAGAGATAAGATAGCCAGTATATATTTAGACAACATCACATACATTGTTCTGATCCCAAGGTAAGTAGCTAAAGCACTCGTTTCATGGAAATCAGAAACAACGACGGTACCACAACCACCCAGATCCGACACAATAACGAAAAGTTCGTTTTTGACATTGACTTTACCGGGAATCGAATCCGGGACCTCAGAGTCGGTGCCGCCCAAAGTCCGGCGTGCAAGCCACTCGGCTACGGAGGTCGTCAAAAGCCAGTGCCTCAGTAGTTGAGGATTCCGGGTGAAGTGCGCCTCCATCTTGGGCCTTTTCATCTATTAACGGCCCGAAAGTCTCGTGTTCAATTCCCAGGTCGGGCTCAGATTTTGTAATGCATGGCCCGGGTTTGTGATCACTAACCCACATTTGGCCGCACCAAGCGTGGCGATTAAGCCATCAATGTAGTGATGTCTTGATTTCAATGATGGAGGCCATTGCCCAGCAGTGGGACAGGCTTTACTTTTCTTATTATTGTAATTTTATTTTGTCATTGTATTATTGTTTACCAATATTTCATTTCTGTTTTTATTTTTATTCGACAATAGCTCACTCAGATACTGAAAATAAGGTAAATGAAACAGTCCCTCTATTCTCGTTCACGGCCCGTTTCGGCGAACCTTCTCGTTGAGTGGTAAGAATGTCACTAGCGGATACAGATTCGATTTCCGCGGTACAGCCTGAAATAACATTATTTGGAACAAGCATTTAAACAACTTTGCAAAAGGTATTATAACTATTGTGTTGTGTAACTGGAAACGTGTCAGTTTGAGGCTTACATCAAACAGGTTTTATAACAACGAGTCGAGACTTCGAAAACAAGGAAATAAATACTTGACTTTGTCAAACCTCTTGAGGGTAGACAATGATGTAATAATGTAATGATGTATCATCATCACATTATTACATCATTGGGCACGAGCCTTCCCTATGGATGGATAGGGAGAACGGGCCATAAACCACCACGCGGGCCCAGTGCGGATTGGTGGTTGTTAACGACTGCTAATGCAGCCGGGACCAACGGCTTTACGTGCCTTCCGAAGCACGGAGGAGCTCGAGATGATACATTTTTTTGGTCACCCATCCGATGACCGGCCTTTGCGAAAGTTGCTTAACCTCAGCACTCGCAGAACGGGCGCGTTAATCACTGCCCCATCGAGCATGATGTATGTATGATGCAAAAAAAAAAACACAATTTGTATGGCATTTAAGCACCGCCTCCTGGTGACCAACGAGAAGAACTAAAACACTGCCATAAGTGTCATACAAATTCTTGTTTTTTACTATCTTTATTCCCTACGGGTAAGGACTTGGACTTCACTTGCCTGGCCACTGGCCATCATCGCACTTTACCCGTATTACTCAACAACTTGTTTCATTGAATGGGAAATAAAACGTGCACTAGGTACTTAATTTCCACTCAAGAGAGATAAAACGAGTTTAGCGGTTCGCAGTAAGCGCGCGTAAAGTACAACTTCAGGCATATTCTACGGGTAAGCTCAGTGCCTTGATTTCACCTGATGTAAAGTGATGATAACGCCAATGATGGAAGCGCACTTCACCCGTAAACCTCAACTACTGAGGCACTGGCTATCTTATCTCTAGCTGCCGGAACACAACAATGCTATAAACATTGATGTTATGGCGACATATTTAGATAAGATGGTGGTAGCTAGCCAGGCGGACTAACAAGCCCTACCACCATCCAAACCGAGTACACAAACATGTACCCCCCGCTGGGAATCGAACCCGGGACCTCTGAGTCTAAACCGGTGGTCTTAGCCACTAGACCACAGAGGCGGTTAAAACCTGAAGCTGACTGGAAAAAATTGGTGTGTTTGTACTAAATGTAAACTTTTAGTTTAGTATGTACCTGAGTAAACCTATAAACTATCCTACTGCTACGCAAGAGTCTACAACATTGAAATTAAGTCATCGCTATATTTGAATACCTCCCTAAAAACTCCTGCACTACACGCCGGCACCGCCAGTATTTATTTATTTAAAAATAACCTGCTACACTTATGGCAACGCCAAGGCGTGCAACAGGTTTTAACACGATAAACAAAATATAAAACAGATCTAACAAATTAACAACTTAAAAAAATAACACGAAAATCTATAAACACATATAATTGCGTATTAAAGGTTTCTAGATCTGGCTCCTGTGCAATTAAGGCGTTAAGTAGCCTGATGGCTTGATCTGGTACCACCATAAACAATCTCCGGAATTGGCTTTTAATCCGCCTGGCTAGCTACAACCTTTGATTATACCTATACATCAAAGCTTGCAACCATCACATCTAAGCCTGTCTCTGCAACCAGTTTAAGTATCATTGTTGTGTTTCGCCAGTTAGAGATAAGATAGCCAGTTCCGTAGCAGCCTAATTATTAGTTAATACCAGGTGAGCTAGCTCCGTGCCCCAGCAGAAATGAGCTGATGATGATTATGATGATGTTAAAGAGCTACTCCGTTGTGGATTTTTTAAAACACTTTAATGTTTGAATGACAACAGTAGACTTGTTTATTAGAAAGCAAACATGAAAACGGCGCGTAAGAAAGCGACCGTCTCCCTTTGAGTACGTATAGGGCTGTCAACGCTTTGGGAAATATGGGACGAGGCCACGCGAGTTGACACAGGAAAAAAGATTTTATTTTTAAATACGGTTTACCCGTGAAATCGATGTAAATCTTACAAATACTTTGTTAGCTTACTATCGTAACTACCTACTTACTGTCGCACCTAGAAACGTTAATCCTTATTATAAAATATTATGTTAACACAGTGTAATGTTATTATCTTGTAAATTATTATTATTGTGGCCCACTGCTTGGCCTTGCCCAGCTGTGAGACAGATATAGGCTATATACTTGTAGTGATGATGTAAAATAATCTTATAATGAACTTGCAAGCACTTTTTTGAAAAAAAAAAAATTACGCTACTCCTTGATCGTGCAATAATAAAAATGTCTGTTAGTGGCCTTAAAGAATAAGAATCTAGTATTATTGCACATTAATATTAATATAACGGCAATTTTAAGTAATTAAAACAAAATAGCAAAGCATCTCTCCACTTTCTCGCCAAAAGTACGAAAAAATATATTAACAAAACAATAATAAAAAACAAGGTTTTGTTTTATTATCAAGCCTCCTCAATTTGTAGGTTTCGATTTCGGATTATATCCAACTTCGATAAATTTGTTTTTGCAACATTATCATACAAAAAGCTACTAAAAGCCAATTTTATTCTTATCTAAACTAAATATAATCTTCGTAGACGTTTAGAGTGTATACTTCAAGATGAACCAGTTTCAAAACAATTTTACCTTGTTATTGTAAAATAACAGTAAAAGCCACTTACAAATAAACTCAGTATAAGCTTGGAATAGATATTCGGTGTTTTGTTTAAGTCGCTCAAACATAATTTTAAATAGTCTGTATAGAGATAAAACACTGAACGTCTACAAAGCAGTGTTTAAAGTCAAATAATGGGTAAATACGTGTTTAATAAACTGTGTCTGTGTCTAAAAGTATTAGCTAGAATGAGACAGCGTCTGTTTTAAGCATTGAAAAACTTTGGGCATCGTTTTATGGTAAAGCAGTGAATAACTATTCCCAGCTTATACTCAGCTTATAACAAGACCCTAAGTTCTTAAGATTTCCCGCTCGTGAAACAGGTAGCAAAGGTCCTGGATTCAATACCCAGGTCGGGTAAAGTGTGAGATTTCCGATGCATAGCCCAGGTTTGTGATCATCAATCCGCAATTGGCGTGGTGATTAGGTCAACACCCATCTACTGTAGCGATGACTGATTTCAATGATAGAGGCCTTTGTCCAGTAGTGGGCTGTCTATACACTTTTAGTGTACGTCACTTGACCTTAATTATTTAATAAAATAAACCAGTTCAAAGAAATCGTCATGTTCTCAACACTGTAGGTACTTCTTTGTGAAACTTTGTATAACTATATTTTATTCAATATTCAAGTTAAATATTTATAAAATTTACAAAATACAGTGAAAAAATTAAACGCCTACCCGACCCAGCCAGGAATCAAACCTGGGTCTTCCGCAATCCGGGCGGCTGCACTGACCGCTATGCTACCGGGACCAGGTTCGATTCCTGGCTGGGTCGGGTAGGCGTTTAATTTTTTCACTGTATTTTGTAAATTTTATAAATATTTAATTTAGCTTCAGTGCAGCAATTAGCACTTGAAAAAAAAAGTAAAAATTTATTTAAGTTAATTTACAGTATTTGCTTTAAATGTTGTTTATATCTGACTGTACTTTGTACGTGTGGCCGAGATGACGACGAAAAAAGTAGGTATTTTCAAATGGTGCCAAATCCCAGTTGGCGAACAAGTCATTATCGCATCGCTAGCATGATTACTTAGTAATAAATTATACTTTAAAGAGTACGCATGTTTCATTAATTCTCTCTCGATCTTCCCACATTACATGGCGACCTTGCCAGGCCTGCCTGCCTATGCGCAGATAATTTGGCAATATGCCAAATCGTCAAGTGAGAAAAAAAGACTAAAGAGAATGAAACATGCGTACTCTTTGAAGTGTGATTTATTACTAAGTAAATCATGCCTAGCGATACATTTAGGGAGAAGTGACGCATACACTACACCTACTTCCCAGTCGTCCCGCCTTACAGACTTATGTTTGTCTCTGTCTTCAGAACGGGCAACCCTAGGTGCAGCTGAAGCCGTCATAGCAGTCTAATCACATTAAGGTCTGGCATTTTTTATTCCCTCTTTAAGATTATATCGGAGAAACCGGCGCGGCGCTTTTACGAATTTACTTAAAACGAAGTACACACGAAATTTCAATAAAAACCTTTTTTTTGTGTGGGTTAAGAAGGTGTATGTAGAGAAAAGAGGTTAGTTAAGGTCTTAAGTATAGTAACACACCTAATATTTGTGTATTGTGTATTAAAACAAATGTTTTTATACACAAAGTCACTTATTTAGTAGTTGTTATTAGAAGTACTCTTATACTTACTTTTTTAGAACTTACAGTTAAGTAGGACATATAGTTGTCCATACTTATATGTAGTAGAACAACTATATGTCCTATATGCTTAGTGCAGGTGATGATAAAGAGTGGAATGAAATGAAAGCGCCAAGTATGAAAAAAAAGGGATTTCCAAAAAGAGAAATAAGTCCTTTTGAAAAGAAACTCCCAAGAGAATGCATACCTATCTATACATTCTACTAGGTAGGAATATATATAAAGTTTGCGGATGGCGTTAATAGATGTCGCTATCTGTTCAATCAATTGACATAAGCAGTCTAAAAGAAAACCCGCGAGAGGGCCCTCTATTCCCTAACCTATTACTCTCCCCTATGAGAAGCCTATAGTTAGGGCCACCTACCGGGTTCAATTGTGAATCTAAACCATCCAGAGACCCAATTAAACACAAACAAAAAAAAAACAATTATCTTTATAATAATATAATACGTGAAGCCAAAACTTTGTACATCTTTTTAGGAAAATTGTGCGGACGGAGGAGTATGAAATTTCGCACACTTATAGTTTATACTAGCTGACCCGGCGGACTTCGTACCGCTTTGACAGTTTTCATGACAACAAAAGAAACATTTTTTATTGGAAATTAATTTTTTTTTTTCACTAATTTCCGTTACTTATTATTTATGTTTCTCACCGTTTAAACCTTCCCTAAACTTCCACAAATATTTCAAAATCAAAATTAGCCAAATCAGTCCAGCCATTCTCGAGTTTTAGCCACTCAAACGAATAGCAATTGATTTTTATATATATAGATGATACTAACACTTATTCTAAATAGCTGTTGCCCGCGACTTCGTCCGCGTGAGCTACTTGGGCTGTAGTCTGTACTTACGTGGGCTGTAGTCTGTACAGTTTAATTTTTATGTAGGTATCTATTTAAGCTTATTAGGGTATAATGAAATTATATGCATCGGAAATTTAGAAAATTGACATTGTATTTACCGACATACGTACATCTACTCACTCTTAATATCCTTTAGCTGGGAATGCTGAGATAGACAAAGACAATCGATCTCCATTTAGTGTGGTTCTGGCATACTTCCAGTGCCTCCTTTACGTTCATCATTATTTTCAAACATTATCTCTTATTCTTTCGACTATCATCTCTGCCATGTACATACATATATTCAGTTTGAAGCACAGAATCGTCCCGTTCATACAGATTCTCACTCAGTTTCCCGTTTCAATTATCCCTCCACATACATTCAGTATACAACACCGTTTCTCGGTGGGTTGCGCGTATTTGCTACGTCATACAAACCTGAAATGGGTTTACTGACGCTCAATTATATGTAATAAAATTGGTATTTTACAGCTCAGGTACTCGTCCGGAGTCGTCCTAGGCACTGGTGTATCTTAGCTAAAATGTGTCTACTGTTATACTGTCCAACCACGGACTTCAAAATATTTTTTGCCTTGTCCACCGAAGCTGGATATCGAGTAGCAGGTAGCGGTCCAGGATTATTGGTTGTCGGCCAGAAGGCACAAAAAACTATTTACCAACTATGTTCTTATTCGTAGATACAAAATATATAAATTGAGAACTGTAATAAATTATATTATTGTCTATTAGATAATACATTATAGTATTTTATGTTACATACATACTTGCGATAAATTTGAACTTCTTCGTGGCATCTTGTTAGGTAGGTAGCTTTTTAGAGGTAGATCACAGGACACAGAAAGAAGTCACCTCTAATAAAAAAAAAATCTGAAGTCCGTGCCTCTAATACAGTTGTACCCTGCAAACTTAAACATTTTTGCAACTCTGATACCAGAGGTAGCCATCGTCTTATGCGATAGAAGAATGGAAAAACCATTTTTCTGTAATCTAGAAGTATGTACAAAATTCATTATTTAAAGGTTTTATGATATTAAAATTGTTATGATACTTACTTGCTTATATTGTATCATTGAACACCGATTTATCCTATAAACATGTTAAGAAACCAAATTAAGAAACCGCTTACATGTAAAATAAGTACTGAAATAAGTGTTTAACTTACCTGCATCAAATGTTTCATAAAACTTTTACACAATGAATAAATCTTATTTGAAAATTAATAAGATCTGATTATGTACTGAAATATTTAACGTACCTGCATAAAATGTTTTAAAACACTTTTACACAATGAATAATTAATATAATTTGAAAATTATTAACAAAATAAAAATGGGTACTTATTGCATTGCAAAACATCAAAAATTCCTTCTGTTCGTTTCAAAATTTGAGCGCCAATTTTCTTTTAAATTTTCCTGTTCTCGCGTTTTTTCACCAAATAGATTTAAAAAAATAACATTAAGTATTTTGGGCAACGACCCAAAGGTTTATACAGCCAAGCTATGTAATTCAAGATATCTTCTATGTGCAATATTTTAAAAAATAGAGACATGATTTTGGGCAATGATACAAAGTTTTATACAGCCAAATTTAATGAGTAGGTAACATTTTTATGCATAACTAAAAAAAGAGACATTATGTTGGGCAACGACACAGAGGTTTATACCGCCAAATATAGGTACTTAATGTTTTAACTTTTAACATTTCTGTGTATTAGAAAACTGCAATAAGCGCCGCGCGCAGGCGCGACTAAATAGCCATATTATTATTGGTTATTTTGGAAAATGAAACAAAAGGTGTACCTATGTACAGCCAAGTTTAATGATGTGCGTGATTTCGAGCTTGTTTTTATTTTCCTTTGCTTTACTACTGCGGTGCTAATGTTCGCTTAGGTGCCTCACAGATTTATAAAGGGTAGGTTTTACCTTAGAAAGTAACAAAACTTTTCTAAAATAATAACTCAACGAACGTATCTAACAGTTGGTCGCGTAACGTATATCAAAATTTGTTTAACATTTTTCGATTTGTATGTTATTCTCCGAAATTTTCTAAGCATTTTGGTGATAACCGCATCAAAATCGGTATTCTCATGACAACAACTATCAATGTCAGGCTCAAAAGGGCAAAGAACCCAGAGCCGTAAAACACGATAGCAATAGAGAGCCAGAGCCTCAAATGCCAGAGCCGTAAAACTCATTAAAAAAAATTCCCCTATGATACATAATAAACAACAGTTGCCAAGCAACCAAGGATTAAATCCCGGTTTAGACCAAATCAAAATTTAACAATTTTCGAGTATTTATGTAGCCTATGTTATTCTCCGGAATTTTATTAGCATTTCGGTAAAACCGGATCAAAATCCGTTTAGTAGTTCTCGAGTTTATCGTGTTCAAACAAACAAATAAACAAACAAACAAACAGACAATTTCTTTTTAAACTATTCTATCGTGTTCCGTAAGTGATTTTAAAGTTTTTTTTTTTATATGCAATTACAGTTTTTTTATCCTTACGTTCTTATTATACAGAGTGTCTCATTTAAATCGGTCAGTATGGGAAAGTCTGAAACTATAAGACATACGAAGATCTGTTCTTAGGAACCATGTCATCGATTTTAATAAGAAGAAAAACTGCATTCATACATTTAAAAAAAAACCTGTACTCAGCTCGGGAATCGAACCCGGTTGTTTTGAAAAAATAAACTGATACTATTTCTATTTAGATATCGATTGTGTAGGTCAATACAATATTCAACACGTTTAGGTAACGATCTTACAATTACAAAACCAGCAAAGAGGTACAAACAACCATAGAGACAATTTTACATGCCTGAACTTGTTGAATGTAACGGTAGTCACTTCGAACACCTACTAAAATAAATTAAAGTACGTGAAAACAATGCATTTTATTCATTTTAGACATCATGTTTCAAAGAGCCATTTACTGCTTAAGACCTACACAATCGATATCTAAATAGAAATAGTATAAGTTTATTTTTTCAAAACAACCGGGTTTGATTTCCGAGCTGAGTACAGGTTTTTTTTAAATGTATGAATGCAGTTTTTCTTCTTATTAAAATCGATGACATGGTTCCTAAGGACAGATCTTCGTATGTCTTATAGTTTCAGACTTTCCCATACTGACAGATTTAAATGAGACACCCTGTATTTTTCGAATATTTATGTAACCTATATTATTCTCCGGATTTTTTTTAGCATTTTGGTAAAAACCGGATCAAAATCCGTTCAGTAGTTCTCGAGTTTATCGACTTCAAACAAACAAACAAACAATTTTTTTTAAAACTATTCTATCGTGTTCCGTAAGTGATTTTAAGGCAACCTGTGTAATTTTTTTTTATATCTTGCAATTACAGATTTTTTTATTCCTACGTTCTTATTATATGTATAGATAGAGAAGGAGTACAGAATGTTAATATTTTTTTAAATTATGCATAAATATACATTAAATCAATAAAAACAAACATTACACATACTACCATGTATTTGACACACACGCATAATATACTCTTTTCAAAAATTTCAAAAATGGAAAAGGAGCTGCTGAAATCTGTCAATGCCAATCCAAACTCACGTTCTATCTTCTTTAATTTTTCATTGCTTATGATACAATCCGTGAAGCCTTAATAAAATTACGTTCAAATTTCAACCACTGGACGACCACTATATATATAAAAACGAGCGAGCCTTACAGGAGTCGCATATGATGTGTAACATTTGACATTTCACCTTTTGAAATCAATATACAATAGAAAATAGAATATAGAATTAACAATGACGTATATTTTTTTACAAATCATAATAAAAGAGAATGCAGTAAATACTCATTAGAAGACATTTGACATACTATAAAATGATATTTGATAGTCAAATGACACAATATGTCACATGTAATAATAATATGTCATGTTTATAATATCGATTACTGAGTTTACAAAATGGCGCGCGCTTGCGTGCTTCCCCGACTTCCTGTTACACATACTTCCGTCCCATTTCACGAATCCCTCCCACAAATTGCTATAGAAAGCGAGCGGAAAGATGTTACACATCATTAAGAAGCGTGTATTCTTGGTGGAGCGACGATCTTCGCAATGTGGCTGGCAAGAGCTGGATGAGAGTAGCCGCGAATCGTGGTCAGTGACGTGCACTTGGAGTACTGTATGATGATGTGTATCTTTGTATGAGTGTAAAAGAGATGTAGGAAATATTTGTATTGCCAAGATCAAAGAATTTTATGCTTATATTATTAGCCCTCACTGTCCCACTGCTGGGCAAAGGCCTCCCTCCATTTCGTCCACCCATTGCGGTCCTGAGCTAATTGATTCCAATTTTGGTTAAATATATCGAGTTCGTCCCGCCATCTCCTTCTCGGTCTACCGCGGCGTCTCCATGTTGTGTTTTTGTGTTTTAAAGATTAAAAAATATAGGGTCTAACAATATCAATAAGCGAACGATTAAGGGGAGCATCTATACATCACACTGAGCATGCTCACCAAATTTGGTCCAAAACTCAAGGCTCGTTACCGAGATAATCAACAAAACATTATCATAATTCACCAAAAAATACACCCTTTCCAAACCCGTACAGCTGCACTACACGCACACAAAGATAGCCGAACATGTCAATTGTGTGCGTGTATCTGTACACTATCTTTTTATTGACGCTTGCGTGCGTGTTAGTAAAGATACAGCATGTTTCATGATGTGCATTATTTTAATTGATTTAGTTTGTTAGAAAACAACTTTGAAAAATCACTATAAAACTGGAGCCCATTTTTTGTCATTGTATTCAGAATGATGTATAGATACCGCCCTTAAACGTTCGCTTATTGGTTTTGTTAGACCCTGTATATTAAATATGGTGGTAAAATGGTAGGGTCACAGTCCGGCTCTTCATACCATCGCCTATACTTGCCTTGAATCTGATACCAGCCCCGTTTCCATAGACAATACCAATACAATACCTATGTTTTATACCACACTAATCAAACTAAGCACAACATGTACTCCCGCTGGAAATTAAACACCGGTGGTCTTACTACTAAACCATCCTGCCATTTCAATAACCCGACTTCTTTTCTAAAAGGCCGTAACAACGAAGTTCGGATCCATTTCCCGGCAGGCTTTCACGAACGGAAAGCAGTTGGAAAAGTTGAGACAACATCAGCGAGGAGTAAACAATACAAACGGTAAAGTTACTTAACAGATCGCTAAAATGAAACGGAGATTCACGCGACCCGAGTTTTAGGGGTCGGTATTCATCTAAAGGCAAATTATAATTATTATAATATAACGCAAATTTTGTTGCGAACATATTACAATAAAAAAGTGTTGAAATTTTCACGAGCGGGATATGAACCCGCACCCCATGACGTACCGGCTCAGGTGCACTACCAACTGTGCTATCGTGGCTATGTCCAACTTACCGCAATTAATCAATACTATCTACTCTTACTTTGTAAGCCAAAGCCTTATTCAATTTCGACGAAAAACTACGTCATCAACATCCGATCCTAATATTTTTACAAATATTAGGTCCTTACCTATGAAATTGACGTTTTGTATAAGATTTTTTATAAAATTATATTTTTCATACTAACGTTTTTTTAATTTTGTTAGCATCTATTTATATTAACACTATAAAAATTGTAGAGTAGCGTGTTTGTTTTACTAGCTAAATATAGCAGACATTACAAAGAAAAAAATCAAGACCCTTCAAAGCTACAATGAAACAAAAGGTCAATTCCGCGAAAAAAAAAGAAACCAATTTAAAAAAAAATTGGGCGATTAAGACACAAAATGAATAATCATTGTTATTACAGAAGCCTAAGTAACGTAGTCCTAATTAAAGGTGTATAATAATATTAACAACCGGAATTGACTTATGGAAGTAATACACCTATTAATAAGTGAGAAAAAACCTATTATTAAAAATCAGTAAAGAGTTAGGCATGCTACTTAAATAAATTTGATTGTTGAATAATAAAGTAATTGTTTATGCTAAAATCATACTTAAATTTAACATCAGTTGAACATTATCTTTACTTACTTTTTACTTACGTATACAAATACCATTTTGTGTACCAGCCAGCGATAAGACCGACACCTCGGTGGCCGAGTGGCAGAGCGCTCAGCCCGATATCCGAAGGTCCCGGGTTCAATTCCCAGGTCGGGCAAAATGTATTTCGGATTTTTCGATGCATAGCCCGGGTTTGTGATCACCAACCCACATTTGGCAAGCGTGGTGATTACCTAAGCCATTACCCATCAATTGTAGCGATGACTTGATTTCAATGATGGAGGCCTTTACCCAGCCGTGGGACAGTTATAGGCTGTTTACTTACTTACTTACAAAGTCTAAGTTTGTACAGTCGAAATCAGAGTTGATGGATTGCGCCGCGATGGCGCGGATGGAACCAACTTAAAGAGGCGGAATTCCTGGCCTGTAACGACTTAGGAACCTTCAAGAAACGAGCTTACTCCTGCCTCAAAGGTCTTTTTGCCGTTTGTGTCTCTGACTTAGTACGGAACCCGTTCAAGTCAAATACTGCCTTAAGCCCATAGACATTCCTTTTTTAAAAACCTAATGGTCTTATGCATTTTCCTCCTTTTCCTCAAAGCGGCAAATGTCCCAGAAAATGAGTACCTTTGTTAGGGTTCCATGTTAAACTAGGAAACTTTATGGTTGCGTGTTTTTCTGTCATGGTTGGTTGGTACACTGTGTAGCTTGGTAATATAAAGTTGCCAAAAGGGTAATATAAAGTTCCTTTACGTACAAGTAAACAAGTATTTGGAGAATAGACACACAGGTAAATAGACGTTCGGTGAATAGACATTCAAGGAATTAGACATTTGAGGAATGGACTTTCAGACAATAGAATTCGAAAACTGGACATTTAGGTAATTGGACCTTGGTGACCGGACCGACTGTTGTTTTACTCGCAAATCTCATAATGATTAATAGATTTTACAAAAGGCCTGTATAGTATGTTTAGTTACTTTATCTAATCTACAGCAAAAAACAAATAATTAGGTGAGTATACTAATTTTCATAATACGGAACCTTTAACTGCACAAATTGTACTCGCGCTTTGTCGGTTTTTGAAGCCTTAAAAATAACGTTTAAGTAAGTGACATTTTTGGCAACTTAACACTTAAGCTTTAGCTGTATTTAGAATTATTTTTGGCTACACTGACCGTCATAAATTGTCCCCTAAATTTTAATTTGGAAACAAAAATTATACATTACATTTTATAATGCTAGGCTCAAGCCATCCCTCATAAGCAACAGCAACCCCAACGCAAGGTGGTGGTTTTAAACAACGTGTCATCTTACTACAAAAATTGGGACCAACGGCTAAACGTACCTTATGAGCGTTTACGCCGCACACTAGCGCCACCAATGAAAAAAAAAACATTTACACAATTAGAGATAGAAAATCAAATTATGCTCAACAAACTATCTGAATGAAGTAATTTAGCAATTTTTCGTCACCTAATGAACACCTGACATGTTATGGTTTAGTTAAATATGGCGTTATAGTTAAAAGTGGCCGTAACGTCTTATTTAACTAAACCATAACATGTGAGGTGTTCATTAGGTAACGTAAAAATGCTTAATTACTTCATTCAAATAGTTTGTTGAGCATAATTTGATTTTCTTTCTCTAATTACTAGATATGTTTTTTTTTTCATTAGTGGCGCTAGTGTGCGGCGTAAACGCTCTTAAATCGCTATTAGTAATAAGGCCGCCTTTTGTACTTCTTATTAGATTCTTTCGAAATATGAAGAAGTTCAAGATGTTTTTATTTTGGCCACCTAAACTGGTAATCCTTTATTGTGAAAGTTTAGCATGCGCAATTGTGACCCAACAAGCACCTTATTAAACTTACTTCATATTATAAAAAAAACGTATTTTTTTATTTTTACTAAACTAACTAAACTAAACTTTCCCACACTCACACCAATTATCTAGCCCAAGAGAAGCTTCGTTATGAAACTCATTAAATGGTTACTAGACAACGGATAAACATACTTAAAATACTTAAATATATACTTATTATACATAGAAAACACCAAGACCCAAGACAATTTAGAAAAACAACAATTTCTAAATTTCTAACCTCAGAGATGGCGACACCATGAAAACCGGTGTACAAACCACTCGACCAAAAGGTCGTCAAATTGTTATCTAAAGTTTACACATGCGAACACTACACATTGAAATAAAACAACTTTTACGGATCTACTTTCGTTTATTTTACACATTAGTTTTTAATAATGTTTATCGTGACGTTTCGAACCCTTTGCTGGGTCCGTGGTCACAGGTGAGGGTGCTGGTCGTGTCATAATTAGTTGGTAATTAAAACTAATGTACAAAATAAACGCGAGTAGTTCCGTAAAAAACTTTACTAGTTACCTAAATTTAGATATTAATATCTCTATTCCGTCACTCAACTACTAGGCTTTCATAAACGCTTCCTTGCGTAAGGTTTATTAATTAGTACTGTTCCTTAGCTGTTTACTCAAGTAACATCTCCGTCTCTGTATTATAACCCTCCTTTGGCATGAACAAATAAAGTTGGATACCACTACAGCTGTGCAGGTTTATTTGGAACTTCGCTCCGAGCCCCTTTCCGTGTTATACAGTCACGAACTCGCACCAATCCATCCAGCTGTCACTTCCAACAATCTGCTGTTGGAATACACAAATCTCCACAGTCAAATGATTACTCAAAGGTGTAATTAGTAGGAGTGATTACAATTGTAAGTATCTATACAATTGCATTTTTTTTTTAAATATTTTACGGGTAAGCACAGTGCCTTGATCTCATCCGATGTAAAGTGATGATAAGGCCAATGATGGAAGCGCACTTCACCCGGGAACCTCAACTAGTGAGGCACTGGCTATCTTATCTCTAGCTGCCGGAACACAACAATGCTACAAACATTGATGTTATGGCGACATATTTAGATAAGATGGTGGTAGCTAGCCAGGCGGACTAACAAGCCCTACCACCAACCAAACTTACTTTGTAAAGTTAATAATTATGTTTAAATAACTCTGCATACAAGATCGAATACTCTTTGGGTTTTTTAATTATTACCATACCCATATGATACACGGTGTATATTTCCACCACCAAAGAAAGGGCTTAAACTAGCAGCGTTGGGTTTCGTTAATGTTTCGGCAATACACTTTGAACACCCAACAGAAGGTTATTTTGCATTCATATTTGTATAATATCGAGACTGATAAAAGGATATGTGGCAGTTGAAAACATCGCCAGTGTAACCAATGTATTGGTAGATCAATTGGAATAGCTGTCTGTCTGTGTGTAAAAAAGGATTTCTTACATGAGTAAGAAATCCTTTTTTATTGCTTTTGTGATGGACTGGCTGTGTACGCGACAACGTTTGCATAACAAATGGAATATTTTCGTGGCGCTAACCACTTTGGTTTGTTGGGAAGAAGCTACTCAGGTTTTAAATAATACTTTCCTTAATTTCCAAATAAGTTTTTTTATAATATATACTTCAAGTTTACCTATGTTTAGCAACGATTACGCATTTCAACTGTTCGATTACTTTGTTACCTACTACTTGTATCTACATTGATACTTTTCTAGTACTTTGTTTTTATCAATTTCAAGTTTAGGAAATCTTAACCATTACTATAGTACCACAAACTTAACTGACCCGGTGACAGCGTCGCTGTTGTTGAATTTAGTGTTGCCGCTAAATATAAATTCCGCAGTTTGTAGGGTATAAATAATGACATTGCCCAAGTGCACTAACTAGGAGTGATCAAAATATTTATTTGCTGTTTTAGACATTGTTATACAACACGATATAACTAGGAACAATAATTAAAACACATTTTTATAGAATTATTTTTTAATGTTATAATTTATTTACTTGTAAACCTTAACCACCTTAAACGCCATTTGACCGACAAACAATTGAATTTCTATTGTGTCTGGGCCCGACGGCGTTCAACGTGTTATATATTTATAAGGTTTGCCAACATTTTTACAATTAATTATGATCATGTAGATAATCATTTGTGTAATTTAGAGACTGGATTTCAGGAATGCCTGTAGTTGAACTATCGAACTCGGTCATTTCATAGTTAGAATCACTGGTTTCACTTTCACTGTCACTCCCTATAGTAATAACTAGCTGTGCTCGCGACTTCGTCCGCGTGGAATAGTGACTTTCGGCAGCATTTTTAATTTTTTAGGCTCTTTTCCCGTTTTTGCAACATTTTTCACTGATGCTTCGCTCCTATTGGTCGCAGCGTGATGTTATATATATATATATATATATATATATATATATAACTATAGCCTAAAGCCTTCCTCGATAAATGGACTATCCAACACAAAAAGAATTATTCAATTCGAACCAGTAGTTTCTGAGATTAGCGCGTTCAAACAAACAAACAAACAAACAAACTCTTCAGCTTTATAATATTAGTATAGATGAAGGGTTCGTCTAAATAAGCGTCTTTATTCAAATAGTAATTTTCAATGCTTTTTACATGGGCACAGTGTTTTTGCCACTCTGCAGGTGATATTCTGTTAAAAGCATCTTCGACTAACTATGGCATTTCAGCATTTGATTTTCCAATATTATGCTCTGCAACATGGCGTTTCATTGAACTCCAGATCATCTCTATTAGATCAACTTTCCCTTTGTTCTTTCTCTTTTTTTCCCCGGAGTAGAAATTTTTGAACCCGTTGCATTTCTTTAACCAACTTTCGTACGAACCGCTCACCAACACCTGCAAAATAGTACACATATTTTTATATATATATATATATATATATATACCATAAAGAAAGCAAAACGACAGACATAGCCTATAATCAATAAATAAATGATTATTTCACAACGTTTACACCGATTATTCAGCCAGAAATTTATCCGAATAGAACAATTAAACTAAAAATAATTTAAAGCACAATTAATACAATACATTAATATAATTTACTTTAGAAACATAATAAAACTAAATAAAATGAATGGGTAAGGGTGATTCATAGCAACAGCTGGCAACACTAACCTGTAGCAACAGCAACTTGTTCGTACAATTTTTCGAATGGTATTAATGGCAGTTTGAGACGTTTTTCCTCTTGCATTAAAGCTAAAACTTTTAAAATAATGTTCCTTGCGTCACTTTCAATGCTTTCGGCATTATTTATTTCAATAAATCCACCAAAAAACGAAATAAACACTACGCGTCGTGCACAACTTCAAACAACAACAATTTGACAGCAAAATGACATTTCAAAATGGCAGACGCGTAGTTCCAGTTTTGGCCACCGGGTCAGATAAGTTTGTGGCACTATAACTCATCTTGACAGTAAGCAAAACAAATAAAAATCACACATTTTCCTAATTTGAATTTGGAATTATCTTCTTTGAAATTTAAACTTTTAATGATACCAAAACCAGCCAGATACAAATAGTATAGCCAAAGAGATTTTATTACAAGTTCATACATACTAATATGCGAAAAGACTTATTCCCCGACCATATATTGGTCCCAGTACGTATTTTTCAATTTTAAATAGCTTTACAGTGACAAACTTATGAGTTCTAATTTTATGATAAAACACTAGCGGCACACTTGAGATTTCACCCACTTGAGTGAACACTCATATTTCATGATGGTTGAAAAAATATCCTACAACAATATGACAGCATCACCTACCAGGACCAAATTGTGAATCTAAACCATCCACTCAAACACAAAAAAGCTGCTCGGCTGTTTAGGAGCAGTTCAGTATCACATACCTACACGTACGGAATGATCAATAACACATATAATTGTAATATATAATTAAGATACAAGATATTCTCTCCTGTGGCAGTGAACTGCTTTTCGTGTACGAAAATGTCTGTATTCTAAAAGTAGCTGAATAAACATAGCTAAAAGCTTAATATTTAAAAAATTGCCGGAATTTATTAGTTACGCCTGAACAATAAGGCTTTGTTGCGGCTGATTTATTTGTGCAATAACGTAGCCGGTGCTGCTTGCCGATACCAACAAGTGAGCTTAAATATGTGAAAATAAAATGGTCATGAGTTACGTTTACTTTAAGTTGAGAGTGGAATGGCAATTCTGCTAATTTTAATCGTGCGTCGCATCGTAACTTAATAATCAGTCTATGAAACATCTGTAATAGTAATTAGTTGGCCTATACACTGTCCCATAGCTGGGCAAAAGCCTCCATCATTGAAAGCAAGTCATCGCTACAATTAATGGGTATTGGGTAATTAATTTACACAAACCTGGGCTGATCATCAGAAATCCCGACTCTGAATCATCACCCATCGTATGTCATCGTGGAATACAAAATATGAAATTTACCAAGCCAATCCCAGGCATCTGAATCTCATCATAGAGCCTGCCTATAAATACTGTAACTCCATAAGATAATCTTGCTTAATTATTTTTGCGTGAAACGAATCATCCATACACTTCATTTGAATCGTTGGCATTGTAATTCGCATATGTAAAAATATAAGATTCTTTCACGATTATTGTTCTGTATTTTTTGTTCCATTTCTTATTTTACTTTGCGCAGCTCAGGGCTGAAAGTAAATAACGCAAATTGACTGGCTGAAACTGGTTGTGAATGTGAATCCTAAAATAGGTAAACAGAAAGTCCAATCTAGCACAGTTTGTTTGCCCGTTTCTATTGTTTACCGGCAGTAGCTTTCTATCATTCGATTGGAAACAAAGCAAGCATAGAAATGGCGGATTATTTTCTCGTTACAGCTAGACGTTGTTTTTGAATGATAGGTAAAGAGATTTCTTTCTGTGTAAATATATTAAATATAAGGTAAATTAAATAATTGTATCAATATTCGGTAGCCGAATGGATGAAAACTCGGGTTGAATGAAAATATCGTTGTTCAGTCCCATAGCACCTTTAGACTGCTAACGTAAATACAACCGAGAACTGACTATCTTATCTGTAACTGTAACAACAATGCTACTAATATTGGTTATTGGTGTTAAGCGACATATTTAGCCGAGGTCAAAGTCAAAGTCAAAGTCAAAGTCAAATATTCTTTATTCAAATAAACTTTAGAAAAGTGCTTTTGAATCGTCCATAATTTTTTTACCTACTACCCATTCAGGACGTCTATTTTTTAGCTGTGGAGAAGAATGGGCGCAAGAAACTCCACAGCTTTAATTCATTATGTAACGACATTTACAAAATTATATGCCGTTACGTTACCAAGTTATACAAGTTTAAAAAACCTTAACAATATATTGGATTAGAAATAGATTGGAGCATTTTAAACCCATGCTGTTTTGTCTTCAATGTAATCAGACACTTTATAATAAGCTTTTTTATAAAGCTTTTCTTTAATAGCGATTTTAAATTTATTAATATCTAGTTTTTGGATATTACTTGGAACTTTATTGTAAAAACGTACACACAGGCCTCTAAATGAATTATTTACTTTGTGGAGCCTAGTATTAGGTACTGCTAGTTTGTTTTTATTTCTAGTGTTTACATTGTGAGTATCACTGTTTTGGTAGGTAGTGTAAGGGTAAGAGTAATAACCAGCAGTGTATACATATTGTGTGTACACTGTCTTTGGCCCATGTCTTCAGGCAAGAACTCAGCATCAGTTGCAGCGGATACAGAATGCGTGTGCACGTTTCTGTTTTTCCATCCCACCTAGAGCACACATTACTCCATTTTTAAATAGCAGGAATCTCTTGAAAATGAGCTCTCGTAGAATGCTGCATTTTGCCACTCTGCTCTTTATTTATTTATTTATTTATTTTATTTATTTTATTAAGGACTACCAACCAAACTTGTATCAATACATTAAAAAATAAAAAATAACAAACAAAACTTATAGCTATACACAAATCTTACTTAAAGGAAGCCACAACATGTACCATAAAGCTATAAAAGCCTTTGACATTGTATAATAAGAATAAGAATGTACATACTAAATTAACTGAATATCTATACTGTAAAATTTATTGGGCAAAGGATAGTAATTCGTATCGCACCAGAGCAGTTTTATATATGATCCAGACGCTAAAACACAGGACGGCTGCATTTCAGGACTCCTTCAAGTATTAAGCCTCTAGTGCCTGGAATAACTTGCCGCCCCCCATTCGCACACTGAAAACACGATACACGTTTAGTAAAGCATTGAAGGTGTATTTATTAAAATCAAAGATGTCATAGCCTCGCTCCTGATATTCTGGTACCTACTTAAAAGTCCCCTGTGTGGTGCCGCCCCTGTGTGGTGCCGGGGTTAAAGAATTGTACCACCCCATCTCTTCCCGTGGGTGTCGTAAAAGCCGACTAAGGGAGCATTCCAGAGGATGGGCAGCAGCATCTCTCTGAGGTTACCCTCAACCTGCGATCGCCAACCCGCCTGCCAAGCGTGGCGATTACGGCAAATACCCCTCATATCCTTGGGGGAGGCCTTTGTCCAGCAGTGGACATCTTTTGGCAAAGATGAAGATGAAGATGATGATGACTTACAGGTCTGGCTTTTCTTTTGATAAAATCAAATCAATTAACATTTTCTTATGTTATTTTTATTATTTTTTACTGCAGTGCAGCTGCTGTCACTCTGTCATGTCAGTCAGTCAGTTTTGCGCTCCGAACAGTAGTTATTATTCTGAGGTTTTGCCTCAGAATAATAACTAATAGCTTTGGTTGTTGTTCTGAGGTTTTGCGCCTCGGTGGCGTTTTGTTATTGATGTTTGTTTGTGTCAAAGTATATTCGTTTCGTTGTTACTAATATTCGTGTTATTTTATTTTATTTATAGTGTTTTTATTAATTTATTTATATATTTTATTTAATAGAACAACCATCAAAATTAACACAAATACAAGCAAAGTTGTTTTTGTACAAAAATGGACTTAATGTTTTTATTTATGTTAGTTACTATGTACTTAATCGATTTGTTTTTTTTGTTCCTGTTTCGTACCATGATGTCACTACTGTGTACAGCAGAATACCAGTGCAGCAGGCCCCGCTTGCTGCGTATACTGAGCTGTGCCCAGTGTTGGCATCACATACAGGGTACAATGTTAATTGTTATTATTTTTTTATTCTTTTTGTTACATGTTGTATGTTTAATTGTGTGTTTTGTTATGTGATTCCAATAAATGTCCATGTCTTTTATTCTTATTCTTATTTATTCTTACACAATCTAGTTTTATCTAAAAACAAAAGGTATCTATGAAAGTTGGTACTGTGGTCTGTTGGTACTGTAAATCATGTGTCAATAAATGTTTTCCTTTCTTTATTTCTTTCTTTTTTTCTCAATCTCACCGCTTACGCTCCACTTGTGGTGTCGCCCTTGGTGTGGCTATAGCTTTATAGTATCTTCTCCAAAAAGTTTACAACAAAACGGAACTAGGCGATTTTCCAATTATATTAAGGTTTTCACAGAATAAAATTACTTTCATAATTGGAGATTGGATTAAATTAAAAAAAAGCCCTTTTCGCTATCGAGTTGACTTCAAAGTGTATTAGATATTGTCGGATATTTTGTACCTTAAACAAAATAGTAAAATTTTAATGATGTTACCAATGTTAACCAGGAACAAACAAAATTGATGAAGCACAGAGGAGGTCGAGATGAAACATTTTTGATCACCCGTCCGATGACCGGCCTTCGCGAAAGTTGCTTAAGCTTAGCAATAGCAGCGCGTTTACCACTGCAACATCGAGCTCCTCAAATCCTCTTCTAAAATAAATAAGACAACTACAAGACAACTACAAGTTGACTAACATAAAATGCCCCAAATCAGAAATATATTTTGTTCTGAATCTTCGGTACAAAAATTCTGCCTAAAAATTGTCATCAAACAAGAAAAACCGGAAAATAAATATACTACTCTTGAAAATTGTTATTTCACGTTTCGTTCTACCTTTGAGTGGCTTAACCAAACATCAAATGTGTTCTAAGCGGATTCCACCACGAATTAATTATATTCAAAGTAGAATTTGCAGGAAACTTGATGAAAATATACGAAAAATGTTTTAGGGGAATCATTATTATAATCTAATTAAATGTTTATTTTTTTTAAGAGAGTGTAGAAATGCAATTCGCATTCTCTGTATTCGCAAGACAATTTGTAAAGAAATTATGAATTTCACTTGTAAAGTGTCGGAATAAGATATTTTGCCCAGAGGTTTCGATGAGTTCAAGTACGATTAAAGTTATCTTTTCCACTGCTGACAGATTATCAAAGTACTTTAAATAATTTAGACTCAGAATAAAAGTTGATTATTCCAAATCGACAATACCGTCGCTTCCTACATAGATTCAGACAAACATACAGAAATTAATAGTTAATGTATTTTATGATTAAAATAATATTTTATAATGAACTAGCGGCCCATCCCGGCTTCGCACGGGTGGACATGTTTTTTAATATAGCCTATGTTACTCAGCGCTAATGTAGCATTCTAATGGTGAAAGATTTTTTTAAATCGGTCCAGTAGTTTTTGAGCATATTCGTTGCAAACATACATACATACAAAAATACAAAGGTTTCCTCTTTATAATATTATTACAGTATCACCATCAGCTCATAAAGTCCCCACTGCTGGGGCACGAGCCTTCCCTATGGATGGATAGGGAGAAAAGGGTCATAAACCACCACGCGGGCCCAGTGCGGATTGGTGGTTGTTAACGACTACTAATGCAGCCGGGACCAACGGCTTTACGTGCCTTCCGAAGCACGGAGGAACTCGAAATGATAAATTTTTGGTCACCCATCCGATGACCGGCCTTTGCGAAAGTTGCTTAACCTCAGCAATCGCAGACTGGACGTGTCTACCACTGCGCCATCGAGCTCCGAGTATAGATTTATATAAATAGCTATATTGTAATGGGTAATTTGACATTAACCTCTTATCTGTCTATATCCAATCGCCTCAAGCGTATAGACGCCTGCACATCGACCTAACGAAATCTGTCAAATTCCTTCAATAAATGTTCAACCATATGCCTTAGACATAGAGTTTAAAGTCTATTGAGGAAGTTTGACAGATTGTGGTAGTCTGATGTGCAGGCGCAAACATCTAAGTAATATGTAGGTTTTACTAGTTTTTTTATATTAGAAGGAGGCAACGAGCAGGCGGATTTCCACATACTGATTTAAAACTAGGAAAAATTCCGCGATTTAATACAAATTCGCCAGAAGTCATTTAAGTCGAATGAGAATTTCAATTTAAATATTTTGATCATTCCATTTTTTTTTATATATAGAAGGAGGCAAACGAGCAGGCAGGTCACAGCAAAACCAGAGGAATCGCAGATGCGTTGGCGGCCTTTAAGGAACGAATAGGCTCGTTTCTTGAAGACCGCCGCTGAGAGCTGGTTCCACAGTACTGTAGTTCGTGATAAAAAATTACGTGAGAAACGCACAGTAGTAGACCGCCATCCATCAAGATGGTGTGGATGGAAAAGTGAAGGAAATCAGCGGCATGGATCAAACCGAAAAATTCCTCCCCATGATAAAGGCGATAAAATATACAGAGAGACGCAACGTCTGGATCATGGTCTGTCTATGTGCAAAGTTTCATCCAAATCCGTTGAGCCGTTCTCGAGTTTTGCGCTTAGCAACATTCATTTTTATTTATATAGATAATCATTGTACTATATTTTTATTTTGAATTTCTTACCCATATCTTTACAAATTGTACCAGTCAAACATGTAAATATGATAAGAGAAAGTTTGAAGAAAAAAGAACATTATGCAAAGTGGACATTTTGCAAGGCGGACACTCTGCGAAAGAGATATATTGCGAAATGGATATTCTGAGAAAGGGACGTTTTGCGAAAGAGATATTAAGGGACCCTTTGCGACCAGTGGACATTCTGCGCCTAAGCCGTTGTTGGAAGGAAGAAACACGTGTGCTATGAGAGCATTCTATTAGTGTGTAGTCTGGCGTGTTCTGTGTGACGACTCTCCCATATCTTCATAGTAGACGGCACGACAAAGGCACGGCCTTGCGGAAAGCTCGAGTTCCGACGCCAGCAGAGCTGTTTGATAAAGCCTTTAACTTCTATTTTGACGACCTCCTTGGTCGAGTGGTTTGTACACCGGTTTTCATGGTGTCGCCATCTCTGAGGTCCCGGGTTCGATCCCCGGTCGGGTCAATTTAAAAATTATTGCTTTTCTAAATTGTCTCGGGTCTGGGTGTTTTCTATGTATAATAAGTATGTATTTAAGTATTTTAAGTATGTTTATCCGTTGTCTAGTAACCATATAACGAGTTTCATAACGAAGCTTCTCTTGGGCTAGATAATTGGTGTGAGTGTAGGGAAATTTATTTATTTATTATTATTTATTATTTATTCTATATGAAATGAACCTATGTACTTACGTAAATTTATATGAACCTATAAGTAAACAGCCTATAACTGTCCCACTATTGGGCAAAGACTTCAATCGCTACAATTGATGATTAATGGCTTAATCACCACGCCTGCCAAATGTGGGTTGGTGATCACAAACCCGGTTATGCATCGAAAATCTGATACACACTTTGCCCGACCTGGGAATTGTAACCCGGGACCTTAAGGTAGGTACCTATAATTTATTAAAAATATAGCTTGCCTAATTTTCAACTGATATTTATTACAGATCATTATTATCATCTTCATTTAGTGCCATCTTCGTATTGAAGTTTGGATTAATATCCATAATATTGGATTAATATAATAAACTTCTTGCACTCACATGGACAGTCAACAGCAAAGGTAACTGATGATTAGTCAAGTTTCAAAATATGAATGAAATCAGCATGAAAATCAAAACTTTTTAAACGCATATCGAAAACCTTCGAGTGTCTACTAGTACCTGCAGACTTTGACTGTAGTTATTTACACTATCGAAACTTAATTTTGAAATCCAGTAAACATCATCTACTTTTGCTGTTGACTGTACCTACTAGTAGCATTATTCTAACTGACGATAACTAAGTCCAGTCCACTGACACACTGATGTTGCCCAGCCACTTGCGTCTCAGACGGCGTGGAACCCTCTTTCGAGTGGATAGTGTTGATAAAGGACATACATTTTATTTCAACCATTTTAGAAGTGGCGGGCGGCCAAAAACAAACAATGCTATGATATGTTAGAACTAGTTCGTTTGAGTATTTATTATTATGCCAAAGCTTACTAAAAGATATTCAAAATGTCAAAGCTAAAACATTTTTTTGTTTGTTTTTTTAAGTTAAATCCAGTGATGAAAGTGTATGAAAATATTGAATTTTCGAACTCAAATAGAACCAAGGATTTTTTTATATTAACGGGTAAGCATAGTGCCTTAATCTCACCTGATGTTAAGTGATGATAAGGCCAATGGTGGAAGCGCACTTTTCAACTACTGAGGCACTGGCTATCTTATCTCTAGCTGCCAGAACACAACAATGCTACAAACATTGATTGATTGAGGCGACAAAATTAATAGAATAGTAGTAATACGCTAAGTTGTACCAGTATCGTTACTGGTTTTAATAATAAAACTATTGAAGACAAGTTGATATTAACTATAACCTGTTTTCGGTTTTCCTGGAAACGTTTTATGATGAAGAACTGTTTGTTTAGCTATAAGTTCATTTACACATTTCCAGTAATTATTTCCAATAGTATGAGGGTCTCAGTTATTAATAGATCTGAATGATACTGAATATCACTGCTACTTAGAAACTGAAACTTTGTATGTACCAGGAACACATACGTTTAGAGCAAGAGTTAGTCGAGAACTTAACATATATCAGATAAACGCCCACATATTTACCTATCTAAATACATCTGGGTGGGTAATTTAAGCTATTTATGCAAATCAAGGGTGCTATGATAAAGGTCGGATTAGACGCGCAATGCAGAGTCTGTTACATTGATAAGGTTTGCGAGTGGTTACAGAGTTAGTACTTAGACGAGTTATCCGCTAGAGGGTATTAAAGAAAGAAAAAGTCTTTAGTGTTTAAAAAAAAATATATAAGTTTGTTTTATATAATTTAACGCAAATTTTGTTGCGAACAAATTACAAAAACACAAATGTTGAAAAAAACGGATGTTAATGACGGTAGTTGTTGACATTGAATGGGCGCTTTTTGGCTTTCAAAGTAAAAAAGTAAATAGTGTTGAATAATTTCGGCGGGCTGGTTAGAACCACGATGGCTCAATTGGGAGAGCACCTGACCCGGTAAGTCAGAAGGGTGCAGGTTCAAATCCTGCTCGTGGAAGTTTTTTTTCAACATTCGTGTTTTTGTAATAAATAATACTTACATATTTACAAGTATCATTATTCAGAATTTTTTACTTTTAATATTTTCTGATACGGTTGATGATGATGATGATGATGATGTCCTCCACGACGTATCCGCCGATGGCGACACTCTGGCGTCATCTCCTGGTGTGCGCCCTGATGTGACTTGCACGGTTTGACTGATACGGTTAAGCAACTTTCGTTAGGGCCGGTTATCGGATGGGTGACCAAAAAGGCAGGACATGAAATTGGGCGAAATGAATATTTTGTAGACAGGATATCCCTACAAAATATTCATTTCGCCCAAAAACCCAATCAAGACTAATGCTACCTACCTCAAAACTTCATCTACACGCAAGCAGTCCTTTTTAGGGAAATTAAAACAATTACTTACAGAAAAGGGTTACTATACATTACAAGAGTATTTTAAAGACGATCTCCAAAATAATAAATTAAAAAAAAATGAAAAAGCACATGAAACGTCCTCCTCTACCCTAATTTTTTGCTGTGCCCGACAGGGTCCATACTGTTCTTGACATTATTTTAAGATCCTTGTAATACATATGGGAAAGCAATAAAGATATAATAATAATAAAAAAATGTGTCATCTCGAACTCCTCCGGAGCACGGAGGAGTTCATTCAGTTGGTGGTTTGTGGCCCGTCTTCTCTATCCATCCATAGGGATGGCTCGTGCCCCAACAGTGGGGACATAAAATGAGCTTGTTATGACGTCATCCTCTCCTCTAAATTACTGCCTAAGCCCACCAGGGTTCACTTGTGACAATATCCTTCCAATATTATAAACGCGGAAGTTTGTAAGTATGGATGAATGTTTGTTACTCTTTCACGTAAAAACTACTAAATGGATTTGGATGAAATTCGGCATACAGATACTTTATAGCCTGGATTAACACATAGGATAGTTTTATCCCGATATTTCCACGAGAACGGGAACCACGCGGGTGAAACCGCGAGCGGCCGCTAGTTTATAATACTTACCAACTATGTATGTGGGTCGAACACTCTACCCTAATTGGATAGATATTTTTAATTGGTAATTGGTATGAAATTATGTTTGCGATTACAATGGCTTCAGCAAACTTTACAGAATTAATATTCGATTATACATTATTAAAGGCGCAATTAACATTGCATAATAAGTTGGAACAAAATAGTTTATTATGAGAAGGTATTTTATACCTATCATAAAATGTACTTAAATAACATACAATGTACGTACATACATACATGCACATACATTTTATGATAAGTAATATGTAAGGGCAATATAAAAGCTAGTTAAAAGTTTAGCTCACAGCTTTGTTTTGATTTGTTATGGGTATAAACCGCAACCACCCAAGTAAACATTATATTCTTAAAGCTAATATTAACTTCGGAATAGAGCAACAAACACGAGCTGTCAAACGAAACCGAAATAGGATGACATTTGTGTGTGGGTAAAATCGTTTATGATGCGTGTCAGTGATGTATGTCATGTCGCTTTTTACATTAATATCGATATCGATAATATTAATTAGTAACAGTACCAATAGAACTAAAATAGGATGGGATGGGAATTTGCATGGCTGAAACTACGATTCTTTAAGAAAAACTCAGTAGATATTTTAAATAATTTATTTAACATTTCTCATTGCCCTCGGAAAAGTTTTATTTTGTTTATTTGTTTTCTCAAAGTAAGCTTTGATACATTTTCAGTTTCGTTTCTTACATACCTCAATTTTACAGGTAATTGCCTGTAAGATTGTTTCAATGAATCATTTGATAATAAGATATCAGTGACTATTAAGTGGAATCCAGTTTAGACGATCAATTAATCTAAGCCATACATTTCTGGTATCCAAGTTAGTAGGAAATCTGAAAGATACATAAATTACTAATGATAGTACCTATTCTAACAGTCAAAAACTGATACCTATGGATCGGCTAAGTATCTTAAATGGGATTACATTCCCAGGTGATTTATATCTAAACGTCATATAGTACTTTTACATAATACATATTCGTTTACCGCGTGATGGACAGTGGACACGAAATATGGATAACTTGATGCAACCCTAGTGTAAAACGGAAATTATTTCTTTACACAAAATATTCGTAAATTCTGCAATAGGTGTATTCGATTTTTGCTTCTTACATAAATAAATGTTTATAGAAGAGAATTATCACACTTAGTGCTTTAAATTCAAAGCGCATTAGCAAAGATAAATTCTAGGTCAGGAGGTGTCGATTTGGAATAATTTACCTGTGAAATGAACATTTTTCGGGGTTATGTCGCTGTCTTGTACAACAATCAATTAATGAACAATAATTATAATAACATAAGGACATGGAAATTAATATTCGATTGCATTTGGAAAAACTATGATTACCGAGAGACGTTAAGAAAATTGAAGCACTGTGTACTCCTTGGCCACTTTCACGAAACGCGTTTGCTCTTAGCTTAAAGGAGTAAAGTGGGACACGAGACGCGATGACACTTTTTGCTTTTAACTAGGCCTGTGCCTACTTGTCTGTACAAGTGAACATACTGTTAGTACATTTGATAGTTTAGAAGTGCGTCTACGACGTATGTTGGTACGACTGTACGAGTTTTTTGTACGATCTTTGTAAAGAGAGTAACTGCAAATTAAGCTTGAATCCGTATGTGTTTCTCTATGAGTTATGTCTGCCACTTTGATTCTATAAAGAATCTTTTCATATCAGATACGATTTAATATAAAATTTCAGAGAGCTCTTTCCTCAAACCGCTTAGCGATTTGAGCGTGTGGATGAAAGAAACTTAAGTGAAAGTTGCTTAACACATGGGAGTTAAGCAACTTTCGCAACTTTCGCCGGTCATCGGATGAGTGACCAAAATTTATCATGTCGAGCTCCTCAGTGCTTCGGAAGCTTCGTTGGTCCCGGCTGGTGGTGATGATGGCGAATCTATATCTATATAAATATTATAAAGCTGAAGAGTTTGTTTGAACGCGCTAATCTCAGGAACTACTGGTTCGAATTGAAAAAAATATCTTTGTGTTGGATAGTCCATTTGTCGAGGAAGGCTTTAGGCTATATAACATCACGCTGCGACCAATAGCAGCGAAGCATCAGTGAAAAATGTTGCAAAAACGGGAACAAGATCCTAAAAAATTAAAAATGCTGCCGAAAGTCACTATTCCACGCGGACGAAGTCGCGAGCACAGCTAGTACATGATAAAAGCGCGGTGATTACGCTGATACTCATCTTTTTTTGTTTTAAGAATTTTTCCCAGCAGTTGGACGGTGTATTGTCTATTATTTGAATTATGCATATTAGAATTATAGGTACTAGTCCCGTAGACTTCAGAGATCTCTTTTAGGGATGAGCTCACCTTTATATATCTTCTGTTTAACGTGTTTTTTGACGTTATACTTACTGAGGCGACAAGTCATACGTCTGCATAGTGTACCAGCTGCCAGCGACACTGAGGCTTAGACGAGCCTTGCGTTTCTATTTACGTGTGGCGTGTGGCTGCAAAATGTGTGTAGGTAAAATATAATAAATTAAGTTATACGCACCCGCAATTTATGTTTTACTGTGTTGTATGAAATAGGTAAATAATGTTGTCTCTTTTTAATATTGCGAAATTATTTAATATATAAGGAGGTACGTTTTTGGAATAAAGCCATTACATTTTGAAAACTCTTTCATTTAACATCGCCACAGCAATCAACCCTCACAGTGGTGACCCCGACGTGATATGCAACAGCAGATTAATATTACATAAAAAACTAAGGTCCACTAATTATATCATGATGGTAGTGGGCAGCGACCTAAATGACTCTTATCGTTTGATCTCGCAGTGAGCACAACCCCACAAAATAAGGGACCCACAAAAGGTAAGCTTAATACGTAAAGCTTTTTTTGTGTTTTTTTAGATTGCCTCAAACGGCAATTTTCAGCTTCACCGGGCTTGTTTGGGGGCGGCGAGAAACTTAAAGGATTCCTCAAGCCGTGTGAAACGAATCACCATCGGAGGTTTTCTAGAGGGAACAGCATCACGCACTAGTGCGTGTCCCCGTGCCCTACTAGATTCTCCGAAGGGTTCGGATCGAATCACATAAAGACCCTCTCACGGACACGAATCAGAACGAACGAGAGTGCGGCAACTTCATACAAGAGCTCCAAAACGTACGTACGTAGTTCACCTACATTAGCAAACAGAAAAAAAGCACGGGAAAGGAGTACGCGATGACGCGGGCTGTCCCTGCAAACGCGGATCGGGCAGCGTATGTTACTGTAGGAACGGAGAATAACAAGTATGTCACTGAGCGCTGCCGATCTGTATACACGTATTTTTCTTGGTTTGGGTGTCACGATTGCGAGTTTTGTTGCATATAGGTGGGTGCCTATTAAAAATGTCTTGAAAAAAAAACCTGTTGTGTATGAGGATGTATTACCACACATAACTCTAATCCCAGTTTGTCCTTTTTTACTTTGGCTACATATATAACAAGGTAAGTTTACAATATAAAAGACACCCAAAAACACACAATAATAAATTACCTATGTGTGACTCAACCCTAGCCTAGGTAGGTACAGCTCGGTACGTCGATTCAAGGTCACGGCACTGTTGCCGCACTCTCGTTCACTCTGCACGAATCTCGTAACAGCTCGGAACTGTCCGCAGCTGTCAGCAGCAGTCGCGCAGTTGTTGCGAGGTCCCGTGTCCGTGACAGGTTGTCTATGTGTGCGTGGCTTTAGCGCGTTCGAAGCTTATCTTCTGTGGGTCTCTTTATGTTGTGACAACCCGTTCTTAGTTGTGAACTTCCCGCGAGACTGTATTACGTAATCTGAAACTCTATCAGGGAACTAATAGCGTGTGAATCCAACTTAAGGTCGGTTGGAACAAAAGAAGGAAAGCTTCCAATGAACACTTGCAAGTCACGTGTCTAACTTAAATTGGAACTTAGAGAACTTCTACTTAAATACCTAAACATTGCTGTAGTTAGTAAGCTCAATAAGTTTTCTTAACAGTCTCATTATGACGAAGATATTTGAGAAATAGAAGTAGACTGTATAAAAGAAAAGCATATATAAACGAATAATTAATAAAAGTAAATAAAGTTTTGATAACATTTTTGGTATTTCTTTGTTAATTTAAAACTGTTAATTACTTAATTAAAAACTTTTAATTTAAATTTAATACTAAACATTAAAATGCTAAGTATTAATACATCTAAAACGTTTGAATGGTTCCATTATTAAATAAATATAGTAAGTCATTAGCCCATGAACTTCCCACTCATTGTTTATTTTTTTTTTATTACTCTTTTTGTTTAATCTTATTTTTTCTCTCTTGTGTCTCCTCTACTAACTGTACTGTCTGCCTCTTCTTTTTATTTTTTATTGTGTTTTTAATACCTACATGTTTTTCTTTCCCTCTTTCCTTCTTTCTTTCTTTCTATTATACTGTCCCATGGGTGACCATCATTGAAATCAAGTCATTCGTTACAATTGGTAAGTTTACTTAATATTTGGTGTGGGTATTAACTTAATAACGACGCTTGCCAAATTGTAGGTTGGTGACGATGACAAGCCTGGGCTATGCATGAAAATCCTACACTTTTCCTGACCAATTTCATCTAGGACCTTGAATTTGAATCTAGGACCTCCGAACACCGAGCCGATTAATAAGTCTTTACTATTACACATTTTCCTATGAGTATTTTCATTATCACACTAATATTATAAATGCGAAAGTTTGTGTGTATGTATGTATGTATATTTGTTGCTTCTTCACGCTGCAACGGATGGTTGGATTTGGATGAAATTCGGCATACAGATAGTTTATAGCCTGGATTAAAACAGGATATTTTTTATCCCGATATTCCTACGGGAACGGGAACCACGCTAGTTACTATTATAAAAACGAGCTGGCGTCCGGTCCGACCGTGATCTATTTATTTATTCATACAAAAATCTTAAAAGCTAACAGATTTTATATTCAAAGCGCTAAAAAGATTAACAATTATTAAATTAAAAATGAAAATAATTGCAATATGTGAAGCTAAATAAAATTAAAGCTTGAAATTCTTAGATCATAAAAATATGTCAATCAATACAATCATATATCGCCAAATTATATAAACGAAATTAAGTTTAAAAAAATGTCATAAAAGGTCAAATTATAAATTAATCGATTATCAAAATTATACAAACAAAAATATGTCGAAAGAATTAACGTCTAAACATCAAATATACAAAATACTCCAAAAAATATCACCAAAAACAATTTTGGTATTAAATACACATTTCATTTAAAATTTCATTTAAAATTTCATTTAAAATATCATCATCTGTATAAAGATGGCGAGGATGGCTTAGTCGGGTTGAAAGTTTGCTGGGAACGATCTCAATATTACCATAGTGAAGGAAGTTCGTTATATGCTAACCGCTTATATAAGTTATAAAGAGCAATATTTAAGTACAAAGTTAGCACACACAATATGTCAAACAATTTTTTTTTCGATACCTCTCGTATTGAGATTGAGACATCAACTGAAATTAACTGAGGTCGGCCCTATGCCTCTGTTGGTTGTATTGATTGCCGTGTTTCGACAACCACCGATGTAAGTAAGTAAAGTAAGATTTTAATTCAAAATCTTACCCCCTTACAAATAAACAAAGATTATGGTCCGAATAGTTATTCCGTGTTTTGTCTTTTTTACTCTTATTTGAAATGACGTTTACATGACAGGAACAAAACACGGAATAACTATTCGGACCTTTTTCTTTGTTTATTTGTAAGGCGGTTAATGTATACAGTGGCAGCCACACATGGCTCGCAAGCCTAAAACGAAACGGTGATTGATTTAACTTACATTATATGGAACTACTTGCTACAGATACGAGATACTTTCTACAGACTCAAGTGACCGGGATCAACAGCTTCCTTCTAAAGCAGGTTCCATAGTAGGTAATATGTATACAGTAGTAGTGATAAGCTTATATACTTACTGTTCCACTGCTAGCCATAGCCATAAAGTACCGGATGAAGGATACGTACCGGCGTGTTCTGATCTAGCGTTATGACGTAGATGGTCCCTTGTGCTTGCGTAAGGATGTCTGACACCTACTTTGTAACCATAAGGTTGGTAGAGGGTGTCAGTATAAACTTTAAAGTAGTGTGTAGCAGGGTGTGTGTGAAATTATAGTTCCCATTGACGCTTGCCAAATGCATGCTGGTGATCTAAAATCCCGGCTTTTTATCGAAAAATGCGAAACACACAACCTGACTTGGAAATTGACCCCGTTACCTCCGGGTATAAGGGCAAGTGTTTACCACTAACAAAACTTGCTACATCTATACTATTATAGTTTACATCTATTTGTAAAATATACTTAATGTACAACTAATAGTACTGAACATAACTGAATAAGGATTTTTTAAATTTCTATTTCTAAAATAGGTTCAGTATGAATTAAGTTACAAGCAGTATTTACAGACTAAACTACATCTAACCTTACACGTCTTTTGTTCTTGTGTTCTGATCTGTAAACTCTCGATCGGATCCGAACCCTTCGGAGAATCTAGTAGGGAACTGGGGTACGGCCTAGTGCGTGATGTTATTTCCTCTAGAAAATATAATACTAGTCACAGTGTTTTGCTTAGAGGCTCGGCTCAAGGATCCCTTTAAGTTTCTCTTCGCTCCCATAAAAGTTCGGCGACGTTGAAAATGCAGCCTGATCAGCAAATTCATTGAATCAGCAAATTTTCTCCAATAAAAAAAGATCTCGATGACACTAGCAAGATTCCAATTAGTCCTACTTCAGAGTCTCTGCTGCAGCTGCAGCTGCAGAATGTGCGAAATGACTTAGGACTTCGCCCGCTTAACATCTCGAACGAATCTTTTGTCAAAACTTTTTGTATCTTTTGTCAAAACTTTTTGTCAGATAAGTTTAAACATAAGGAGGCAAAAGACAGTGACAAATTCGATTATGGAATGACGACGGGAGGCAATCTCATTACTTTATACGTCGTCAACTTATATACATTATTAAGTTTTCAGTGTCTGAGATTATAGAGAAAAGTTTGTTGGACAAAATTTTTGTTGGTACTGTGCCCGCAAAAGAGCTTAAGGTTCCTCAAAATGTTTTTGATTTTGTTAATATAATTTAATGCAAATTTTGTTGCGAACAAATTACAAAAACAAAAATGTTGAAAAAACTTCCACGATTTGGACCTGCACCCTTCTGAAATAACGGGTCAGGTGCTCTCCCAATTGAGCTATCGTGGTTTTAACCTGCCCGCCGAAATTATTCAACACTATTTACTTTTTTACTTTGATAGCCAAAGGCGCCCATTCAATGTCAACAACTACCGTCATTAACATCCGATCATAATATTTTTACAAATACTAAAGACCAGTTAAGAAATAGGCAAGCTATTTATAAAATTTTTTGTTTTTTGTTAATATAATTTAACGCAAATTTTGTTCCGAACAAATTACAAAAACACAAATATTGAAATATTTTTTGAAATATTTTTAAATAGTGTTGAATAATTTCGGCGGGCTGGTTAAAGCCACGATAGCTCAATTGGGAGAGCACCTGACCCGGTATGTTAGAAGGGTGCAGGTTCAAATCCTGGTCGTAGAGTTTTTTTTAAGGTTTCTTGTCTATTAAACGGAGATAGGCGGAAAGGAAATGTGTCGTAAACAATCAATTAGTAGAGAGATGAATAAGACGGTTTTATTTTATTTATGAATGGTTTTACTCGAGACAGCTTCTAGCTTAGCATTTCTCTTCTTCGGTGGATACCGGGCCTCTCTGGAAACAGCCACTCGATATATTTTAATTTGGCCAACCATCCAGGCACTCAGCTACACAATAGGTACATTTTAAAACTCGACCATTACATTACTTTTTATTACATTACGTTCCAAAAGCCATTGTAATTCAATTATATTTATTTATGGCAAGCATTAATGAACCATTAAACTCTTGGCCAAAATGTCACATCATCATCCTCATCATCCTCATCATCATCATCAGCTCATTTTATGTCCCCACTGCTGGGGCACGAGTCTTCTCTATGGATGGAAAGGGAGAACGGGCCATAAACCACGACGCGGGCCCAGTGCGCATTGGTGGTTGTTAACGACTTTGAATGCAGCCGGGACCAACGGCTTTACGTGCCTGCCGAATCATGGTAAGTCATATTTACGGTTAAATTCGGTGCTAAAGCAATATGGGTATGTACTTCAAACAGTCCAAAGAACATTCATGTAGTACTGCGCTATATACCGTGTATCTTCCTCGATAGTGTGTTTCTCGTGTGTCGGTTGCATGATTTTGATAACTCTCTCTTAGTTTAGAATCGTGCTACCGACCCCCCTTTTGAATTTAGACGTCACCGATTTAACAGATTGAAGGTACAGTACAGAAATAGGCACAAAACTACAGGCTAAACATAAAAAATCTGTGTACAAAACGAAAATTACTATGCTGTAAAAAAACTCGTCATCCGCGCGATATAAGTTCCAACGGATACGTCCTAATCACCGTAAGTGGTTTATTAATGGTCCAAACTCAATTATCATATAAGTGAGGAATGGGTGGGCGCCGACAAGTCCCACGGAAAAGTTATAAATTAATTAGCACCGAGGACACTCGACAAAATCTGGACGGAACTTGCTTGGGACCAACGCCCGCTCTATCGAGTGGGTATTGTTCATAACTCAACATAGTCGTAACTAAATTTGTCAATGGTAAGTGTAAGAGATATTTACAATTTGATCATGGTAGCTATTGGGTATAGGGCGTAGTGACGGCAAAGTAAAACTTCGTTATGGTCTGGATGAATACTTTTATTAAAGTGAGAATCGTCAGTTGACAGTTGATACTAGCTTTCGTTATTATTCTGAGGTTTATACAAAGCATCAGTTGAACGAGTGAAGGAATGAATGAGTGATCGAGTTATTTTAGTAATAACTGATTTTATACAGTGCGAAGATCGAATGATGTTGAGTGTTTTGTATATTCCAACAGTAGCAAAACCTATAATTTGTATGGCTACATTGTAAATCACCTTGTTTTTCGCCAGCCATTTAAGAGCCATACAAATTCTTGCTTCGTTAAAATGATGCATTGGTAAAGGACATAATTTTTTTTGGGCCTTTACTGAAAATACCGGCCTACAAAAAAAATGATACGTATTATTAGAACTAGTCATTTGGAGTAATAGTTAAGAGCGTTTACGCCGCACACTAGCGCCGCCAATGAAAAAAAAACATATCTAGTAATTAGAGATAGAAAATCAAATTATGCTCAACAAACTATCTGAATGAAGTAATTTAGCATTTTTACGTCACCTAATGAACACCTGACGTTATGGTTTAGTTAAATATGGCGTTATAGTTAAAAGTGGCCGTAACATCTTATTTAACTAAACCATAACATGTGAGGTATTCATTAGGTGACGTACAAATGCTAAATTACTTCATTCAAATAGTTTGTTGAGCATAATTTGATTTTCTATCTCTAATTACTAGATATGTTTTTTTTTCATTAGTGGCGCTAGTGTGCGGCGTAAACGCTCTTAATATAGCCCAAAAGTTGTAGGATTGCTCTGAGCTAAGTTATACAAGTTCGAAGATTCATCATTTTCTTATAGTTATTGATTCCTGAAAGTGCTGGAAAACATAAAATAATGATAGATATTGTTAGAGCTAATGATCCGAAGCAATTGTCATTGTGAAGCGTCAAGCGACCGCTTTGAAGTTGATACGAAAAAAAAATGAAAAAATTAAATAAATGTATGAAAATGATGAATCATCCAAGTTGTATAACTTGGCTCAGAGCAATCCTGCAACTTTTGTGCCATATTAACTATTACTCCAAATGGCTAGTTCTAACAATACGTACTATTTTTTTTGTTGGCCGGCACTTTCAGAAAAGGCCCAATAATGTATGGAGCCCGAATGATCTCCTTTGACTTACACTCATAATTTATTTCGAGGTGAATAGTGAATCCCGGTGGATGTCGTAAAATGGTAGTATTTCAATCCCATGTATCCTGATTAACCTAAGAATTGAATCTAGAGCCTCCGATTATCGGGCCAAGCGCTCTAACCACTCAGCCACTGAATCATTGTAGTAAATAATAATATGTTGAATAATGAAAGGCATTTGTATTGCATTCATCTTTGTTGTTTTTGAATACGTATCCGACATTACGATACAGTTGCATACGCCTTGATCACAGATATACTGAACAAACAATATTTTGGTTATAGAAAATATTGTTTAAGATTTGGCTTCCCTTAAAACGTTACATTTATTAAATGCCGAGGTGATCACCCTCGCGCAAGTGTCTCAAAATAATGGAACGCCTGCTTTCATAATTAATTATCAAATTAATAGCTTTCTGAAAAGCCAAAACGTTGCTTCCGTCACCCAGTTCTGTTGCAAAACATATATCACGTTTATTTAATTTTATCTAAAAATGGGAATTAATAAAAAATTCAACTTTATATATCTGTTAACTATTTAGTTAACAAATTGTATAAATAGTTATAGATAGTCTATAACAGACTGTCCGAATGCTAGGCAAAGGCAGAGTGAACGAAAGTGCGGCAACAGTGCCGTGATCTTGAATCGACGTACCGAGCTGTACCTACCGGCTAGGGTTGAGTCACACATAGTTAATTTATTATTGTGTGAATTTGGGTGTCTTTTATATTGTAAGCTTACCATATCTGTCGGCAAAGTAAAAAAGGACAAACTGGGATTTTGGTTGTGTGTGTTGAGACATCCTCATACTCAACAGGTTTTTTTCCCAGACATTTTCAATAGACACCCACTCATATGCAACAAAACTCGCAATCGCGACACCCAAACCAAGAAATATACGTGTATACTGATCGGTAGCGCTCAGTGACATACTTGTTATTCTCCGTTACCTTACTACAGCAACATACGCTCCGATCCGCGTTTGCGGGGACAGCCCGCGTCATCGCGTACTCCTTTCCCGTGCTTTTTTCTGTGTCCTAATGTAGATGAACTACGAGCTTGTGTGCGTGCGTTTCGGAGCTCGTATGAAGTTGCCGCACTCTCGTTCACTCTGACCACACACCACAATCTTATGCCGCTTCCCCCTTCCGTGACTGGCCAGTACTCGCTACGCTGCGGTTCGCTCTGGAAAAAAAAAATTACTTAACCTAACCAACAGTAAGGATTTCTGTATTAAGTTTGGAATAATAATAAATAATAATAAAATATCGGTATGAAATTGATAGCATTTATTACTGGAATGTTAGAATGAATTTATCTAACAAAGTCTACGCGATTTCGGTCAATTTCCGTACTATAATAGATTAGGGTTTCGTCAAGTTTTTGTTAAACATAAGCTAAGCCAGATCAGTTTGCACTTTCACTAAAATGGTATATATAGCCTTTGTAAATTCGCACCCGGGCCATGCATCGAAAAATCCGAAACACTTATAGCCTGAGAGCCAAACTAATTCGCTGTATGGAGACTCAACAATAATTCTATTTCTGTATTTTCTTAACGTAAAACATTAGATTAACTTAGTTTATTAAATAATTCATTAGTAATCCACCAATATTTGTGAGAGCGACATTAAAAAAAACAAATACAAAGCTTTATACAATCTATAAAAAATGGGCAAAAATGGTATAAATATTATTTACTTTACATTTGAATACCTTTATTAGTTATCTTTCGTAAAATTTAATAATCCTCCTATAAATATAAATGAAAAACAAATAAACTTAAAAAAACTCTACGTAAACTCGAAAGTGGCATTACACCTATGTTAAAAATGCTATCAGATCAGTTTTTAATTACTTTTGTTCCATTTGCTTCCATTAACACGTAATGTACTAAATCCAATTTAAATATATAATGATAATAAAAAATCTGCTATTATTATTTTCTTAGAGTACATTGTGCAGTTAGTGAAACAACCGACTTCTTCCTAAACTATTAGTTTCCCATTGTATATCTTTATGGATTTCAACTTTGGTGCTTAAATAAGGTGAACATAAACACTTTTATCTACACTAATGTTGTAACATTCTACTTATGTTTCCAATACTTGACTTATAATTACTACTGCTATAGCGCAGACAACAAAACACTCAATTTAAGCAATTTCACATGATGGTAAAATATATCACATCGATATCGTAAAATCTCATTATAACATCAATAAAACGCGACCAATTAACCTGGCGAGCCTTATGTCAAAATCCTCATACAAGTTGTATAAAATTTTGATATTAGGCTGGCTTTTGAAAACAGTTGGGTTATACGTGAAAACTTCGTCGAAACTACTAAACTTACATACACAAAACTCTTTGGTAAGATCTTGTGCCAATTAAATAAAAAACGAACAGCGCGCGCTCGCTCCTGATTGGCCCTGCGCGCGCAGCTGCGCTCTCATTGGTTAGATTTTAATGGCGGCAAGTTCACTGTGACAATACACGTACGCGTGAATTTAATGTTTCGCAATGTGTTTTGTTTTTAAAATACAAATTAAAAGTTAAAAATGGACAGCGACGATGATATTTGTACGCCTCCGGATATTCTAGAATTGGCAACAAAAGTAACTCACAATCTTTTACCAGAAAAATCTAGAAAATTATATGAAAAAGAATATAATAACTTTTTGGCATGGAAGATCGAAAAGAAAACTACATCATTTTCTGAAAATGTCATTCTTGTGTATCTCAAAGACCTCTCCGACAAATTCAAGCCATCTTCTATGTGGGCTAAATATTCTATGCTCAAGTCCACACTGAGTATCTACAACAATATTGATATCACGAAGTATTCAAAAGTCATAGCGTTCCTGAAACGCAGTTCAGAAGGACACAAGGAAAAAAAGTCCTTGACGTTTACATCAGGTCAAATAAAGATGTTCCTGAAAGATTCACCAGATATTTTGTATCTTTTTGAAAAGGTAAGTGTATTTTAGTTCTGTTATTTAATCTACCTAGTACTTACGTACTACACACGCAAGTTATCTAGACACTCCGTTTAAGCGCTTTGTGTATAAATTAGGTAGTAGGTACCTACACTTTACTACTTCATAAATCATAGTTTTTGCCTTGGCTATGTACCTCAAGCTTATTATATCGTTTATTGTTACAGGTTGCACTAATCTTTGGCATAATGGGGGCATGCCGAAGGCAAGAGCTATACAACATCCAGTTCGATGAAGTCTCTAACATAGACGACAGTACAATCATGGTGAAAGTTTCGAAAACAAAAACGAAAATAGATCGTTCTTTCGTTGTGACGGGCAACTGCTATGCCGTACGTAAAAAATACATGGAACTTCGACCCACCCCCTGTCGAAACCCTGCCTTTTTCTTGAGCTATAGATCGGGGAAGTGCGTCGATCAAAGAACTAGTATTAATAAATTTGGTGCTCTGGGAAAAACTATCGCAAGTTTTTTGAATCTGCCTAACCCAGCGTTGTACACGGGGCATTGCTTCCGGCGCACCTCGGCGACCCTTCTCATAGATAGCGGTGGTGATTTGACCGCACTGAAACGACACGGGGGGTGGAAGTCTTCTACTGTGGCTGAAAGCTACATTGATGAGTCTTTAATGAATAAAATTCAAGTCTCAAATACGATCGTGAACAGTATAGAAAACAAGACGAATGAAGTAATTATAAATATTCCAACTCCGTCTACGAGCTCTACTGCTTGCCCCGCGACCGCTACAGCTGCTGGATCAATAATTAACATTAACTTTCAAAATTGTACCATCCAAAATTTGAACAATTATTATAAATAAACTATTGTCAGCTTTTACTCTTGTTGTTTGACTAATTGCATTAGTGAAGATAAAGTAGTGTATGCAACTGCATATAACACGGGTATTAAAACACTCGTTACTATTATGAAACTCGCTGCGCTCGTTTCATAAACTCACACTCGTGTTTTAATACCCTTCATTATATGACAGTTGCATAAACTACTATTATACCATACCTACTCTAAAAAGCTTATTTTATTCACGCAAAACAGTGAATAAAAAGGCCTTTTATTCACTGTTTTGTTTTTATTCACTATTTTGGTGTTTGAATTTGGAACACAAAAATATATCCGGTCTCTATTTCAATGCTTACACAAACTCCTTGCGCTAAGATTCGAAATTCAAAACTCTTTGGTGCAAATAAATTCTCGAGATTTGATTGGTCGATATTTGCGACAAGGAGTTTGGCATTAGATTAAAAACTGTTTTGTGTTCTTTGCTGCCTTTATAGAAAAAAAAATAGTGAATTGGCGCCATTTCAAATACTTACTGTGAATTGTACGGACACAAAGTTTAGTGTTACTTTATAATAAAACGATTGAATTATAATAAATCGATTATGCATTCAAGTGACGTAGAAGATATTGTGTTAACACCTGAATTTATGAAAGATAGGGCAGCCGATATTGTCGAAAACTTGCTACCCAACAAATCACGGCTGGTTTACATCAAAACCTACGATGAGTTTTGTAAATGGAAAAATGAAAATCAAGCTTCGGGCACATTTTCTGAGTCTGTTTTCTTAACTTATTTTAATGAACTGTCGAAGAAAAGGAAGTCATCGACATTATGGAGTATATGTTCTATGTTGCGGTGTACTGTAAAAGCAAGGCATAACATTGATATAAAAACATATTCTAACTTGCAAGCCTACCTTAAAAGGCTATCAGAAGGCTATAAACTGAAAAAATCCCTGGTTTTTACCGCTCCAAATATTGAACGCTTTTTGAATGAAGCGCCAGACTCGCAATTTTTGGCAGTAAAAATAAGTAATCTTCAACAAATCTTGCTTAATAGTAGGTATTTTAGAACTATTTAATTGTAAACCTATCAACATCAATTTTGTAACAGTTTTTCTTTTTTTGTTTGCAGGTTGCGTTAATTCTCGGCATTAGTGGAGCCTGTCGTTCAAATGAGCTTATTAAACTGACAGTGGATGACGTGCAAACGATCTCTGACACTGCTTTACTGATTACTTTAAAGGATACAAAAACGAAAATCGACCGAACCTTCGTAGTCAGAGATGATTACATGAAAATCGTAGAAAAGTATCAAAGTTTTCGTCCTCCGAATACATACAATAATAGATTCTTTTTGTTCTATTCTAAAAATAAATGTACAAAAAATCCAATTGGAATAAATAAAATTGGTTCCATGCCAAAAGACATTGCAACATTTTTAAAGCTACCAAATCCCGAGATGTATACAGGGCATTCTTTCCGAAGAACCTCTGCCACGTTATTAGCAAACACTGGTGCAGATATGACGGAATTAAAGCGACATGGTGGATGGAAGTCCACTACCGTGGCTGAAGGTTATATCGAAGATTGTATCGAAAATAAATCGAAACGCAGCCTTCAGATAGCAAGCAGCATAAACCTAAAGAAACCTGAAGATCCAAGGACTCCACGCCCTTCAACGTCCAAAGATGCCCCAGAGTTTCCTCCAGCAGAAAGTTCTGACCATCGACAAGAAATAAATATTGTTTCACAAGTTGACCACTCTAATGATAATAATAAGAAAATTACGCTTAATTTCAGTCATTGCTCTAATTTTAATGTCCATTTCAATTAATGTAACAATTCTTATTTCTTGATTAAATTTCTATTTTCGCTTAAATTATGTCTTTTCGCGTAGTCATGGTATAAAGTATAGTATGCAACTCCTGAATAAAGTACGAATTTATATCGAGGAGGAGGAGGTTCAGGATTCTAACAGTTGAATCACCCGCTGCGCTCGTGATTCAATCATTAGAATCCTACACTTGCTCGTGACTCATCTACGGCCCTCGCTTTAAATCCGTCCTTTATTCACTAGTTGCATAATATACTATTTCACGATAAAACCGGTGATAGCATATTTGCTGTAAAATTGCACCATTTTCGGGGTATAACTTTTTTTCGATACCTTCCAATGCGAGATTTTGTTGGATTCTAAAATATAGTCTCTTATAATTATATTTAATGGCCGTTTACAAAAATTTGGCCTGTTATTGAGTTTTTTACAAAAATATCGGAAAGTTCTTAGGCTATTAGCTCGACATGGGAAATAAATCCGAGACCGGCCACCGTAGCGTTAAACAAGAGAATATAATATAAAAATAGAAGGTGCGCAACGTTGTAAATAATTTGTAAAATGTTTTAGACATATTTCGGTCTGTGTAAAATGTATACTATAGTTAGGTATTTCATTTGAATAAAGAATGATCTCATCAGTGATGCCAAATTTATAAAAGAAATTATGTTGTTGTGTCACGAAAACTAAGTTATAATATATTTGACTTTTCAGTTTTTAATATTTAATGCAATTAGGCTGTCTTAATTCAGTTCGTGTCGAGATTAGGACACTTAGTTTGTGCCAAGATTGTGTCACGCTACTTAAATTTACAAATTCGAAGAGACTTAAACAAATCTTATTTTGGAGATTTTATTTTAACCGCTGTAGTGGTCTAGTGGTCAAGCAAGACAACCTAACTCAGACCCAGAGGTCCCGGGTTCGATTCCCATGGGAGTACATGTTTGTGTACTCGGTTTGGTTGGTGGTAGAGGTAGGTGCTTGTTTGTCCGCTTGGCTAGCTACCACCACCTTATCTAAATATGTCGCCATACATTAATGTTGGCAACATTGTTGTGTTCCGGCAGCTTGAGATAATCTTATCTCTATTACTACTAACTATCTAGTTAGTGCCTCAGTTCATCTTGCGGAAGCAAGGTGAGGACGGCTAGTGAGGAACTCTTCTCCTGCGCAAAGTCATTAGCATATTAAACAATAAATAATTTAGTAGCTTGAACTCTCATTTATTTTCCATAAAATACTTTTAAAACGTCGAAAAACACAGATCACGTCGAGCTTGACGTATGATAACAAATTGAAAATAATACTTGTATTTTTTTAATATTCAAAACGTACCATTTAAAATGTTGTCGTTTTAACGAGCCAAAAGGACGACTGTGATTTAACTCGACAGTGCGGAGCCTTTTGTTGCCAAAGTAAAAATTAAACACAAATCCTCATGAAATATAGCGGGCGGTTCCCGTACCGAGCGTCAGCAAAATAAACTGTCATAAATAAAAGAAATGGCAGTAGTTATAAGTGAAACAGAGGCGTAGTACAACTACAGTAGTAACATGTTCGAATAGTATGCAACCGCACGCACACTGTCGCACACGCAACATAGCATAGTAATGTTATCGGCTCTTTTGCGGCGTACCTTCTTCCTAATAACGAACATTTTGTAGTACTCTTTCGCCAATCGCGCTTTAACAGATAATAGATAAAACCGAGTCTTCAGAGTTGATCCTCCATCGCTCTAAATTCTAGAGTCCAAAGAGCCATTGTTATCTCTTTTGACCTTGCCGTTGTAGCAGCGTCAGTGTCGTCCTGGGATAGTTGTCGTCATTTGATAGGGTGTTGGATTTGCTGGGTTCCGATAGTAAATAATAAATACCAGGGCTGAGAGCACAATATTGTAATAGTTGCTATTTCAATAGGTGACAAATATAATTTAATTCTATTATTAATGTTGGCAACACCCAACAACCGCAACCACTTCTGCATCAGCGCATCAGGGATGTTTGCCGAGTCGCATGTGGATTATGGTGCCCATCCCTGGTGCGCAGTGTGTGGGCCAGCTGCAACAGCATCCTACAGGTGTTTGCGGAGAAGTTTGACTGTCAGTATGTTTACCATTGTGACATGGTTTACCTCACTAATGTCAAAATATAATGCTTTAATTTGTAATTCTATTTTATTTAATTTAAAGTGTAATTTGATTAATTTTGTTATTTATTTATTACTAGCTGACCCGGCGAACTTCGTACCGCCATATTTTTTTTCCTGAATGTAGTACAAAAATAAAACTACAATTAAATAATTCGATCATAACTATTGTAATGCTTTGTAATGTACAATATTTTTCGTTTTTCCTTCTGGAGAGAAAATAAATTGCGCAGATGGTTTTCCGACTGTCAAGCACGCAACGTGCAACTGTCCATGCGAAAAACACGGCGATTCAAGGTTTATTCCACACACCTATAACGATTGACCTTGGGACTTATTAATTGTCATTGCGAATGCAAGGCGCAATGGAAACTGGACACGTTTAAATTGAAAAACTACTGAACTAACTAAAAACTAAACTTTCTTACACTCACACCAATTATCTAGCCCAAGAGAAGCTTCGTTATGAAACTCGTTAAATGGTTACTAGACAACGGATAAACATACTTAAAATACTTAAATACATACTTAATATACATAGAAAAAAAAAAAAAAAATGGCAAATACCCCTCATATCCTTGGGGGAGGCCTTTGTCCAGCAGTGGACGTCATTTAGCTGATCTCAGCCAAAAGACGTCCACTGCTGCTGATGATGAACCAAATTCTGATTTGCCCACCTCTTCACCATTTGACTAACGTGCCCTGTGCGCCTTTGAACCGCATCAGCAATGCCTGCCAGTGAACGTAGCATCACGTGGGCCGGTAGAGTGAAGTTGACTGATGCTGCGTTTGTTTTCACGCTGCACCAGTTGTCTTCGCGTCTGGACTTCGTTTCCAATTAACATCAGATGGGATGGAGTCATTTGCCGAGCTAAGTATAAAAAAAAAACAAAACGTGTTCAAATCATTATGGCAGTGCTAAGCTGAGCGGAGCCGAAATCAACCAATAGAGTATTTTTATTTTTGACGATGTCCTTGGTCGAGTGGCTTGCACACCGGTTTTCATGGTGTCGCCATCTCTGAGGTCCCGGGTTCGATCCCCGGTCGGATCAATTTAGAAATACCTGTCTTTCTAAATTGTTTCGGGTCAGGGTGTTTCCTATGTATAATAAGTATGTATTTAAGTATATTAAGTATGTTTATCCGTTGTCTAGTTAACCATTTCTCGAACTTCTTAAGGAAGCTTTTCTTGGGGCTTGATAATTGGTGTGAATGTGGGAAACATTTATTTATTTTATTTATAAAATAAAAAAAATAAATAACGGCTCTCCTTAGCTCCGCTCTGCTCAGCTCAACTCCGCTTCAATGGATTTTCACCCTTAGGATACCGTTTCTCCATTCGTTTCCGCATAGGGTAAGACTAGGGAACTAGGGAACTTATTCTATTCGGTTCTTCAGGAAACGTCTAATAGGATACCAGAAACTTCACTCAGGGCTGAGCCCCATGTTCCAAATAGATATCCCTCGCTGGCTATCATACATGTGGGAATACTTTACCTATTAGAACTGTACTATGGCAGTAACTTTCAAATGCAATCGGGTTTGAGTCGCACTGGGACCGCCATTGTTTTAAAAGTTGCCCGTAACGCTATTGGTTTTGGGAAAGAATCGTCTTTTGTTTTCAATAACAATCTCCTCGACTTTCGTTTAACGCTAAGAGAAACACAAAATGAGGATTTATTTTGCAAGAGAAATAGTTCGTTTTGATATTTCCATGTCTTTTGTTTCTTTATGGCTACACGCTGTTAGTTCGTTTATCTTCCAAATGTACACACGATTGCACATCAAAATACCACAATCTGTCCTATTTCCTAAATAGACTATGCTTCATGTCTAGGGCATATTTGCCCACATGTTTGAAGGAATTACATTTATGAATAGTCTGATGCTGAGCATCTCTTACGTATAAGATAACGCAGACACTCATTTAGACGGGTCTGATAATAGGTTCGAAAGCAGTCGTTGCGACGCATGCTGTTGCGAAAAAAAATTAAGTGGTACGCCCTTTCGAAAAACCGTTGTATCAAAGACCGCTGTATCGAATGACGGATACGTGAACACGCTGTCACGAAAATCCTTTTATATGTGGTACGCTAAATCGATAGTCACGGTATCGAAATCTATTGTTGCGATAAAATTACCTATTTATCAGACCACATTTAGACATACCTACATTCAGTGCCTAACAAATAAACAAAGGATAAAGTCCGAATAGTTATTCCGCGTTTTGTTCCTGTCATGTAAATGTCATTTCATATTAGAGTAAAAGAGACAAAACACGGAATAACTATTCGGAGGTTATTCTTTGTTTATTTGTAAGACCCTTTTTTAGACGTTCATCAACAGAATGTTATATTTTTTTATCAATATTTTTGCCAAATTATTAATCATGCGAAAAGATTCACAAAAAGTTTTATCATAAAAGATGATGTCAGCTTTAAGTCATTTAAGTCTCTAATTGATGCTGATAGGGATCTGGGCCAATCCCGGGGGATCTTCAAGAGGATCTGATCGGAATATTAAATGAGTTCAATTTGCCTACCTGGATTCATTTGTTTTATCTCGCAGTGATAATTCTTGGGTGTGGTGCTAAAATAAAGTGCGAACGGTTATAACATGACGCAGACTAATTTACTCTTTAGTATTTCCCTTAATCCTTTAATTTTATGTTGTTACTCCTGCAACTGCATCAGACAGTACTTACTTTGTTGAATATATATTGTACTAGCATTTTGCCCGCTACTTCGTCAGCGTGGATTACGTATTTTTCCGTTCAAAACTCAATACTTCGATTTACAGACAAATAATAAAAACATTTTAGAATTACAGCTCCTATTTTTTCTCTTTATATTTTTATTTTCTTGAAACGCTTAAATAATTATTTACATTTCAATCTATTATTAAACACCCTGATTTAAAAAAAAAAAACTACTTTCCTTTAGTAGGTACTTGCTTTTAGTTTTTTGTTTTACTTAAATAATCTAGGTAGATATATATCTATATTCTATTATCAATGTTAATTGTTTTTTTTTGTTATCTGGCAGTAAAACTATTATAGCAATCAGGTGAAGCTATAGGTTATCCGTGGGAAATGTACCCCTTTCTCAATTTGTTACCCACCAATGAGAATATTCGTCCTCTTTAACTAAGGAAGAGCAAATGATTAACTGAAACTTAAATGTTTAAGGGACAGGAAGCCCGTCACGAATTAAGAATGCTCAGAATATGCGTTGTCAAATTTAATAAAAATATCTCGCAAAGATTTTTAAAATAGTTTTTTGTCATTCGCCTCGCCGACGCCTCGGTGGCGAAGCGCTCGGCCCGATACCCGAACGTCCCGGGTTCAATTCCCAGGTCGGGGAAAGTGTGTGTTTAGATTTATTCTAGTGCAAAGCCCGGGTTTGTGATCACCAACCCGCATTTGGCAAGAGTGATGATTAAGCCAACACCCATCAATTATAGTGATGACTTGATTTCAATAATGGAGGCCTTTGCCCAGTTGTGGGACAGTTATAGGCTATTTACTTACTTTTTTGTGTCATTACTGGTGAGCTTAAGTTTTAAGCAGCATGCTGAGGGCATTCAAGTAATTAGCTATATATGTTTTTATTTTTTTATTTTTTATTTCTTTGCTCCCCGCTTCTTGGCAGGCCTTTGTTTACTATATATGTTGACTCACAGCTTGGCAAGGGCCTCAATTATTAAAATCAAGGCATCATCGCTACAATTGATAGGTATTGGCCTGGATGCCGGCAATGCTGGTTGGTGATCAAAAACCGAAGAAAGCTTCGGAAAATCAGAAATAGTTTGCCCGATCTGGGAACTAAACCCAAGAATTCCGGATGTCGGGTATTGGGATATGTTGCGTAAATAAAGATGTTTCATACTATGTTCGAGCCTAGCGAGCGATCTGTTTTCCAGTTTTATTTCAGCATCACTGCCATTAAAGGTGGAGAAGAAATTTTTCTTTCTCCAAGTAAGAACAGCAACTGCCTCTGTGGTCTACTGTTTAGACACCGTGAGGGTCCCAGACCTATATAGTCCGGGTTTGATTTGAGGTAAAGCTTTTCTTAAGTCTATATGGCTAGTTACAATCATCTTATCTCAAAATGTCGCAATAACATCTAAAAGTGGCAGTGTAATGTTTCAAGAGTTAGACATAGGACATTCAGGTCGTCCGTCGTAGTTAAGGATGCGTGGTGAAGAAGAATTCCACCATTAGTTTTATTATCAACTTACATCAGATGAAATGAAAAGCCAAGCGTAAAGTGTCCGCGGAGATAAAAAAAATGTTGTGATGGGAAATTGTCATGGGCATTTTTACTTAGATTGGTTCTTATTTAATGCGCAAGTTATGAGTTTGAATTCTACTCCATACAGTACGTATTTATATAATGTTAAAGCAATAAAAAAATCTTTTCTTATCTTAAAGTAGATAGTAAAAAAAGAGTAAAAAAGAGAAAAGAGAATAATATCAGCACGAATTCTATGCGAACTCTTTCGTTTTTGCTTTATTTAAGCGACCAAATTAGATACTGTGAAAGGCAAATTTTATCGTCATTAAATTCCTCAGGTAATGAATTTATTTTAGTAAATCAATATTTAGTATACTTATTAAGTACACTTAAAAAACACCTTGAAATTTTTTAAATAATTTAAACATGAAAAACGGTTTTGTTGCTTAAATATAAAAGCTAGGTATATCGTGCCACTGACTTTTTTTTAGATCTACTGATGACTAATAATTTTGTAGAATACCATTATAATGTACGAGTATACTAAACCGTTTAGTCAGTAGACGCCCATAAAGCAGCTAAGCTGCGCTTATTATTTCCGACTTTAATTACAAATTTTAATATTTGGAAGTGTAAACTATTGTTTATCATAAGAATTTATAGCCGATGTCCACCCTGAAATTACATTCTAAATATTGGTAAAAGAATTATTAAAATTGGAGTTGTAGTTTCGGAGATTACCCCCCTAAATCCAAATACCTCTTTATAACATTAGTGTAGATAAATAAAGTTATTGTGACTTTACTATAAAAGCTAGGTATATCATGTCGCTGGCTTTTTTTCATCAACTAATGAATAACATTTTTGTAGTAAATTATTTTTATTGTTTTATAATGGTTGTATTCAGTCTTGATTAAGTTAAAAAGATTACTATAAAGTACAACTGGATCATCTTCTACAAAGGGCAATGCATCAATTTTACAAGCTTTCCTATTTTTGAAACACTCCACTCGCTCTTTTGTAACTGGTTTACAGTTCACTATTTTTGGTTCATCCCTAATATCAAAATCATAAGTCACCTTCAAACCGCAATGGTCAGACGTAAGATTACTAATGAGTGACTTAGAAACAGGGTACTAGTCTGTAAAAATATCATCGAGACAAGTGGCCAATCAATCAATCAATGGCCTATACGTCTATTACAGACGACTCACGGCGGCGTTATGGCGGCGATGGTTTTAATTAGTGCGGTTAGTTCATACCACAATAGCATAAAATTCGGATTTAATCAGGAAATCAAGTGGAATGATCAAAATGTTTAAATTGAAATTCTCATTCGACTCAATGACTTCGGGCGAATTTGTATCAAATCGCGGAATTATTCCTAGTTTTAAATCAGTATGTGGAAATCCATTGGAGTTGATATGTCCCGTGGTAGAATAGGTACCCAATTACAAATATTGCGAAATGTCAGCAATTTAAAATTATTAGTTTAGCCTTCATCTCATCTGATGGTAAAGAAATGTAAAAGTGTCATCATCATCATCAGCATAGGCTGATATATAGACAGACACGTGTATATACACGTTCACTGCTGGACACAGGTCCCTCCTCGTGCTCAATATAGAAGTGTAAAGTTATCTAACTCAGAAGCAAAATTCGGCGGTTCTTTTTATAAGATGTTTAATTAAAACGTTTATACAGGAAATGTAAACAATTTTGTATTCCTGCAGCGTATAGCACTAAGAAAAGAATTAGTTCCCATTTTGTGCGCAATAGAGGGAAGCTTTGTCAACCCTGTTTCATAAACTATTTTAACAGGTAGTTGTCCGTACAGTCACCTTAAAATTATGTAGCCGATGTTAAACTGCGATGACAGTCGTCCTGACATTATGTGACGGTGACAAAGTGACAAGGGTTGGCTTTGAAGTCCATGTCAACTTGTCATGTGATAATCCGTCGCACCGTTGGTCCTGTGAACCGTCTTTTGAATGTGATACGTTTACGGACATCGTATACGACTTTCTAATATTTCTATTTGTGATATTCAATTCATAATGACGATGAGAGTCTTCAGTGTGAATATAATTACCTTGTCTGGAAGTAGGATTTTGTCCATAGACCGATTGTTGGGTAGGTAACGTCCCGAAAACCTATTTCTGCCACCTAGCAGCATTGTTTTGCACTGCTCTGTTAGGGTTGAAAGGGCATCCAAGGGCTCTACAGGGCACGAAGGCATAGGAACTGAATTTTCTGGCTTGCCAATGCGCTTCTATATTTTAACGTTAGGTAGTCCTACTAACGAGGGATAGTACAGTAAATAGCCTATAAGTGTCCACGTCCAAGTGGCAAAGGTCCAAGTGTCCAAGTGGGCAAAGGCTTCCATCATTGAAATCCAATGAGGGGTAACAGATACCCAATTCTTCATCTTTAACCTACAAGTAGTCCAGGGAAATTGTAGCAGAGACAGAAGGAATATCTCCTAGTTGGAGATTAATAAAAGCAGCCTTAGTTCTTCTTTGTAGCAGCAGTCAGGATGGTCGCCCATGTTTGTAGAGAAGCGGCATTCTAAGGAGAAGTTGAAAATTTGCAGTCAAATTAAGCTTCCATAGAAAAATTTCGCACCAATACAGCGTGTATGTTCTTGAATAGAAACCGTCGCAAAATTGAACTTTAAGCTGACTAGCTATATTGTGGTACGTCCATCATGACGTATCAGGTTTGTGAGTTAACATCCGCTACATGCGCACTATAATGATGTGGGGCTTGGCAGAATAATCTCCTTAGGTAGCGATAGTTTGACCCAGTTATGGAGAACGTCCGTCGTTGAACGATCTATCAGGTGCAACACCAATTATTTTGAGCTTACAAAGTTATAATTCGATATCCTTTAAATTTTTTTAAGGTAAACCATAAGTTTTTTCAATTGTTTTAATTTGATAAATTAAAAATGAAGATATTTTTATTTTTCTTAGTCTATTTTCCCCGAATGTCAAGTCGCCATACGTCCATTTCTTGAATGTCTAGTCGCATAGACACAGTGTTTAGTTTGTATTTTATTCATACATAAAATAGGAGTACAGTCAGCAGCAGAAATAGCTACGCAAAATAACATGTTCAAAATTATCTACACAAGCTTTATTCTCTTGAAGTTGAAAGTAGAATCGTATGTAGATAATTTTGAGCCTTTCGTTTGCATAGCTACTTCTGCTGCTGACTGTACATCGATTTAGCCGCCGCAGAGTGACAGAGAGCTCTCAGCTGTCATCCCAGAGATGGCTGTCATAAGTCTGTCATCCTTTACTTCTAACCTCCATACTACGTAGTATCATGTCGTGCAAGAAGACAAAGAAACACCGCATCACGATTCTATGCGTCTAGACATCATAATGTGATGTTTATATAAACCCTACTTACTAACTTACCTACTATTCATATATCTGTTTAATACCAGCAGTTTACAATTTGCAGAATAACTTACAATTCCTTGTTCGCTGAGGTTCATCTTATACAATTTGAAGCCTCAATTCATCATTCTAACAAATCTTGTTGTCTGCTACTAAACATTTGGATGGAGTAAGCGTAAGCTTTTCAATTAGCAAAATAACCCACAACTCGTTATTTTAGCCAAACTTTAGTGTTAATTTAATTTGAAGCTTTAATTCATCATACTAACAAATCCTGCTGTCTGCTCCTAAATATTGGGCTGGCGAGAGTGTAAAGGGGATGATTTATGTGCATAGTGATAGATGTGGTGAAAAGAGCCGCCCGTCTGCTGTCGAACAACTTACGCTAAATACAGTCGGGAGAAACACACGAGATTCTATTGGAGCCGTAAACGTTCAATTTCCGTAGAGAGTTTCACATATGAGTGTTTTTGCATGACATATCTAACTACTAGACCATGACACGGTCACTTATTATCTCTTACTACTTCTTAAGTTTGTAACTTCTACATATTTAAGTCGCGGGGGGAATTCTATGTTCTATAAGAAAGAAGAGATAACGATGGTACTGCTGCAGCATACGTAAAAATCAAGTGTTTATTGATTCCAGCACGTGTAAACTGCCCAATCGGTTTTTTAACAAGAGTTACCGGACTCTTTGTTTATTTTTTTTATTTTTTTTTATAGTTAGCTTGGCTAATGACTCCATCCCACCTGATGTTAAGTGAAAATGGAGTCCAGACGCGAAGATAACTGGTGCAGCGTGGAAATAAACGTAGCATCAGTTTACTTCACTCTGCCGGCCCACAAGGTGCTTCTTCACGCCTCTCTTGAAGGACCCCATATCATAGGAAGGAGGGAAAACGTGTGCTGGTAGACTATTCCATCTTTTGGAGGTGCGACAAAGAAACGTGTCACTAAATTTCTTTGTGCGCGATGGGATATTTGAGCAAGAAACCCCAATAGATTCTCGGTCTGGTTCGGATCTGGAGCGGAACCACCCGAGGGCACCTCTTAAGGCTAGGATCTCAGCTCGGGTTGACCAAGTCGTGGGGGTGGGGAGTACATATCTGTACCTGGTATAGAGCGCGTGTGAACCGGGTCGTCGTACCCTTGTTCTACGAGTCGGTGTCTTGGGCCTAACCGAGTGTGCATGTTTTGTGTATTATGTAAATGTGTTGTGGCATTTAGAGGAACGGGCGGGAATAAAGCCGTGTGTTTCACAAATGTTCTTGCCGCCATAAATCAAACAACAGACAAATGCAAGTGGGAATAGCAAGAAGATGGAACTTCACGGCCGCATACAAACAAACTGAGCAGTGTCTTATCTTGCGTTGCGTTATATTAACATACAGTTAATGAAAAACATAATTTTATGCTAATGAAAGCAACATAGTTAAATCTGCCGTAAAACAAATTCAGTAGGTAGTCTTATAGTACGTTATTTGCGATGCGTTCACTGAATTCAAAAAACGATTCGTTACACACACGGTTTATTGTATTTAAATGTGTAAAGTCTCCTTAAATCAGAAAAGTATGTTATTAAAATTAACTTTTGTATCTAACCTTTTTTGCCAAACAGTTTTAAATTACTTTCCTACATAGCCTGCGAACGAAACGTTGAGCAGCAAGCGGCAGCATGTAATTGCGCTGAAGCTGAATATTTAACACTTGTGCAAAATACGAATAGGTATTAAAAATTTCATATTCTTATTGCATTACATACTTCAAAGAAGAACTAAATAAAATAAAATAAAATGTTGAAAGGCAACTTTTACACATATCTATTGTTCACGAATTTTTTTTTGTGTATTATCTACACTATAATATTAAAAAGAGTTTAAAAATTGTCTGGATGTAGAAGGTAATCTCCAAAACTAATCATCAGATTAAAAAAAAACACCAAGTGCTAGAATGGGCCTTCTGGGTAATTAGGCTATATGCTCTATGGGACGGCTCCGCTAAATACCTCCTCGATGCACTTGATAGACTGCAAAGGCGAGCGGTACGCATTATTGGAGATGCTGAAGTTACAGCCTCTCTTGAGGACCTCCAGCTGCGTAGAGATATTGCTTCTCTAAGTGTCATCTACCGGAATTACTACGAAGAGTGTTCTGAAGAACTTTTTGATCTAATCCCGCCCTCTCCTTTCCTCTCCCGGACTTGCTGGACTTGCTGCTGACACGTGCTGGTCTTAGGAACCACCATCATACTATACAGACAATCAGTGCCCGTACCAAAAAATTTGGCAAGTCGTTCCTCAGTAACACCATTCGGCTTTGGAATTCTTTGCCGGCGCATGTGTTTCCCAGTTCCTATAAACCCGGTTCTTTTAAGCGGGGCGTGAAACGGCATTTATGCAGGCCGTCATGAATGGGTGCGCTTGTTACCGTGCTTGTTCCACGGTGAGGAGCGCTCTCATGATTTTGGACTGCATTGGTTGCTTACCATCAGGCAGGATGTGGTCACTATGACGTGTCAATATAAAAAAAATATATTAGTATTTAATTTTGATAAATAATTATATATAAATATAAATTGATTAGTTTGCACTCTTGTCGCTCCAATTATAACTTTAAGCGGCAATAGCCGTAGTGAATGTTTATTAAGTAGCTAGATCACACACCCAACGAAATAGCTGTTGCCATCGAGTTCCTCTCAGTAAAAGGGCATGCCCAGAGATATTTGTTGTGTAGATACCGAGGTAGTCTTTTGTACAGGGAAGGCAGTCTGTCTGCAATCCAATTCTATAGAGAGATTCCGTTATACCCCACCCTTAGATTATGTACGTGTATATTCTAAGACCCTACTAAGATGTTACTGTTTAAGATGTCTTTTAATAACAATGTTTGTGTTGCTTTGTTTAGTTTAATTATAAAATGTAGCTAATCACGATAAACACACAAAAGATATGAATAAATTAAACATCAAAGTATTTCTGTATAAAAGCTTCTTTTTTATATACAACGGTTCTAAGTCATTTTAAAAATATAGAGCTGCAATAAAAGTTATAAGTGTGAAAGTACCAACTTACCATTACTAAAAGCGATGCCATATTTTGCAACGCTTCAGTTGCAAATGCGAGTGCCATTGCAGAAGTGCCTATAAATATCCCTTTGGGGGACAATGAAAACTTCATCGCGCCGCACTTTCTCACAATATCATTTGTCTTTGAAAATATTCCTCACACTGCGCTGTCACGCGTAGATTTATCGGGCTTTTAGTAAATAAGTCGATGCATGAAATGAATATTTTAATACTGACCCATTTCTTAGGTAGGGTATGGCAGTTGGAACTACAGGTCCGGCTGTCTTTTCAAGGGTACCACGGGAGTTCTGGATCCTGAGCCCCCTGCCGGTTATGCCTTCGCGGGCGTCTCCGGCAGGTCCCGGACATGGGTTGGAGTCGTGGTGGCTATGTAGTTAGCTGTAGAAGTGGGAATGTTCGTCTGCCAGGTTGAGGTCTAGCCAGGCTTCCATTTCGTGCACAGCGAGCGGGTCCGAGTAGCGGTCTTGAGGGGGCCCGAAGCGAAAGGATCTGCGGGGCACGTGAGTTGTCCATAGTTGGTTGTTCTGCTCGGTGGTTTTCATTGAGTAAGCTTCGAACATCCCCGGCACTATTCTGGAGAACTAGTAGAGGCGCCCGCTAGATGCAATGTCTCCGGTTCAATCAGCCGCGTAGGATTTTGGAACTGATGAGTTGCCTGGATAGGTACTGAGAAGCGAGTGGGCTTACAACTCCACCACCAAAGAGGACATTTGGTAGCTGACTTAATAGTTGACGACCCGAGCAGTGGATACTGCGAGTTGTACTCTTAGTGCAGCGAAAAGTGAGCAAGCTTACAACTCCGGTAACCCATCTGGATATTAGGTAAGTAGTGGACTATACGGCAACTCGCTCGAGACACTAGTCTTAAAACTACCGGATGAAGAATGCGCTTTGGCGCGTCCCGATCTGGCGTTATGCACAAGGATGTTTGACATCTAACTTTTATAATTTAACGAGGGGGGGGGGAAAGGGGGGGTGGTGTAATTACAAACGGTCAACCAATTCAAATGAAGACCTTTTTTTTTGGAGAGAATTGCAGTTGAACTCAGACGCCGGCGTCGTCCTTATTAGATTTAATTTTTTGCCTGTATAAGAATTTATAATACCGTATGACTTGCTTGTGTTTTGGATATCACTCTGTACACTTGCAAGACAATGAAAGAAATAAAATAAATAAATACGTGTGATTAAAACACCGTCATGAGAATTAATGGCATCATGCAAGCCTGTCCCCGTTTTGCTACTAGGGTTCCGAGGGTTACTTACCGAATTGGGCGCCTCTAAAGGCCTGGGTTGACCGGGACATGGGAGTGATCGGAATAAGCGCTCAAGTAAATGTTTGTACTTGTTTGCTAAAAAGGGCGTGTGAACCGGTTCATCCTATGTTCTACGAGACTTGGGCCTAAGCTTATAGTATTGTGTTATCATCTCAGCCAAAAAAGACGTCCACTGTTGGACAAAGGCCTCCCTCAAGGATAAATCATTTTGAGGGGAATTTGCCATAATCGCCACGCTTGGCAGGCGGGTTGGCGATCGCAGTAGGGTGAGAATAATCACAGAGAGACGCTGCTGCCCATCCTTTGGAATGGTCCCATAGTCGCCTTCTACGACACCCACGGGAAGAGACGGGGTGGTACAATTCTTTATCCCTGGCACCACACGGGGCGTTATTGTGTTATATTACTATTATATTATGTCTAGTGTATCATGTGAATGAGTAGTGGTATTTTGAAGCGTATTAAATGAATGGCGTAGCTGATTGCGCGGTTTGTTTATGATGTTGTTAGTTCAGCAACTTTCCACCGGAATGGGTGATCAAATTGAAATCGCTATAGTTAAAAGGATTTTCGGCACGCGACAAAAACTCTTGATGACATTCATTGAATTTTACGCGGGCGAAGTCCCATGAGTTGATTTTTTTTTATAATTTGTTTTTTATGAATGTTTTCAATATTAAGTCGCTTTATAGATCTTCTTGTGGATACATTTTCCAGGAATCCCGTATCCCGTTTTTTAAAAGCTGAAAATTGTTGTAAGTTACCAGTATTTTAAACATTTTATGTAAATATAACTATTTAAACTATCATGGTCACTTGCAATAGAGTAATTATTAACGGGATTCTTACCATGTTTATTATTTATGAGTATCCGATATTTCGGCGCAGTTGCATGCGCCATGATCATGTCCGGCATGTTCTACAGAAAAATGGATATAAAGGGAAGATAGTACCATTTAGACACAGACTCAAACACCTTAAGTACAAGGTAGACAGGCAACCAGTATATTTGCCGTATATGAAGGGAGTGACAGATAAGGTCTCAAACATACTTAATAAGTACTCAATCAATACTATTTTCACTCCTTTTAGAAAAGTAGCACAATGTTTACGGTCGCCGAAAGATAGTTTTCCCTTGGAAAAGCCGGGTGTATATAAGATCGATTGCAGCTGCGGTAGCTCCTATATTGGCCAAACGAAACGTACAGTTGCTTGCCGAATTAAGGAGCACATCAAAGCTGTCAAGAACAACGATACGCAAAAATCGGCCATTGCTGAACATCTGATCCAGTCGGGTCCTAATCACTGGATTAAGTTTTAAAACCCTAAGATAATTTCGACAGAACGCCACTATGTACCTAGATTGGTGAGAGAAGCGATTGAAATTACGAAATACAAAAGTTTCAATCGTGAAGATGGATTCAAACTGTCGCGTGTCTGGAACCCAGTGATTAGTCTTCTTAAAAACTGCAAAAACATCAAAAAAGTCGTTTCGCGTCCTGATAATGTGAGTGTAGTGTGTCGTGAGCAATTTCGAGTGAATAGTGACTTAGAAATCAGTGGTACGGGCATCGAGCGCAAAAAACGACTAAGGAAGAGGGTAGATCGTTTTGTCTGCTCATAAAAAACTCACCCGCATTAACTTCAGTAATTCCGTGATCATGGCGCATGCAACTGCGCCGAAATATCGGATACTCATAAATAATAAACATGGTAAGAATCCCGTTAATAATTACTCTATTTTATGTAAATTACCAGTATTCGATTTATTTTGTCAATAACAACATATTCTCGAATGATGTGTATTTAAATGAATGAAATGAATGAATGAATCAAAAAAGATTTTGAATTACTACTTCTAGTAGTAATTCAAAATCTTTTTTGATTCTGTAACTTTTTGCCACAGTCATATTCAAAATATACTAGATTCTAATAAGCACACCAAAGCATTTATCTTTTGTTTCGTTTTATAAGAACCTCTGTTAAGTATATTTTATTAATTTTTGAGCACTAATAAAGACTAATTAATTACATAGAGTTTGAAAACAGATTCTTTGTCCTTTACACAGCCAAACAGTCTTAGATATACACCAATTAATATTGTACCGAGAGAGCCAACTACTTACTCGAGATATAATAATGCTACCAATTTTAATAGCACCACCCGCCACTGTATCAACATGGGTGACTGATTACATTTGTATGTGGCGTCTTATTCAAGTGTTGAATACACACACACTGTATTATGATTTTAAGCTGTGTGTTTGATAATTGAAGTTCTTGCTTTACTTAATATCTTAAGAGATTTAATGTGGTTTTACTACTTATATAAATTTGCGCGTTGTTTTAATTCTCTTTGTTGTTAGAATGAGTTTTTAGATTGTGTGGTTAGAAAATCTTTATTTATCATATGAATTTTCATTTGCTTACTGAGAATAATAACAGCATATTTATGTTAACCTTAGCAATTCATATTCATCATATTTAAACGGACAAAATAATTTGTAAGTAGGTAATCATAAAAAAAATATAAGAAAGAAAAAGAGGGTCTTACAAATAAACAGGGAATGAGCTGCGAATAGTTATTCTGTGTTTTGTTCCCATCATTCAAATTAGAGTGAAAGAGACAAAACATGGAATGACTATTCGAAGCTTAATCTCTGTTTATTTGTAAGACACTTGCCCCCCTTATTCATAAAAACTATTTAAGCATTATTTAGTTAAATAATGTTTTGTCTCTTTTTCTCAAATACAAAATGACGTTTGTGTGAAGTTGACAAAACAATATTTAACTAAAAAATGCTTAAATAGTTTCTATGAATAAGGGGGTAATAGTTAACATTAAATTTTTAATTTTATGATAAGAGGTAACTCTTGAAAAGCGATGATGATCATCATCGCTTTTCGAGTGTTTAAGAGCTCAGGAACTATGGTTCCTGATGAATGAATGTCATTTATTATATTTCAATATAGCGACAAAAATAAAACAATATTATTAAATTGCGGCCGTTATAATAGAAGCACCCCCTTCTGTTATAATGGCCTCCACATGGGGCTGTTTTGTCGATAAAATATTATGTTATAAAACCTGCCCATAAATTATTGAGATCCTTTAACTAGAACACAATGTATGAAACTCATTTTGTAGTGCTGCTTGCGGTCTGCGGTTGCAGTTTGCAGTCGGCAGCCGCTATCAGAATCAACCTTTGTGGTTAATAGAATAACAATAAGTAGGTATAATAACTTAAGGGTGCGCCGTCTGTAAGTGACAAGTCATATATTTTATTTGAAATGTCTTCGTCGATATTTATTTGATGCCGCTAATTTTGTATAGGGAATTTAAGGTGCTTAATGAAAAATTATAATTCAAATAACCGCTAGATAAATCGAAAATGTGAGACGGACGATTTCTAGTTTAGACATTGGTGATTGCTTAGACAAAATCAGAGGTACAAGAATTTAGATAAACTATAAGAAATAAACTAAACGCCGCCACTCGTTTTCATGATTTTTGTCCAAATTTAAATGATATTGTAGAAAACACTATAGTGTGTTATGAATTTATGGGTCGGACTAATTGTAAACACGTTCCTTAAGATACTAAATATATATTTTGTTTATGTAATACGATAGTATTTTCAATTATATCAACTTAACCGTGACTACACTTTGCCAATCAACACACGCTGGGTGCTGAGTGATTTCTTCACCATTCTACCACGATGACGAAAACGAGAAGTCGTATGTCAAAACCGAAATTAATTGAAGGGATTTTTACAAAAACTACATACACATACAACAATAACACTAGTGCATACTACATTTTATAATTTTTCTCCATAATCATAGGTAAAAATAGTGGAAAATGTTACGTTATCAATTCAATACACTATCATGAATAAATGATCAAAATTTTAAAGTAATGAAACGAAAAACTTGGATTGGAGAAAGTTCTTTTTATTTCCTGCAAAATATATTGCTAAAAAGTTATGTTGTTTTTGTAAAAATCCCTTCAATTTTACAGTTAGATTTATCATGTGTAGCTGTTCCGCGACACTCCGCGTCGAAACGCGTCTGTCGCCCGAATGCGCTATGACTTCGTATTCGCTTAGCGTTTTTACAAACATATTTTAAGGGTTATAGTGTGATAATAGGTCCTTACCTATGAAATTGGAGTTTTTATCTCACTTATTTATAGGTTGTTAATACTATAATATTATACACCTTTTAATTAGGACTATGTTATGTAGGCTTCAGTAATAACAATGATTATTAAATTTGTGTCTTTATCGCCCAACTTTTTTTTAAATTGACTTACATTTTAGTTCGCGGAATTGTCCTTTTGTTTCATTGTTGCTTTGAAAGGACTTATTTTTTTTCTTTTTAATGTCTATATTTAGCTAGTGAAGCAAACACACTACTCTATAATTTTTATAGTGTTAATTTAAAAAGATGCTAAGAAAATTAAAAAAACGTTAGTATGAATAATAACATTTCTTAAAAATCTTCATACAAAACTCCATTTTCACCTAATATTAAATAGCAAAAAATTGACTTTCAAATGCTAAAAGAAATTTTTAAATCCGACTGGTACTTCTAGAGATTAGTGCGTTCTAACAAAAAAACAAACTCAGCTGGCTGGCTCTATATAGCTGTATTATATTAGAATAGCCACTCAGCCGTCCGGCCCGCCCGTCTATAATCCGAACTTACGTCCATGGTCGCTCGGGAAAGATAATAATTTGAATTCAGAACAACGTGCTTTATTGTCGTTTTGTTTTGGTTTATCGTGTGTAAAACTATAATTCATAAACCAATTACGTATGACACAATTGTATTTCCCCTCATTCTAATAGTAGTTTATGCAACTGTCATATAATGAAGGGTATTAAAACACGAGTGTGAGTTTATGAAACGAGCGCAGCGAGTTTCATAATAGTAACGAGTGTTTTAATACCCGTGTTATATGCAGTTGCGTACACTACTTTATCTTCTGCAAAGACTCATCAATGTAGCTTTCAGCCACAGTAGAAGATTTCCACCCCCCGTGTCGTTTCAGTGCGGTCAAATCACCACCGCTATCTATGAGAAGGGTCGCCGAGGTGCGCCGGAAGCAATGCCCCGTGTACAACGCTGGGTTAGGCAGATTCAAAAAACTTGCGATAGTTTTTCCCAGAGCACCAAATTTATTAATACCAGTTCTTTGATCGACGCACTTCCCCGATCAATAGCTCAAGAAAAAGGTAGGGTTTCGACAGGGGGTGGGTCGAAGTTCCACGTATTTTTTACATACGGCATAGCAGTTGCCCGTCACAACGAAAGAACGATCTATTTTCGTTTTTGTTTTCGAAACTTTCACCATGATTGTACTGTCGTCTATGTTAGAGACTTCATCGAACTGGATGTTGTATAGCTCTTGCCTTCGGCATGCCCCTATTATGCCGAAGATTAGTGCAACCTGTAACAATAAACGATATAATAAGCTTGAGGTACATAGCCAAGGCAAAAACTATGATTTATGAAGTAGTAAAGTGTAGGTACCTACTACCTAATTTATACACAAAGCGCTTAAACGGAGTGTCTAGATAACTTGCGTGTGTAGTACGTAAGTACTAGGTAGATTAAATAACAGAACTAAAATACACTTACCTTTTCAAAAAGATACAAAATATCTGGTGAATCTTTCAGGAACATCTTTATTTGACCTGATGTAAACGTCAAGGACTTTTTTTCCTTGTGTCCTTCTGAACTGCGTTTCAGGAACGCTATGACTTTTGAATACTTCGTGATATCAATATTGTTGTAGATACTCAGTGTGGACTTGAGCATAGAATATTTAGCCCACATAGAAGATGGCTTGAATTTGTCGGAGAGGTCTTTGAGATACACAAGAATGACATTTTCAGAAAATGATGTAGTTTTCTTTTTGATCTTCCATGTTGTTATTATATTCTTTTTCATATAATTTTCTAGATTTTTCTGGCAAAAGATTGTGAGTTACTTTTGTTGCCAATTCTAGAATATCCGGAGGCGTACAAATATCATCGTCGCTGTCCATTTTTAACTTTTAATTTGTATTTTAGAAACAAAACACATTGCGAAACATTAAATTCACGCGTACGTGTATTGTCACAGTGAACTTGCCGCCATTAAAATCTAACCAATGAGAGCGCAGCTGCGCGCGCAGGGCCAATCAGGAGCGAGCGCGCGCTGTTCTTTTTTTATTTAATTGGCACAAGATCTTACCAAAGAGTTTTGTGTATGTAAGTTTAGTAGTTTCGACGAAGTTTTCACGTATAACCCAACTGTTTTCAAAAGCCAGCCTAATATCAAAATTTTATACAACTTGTATGAGGATTTTGACATAAGGCTCGCCAGGTTAATTGGTCGCGTTTTATTGATGTTATAATGAGATTTTACGATATCGATGTGATATATTTTACCATCATGTGAAATTGCTTAAATTGAGTGTTTTGTTGTCTGCGCTATAACAGTAGTAATTATAAGTCAAGTATTGGAAACATAAGTAGAATGTTACAACATTAGTGTAGATAAAATAAATTACTACCATAGTAAGTAAAAGGAGTTGTAGAATAAGCTCCGAATAGTTATTCCGTGTTTTGTCTCTTTTACTCTAATTTGAAATGACGTTTACATGACAGGAACAAAGCACGGAATAACTATTCGGATCTTATTCTTTGTTTATTTGTAAAGGACTGTAAAATAGATGTATTTTACATTACTATTCCAAGACAATTTTTATTATAGGTGCAAATAGGAGGCAACTTAAAAATAGTATTTGAGACCAATTAAAAGGAATTGTTTTGGCTAAACCATTGAATATATTAGTAAATCTATATAAATAAAAATGAATCGCTAAATGTGTTGCTAATCGCAAAACTCGAGAACGGCTGAACCGATTTGGCTGTTTTATTTTTGTTGTGTTTGATTAAGTCTGAGGAAGGTTCTTATGAGGAAAAAACGTAAAAAATACGGGGAAAATAGTAAAAACAACAATTTCCTTTTCCCATACAAACCACTCTGTCCCCAACTGTCAAACATTTGACGTCAATCAAAACAAAACAAAGGCGCGTTAGGATTATCTTTGGTATGCCTTCAAGTTGATGAAAGGTTAGATTTATTTATTTACGCGCCAAGTAATCAAACAAAAAGTTCACATTAGATATTACTAAAGTTTTTCAATGTTATTTTATTTCTATTAGACTGCGACAGGCCAATAACTTTTGACAGAACAAAATCTGTCGGGACAGCTATCAACATAAAAAATCAATGTAACTTTGTTTTAGAGAAACAGGGCAGAACAAGGTCTGCCGGGACAGCTATTTAATAATAAATAAGTATTGTGGGAGTTTCTCGAATGCCAATGTAAAAAAAATGGACGCATACTTACTTGCTTATAATTATATTTAAGAAGGCAGAAAGATTTATATGTTTATTTAGGTAGTCGGGGCGAAACAGTTTTCGAGTGGCGACCGCGTAAGTACCGGAAAACGCAGTGTGGGCAGGCCTCCAACAAGGTGGACCGACGATCTGGTAAGGGTGTCGGGAAGCCGCTTTCGTTGCAGCCTTTACGGGAATTTTCAGTACATTCCAAGAAATCCCGGATAATTTCAAATAAATAGGTGCCTACCTAACGCCCGTCGTATTCAAATACGTGGGTAGATACGTCACATTCAATCCGGTTTATTCATGAATGCATTATTCAAGATCGGCAACGCCTCAATTTAGATTTTATCTCAACCATTGAGAGAGCCGTACTGCGGCTAGATAGAATCACGGAAATTGACGGCTCCGCTTGCTATTTGTAACCGAGTTTTCCGACATGTAACTTATATAATAAAAATAATCCTTTATTGTAGGCTGTATTGGCTCATATACAGATAGGAGTTCGGTAAGCCTAAATTACCGGTAAGTAAGTGACTTATTAAAAAATATCTTAAGCTCTTTCGTGCTTCAAAAGGCACATTAAGACGTCGTTGGCCCTACTCAAGTAGTCATCATCATCATCATCAGCTCATTTTTATGTCCCCTCTGCTGGTGCACGAGCCTTCCCTATGGATGGATAGGGAGAACGGGCCTTAAACCATCACGCGGACCCAGTGCGGATTGGTGGTTGTTAACGACTGCTAATGCAGCCGGGAACAACGGCTTTACGTGCCTTCCGAAGTACGGAGGAGCTCGAGATGATAAATTTTTGGTCACCAATCCGATGACAGGCCTTGCGAAAGTTGCTTAACCTCAGCACTCGCAGACCGGGCGCGTTAACCACTGCGCTATCGAGTTCCTCTCGTAATATAGTAGTATTTAGTTCTTAATAATAGTTTACGTTTAGTGTAAAGATGAACTTTTAAAAACTCTTATTGAGGTTCACATGTGATGTTGATGTTCACGTGTAAGCTAATAGTTTTCAAATGTTTGAATACACTAGGGGACAAACGGAGCGACATGTTGCGGAACATGTTGCTCGGCAACTACGTGATGTCCCGAGGGACTATGCCTCGGAACATTTTGCAGGCCACACCAGTCAGTGTTTACAGAAATGTCGCCCGAGGAGATTGTGTTGTTTGATAAGGGCACGTTGCGCGCACGTCTACATTCAGCGACAAACGGCGCGACACTGACGCGGGACACATGCACTCGCTCTCGGAGCGGGAGCAAGCAACATGTCCCGCGTCACGTTAAATGTTGCGGGGCATGTTGCGGAACACCGGGCAACGTTGCGGCATCACGTTGATTGCGTGTTGTGCGTCATATTGGGGGACATTTTGTCCCCTAGTGTATCCGAGGCTTTATTTTATTTTAAAACTTTTGCAACATATATTACAAGGCAGACTTAATGCCTGAGGCATTCTCTACCAGTCAACCATAGGGTGGTGCAGAAATAACAAGGTAGGTGCAATTGGGTGAAGACAACAATTTAGAAATAAAAATAATATATTATAAAACGCACAGTATATACCTATATAAGTACAATTTAAATAAATATACTTATATACACCAATATAATGTATATTATTACATAAACTACTTTTACAAATATAACACAAAAATAAACATATAATACATAATTTATAAATAGGACGTTACTAAGATGATTCTGCCAAGGTTTTATCAAAAATAAGCATACGGACTTTCTTTTTAAATGCGTCACGGCTCGTAGCCATCGTGATTTCAAGAGGTAGCGCATTCCATAGGAAAATGGACTGAATATGGAAGGACGAGTGTACAACGCCAGATGTATGTGAAGGACAGAGAAGGAGAAGAAGCTTTACACTCGAAACAGCTCGGAACAGGCCGAGCGGAGGTGTTGTGAGGTTCCGTATCCGTGAGGGGCTGTGTATGCGTGCGCGCTGCTCGAGCGCCTCTGTTGAACCTTATCTATATATTCTACAGTCTCCTTATTTTGTGGCTGTGTATTTTGGGATAGAAAATGTTGACGAATGTTGTTAAGAGGGGGTATAAAGGTATATCGTCAAACGTAGATTTGATTTTAACACTATAAGATAAACCACGATTTACCCGAAAAAAATATCATAGATACTACAGCATACTTGAAAGGGAATGGACTAAGTAAAAGCATAATATAATAACATTTTATTGATAAAAAAAATCACGAACTCACGTCTACTTTTCAACTGTTATCAATTTATTTTAAATTAATGCAAATGGCTGAGCCAATATTTTAACACATAATATATATTAAATTACCAAGCGACCATATTAGCGATTTAAAAAAATATATGTATATTTTACGAGTTATTAAAATAAAACTTATTCGGCGCTTATGACATTCTTATTCCGCGCAGAACGCTTCAGTCTGTCACACCTGCGTATTTCAATAATTAAATAAAAAAGTATACTTAAATTCTTTCGATTTTCATTAAACAAAAACATTTATTTCAGTAAAACTATCCTTTTATTGCTATATTTTGTCTGTGTAACCTTGCTGAAAAGTGTGATCCTTAAAATGGTTTCTTAATACCTATGCTAATTTTCGATAAACGTCGGCATTTTTTTTATTTGAACGCAAAAGTTCATATGTGTACATACAGTTAGTGTTTATTCAATAAATTGCGAGATTTTGTCTTTATTGAATGGCGTTAGTGGTTTCACCACACATTCCATTAAACATAAATAAGTGGGCTATAACTCCAGTGTAACAAAGTACATACTTACACAGTAGGAAAGGAAGAAGAAAATATTTTTCGTACCGAAATTTATCGGCTCAAAATACCGTAATAAAATTAAAGTGGCCATACGACAGAGGTCGCTACGGAGGATATTTATCGTTACCAAAACGTTGAATCTGGCGAGTTTAGTATGTGCATTATGTATAAGATATTTTAGAAAACGTGCTGAAAATATGTATACTATAATATAATTTTATTATATATATTTACTAATAAATATACGGCTATGAGAGACAACTGCCGTTTTAATGGCTAACCAACATAGTTTACAAAATAATGAATACACTCACAATAAATAGACTCGTGATAGCGGTACTATCCCCTTCTCTTCTTGGTTCCACTGAAAACCAGCGTCTTGCGATGACAAAATATAATGCTGAGTGGCAACTTTATCAGCAGCATAAACTATGCGAAAAAATTACAAATAAAAATATTTTTTTTTAAATTTAATTGAAAACAAAGCTACAAGCGGGTGGGTGTACGACTAATTTACCACGATAGCCCAAAAGAACACAGTAAAAATCCAGTTTATTACTCATATGTAAGTGACCAAGATCGTTGAAAAGTATTATGGCTTGTGGTTTAAGAAATTTATTTCTTTAAAAAGAATATATTAGAAATTCAATTTTACCTAAGCACCAAATTCAAGTTAGGAAGTGACGAACAGAACGAAAAGTAACTAAAAGAACTTAGATACGTTGGTATATGTAAAACCTATCCAAAAAGCGTTTTATTTGCAATTCTATCAAGCGATGTTTTACAAATTTAGCGATTTTGTTTTACAATTGCTATAATTGAAAATGTTCACTTTGGTCACAGTTTGTGTGCCAAAGCAATTATTATTGTGGTCTTACACTGCACAGTAATTAATGTAGATTACGACATTGTAAAGCCTGTCTGAGAGATTGCTTTGCCCATTTAATCAATGTCCTCTGTTTGAACTTGTCTAGTAATTTTGTAGCACTACGTATAATAATGAGAAGCTGGTTGGCGCATCGGATTGTGGCGAGTGTGTGCGAGGTAAACAAGCATCTTTCAGAACGGCAAGTTTGAGAATGATTAAAAATGTCTTCAGCTCCTTTATAAGTACAATAGAAGGCATTGACAACAGTTGACTCCTGTTGATATCGAAAAAGACCGTTAAGAGTCAAACTCTTCGCTTCTTTTGTTTCTTTTTTTCTTTTATTATTACTCTTTACTTATGCTGTTTACCATAAATCTTACGTTTATCATCACACTAATATTATAAATGTGAAAGTTTGTGCGTATGTATGTCTGTATATTTGTTCCTTCTCCACGCTGCAACGGATGGATGGATTTGGATGAAGTTCGGCATACAGATAGTTTATAACCTGGATTAACACATAAGATAGTTTTTATCCCGATATTCTTACGGGAATCACACAATAAATATACTAAAAACGACAGTTTATTTTTCCAATACAAAATGATTTGTTTATTTTGTTGTCATGGAAACCAAGGAGAATTTAATCACTTGTTGGAAACTGCCAAAGCGGTACGACGAAGTCCGCCGGGTCCACTAGTATATAATATGTGTTTGCTATTAAATGTTTTTCTTCTTTCTCCTTAATCACCTTCTACTCGAATAGCTTGGTGAATCATGGTAAGATCTTCGTTTATGAGAGAAACTCCGTTTTGAGTCTTGCAGAGGGACGCGACAACAAAGACAATTTGAGGCAATTTTTAAATATTTTACGGGTAAGCACAGTGCCTTGATCTCACCTGATGTTAAGTGATGATAAGGCCAATGATGGAAGCGCACTTCACCCGGGATCCGACTAGTGAGGCACTGGCTATCTTATCTCTACCTGCCGGAACACAACAATGCTACAAACACCCTAGGGGCATCTATCCTCACCTGTTCTTTTTTGTCACAGGTGGCAAAATACCTAGCAAATATAAAAGAAAACTAGGTGTTACTCCGCGTAACATCGGGTGGAATGAAGATAGCTTGCGTTTGGCTTTTCAAGAATTGGAGAAAAATGAGAAAGGTTTAATTTTTAATTCATTTAATAACAAACAATCTTAAAAAAATAAGATTGTTAGAACTGAAAAAGTTCATAAAATTTCATTGTTTTTTAATGATTTATTAAAATGTTATGCTTTTGTTAAGATGTTAATTTGATTTTTGTTACTTTTATTATGGAAAAACAAATTTGATGCATGCATTTGATCCTCAGATTATTCAAAAAATGTACTATCGAGTCATCTATCCCTGCATCAGGCATCTATCCTTTGAAGCAACCATACAATGAGTCTTCTATCCCCCACATTAGGCATCTATCTTGCTTTTAAGAGGTAAAGTAAAATAGTATTCAGAATCGGTATAACTTAAACTAAAATAATGATGGTAATATCAAAGACTAAATCATCATCATCAAAGACCAAAGTTTTCAGATACTAAATTCAAATTGTTGATAAAAACTAACTGACTGAGTTACAGAGCTGTTTTAAAAAGTGCGGCATCTGTCCTGGACTTACTCTATAGGTATAATTTGATTTCGCAATTTTTTTAGAGAACGGCTAGCCTCAATTAGCTATATATATATATATTATTAACGCTTGTAGGCATCAATGTACTTAAAAAGGGAAACGAAGTTTTTCTTGATGTATTAAAAATAATATTTATGTATATTAATCTTTCATAGATACTATGGAGTATAAAGTATTTGTAAAGTGTATAGGTAACGCTATGCTCGCTTGTTATTACTACAAGCATATTAAAAAGTCGACAATATTAGCTATCCAACACAGTCTCATTAATATGGCACCGACATTTTATATGTACGAGTTCATTATTCGTTGTTCAGTTCCAACGTTCATTACGAATTGTTATTAACTACAATTAAATTGTGAGTTAACGAAGCCTTGTTAATTAAAACTTTCATTATGACTGCGTACGTATTCATCTGTGTACGTGTATAAAGTTGAGTTCCGTTGCGTCTAGAATTAAAGTTTTATTTTTATTTTATTTTATTCGAAACGTGAGAGCGCTTGGCCTTCGTTCACCTAATATTAAGTGTCGATAAGGCCAAAGGTAACGTTCCGCTTCACCCGAAATCCTCATAATCCCGAAAAAAGAGGCTATGATACTTATACACTTTTAAACTTTCGCGTTCCGCTAAATACCAATAATTTTACGACATCATCATCAGCTCATTTTTATTTCCCCACTGCTGGGGCACGAACCTTCCCTATGGATGGATAGGGAGAACAGGCCATAAACCACCACGCGGACCCAGTGCGGATTGGTGGTTATTAACGACTGCTAGTGCAGCCGGGACCAACGCCTTTACGTGCCTTCCGAAGCACGGAGAAGCTCGAGATGATAAACTTTTGGTCACCCATCCAATGACCGGCCTTTGCGAAAGTTGCTTAACTTCAGCACTCGCAGACCGGGCGCGTTAGCCACTGCGCCATCGAGCTCCTCGAATTTTACGTGGATTTACGTAAACTGCAAAGTTTTAACCGAGTTCCACTAGCCGTGATGTGACAGGGTATAAAAAGGTATATCTACTCGTTGGCTACCTATTAAGTAGTAATCATTTAACACGGATAAATACTTCGAGACTATGACTAGTTTTATTAGAGAGTTTGTTGATTGCCTCAGACGGCACTTTGAGCTACACAGGGCTTTTGAGGGCGGCGAGAAATTTAAAAGGTTCCTTAAACCGTTTGGAATGCAGCACCGTTAGATTTTCTATAGGGAACGGCATCACGCACTATTAGTGCGTGTCCCCGTGCTCTACTAGATTCTCCGTAGAGTTCAGATCGGATCGAGAACGGAACAACCCTAGGGCGCCTATAAAGGCTATGACCTTGGCTGGGGTTAACCGGGTCGTGGGGGTGGGGAGAGTGCCCAGGTACATGTCTGTACCTGTTATAGAGCGCGTGTGAACCGGCTCGTCGTACCCTTGTTCTACAAGTACGGTGTCTTGGGCCTAGTGTGCATGTTTTGTGTATTCTGTAAATGTGGAGTGGCATTTAAAAGATCGGGCGGGGGGGCTATCTCTTTATATGCTAAGACAAGATAACGTCGTTTAATTAGATAAAACTTTGTAAAAAAAAATGAGTTAACAATTTTTAATAACATTCGGTTTGGTGAGCTAAAAAAAAAAAATGGCGTTTAAAAACAAAAGCGAATTCTGAGCACGTCCTTTTTACGAATTCTCGACGGGTGGCGGCGGCGGGCAAGAAACAGTTTTGTCACAGTTACACCGAACAGTTCCGCTATAAATCTCCGTTGTTGCAATAAAACCTAGCTTAGGTTTTGTCAAGCAGAACTGGAAATTGCCACTTGATATTACAAGCGAAATTGAACGAGTTCTTGAGTGGAGACCGCGTATAGACAAACGTAGTGTAGGACGCCCCCAGACTGGGTGGGGCGACGGCCTTTGCAAGGTGGCTAGCAAGAGCTGGGTGAGAGTAGCCGCGGATCGTGGTCGGTGGCGTGCACTTGGATGTCCAGCAGTGGACTAGTATAGGCTGATGATGATATTGATTGTGTATTAAATTAAATATAAATATTTATAAAATTTACAAAATACAGTGAAAAAATTAAACGCCTACCCGACCCAGCCAGGAATCGAACCTGGGTCTTCCGCAATCCGGGCGGCTGCATTGACCGCTATGCTACCGGGAAGGCTGACGTAGACGCTGAATTTTGTCACTGCTTTTGTGATTTTAGAGTGCTAATAGCGGTACAGCGCGCCATCTATCCAACGGTCATTGCAACCGATGGCTATGCAGATTCATCTTTGCAGATGAAATACTACAAATAAAAAATACAAAAACACAAATGTTGAAAAAATTTCCACGAGCAGGGTTTGAACCTGCACCCTTCTGACATACCGGGTCAGGTGCTCTTCCAATTGAGTTATCGTGGTTCTAACCAGCCCGCCGAAATTATTCAACACTATTTACTTTTTACTTTGAAAGCCAAAGGCGCCCATTTCAATGTTAACAACTACCGTCATTAACATCCGATCATAATATTTTTACAAATACTAAAGATCAGTTAAGAAGTAGGCAAGCTATTTATAAATGTTTAAATAATTTTTAACGCAAATTTTGTTGCGAACAAATTACAAAAACACAAATGTTGAAAAAATTTCCACGAGCAGGGTTTGAACCTGCACCCTTCTGACATACCGGGTCAGGTGCTCTTCCAATTGAGCTATCGTGGTTCTAACAAATTACAAAAACACAAATGTCGAAAAAAAATTTTTTCAACATTTGTGTTTTTGTAATTTGTTCGCAACAAAATTTGCGTTAAAAATTATTTAAACATTTATAAAAAATACAAGTAAAAATTTAAATTAAATATTGTAGAACTTGGTAACGACATACTTATTTTTTTGTAAATGTCGGTACTTTTGTTAAAGCTGTGGAGTTTCTTGCGCCCATTCTTCTCTACAGCTAAAAAATAGACGACCCGAATGGTTAGTAGGTAAAAAATATGGACGATTCAAAAGCACTTTTCTTAATTTTGACATTGACTTTGACTTTGATTACAAGTGGATTACTCGGAAGACATTCGTAAGACGGCGTTAAAACTCACCATCACGCATCGGAACAAAGTGTGGTGGGTTATGGCCTGATTTACTCATTGTTCGTTCATGTGCGAAATCATGAGTTCAACAGTGAGGCGTTAATATTCTGATGATAACTTTAGCCTGGTATTTCCTCTGTGACACTAAAATAGTACAACTCATCGAGCTACAGTGTAATCTATATATTAATTCGTGAAGCAAAAACTTTGTACCCCTTTTTTACGAAAATTGCGCGGACGGAGGAGTATGAAATTTCGCACACTTATAGTTTATATAGAGAAGGTTATCCGAATGTTATTATTAAAATTATGCATAAAAAAACATTAAATCAATAAAACAAACATTACACACACTAAGTACCATGTATTTGACACACCCGCATATTAATTATACTCTTTTCAAAATTTCAAAAATGCAAGAGGAGCGGCCGAAATCTGTCAATGCCAATCCAAAATTTTTATCTTATTAATTTTTCATTGCATTAGATACAATCCGTGCAGCCATAATAAAATTACGGTTGAATTTTGACCACTGGGCGACCACAGTCTCTTTAAATAGCGTCAGCCCGCCTCTATTCTTAAAACAACCGAGAGAAACATACAGAACAAAAGACAGAAAACAAAAGAAGTGTTAAGCGCTTAATCTTTATTTACTATTCAATTCTGAACAGCTTAAACACAAAAGTTAGCTAGTAGCCCTCCTGAGCTGGACGGTAAAGCGCTGTCAGAGAAATAAAAGAAAGTCGTGTTGTGATGTATAGCGGTGGATTCGAGCGTCTATTGTTTCACTAATGTTCGGAACTTTGTAAAAATGGCTTAAATGCGAAAGATTTAATATAGTCCGATAAAAATACTGTGAGAAACATAAGAAAGTTGCGTAATAGTATCTAAGCAGTTTTGCTTTTGTAATAATAGAACTTTACTGGTCTGGCGAGAAGGACTACAAAGTGGTGGCGCGGGCGATATTCTGCTATTTAGTGGATTGTATTTTTTTGTTGGCGTTATACTAGGCTAGAACGTATCGAACGGCGAGGGTTGGCTACAAGGTCAATAGGTAAGCCGTTCGAGGAGATGAAACAGGACGTACCTTTGATCAGCGAACGGCAAGCGCCACGTGTGCGGCCGGCGGGCGAACAGGAGCCGGCACGAGGTTGGTGGCCGGTGGATGCACTTTGCTGGAGCAGACTTGTGCCACCAGGGCGTGGTCTCTCACAGTTTTAACACTCCTAACGCGGTGATAGCTCGGTGACCGAAATGGAGATCTCCTTTAGGCGCGAATGAAAGCGGCCGTCTTCAGACGTTGTCAGTGCACTGGTTTTCGGTCGCAGCCGCAGCGCTAGTTGGCGTGTGGCGTTCCATATTGCGGTCTTCTTGTGCGCGAGAAAGGTATTGGAGGGGATGGGTAAGGGAAGCTAGTATAGCGGCAAATTATCTTTTGCGCGGCAAAATTTAAGTCACCAACTGGCGCAACCAGTTACAATTTTTACTCTTTTTTTATAATGGATAGCAAGAAATATTCATACCGAATTTCCGTAAAAACATATTACCGATAAAAGTTAAGCGAAAAACTACACGACATTTTTGTCGTTTTGTTGTTTCTCTTGCCGATAGGTTTTGTAGGAATTTTGTTTTTTTTTTAATATTAGAAGGAGGCAAACGAGCAGGCGGGTCACCTGATAGGAAACAATCACCGCCGCCCATGAACACCCGCAAAACCAAAGGAATCACAGATCGTTTGTCCTTTTCATAATATCATGTGGAGCTCAATGATGCGTCTTGGTAACGTGACTCGATTCAGCTATTCCAAAAGGTACACTATAGGATAAATGTCAGAATCAGATCATAGAGACGCGATTGTAGACATTTTGAAATAGCAGAATTGAGGCACTGTTTAAATAGTTCTAGGGAAAGCGTCCACTATTAAGGCAAATTAAGAATTAGGCAAAAATGGTAAGGGGGCGTAATGACATAAGGTATAAATGAACCGGAGCCTTTCGTGCTTCGGAAGGCACGTTAAGCCGTTGGTCCCGGCTGCATTAGCAGTTGTTAACGACCACCGCACCGCAATGGGGCCCGCGTGGTGGTTTACGGCCCGTTCTACTTATCTATCAATTGGAAAGGCTCGTGGCCCAGCAGTGGGGACATGAAAATAAGCTAGTGAGGATGATGATGAACTTTCTGGTACCAAGTTAACCACTGCGACAATACGACAGAGAAACAATATTAGAAAAACAAATATTAAAAGAATAAACCGCAATTTTCTCTTGAAAAAACATCTCGAATTTGATTAAAGGGTGCTTAATAAAAATATGCATTCTCGTCACGTTCCGCTTATGAATTCTGGGTGAAGAACGATCTTGTCAAAGTAACACTGAACCATCTTGCGTAGCTCCGTCAAAATCCGCTGCGATTTAAGTGAAATCACTCTTAAATGTTGACAACCGGGATGAGGGCAATTTGGCAGATTTTTGTTGTGAATAAGTACTACAATTTGTGCGTGTGTGTCATATTGCGCTCAGAATAATAACTAAAGTTATTGTTCTGAGATATTGCGTGTGTGTCAGTCATTATGCGTATTGGTAAAATTGTGTACACTTGTCATTATGCGTCAAAAGAAATATTTGTTGCAAGATTTTTACTATACCTAATAACAATTTAATTCATTCATTCAATTGTACATGTTGCTACAAGTTCGTTTATCATTTGTAGGCACATTGTACTCGTATAAGTAAAAAAAACTGCCACTAGCATTGTAAAAGCTTAGAACTAAGACATTATAGAATGATAGAATAATATAAATCATATACTTTTGTATTATTTATCAAGGCAGGTAAGTCCAGGGAAGACAAATACTTCATCATCATCAGTCTCAATGGTGTTTTGGAAGACAACCCCGCTCTCAGACTACGAGGTTGAAGGGTCGACATTGACAAAACCCATACACTGCCATGGGAGTAAAATTCCTATTGGGTGGTACGTATTGTGCTCGGTTTGGCCGATGGAAGGACTCGCTTTTCTTGAACTTCCATCGGTTTGGACCGGGTAAGCGGCCATCATCTTATCTACTTTCATCGTCATAATAAAACTGTTAGTGGCATATTGTGCATTTCTTACATGTAATAAATCCATGGCCTTTATCTTATCTGATGTTTAGTGAATGATAAGGCCGAAGATGGAAGCGTACTTCACCCGGAATCTTTAACTACTGATACACTAGCTATCTTATCTCTAGTTGCAAGAACGTAATAATGCTACTAAAATTGATGTTGTGGTGACATAATTATTAAGACTAGTGGTCGCCCAGTGGTCGAAATTCGACCGTCGTTATTAAGGCTGCACGGATTGTATCCTAAGAAATGAAAAATTAAAAAATATAGAATGTGGGTTTGGATTGACATTGACAGATTTCGGCCACTCTTCTTCCATTTTTGAAATTTTATTAATGCTTCACGTATTAATATATAGATAAGATGGTGGCAACAAGTTAGGACCAAACCGAGTTTACAAACATGTACCCCCGCTGGGAATCGAACACGAGACCTCTGGATTTGTGACCAGTGGTCTCAACTAGACCACATAAACGGTTATGTTCATTAAAAGTTCAAAATTCTGAGTGAAGTGCACTTTCATATTCAGCCTTCTGGAGAGATAGATGACCAAACTTCCCCATATTCAAATAAAATAATTAAAGAACATGGTAAAAATGAGATTTCAATCATACTTTTCATATTTATATATTGCTTGTTTTTGCTTTCCCGTTATGTTAAAAACAATGATAAATATATAATACGCTTCAGAAAGAATACTGCAAGTAAAGAATGTCCCATACTATACCAACAAGCCATCACAGAGCCGAGTCGGCCGAGTGTGCTTATATAAAGTAAATAGCCCTATAACTGTCCCACTGCTGGGCAAAGGCCTCAATCTTTGAAATCAAGTCATCAATAAAATTGATGGGTAATAGCCTAATATAGCCCCATAGCAATCATGGCTTATATGTTCCTTATCAATCATTTCAGCTGGTCCCGTAGTTGCCTTATAATAGAGATTACAATTTTATATTTACTCCTCGTCTATATTGTGTAATAAATATTAATTAAATGAAGTGTTCCTTTGGTCGGTAGTTAAAGACGTAATGCATTCCTCTTTAGAGATAGCAATCGGCTTAACAGCTTAAGAATAGACGTTAATCTTTGTATGTAACTCAATTGAATTGGAAGGCTCTTGGCTGAGCAATACTTTTAAATAAATGTTAAGAAAATAATAGTCTGGAATTAGGTAACGCTTTCAAATCCTGATGCTAAAATTTTCTTTAATACGATAAAATTTTAATTGAAAAAATCAACCAGCCCCAGGAAGCTCGAATGGGAATCGAACCCACGACCTTTGCATCTTGTAACTATATGTAGCATTGTGAATGCAAAATTCAAAATAATAAAAATGTAAATTAGTGTTAAATTTATAAACTAAAGATTATTAAATAACTTGTAGTCATTATTACTTATAATATAATATATGCTGATACATGCTCCCCGCCCGATCCTCTAAATGCCACTACACATTTACAGAATACACTAAACATGCACACTGGTTTAGGCCCAAGACACCGTACTCGTAGAACAAGGGTACGACGAACCGGTTCACACGCGCTCTATACCAGGTACAAACATGTACCTGGGCGCTTCTCTCCTCCTCCACGGCCCGGTCTACCCGAGCCGAGGTCCGAGCCTTTAGAGGCACCCTCGGGTAGTTCCGCTCCCCGATCGAATGCGAACCCTTCGGAGAATCTAGTAGGGCACGGGGACACGCACTTTTAAGTGTGTGATGCCGTTCCCTCTAGAAAACCACCGAAGGTGATTCGTTTCGCACGGCTTGAGGTACCCTTTACGTACCTCGCCGCCCCCAAAAAAGCCCGGTGACGCTGAAAATCCCGTTTACGGCAATCAGCAATCTCTCTCAAAAAAAAATTTAACATGCTTTATATGTCAATTAGAAAAATAAAGGCGGCTTTTGCGTCAATTGAATGCTAGATAATGAACGTAACACTAATTGACCGAGCTACCACAGCTCTGGCTCGTTTCAGCTCGACTCGCCTCGGCTCAGCTCGGCTTAACTCGGCTCGGCTCAGCTCGGCTCAACTGGGCTCGGCTCGGTTAGTAGTCGGCATATTCTGAATCATTCTTTACAAGGAAACTGAATCACGTAGCACCGAGAGCTAATACGTGACTCCTCTTTGTAAGCAACGGCACAACACAAACAGACATTTACGAATACACTGATTTTGTGTGAATATATAGCGCAACCTCAACTTTAATGCTTTGCAGAATAAGTACCAATTTAGGTAGATATAACTTACTTAGTGAGCGATTTCGTAATAATTTATTTTTGTTCGATCGCTTCTGAATTGTATCGGCTATGCGTGTTATGGTTATAGCTTTTGTTCACTTGTTTTCTGATTTTCGTTATAAAAGTTTTTGAGCTAGCACCAACACTAACGTACCTCTATTTAGTAAAATGGTTAATTCGTCGAAATAACAAAACATTAACATTACGCATACAAACAACAGCCATTTTGATCGAATGTTTCAAAGGTCAAATGTTGTTTCGTCTTATAATAATAAGAAAACATGAAATAAAAAATATCTTCACACTTAAGTATATTAATTATAAATTACTCTTAAGTTATAACCTTCGATTAATAATATAGTAGATTCCCGATGAGCACTTGAAAAACATTACGCGACTTTGGGGCCACGGAGCCACAACGACGTTTGTGGCGATGAAAGTAAATATTAAATACATATATTTTTCAATCTTAATTTCATCTTTACATATTTTTTTTAAATTGTTCGGATCACCAACATTTGTTACAATAAAACAAGAATGTGGTTTACATTTATAGTGACATAAACTTAATGCACAACTACTTAGAGGTGAACTCAGCATGCATTGAGGTACAGACAGATTAAATATGTGTTTGTTTAGTGTATGTTTGTGAGTGATATGTTAGGTGTGCATATACAGGTTTATTTATGCATGGTATGGTAGGTGTGTGATGAGTTGTTGTGTAGATGTAGATGTGTGTGCTTACCATAAGGTTTACTGATTATTATATATATTTTTTTTATTTTTTTTTATTTAGTAGTAAGGTGGTTAAATATGCTTATGTAAAATGAACTAGCGGAGTCATGATGTATGTCAACAATGTCTCTGAATTTATTTAACGTTTGGCATAACCTTGATACCGGGGAGTTAGAACCAAGCATTGTTCTTCTTGATGGAGGACAAAGAGGTGCAATTGGCTTGCGAGGAATTCTAGCAGGTGCACGGTAGTTGAATTTTGCCAGCAGTTGAGGGCAGTCTGATACATTTCTTATCAGTTGGAATAAGAAAACCATATTAACTAAGTCCCGTCTCTCCAACAAAGACAACATCCCAAAGTTCTTTAGCCTATCGGTGTAAGATCGTAGTTTTCTAACTTTGCCATATGGTTAATGCCAAATGTCTCACAGACCGTTTCTGAAGTCTTTCTAAGCGGAAATATTTAAGGTTCACAGTAGCTGAAGTTGTTGATGCTATCCAATATTTTTTCAGATTTTGTTATTCAAAATTTAAATGTATACGTATGAGTAAACAGGACCACTCTCGTAATTTTTGTTCCGGGTCCTTAATTTAGTAAATTATTGATCGAATATTTTTCACGCAAAGAAAAAAAGAAAACTATATTATTAGGTTTTTTTTTATAGTAGAAGAAGGCAAACGAGCAGGCGGGTCACCTGATGGAAAGCAATCACCGCCGCCCATGGACACCCGCAAAACCAAAGGAATCACAGATGCGTTGCCGGCTTGCGGGTTGCTTTAAAGTTATTATTATGTTGATTCTTTAGTACGAGTATTACGACTGTAATATTGTTATTGAATTTATATGTTTTGTTTATTATGTGTCTCTTACAAAATATTTCAGTGCCCCCAAATACCGGAAATTTGTGACATATATTTCACAAACTAAAGATTAATAACGTAAATGTTTAAAAGTGTAATTAGAATTGGCTAAGTTTTATATATTGAGTTACTTTAAAGAATTTTTATTTTAATTTAGTTTTCTACAAGATACATGTTTTTATATCTCTCAATTTTATTATAAGCGCATAGGTAGTTAGCTATACTATTCCTAATTATATTGTTTGAAGGTTTTCTGCCCTAAGGCTCAACTCCACACCCGCGTTGTCGTACCAAAATGTAACGTGACAATAAAACTTAATTTATTTGTGTGTTACGTAATGTACGAACTGTTCTAAAAGTAATTACCGTTCGCTTTGTAGGCAATTAAACCATCGTTCGTTACGTGTACACAATAAATACAGGGACACCATAAAGGGAATAAAGGAAGAGAGTCACGTACACTGTGGGAACTTACTATGGATACCTACGCACTAAATTTATATGTACAGAATGCTCGTTCTATACTAAAAGCATTAAAGGGTGATCTCACACAAAGTCGCTCTGTGTTTACGCATAGTCGCATTTTGCGTACGGCCAAAGCAGTTGCAATTGGTAAGAGCCGATACAGCCTGAGGCCTTTATATGTAAATAGTTGTCAACGTGAAAGTGTAATGATGACTCTTTCAATTCCTTCAGGATTTCTTGAAAGAATTAAAAAAGTGAGGTGAGCTTGAGGCGTCCTCACATCTCAAGCTCGAGATGTTTGGGGAAATATCATTATTCATTCTACATCCAACCACAACCAGTGACCAACTCTCACGTTATGATATCAATTACGAACGAGTGCTCTGTTTTCTCTTATTCAAGATACTGGTTTATTATACTGGAAAATTCCCCCCCCCCTCCCCCCCCCCAGTACCTAAATATAATAATTACAGACATTTTGGTGTTAACAACGTGTTCAACGAAAACATATACGGCATTAGGAAATAATCACAAAACCGTCCCTGGGCCAACGACCGACAAATTAAGTCGATGCCAAAATAATGATGCCGATTTTAAATGTATATTTCTTGCGGAAATAAAACATTTTGATACGTAACTTGCTTTTAATTTACCTTATTTTTATTTCGGTTTTTTTACCTAAATAATTAAACTCTATTGGTATATAAAAAAAGTCGCTAGAATTTTTGGATATCATTTTGTGGAGGTAATAGGTTTAATAAAGCCCTCTCTGAGATTTCGAATTACTTTCAAAATATAATTTCTTTCCAATCATCATAATTTCGTAAGCGATTACAATTGAATAGACATTTTATAGAGTAAACGGCACTAATTAGAAAATTTGACAGAAAAATGACAAAAGCGACTAGACTGTGCCTCGAAACTGACGCGAAGTACGTTTGAAACGATATTTTCATTGCCCGTTTACACAATACACTACCTACATGTATAGAGCTAAGTAAAGCTGCAATGTATGACGAACCATGCGACATACTCTAGATTTTCTCAAAAATGTCATAAAATCAAAATAAATAATTTTAAAATTAATTACGAATATTTGTATCATAAAATTACTTTCCGGCGGAAGGCATCGTGTTCTACTTATTGTCTACTTACACATAAATTGTTTATACAATTTATATAACGGCGCGTTGAGGCGTTTTTAGGGTTCCGTAGCCAAATGGCAAAAAACGGAACCCTTATGGATTCGTCATGACTGTCTGTCTGTCCGTCCGTATGTCACAGCCATTTTTTTTCGAAACTATAAGAACTATACTGTTGAAACTTGGTAAGTAGATGTATTCTGTGAACCGCACTAAGATTTTCACACAAAAATAGAAAAAAAACAATAAATGTTTGGGGGTTCCCCATACTTAGAGCTGAAACTCAATTTTTTTTTCATCAAACCCATACGTGTGGGGTATCCATGGATAATTCTTCAAAAATGATATTGAGGTTTCTAATATAATTTTTTCTAAACTGAATAGTTTGCGCGACACTTCCAAAGTGGTAAAACCTGTAACTTCTACAATAAGAGAATGATAAAACTAAAAAAAATATATGATGTACATTATACTACTATATATTTTCACAGATGATGTATTTCTGTTGCCGCTATAACAACAAATACTAAAACAGAATAAAATATTTAAGTGGGGCTCCCATACAACCGACATGATTTTTTTTGCCGTTATAGATATTGGTACGGAACCCTTCGAGCGCGGGTCCGTTCCCACTTGGCAGGATAATATCACCTGCGGACTAAATGTAGGAAACTGGCAGTCAGCACAGATGGACTTACTCGAAGCGTCTGATCTGAAGTAGGTGTACTTGCGTGATCTATATTAATATAGGTCTGTGGGTGCGCCGAACCAAAAATACCAAAAGTTTGGTCAAGGTTAAGTTGATATATATGATGAATGACAAAACTATCGTATTACATAAACAAAATATATATTTGGTATCAAAGGGAACGTGTTTACAATTAGACCGACCCATAAATTCATAACACACCATAGTTTTGTCTAGGTACAATATCATTTAAATTTGGACAAAAATCATGAAAACGAGTGGCGGCGTTTAGTTGATATCTTATAGTGTATCTAAATTATACCTCTATTATGTCTAAACAATCACCAATTAACTTAACTACATATCGTCCGTTTCACATTTTCGATTTATCGAGCGGTTTAATTCCCCATACAAAATAGTATGCCGCGCGGTATCAAATAAATATGGACGAATACATTTCAAATTAAATATGTGATACTTGTCACTTACGGACGGCGCACCTTAACATCACCCTGCCATTAAAATACTAACAGTAAATTAACGTTTTGATTCCAAACATATTGATGACGTGCGTCAGCGACAGTCGACGGACTGTATCTGTCGACTGACGCCGTCACTTGTTTCTGTCGATTGTCGCTCCGTCACTGTGTTCGAAAATAATTTAGCTATTTAGTTTTTAGTTTTTTTATAAGTTCGCGACCATCCAAGTGAGAGTGCGCCTTTAGCTCTCTTTTAATATGGAGCAGGCCTTCTGTTCCTAATTATTTAGTGCTATAATCGTCTAACCACGGAGCTTTTAATATTGATTGCTTTTGTTTATTATTGCCTTATTGTAATACCGTTTACCTTGATAGGTTTCAATTCGATTCAATGTTCAGATATTTTAAATAAATATCTAAATATTTAATTAATTTTATTTATTAAATCTTGGCGAATCAGGGGCAATGCGCGTCTCTGGTGCGCAAGGTACGGGGCAGCACCAACAGCATCCTAAGCATGGTCGCCAGCAGGTTTGACTGTGAGGTTGGCGGGGGTGTCAGTATCAACTTTAAATTAGTGTATAGCGGGGTGTCGATAAGTAATATATAGGTAGTAATATATATAGTAGCTATAGGGGTCTGTTAGGGTCCTAACTAAAGGACTTTAAATGAGAGAGAGAAGTGGACTGTATATACTGGTATATTGTGTTATAATGTCACGCGCGCGTCTGGTGTCGTCCGTGATCCGTGACGAAGTGTCTCTGCTGGTGTGAAGTGTGACGCCCGGCGCCTCCGGCAATCGTCCGAATTCGCACGGGAACCCCCCGGCGGCGGCGGCGCCCGAGCGGTCTCGATGATGCACGAACAGGGTCCATCATGGGATACGGGTGTTCTTAAGCGGATGAATGATTTGTTTGTTTTGTTGTCATGGAAACTGTCAAAGCGGTACGAAGTCGCCGGTCAGCTAGTTTAGTATAATAACATTCCGATGCACGGTCGAAAACCTGTTACTTTTTTACTTTTAATGCTGAGTTTTATGTAGGACTCGTCACATGAAAGTAGGTTCAAGTGTTTGCGTCGCTAAGGCTCTTGAACGAAGCAATTGTAAAAGCAGGTTAAAGGCAGTTGTGGAGCCGTCCCAGAGGATGGCGCGTTGAGTGCCCGACCGTACAGGCTAAGAGGGGAACATTTGACGTTGAACGTTGAACGTTTCGATAAGTGTAGGTATACAAAGTAATGTTTGCGAGGGACGTTGCATAGTTCCGTCAAATGTTCCCCTCTTAGCCTGTACGGTCGGGCACTCAACGCGCCATCCTCTGGGACAGCTCCACAACTGCCTTTAACCTGCTTTTACAATTGCTTCGTTCAAGAGCCTTAGCGACGCAAACACTTGAACCTACTTTCATGTGACGAGTCCTACATAAAATTCAGCATTAAAAGTAAAAAAGTAACAGGTTTTCGACCGTGCATCGGAATGTTATTATACTAAACTAGCTGACCGGCGACTTCGTACCGCTTTGACAGTTTCCATGACAACAAAACAAACAAATCATTCATCCGCTTAAGAACACCCGTATCCCATGATGGACCCTGTTCGTGCATCATCGAGACCGCTCGGGCGCCGCCGCCGCCGGGGGTTCCCGTGCGAACTTCGGACGATTGCCGGAGGCGCCGGGCGTCACACTTCACACCAGCAGAGACACTTCGTCACGGATCACGGACGACACCAGACGCGCGCGTGACATTATAACACAATATACCAGTATATACAGTCCACTTCTCTCTCTCATTTAAAGTCCTTTAGTTAGGACCCTAACAGACCCCTATAGCTACTATATATATTACTACCTATATATTACTTATCGACACCCCGCTATACACTAATTTAAAGTTGATACTGACACCCCCGCCAACCTCACAGTCAAACCTGCTGGCGACCATGCTTAGGATGCTGTTGGTGCTGCCCCGTACCTTGCGCACCAGAGACGCGCATTGCCCCTGATTCGCCAAGATTTAATAAATAAATTAATTAAATATTTAGATATTTATTTAAAATATCTGAACATTGAATCGAATTGAAACCTATCAAGGTAAACGGTATTACAATAAGGCAATAATAAACAAAAGCAATCAATATTAAAAGCTCCGTGGTTAGACGATTATAGCACTAAATAATTAGGAACAGAAGGCCTGCTCCATATTAAAAGAGAGCTAAAGGCGCACTCTCACTTGGATGGTCGCGAACTTATAAAAAAACTAAAAACTAAATAGCTAAATTATTTTCGAACACAGTGACGGAGCGACAATCGACAGAAACAAGTGACGGCGTCAGTCGACAGATACAGTCCGTCGACTGTCGCTGACGCACGTCATCAATATGTTTGGAATCAAAACGTTAATTTACTGTTAGTATTTTAATGGCAGGGTGATGTTAAGGTGCGCCGTCCGTAAGTGACAAGTATCACATATTTAATTTGAAATGTATTCGTCCATATTTATTTGATACCGCGCGGCATACTATTTTGTATGGGGAATTAAACCGCTCGATAAATCGAAAATGTGAAACGGACGATATGTAGTTAAGTTAATTGGTGATTGTTTAGACATAATAGAGGTATAATTTAGATACACTATAAGATATCAACTAAACGCCGCCACTCGTTTTCATGATTTTTGTCCAAATTTAAATGATATTGTACCTAGACAAAACTATGGTGTGTTATGAATTTATGGGTCGGTCTAATTGTAAACACGTTCCCTTTGATACCAAATATATATTTTGTTTATGTAATACGATAGTTTTGTCATTCATCATATATATCAACTTAACCTTGACCAAACTTTTGGTATTTTTGGTTCGGCGCACCCACAGACCTATATTAATATAGATCACGCAAGTACACCTACTTCAGATCAGACGCTTCGAGTAAGTCCATCTGTGCTGACTGCCAGTTTCCTACATTTAGTCCGCAGGTGATATTATCCTGCCAAGTGGGAACGGACCCGCGCTCGAAGGGTTCCGTACCAATATCTATAACGGCAAAAAAAATCATGTCGGTTGTATGGGAGCCCCACTTAAATATTTTATTCTGTTTTAGTATTTGTTGTTATAGCGGCAACAGAAATACATCATCTGTGAAAATATATAGTAGTATAATGTACATCATATATTTTTTTTAGTTTTATCATTCTCTTATTGTAGAAGTTACAGGTTTTACCACTTTGGAAGTGTCGCGCAAACTATTCAGTTTAGAAAAAATTATATTAGAAACCTCAATATCATTTTTGAAGAATTATCCATGGATACCCCACACGTATGGGTTTGATGAAAAAAAAATTAAGTTTCAGCTCTAAGTATGGGGACCCCCCAAAATTTATTGTTTTTTTTCTATTTTTGTGTGAAAATCTTAATGCGGTTCACAGAATACATCTACTTACCAAGTTTCAACAGTATAGTTCTTATAGTTTCGAAAAAAAATGGCTGTGACATACGGACGGACAGACAGACAGTCATGACGAATCCATAAGGGTTCCGTTTTTTGCCATTTGGCTACGGAACCCTAAAAATGCCTCAACGCGCCGTTATATAAATTGTATAAACAAATTATGTGTAAGTAGACAATAAGTAGAACACGATGTCGCCGGTCAGCTAGTTTAGTATAATAACATTCCGATGCACGGTCGAAAACCTGTTACTTTTTTTCTTTTAATGCTGAGTTTTATGTAGGACTCGTCACATGAAAGTAGGTTCAAGTGTTTGCGTCGCTAAGGCTCTTGAACGAAGCAATTGTAAAAGCAGGTTAAAGGCAGTTGTGGAGCCGTCCCAGAGGATGGCGCGTTGAGTGCCCGACCGTACAGGCTAAGAGGGGAACATTTGACGGAACTATGCAACGTCCCTCGCAAACATTTCTTTGTATACCTACACTTATCGAAACGTTGAACGTTTCGATAAGTGTAGGTAGGTATGTTTATGAACTATGTGTAACAGAAAACGGAGAGTACTTTGACTGTTCGAGTCAAAATGAAATGTGTTTATAGAAAACAGAAAATGAAGTAAAAAAGGTGTTGTAAGTATGTTTCAATAGTTTGATGTCTTTATTATGTTTAACAGATGATTTTTTAAATTTTTTATTTTCAAGTGCTAATTGCTGCACTGAAGCTAAATTAAATATTTATAAAATTTATAAAATACAGTGAAAAAATTAAACGCCTACCCGACCCAGCCAGGAATCGAACCTGGGTCTTCCGCAATCCGGGCGGCTGCACTGACCGCTATGCTACCGGGAAGGCTGACGTAAGCGCTGAATTTTGTCACTGCTTTTTAAATTTTTTTGAGTGCTAATAGCAGCACAGTGCGCCATCTATCCAACGGTTATTGCAACCGATGGCTATGGTCGGGTAGGCGTTTAATTTTTTCACTATATTTTATAAATATTTAACAGATGACTTTAAGTTTTTAAGGTGCTCCGCAGACAGTTACTGTTAGTTGCAGAAACTATCAACTTAGTTGAAGACAAACAACTTTTAAAAATATTTCGTTGATGTTGGCCAATTACAGCAACAAAACGGCCCAGTTTACAGTTGCCGCGATTTTAAATAAACTCTCCCTGTGACCACGAACCCTGCAAAGGGTTCGAAACGTCAGGATAAACATTAAATAAGTAATGTGTAAAATAAACGCGAGTAGATCCGTAAAAGTTGTTTCATTTCAATGTGTAGTGTTCGCGTAAACTTTAGAAAACAATAAACTTTCATGTTTAATGAACAATTCATGGTCATAGTCAGTGTTTGCCCAGTTGGGGAAACCAGCAACTTGATCCAATTATTTAGTACAAACTTGACAGTTTGCTTGTGCCGGCCATTTGTAACTGATATAATTGAGAGCAGCCATTGAAAACTGTTGTCGATCATCGAAACTCGCTACTAGAGTTGCTATGTCTGCGCAATTTCTTTAGGTTATATAATAAATAATAATAAACTTTCCTACACTCACACCAATTATCTAGCCCAAGAGAAGCTTCGTTATGAAACTCGTTTAATGGTTACTAGACAACTGATAAACATACTTAAAATACTTAAATACATACTTATTATACATAGAAAACACCCAGACCCGAGACAATTTAGAAAAACAATCATTTCTAAATTGACCCGACCGGGGATCGAACCCGGGACCTCAGAGATGGCGACACCATGAAAACCGGTGTACAAACCACTCGACCAAGGAGGTCGTCAAATGGAAATTTCGTATATGGAAACTAGTTGCGAGTTAACTGTTCCCGCAATACAGAGATCAAAGTTGCTCTGTCTGTGGAGCGCCTAAGTTCTTTTACCTTTGTTTTATATGTTGAGGATTTAGTCTTAAAAATAAACGTAAATTCGTAAAAGTTGTTTTATTTAAATTTGTAGTGTTCGTGTAAACATGAGAAAACCAAATGTAGTCTTTTTTATTAATACACACTTAAAAGTTTTATTATAGCTCTCAAATTAGTCTCATACGCTAAATACTATCAAGGAGACCGCATGACGATATGTCCGTATGAGATGTGACGTGAATGGAATGTGTTTCTAAAGGGTCCAAAATATAGTTTATCATTATCATTATTATCATATTTTTATTATCATTTCTATCATCACTCTAATCTCTTCAATCTATTTATCAAACAATAGTACATTACAGCAGCGGCCGGTAAAACAGGCATTGATAGACGAACGTGCAAAATGTAAGCCGATACGTCGTACGAGTAGAACACCTATCAACTTAGAGCATTAACAGGTTCCCTGTCCCATATATCACATGTGATACATAACAATTGATTATCTATTGTTTTAATTTTTGGACAGCGAAACTGTTAAACCACTATCAACTACATCAGTCGATGGAGTAGAAGAACATTTTGCACGCACCAATATTCATTTCATTCGTTCTTTCTCTTTTTTATCAATAACAAAATCTCTTTGCAGCCAGTTCAAAATTTATTTAAAATAATTAGTTACTTTTTTGTTTGTCATTGTTTTGAAGTAAAAAGTTCGTTCCATTTTTAATAAAACACGTCAGTTAAGGACTTACATTGCTGCTTGCGTGTATTTGGCCAGTAGAACCATTTCGATTTATTTTAAAGAAGGTTGTCACAATAATGACCTCATTTCCAAGCTTGTTTGAGAAAAGACAATAGTCTGGTGTTTGTTGATCACCGATGACCCATAGAAGTCCGTATAAGTTGTTATAAAAAAAAATATAACATTTTAACAAAACATTTATACTATGATAACATTTATAAAAATATTGTCTACAAATAAGTTTATCTGATAGCTATCTATCTATATCGGATTTTGCTAAACGTGTGAAAACCCCGGCAAGCAGAACTTATTGAAATTTCCAAATTATGACTATCGGGGTTAAGTACAATGAAAATTCAAATTAATGACACTACACACACAATTAAAAGCTGTAAGTGAAAGTTACGCATAATTAAAGCTAACCCCTAGTTAAAATAGGAGGAGCTTTAATTGAGTTATGAACAGCTAATGTGAGAGTAAGGTTGTTAGTTCAAGACTTGAAAGTCTATGGGACAAAGGATTAAAAAGACAGAAAGAGTATAACTCGAATGGGTGTTAATTATCATCATCCTATAAAGGTCCCACTTTACTAGGGTCAAAAAAAGGCACAGGCATCTCCACGTGAATAAAAGCACTTGGGGATATGAGGCAATACTCCCCTTCGATGGCAAAATGCGCTTTAAACCGATATTCCTAGTTAGACTACGCGTCGTCAGTTAGATTATGCGTCACTGTCAAAAAATAAATTTAGATACTTTATTACTTTAACTAAAAAATGCTTAATGTACTTACATTACTCTTACACCTAGGCATGGAGCTATTTCAGGTAATTCTTTACTCTCGTTCTATTTTCCCACCCTGCTAAAGTCTTAACGGGGGAGGTAAGACTATTTCGCTACTCCTATTCGAAAGTGAAACTCATGTTTAGCCTATCCAACAAAAGCGATCAATCCAACATTTGAGGTAAACGTGAACTCATCACAAAACACCTACACGTATGCCATGCTCGCACGATCATGGCCTTTCATGAACTCGCACTTTTGCCGATCATCTCAATAATAAGGGCCATGATGTCGCATTCCTATTGAATTAATGAAAACAGTTCCCTTAACCGCCTCTGTGGTCACTAGACCAGACCACCGGTTTAGACCCAGAGGTCCCGGGTTCGATTCCCAGTGGGGGTACATGTTTGTGTACTCGGTTTGGTTGGTGGTAGGGCTTGTTTGTCCGCCTGGCTAGCTACCACCATCTTATCTAAATATGTCGCCATAACATCAATGTTTGTAGCATTGTTGTGTTCCGGCAGCTAGAGAGGTCAAGCCGTTTCGGAAGAGTATTGTCACTAACACTGTGACACGAGAGTTTTATATATTAGAAGAATAATACGAGTAAGGTTGACCGCATATTGCTTTGTCCGTACCGTCTTTGCGCAACCGGTGTTTGACCTAGAGTCCCTGTAGGTTTATTACTAACAACAAGAGTCCATCCCCAACATTACAGATATCTCACCTGCTAATCAACCAATTTTATTTACCCCTCATTATATTATTGTTTTTATGTTTTTCTTTATCGAGTAGTTACTTTTGTCGACCAAACTGACCTCAGGACTCCTGGTACCCTTATTGTCTTAGCAATAGTGTTGTTTACACATAGTCTATTCACTAAAACTGTAAATCCACAACATTGCATTGTTTAATTTCATAAAATAAAATACCTTATATTGTTAAGTGTGGAGTAATTTTTATTTTTTTTGTAGCCTCCCCACAGGACGAGTGGAAGACACACATTACAAAGAGTAAAAGTAATAAGGGTTAGACAACTAAACATGTCACGTCATTTCAACATTAAGTTTTTTATTTTATATCATTAAAAAGCCCATCCATGCGAGCTAGAATTAGTAAAAAGTGTAAAGATCACTCTGTATAAGTAATTTTGGTCCGTTCTGAAACCTCCTGTACAAATTGTTATCCTCTACTTAAGGGATCATTTTCCAAAAATCGTGAAACTCTTCGTAATTTCTAACCAGGCCAAATTATACTGAAATTTAAGGAATGACAGATTTCCATACAAACTTTCTACCCATAGTTCACCCCTCTTTTTTTTTATTGAAAAATCTTTAGATCGATAAAATTATTCATTTTTATAGATAATACTTTAAAAATAACGATTTCCCTAAAAAAACCTTCTTCCCTTTTTTACTCCTTTAAAGAAAAATAAACAAAATTCTTGAGTAAAGGCATTCTTTATTTCTGTTCAAGAAACCAAATACCAATTTTCATGTATTTTACTTCAAAACTGACGGACTTTCATACAAACTTTCACCCCATATTTGACTCCCTTAGGGTGTGATTTCCATAAAATCCTTTCATAGTGGCTGGTTACGTCTCTCAATTAACCCACAGTCCAAATCTCATTTAATTAGATTCAGCGGTTTAGGCTCGGCGATGATGAATCAGTCAGTCAGGACAAGTCATTTATTATGGATTGAAAAGAATGAAAGGATTTTTTTAGCACTCTTTTCCATAACGGTATGGCAACTACAAAAGCCTTGGATAAATCTGGAATCTACCAGTAAGTAAGGTAAGGTAAGGTAAATGTATATCAGTCCTTTAAGCAAATTTCCTCTTCAAAGCCTAGAGTATCCCTAAGAATATTTACAAAACATGTTATAAATGTAGACTTACCGTATTTACTCACAAATCCGTCGCGCAAAAGGTCTGCGAATCTTTTTAAAGTTAATTTGTAACGTGAAAAGGGAAAGGGAAATCTCGTTCACCTTTTATTTATAGCCTTTTAGGGCCAGCAACGGGGATAAGATGACCAGAATCTCATTAGACCTCCCAAATCAAGTGCTTCAGAGGATTTAAGGTGTTTTCGGTTGGGAGGTTACAAGATTTAGCTTTGTTAAATATTAATTGTTTTTAATCAATGAAATGTAGTTATTAATAATTTGTAAAATGTATTGTATTATGTATGTATTTAAACAACATCACATACATCGTTCTGATCCCAAGGTAAGTAGCTAAAGCACTCGTTTGGAAATCAGAAACAACGACGGTATCACAACCACCCAGACCCGACACAATATCGAAAAGTTCGTTTTCGACATTGACCCGACCGGGTATCGAACCCGGGACCACAGAGTTGGCGCCCGCCGCCCAAAGTCCGGCGTGCAAGCCACTCGGCTACGGAGGTCGTCTATAATCAAAATCAAAATAGACGGAATATATAAGTACCTCCATATATTATTGATCAGATTCGATGACACCGACATCAATTTTGAAATGAATCTTTCATCATCATAGTGTTAATTTTTTTGGTTGTCCTATAAAATAAAATAAATAAATAAATAAATCATCATCATCATCATCAGCTCATTTTATGTCCCCACTGCTGGGGCACGAGCCTTCCCTATGGATGGATAGGGAGAACGGGGTATAAACCACCACGCGGGCCCTGTGCGGATAATGAAATCTTTACATGAAGGTAAAAACGAACAAATTTTCTATATTGACATATATTTAATATACTAGCGGCCGCTCGCGGTTTCACCCGCGTGGTTCCCGTTCCCTTGGGAATATCGGAATAAAAAGTATTCTATGTGTTAATCCAGGTTATAAACTATCTGTATGCCGAATTTCATCTAAGTCCATTCAGTAGTTTTTACGTGAAAGAGTAACAAACATCCATCCATACTTACAAATTTTCGCGTTTATAATATTATAGTAGGATAGTAGGATATTCCGGTATTCATCATAATCATCATCACCAGCTCAGCCAAAAAACGACTGCTGGACAAACGCCTCCCTCAAGGATCTTCACAACAACCGGTTTTACGATTTCACTATTAATCTTACGAAGTTAAGATGCCAAATGAACCGCCAACTACCAGTGAATTATTTAAAATACGTGCGCGCGCGATCTACATGTTAGCTGCCAGCGATATTTGCGATATTGGCAAAGTTCTCGAATTCGCGGGCTTCTAGTGTAAGGCTGCGTTTCCACCAGAACAGTGCAAGGTAGCTAAGCTCTGCGCGAGAAAAAAATCTACCAATAGGATTACTCCATTTTACAGGTAGTGTAAAATGTGGTTATTCCAATAGTGGAAATCAAGACATTTTTTTTACCAGTAACAAAAGCACCCTTTTGGGATCCCGGCTTCAGATAGTTACCGGTAGTCTACCTAAGCCTCGTATGCGAGGGATATTTTTTTGTCACTCTTACTAACATTAATATTTGTTTGGTTTTGGCACTAGTATAATATCGATACTGATTAAACATTAATAGTATAGGTACAATCGAACCAACTGAATCATGACCCACTTGCCTGATAATTCGTTTGAAACTTTCAAACTTGTAAGATCTATCGAGTATAATGCACTTACGACGTTTTAGGTACTAATAAAATTACGTCAATACAGGTCGCAGACCTATGCAATTTTAACCTTTGTTATCATTGCCATAAAACCACATTTCACACATATACAGTCATTGTTTGAATATCGAGCTGGTTCTCGCTTATTTAACCTAAACTTTTTGATGATGGAAAAAATAAATTTAAAAAATGGGGTGTTCTACAAGTGTGTCATATTATGTCAAGTTGTCAGTCAATGTGAAAAAATAGAAATTAAATAGTAAAATGCTTAATAATTTTTAATAATGGCTAATTTAGAAGAACAAAGAGCTCGGATTGTAGTCTTAAGTGAGGAAGGCTATGGCATACGGGAAATATCCCGCGAATTGAATATTTCTCGGAATACAGTGAGGACCTGGATCAGACGGCACGCCGAAGAGGGCATCCTCGAGGACAGACGACGTCATAACCACGGCGTTCGCCGACTCACGAACGAACAAAGAGTGGACATGCAACACCATTACGAAGAACATCCTTTTACTCCCACCCGATATTTTGCGGCACAACATGACGTCTGTCTACAAACTATTAGAAATTATTTGCACGGCACTGGACTGCATTACAGACATTATGCTGAGAAAGTAGCCTTAACGGATGATCATAAAACAGCGAGAAGGAATTTTGCAAACGCTTATTTAGACTACGACTGGACTAACACTATATTTACAGACGAAAAAACATTTCGATCTTCTCAACACGGTCGCTTAACTTTGTGGCGTTACGATAACACGCGGTACACAGAAGATCACGTCGTGCCTAATCAGTTATCCGGTCGAATTTCAGCGAATATGTGGGCGTGGATGGGTATCGGAGGAGTAGGTGAGCTTGTCCATATTTCTTCTCGGCAAAACGCAATGAAGTATGTCGATCTATTAGAAGAATCTATGTTACCGACAGTGCGAACAGTTTACCCGTGTGAAGATGTGCCAGTATTTTCCTACGTTCATGACAACTGTCGAGTGCATACTGCCAGGGTAGTCTCAAATTGGTTTGATCTGCATAATGATGAAGTTACTTTGATTCCATGGCCGAGTAGATCCCCAGACCTCAACCCAATAGAAAATTTGTGGGGTTTGATGGTCCAAATGTGGGATAACAGAAACGAGAGAACAAAGGAAGCAATTGAGCAACATTGTAACGAAATTTGGGATTACTTGAGAGACAGCGACATTTGCAGTCGTCTAATAGGGTCAATGCGTGACCGATTACAAGCCGTTATCGATAACCATGGTGCACACACTAGGTTTTAGATACTGAATCTTATAATTTAAATTAGTTTTGTTAAAGATTAAATAAAGTTTTTTTTTCATTTCACAAATTTTATTACTCTTTTTACTTATATAGCTTGAAAGACCAAGAATGGCATGTTTCTGTCCTTAAAATACTTATAGGAATGACGTGATTGAAACCTGTAATCTAAAGTTTATGCTGGCACTTCACTTGGCCGTATTTGCCCAAACATGACTGCATTATTTTTGATTTTATATTCTAGAGAAATAAATGCGACTAATAGTTGAGCAAATTTAATAAGGCCAAGTGAAGTGGCACCATTACGTTCGTAGAAAACTTCCTATACTTACCTACGTAATACAGATAAAGACAGTAACATCATCTCTTCTTTTTCATATACGAGCTTAGTCGATATTGTCCGATTTATTTAACAGTGCACTCAGTAAATGTCAGTGTCTAATCAAATGATAACAAGTTCGTTACCAAGGAAATAATTCTTCAAGCGAATTTCGACCTACTTGCATTTAAGGGGTTTAGCAAAATAAGCTTATGGTGGGTCAGGATTCAGTTGGTTCGATTGTACATCATTTCAGTTGCCGAACCTCAAAATCCAAAATCAGTAGAAATTACCTTTCAAAATCGGTTAATTATAGAAAACATCGATAGACTTAAAACGACTGTTTAGTAAATTAAAAAAAATGAAAAATCTACAAGGTGTTAAGAAAATTGTTACAACAATCATAAAATATACTTAACATTTTCTAACAAAAATAAAAGTATGTTAACATACTTAGTCTTAATAATAAGTTGCCAATTTTGGCATTATCTTATGCTACAGATTAAAAAAAGAAAGTAGAGTCATAGATCAGTCTCAATTTCAGTAATAAACCGATAATATCAGTAGGTTCTGCAACAATGTTCCATCTGGTACCAGTAGTAGGTAAAAAATGTACAGACGATTCAGAAGTACCTACTTTTCTAAAGTTTAATTATATAAAAAAAAAATACTTTGTCTTTGACTTTGTCTGGTACCAGTATCAAACCAAGGCCAATGGTACCTATTCCATAAAACCCGTATGTCAAGGCCTGCTTTTATTTTCGTGCTACGCTAAGCTAATTCGCATGACTCTAATGGAAACGTACCTTATGACTCTCAAAATACTCGGAAACCATAGCATGCGATATTGACTATCCAAAAAAGAATGCAATCAATCTCTATATTAATATCTTTGCTAAGATATTCGGCGAATGAAAAATTTGCCTAATATCCATAATAGTTCTGATATGATGTGTAAGGAATTTACTGACTTAATATAATATCATCTTTTTTATTAGATATTAAAGTTATTGCGGTCGTAGACTTATTATTGGTTATAACAGAATGTAATAAAGACATAATACATTTTAGCCATCCTTAAATAAATTCCGACCAAGTAACCAAACAAAATACGTTAACATGGACTTCTGAGTACCGGTAAGAGTTGATTCCCCGATCCTGTCAAAACCCCTTTGGAGATTCTAGTAGGGCACGGGGACACGTTCTCGCTCACTAGTGCGTGATGCCGTTTCCTCTAGAAAATCTCTGACGGTGCTTCGTTTCACACGGCTTGAGGAACCCTTTAAGTTACCAACAAACATCATCATCATCAGCCTGTCTATGTCCACTGCTGGACATAGGCCTCTCTAAGTGCACGCCACCGAGCACGATCCGCGGCTACTCTCACCCAGCTCTTGCCAGCCACCTTGCGAAGATCGTCGCTCCACCTAGTCTGAAGGCAGATCATATAAAATATATAAAAAATATATTTAGACAACATCACATACATTGTTCTGATCCCAAGGTGAAGCACTCGTTTCATGGAAATCCGAAACAACGACGGTACCACAACCACCCAGACCCGACACAATATCGAAAAGTTCGTTTTCAACATTGACCATCTGAATCAATTTATTAAAATTATTTTTTATAATTTTTATACTGATATGATAGCCTTTATCAGCATTGTCCTACAGTTAACAAACAGCGTTGCGTTAAATAGATCATTAAGTTTTTATTTAGAGTATCTTGAGTGTGTCATGCTCTCTTAATTGTCTCTGCGGTGGTGGCGTGTGCGTCGGGTCGTTACTTTCCCTAAAATATGGTTGAGCGAAGCGATGGCTGATTCATATGTCATGCTCGTGAACGGGTGCCGCCTGTGGAGGCTGGTCTGCTCTTGCATACTTATCTTATTTTTAGTATTATTAATTATAGTTTGACTTTGTTTTACCTAAACAATTTTTGACTTTTTCTAGAGTACTGTAGTGGTGCTGTATGACATTGTGGAAATTGAAACTTACATAATTATCTGATGTAAATTTGTTAACTTACATTTTTTATTTTGTTTTTTTTACATGTTGTGGTTGTCTTATATATATTTTTTGTGTTTATTTGTAATGGAAAGTGTCCTGCTATGATAGGGCATTTTCCAATATTTTTGACGCTGTAAGGGAGAAAAGAGCTGGACACTTGCTGAGTTTCTTGCCGGTTCTTCTCAGTACAAGATCTCCCGCCCAGAGTAGACTTACGAACCGATGGCATAGTGACATTCACAGGAGCTACTTGTAGCCTAAACTAAATAAAAGATTTTGAATTTTGAATTTTGACCCGACCGGGAATCGAACCCGGGATCTCAGAGTTAGCGCTGCCCAAAGTCCGGCGTGCAAGCTAATTGGCTACGAAGGTCGTCATAATAATAATAGACATCATATACATACAACAATACACATTTTCATTTTTATTTTTAAATAAAGATATAGGTATTGATATCTTCGCTGTCTTAACAAAATTCATAGCGAGACGATTCTAAATTTGCTAACGCAGATATGTACGCGCTGTTGAGTAATCTAATCACGATAAATGCGGCTAACTTCATTTTGGATCAATGTAATCCAATTAAGTTATTAGAATATCATTACAATGGAGGCTCGGTTATAATGATAATCTAATATTTAGCTTTCAACCGCAAGTAAAACATTTAAAGGTCTATCGATCTAAAAATACCGCTTTGGAAAATCAAATAACGTTCATTATGGTTTGAGAGAAAGCGTTGGAGGGACGATTTCATCGTTTATAAAAAGGTATTGGTGGTAAATATCGTTACGTGTGGTAAGAATTGGGGGAAAACTTTGCTCAGCGGTGTGACGAAATATGGTTAATTTAAAGAAAATAGTCAGGTGTTGTCCATTTTCTTGCCAAAATAATGTTTTATGTCGTTATTTTGTTACAACGTTTAATTTATGCAATGTTTTGTGATAAAATGTTTTTTAACATGCTGGAACAATAGGCAGTATTAGATAAGGTGCCATTTAAACCTTTTCGGGCTTAAGTTATGTAAGTAAATGTAACAGCGTTTGCGGGTAAGTGGTTACAAAGACGGTCCATATTATTATCTAATGTTACATAAATGTTACATACATAATAATTATATTATTATTATTATTATTATAAAAGATGTTTCACAACAGAATGCTACTAATCTATGCTATGTGGGAGCAACAGACTAGTGATAAATATTCATTTTTAAAGCAACAGGTTCTAGAAGATCTCTTTATTTATATAAATGATTTGCTAGTTAGAAATTTAGTTATCTGTCAAGCTCTAACCGGTGTGATCGCACCGGAGCCGTATTCCGTCAAGCCCCAACCCAACCGGTGCAATCGCACCGGACCCGACCACGCGACTTTAAACTTAAATTTCGGTTGTTTAGAGCTAACTTTTGTAAGACGAAGTTTGGCTATAAACAAACTAGAGTAAATTTGCTACACTAAAACCCCCCAACAACTGTATTCTCTGTGCGTTAAACTTTTAAATGTCAATGTCAAATTTTGACAATTGAGCGATCGAATTCTATGGACTCTATGTCGTCTAATTAGAGCCTACTTTTGTATCAAGAAGTTTATTTATAAACAAACTAGAATAAATAGTTTGATCATGTAGAACCAATAAACTATTTCGTTAATCACATTTATTTTGATAACTGCCGGAGGAAATATATCAATTAGTAAATAGTCGTTTACAAAATGATAAAATATGATCTAATTGCAACGTATTCATTATTTTTGTGGACATCGACGTTAGGTATTCGCCATTTTGCGAATTACGTCATACTTCGGGTGCTTTCATTTGTATTGTTCGAGTCGTTGAGAGGTAGAACCTTGTAGAACACTAATCGTTTGCTTGTAGTAAATAGCCTATAATTTTTCCACTGCTGGGCAAAGGCCTCCATTATTAAAATCAAGGCTGGCTAAAACTAATCAATGGCTAAATCAACACGCTTGCCAAATGCGGGTTGGTGATAACAAACCCGAACTATGCATTAAAAAATCCATACATACTTTGCCAGACCTGGGAACCTGGGACCTTAGGGTATCGAATCGAGCTCTTTGCAACTCGGCCATCGAGGCGTGCTTGTGTTTTAATTAAAATACGAGGATCCGAGGAACAAAAGAAATGAGCTGAAACAAGTTCATTTTTCAAACCAATTGTTTGCACTTAAATTATTTTTTGATTGTTCGCTGAACCCAGATCAGACGTGGAAAACCAAGGGTCGACGTTTCCAGTTATTTGTTGCTTCGTAATGTTCGTTCGTGCAAGTAATTTCTGTTATTTGTGTTTTGGTAGCGAAAAATACTAGAAGCTACAATTATAGCTTTGTTTTAAGGTATCGACTAAATTCGTTGGGAATGCGAAATTACTGCCTACATTTCGAGCTTATTTTTGGACGTTTTATTCAGTTTAGACTACAATAATTCATCGATCGTCGACATCGATTCGTAAGTCTACCGTGTACTGAGAAAAACCAGCTAGAACCTCAGCAAGGGCATTCATTTTCTCCCTTTCTTTTAAAGTGTCCTATGATATATGTTCCTATGATATGTGGTCCTTCAAGAGAGGCGTGAAGAAGCACCTTGTGGTTAACTGATACTACGTTTGTTTCCACGCTGCACCAGTTGTCTTCGCGTCTGGACTCCATTTCCACTTAACATCATGTGGGATGGAGTCATTTGCCGAGCTAACTATAAAAAAAAAGTGTCAAATATTGGAAAATGAAGAATTTGTATCCCTTTCAAGATCAAAAAAGAAATCACAAAAACACAAATTGGGAGAGCACCTGACCCGGTATGTCAGAAGGGTACAGGTTCAAATCCTGCTCGTGGAATTTTTTTCATTATTTTGTGTTTTTGTGATTTGTTTCGCAACAAGAATTTGCGTTAAAAAATAATAAACAAAACTAAAACATTTAATCAAAAAAGAATTTCCATTTTCCATTTCAAAAAAACATATTAAACACAATATAAAAACATCAACATGCAAAAGAATATAAATTTTATTTAGAGAGTTTACTGATTGTCTCCTTGCCCTACTAGATTCTTCGAAGGGTTCGGATCGGATCAGGTTGACCGTGTCGGGGGGGTGGGGAGAAGCGCCCGGATACATGTCTGTACCTGGTGTAGAGCGCGTGTAAACCGGCTCGTCGTACCCTTGTTCTACGGGTACGGTGTCTTGGGCCTAAACTAGTGTGCATACCTATTCAGTTTATTCTGTAAATGTGTAGTGGTAGTATTTAGAGGATCGGGCGAGGGAGAATATCTAATTTTGCAAGCTTACGTCCACTTAAGTAATTGAAAGTACTATGGACTTTTTTACACGCTGATATATTGTGTCAGATATACTATATTTTATTATAGTTCATGCTCAGAATACCAACTTCGCAAATTGCTAATAAATCGCAAAACTCTAACTTCGCGATACTATAGCTTCTTACAAAAAGGAAGAACAGAAACTAGTCCTACAGTTTGACTGATTATTCCGGTACAAGAACAGCATAGTGGCTGATGATTGATATGTAACATAATACCTCATCATCATCACCAGTTCATTTATGTCCCTACTGCTGGGGCAAGCGCCTTCCCTATGGATGGGTAGAAAGAACGGGCTATAAACCATCACAAGCACGGAGGAGCTCGAGATGATAAATCTTTGGTCACCCGTCCGATGACCGGCCTTTGCGAAAGTTGCTTTACTTCAGCACTCGCAGACCGGGCGCGTTAACCACTGTGCCGTCTAGCTCCTCATGTACCTGTATGCAATAAAAATTGCATGCCCGACTAGGGTAAATTGTTTGTTCCCATTATAATATGCAGAACACCTAGCTATGTATTTACACAATTTTATAAATTTATCTTATCTTATCTTATCTTATCTTAACCTACCTATTTAATTTAAAACCTAAACAAATTAAATCTATTTTATAGGTTAATTATTAACGGGATTCTTACCATGTCTATTACTTTATGAGTATCCGATATTTCGGCACAGTTGCATGCGCCATCATCTCGGGTGCACTAAAGTTATTGTGGGTGAATGTTTATGAGCAGACAAAACGATCTACCCTCTTCCTTAGTCGTTTTTTGCGCTCGGTGCCCGTACCACCAGTTTCTAAGTCACTGTTCGTTAGGGGTTACCTGCAATAACTTCATTACATCCGTGATGATGGCGCATGCAACTGTGCCGAAATATCAGATACTCACATATAATAAACATATAGTAAGAATCCCATTAGTAATTAATCTAATGCAAGTAAGTGACCATGATAGTTTAAAAAGTAATACTTTTTAGGTGCTTGGACTTTAACATGAAGATACTGAGTAAATTTATATGTCAATCACACTAATATTATAAATGCGAAAGTTTGTGTGTATGTATGTGTGTATATTTGTTGCTTCTTCACGCTGCAACGGATGGATGGATTTGGATGAAATTCGGCATACAGATAGTTTATAACCTGGATTAAAACATAGGATACTTTTTATTCCGATATTCCCACGGGAACGGGAACCGCGCTGGTGAAACCGCGAGCGGCCGCTAGTAGCTTTATAAGAATAAATTATATGGGAGTGACAGGCTAAATGTGAACCAATAAAAATAGATGATCTTCAAAATGTACTTTATAGGGTTCTGTCGGTAATGTCACACGAACTGCGTAGGCGTGACGTCATTAGGGTTTCATTCTATATCGTCATTGTATTTGATTATCATAATTAAATATAAATGCTAAAGCTTCTTTTTCGGAGTTTTCAGCATTAAACCAACGTGGTGAGTCGACCTCTCGATTGGTCTACAGACAAATAAATCCCATCTTTTGTATGAGACCTAACACCAACAGTAGACCAATAGGGTATTTGACTACAATGAAAATATTGATCAAACTGTTGTTAACTTAATAGTAAACATGTTTTTAAACTAATTTAGCCAGCACAAAATTATTAAATAAGTATGATTTTTATAAAAAATCATTCATCATCATCATCATCATCATCTCAGCCAAAAGACGTCCACTGCTGGACAAAAAAATCATTAATAACATGATAATTTTTTATGATTGACCACCTTTGACTACGTGATCAAAAACGCACGGGATGACGCTGAATTTGGAGTGACGTCACCAGCTTGTTTACAGTAAATGTCAATCAAAGTTTTGTATGTTTAATTTGACAGCTAAAAGTTTGATTACAAGCAGGTGACGTCACGACATCACGTGACCTGCATTCAGCGTTTTGGCGGCTATTTTATTAATTTGAATTTTAATGGCGATTTTCATAAAAAATAAAGAAATTCATAACGAATTAATCAAATTGCAAATATATTATGCTATAATGAACCATTAGACATATTTTTCTAAAACCTGTCAAATACCCCATTATGATGATATAAGAAATGAAAGTTACCTGACAGTAAGTATTGAATAAATATCGCTTTACATGTTCTTTTGTTTGTGTTTAGGTAATATGATTGATAACAATAATTTAAACACTGAGATTAACTTCTACTGTTCATCATCCACACCAGATCAGTTTACGTCCCCACTGCTGGGGTACGAGAATCCCTATGGACGGATAGGGAGAACGGGCCATAAACCACCACGCGGGCGCAGTGCGGTGCGGTGGTTGCTAGCGACCGCTAATGCAGCCGGAACCAATGCTATTACGTGCCTTCCGAAGCACGGAGGAGCTCGAGGTGATACATGTTTGGCTACAGTTTAAAGCAAAATATTATACCTATTATTTATTCATAAAATGTAATCCACTATGCATGCCGTGGCAGCCTCTAATTGAGACGGCATCTAGCTTTAAGTCTATAATAATGTTCTACTTAGTTTTTGCTTGTATTTGTGTTTGTCTTGTTGGTTGTCCTTAAATAAATAAATAAATAAATAAAATAAATACTCATCCAATAGCTCGCCTTTGCGTAAGTTGGCTTAACGTTATTGTTTTCTAGTTTACGCGAACACTACACAAACTACAAAACAAAATGAAACTACTTTTACGGATCCACTCGCGTTTATTTGACACAGTAATTTAATTTAATGTTTATCCTGTCGCTTCGAACCCTTTGAAGGGTCCGTGGTCACAAGGGGAACGAGCTGTTGCTCGTCTCATAATTATTTAGTAACTTGCATATCCTCATTTTATTTTAATCGGGTGCGTTCCGTTTTACGCAGAAAGAGGGTAGGATTTAGAAATAAGTCGCCTGTTTCTGAGGAAACTGGATGTGATGGGGGCTCAGGGAAGCTCGTTTATGATCCCCTAAAACAATTTCGGTTGCCGGAGTTACGTTTGAATATTTTAAATTAGTTTTTAAAATTCGTATGAAATGTACGTGAATGCGTGAAACGAAACGTATTTTTGATACTTTTTTAGTCTAAGCTATGTTATGGAAACTTTTGAAGTATTAAAACGCGTGAAACGAAACGCCAATCCGCCATTTTGAACGTAGTTTTGACATTTTTGACAGCGTCAAATTGCGTTATTCCGTTGTTTTTGAGTTTATGTGAATGTGCCCTGCTGTTTCTTTTTGTTTATTTTCTACGACTTGGCTATATTTTCTGGACACTGATTATTATTTTATTGATGACAAATAGTGACAGAACCGAATTTGTCAACCCCGACTCCACGTGGTATTAGTCTGCCCTACCCCTAGAGTGTAAATAAAAAGCCGGAGGCACGGAGGCAGGGCAGCCCCCGCCCGCTGTGACAAACCACAGGCACCAAGCGAGCCGGAGCGGCTGAGGCGAGCTTGAAGTGCCTGCGGTTTGCCACGCAAGGGCGGAGAGGCTGCACTTCCCGCAGTGCCGGAGACACTGAGAAGTCTCAAGTTTTTTAATTAGTGCAAAATACATTTTGAGGTAAGGTAGAAAAAGTTTTTTTATAAAAAAAATATGCATTTCCGGCTGACAAAATTGGTGGGGAGTGTCTCCCACATACCTCCCCCTCCTCTCCTCCCCCCCTCACCCCCAAAAAAGGCGACCAATTTTAACCCATCCTAGGGATGAATCGCTGTTCTCTAGCGAGTATTTGTAATCAATTTAATATAGCTTTTATTTTGAAATAACTAGCATAATTGGTAGTGCACCTGACCCGGCATGTTATGGGGTGCGGGTTCGAATCCCGCTCGTGGAATTTTTCAACACTTTGTCTTTTTTTAAATTTTATTTCTATCAGAATATTGAAGGTATGTTATTTAATTTGACTAACATTTTTTAATTGTTTGCTTACTTTACTTGCTTTTTGTATTTCGTGCATGCTTCACTTTTATTTAAGGTGACATTTGGCTCTTTGTTTTTAGACTATTTTTTTGAAATTTTAATGTAATGGAGTAGACTATGTTGGTGATCAATTTAAATAAATAAAAATAAAATTGCAGTCCGGGTGCGTTAACCACTGCGTCATCGAGCTTCTCGAGCAAGTATCGGTTGTTAACTACTCAGCAATTCATTATTTCCGACCACGTGCCCGCAATTGTTCTACTGGCGGCATATCATGTTGCAAGTAGGTACTCCGGCGCTCCATTTGTTCGTGTAACCGAATACTTTCAGATTTTCAGAACCGTCAGTCGAAAATAGAAGCGCCCCCCGGGATGCCGATTTGGCGGGCTTCGCACTTAGAACTGATTGGAAAAAAATATGGGAATATTCCACAATAATATCATTATATTAATTAATAAAAAATCATAATATATTTTATTGCAAAACCTTATTGTACACGTTAACAATGCAAACAAAATATAAGACCAAATTGTGGACCCTGTCAGGCACGCAATTTAAAAGGAGAAAGGACACAGGAAGTGTCTTTATATTCAACAGTAAAGATACTTTCTGACTCAGTAAAGATACTAAATATATAAAATGTATTTTTTTATTATTGACTAGCTGACCCGGCGGACTTCGTACCGCTTTTCAGTTTCCAAACAACAAAGCCAACAAATCATTTTGTATTGAAAAATTAAATTGTCGTTTTTACTTATTATTTATGTTTCTCACCGTTTAAACCTTCCCTGAACTTCCACAAATATTTCAAAATTGAAATTATCCAAATCGGTCCAGCCAGCTCGAGTTTTACCAACACAAACGAACAGCAATTGATTTTATATATATAGATTAGTATTATTTATAAATAAATATTTATATCTCAATAATACTATTGCCAATAAAAATTCAATACAACAAAAAATGTCAATGTTGCTCACTGATCGATTGATAGATGCAATGTAAAAGTAATTAGACAAACATGGACAAGTATTTGCTTTGGCATGCTTTGTGATTAAGCCAATATCCATCGACTGTAGTGATGACATGATGGAGACTTTTTCCTAGCAGTAGGTATCGCCATCGTCATCATCATCAGCCTATACTAGTTCACTAGAAGCAGCGTCTCCTGACGACATACGAGAAGAGTAAAAGTTTTGCCATACAAAATTTCGTTTTCGTAAACGTAACGTAACGACATCGCGGTCGACCTAGACGGAAATGGTGGGACGAGTTGGACTAATTTTTGAAGGATTGGTTCTAGAAAGCTATAGATCGTGAATATTGGGAAAAGGGAAGGGAGGCGTTTGCCCTGCAGTGGGACGAATAGACGGAAAGTAATAATAATAATAATGATAATAAACTTTATTTGCATACAAAAAATACAGATACAGACAAATTGATGAAAAAAATATAGTACAAAATAGGCGGCCTTATTGCTAACAAGCAATCTCTTCCAGGCAACCTTGGGCGAAAAATAATAAAATTGAGAAAATAAAAATAGGCAAGTAAAAATAAACTAAATTATAATAATAATATCAAATAAAGTACATACAAAAGGGAAACAAATATATTAAACAGAGTTTATGCAATATAAATAATAAAATAAATAAATATAGCTAAGGTGAATTTAGAAAATGACTCCGAACCAGACCCTTGAACGACTCCAACGTGCGAGCACTTCTGATGCGCTCAAGCAAAGAATTCCATAACCGGACAGTATGCACAGAAAAAAAATAGGAAAGGAAATTAGTTGAATGAAGAGGAGTCACAAGAGCTAGGTTATACGCAGAACGCAAGGTAAGGCTTGAGAAAGTGGAACGGAAGGAGAAACAATAATAATAAATATACGTAATCGAAAGAATAAGTAAGTTTTTTTTTTTTTATTTATTTATTATTGCTCAATAACATGATTAAACCTTAAAATTAGTACAACATTTAAAACCACTGAGGTTTGTGTTAATGCCGTTTTATCTACATCGATAATACAATAATTGACATAGGTATATTACATTGTAAAATATATATAAGTTAGTAATATAAAATCACAGTATAAGTAGGTACCTACCTAGTTACATACACTTTTAAACTTTCGCGTTTTATTATAAGTAAATAAACAGATCCCCTGTGAGGTGCCGGGGATAAAGAATTGCACCACCCCATCTCTTCCCGTGGGTGTCGTAAAAGCCGACTAAGGGACCATTCCATAGGATGGGCAGCAGCATCTCTCTGAGGTTAACTCTCAACTTACTGCGATCGCCAACCCGCCTGCCAAGCGTGGCGATTATGGCAAATACCCCTCATAACCTTGGGGGAGGCCTTTGTCCAGCAGTGGACGTCTTTTGGCTGAGATGATGATGATGATGATGATGAAATAAACAAACACCTAGACGGGGATCAACGATCAACAGTCACCCATTAAGTAATTTGCGCCAACCCCCGCCCAATGGCCTGTAAATGTACTTATTAAGGGTTAAAGTAACTGGTAATTCATCTCCAAGCTTCAACAGCATTCACGTTACTTACAAGTAAGTAAACGGATAGTAAACTAAACTCGCACTAGGTACTCTGGGCATAGGCCTACCACGATCCGATCCGATCTATACATGACACATTATAATGTATTCCAAAGGCACAAAGTCGGGAATACATTCCGTGTCGTACAAAAGGCTTGGGCTCACCTTATAAATCACAGACCATTACGACGAATGCAAAGAGGTCGGCGAATAAGACGGATGGGTAGGCGACTTGGGACGTCTCCTCGACATAATGGCCATCTGACATACTATCACTCGTTAAGATCAGTGACGCCAAAAGAATTTGTGACGTTTCTGGAACAATATACGCAAAAGTTGTTGTTCTGAGATCTACACTAATGTCGTAAAGATAAAAACACCGCAAAACAAACAAAAACCGTAAAAAGCTTGTTGTACCAAGCAAAAATTTTTTATTCCAAATCTCCAATTCTTTATTAAAAAAACGACGGGTTGCACTCCGGGAGTGCCGGCAGAAGTGAAAACTTGAATATTAACGTTGAGCATTTTTGATATTTTATTTATTTATTTATTTATTTATAATTAGGTACACAAAACAAATTACAGTCATAATTACGAAGAAATATTATAGCACACGATAGACAACAGGACTACAATTCTTAACCTTGTGTACACAATAAATTTAGTAGTTTATTTTTACAATTGGTGGAATAAAAATCAAAGATTGCATTAAGATAATTCAATAAAAAAACAAAATATTAATTTAAAATATAAATTCTATAAAATAATAAATTAAAATCAAATACTGAATAAATTAAATAATTAAAATTGTATAAAAAACAAAATAATTATGACTAAATTACATTACAATAAAATTAAAAATTAAAAAAAAAATAATATTAAATACAATAAAAAACTTAGGTACATTAAATAAACTTTAGCGAACGTTATCCAAAATTAGTCTCCTAAATTGTTGTAATTTGAGATGGTATATATCCAGACATGGGTACTTGAGAGCGACATCTATTATTATTATTTTGGAATGGTTAGGGAATAATTTTGCACGAATTGCTTCAATCATCAGTATTATTACTATCATTTATGTGGTAGAATACAATATTTATTTATTGCGCTATCGTACACAAACATGACAATTTATATTACATTAAAAAGCACTCGAACATTCGCGCAAGCGCCCTGCGCCGCCTAAACGAAACAACAGGCATACATTTTCGCCGCGTCGTAGAAAGAGAGGGGGATACTTCCTCTGCTACGCCGCGCCGGCTGTCTACTCTCCATCCGTCTTACGAATTTTCGATCAGGCCACGTGTCCTGACGCCTGACGCGAGTCACATGCCTTGACGCGAATTTAACATTTTTTACCCATTACAAAAAAAGTGTACAAAGCCGCTAAAGAAATTTTCACTTCAAAAAATATATTTTAATATTAATATCCAACAGTTGTACCAGATATTCGAAAAAATATGAAAAATTTCCACGATTCGCGTCCGCTCTTTGGGGTTAGGTGTTTTGTTCGCAACAAATCTTGCATAAAAAGTGTATAAACCCAAGTTACGCAAAGCGTTTATATGCAAACCCATTATTTAGCATCGCCCATAATTACACAATCATACGGAATGAACATTGACCGCACGTGGAGCAGACGCAGCAACGAGCTTCGGGTTGGTCGCCTGGCCGCCGACATGAAAACCGCGCATCGGTCGAGTCTCACCTAATTGATATTGTAATAATTTTAAGTATTAAATCGAAACCTCTATTGAATTTTAAAAATAAAATTGATTTTTTTAGACTTCCGTTGCGACCACGCTTAATTTCCCATGTTTATATGTTTTGTATTCGTTTCCTATAATCAAAATTTACTTACAATAACCGCATCCTATGTAAATTCAGCGAACATAATTTTCGGCAACGTGACGTGCAACGAAATTGAGCGTGAACGCGTCGCGTGCTTTACCGACATATTAGAAATAACAGGTCACTGTTGCGCCTTAACTACATTTTGGTTCTACATGATAACAGCGCACCTAGTTCCCCAAAATTAACACGCAACTTATTTTAACTTATCACACTGCGTATGTAACTACTTACAAAGTTTACGTACGTGATGTAAGCAACTAGGAGATTTTCATTTTATTTATTTTAATAAATCCTCTACCTTTCCCTTAATCAAATCCCAAACGAGTATATTATGTGATTTGAAAGTTTGCGTTGTTAACTTTAAATCGCAATTAAATACACATTTAAAAAAATGTTTTAACAAACAATCTGTATTTTTCTTAAGCATTTTCTATGCTCATTTTTGTTTGTTTTTTTTTTAACTTTTAAGTTTTTTTGATATCTAAATAAATAAAGGCTTTTAAGTTAGATTATTATTATACATAAATAGACGTGACTCTAGCATTGCGGATTCAGAATGCTAGTTAGTTATCTATCGAGAAAAGCTTACCAATGAAGTGGACAATATTAAAATATATACAAATTTATATCTATATATCTATGATTTAATAACATGTTCAGTGTTAGCACTATATTTATACGGCAAATCTACTACTTTATAATATTAATATATTTTGTTGAATAGAGTCCGAGGACCATATATAAAGACTCTTATGCGTTATTCTACAGAATGTGTGAAATATAAAGCGTGATATTAAAAGTCATGCATCATGGACAGCACTTATGCTACGAGGAACTGTAAGAAACATGATATATATGAACTTTAAGCTATTACTAATATTGCAGATAAAGCTTATGTTAAACTTTTAATAGAACAATGTCTGCAGTACCTACGATTGATGTCTGCAGTGATTTTCATTGAATGTAATAAAATGTTATTATTGCGTAGAATTTGTAGGTTTTTAAGTCCAAGTTATACTTTAAGATAATTTTGTTGCCTCTTTTGTTTGATTTTAAAATTAAAATGTAGGCAGTCAAATATTTTTTTGTTCAGGTTTAAAATAAATACTTGTAATAAGTACGTCAGAAAACAAATATGAAATTATATTAGGTCCTTACCTATGAAATTGACGTTTTTTCTCACTTATTAAAAGATCTAAAAGTTCTAAAGTCAATACCGGTTGTTAATATTATTATACACCTTAAATATGACTATGTTACTTAGGCTTCAGTAATAACAATGATTATTAATTTTGTGTCTTTATCACCCATTTCTTTTTTAATTGACTACTTTTTATGTTCGCGGATTTGGCTTTTTGTTTCATTGTAGCTTTGAAGGAACTTGATTTTTTTTCTTTTCAATGTCTGCTATATTTAACTATTGAAACAAACACACTACTCTACAATTTTTATAGTGTTAACATAAGTAGATGCTAAGAAAAATAAAAAAAAAAACGTTAGTATGAAAAATATAATTCTAGAAAAAATCTTCATACAAAACGTCAATTTCATAAACAATGTAAGCTGTGTGTTATAAAAAGCATAGACCAGCAAAACTAATGGTTAATTGCTAACAAGTGATATTCTCCTGATTCTCCTAAGTTTCAGTAAAAATGGTGGGCCTTTACTGAGACGGCAACGCGGACTTCTTAACTTCTTGAGACAATTTAAAAGTGACTTTTTAGAATTTTGTTTCATTCACTAACACTATTACACGTTCACAAACATTAGTGAATAATCCACAATTATTTCACATTAATATGAAAAAATATTTTTAATGAAATAAAGTAAAACTGCAAACACTGCCCTCACTATCCCGCCAAGAAGTGTAAAACAAATTAATAATTAACGTTTAGTAATACTAAAGTTAATGATTTAATATCTTTTTAGTAAAAATCAACAAAGCACCTGTAACGCATAAGTGACGTCATGTAACAATAAAAAAAAACAACTCAACGTTTTCCCGATAACGACGAAACCATTTTCTCCTGTTGAAGCTAAAAGAATTCTCCCCCAAATTTGACTTTGTAGGCTTTACACAAACAATAAAAGAAAGCGTAACTGTCAACACACAGCAACAACATTTTGAAGGCCGGCAACGCATCTGCGATTCCTCTGGTTTTGCGGGTGTCCATGGGCGGCGGTGATTGCTTGCTTCCCATCAGGTGACCCGCCTGCTCGTTTGCCTCCTTCTCAAAAAAAAAAACATATTTTACATAGCCATGGTGGCCATGGCCTATTACAAAGATCGAAATTTTGTTATTGCCGACATAGCTTAAAGTATTAGTTAGATAAAGGTGACAATATATATGTCCAGTGATATTACTAACGTTAATTCGTAAGCTTTTTAATATCACTACCACACTACCTTGATGACACTACCATCCAACATTCATGAATCGCAATAAACACTTTGACTATGACTTTGAATATTCTAACCAAATATTATGATCCATGTAAAGCTGATAGAATTATACGTTTTCAATAAATTCATAAAAAAAATATCTGTTAATATTTATTCTTACTTTCCAAACATCGACATCAGATGGTAAATAGCAGTATGGAGATGGTTAAAAAAAGTATAAAACAAAATATTTTGATTTCAGTAGCATATATTTTAAATCCTCATTTACTGACGACAATAACATTGATTTACCTATTGACGTTCGATAGCTATGCTTATCGTAATACGCCTGTTCCTTTGTCTATGTCGATCCAGGGCAGTTGGTACAATGGCCGCTCTATCAATATGCGACAATGATATTCAATACACTAATAAGCCTAGGAGCGCTTTGTTACCGTCACCAGTCAATATTTATGACGATAACTTGGTGAAGCTTGTTAATTTAACTAGTTAACTTGTAAACAGCGGGATGAGGGTTTAAAAGGAAGATTTAAATGTAAGTTGTAGAAAATGTTTATTGTTTTAATTTTTGCATTAACAAAGGTAGGAGATAAAATTTTACTAGAATGAATGAATCAGTCCCAGGAAGCTCGCGTGGGAATCCAACCGACGATCAGTGGATGACCGGCCCAACGCTCTGCCTGCTGAGCTACCGAAACGCCAGAATTGGACCGGTAATTCTTGGTGGGTTTGATTCCCACTCGAATTTCCTGTGACGGGTTGATTTTTTCTAGTAAAACTTTATCTTGTAAGTTGTAGAAGTTTGAATCAAACTGCTTAGTAAAGTTGTTCTAGACATTCTTTTTAAGTGCCTACTCGTAGTTTAGCGCAAGTTTCACCGGCCGTGGTCATAAGCTGAATGTCTGAAATCTAAAACTACTTAAATGTGGCACATTAAGTGGTTATATAGAATTATTGCTTCTATTGATTACACAATTCACATACAAACTAATTTTGAAAAATATATTTAAAAAAAAAAATATCTAGCTAATTAGCTAGTTAATTAACTTGTTAAAATTGTAAAGTTCTCGATTGAGCTTACTAATTAGTTATCCAAATATTAAATGTAAGTCAGTGCTAATTTAAGTTGCTTCGTTTTCGTAACAGAATAGAAGTAAACGCAAATTTACTTAAATAAGGTTTAAATTCATAACCCACTGAGGTCGACAGGGTGTTATAACACCTCTAAAAGTATTGCATAGATATACCCTGATATGATACTTTCAGAGTTTCATTTAGAACAATACACAAACGGGTCGGGCTAAAAGTAATAGACAGAGATAAATATAGATATTTATATTTCAAATAATTTTACCTATAGAGTGAGACTTGTACTCGCAGACAAACCATATACTTGGGTTTTGCGAGACCATGGTGTATATTGTTCTTGTTACGTTATTAATAATAAATAAATATGAAATAAATAAATAATTAAAACATATATTTTACAATCTACCGCTTTTTATTCTTGTGTTGCCTTTTAATAAAAAATAAAGAATAAAAGACACTTATTGGAATCACATAACAAAACACACAATTAAACATACAACATGTAACAAAAATAATAAAAAATAATAACAATTAACATTGTGCCCTGCTATGTGATGCCAACACTATGCACAGCTCAGTATACGCAGCAAGCGGGGCCTGCTGCACTGGTATTCTGCTGTACACAGTAGTGACATCATGGCACGAAACAGGGAAAAAACAAATAAGAAAAACAAATCATACAAACAGTAACTTACTTTTAAAACGCTAACATAATCTAACACGAATAATATTAATAACAAAACGAATATACTATGACACAAACAAACATCAATACACAAACAAACATCATAATTTTACATTAAGACGTCCATGCATGGAGTACTGCAGTCATCTTTGGGATAGTACTGCTAGGTATCAGCTGGCAACCTTTGGACTCAATTGAAAAATGGGCCAGGAGGCTCATAGGTGACTCAACATTGGCTACAGCTGAACTTCAGAGCCTCAGTCACAGTCGCAGAGTTGCTGGTCTATCGGTGTTTTATAGAATACACTTTGGAGAGTGTGCGAGTGAAATGCACGATCTCGTTCACCCAGCCCTCTTCCACCATCGGGGTACTAGACGCAGGTTAGCCTACCATCCATACGTTGTAGACATACCACCTGTCCGTACAGTCAACAGCAAAGGTAACTGATCATTGGTCAAGTTTCAAAATATGAAATCTGTATGAAAATCAAAACTTTTTAAACGCATATCGAAAAACCTTCGAGTGTCTACTAGTACCGGCAGGCTTTGACTGTAGTTATATAGAAAATACCGACTTACACTATCGAAACTTAATTTTGAAATCTAGTAAACATTATCTACTTTTGCCAAGCGGTTTACTAACTCTTTTCTTTTGCGAACCGCCAAAGAGTGGAATGCGCTGCCTGGCCACGTGTTCCCAGTTCACCACGACCTGGGTATCTTAAAAGCACGCGTGAATAGGCATTTTCTGTCTAAGCATGTACCACCTTAGGCCACATCTCGCTCACCAGGTGGCCAAATGATTAGACAGTTTGCATATTAAAAAAAACATTTCAACAATATTTTGACGTTGCAGACATTTGAACAGTTGACTTTCACAAAAGCTCAAAAGAAGTCTAAAATGAATTAAGTATTTTGAATTAAACAACAATGTCATCTCTCTAATACAATAAAACTTTATATTCTTAGAGTTGTATGAATAATATTGAAATAATGGTTAATTAAAAAGGCCATAGATCAAACATTTTGGAGATAATTATTTCATCGACATTTAAAAATTAGTTTGCAGACGAGCTTTGTATTCTTTAAACTAATTCGTGGCACGTGTTTTTTAAAATGAAAACTTGATTACAATGCAGAACAGGTTTTAAGGTCAATTAAAATTTAAATCGGCTTTTTTTCCACTAAAGATGTTAATGAAAATGTATTATACCTGTTCAGAAAAACTCCTACAGATTTTTAGAAAACCTACTAGGGTAGAGGCACCAATGTTCGACATTAAAAATTGGTGTCAGCAACTGATAGTCTTTAGCAACGTTACTTTTTGGCAATGAAGACCGTGTCGAAAACTGAAGTTTGAACACTACCACTATATCCAACATATAAATCTACCATAGTCGTCGTAGTAAGAAACTCAGCTTGCAAACATTAGTGCTGGTTTTTTTTAACTGACTTCAAGAAAAGGAGAAGGATTATCAATTCGACTGTATTTTTTTTTAATGTTTGTTACAGAACTTTCGTCAGGGTGAACTGATTTTTAGGATAAGGAGTCAAGTAAAAACAAAACAATATTGAAATGAAACAACTTTTACGGATCTACTCGCGTTTATTTTACACATTACTTTTAATTAATGTTTATCCTGACGTTTCGAACCCTTTGCAGGGTCAGTGGTCTATATTTCTCTATGCCGTGGTCATAGGGAGACTGAGGTGTTGGTCGTCTCATAAATAGTTAGTAGCTTGTATACCCTCATTTAAATTTAATCAGGTGCGTTCCGTTTTACACAGAAAGAGCTTACTGTATCTTTTGGTGTGGCAGCATACTGCAAAATATTAAATCAAAATCTGATGGGATCCCAGGCTGGTGGTAGATTCCAAACATCTTTGCTATTGAAATTAGTATGTTTTTTAATTTCAATAGCCCTATCATCCTAGGGATGAATCGTTGTTCTCTTGCGAGTATTTTGTGGTTTATCAAATCTAATGTAATGGTTAGGCCCCTCTAGGGCATGTTCGCATACTGCAGATTTATTTTCGCGCCTATTCCTGACGTAATAAAATAAAATAATGTGTAGAATAAATGCGAGTAGATCCGTAAAAGTTGTTTCATTTTAATGTGTAGTGTTCGCGCAAACTTTAGAAAACAAAACAATATTATCCATTACTGTGTTCTGTAATAAGGCTGCAGAAATGCATTCTTTTAAAAGTAACATATTGTAAATATGAGTATGTTAAATCATACCTACGAGCTTTAACTCTGAACTCATCCAGTAAAAATCGTGATGTCGGAGTAACGATTCCACAGTCAGACAGAAGTGTTAACAAACTTATTTATAATACTCCACTTTTTGCGACGGGGGTTTTGCTATTGTTTGTTTGTCTGTACGTGGCGTCGTAACTCTCAAAGGGGTTAACTGATTTTAATGTTGGTTTTTCACATCTCAGCTGGGTTAATTAAAATAAGAATGACAATGGTTATAAAACGCGTTTATTGATTTGGCCGTGGTTCGGAAAGCACGGAATACAACGTCCCGGCTGCATTAGCAGTCGTTAACAACCACCAATCCGCTGGGCTGGCGTGGTGGCTTATGGCTCGTTCTCTTTGTGGTATTTTCATCCATAGGGAAGGCTCGTGCCCCAGCAGTGGGGACTTACAATGAGCTGTTGATATTATTTAACTGGTAAAAGATGACTCAGTAATGAATGAGAAGAGTGTTTTAAGAGTCATAGTCACAGGTATATGACAGCCAGTACTTCATTTAATAAGGTGATTCCGCAAGGAATTAAAACTACATATAATTATTCTTATTTAATTTTTGTGTTCAAAATTCAAATTCTAAATCATTTATTTCATTTAGACTACAAAAATCTAATTGATTATACATAAAAATCACATTGGTTGTACTTTGACTTGGACATAAATAAGTAAGGCATTAGTTTGGTCAGCCTAATACAGAAAGGGAAAAGAGCGCATACAAAAGATTCATGAAATGAACATTAAGTTAGGAACGGCCTACATAATGTGTTGTATTCCGTTCCCTCATTAGCCCTGAATTGGGTCGGTGGTGCCTAAACATTCGGGCAGCATTTACCCTTGTAAATTATATGTTGAATATTATATGGAGCCAAACTGACGGTTTCCATTTAAATAGATTGAAAGTTTTGCAAGCGTATGAAACTATCTTCTAATGTCTAATGCAGTAATAGCTTTTTGGTTTTGGTTTGAAATTCAAAACACTATAACAAGCCTTTTTAGTAAAAAATACTTTCATTTGGTTTGGTGAACACATCGAGTTTTTTATAAACTATTATATGTATAAGACTGTGCATTTTCTTGTGCCGACTATCCAAAGCTAAATGAAATAAAGTTTATTTGGAACATTTTAACAGGGATACATTTATAACTACGAAGCTAGCTAGTAGCTAGCCTACCATCACCCAAAAGATGTCCTAAATGGGTAAAAATATTTTGAACGATTTAAAAGTGCTTATTTTAAGCTAATATGAATATAGAAACTACTTATTATTACGAATCAATCAATCGAAAAATCTTTTACACTTCTCATGGTCGTAAAGTGTTATTTAGGTCGAGAGAGAAGGCTGCATAAAATGTGTTTTGCTCTGCTCTGTTTATGCTCTTGTGCATAAAGTAATTTCTTCTTTTAAGACTAAGGCATTTAGGCCTTACAGCCACATACACAATTAAATACACCTTCATTTAATTGATATATTTTTATGAGATTTAGGTTATATCTCGAACGGTTCGCTTCCAGAGGAGCTTCATTCCATGTACCATCAAACTGTGGAATGAGCTGCCATCCGAGGTTTTCCCATTAAGCTACGACATGGGCTCTTTTAAAGGGGGTGTAAAGAGGTTTTTTTCAGGTCGGCAACACAAAAGCAACATCTCTGATGTTGCTGATGTCCATGGGCGGCGGTGACCGCTCACCATCAGGCGGCCCGCCTGCTCGTTTGCAGACTGTTAATATAAAAAAAAATATCTTAATTTAATTACGACATAATTATGTATTACTATCTAAACACAAATTTACGATTAAAACGGGCGTGCAATTACGTAAAAAAATATAACGCAAATATTTAAAATAACTTGGCATTACGGCTCAAACCATAGTCGAACGTCACATAGTTGAAAATTAAAAAAAAATTAACAAAAATTGTGTGGCGGGAAGAAGAATTATTCGTCAAACAAAACTAAAAACTAGCTTTTGTTGTGTTGCGGTTTGTTTTATCCACCCTCGCCGTACCGGCTCGGGTGGCTATATGCACGACTCGGTAAAATGGCTCGTTTTATGCTCTTGTTGTACAATCTACTATGAAACCTTCTTCGAACCTGGTTTCGATTTCCGTTTGCGACATGATTTTGTAAAATGATCACTAACATTTAAAGCCTTAAAAATAAAAAATAAATTTAACCGCTTATCTGTCATTTTACACCTAAACGTCCAAAGTAACGCCGTTCAGCTGAATGTGCTATCTTGAAACAGAACTAAAGAATACTATCTTAAAATGGATTTTGAATTACACAGGCCATTTTAATTAAAGTAAATTGGTCACCAATACTATGTTAGGTAATTTCGATAGCTGCATAACAACAGAGTGTACCCCCTTCCAGTGACGCAAGCACCCAATGGATTGCGTGTAGTAGTGTAGTATAGTACGAGAATGATCCCGTGGGTCTAATAATAGAGGCACTTTATCAGTCCCTAGGAACCTCACCGTAAATAACAATGGTCATATTAGAGTAGTATTCACCAATGGTTTAGATATCACTAAGAGGGGTAATCGGATTGCTGGGTATCACTGGCGACCTTAAACATTATTAGGGTGAACTTGATTACGTTATTGAATTAAAACACTTTATTTATAAAATTAATATACAAAAGCCCTTTTTGATGACTGGTTCAAGCCTAATACAGAAACTACTGAATACACTTAAGCACATTTTGTTATATTGGAGCAACATTTTGGATACTTTTTATCCTAGAAAATAAAATAATTTTCTAGTTTTTCATTTTGTTTCTTTGCTTCTTAATTAATCAAATATAGAGTTTCTATTAATCTATCAAAATAAATCTAAATAATTTAAAAAGGTTTTGTTTTGTTTATATAATTTTTAACGTAAATTTTGTTGCGAACAAATTACAAAAATACAAAATGTTGAAAAAATTTCCACGAGCAAGATTTGAACCTGCACCCTTCTGACATACCAGGTCAGGTGCTTTCCTAATTGAGCTATCGTGGTTCTAACCAGCCCGCCAAAATTATTCAACACTATTTACTTTTTTACTTTGAAAGCCAAAGGCGCCCTTTCAAAAAATAATTTATTTTGGACACTGTTACAAAGAGAAGGGTTACAAAAAAAAAGCATAAAGATATTAAGGTGAGCAGAGAAACGGTCGCAAAATTTTGCAATTTGTGACTTTTTGAGTACTCCAACGATGGTTGGTCACATAGAAGTTTTTGATCAGTATTTGAAACAGGATCGATTGGCATCAAAAAATGTTTTTGTGTAAAATGGCCATTTTCTTGCTAACTGTAATTTTTTTTGAAAATCTTTGAATGGGGATCAAAATTCCATAAAAAATTATGAATAGTCTCCTAAGACCATTTTCGTGTAGCTGCAACGGATAAGGTACTTCCCCTTACTGCCCCGCTGAAAGTTTCCACCCTGTATAGTTAATAATAATAAAAATAAGACAAGTACGCAAGAGCAGACCAGCCTCCACAGGCGGCACCCGAGATGAAGTGTGCATCCTAGTAAGCCAAGGTCACTTACCCTCAGGTGATATGGAGGACAAACGCTTCGTACTTGTGCAATAAAAAAAAAACAGAAATTTTATGTTGCAAGATGTCGCCAGCCCTTAAAAGTTACCGTCAAAAAGGTTGTTTGAGGTTACAATAAATCTTTTGTTTTTTGGCGCTGAAGTGATTAATAGACTCTTTGCGATTTTGTTTTATTTTTAATATTTTTTTTGTAGTTTATTATTTTATTAAAATCTAGTCGCTATTTAAAAGAAAATAGTCTTAATGGTGTATTGTTGGTAGCCTAACCACACGCATATAGCCAAATATTGATTTGAAAATACAAGAACAGTTTATTTAACCATCCAGGTATCGACAGCGCTTAAGAAAGTTCGAATTTGCAATAGTTTCGTAGAACTATCGATATAGCTACCTACTACATATCGATGCGTAGAACGCATGAACGTAATACCACAGTACCTATAATACCTCCTTATACTTAGGTAATTACGTCATTAAAATTATGGTCTAATACGAAAATAGGAAGTAGAAAAATATATTTTTGTAACTTTATCGCGTTGGTTCGTTGTTATGAAAAAGAAAAATGTTGACTAATCATTTCATGACTAAAGGGTGACGAAAAAGTTTGTAACGGAAAAGTTAATACTTAAGATAAATTATACAGCGTTTTATGTGTACCAGCACAAAGTTCTTAAACGTTATTTCAGTAATTAATTGATGAGAAAATCTGTCACATAATTTTATGGTACATTATTTTAAACATGGCGTTCTGTTTATGACATTGACAGATTTTTGCCTCTTCAATAGGAATGTTATTTTTAAATAAATTTTCCGAAAACAAATCTTTTACACAATTTGGTGGAATATATGTAGTTAAATAAAACATTGCCTAGTGAAAATTGTTAATAAAACCAACTGCAGTTTTAGTTTTCAGTTTTAGATATAGTTTCAGTTATATTTGTAAATTAAAGACATTGGTAAAATCTTCTTAATTCTAATAACTGATTTTAAAACTATCTTTTACTTCGATAATCACAAAAAGGTGATTTTGATATATCAAATAATTACTAATACCTGACTGGCAAGAGCTTGCGTAAAACAGGGAGCACTGGTGTCACCTTGTGTCGTAGGCCAAGACTCACTTTGGATCGCTGAGCCATCGGAGTAAAAGTAAGTATCTGACTAGAGAATAGTAATTAAAACGTGTCAGTATTAGATTGAGTCCAATCTCGATCAAATTCTTATTAAATAAATAAATCAGTCACAATAGAAAACGAAAGTCAAACAAAATATTTTAGTATCTACAAAGAAAAACTTATTATTAAATCCACAGAAACTTAATAATTATTTCGTACAGCCTATAATGGATTTAAATTTAAAATTTAATAACGCTACTAACTAATAACAAGCTGTAATCAAAAGCCTTTGCCATTGTCTTTAAAATTTATTAATTGGTACATTCTATTTTCAAATCGATTAAGCTTATGTATTAATAATAACATTGATCTTATTTTATAATATTATGTTTGTAAGCCTGAATAAAAATTGGTGTCTATTATTAAGAACAAAAACATGCAAAGGATACAGGCTAGACCAGTTGTCTCAACTCGTTCCGTCGCGTATAGTCAAATTCGCAATCGGTCAAGTACTGCCTGTGTAACAAGAATGTAACACACAAAAAGTCCACCAGTGTTTGAGATCAATAAAAATAGTATTAATTTCAATTTCACAAGTTTATGTTGACAGCTAAATTTGTTACGACAACTTTTCGGTGTTAAGGAAAAAAAAAACAGCATAGAGTACAAATTCTCCTTTCAGTTTCACCACATTAACAGATAAACTTTTTAAGCAACGTTATTTATTAGGGTATAAAAAGTTATGTGATAGATAACATTAGGCGTACATAAGTAAGGAAGAGTTCTTTTTGGTGTCACTTTCTCGATTCTGATCCTTTGTTTAATTAATGGCTGGGTGCAGTTGCATATTCAGCCAGTGTTCATCTTCTTTTTAAATGGTTTTAATTAGCTTGCCCTGTTTATTGTTGATATATTTGAGTCAAATCTAGTAATTGAAATTTGACCTTCTTCGTGTTGATGGATTGAGCTGAAATTTTGCATTGCATGTGTACGAAGCGTTTTGCGTCCACGTTTTTCTTGCGTACCGCAAAGCTGTGGAACTCCTTGCCTCAGTCTGTGTTTCCTATCAAATATAATATTGGGGTCTTCAAATCACGAGTGAATCGGTACCTTCTAGGCAAGCATGTTACATCGTAGGCTGCATCATCACTTAACATCAGGTTTTTTTTTTTTTTTTGGAGAGAGACTGCTGGTTGCCGAGGGGCATTTCCAGCTTCACCGGGCTTATCTTAACATCAGGTGAGATAGTAGTCAAATGCAAGCCTATCGAATTATAAAAAAAAAAAAAAGTAAATCGGATGACATTACAAAATTACACTATCGAGCTTGGACTCGTATGATCCATCTTGACGAGTACTTTGGTGCCAGATGGTAACCAGGGTCTGATGATGAGGCTAGAAGATGGCCATAGGAATTCGGTAATTAAACGACACAACCCCATCGAGTTTAGGCTCATATGATTCGTCTTGACGAGTACTTTGGTGCTAGATGGTAACCACGGTCTGATGATGGAACCGGAAGGTGGCCATAGGAACTCGGTAGTTAAACGACACAACCCCATCGAGTTTGGGCTCGTTTGATCCGTCTTGAAGAGTACTTTGGTGCTAGATGGTAACCAGGGTCTGATGATGAGGCTAGAAGATGGCCATAGGAATTCGGTAATTAAACGACACAACCCCATCGAGTTTAGGCTCATATGATTCGTCTTGACGAGTACTTTGGTGCTAGATGGTAACCACGGTCTGATGATGGAACCGGAAGGTGGCCATAGCAACTCGGTAGTTAAACGACACAACCCCATCGAGTTTGGGCTCGTTTGATCCGTCTTGAAGAGTACTTTGGTGCTAGATGGTAACCAGGGTCTGATGATGGAGCTGAAAGATGGCCAAAGGAACTCGGTAGTTAAACGACACAACCCCATCGAGTTTGGGCTCGTTTGATCCGTCTTGAAGAGTACTTTGGTGCTAGATGGTAACCAGGGTCTGATGATGGAGCTGAAAGTTGGCCAAAGGAACTCGGTAAATAAACAATACAACCCCATCGAGTTTGGGCTCGTATGATTCGTCTTGACGAGTACTTTGGTGCTAGATGGTAACCAGGGTCTGATGATGGAGCTGAAAGATGGCCATAGAAACTCGATCGGGAAAATAAGTTCGTTCGTTCGTTCGTTCCGTTTGTTATGAATGTGGATTCTGTCTTTGATTAGATGGATTAGATGGATGACCCAATTCCAAGATTTAAGATTGCAAAAGAAAAATAATGAAGGTGTATTATTACGCTCAATGTACTTTAATGCTCCATCACAATGTAAGACGTTTTTATTTATAAAAAATGTTTTTCATATTATCGGGTTTAAATTATTTTTAACTTTTTAGTGATTTTTTTTTAACAAGTAATAAAATCTTGTTTTAAAAAAGTTTAAAAAAAAAAACCGTTTAACTTAAAAATATTTTTACTCATTTTTTAGATATCAAACGTTTCATCACACTGAAAAAGAGGTTTTCTACTCAAAGCGTATTTTTTTAATTGTAATAAGACGGTTGACGGATTACCAACCTATTTGCTTTTGTATATGGACATAGTCGGTGTTGACTTCGAGAGATTTTGGGCGAATTCAGATTCAGATTTTTATTTGCATTATACATAATAACAAAGGTTCATGCACATGCACGGTTTGATTTTACTTAGATATCTGTATATTAAATATATCTGTACTAGCGACCCGCCCCGGCTTCGCACGTGTGCAATGCTGATACACGCAACCGCTATGTCCCTGCATTTTAAATCTGTAATATCTTCGAAAATATTCATTTAAATTACATGCTGTAAAGGGCCATATTGATCTATATTAAATACACAATTTATTTAAGGTACTAAATTGGATAAGGATTAATGCTGTATTGCTTAAAATCGCTTCGTAAATAAGCCATTATTTCTCGTAAAAAGTAAATGATAAAAAATGATTATTGTGGGGTATCCCTAAGAGATAGACATATACAATCGCAAACTTTTTTGTAGACCTTTTTAAGGTGTGAAATACTGTAGTACATTATTTTGAGCTATCTCGTAGGGTTCAGCCAGCGTTTGCAATGTAAGTGCAAAAAAATGCGAAACCTCTTAAGTTATCAGTGTTTCTCTACTATATTATGCATGCAATGCAACATGTATTCATACACATAAACCTTCCTCTTGAATCACTCTATCTATTAAAAAAAACAGCATCAAAATCCGTTGCGTAGTTTTAACCCACTTACTCCTGAATTAACTTTTTTTGTAAGATTGGTTTGAAATTTCATATACTTATTAAATTGATGATAAATAATCCATAAAAATAATTTGAAAAATATTCCATTTGGAGAAAAGCCGGAAAATGCCGTGTCTTAAACGACACAGTAGGAGAATATGCTACTATGATAGCTTATTGGTCAGATTTATTACGGCTCCTTAATAAATTGACAAAAACGACAATAAAACACATGAATCTCAATAAAATGTTTTATTTAGGTATTTTTATACACATATGGTTATTTTCTGCATTAATGATATTCTTCAAAACATGTTTTCGGATGCAATCTTACATTGCATTTCATACAATAAACATTTGCACTATTATGACAGACACCACTACGCAGTCGAGCCTCTCTATAGTTTATCAGGTGACCATTATTAGTATACTGCATTGCTATGGCTCTACTTTGTGATGGCTCTCCATCCCTATGACTGTCAGCTTTCTTGTTTATTTCAAGAACACATAGCGACATTCCTCCAAAATTTCAAATGATCCAACTGCCCACCATTATTTTATCTTGTAAAACTGCCAGGTATCATAAGTGGCCATATCAAGGCAATGAATCATTAGTGAGAAGAATCACTTTTTCCCACGGACACTAGTCCTATAAATACCGATATTTTGACCTTTTAGATAGCTGTCTAAAGATAAACAGTCATCCTCACTAGCATCAGAAGAATCTTCACGTTGAATTTCAGCAGGTGCTCTGAGATGGGACCCAGGTAGATTTTGGAGCAACACATAGTCTTCATCTGTAACTTCCACGCTACAGTTTTCTGGCGGCATGTCAGTTATAGAATCTGGAACCTCGTTTTTATCATTTTGCTCCAACTTTTCAAAAATTTTATTCAACGACAGCGGAATTTTAAAATTCTTGTAAGAAATACATAATATTAAAGAATTATGCAATAAAAATAATTATTATTATTTTTAGTGTTTTTTAAATAATAAAAAGACGCAGTTGGAAAATGTTCTAATATTGAATGGTAGTCTAATAGATAGTAGTACATTCTCCTACCGTGTCTTTTACGGAACACCTAAAGTAAAAGGCAAATACCATATGAAATATTATAAAATAACAATTTGTTTTTTTATTTTCTTACAATTTAGGAATAAAATATTGATAATCTGTTCTTACACAAATACAAATCGCGATAAAATATTATCTCAACTCACCCTGATTTACTCATTGCAATAATCATAAAATTCAAACTTATTACAAACAAAGTATATTAAATGTAACTCACAGTTATTATTTCACAATAACCATGTATAACCTTGACTGTCAGATCCAACACAAAAAAAGAACAAAGTACCCACATAAACTTTTATATTTTTTTAAAGTTGGTGTGTCGTTAAAGACACAGTAGGGGTAAGTGGGTTAAAGACCTAAGCATACATACATACATAGGGACAGCGGGAAGCGACTTTGTTTTATACTATGTAGTGATGATATTAAAGCAGGTAGTGCCATTTTAGAGAAGAATAAAAATTCCCCAAGAACAATAGGCAATTGGGTAGTTTTCTATGATTTCTCACATAACACGAGTGAATGTGCCCTGTGACGTTGGGGGTTTAAAAGAAACTACCCAGTCCACGTAAAAAGATTATAATTAAAAAGAAAAAAAATTAAGGTCTATGGGGTCGAATGGCCCGTCTAATGTTATGCTTCCGCAGTCCGGCACTTCCCTGCAACGGCTGCCTGCAACCGACGATGAGCGATGTGAGGGAAGGTGAGCTGCCAAGCCTCAAGCTTCGAAGCCGATCCTCGGACCCCAATCTGGGTTAACACTTTCACTTTCTAACGAAAACACGCCAACAATGCGTCTTGTGGGAAATGCTTAGACTAATAACTTTTTGTAGAAACAAAAATAACGTCTACGTCGTCGTTTACGTCTTTATGAGACTATCTGCCAGCCTTTACACCGAGTGACGTGCGCCCGCTTTCGGATTGCGTGGCTCAATCCTCTGCCAGCGGTCACCTTGCTCACCGAGACGTTAGTCAAAAAAAACGAACCGGTCCGGCTGGAAACAAAAGAACGCTGCGCGCGGTACAGTTACCACTTCACAATACTGTACAATTTTATTATTTATTACTTATTATTAATTATTAACTTAGTTTTATTATTATTATTAGGTATCATGTAACTGCAACGTTACATATCCCCCTCGCCTACTAAGAATTTTAATACCTTCCGTATTAAAATTCGAAAGCTCTATTTCAGTACGTATCTTTACACATTTCTAAAACTACTTATTCAATCCTATTAATTTTAAAGTCCTTAATATGCCAAGTTCCTATATTCTTTCCTGACATGTCTTCCAAATCATAAACAAGTGGAGATCTCTTTGCAATGACTCGGCATTTAATAAATTTTGGGGCTAGCTTCTTACTGAACCTCTTGTCCTTATCACTAAGAAAATATGTTTTTTTCATCACAACATCACCAACTGCGAATTCCGCTGGTTTCCGGCGAAGGTTGTAATGAGAAGTATTTTTGATATGTGCTTGCCATAACTTGCGTTGTACCTGATCAAAGACCGTAGACAAACAACCCAAATTTTCCGCATATACGTCTCTTGGTAAAAAAAACAACTCGCTACCCAGATCCGAGTCAGTATAGTGTGAACCGCAGGTTACTAGCTCTCTGCCATAAACTAAAAACGATGGCGTGAATCCAGTTGCTTCACTGACCGAACTATTGATAGCAAACTGAATCTTAGGTATGAAAATATCCCAAGACCTGTGGTCGTTTTCCACAAAAGTTGAAATGCAGGTAATTATAGTTCTGTTATAACGTTCCACGCTATTAATTTGTGGTGTATACCTAGGTGTAAAATATACATTTGGAATGTTATATTTTTTGAAAAGACCTTCAGTTGCCCTACTTTTAAACTGACTACCGTTATCCATAAATATAGTTTATGGAATGCCATGCACGAGAAATATTGAGTCTTCTAAAAATTTAATGATTACATCTGATGTTGCTCGTCTAATGGGAAAAATATTACAAAATTTCGAAAAACAGCATGTGACCACTAAAATATAACTATTTTGTTTCTTACTAACTGGAAGTGGTCCCATCAAATCTATAGGAACCATTTGAAATGGGCGAGAACAATGTTTTGGCCGACCCATTTCACCTAAGGGTTGATGGTTTTGCGCCTTGTAAGCCAAACACTTAGTACAACTACTAACGAACTTTACCACATCCTGTAACATACCAGGCCAAAAATAGCGCAACGTAAGACGACGATAAGTTTTATAAATACCTAGATGTCCAGCCGTGGGCTCACTATGATTCTCGTTTATGATTTCATTGCGTAACTCCATCGGAACGACCTCCTTCCAGGAAAACTCAGCGGTAAGTTCATGCTTATTTTTGGATAGTCTATATAAAGTGTTATTTTTGATAAGAAAATTTGGAAAATTTTGTGGCTTGTTTAAACAACCGTTATAATTTAACATATACCAAGAATCACTGGTCTTCAAGTAAGAACCCGAGGTATTGATGGCACTCACAGGGACAGATCTAGAAAGCGCGTCTGGAATCACGTTGTCGACGCCGCGACGATGTTTGAGTTCGAAATTAAAGGCCGACAAACGAACTCCCCAACGCGCCAACCTACCAGTAGGATTATTTAGAGACAGAAACCATTTTAGAGCACTGTGGTCTGTATAGACAGTGAATATTTTACCGTTCTCCAAATAACACCTCCAATGTTCCAAGGCAGTTATGACAGCTAATGTTTCACGCTCCGTGATACTGTAATTCTTTTCCGCGGCCGTAAGAGACTTGCTCATGTATGCTACTGGATGTTCTTTTCCGTCGATGGTCTGCGTAAGCATGACACCAACTCCGTAGTTGCTGGCATCCGTATGAACTTCAAATGGTTTATCGTAGTCAGGGCAAGCAAGAACTGGAGCGGAAACCAGGCACTGTTTTAGCTTTTGGAACGCAACATCAGCTTCAGGTGACCAACTGAATGGAGGAGCGCCTTTCTTACTAGAAGTCAACTTATTTAAAGGACCAGCTATTGTACTGAAGTTGGGCACAAAACGACGATACCACGTAGCTGTACCAAGGAAGCGTTTTAAGTCCTTACGACATGAGGGTGTCGGATAGTTAAGGATAGCCTCCACTTTTTCAGGGTCAGTGCGTAATCCACAATTATCTACAACATAACCCAAGTATTTAAGTTGACTTCTGAAGAAATTACATTTTTCTAGGTTTACTGTCAATTTAGCCTGCTTTAGTTTGTCAAGAACTCTACGTAGGAGAGCCACGTGACTGTCAAAGTCTTTGCTGACGATTATAATGTCGTCAAGATAAGCAAACACCTGCAAATCGAACTCGCGGAAAAGTAAATCGACAAGCCGCTGTTGAGTGGCAGGAGCGTTGGTAAGTCCAAAAGCGGTTCTCTTAAAAAGAAACGTTCCTCGGCCAGGGACGTAGAATGCGGTTTTGTCTCTATCCTCTGGTGAATTAATTTCGATTTGCCAAAATGACTTATATAAATCCAGACTAGACAGGAAACGAGCATCACGAAGATTGTCCAAAATTTCGGAGACGTAGGGTAAATTATAGGCATCGCGTGTGGTTATAGAATTAAGTTTGCGACTATCAAGGCAGAACCTAGGTTGCCCGTTTTTTTTGGTTACTAAGAGGACTGGAGAAGACCAGGCGCTTTCACATGGCTCAATCACGTCAAGAGCTAACATTTCGTCTACCTGTTCGATCAGAATACGCTGTTTTTCTGGTGACATTCTGTAATAGCGCTGCCGGATTGGCTGAGCGTTACCTGTGTCAATCTTATGTGTTATAAGTGTGGTCTTACCTAAGCCATTACGTTCCGAAGAAATTTGGAATTATCTAATGTAATAGCATGTAAATATTTAGGACAAATTTCGAACTTGCGCCAGAAATCTACACCAAGGATAAGATCGGTGTTAACATCGGGAATAACAAAAGCCTTAATAAAATGAAATTGGTCCTCAAAGTGAACAGGTAAGTTCATGAAACCAATACTTTTTAAGGTTTGGCCACCCGCAGCAGAAACTGTCAATCCAAAATCACTAACTAAAGGTATGCCCTGATTTAATAAAGCTTTATGAGCTTGATTGCCTAAGATAGTAACAGCCGACCCTGAATCAAGGAGACCGGACATAGAAATATTTATTATTGAAATACTAACATAAGGGCGGCAATCATTTGTAGAAGTATTTTGTAGAATTGTGTCGATTCTGTAAGATTGAGAATACAATTTAATTGTCTGGAGCCATGAGTTCCACTCATCAACATTAGTTTTAACGATTGTAGTATCGACACAATTCTTCCTATCTAGTTTTTTGAATCTGATTGCTTGTTATTCGCACAGTCAGGGCAATCAGGTGCCTTGACTCCTTTACGGCCACAAACAAAACAAAAAATTACACTCTTATCAGCCGGACACTGTCGCAAGTGATGAGTATCAACTCGACATCTTGGGCAAAATCGGGGTTTGGCATCAACCACGTCAACTGCATGAACATAACCTTCGTACCTTTGAGTGTTATCTATATTATAAGGTTTTTTATTCTTAAGGAAGTAATTATTGTTATTAAAATTTGTACTATTATTGTTTTGTTGTCTAATATCTACCCTGGTTTTGTTATTCCCATTGTAAGCAAACTCAGGTGCTAAAGTGTCTGTAGTAATTTTTGGAGGTTCATGAAAATAAGCTAAACGAGCCTGAACATCCTCGAAATTGCGACAGACCGATCTAAGATCAGCAATGGTTTTAATGCCAGGTGAAGAAGCCAGGATATTGGCATAGGCAGGACGAACATTATGCAAGATAATTTCTAATTTATCATCTTCCGAAGGCGACTTCGACAAACGTGAAAATAACCCTGCCATAATTGACAAATATACGGTTATGTTTTCTGTTTCTCCCTGAGTCCTTGATCTGATCTCAGATAACAACCTGTAATCGTAATCAGGCCGGTCGAAGTCTCGCTTCAAAAGTTCAACAAGATTCTCAAAATCAGTAATTTGGTCCTTAATGCTCCTAAACCAGTGCAAAGCGTCACCAGAAAAAATTTCAGTGGCCAGTGAAAGAATACTAGGACTTGAAATGTTTCTTGCTTCGCGAAATTCTGTCATACGCTGAATAAAAGCACGAACACAAGTTCTGCCATCATATTTTAGTTTACTGATCTCCGCTGAAGTGCCACGATCACAATGTACGGTTATATTCAGGGGACTACTAATTTGTGAGGGATCGGTTTTCGACGAAATAGCTAAATTGTCTACACTAGAATCCTTAAGGGACTCAAAATTTACTAAATATTCCTTAAACCTAGACACACATTCGTCGTATAATGGTTTTGTAAGTTCATCGCACACAATACGATTAAGACGATGGTAAACATGATGAAGTAAATTTTGGGTACGTAAAACCAAACTCCGGTCAGGGTTTGACAACATGTTGGAATCAATTTTAAGCAAAACTTCATTAACTCCTATTAAATCTTCAGATACCGTCAAATGGCTATCCAAGATGTCCTCAGAAGGAAACAGAGGCCCGACTTTACAAATCTGCTTGCGCAACTCCTGAACTGTGGTTCCGGGAGTCGTGCCTCTAATACCTACCTCATACTCTAATTCTGCTTTTTGAAGAGATAAAAATTTAATTGGATACGACATTGTTCTTGCAAAAAAAAAATTTTATAAAACTAATAAATAAGAGAGGGTAAGTGTTGAACAATTACGCAACCGTCAAATCAAAAGCCACTACGTAACTATCTACAATGTGAAATATTCCAATCTGTTACAATTAAATTTACTGAAACGTTTGTTTTTATATTTCAAAGAAAATACCAGAAAAAAAAAAAAAGCATAAAAACACTAAAAGCTTGTAAGGTTGCAACTAGTGTGTACTCAGTACGTATTAAAATAATTTAAAAAAAAAATCAGTAGCAGAATCTAAAAAAATATAACAATTGTGTGTATGACTGTACCTCCAATTTACAACGTAAAAAAAAATGATTCGCTACTTTTACGCAGTAAAAGAATAACAATTTTACTAGGTACACCCTAGTTGCTTGCAACTAAGAAAAAACAACGTTTAACAAAAAAACAGACACACACAACACCAGCAAGCAAAATTAGACCATAAAAAAAAGCCCCACGTTGGGCGCCAGTGTGACGTTGGGGGTTTAAAAGAAACTACCCAGTCCACGTAAAAAGATTATAATTAAAAAGAAAAAAAACTAAGGTCTATGGGGTCGAATGGCCCGTCTAATGTTATGCTTCCGCAGTCCGGCACTTCCCTGCAACGGCTGCCTGCAACCGACGATGAGCGATGTGAGGGAAGGTGAGCTGCCAAGCCTCAAGCTTCGAAGCCGATCCTCGGACCCCAATCGGGGTTAACACTTTCACTTTCTAACGAAAACACGCCAACAATGCGTCTTGTGGGAAATGCTTAGACTAATAACTTTTTGTAGAAACAAAAATAACGTCTACGTCGTCGTTTACGTCTTTATGAGACTATCTGCCAGCCTTTACACCGAGTGACGTGCGCCCGCTTTCGGATTGCGTGGCTCAATCCTCTGCCAGCGGTCACCTTGCTCACCGAGACGTTAGTCAAAAAAAACGAACCGGTCCGGCTGGAAACAAAAGAACGCTGCGCGCGGTACAGTTACCACTTCACAATACTGTACAATTTTATTATTTATTACTTATTATTAATTATTAACTTAGTTTTATTATTATTATTAGGTATCATGTAACTGCAACGTTACAGCCCATGTTAAAAAAACCTCTGTCGAAGAACTTTGACTGTTGTCACGGATTATATTCTTAGCCCATGCTGTTGTTAAACAGTTAAAATAATCAATCGGCAAGCATGGGAGAGTTTAGTGTTCGCGTAAACTTGAAAAACAGTATTGTTATTATAATTAAAACTTTCGTAAAAACTTTAGCTGTTATCCCTTTAATCCTTGTAGGAATCCGATATTTTTCCATTAAAAAGTATCCTAAATGTTGCTTCGCTATAATTATGTAACTTTAAATAGATTTTTATAAAAGTCCATCAAATAGTTTCTGTTTGAAGCTTGAACCAGTTTTTTTATTTATTTTAAATAATATCATTTTGGAAACTGATAAAGGAATACGGGTGGGCTGGGCAGTGTTTGGGAAGTTGCGTCAGCTCGTGAGTTTCTGAGTAATGCGTTCTGCCGACACTGACATAAAGCCGCGTCTATAGATTGCAGGTCGCTGAGCCAGCGAAGTAAGTAAGTAAGTAAAAAATCTACCGGGATTTGAACCCGCAACCGCTGACATACCAGCGGGTTTATTACTGATCTTTAAGTGACAGTTGCAATCGCGACAATTTACAATTTATCGCTACCAAAACATACACATTCGTATTATGTATACGGTACGTAGAACCCAACGATAGCGCCACAAGAGAGCGATTGACGAAGTAAAGTGCATGACGGCGCTCTAAAATAAACCGACCGATTGTAGCAACCGCAACTAGTAACAGTCGCGTTGCCATTATGTAATTAGCAACTGGTTACTTTTCGGTAATAAGGCTGCGGGTTAGGTGCAATTCTAATTATGCCATCGTTGAATTTATCAATGTTGATTTTGATCAATGTTGACTTTCTTTATGTTACAGGCTTAGCCAAAGTAACATTAAGAAAACGATAGCGAAGTTCAAAAAGAATAAAATGTATGGGATTGACATAAGCCGCGCTAAATCACGTGGTCAATCTTATATCAATCCCAAACATTTTATTCTTTTCGAACTTCGCTATCGTTTTTTTAATCTTACTTTGGCTACCGCCACTGTTGTTTATATTAATTGTGTGCTTTGTGATGTGATCCAAAGAATTTTTTTTTTTTTTACTTTCTTTAATCCATGTTGTCTTTCATCCATCGATACAAAACGACCCAAGTTACGTGTTCTACATAGCAGACAGTCTCCCAAATAACTAACAACAACAAACCTAAAATAAAGGTTGAAAAGAGAAATCGTAATTAAATTAGTTTTTTGTGTAATTAATGATACTTACATAACGACTTAGTTTTTCTTAAACCAGACACAGTAGAAATTCGATTATTCTATGGCACTCTGGTAACATTGGGCGTCCAAGTATATTTTTTTTTATTTTTTTTTATTGTGACACGCCATAATGGCTTCACCCTAAATAAAATAATATAACAAATATTCACTGGTTTTAAGCATGCTTTTTTATATTTTTTTTATGTTGTATCAAATATCACGATTTGCTTTCATGGTAAACGATTTTTGCTATGTCAAAATTTATTTAGAAATGTTTTGTATTTTTTTTTATTGAATTCGGCTCAAATTGCACTCCGGTTCAATTTAAACTTGCCGCATACGATTCGGAATTCATTTTTGTGTTTATATTTGCAATTTTAGCGGTTTTGTTTCCGGATCACACAGCGAATGATGTTTTTTTGACTTTTAGATGCAGATCTCTCTAGATCTGAAGTAAGATGTACGATGTACGATGTGTATGTCTGGCCCTCTGGCCCGGGTGCGATATTAGTGACTGGCTGGGTACACATTAGTTCGGGTTTACTTTGACTCGCCTTACATTAATTGTCCTAATTATATTTGGCCAAACCTTATTGGCCACAATTTTTGTTGAGCCTAACATGGCATAACTGATGTTTTCACATAATATATAAATTTTTGGCTTAATAATCAAAACCCTTATCTTAAAATTAATATTTAAATGTACTCCAATCTTTTGGTATACGTTTCTTTAGACACAACGATGGATACACCGAACTATTTTAAACGTAACGATGTTAAATGTGGGAATTTCATCTGACAAGTATTGGTAGGTTAGGTTAGGAGAGTATGAAAATTACAGGTGTCGTTTAGGTTAGAATGGATTAGGTTAGACTTGTGACCACGAGTGTTGCCCTTAGTGCGTCGGTTACGATGGTAGGTCCCCAGGGGTATTACCGGGTCAGCCACTAAAATCATTGGCTATCCCCGGATCAAGATCCTCTGCGGTTCGCACCAGTTCCACGGAGTCCCGTTTGCGGGTTTCCCCTGGGTTAACAAAAAGAAGACTTGTGACCACGCAAAACAGTAAGTAAAGCGAGCGAAACAAAACAATGTTCGCTGCACGCTTGCTTGTATGTTTGCTTTTGCCTCGTTATTTTGCTGTCTACTATTATTATTAAAAGCGTTTACGCCGCACACTAGCGCCGCCAATGAAAAAAGAAACATATCTAGTAATTAGAGATAGAAAATCAAATTATGCTCAACAAACTATCTGAATGAAGTAATTTAGCATTTTTACGTCACCTAATGAACACCTCACATGTTATGGTTTAGTTAAATATGGCGTTATAGTTAAAAGTGGCCGTAACGTCTTATTTAACTTAGCCGTAAAAATACTAAATTACTTCATTCAAATAGTTTGTTGAGCATAATTTGATTTTCTATCTCTAATTACTACATATGTTTTTTTTTCATTAGTGGCGCTAGTGTGCGTCGTAAACGCTCTTAAGTAGGCGTTACAGTTATAAGCGAAATGTTATTTAGTAAATGTTAGAATTTGGGTTAATTAACTATTATGCCTAATGACGATTTCGGGAAAATAAAATACGGCGAAAAAATGTAAGGCGAGGTAAGAATAAACATAATTAAGTTAAGGATAAGTAAAAATTGTGCGAAAAAAAATTAGGCCAACAGTTTGTGTGCCAATGACAATTAGGGCTACAAAAAATTATGCGATCCATTATACGCCCCAGTTACACACATTCATACATGAACTGTGAACCACATGAGTATTCTCTCATATATCTACTCATGTGCTGTGAACACTCCTGGTTTAGGGTGTATAGTCGTGTATCCCGTTACCGTTTTACGGTTTGGCAGAGTAATGCACAAAATACCACTGTAACATTTCTTTTGAAGAAAATAAATTAATAATAATCCTCAAATACACGAGTTTTCACGAACAAACCAACCCGAACTGAGGTCCTACTCTTTAGAGACGCTCTCAGAATTTCCTGCCACGTCAGAAGACAAAAATGCCCCGGGGAATCTAGTGAGGAACGATATGATAAAGAAGCCCACTATATACAATATGTGTTACACCACATTGTATAAACATTGTAAATTTGTGGATTACGGTCGAATTTGAGCTACTGGGCGACCACTAGTTTATGTAAATGCTTATTTTAGAAAACGTTTTTTGACAAGGGTATTAATTATCAGAAGGCTTACCATGCCCTCCGAGTCCAATACAATAATGCCTTCAGGGTGCTCTTGGGATTGCCTCGCTACTGCAGTGCATCAGGAATGTTCGCAGAGGCCTGCGTTGATTGCTTTTATGCAACTATGCGCAAAAGATGCGCGACCCTAGTGCGCAGGGTGCGAAGGAGTACCAACAGCATCCTGGACATGATTGCGAGCAGACTAGACTGCTCGTTTGTCAAGCGTTGCTGTGCCATATCAAGTGGCATAGCATTCAAATATAAATAAATATAAATATAAATATAAATAAATGTATCGATACTAACATAGTTCTAAGTACCATTGTTACTAACAAAAATGAGTTGTAATTATTATTTGAAATAAATAAATATTCTATTCTATTCTATTCTATTAATAATGTGCTATTAAATATTAAACATATTTTTATTAAAGATAATACTCCTGTAAACCCATAAACGCAGTGGTTAACGCGCCCGGTCTGCGAATGCTGAGGTTAAGCAACTTTCGCAAAGGCCGGTCATCGGATGGGTGACCAAAAATGTATCATCTCGAGCTCCTCCGTGCTTCGGAAGGCACGTAAAGCCGTTGACCCCGGCTGCTTTAGCAGTCGTTAACAACCACCAACCCGCACTGGGCCTGCGTGGTGGTTTATGGCCCATTCTCCCTATCCATCCATAGTGAAAGTTCGTGTTCCAGCAGTGAGGACATTCAATGAGCTGATGATGATGATGATGAAGCCAAACTTGTGTTAGTTTTTAGTTCACGTCAGTAGTCACGTCACTTAACACAAGCGTAATTAGCTATCTGGACGGGTAAACATGATTATAATTAATTTCGGGTTAAATGCTAGAATGCGAGGTTCAATCGAGGAGCTCGATGGCGCAGTGGTGGCCGAGTAGTAACTCGCTCGGCATGATACCCGGAAGTCCCGTGTTCAATTTTTGGGTCGGGCAAACTGTGTTTCGGATATTTTCTGGCAACCTGGGCTGTTTGTAATTCACCAAACCGCATTAGGCCAGCGTGGTGAATAAGCCAATCAATTGTGGCGATGATTCGATTTTAATGATTGAGGCCTTTGCTCAGCAATGGGACAGTATATAGGCTAATTATTAGATATAAGGTTGAAAGTGACAACCTCACGCGCAACAAAACATAGATTTGTAAATCTGTAAGAATTTTCAACTGTCTTTTTACCCGACTACGTAAGAAGGAAGGTTATTTGCAAGCGGTTCCACTACTTTAACTATGATAACAAGTGGTAAGTTATTTGCACTTCATTTTGCTCTGGCACAAACAAGTCAGGATCCAGCTCCAGTTAAAACTTGCAAATACAGCTCGACGCAGAGCTAACGAATGCAAAGTCAAGTTGCAAGAACACGGGAATTTAGTGCGAATAATTATGCGACGGTATGCTGAAATTAAGCGGGGACTTGCGCCTTGTTTCATAGCTGTACACAGAATAAAGTAAAATATATGAAAGCCTATGCGCAGGTACTTCGTCAGTCTTTTGTTTGGTTTTGAACTGGTTCTAAGTATGTCTGGTTTGCTACCATTTTTGTATATCAATAGTAAGAGTTAAAAATTCTTGTTTTGAATGGCAGAGAATTCTGGGTGAAGTATGATCTTCACTCGGAATCCTTCAATGTAGACAAAAATATAATTTCAACCGCTGACAACCATGAAACAGTGCTCTCTGTCAATCTGTATACAAGCGAAAGGGATGCAAATAGTGTGTGATACCTACTGAATTCAAGTAAGGAAATTAAAAAACAAAATGTATTAGTTTTTAATAAGTATAAGTATACTTGATTTCATCGACGTACAGTGTTAAATAAAAAAGATGTAGATACTGTAGAAGTGACTTTGGGTTTTTTCTATCGACGAAATTTCATGATTCTGCGTTTTGGAAACAATAAAATTGTCGCAAATATAATCTTCTCTATCATAATATATTTTTCTTGGCGTTGTATGTTGTACACTTTCTTTATATAAATCATACATAAGTAAAGCGCATTTCACAGTTGCCTTATCGTCACTTACCGGTCAGGGTAATATAAGGTAAGGCGATTTTGTTGTTGTTGAAAAAACAAGTGTGAGTCTGTCCATAAGTTTTGAGTTACCTTTACACTTATATCCAGTATAACTTTTATACAATCCAGTAATTTAAGATAGTTATATGATACTATAGAATAATAATAAATGTTACATTGAAGGAAGGGAATTAATTCTAGAGCATTACTCATATTTAGAATAGTAATTGTTAACGTACACATTACCATGTTCTTTTGTTGCGTAAGAGTGTCCGATATTTTTTAAATTGAAATTACAAAATACAAAAATTTCATTCGCGAAGATGGGTTTAACTATCGCGTATCTGGAATCCAGTGATTAAAAAAGAAAAAAAAAAATACCACAAAAAGAACAAAAGTGCCGTTTCGCGATCTGATACGGTCAGTGTAGTGTCGAGAACAAGTTCGAGTGAATAGTGACTTAGTAGACAGTGGTAAGAGTATACGGTAGTGTTCCCGAGGCCTATAGGCTTTTAGGATTTTTTTTAAGGCTAGCCTATAAATTAAGGGGCTAGAGCCGGATAGAAGTCAAAAAGGCTTTTAGGCTTTTAGGCTAGGCCTTTTTCATAGCCTTTTTTGTCTACCCGAGGACTATAGGCTTTTAGCCTTTTTGTAGGCTAAAGGCTAAAAGCCTATAAAGATTTTTAGTCCTTTATGCTAGGTCTATTTTATTTATTGTTCGAGTATAATAATCATCAAATTTCACGGTTTTAAATTGTTTCAATTTGTTTAATAATATTATTAAACATGATAGATTTCATACGGCCACACTTAAGTTGCTTTTTTGTGCTGGCAACTTTTTTTCTTCCTCTTCCAATATGGTGATAAAACGTGCAAGTTGTGTCTATAAAAGTAAATCAATTTTGGTAATAAAACCAGTGGTAAAAGTTTCAGCTGCATTTTAATTTACATGTAGCTTGGTGGTCCTTCGAGATTAACAAAGAATCAGCGAGTGTGGTGTGTTATCTTGTGAATAGAAAATCTGCAATTCATCGGAGGTACTTCTTACTACTACGCAAGGGCGACGCGCGAAGCGTCAATTCGGCGGGCGCAAGTGATTGACAGATCTGTACTGCTGCCAACATAACAAACAGCTACGCTGCGCAACTCGCTTCATCTATAAGCGGGCGCATCGTCTCGTACGTCGTGCGTCGCATCCTTAACTGCGCAAGGTTGCCGGTCCGTTTTCCGGTTTTGTCGGTGGTGGTCTCGAAAGTTGTCTGTCACACTGATCACGTCACAAGAATTCCACGAGGTTATTTGCCGGCAATAACGGCAGATTATTGCAAATTATATTTATGGAAGTATTATTAGTGCATCCAGAGTTTACTTCTATCATCCACTACCTTATTTCACGGCTATAGCGTGAAAATCACTCCAATCCAAAGCACGTGCGTAGTAGGTACCTGGTGCTTATTTGTTCTTCAATAGAATGGCGCCACCGATGGTGGGAAAAGAAATGACGATGACGAAGGAGGAGGACAAGGAAAAGCTAAAAAAGTTGCGTCTATCACGCTCGCAGCTTAAAGGTATGGTTACTCGGATTGAAAATTACGTCAGTGATCCTATCAACTTGACAACCGCAAACACCGAGATGCTTGAGGCGCGGAAGGAAAAGCTAATCGACACCTTTAAGTCGTACGAACAAATTCAGCTCGACATTCTGGCTCTCGATGAAACGGATTCTGAAAACATGTCCATCCTCGAAGAAAAATACTTCAATGTTGTTTCCAAACTGAACATCACCCTCAAAAATTGTAATGCACACGAGAAAAAGCAGTGTAGTAACGTTGCAACATCTAAATTACCAAATATAGAGGTACCAACCTTTGATGGTAAGAACTTTACTGAATATACTCCATTTATGGATTTGTTTACTGCTGTTATACACAACAATAGTTCACTCTCCGATGTTCAAAGACTATTCTATTTAAGAAAATTTTTAGTTGGTGAAGCCTTATCTGTTATAATTAACTTACCCATTGTTAATGAATCTTACAGGGAGGCGCTTGATTTACTAAAGAAGAGATTTGACAACAAAGCACGGATTATCACTCATCATATAAATAAAATTTTAGAGCTGCCTTCAATGCAAAAAGGTACAGCGGCCTCTATAAGGACGTTCATTTCTGAGGTGCAACAACAATTATATGCACTCAAGAATTTACAACAACCTATAAATAAATGGGACATGTTACTCATTTCTATTTTACAAAAGAAGTTAGATCAATATACTAACAGAGCATATCAATTAGATCGTGACTCGGATTCACTCCCTACTATGGAGGAATTCATATCATTTTTGGAAAAGCGCGCTATAGCACTTGAAGATAGTCACACTAGCAATACAGAAGTAAAAAGGCCTTATGCCAACAAAGTAACCAATTTTGCTGCAAAAAATTTTTCATGTACCTATTGTAATTCTTCCAGCCATGCTATTTATGGATGCCCAACATTCAAAACGGCACCTATAGATGACCGTATTGGGTTTGTGAAGAAGCATGACATCTGCAGCATTTGTTTAAAAACTCACAATAGTAAGTGTAAATTTAACTTTTTATGTAAGGTGTGTAAGGCAAAGCATAATACTCTGCTCCATAAAGAATGTATTAAGACCACAGAGCCAGCGGTGGCTATGCATTCAAATACCACTTCTATAAATATTTTTTTGCCTACTATAAAGGTAAAATTGGTGGATAATCATGGCCGTGATATTGTTGTCAAAGCTCTTCTTGATACGGGCAGTCAAGCTTCCTTTGCAACCGACCAATTGATTGAAAGGTTAGGCATAAAACCAAAATGTCAAATTTCTAATATTATAAGCATTGGTAATAAAAACAATAAAATAAATAAATATGTAAACATCACAGTGCATTCCCCCTCTAACAATGTGCAATCAAATGTTAAATGTAATGTTGTTCATTCTATTACATCCCGCCTGCCACAGAATGAGATTGATATTTCAAATTTAAATATTCCTCTCCATGTAAAGCTTGCTGATGGTGACTTCAATACTCCGTCTGAAATATCACTTCTGTTCGGTGCAGACTTCTATTTTAACATTTTACTTGATGGACATTTGAAACTTCAAAATGGTCTAGTATTGCAAAACACTATGTTTGGGTATATTATAGGTGGTAATGTTAATATGAACAAAATGTCACAGCCAAATGACTTGGTGATAAACTTTGCAATAAATGACCATAAGAAGTTAGAGGATGTAATGGAACAATTTTGGCTAGCTGAGGCTCCCCCTCAACCTGTTACTAAAATACCTATAGAACATCAAAAGGTTGAAGAAATTTTTCAAAATACTATGATACTTAATGAAAATAAATTTCAAGTTGATATACCATTAGCTAATGACCTAAATGATTTACAGATTGGAGATTCATTTTCAGTTGCCTTTCAAAGATTTCTCTCTTTAGAGAAGAAATTTAAACAAAATCCTATGTATTTGGAACTATATAAAAGGTTTATAGATGAGTACATATCGCTGGGGCATGCCAAGGCTGTGGACATTGGTGAGTACGATATCCAAAATGGACCTGTTTATTTCTTGGCTCATCATGCTGTGTTAAATGATAAAAGCCCTACAACAAAATTGCGTGTAGTCTTTGATGGTGGAATGAAATCCTTGGAAGGAAAGTCATTAAATGACTTTATGTTGAACGGCCCAGTAGTACAGAGTGAACTTTTTGATATTTTTATTTTATGGAGAACCTTTATGTATACATTAACATGTGATATTGCTAAGATGTTTCGTTGCATTAACATAAATCCATCACAAACTAGTTTACAAAATATTCTCTGGCGCGATCATCCTAATAAAGGCCTAACCTGTTTACAATTACAAACAGTCACATATGGCTTAAAGGCTTCCACTTTTTTGGCCACTCGCTGCTTGATAGAGCTGGCTCTTCGCTATAGGGAGCATTATCCACTTGCAGCCAACGCTATGCTTACTAGTACATATACTGATGATATTATTTGCGGAACTGACAAGAAAGAACAATTAGAACAGTTAAAGTTTGAACTCATCAACTTGCTCCTTAAAGGTGGTTTCTCACTACATAAGTGGGCATCAAACTACATGCCAATTCTTGATGACCTACCTGATAGTAAAAAATATTTTGAAAACCTTGATATAAGTGGGAATAACATAGTAAAAACTTTAGGTTTGCAATGTGATGTGTTAAAGGATCAGCTGATATTCAAAGGTCCAGATACAGATGTTTATGAAATTAATACCAAACGAAAAGTACTAAGCTATATAGGGAAAATTTTTGACCCATTAGGTCTCATTGGACCAATAATAGTTATTGCTAAGTTGTTTATGCAAACTTTGTGGTCTATGAATGTAAGCTGGGACACTATATTGACCCAAGACCATTTAAAGGTTTGGCAACATTTTTTAATTAATCTAAAGGAAATGGGCAATGTAACCATTCCAAGGGGAGTAAGTTCAAATACAATATTTTCTATTGAACTGGTGGGGTATGCAGATGCTTCTATAAAGGCTTTAGGATGCTGTTTATATTTGAGAATCAACAATTCTGATGGAACAGTTTCTAATAAGTTGCTATGCTCCAAATCAAAAGTAGCTCCTCTTAAAAAGACTGTAACGATACCACGCTTGGAATTAAATAGTGCTTTACTTTTGTCACAAGTTGCTAATAGAGTACATAATATATATAAACATAAATACAAAAACTTAAAAGTTTGGCTTTACAGTGACTCTCAGATTGTTTTGGCATGGATAGCATCCAATAATATAAAATTAAATTCATATGTTTCAAGTAGAGTTCAGCAGATAAATAACTTAACTAAAGAATTTGTTTGGACACATGTTAACACAAAAAGTAATCCTGCTGACTTGTTATCGAGAGGCTGTCTTCCTCAAAAATTGAAGTGCAATGAGCTATGGTGGCAAGGCCCTCGGGAGCTATCTGATCCGGGATTTAAACACTCTGTAGCTAACATTAAACAGCCTTTACTGTTACCTAGTGACAGTGAGGAAACTGATTCATTTTGTGGTGTAATGAAATGTGACATTAGTGAAGATACTACTGAAAACTTTGTCATTAAACTTATTAAAAGATTCTCTAATATTATTAGGCTTCAAAGAGTTCTAGCTTACATTTTGCGTTTTTACAATAATTCTAAAGGTGTTAATAAAAAAATCATTGGTTCTTTGACACCCGCTGAGCTCAATAATGCCATGACTATACTTATAAAAGGTGTTCAAAGATTTCATTTTGAATATGAATTAGAATCTATTATGAGAGGTTCGGCAATTAAAACAAATTTGTCTAATCTCCATCCTTTTGTAGATAAATATGGTGTCCTTCGTGTTGGAGGCCGCCTTCAAAATGCTGAAAACATTTCTTATGAAAAAATTCATCCGATAATACTGCCAAAAACATCTCACTTTACATATATTATTATTCACAAGGAGCACATGCGCCTTCACCATGCTGGCGCTAAATTAGTTCTTAGCTCCCTATCGCAAAGATTTTGGCTTATAAGTGGCATACGGGAAGTCAAAAAGGTGGTCAACAAATGTATTAAATGTGCTAAACTTAAAGCTGCAGCTTCTATGCAACTTATGGGTTCCCTACCTATAGATAGAGTAACTCCCACAAGACCTTTTCAAGTGACAGGGGTTGACTTCTGTGGTCCGTTCAATGTAAAGGTATCGAGAATTAGAAAACCTATTATTACCAAGGGCTACATTGCAATCTTTGTTTGTTTTTCAACGAAGGCCATACACATGGAGCTAGTCAGCGACTTAACTACTGACGCATTTTTGGCATGCCTCAAGCGGTTCTTCTCAAGGAGGGGAATGCCTGTTAGAATTTATTGTGACAATGCCAAAACATTTAAAGGGGCAAAGAATGAATTAAATAAACTTTATGAACTGTTTTCATCTCGGACTCATGTAGACAATGTGGAAAACTATTGTGTATCTAATTATGTAGAATTTAAGTTCATACCTGCATACTCACCTGAGTTTGGGGGCTTGTGGGAAGCAGGGGTCAAAAGTTTTAAATATCACTTTAAAAGGATAGTGGGAAACATTAATTTAACATTTGAAGGTCTATACACAGTTATTACAGAAATTGAAGCAATACTAAATTCCAGACCTCTGCTCCCCACAAGCTCAGATATTTCTAGTTATGATTACCTTACGCCTGGGCACTTCCTCATAGGTACGCCTATGATGAATTACCCAGAAGTGGACCTCTCAAGTAAAAATATTGACAGATTAAAATTTTGGCAAATGTTGTCCAAAATCAAACAAGATTTATGGAAAGTCTGGTCAAGGGATTATCTTACACAATTACAAAGTAGACCTAAATGGAAACAGTCACATACAAATTTAAAAGAAGGTGATTTAGTAATTGTTCGCTATGATAATTCTGCACCTTTAAGCTGGCCTATGGCTAGAATTGTTAAGACCATCCCTGGTCCGGATGGAAGGGTAAGGGTAGCTGAAATAAAAATGTCTAATAATAAAAAATATGTAAGATCTTTTAGAAAATTGTGCCCATTGCCGATCTGAATGGTTACCTAGTCAGCCTTCTGTCTGTATTAATGTAAGTACTTTTATTATTGTTAAGCTCCTAGTTAAGATATTAGATATGTGTAGCTACCTGCATTCTGATGAATGCTCTGTATTGTGTATTTCAACAATAAACTTAAGTACCTTATGCCTTTAAGCTTTAGTTACATAGAGTTAAAACAATGATTACAAAATTTAAAAAAAAAAAAAAAAAATTGTTACTTAAGTAATCTATTTCAGTTATGTTTAAATATTAAAATTATATAACCTGGCCTGGCCCAACTATGTTTAATAATATTATTAAACATGATAGATTTCATACGGCCACACTTAAGTTGCTTTTTTGTGCTGGCAACTTTTTTTCTTCCTCTTCCAATATGGTGATAAAACGTGCAAGTTGTGTCTATAAAAGTAAATCAATTTTGGTAATAAAACCAGTGGTAAAAGTTTCAGCTGCATTTTAATTTACACAATTGTTGCATGAACGTTTTTTACTTTATTATTATTATTATTTAAAGTTTTATTATACTAATATTAATGTACTGTTATTATTTAATTGTATTACCAATAAATGTGTATTCATTCATTCACATGTATCAGAACGTAGAAAGCTGACCCAAATACTTGCAAAAATCCTCTACCGACCCACCCAATTAGTTTTCAAGCAATAAACTAAAAATGCTGACATCAATCTTTTTGAAACCGCAGCACTATCAATGAAAATTCAGGTGATACGTACTAATAACTCACAGATAGGCCTAAGGTAATTTAGTTGTTTTCAAAATCTGAACAAATATTTTTGTTTGGCTAGCTAAACCATCACTCTACATATATCTATCACCAAAACAGCAAATAAATTGGCGCTTATGGTGCTGTGAAGTTACTTTGCTATGTCACTGTGTCATAGGTACTACAGTAACTCACTTTGACTATCAGAGGGTTGCTTTGTGGAAATTAAAGTCCTACTGGTCACTAAATGAATGTCTTTTATTTCGTATTACACTTTGTATATACAGGTAAGTATGTATAGCTAGGCGCGAGCTTATCGGCTAAATGGATGCGACTAATACTTATCTCGACACTGAACGACTGTTTATAATGCGCGCCTCGGAACGACTGTCCGTTATGCTTTCCACGGGACGACTGTCCTTGCGAGTGTCTGTTGGCTCGACGGGGAATGAACTGTGCGCATTTCGCAATTCAGCGCAAATGCTACAATGTTTTTTTTTTTATGGTAAAAGGAGGCAAACGAGCAGGCGGGTCACCTGATGGAAAGCAATCACCGCCGCCCATGGACATCCAAAACAAAACCAAAGTTATCGCAGATGCGTTACCAACCCTGAGGAAGGAGTTGGATCTTGAGGAGGGAGTAGGAATTGAGAGGGGGGAGGGGTGAGAGATGGGCCTCCGGTACTTTCACTCACCGGACGAAACACAACAGCAACGAGTGCCGTTGTTTCACGCCGATATTCTGTGAGAGGGTGGTATTACGCCCGGCGAGCCGGCCCATTTCGTGCTGCAACGCAGCGTGGCTCTACCCTAATGTGTCCCTACAGTGCCTTTTTTGAAAATGCCTGAGCACGAATGTGGCTTCGATATAATAATACGTGTAGAGGTCTTTACGAGTTATATTTTATATGGCAACTAAGTCCTAAAGTGCTCAAGAATTTTGAAAAAGGCACCAACGCCCCTTCCAAATTGCCCATTGCCCTTCCATCATTGCCCAAATAAAACTCGCAAATATAAAAGGCACCCCGATGGCATATCTCTTTAATTGGGACGTCCAATTCAATCAGCTGATATGTCACTTAATTGCCACTTTTTACATAGTTGGAAATATCAACCTGCCATTTTTTCCTATAGAAAACATTAAAAAAACTCATTTTTACACGATTGAATTTTTGCAGATGATTAAATTGAAAGCGTAGTCGATAGGCATCTCTAATCAATTTGTTTGGCTTAATGCACCCCAATAATAAGGGCTTTGAGGTGTTATCTTTAAAGAAACAGCCTCCAATTAAGTCAAAAGCGTTGAAAGTATGAAAGATTTAAATGTTGGATAAGCATTCTCATTAGCAATGAATCGAGTGATCAGTCAATCGGTTAAAATAAGTGTCTTCAGAAATGAGTTACGTAAGTCATCAGAAATCTGTTTTATCTTTTATTTTGCAATAGTTTCAATTTCGAATAATCGAATTTTCAATTATCTTTTAAAGAAAAGATATTGTAAAAAATTGTAGTGGAGGTGTCTGGCAAATTTAACTTTAGCGATTACTGTTCTCCGAAATGAGTTGCGTAAGTCATCAGAGATCGGTTTATCAGTTGTTTTTCAAATTATTTTATTTTCAATTATCTTTAGAGGAAAGAAATGATAAGGTTATTCATAGGCGTCTGTCCAAATTTACTTCAGCAATGACTCGAAAAATATGACTTTTAAAAATCAGAGCAACGCGCATTTAGGCCAAACAAAATATATATTCGGGAAAATATAAGCAAAATAATTATTCTCATAAAAAACATACATCAGTAGAGATTTGCTTTTATAAAAAGCTTCCTACAGCCCTTACAAGCACTTCTGCTTGTCTTCACACTTAACTAAAAAGCAATGACTTAAAAAATGGGATAGGTAGCTACCTTCAGAACAGAATATAAAGTAATTTACATCTTGACGTGGTTTAACACAATCTCCTAAGTATCCATCCTATCCTATCCTATCCTATCCTAAGCATACTCTATCGGCTAACTTTGCAAATGCCGTTTACAGTGGCTGACTGTCAGTCCGTGACCAGGTCAGTTAACCCGTTAACCATTTTATTAACAATGGAACCAAAACATTAAATATGATTACGAAATAAGTAAATGAGATATAAGAGAGCGTATCGTACCAATTAAATCACGCTTAATCAAACCACTCATTAATCTGTAATAGACTAACAATATTTTGATCTGAGGTTCTGAAGGAGTGATGAATTATTCTAACGCCTCTTGATTTACTGTGACAGATTGTTATTATAACGAGGGGCGTAACCGGGTAAACGGGAGGTTTAAAACTGAGTTAGGACCGGGTGATCTACAAATCGATTGAACGGAAATCTCGTTATGTGTCGAAACGTTATTCAAAATGATTTATTACTGTTTTAGCAATTTCTTTTTTTGTTTAATTAGTTTAAAGTATTGAAATTGAGTAAGTGAAAAATAAATTGAATAATTTATTATCATTTGGCTTTCAAAGTAAAAAAAAAAAGTAAATAGTGTTGAATAATTTCGGCGGGCTGGTTAGAACCACGATAGCTCAATTGGGAGAGCACCTGACCCGGTATGTCAGAAGGGTGCAGGTTCAAATCCAGCTCGTGAAAATTTTTTCAACATTTGTGTTTTTTTAATTTGTTCGCAACAAAATTTGCGTTAAAAATTATATAAACAAAATAAAAACATTTTATCATTATCACCATCATCGTCATAATCAGCCCACACCAGTCCACAGCTGGAGATAGGCCTCTCTCAATGCATGCCACTGAGTCCGATCTTCGTCTTCATTTAGTAATTATACTTGTATTAAAGTTAATCTAGTCTAGTCAACGTTGATTTCGAGAGTCCAAAGCCCCTCTTTGCATTTAGCATTATTATCCAATGCTGTAAAAAAGAGAGCAAAAAGATTCCCACTGAAACTGGATGATTTTTATGGTAGAATTTTATCTTGTTCTTTGTTAAGTTTAGACCATATTAAAGCTCTTATGAAAATCACTATGTCATCGTTTTCTGCGGGAGCAGCGGGCTTGTACTAAAAATAACCGGAAAAAAAATCAGGGGCCTCTCCTTGCTTTGCTATATATTGGACTTTAAATTCAGAATTAAAAATAATAAAAATATGTTTTTTTTTATATTTTACGGGTAAGCACAGTGCCTTGATCTCACCTGATGTTAAGTGATGATAAGGCCAATGATGGAAGCGTATTCACCCGGGATCCTCATCTAGTGAGGCACTGGCTATCTTATCTCTAGCTGCCGGAACACCACAATGCTACAAACATTGATGTTATGGCGACATATTTAGATAAGATGGTGGTAGTTAGCCAGGCGGACAAACAAGCCCTACCACCAACCAAACCGAGTACGCAAACATGTACCCCCACTGGGAATCGAACCCGGGACCTCTGAATGAAGAATATTGAACTAACATAACACACAGAATATAGCTTCTGACTAATCGGTTTTTGCAACTAATCCTTCGTAGCGGCGCGACGCCTTCAGCGTCGCATATGCATGAAACAGATTCTGCGAGTTTTGTGAGTTTAGCACTCAACTTTGTTTAATACTATGTTACATAAAGTTATCATTACTGTCGTATCTGTATAAATCTGTTGAACAAACAGTGCCTCACCGTAGCAATTGAAAGTTAGTTTGTATACACTTTTAAACTTCAGTATAACTTGTGAAATACCCGACGATTCAGCCGAGCTCCACCGGTCGTGGTTACGGGCTGACGACGAATATTTCTGTATGTCTTGGATACTGGGACACGTAAACTCTTCCTGAGTTTGCGTCGAGTCTTATTTAAATATTAATTATTAGTAAATTATTATTAAACTGACTTTCGAAAACGCTCCAAGCGTGGTCGGCACTTATTGATCAGGTTGGTTGGTGATACATACTTTTAGATTATGTTCACTTAAATAGGCAAAATATTTTGATGTTAATTATTTATGCAGCTAAAAACTTGTTATTAGATTAATTAAAACTTTGCAAGATAATAAAAACTACATTTATAGCTTTTTAATCGTCTCTAATGTAGTGGTGCCCCTTATTTCGCATAACATTTTCTGTCCTAATATCGAATAGCATAAAATGTTTAGCATAATAGTCACTTCGCATAATGGTTTTTTGGCATAATGGTCTTTACGTATAATGTATTCTTTGGCATAATTAACTATTAGCCCTAATTGTGTTAACCATAACTTTGTTATCCATAAATTTTAAAGTCATAATATCTTAACGCAGAAACTACAGAAGCAGTAGGTAATTATTATACCGAGATGAAAAATGAAACTAATACGATAAATCAAAGTGTGTAATGTCATTGTCATATGCATTTCGAAATTATGAATTTTAATTTTATGCGACCCAATATGGACCCTTTTACTTTTGCCCTAATCCTGTAGGTCACGTGATAGGTTTGAAATTTAAGACAATCGCGAAGCGCAACATAGCGATTGTCTTGAATTTCAAGGTTATTTTTTTTAGACAACAGAAATACCAGCTGCCCTACTCCCTTAGGTCACGTGAAAATTGTGTTTAAGTAAAAAAAAACATTTGACAATTCAGAACTTTTTATTGGCTTGACCAGTTTAAACAAAAATAAGGCTTGGCAAATCGAAACAAAATTGGGACTTGACTAATTATTACTTTTGCATTACATTGCTTTAAAATTTAAGGAGTTTTACTTGTGAACGTTCCATACATATGCTTTAATATCGTTATACGATAAACCATTATGCTTTTTAACTTTATGGTTTTAGATTATTATGACTAAAGTAAATATGCGAAAGAAAATTGGGTGTCAAAATTTTATGCTGAATTAGCGTTATGCGAAAAGACGATTATGCCAAAATCAGTTAAGCATTCGAAATTATGAATTTTAATTTTATGCGACCCAATGTGGACCCCTAATGTAGTATATCGATGGCCCCCCAATCAGAGGTGCCAAATTCTATTCCCAGCATAGCCGAGGTTTACAAATTGTGCTCGCTTAAATAAAATAAATAGATATTACATAGCTATAGGTAGTACGGTACGTCATCGACATATTTTTTTAATGGGTTCCTTATCTCCTCGGTGGCCTCGGTGGCCGAGTGGTGAAGTGCTCAGCCCGATACCCGAAGGTCCTGGGTTCAATTCCCAGGCCGGGCGAAGTGTGGTTTGGATTTTTCTGTTTGTTTGTTTGTTTGTGATCACCAATCCGCATTTGGCAAGCGTGGTGATTAAGCCGTTACCCATCAATTGTAGCGATGACTTGATTTCAATGATGGAGGCCTTTGCCCAGCAGTGGGACTGTATATAGGCTTTTTACTTATTTACTTACATCTGTAAGCTTCTATTGGCATTACTAAACAACTTTCTTAGTATGAACTAGATTATTATCAAGAGGGTTCATTGGAAACTCTGCGAAAGTTCTTGGCGTCGATAGTTGGTATGATAGGACATCGGGTCAACGGGGACTTGTTGATCGCAAGGGCTCAGTTCTTAACCTAATCTCTCGATGTTTGTCTTAGGGTGTTAATGTACTCGTGAAAGGGGTAAGATCAATCTTTGTTTTGGCCGATAGGGTTCAATCTGTGCTTAGTATTATTGAGAGGTAGTATTTGTTTGCTTTGTATGTTTATTTGGTAATCACTGAAATTACTAAACGTACTTGTTTCTTATCCTCACGTATGGTTAATAAGTTTGTAAACGCATTCCTAATTTCGTGTGGATCTGATTAAGATAAGAAACGGCAGCCTCCCTCCAACATCTACTCAGTTTATATTGTATAAATAGTTTTGTAAGGTTTAGATATAATAAGTCAGTCACAATGTAGTCACTGTAAATATACAACTTCACATAAAGAGACGCAGTCGTTATTTACCATCGCCATGGAACCGTCCATCATCTCAACCACACACACTTCGACCACGGGAACATTGGTGACACTCTAAAATCTCTTCCACTTGTAGAAAGCTACACTTTTTTTCAGATATATTTTTTTAAATTTTTAAGCTTTCGTTGCGAGTTGCTCTGATCGGTAGGGGTTATGGGTTCGAATCTCATTTGAGGCGGTAGTTTATTTTAAGCACTATTTTTTGCCAGAAAATATAATGAATACAAGTGTTCATAACTCTTTTAAACAATTTTCTTCTTTTTTATCTCTTACAATTTCTGAATGCCCTTCAAAATGTAAGTAAATAAAACAGTGTTCCTGAAAAAAAAAGTGGGTGATACAGTGGTAATCGGGACTAGTTGCTCGAGCAAACCTGCTGGCACGCGCCGTGGCCTGAGTTCATATTTTTCGTATTTAAAAAAAAGACCTTCCAGAAGAAAATGAGCGAGGTTGAGGAGTGAACGTCAGCCCGCCGCCACGATAGGGCACTGGATGAAACTGAATCGCTAAAAGAAAATAGATAACTAAAGTCTTTTCTGTTGTTTATAAATAGAGACTTTAAGTCTCTATACTACAAAAGCAGTGGGCTCCCACAGGATTGATGTTTCGTCCATCTATCAGGCCGCCCGGCTGTCACGGCAGATTAGACGTGCAAAGTTACCTGCTGTTTATTTTTAGACTTCAGTTACTATAAAAGGAGACTTCAGAAAGTAAGTTTAATATGTACATACCGCGCTCGATCAACACGTACATAGACCCTCTCACGGATCTCGGAACAACCCTACACACGACTTTTAAAGTTTATACTGACACCCCCACCAACCTAACGGTTATGAAGTTAGGTGTAAGACATCCTTGCGCAAACATAAGGGACTATCTGCGTCAGGTCATAACGCCAGATCAGGACACGCCGAAGCGCATTCTTAATCCGGTACTTTTAAGACTATATTGTCTCGAGCGAGTTGCCCCGTATAGTCCACTACCTAATATCCAGATAGGTTACCGGAGCTGTAAGCTAGACCTCGGAACAGTCCGAGAGCAACTGCTGCAAGATTGCGTGTCCGTGTGATGTTATCTGTGCGCGTTGTAGGTGAGGCAAAAGTAATCACCCTATTGGAAGATGCTATAATTTTTGCAAATGGCGTCAAATGTCAAATCGGTTTTGACATATTTGAAGTAAACAGATTTATAAAAAAATCATAAAATCCCAATCCCATAAAATCCCATCCCATCCTATTTTAGTTCTATTAATACTGTTACTAATTATTATTATCGATATCGATATTAATGTAAAAAGCGACATGAGATACATCACTGACACGCATTTATAACCAATTTTACATACACAAATGTCATCCTGGACTTCTTGGCGGGAAAGTGAAGCGTTATGTCTGCGGTTTTGTCTTATTTTCCAAAATTTGTGTTATGTCGAATATTAATGTGAAATAATAGTGGATTATTAACCGTTAAGTGTTCGTGAGTGTGCATAAGTGTTGGCAAATGAAACAAAACAGTGCAACGTCACTTTTCAAATTCTCTCAAGAAGCTCGCGTGAGGACTTAGTAAAGCCCCACATCTTTACTGAGATACTCGAGGGGTTGGGGGTATATCATTTCTCACTACCCATTTCTAATATCATTCATCATCATTTAAGGAAATATTGTTTATTTATGTATAACTTGTACGAAAAATTACTTTGACACTGGCTAAATGTGCTAATCGCACGAAGCCATCAACTAAAAGAAAAAAAAAATTTCATCCTATTTTGGTTTCGTTTGACAGCTTATGTTTGTTGCTCTATTCCGTTGGTATGTAACTTTATGTGTAAAATACATGTCGACAAGCCATGAATCGCTATACTTCTCAAGAACGCGGAATAATAACTGTAACCGACATTTTGAAGCAGGCATATCCGGGTCACCTAATCTATTTGCACTGGCCGCCAAGATCGCCCGATTTGACCGTCATCTCATCATCATCTCAGCCAAAAGACGTCCACTGCTGGACAAAGGCCTCTCCCAAGGGTATGAGGGGTATTTGCCGTAATCGCCACGCTTGGCAGGCGGGTTGGCGATCGCAGTAGGTTGAGAGTAACCTCAGAGAGATGCTGCTGCCCATCCTCTGGAATGGTCCCTTAGTCGGCTTTTACGACACCCACGGGAAGAGATGGGGTGGTGCAATTCTTTGTCCCCGGCACCACACAGGGAGTTGACCGTATCAGACTTCTTTTTGTTGGGGTTTTTGAAGTTCCGTGTTTACGCGAACAAGCCCCAGACTCTGGAAGCCCTCAAGGAAAACATCCGACACGAATGCGCGAACCTATCGCCTGAAGTTCTGGCAAAAGTGATGGAAAATGCCATAAAAAGGGCCCGTATGGTCAACAATGCTGGCGGTTTCCACTTGTGCGATATCATCTTCTCGACTTGATGAGAAAAATTCTAATGAATTAAACATAAATAATAATCCACAAACAGAACCAAAGCTTTTCATTTGTAAAAAAAATACTGCCAAAGAACATCGGATTTTTTTTAAATAGTTATTTCGGCAAATGACTCCATCCCACCTGATGTTAAGTGGAAATGGAGTCCAGACGCGAAGACAACTGGTGCAGCGTGGAAACAAACGTAGCATCAGTTAACTTCACTCTGCCGGCCCACATGCTGCTTCTTCACGCTTCTCTTGGAGGCCCCTATATCATAGGAAGGAGGGAAATCGTGTGCTGGTAGACTATTTTATCTTTTAGAGGTGCGACAAAGAAACGAGTCACCAAATTTCTTTTTGTGCGATGGGATATTTGAGACAGTAAAGCGGTGACTCCGAAGAGCAGCACGTGGACTACTATGAAGAAAGGGAGAAGGTGGGATGATTGCTTTTGCCTCACCCTGTATAAAGCTTACTTTCTGCAGTCTCCTTATTTTGTGCTTTAGACTTGAAAGCAATTCAGGCGTCTGACGTCACACCTTCAGAAAGATTACAGACAATGAGTATTGTAATTAGCTTTGTTTGGAAACGGTAAATAGCAATTGATTAGAGGCGCGTTTTCGCCATCCGATAGCTCATCAAACAACTAAGCTACAAAGGTATTGTTTCTCTGAAGAACTTTTTTTTCACAATACTGGATTGTTTTCGCATAAAAAACAAAGTTTATGGCGCATTAAACTAAGGGTTGGTAACGCGTGATGTATTTTAATGTTGCCATTTATTAAGGCGGTGCGAAACTGTTACCACAGTGTAAGCTTGTTTACCAAGGAAAATGTATTGTGGTTTTTGTTGGTTGCTTAAACATTTTTCCCATTATATTTTTTTTTATATCTTATATATCTTACGGATAAGCAGAGTGCCTTCATCTAACCTGGTGTAAAGTGATGATGAGGCCAATGGTGGAAGCGCATTGCACCCGAAATCCTCGAGGCAGTCCTACTGAGGCACTGGCTATATTATATCTAGCCGCCGAAACACAATAATGCTACAAACATTGATGTTACGGCGACATATTTAGATAAGATGGTGGTAGCTAGCCAGGCGCCACCATCAATCAAACCGTGTATACAAGCATGCACACTGGGACTCAAACTTGGGACCTCTAGGTCAGAGACCGGTATTCTTAACGACTAGACTGCAGCGGCGGTTAGAATATTGAACGTTTTAAATAATTTTACACCTCTGACTGGTCTTGTGCTAAAATCATCAGGTCCTGACCCCGAAGTTCTGAGATCAGCACCTTTATCCGGCTCTGAAGCTCTTTGTCTTCGCCAGCCATCGCCAAAAGTGAAAAAGCTTTGGGCCCAAAAGGAAAGTCTCAGCTGCATCACGGCGACGCCACTAAGAAGCCTAAACCTTTTAGAACTTTGTAGTTTCCACTAACTCTGTCAAACGGTTAATTAAACTAGCTCTGCCTGGCTCGCAATGACGTCAGACCCACCGGGCTAGCAATGAACATTATAATGAAACCAACAAATACTTATATTCTTAACTGATTTTTAATATCTGTAAAAATATTACCTAACATGATAAGATCGGATGTTGATGGCGTTGCCGACATTAGGAGGAAACACTAAGGTCGACTGAATGTATGAAAAGTAGAAAAAATCAACGTTTCGTAGTCCCCTGATTCCTCCTCCAAAACTGGACCGATTTAATTACTTTTTCCATTAAAAGTTAAAGAAAGGCTTTGGTTGTGTCCAGCTTTCCTCTTTCTCATAAATTTATTATTAAAAAGATATGGACCTTTAAAAACCTTAAAAATCAGGTCAATTTTTTTTTTGGAGGATCATTGGATTTTTTTTTTATCAGGGGACTACGAAACGTTGATTTTGTCTACTTTTCATACATTCAGTTGACCTTAGCGTTTTCTCTTAAATAAAGCTCCGTTGGCTCACAGTGGGTTAGACAGAGCCACAATAGCATAGTTGGTAGTGCACCTGACCCGGCATATCATGGGGTGCGGGTTCGAAACCCGCGCGTGGGAGTTTTTTTTAACACTTTTTTTTTGTATTAATGGGTGATATTTACCACCGAAACGACAGCCGCCTCTAGCAACAACAGCCGACGAAAAAAGTCTCCGTCTCCAATGCATAAAACAATCTTAAGGACGTAAGTACTTAATCAACAATCTTCGTGAAATGTCTTCTTCAAAGGTATCTTCGACGAAAGTTCGTTAGCAGAAGGTATTAAGCAAGACACTGGCACATTGGGGTATGAGTAAACTCTTGTTCCCGACAGCATTCCCAAACTTTGTATCTATTACACCGAACTATTCGGCAATTGAGTTGTTCAACTTTCGACAGTGTCCGCCTTAACAATTAGAATTATCGGCACTTTCATGGAACGGAAGATCGTCTGTTCCGCAACGTTTGCTGGTTTTGAATAATTTGTCACTCTCTTCTGTTTACAAATACTGTTCTATATTTAGTTAAGCTTTACTGTTCTCATAATTTAAAATAAAACATTTCATACACTATTTGTGTCTTACAAAAAAACAAAGATTAAGCTACGAAAAGTTATTCTGTGTTTTGTTCCTGTCATGTAAACGTCATTTCAAATTAGAGTAAAAGAGACAAAACACGGAATGACTATTCAAAACTTATTATTTGTTTATTTGTAAGTCCCATATTTACATAGTCACATTTGACTACTTAAATTATGACGACATAAAACTCCTTAGAATAGAAACTCGAAATATACGTTTTTAAAACGTATATTTCGAGTTTCTATTCTAAGGAGTTTAAATATTTTATTTAAAAATTATTTATAAAAATCTACTCGCTAGAAGACTGACCGTATCCATTTGACCACGAACTGTGCGAAGTGTTATTTCATTATTTTTCTTTTTTGCGGCCCATTCGGCGCCGGCGATTATCGGTTACTAACGTTGTTATTTGTTACAAAAAAAAACAATCTTAAAAGAATCTGCCATGATTAGTTCGGTGCTGCCCATCAAACAATACAAACAAACAACCAAACATGTATGTGAGATCAGAACTATATGAAGGCTCTACTGGATTGGTCTGGTCAGACTCCATACCTATACTTAAATATATTGTGGGTGAGTGCGTAATATTGTGAGCGCCCAGGTTTTAAGAAAAAGGAATTGAAAAAGTTATAATGGATTTTTATTAATTTCAATAAACCTAATATTACTTAACTTAATAAACTTTTTCTTTTTAATAAATTTAATTTAATCTTAGTATAGCACGAATCAGTTCTTTTTATTTTATACAATCGTTTTTTTTAATGAACTAAGTTTTATCAATTGTAATAAATTATTCCCATGCAGCGAGGCCAACGCTAAGCAGTCTATTCTAAAGTAGTCTTATTCGTAAAGAGTCGACTTTAAGCCACAAAGTAGCAATGTAAGGATTCGGACAATCTAGCTAGGTGATCGGTCCTATCCTTAGCGACTCCAGCCACACCAAGTAGCGGAATAAAGTTTCGGACAATCCAAGGATCAGTCCTTATCGAATCGACTCCCAGAGAGCGACTGACTGCTTTGCGTCGGCGCACGCCTTATAAAGCGAGCGTTCGGAGTGGGGCGGTACGACGACTGGTTGTGACGTCACGGCAGTGGCGCGGCGAGCACACCATGCGCGCGCGTTGTGTTCCTTTTTTTTCTTTTTGCGCCGACACGACCATTCTGACATCTGATGCGTGCTCAGCAGCAGCAACATCCTGAAATAGAAATCATTGTGCAAGTTTTTTTTTTTTTTTTTTTTTAAGCCTCTGCTCTGCGGCTTTGTACAAAAAATATTGCTTTGTTATATTTTTAGAAATCTTTTACTGCGCTCTGAGCTAAATAGCCGTGTTACACAAGTAAGTATTTATTATAGGTAAGTTAGTTTACCAACTGTCTAACACAAGTAATTCTGTGCTGTGGGTTTCGAGGGTACTGTGCTCTGGGCTCTTATAGCCGTGTTACACGAATAGTCACTGTGTTTCTGGATTTCGTAACCGTGTTACACAGGAATTCTAGAAATTTAGGCAGGTTGATGCTGTGCTCTGGGTTCTTTGACCGTGTTACACAGGGGCTCTAAGGATTAAGTTGGGTTGATGCTGTGCTCTGGGTTCTATGACCGTGTTACACAAGGGCTCTAAGGAGTAAGGTGGTTTGATGCTGTGCTCTGGGTTCTATGACCGTGTTACACAAGGGCTCCAAGGAGTAAGGTGGGTTGATGCTGTGCCTTTGGGTTCCATGACCGTGTTACACAGGGCTCTAAAAGTAAAGGAAGCAATAGGTGAAACAAGAAAAAAAATAATGAAATTAAAATATCTCACCAGGCGATAGAGGTTACTGCGTCTCTGAAGCTGTGTCTGTAGATTCATCGTCTACCGCACTTCTGGTGCGGTATCAGTGGAACTTCTTCCAACAATTTCAGTTGCCGTGTCAGTAGAAGATGAACTACGGCGTGAAATGTTGGCATTATTCTCTGGGTTTGGTGCCTCGTCTTGATTAACGTTGAAAGATGCTGCTTCCATATCTACTTCATTAACCTCAGGAGCCGTGTCTGTAAAAGAACCTTGAGTTCTACTTGCATTACTTTCAGCCTCAGGGGCTGTATCTGTAGAAGAGCCTCGCGTTCTGGTTGCATGATTCTCGTATGGTGAGTTCGAGTCATCATTATTTGCATGAACTTCAGCCGACACGGTTATTTGTTGGCCCGGGTTTGGTGCGCGTCGAAGCTGATCATGAGCAACTTTCCGTGGTTTACCACCACCGCCCACTCGACGTACTAGGTACCGATCATTGTCTAAAATTCGGAAATCTCGCAAGGTGCGCTATATTTTAAATCTAATGAACATCGATTTCTAGGATTGTTCTTAACTAACACATAGTCTCCTAACTTAAATGGATGAATTCGAGCTTTATTTTGGTCAAACCTAACTTTGGCTCTGGCGCCTGCTTCAAGCATTCGTTTTTCAACATGCTCTTGAAGCAAGTCCAAGTCGATAGTATTCTCTTCTATATTTACTAAGTTAAGTAATTCAGGAGGAACACACGTTCTGACGCCTAGTAATGACAGATAACGGTGAAAGTCCAGTAGTTTTATGAACTACGCAGTTTAGTGCAATTTGCAGACCACCGAGTGCTGTATGCCAAGCTTCGATTTCGTAATTTTTAATAGCTGTCAATGCATTTTTTAAAGTTGACATTACCCGCTCAACTTGGCCATTCACTCGGCTAACACCTGGCGCTATGGTGTGAATCTCAATGCCAAAAGTATTGCAATATTTTAAGAATTCCCCCAAAAAGGTTATGTCGCCGTCAGTAATGATTTGCCCTGGACACCCAAAGAGATGAATTAATTGTTTTAACGCTGCTAATGTACTGAAATGGCTTTTATTATTACAGTAGTACAAAAGAACGTATTTTGAGAAAGCGTCGATAGTCACTATTACATATTCATCTGCTGGGGTACCTAATTTGCCTGTTATATCCATATGAATTACTTGAAATGGTGCCTTAGGTTTGGGGATTGGATGAAGCTGTGCTTGAATAGCCCCCGAAGAGTTTTTAGATGACCGACATACGATACAGTTGTCTATAAAAGTTCTTACGATGGTGCTCATTTTGTCAAACCAGTAGGTTTCTCTAATTTTTAATAAAGATTTTTCCCATCCTAGATGCTTGAGAGAGGTGTGGAATGTATTAATCAGGCTCCACTGGAAAGAGCTTGGGACGACGGTCAAGTGGTGTGTGTTGATAGCGTCATTGTTAGGTTTATATGAATGCTTAAGAATCCCATTTTCAAGCAAGTAGCCTTCTACACTTGTACCGCTTCGGATTTGATCGATCAATGGTCGTAGGCTAAGATCACGATATTGTTCTACTTTTAGCCATTCAAGATCTTTGTTCATAATATTAACAGAAAGTGTCGGAGTAGGATTTCGACTAAAAAAATCTGCATGCTGGATGCGTTCCCCTTTCCTGTATTCTATTTCGAAGTCGAAACCTTGTAAAAATGACCACCAACGATGAATTCGAGGCAATAGGTCTTGTTTGGTCTTAGATGCCTTTAGGGAATTACAGTCCGTAATGACTTTAAATGTACGTCCATAAAGGAAATGTCTAAAATGTTTTATTGCTCTTACCACGGCCAAGGTTTCCAACTCGTAGGAGTGGTAGCGGCTTTCAGCGTCGGTAGTGCGCATACTCATGTAAGCCACGACGTGTTGTCGGTCGTTAATGACTTGGATTAAGACGGCTCCATAAGCAAGACAACTAGCATCGGTATAAAGCTCTATAGGAGAATTTTCTCTAAAGATGGTTAAGACAGGGCTAGATGTTAGATACTGAATGACTGTATTCCGAGCCTCCTCATGTTCGTGAGACCATTCCCATTTTGCTCCTTGTTTCGTCAAAGAATAAAGGGGTATCATAATTTTAGAGAAATTTGGAATGAATCTTCGAAAATATCCTGCCAACCCATTAAATTGTCATACCTGCTTAACTGTGGATGGTACTGGTGATTTAGCGAGGGCATCTATTTTACTGGGACTAGGACGAACCTGACCGTCAGCTATAATATTACCAAGATATTCTATGGATCTTTTGAAAAACGAACACTTTTTAACATTAGCAGAAAACCCCGCTTTTTCTAATGCGTTAAATATTTTTTCAAGGTTTCGAATGCCTTCCAAAAACGTAGAGCTTTTGCAAAGCACGTCATCGATGTAGACTTGGACAATATTGCCTAGAAGACCAGCAAGAGCTTTATTTATACATCTTTGATAGACGGCTGGAGCATTAGAAAGTCCAAATGGCATCGTGATATATTCATAAAGACCATCGGGGGTTATAAGGGCTGTTTTTTCTATTGAGGACTCTGTTATAGGAATCTGGTGAAATCCAGCAGAGTTTTTCACGAGAATAATAGGGTTAGAATATGGAGATTTGCTTTCTCTTATAATTTTATTCTCGAGAAGTTCTCTAATAATCATTTTAACCTTTTCACGTTCAAATGAATTAAGACGATAAGGTCGCCGTTCTACGTATTTATCGGGATTTTTTAGACGAATCTCAAGTTGTCCAGTATTAACACGCGTTTTAGGGAAACCATTGATAAAGATGTGAGCATATTTATTTAAGAGGATTTTTAATTGGTCTATTTCGGAATCATTAGTAAGGTCTGTATTTATCTCGTCAAATTCGAGGTGTTTTAGTTGAATGTGCATTACGTTTGGTTGTTGAATAAGAGTTGCACCAATATTGTTAACAACTACTGCTAGACCAGTATTTTGAAGTAGATTAGTGCCAATCAGTAGGTCTACAGAAAGGTCAGCATCAGGAAGAATATGAAATTTTAACTCAACAGTTATGCCATTGATTTGACAAAAAGTGTCTATTGTCTGTATTGAAAGAACGGGTAAGCCAATACCCTTTAGATAATGTGCTGAATAATTTCTTTTCCCTGGCAGTCTGGAAGCAATTTATTCACGGATAACTGAACAATCAGCACCTCAAACAGAGCAGTAAATTCTAATTTGTTTATAGTTACTTTAAAAAAAGAACTACCTACAAGATTAACGTTTGAAATCGCTTTATTTCTTTTGTAACAAGTTTCGTAAGTATGTCCTACCCCGTGACAAAAGGAACATTTTTTTTGGTGGTCGTCCATTATTGATACCTAGAGATGTCGATGCCGGGTTTTGTGAGTTTTTATTATCAGAAGATTGGTTATTGAAAGTCGATCTATAACGACAGTAACTGGCATCGTGACCAAGTTTCTTGCAAATACTGCAATAAGGAGGGTCCTTTTTTATGGTTTTCAGATCCGCGTATCTTTTGGAAGGGATCCCATTGATAATAGCAGAACTGGGCCGTTTGGATCGGATAGAAGAAGCTACGGATATGAGTTCAGGAACTGTTTTCTCTTTTGCATTAAGTAATTCAATTCGTAACCTTTCATCATTAACAGTGCCAATTACTGCTTCTACGGCATCTTCTGGAGATAATTTATCTTTGGTCAATTTTTTCCAGAGAAACCATGAAGTTGATAGATACTCAGAAATGTCTTTGGAAGAGTCGTAAACATGTTCTCTAAATTTAAGGACATCACGAGAATACCTGCTTTCAGGTTCGAAGGTCATAATCAAATTTTGCTTAAGTTCCTCCCAGCATGAAGTTGTAATAAGCCATCTATCTGCCCAACGTCTAGCGCGCCCCGTAACCTTTGTTCGGATATCATAGTCTTCAAGATTATGCTTGACTTTAGCTTCAGAGATGTGAGTGCACCAATCTCTAATGTTAATATCGCCATCGGGGTCGTAACTGGGAAGATAAATGTCATTTATACGGGTTCGGCCCGGTGGTATTGGCGAGGAAAGCTTTTCTGCCATTTGTTGCATCATAGTCATCATATGAGTGAAAAATGCAGGTGGCACAGCAGCCAGACTAACCTCGGTTGTTCCAGAGGGTTCAGAAATAGAGGATCGCATGGGTTGCGATCCCACTTCTGATGTGAGATCAGAATTATATGAAGGCTCTACTGGATTGGTCTGGTCAGACTCCATACCTATACTTAAATATATTGTGGGTGAGTGCGTAATATTGTGAGCGCCCAGGTTTTAAGAAAAAGGAATTTAAAAAGTTATAATGGATTTTTATTAATTTCAATAAACCTAATATTACTTAACTTAATAAACTTTTTCTTTTTAATAAATTTAATTTAATCTTAGTATAGCACGAATCAGTTCTTTTTATTTTATACAATCGTTGTTTTTTAATGTACTAAGTTTTATCAATTGTAATAAATTATTCCCATGCAGCGAGGCCAACGCTAAGCAGTCAGTCAATCGAGTTTCAGACAATCTACGGTGATCAGTCTTATTCGTAAAGAGTCGACTTTAAGCCACAAAGTAGCAATGTAAGGATTCGGACAATCTAGGTGATCGGTCCTATCCTTAGCGACTCCAGCCACACCAAGTAGCGGAATAAAGTTTCGGACAATCCAAGGATCAGTCCTTATCGAGTCGACTCCCAGAGAGCGACTGACTGCTTTGCGTCGGCGCACGCCTTATAAAGCGAGCGTTCGGAGTGGGGCGGTACGACGACTGGTTGTGACGTCACGGCGGTGGCGCGGCGAGCAGACCATGCGCGCGCGTTGTGTTCCTTTTTTTTCTGTTTGCGCCGACATGTATAACATTGAATGGGCGCCTTTGGCTTTCAAAGTAAAAAAGTAAATAGTGTTGAGTAATTTCGGCGGGCTGGTTAGAACCACGATAGCTCAATTGGGAGAGCACCTGACCCGGTATGTCAGAAGGGTGCGGGTTCAAATCCTGCTCGTGGAAATTTTTTCAACATTTGTGTTTTTGTAATATGTTCGCAACAAAATTTGCGTTAAAAATTATATAAACATTTAGAAATATACCTATTCTTGAGAATGATTTTTTTTTATTTTATAGGAGGTGATGCCGCAGTTGTTAGCGCGCCCGGTCTGCGATTGCTAAGGTTAAGCAACAGTCGCAAAGACCGGTCATCGGATGGGTGACCAAAAAAATTATCATCTCGAGCTCCTCCGTGCTTCAGAAGGCACATAAATCGGTTAATTCCGGCTGCATTAGCAGTCGTTAACAACTACCAATGTACACTGAGTACGCGTGGTGGTTTATGGCCCGTTCTCCCTATCCATCCATAGGGAAGGCTCGTGCCCCAGCAGAGGAGACATGAAATAAGCTGGTGATGTGATAATGTGAATGTTTTATTAACTAAAGTCAAGGGAATTATACCGCAAAATATACCCTTGGTGTTGCTAGTACTGATGGCCTTCAGTAACAGTAACCCTTTATCATCAGGCGGAACATTTGTTTGTTTGCCAATTCAGTCAAATTGTGAAGAAAAGCTAAGCGTAAAGCTGAAGTTGCTCTAAAGTTTCTTCGGACGTCCCTTTTAAGGCGCCACGTTTCGTCTACGTCATAGAAATTGTTTTATAATAGAAATTAACAATTCTTAAAGTCGGAAACTTCTAAATTACGTTTCATGCCAGACCGATTGTTCGTCGTCTTTTCGTTTTGCGTACATTTTTAATTTGAGTCGTAATTAGATCTGAACAGATTTTTGGATACAGTTTTACTGCCTCCTAATTGTTGTCGGACAACTTACTCTAAGATTAGTGAAAATAACGAAAATAAAAAAAATCTTTATTCAATATAGGTAGACACATAAATTGTGAATATGAACGTTACTAAAGTATGACAATGAAAAAGCAAAATGTACTTCATAATAAACGTAATACATACATGCAGTTATATATTGATATATACAACGTGACATTACGCTTTTGACAAATATTGAAAAACCATGAAACGCTACTTTTTAGAAATGCTGTTAATTTTTTTAAAATTAGAAGTTCATACAGACATTTAAATTGTCTAACAAATTTAACCCCATCCAAACGACAACAAATATTAACATACTGTATCAATCTATCATACTACTCATGACATGATAACATGAGAATGACATATGAAATTACATGACACACAGGCATCACACATCATCATCATCATCCTACGTCATCATCATCACGTCCACTGCTGGACATAGGCCTCTCCAAGTGCACGCCACTGAGCACGATCCGCGGCTACTCACACATACTATGTCATTATGCCAAAGAGTGTGCGAAATTTAAAATTGATTGATAGGCAAATTTATACACTTTTCGTCTTTCATTGTAAATTTAATATTTTACAAGGTATAGATATTTTTAGCATACTATTATGTCATGTACCCGTCTTTTTTGCTGGCCATAGCTCCTACTTATGTATATACTTGCTAAATACCGCTCTCGTATTCAATAATCATGAACACTTAGGAACTAAAAAGCCTACCAACTAAAAATTATGCAAGTTGCTTGTTCATATGAAGTAAATTACTGTTTAGAAAGAGTGATGAATTCAGTACACACTAGTAGTGTGTCGTTAGTAAACCTGATGTTCCAGAGAGATACGAATAAATACTGCCGTTTTTTAATAAAATTCCCGAGTTTTAGTCTACAAATTACTTAAGCTTTTGCCGCATTTCAATTTCCTTGAGACCTTGAGATTAACTTGATTAAGGACCAACAAGATACTCACTTTTATTTTTTCAGGATCAAACGAACTGTCTTCGCTGAAGTAAAAAATGTACACAACATAAAATCAAATTCGTTTGACAAACTTTTACTGGTATCTTGTGCTTCTCTCTTGATATTTAATAATTTTTAATATTAGACCAAAAGACAACACAAGACCGGCGGACATTAAATTAAAAATTACTAAAAATACACACTATGAAAATACAATACAACGTGTAACAAAAATGTGTGGTCAAAATAAAAAGATTCAAAGTGTATCCCATCTAGAACTTGTATGTGTTGTTTGTTAAAAAGACATAATTATTAGCTTTAATTTGACATTCAATGGTTAATGAAATATTTATATTTGTGAAGTGATGCGCGTCAGGCGCTTATAAGTAAATTCTCGGCTCGGCATCTCCCACATAATAAAAAAAACTTCATAAAGTTTATTTTCGTAAAATTGTAAAGTCAACATTAACCTAGAATAAGTTTTCAATTTGTTATATTTTTATTTTTTTATATATTTTTTTTCACCATTACTATGTGTTGTATTTATTTAGTTTTTAATTGGATATAGTTGTAGATTAGGTAAACTTTAACATGGACGCTTATTGTTAATCGTATTGTGTACACATGTTTTAGATAGGATTACTCTTATACAATTTATCATGCATTATTGTTATTTTTTAATTTCTATCTGTTTTGTGTACCTAATAAATAAATAAGCAAGCAGCAGTAATCATTAAAAATGTGTACTAAAATATATTTTGTCGATATAACCATTGACATTTCTATAATTGATCGAATGAACGTTTGGTCGAATATACGTTTGGTAACGTTCGGACTGTAAGCTTTTTATTGCTTGTCAAATAGATCTAAGGCTTCTTGATCTTGATGGCATTGAAAATATTGTGCTTACTTATTAATTTTGTCGTATACCTACTTGCTTAATAGAGTTTATGAAATTGTGGGAGTTGTGTATAATAATAAGGTGTAATTACAACTAAATATTTACAATGAGGCTTTTTTAGCTTTCTCTCAAAGAGGAGTTTACAGTTCTTCTTACCAAACGTCCATTCGATCAAACGTTTATTCGACCAAACGTTCATTCGATCAATTATAGAAATGTCAATGGATAGCCATTGACATTTCTATAATTGATCGAATAATTTGACAGATTTTGAATAGATTGACTAAATATATTTTAGTCAGTTGTTTGTTCGATCAGTAACAGAAAGGCCAAATGGTTTGCCGACCTTATGTCAAACGGCGAAATGAATTTCCATATCCCGTAGTAAACTCTTCCTAGAAGCAATAGAACTGGCTCTACACCGGTGCGGATTGGTGGTTGTTAAGATAAGATGGAGGAGCTCGAAATTACACGTTTTTAGTCACCCATCCAATGACCTACATTTGTGAAAGTTGCTTAACCTCAGCAATTGCTGACCGGGCGTGCTAAAACTGCGCCATCGAGCCCATAGGAATGATAAATGCAAGCCAACTTTCAAGCAAAACGATATCCAACTTGTGTTTCGCCCCTCCACGTGGCTTTATAAAAGAGAAAAGTTAGCGGGATTAATACTGCATATTTTAATTGGATTTTTGTATGCCACGGATTCCCGCAAAGTAACAACTGACTCCATTAATAATTAATTATTCCATTTATAATTAATAAGGTCTGAAATAAATTGCTATGTTCTGAAATTTTAACAGTTAGGTGAAATGTGATAACTATATCCGAAATTGGAAACCGGTAGTTTGTTTTTAGGTTTCCAATTGAAGTGTTGGCATTATGACTCCGCTTTAGCTGATGCTAAGCATAATCAGAGCCTAGATGCTAAGATAGCTAGTGGTACTTCACTAGGCACTATCCTACTGGATTGGGTTACACGCATAACGACTGATTTCTTTCACTCATATTGACTTACACGCATTTTGACTTACACGCATATTAACTTACACGCATTTTGACTTACACGCATATTGACTTACACGCATTTTGACTTACACGCATATTGACTTACACGCATTTTGACTTACACGCATATTGACTTACACGCATATTGTGCCTTACTAGCCGTCTTCATCTTGCCGGCCCGTAAGTTGCTTCTTCACACCACGTTTTAACAATGGTTTATAATTTGGTTGGCATATAAAATTTATAAAATTAATTAATATGTCGGCGGGAGGTTGTGTAGGTAGGACGGTCGAGCAAACTAGGATTCGTCGACAACACTTTCATCTTAAACAATAAATAAATAAATTATTTTGAATGATCAAAATAAAAACGCAGTCGTATTCCTTGCAGTCACTTTAATGTTATTTTAACATCACAATTAAATAATTTAGAAACAGTTGCCCGATGCAAATCGATTTTAGAAACGAAGCGGGTTCTGCGCGTCCGTACTCTCCGATCGCTACCGTTCAAATAATAATAAAATAAATAAAAACGACGACGAGCCTTCCCTTAGGATGGATAGGGAAAACGGGCCATAAACCACCACGCGGGCCCAGTGCGGATTGGTGGTTGTTAACGACGGCTAATGCAGCCGGGACCAACGGCTTTACGTGCCTTCCGAAGCACGGAGGAGCTCGAGATGATAAATTTTTGGTCACCCATCCGATGACCGGCCGTTTGAAAGTTGCTTAACCTCAGCACTCGCAGACTGGGCGCGTTAACCACTGCGCCATCGAGCTCCTCAAAATAGCATTATTTACGCTGCTTCAGGTGTCGTAAAAGCCGACTAAGGGACCAATCCAGAGGATGGGCAGCAGCATCTCTCTGAGGTGACCCTCAACCTACTGCGATCGCCAACCCGCCTGCCAAGCGTGGTGATTACGGCAAATACCCCCCATGATGATTTCGGGGAGGCCTTTGTCCAGCAGTGGACGTTTTTTGGCTGAGATGATGATGACGCTGCTTCACAAGCCTTTCAACTTATAAGCAGCTACAAAAATTAACATTATAACCGTTGGTCTCGGCTAAATGTACACCTATTTTTACCACATGAATTGCGACAAACAAATTCACTTGAAAGCTAATGCTTTAGTAAACTAATCTAAACTGGCATCCTTGAAAGTCTCAAATAGTGTCATTCCATGCTTGGCAGCCAGCTCTTCCGTGAAAACGGTTTCGAATGTTAAACTAACGTAGCCGAGCGTTCATGAATTATGCTTGCACAGTTGTTAATTTCCCTTTGAAGACTTCAAATTAATATCACATTCGCTGTTTTTGGATTTAATTAGATGCGGCATCATTCTGTTATGAGAGCTTACTTGAGACACACAAGTTGTGAACATTTAAACTAGTATAAAATTAAACTTTATCTCTGAATAACAAAAATTTGGTTACATTTACTGACAGGGAAAGCGTCGGATGGAAGATCTCGACGTCTTTAAAGGAGATTGCTGGGAGACTGCAAAGATCGAGACACATGGAAAGGTTCGGGTAAATTTTTGCCAAGAAGTGGGATAAAAAAAATCTTAAAACCCTGTATTGGGTCAGGCAGCATGTGCAACACAACCTTTTTCACACAACCACGTAGGCTTCACTGCTGTCAAGAGATGTGGTCCCACCAAACTGTTCCAATGCGGGTGTCACGAATGACAGCTTACAACAAAATCCGTGACCGAAGCCTTAACGTGCCTTTCAAACCCACCTAATGGTCACCCTTCTGTAGCCAGGAGATTGCAAAAGTTGCTTCACATTTACGACCGCAACTCAAACGCGGCACCCGCATTAGGAACATGAGTCACCTTGACAAGTCAACCGTTATGGTAAATGGCTTAGAGAAATTGAGCAATAAAGATACAAAACGTATCGTTTCGAGTGCTTTCAAAATATGGGCTGTGAAAGTGCGGTTCGAACCCCGTTCGCTGGCATAATGGGGGTGAGGCATGCAAATGAAACCTCAATTGCTGGGGATGACGAGTATTTTGTTAACATATATTTAAATTAGAACGTCAACTATTTTTTAAATGTAAAATAGCGACTAACCTACTATAAAAAAATCCGGGTTGCACTCCGGGAGTGCCGGCAGAAGTGAAAACTTGAATATTAACGTTGAGCATTTTTGATATTTTGGAATGGTTAGGGAATAATTTTGCACGAATTGCTTCAATTATCAGTATAAAAGTACTATCATTTATGTGGTAGAATACAATATTTATTTATTGCGCTATCGTACACAAACATGACAATTTATCGCGCAAGCGCCCTGCGCCGCCTAAACGAAACAGCAGGCATACATTTTCGCCGCACCGTAGAAAGAGAGGGAGATACTTCCTCTCCTACGCCGCGCCGGCTGTCTACTCTCCATCCGTCTTACGAATTTTCGATCATGTCACGTGTCCTGACGCGAATTTTTTAGCATTTTTTACCCATTACAAAAAAAGTGTATAACGCCGCTAAAGAAGTTTTCACTTCAAAAAAAATTAAAAAGTTTTTGTAAGAGGGGTAATTGTGAATACAAATGATGGGTATAAATAAAGTTGTTTACATTTACATTATTTCCATCAACTGTTTAAAAATCAACAAATATGTATAAAGTTATGTAAGTACAGAAACAGAACATGAGAAAGGCAATTATTTAATTATTCTATAAAAAGAAATGAATGACTTCGTAAGTTTAGTTATTGTATAAATTTATAGAGTGATGCCCGTTTTCTTAAAACTTAGGTGACAAATGTGTCACCTAATTTTTAGGTAAAACCTCAGCCATGAGGTGACTGTTTTCGAAATAAAACTGTCACCTAATAAAGCGCTGTAATTTATATCTATTATTAATACGTGAAGCGAAAACTTCGTGTCCCCTTTTAAGCACATTGCGCGCACTACACGCGCTTTGGAATGGTAAAAGTTGTGTAAAAAAGAATGTTAAGAAGGAGTGTAAAAATATATAATTTATGTATAAATGTGTTACATCGCAACACGAATTACGTGTATGAACATTGTATATTTCGTGAAGTACGGTCGAAATTCGACTACTGGGCCGACCACTAGTATTAATAATTACAGAACACGGCGTAACACAACAACCGTAGCTAATCTCGTAGCAGCACTCGTAGCAGTGACTACGGCTGGAGACGACAGCTACAACTTGCTGTGGTCGTGGTGCGGGAAAAGGAAAGCAGTTATTGCAACTTTTCTTTTATGCGTCGCGTCGTTCTACCGCAAACGCGATCAGCGATGCTAGAAAGAGACAGTATATGACACTGTCTCTTCAAAACATAAACTAAAACTTAAATTAAATATACCAGAATAAAGCGCACAAATAGTCATCGGAAGGCACGTAAAGCCGTTACTCTCGGCTGCACCCTGTTTTTCAAGTCATATTCAGATGACCTCGATGCCGCAGTGGTAAACGCGCCCAGTCAGCGATGGCTAAGGTTAAGCAACTTTCGCAAAGGCCGGTGGGTCGGATGGGTGACCAAAAAGTTTATCATCTTGAGCTCTTCCGTGCTTCGGAAGGCACGTAAAGCCGTTGGTCCCGGCTGCATTAACAGTCGTTAACAACCACTGCACCGCACTGGGCACGCGTGGTGGATTATGACCCGTTCTCCCTATACATCCATAGGGATAACTCGTGCCTCAGCCGTGGAGACATAAAATAAGCTGATAATGATGATGTGATGAATCATTTTAGCGCTTTTGATTAACAATAATGATAGCAATTTGTCTTTTATATTAGGTGACAGAGGATTCCACAAAAATGTGACTGTTGAATTGAATGACCAATCTATCAATCAACTAATAAATTCCTGAAAATTACAAGGCAGATATTGTAGATAATTTCCAGTTTATACGAAAACCTTCTGAGAGTGGTGTCGTATTTACAACAAACGAGAAATTGCTACTATCAACAGGAATGAAATTACGGGAGGCTTCTGTTAATATTAACCAAAACTGTACCCTTGCTCGTTATTATATCGCATTGATTGATGTTTAAGGTGAACGTTCATTAACAACAGTTTGAATATCAGTCACTTATCAATTTTGTTACTTAACTTACTGTAAATTAGTTTCGTATTAGAAGTAGTCACCACTGAATAAGCTGCCTCATATATTTTTTTTAGTTAATCATAGGCAAGTATTACCGCGATCTCACCTTATGGTAAGTGATGATGCGGCGATGTAGCATAATGCCTGTTCACCATTGCCTTGAAGAAGTCCAGGCTGTACGTATCAGGAAACAGATCCGCAGGAAGGGAATTCCACTTCTTAGCTTTCTGCATCAACATGATGACGCATTATTGACAGCATAAGGGTGTGATCTCGCTCATAAAAAGGAGATGGTGGAATCAATCGTATCAAGCACTTCTAGAACTTACTAAGTGAAAACGCTTTAGGGCAGAGTATGTTCATTTGCAAAGGGTGTTCTGACAGCGTAAAGCCTAACAGTTTTACAGTAATAAAAAGCTTACCATGCTTTTTCCAAAGTTACACCAAAATTAGTAACCAATAGAATAAACTAAGAATGCCTCATTAATATATTAAACACATACATGCAGTCCCTTGAAGTACCGCCCAATAATTAGTGAACAGTTGCAATAAATTGTATTTTTTCAAATTGTAATTTGTTCGCAACAATATTTGCGTAAAATTATATATAAGTAATCGTAAATTGTACTTTTCGTTAATTGTATACTTTTTTTGAATAAGAATAGTATTTAAATAATATATTTCAGACCTCATTGCATGCCGTGGCAGCCTGTAAGATGACACTTAGCTTAAGTGCATTTTTGTACAAAAACAACTTTGCTTGTATTTGTGTTAATTTTGTTGGTTGTCCTATAAAATAAATAAAATAAATAAAATAAATAAAATAAATAAAATAAATAAAATAAATAAAATAAATAAAATAAATAAAATAAATAAAATAAATAAAATAAATAAAATAAATAAAATAAATAAAATAAATAAAATAAATAAAATAAATAACATAAATAAAACAAATAAAATAAATAAATAATTACCAGCATATTTTCACCCAAGGTGGCTGGGATTAACCCCTTTGCTAATATGCCAATCGGGATGATTTCGGTGAATGCCCCTTCCCACATTTCGGTCACCTCGTGTAGGTCCAAGTACTTCCATTGTTTCTGAGTTTCGGCCTTCACGAGGTTCTCGTCGTGAGGGATAGTGATGTCTACCAAAAACACCTTCGATTGTGCCCGGTCCATCAGTACTATATCGGGGTCATTGGCAAGAATAGTCCTGTCATTTATATGGGCCGGTCCCAGTAGAGCCGGATACTGTTATTCTCTAGTACTGGCTCTGGCGTGTGTTTATAGTAGGGCAGGCTGCGATCAACGAAACCGTACTTAAAGCGAGCTCTTTGTGGAGAATTTATTATTATTATTATTATAACAGCCACATCGCGCCGTCTACAACGAAATACTTTTGGAGGTTTTGATGTCATTCGAAAGAGGTACGTATGAGTTAAGCCTTAATCCGTCAGTTGTGAATCGTCCCGAAGCTATAATTTCAATGATTGCTCTTCTTCGAGTTCTTCGTTTGGCAAAGTTGATGGATGGTCTAAGCCAAATCCCTTCCCTGATTGATAAGTAATTAATTAAAAGATCGTAAATTTGAATAACGAATGATTGAAGCAAACATTTTATTGAAACGAAGTCCTTTATACAGATTTAGTTACTTTTATGTATCATATTTAATTACTTTATCTTAACAGAAGAGTATTTTGTTTAATTTTGTAGTGTTCGGGTAAACTTTGATAACAAAACATTAACCCTTGAACTACAAAACAGTGTTTAGAGCTAAACAATGGCTAAATACGTGTTAAAAATATTGTCTCTGTCTAAAAATATTAGGTCCTTACCTATGAAATTGACATTTTGTATGAAGATTTTTTCTAAAATTATATTTTTCATACTAACGTTTTTTTGAATTTTCTTAGCATCTATTTATGTTTGAAATTGTAGAGTAGTGTGTTTGTTTCACTAGCTAAATATAGCAGCCATTAAAAAAAAATCAAGATCCTTCAAAGCTACAATGAAACAAAAAGTCTATTGCGCGAACAAAAAAGTAGTCAATTAAAAAAAATATTGGGCGATAAAGACACAACATGAATAATCATTGTTAGTCCTGAAGCCCAAGTAACGTAGTCCTAATTAAAGGTGTATAATAATGTTAACAACCGGTATTGACTTTTAGAAGTAATACACCTATTAATAATAAGTGATAATAATAAGTGATAGTAATAAGTGAGAAAAAACGTCAATTTCATAGGTAAGGACCTATTATTAAAAAAAGCTTAAAAGTGAAAGCACCTGTTTTAGACATTGTCTAACTTTCGCTATCGTTTTTTGGTAAAGCTTTACAAGTTTTTTGGTAAAGCTCCTTTACTAGGTATTTATTTTAGATAGGGGTTTTTACTATGCGAACGTCGTTATTATCATTAGGCGAGATGTAAAACAAAAAAATGCTCTTACAATATTTCACTGCGTCCTTTAATAAGTGAACCAAGAAAAAGGTCGTTTAGTTACTGGGGTCTATGATTTCAAAATATCGCTTCAGAATAAAATTATTATGTTTTATACAAAACTCATTTTAATTATCTAAATCTAGACTTAATTAATGATGAACGAATCGGTGGCATAGCGCTCTTAAATTGATTTAATAGAATTTCGAAATTTAATTAATTTATAATTTCTTTTAATTAACCTTGTGCTACTGTTACATACATTACATTTTATGTATATTTACAAAGGGCAATTACTTATTAATTGTAATGTGCAAAGGGTTCGAAACGTCAGGATAAACATTAAATAAGTAATGTGTAAAATAAACGCGAGTAGATCCGTAAAAGTTGTTTCATTTCAATGTGTAGTGTTCGCGTAAACTTTAGAAAACAATATAAAATGTATATTATACATACAAAACTAATAAACGGAGTCATGATATATTGATTTCAATCGTCCTTTTTATACAATCATAATAAAATCATCTTGTTTACATAAATGCTTATTTCGAAAAAAAGATGTAAGTGCCATTTATTCGGTTTCTTACGCTTCGCATATAACTTGCTCAAGTTATGCAACAATAATATTCGCATAAGATCTTATTTGTTTCGTATTTTCTGGGTGTCCTTATTAACAATCATTCTAAAATATGCAGGCCGGCCGCGAACCTTTTCCGACCCAATTGGATGATAATGCCATTTCAGTAAGTGTACGTAACACAAATTATTACATCCCGAGGAATACGCTGTTTGACCCGTTGATCGTGGGGTAAAAAATTTAGACATGATCTCCTTGCTTGTTCATAGACAGGGAGCTGACGATGTTTTTTATTACATCTAATATACGCTTATTTATTTATGTTTTGGTGCTTGCTTGCGGCTTCGCTCGTATGAAATCGAGAAGGCATGCGACTGCTCTATTAACAAAGCTTTAGACAAGTGCTTGTTTTGTAAGATATTTTGGATATATAATTTAACGATGTTTCGTTAATTTGCAGGAATTAACACCTTGACAATATAAAAAAAAATGTAAAGAAAATACTTAAATACCATACAACTACCTACTTGATTTTCAATGTAAGTCGGTTAGAAAACAAAATTATCTGTTTTTACGTTTATACGTTCATCCGTTCACACACGAGGCCGGGGCCGCCCACCACTTAGGTGGGTGGACGATATTAAACATCTAGCCGGCCACAACTGGATGAGGGTGGCTGGTGATAGAAGGAAGTGGAAGCGTTTGGAGGAGGCCTATGTCCGAAAGCGGACTGAATGATGGCTGAGGATGATGATGACGTTCGTCCGTTACATTATAAAATGCAAAGTTTATCTGCAGGCTTGTTTTTTTTAAATATTTTACGAGTAAGCACAGTGCCTTGATCTCACCTGATGTAAAGTGATGATAAGGCCAATGATGGAAGCGCACTTTACCCGGGAACCTCAACTACTGAGGCACTGGCTATCTTAACTCTAGCTGCCGGAACACAACAATGCTACAAACATTGATGTTATGGCGACATATTTAGATAAGATGGTGGTAGCTAGCCAGGCAGACTAACAAGCCCTACCACCAACCAAACCGAGTACACAAACATGTACCCCCTGCTGGGAATCAAACCCGGGACCTCTGGATCTAAACCGGTAGTCTTAGCCACTAGACCACAGAGGCGGACATCATGTTATCCAGTCCCTTGACACATACATACAGTACAAAAGTGTGGACCACAGTGAGATTTTAAACTTAAGACTCCGGGGTATAAAGTCATTTCACAAAACTTCTCAGAAATAGTAGACATTTTAACTACGGTGACCTTGACATCATATTTATATGGTACCCGACCGTGACAATTACCAACACCTCCTGAGGACGTAATCCTTGGGCCTTAATGAGTTTGCACAGCCTCGTTAAAACGTCTTACGAAAGAAGGAACTGGTCTTTGCAATTTAGTTTTAAAAAGTTATGACCATTTTCGCTTCGCTACTTTTCAAGTTAAGCTAGTTCACCAAAAGAACGTCTATTCATATTTCAATTGTCTTGCCGATAGTGGCACACTTCAGCTGGAATTGGAAAGCGTTTGAGTGAAATGGACGAGAAACCGTGGTTTAATTCCCATAACCACGTTAAACTATTGCCGTGAACTTATTTTTAACACAAGCTTTTTATCACAAGTTTCTGGAGAATTTATAATGTGTTATAAGCGTATATAATAATAGTTTATATTAAAATCTTTAGAAATACTCAACCAGGAACCCAATTACAATGTTTAACTATACCGGACTTACATGGTTCCTGATATAGGTGACCTATGGGAACGGAGAACTGAGAGATGGGAGCTAAACTTAGGAGTAAAAGGCGTCAATAAGCTGTGGTCTCTAAAACACGTCGCCTCCACGGATTATCGGTTCTGAAACTAATACCATGCCCATTGCCACTTCAGATTGCTTATCCTTCTAGCTATGTTAATATTTTTGGTTTTTTGGCGAATAACTTAGTTCCGGATTCGATCCCTCGATTCTAAAAGATAAGGAAAACAAGTTTCTTACAAATAAACTATTTACATTATACACTGTACGCTCACATGTCTGCGAACTATAAAGGATATTGAATATTAATGGGCTCCTTTACAATCTCAAAGGACAGATATAAACTGAATTTCTGCGTGGGCGGTCAATATTATGTTGTTGGTGAAATTATTAAGTTTTGTGTTATCGATTAGAATGTCAAAGATATAAATATATTTCTAATCGATAACACTAAACTTAATAATACATTATAATGTATTTTGTAACTTCGAAATTTAGGGCTCGTTTAAAAACTTAACGTAACTCTCAGATATTCTTTTGTTTGTAGAAACACAAAATTAAACATAATTTTTACAAAAGTGTCTGTCACAATAATTGAGTTATAAACAATATCGTAATAATTTATAATATAATATTCAGGTTTTCTGCTTTTTCCATAACGTTGAATAACGTGGATCAGAATAAGAATGACTATCTAGCCACTACACCATTGAGCTCGTGAAAAAACTATTTACCTTGACTTTACGATTACGTTTACAGTAAGGGCATGGACTAATGGAAAGGGCATAAACGACGAACGTTAAAAGGTCGTCGAAACTGTTTTGAAGCCAGGAGGACAGTTTACGCGTTTGCTTTGCGATCTTAAAATTTAATCAATGTTAAGATTTCAGGTCATACCTCGAGTTTCCTTGTTCCCTGATCTGAGCGACCTTCGTGTGTCGGAAGGCACGATAACACATTGGTTCTGGTTGTTGTCGTAAGATGTTAGTCATCAAAACCCACCAACCCGCATTTAGTCAGCGCGGTAGGTTATAGCCCGATGTCCCCATGAGCGTGGTGTTATGAAGGAAAGGGGAATTGATAAATGAGATAATTTTTAACTGTCTACAGAAAAAATAAATGTATGCCCGATTAAATAAGATAACGCATAAATTCATTTTAACTCTTACAAATCTTTATTTAATACCCACGTGATATTGTAAAATGAACCTTATTTACAAAGAGGTTATGGTACGGTGTGATGTACCGCCCCGCTTCTAGAGTACTACAGTTCGCTGGGCCGTAGCATTAGTAGATGGCTGGCCGCTACGAAGGGCGCTCGCTACGAGGCGTCTACGATGAGTCGATGTGCTACGAGTTCATAACATCGAACTTTAGAAACTGAGTGCTACGTTTATGAACGCTGATTCCGACTTAAAATTAAAACTAACTTTATATAGTTGATTAAAGTAATGACGTTTCAAAATTGACGTGTAAATATTTGAACTTTCAAGTTGTGTTGTGGAGCAGAGTGTTCAGTTGTCATCATAATTAAAAAACACTTTATGGGGTAGAGAAAATTGGTAAGTCTGTTTTTCATTTCAATATAGTTTTAAGTAATTTTTACCATGATATGTAAATAAAAATTTATAAATGAAGATATAATTAAAAAGTGCAGAAAAATTTTAGCATTAAAGTAATTCAAAAACTTTAATTTAGTTTTCGTAATTCGTTTCTGAAGATGATCTAAGAACGCAACAAAATTAAAACAACAGTGCTCTCAAGTTATTAAAACTTTAAAATAAGGCGTAGGCATATTCTTTTCTAAGGTACTCTGAAACATAACAATCTTTAGTGTTTTCTATGTTTTCTATAATCAATTTAGTAATTTTGTAGTTAATTAAAAGAAGCATTTCCATTTTATTTCTTTTATTTTCTAAAACAATATAAAAAAATCTAGCATGATTATGCTTTAACTGATAAATAGGTATATTATTACAGTGCCCAAATACAATTGTTAACATTCTCCTATCTCCATGACTATAGTAAGGGAAAAAAATAAACTTTACTTTGAAACTAGGACATTTTCCATTAGGCATACTAGGTCGCAGAATGAGAATACACGTCGTAATATGCACACGAAAGCACTAGTTTCTGTTATCCGAATGCGTCCGAAAATTATGTGGAAGCATGGAATTGATTTAAACTTGTCTCATTTTCGCGGAACCTACTTTTGAAGCTGCTAAATGTTTAGAAATAGTTTTGTAACGCTGATTTTTACGTTCTCTTTAAATTGTACGCGTATTCTTAGTTCTCGTGTTAGAATTTAAATTAAACTGCGGATACGATGTAGCTGATGTTTCGCAATGAGACAGATGCTTCTAAATGAATAATGAGCAGTGATCGGAATAGGTCGTGGAATTTCGGGAAATATCACGACCTATCTTTGGAGATATGGTGTTTTCTAACTTAACTTAATTCTAACTTACTATAATAAGTTACAAAAAATATATGATAATATGATATTCTTATATCATCTGATGATGATATGACGACTTAATCACAGTTCTGTGAAAACGACAAAGACAACTAATAGGAATAAAAATATTATTTGTAATACTTTTATATTCTTGCTTTGTCTTTGACTACTTTGAGTGGTACAACGGCACAATTAGGGGACCCGGGCGTTTAGTTTATTTTTATTTGTTCAGCTGTTCTACAAGTGATACTTTTTTGTGTTTTTCATATCTTTCATTTTTTAATATTTTTATTATTGGAACTTTGCCTTTTTCATACTGGCATAGTAATATTATTCCATATACCTACTGGCTACACAACTTACTTACTACTAACTACACAATTTAATTTGTTTAATATATTTTTAGTTCTCAATTGTTAAAAAGTGGCTAAATTCGAATTGAGTGAATCATTCTCAAACCTCTTTGATAAACATGCTTCTACTTGATGCATGATCGAAAGTTTCATCCTTACGTTGTCACAGATCACTTCGATTTGATATTTGGTTTTTGTTTTGAAATATTTAATGTTATACCACGTTATACTATGTAAGTGCAATATAAAATTTGTGTTTGAGTCATTTCGTAAATCGAAATGAAATTTCGAACCTTCGAAAATTGCTAATTTTTGTTCTAAATCAATTACGGTGCTCGACGGTGGAACACTATATCTTGTACGTCCTAAACGCTTAAACATCCAAATAAACATATATCGCTTAGCTGGATAACAGGCACACAGTTCGATTTATAAATAGATGCTTGCAATGCCAAGGGTCGACTTCTGGTAAGAGTCGACTTCTCATTTTATAGAATAAACTTGTTTGGTAGTAACGTCTACTACTTAAATAATCAGCTTTGAAAGATAATTATGTTGTATTCTTAATATCGTTGAAACATAGGATTGGTCCATGTAGTGACAGATACGTTCCATTACCTGCAAAATTGATAGGCCATACGAATATTATGCATAAAATATTATGCTGTTAACAAAAACAGCAACATGCGCGGCGTGATGAATCACTTGCCCGACAGCATGATCAATTAATAATATTAATGTTTGTAAGTCAATTTCCTGGGTGTAATGGAATGGAATAAATTATATTTTAAACATGAGAAGGCAAAACTGAAAACAGCATATTTTATTCAAATGCTGATTCAAGAAAAGTAATATGCTAAATAAATGGGATCCGTATAAAATTTTTCATTTAAATATTTTAATAATCAAGATTCTTCAAGCTTCAGATCGAATATACAGACGAATTTATGACCTCCTCCTCTTAATAGTGAGTTTCGCAAATGGTTTAAATAAATCTTCTGCGCGTGTCTATCTCACTGAACTCCTTCTAAACGGCTGGACTTGGAGTGGATTCGAGAATGGTTTAGATTTACAATTGGACCCGGTAGGTGGCGCTGCAATAGGGGTCTATATGGGATACGTGTGTTCTTAAGCGGACGAATGATTTGTTTGTTTTGCTGTCATGAAAACTGTCAACGTTTTGTTTGTTTTATGTCATGGAAACCGTGAAAGCTATGGCTAATTTTACAATTTTACAATTAGCCATTCAGTAAGTCCAATTTCCAGATACTGTAAGGCCAGGAAAAGGAACAACATGATCAATATTATTTTGACTGCAACTTTAACTTTACAAGTTCAATTAATTGTTAAAAAAAACCCTATTTTTAAAACTAAAAACGAAACTAGTCCTTGACCTAAATCTCACCGAATACCACAGAAGAGGCAGAAGATATAGCAAGCGATCAAAGTAAATGCATATTCACTCGTAAACAAATTTAGATTCAGAACAAAATATTTAGATATGCTGTAACAGTATGTTAAAAATTGTGTATTTCCTGTTGTTAAGTAAAGCATGTTAAAATCTCTTAATGTGAAAACCATCTGCTCCAAGATCAAGTAGAATGGAACTCAGTAGTAACAACATATAATTTTGCAAAGAAACTTTTTAGCCTTCCCATCTGTGTGCACATCACGCAATACACATTAAACGTATTGTAATGGCGGTTTTAGTGTCGCATATGTACTTAAAGACATCTGAAAGTAACATTTATTTTATTTCGATACGTGGTCGGAAAGATTTTTGGATATTCCCTTACTTCCAATTCTTTATGAGATATTTGTTATAAAACTATGTGTAGCACGCAATAACGTTCTACTCGTAGGTTGTACACACGCAAATACCATTTGTTGGCAAATTTTATAAAAGAACGTAGGACTTACTTTAAGGTATTCTATTACCTATAAAAAACACTACACAGATAGACCAAAATACTGTAGGGTTATTTTGCGTAAAACGAAACACAGTCGATAATAATATGCAATTTAAAAATATTTTTTTTATAACTAACACTTTATTCTTCTTGTCACCCTCAGAATAATAACTAAATTTATGATTATTCTGAGTTCTGACCACATACCTTGTAAAAGTTAGAATAAAACTTTAGGAAAAAATGTTAATAAAGACACGAGTTAATCGGTAAAAAATGTTTCAATTCATTCTATTATGTAATCGCATCAATGATAAACGATTATCAATACCTAAACTATAACTGTAAGTACTTTCATACCAAAAACTTAATAAATACCCGTTACGTCTAACGGAGGTAACTTTTAGCGATAACCAGGAATATTACTCAAGTAATACTCGTATAGTTGGAGAACCTACTTAAGCTATTACTTAATGTGGAATGAAGTGAAATAGTTGCTACATAATACTCCTTAACTAATCCAAGTCATAATTACTTAAGGTTGCGTCTTACTTGAATAGGTTTCAGTTTGAAGTGATGTATAATAAAACATTTTAAAGTGCTTAATTTTTTTTCATGTGTTCATTGTACAACTTTTTTAATACCATCATACATACATACCTACATTTCAGTTTCAATTATCATCTACCCCACTTAACTAATTTACAAAAAGATCACAAAGAGTATGAATTAATTCTCTCGATTTTATAGAATAATAACAAGCTATATGGGATCGCAGTAAATTTTGTATACTGATCTCCAAACTTCAGTATGAAGATGGCACTAAATGATGATGATGATGATGATTTTATAGAAATCGTTGTTGTTGAATATGTGCAATCTTTGAGTACCTAACACTTTAGCAGCTGCTTCGCAAATGCAAAACATTTAATGCCTGCCCGAAACTTGGTGCAACTGCTTTAGATTTCAATGCTATTCGCCATTTGTTTCCTTCTAACAGATAATGTGAATTCTCAACGTAATATGGATATTTAAAAGTTTAATGTGACTTTAGCGGATGCATTCGGATGCGATAAATGCTCTAAATGCAAGTTAGAATAGGTACTATTTCGTATGTGTAGCTCTATAGAAAACCCTAACTGGTCGACTGGTAGAGAATGCTTCAGGGCATTGAGTCCTTTTTTTACAATAAATAATGAAATTGCTCAATAAGCGAAAAACTAGCTATTGTAAAACAGCCACAACGCGAAATTCGTGTTCATCATCATCATCATCTCAGCCAAAAGACATCCACTGATGGACAAAGGCCTCCCCCAAGGATCTCCACAACGACCGGTTTTGTGCTGCTCGCATCCAGCGGCTTTCCGCGACCTTCACCAGATTGTCGGTCCACCTTGTTGGAGGCCTGCCCACACTGCGCTTTCCGGTACGTTTGATTTAAATTCGTGTTATGGCTCTTATAAAAACAGTCATTTAACCGCCTCTGTGGTCTAGTGGCTAAGACCACCGGTTTAGACCCAGAGGGGGTACATGTTTGTGTACTCGGTTTGGTTGGTGGTAGGGCTTGTTTGTCCGCCTGGCTAGCTACCACCATCTTATCTAAATATGTCGACATAACATCAATGTTTGTAGCATTGTTGTGTTCCGGCAGCTAGAGATAAGATAGTCCATCATTGGCCTTATCATCACTCAACATCAGGTGTGATCAAGGCACTGTGCTTACCCGTTAATATAAAAAAAATGACGCGTTGTGGAAATCTTATAGTGACCGTGACGCGTTCTGAGCTCTAGTTGATGCAACCATATCAGGACAGATAGGTGTAAATTGTCGGCTTGGGTACAACACGTCGATAGTGTTAGTGTTTAATATTTTTTGTCTATAGATTGGTGAAACATCTGTGCGCATATTTGATAAACTATCAGCTCACTATAGCATTTCATTATTTTTTTATCATTTTATTATATACTAACGTATCTCATATACTTACGACTTCCTTGGTAGAGTGGTTTGTACACCGGTTTTCATGGTGTCGCCATCTCTGAGGTCCCGGGTTCGATCCCCGGTCGGGTCAAATTAGATATTATTGTTTTTCTAAATTGTCTCGGGTCTGAGTGTTTTCTATGTATAATAAGTATGTATTTAAGTATTTTAAGTATGTTTATCCGTTGTCTAGTAACCATATAACGAGTTTCATAACGAAGCTTCTCTTGGACCAGATAATTGGTGCGAGTGTATGAATGTTAATAATATTATATTATAATATATTAGACTTTTGCCATCTATGGCCCGTCATAATATTGGTATTACGAGTACGCTATAGTGTACACAGGCCTTTAATCGCTTCATCACTTAACACAAAGTGATTATGCTATCAAAAACGTATGATGTATCAGGAGTTAGTGTCTGTCCGGACATCGTTAAACACGCTGTAAAATGGAATTAGGGATATGTGGGTTCCTGACTTTGAGTAATTAGCGGAGTTTAGTTAAAATTTTATATTTTACACAATTTGTAACCACCATAGAAGTCAATGAGCGAGTGGAAAGTGATGATCACTCTTATTAAAGACGTAATGACACTGAACAAAAGTATTCAAAGGATATTTTATATATTAGGATATTATGAGGTATTCAAAGTAAAAAGTAAATAGTGTTGAATAATTTCGGCGGGCTGGTTAGAACTACGATAGCTCAATTGGGAGAGCACCTGACTCGGTATGTCAGAAGGGTGCGGGTTGAAATCCTGCTCGTGGAATTTTTTTCGACATTTGTGTTTTTGTAATTTTTTTGCAACAAAATTTGCTTTAAAAATTATATAAACAAAACAAAAACATTTTTAATCCAAAGGATATGAGTGTCATCAGATTACCACTTGCCCTCTAAAGGTGATAAATTAAGCGAATTATAGACCTATAAATTGGTTCAGTATTGTAGAGTGTTATATGTATAGGTAAATTTTGATGAGCTTGTAAAAGAGTTTATCTACACTAATGTTGTAACATTCTACTTATGTTTCCAATACTTGACTTATAATTACTACTGTTATAGCGCAGACAACAAAACACTCAATTTAAGCAATTTCACATGATGGTATAATATCCACATCGATATCGTAAAATCTCATTATAACATCAATAAAACGCGACCAATTAACCTGGCGAGCCTTATGTCAAAATCCTCATACAAGTTGTATAAAATTTTGATATTAGGCTGGCTTTTGAAAACAGTTGGGTTATACGTGAAAACTTCGTCGAAACTACTAAACTTACATACACAAAACTCTTTGGTAAGATCTTGTGCCAATTAAATAAAAAAAGAACAGCGCGCGCTCGCTCCTGATTGGCCCTGCGCGCGCAGCTGCGCTCTCATTGGTTAGATTTTAATGGCGGCAAGTTCACTGTGACAATACACGTACGCGTGAATTTAATGTTTCGCAATGTGTTTTGTTTTTAAAATACAAATTAAAAGTTAAAAATGGACAGCGACGATGATATTTGTACGCCTCCGGATATTCTAGAATTGGCAACAAAAGTAACTCACAATCTTTTGCCAGAAAAATCTAGAAAATTATATGAAAAAGAATATAATAACTTTTTGGCATGGAAGATCGAAAAGAAAACTACATCATTTTCTGAAAATGTCATTCTTGTGTATCTCAAAGACCTCTCCGACAAATTCAAGCCATCTTCTATGTGGGCTAAATATTCTATGCTCAAGTCCACACTGAGTATCTACAACAATATTGATATCACGAAGTATTCAAAAGTCATAGCATTCCTGAAACGCAGTTCAGAAGGACACAAGGAAAAAAAGTCCTTGACGTTTACATCAGGTCAAATAAAGATATTCCTGAAAGATTCACCAGATATTTTGTATCTTTTTGAAAAGGTAAGTGTATTTTAGTTCTGTTATTTAATCTACCTAGTACTTACGTACTACACACGCAAGTTATCTAGACACTCCGTTTAAGCGCTTTGTGTATAAATTAGGTAGTAGGTACCTACACTTTACTACTTCATAAATCATAGTTTTGCCTTGGCTATGTACCTCAAGCTTAATATATCGTTTATTGTTACAGGTTGCACTAATCTTCGGCATAATGGGGGCATGCCGAAGGCAAGAGCTATACAACATTCAGTTCGATGAAGTCTCTAACATAGACGACAGTACAATCATGGTGAAAGTTTCGAAAACAAAAACGAAAATAGATCGTTCTTTCGTTGTGACGGGCAACTGCTATGCCGTATGTAAAAAATACATGGAACTTCGACCCACCCCCTGTCGAAACCCTGCCTTTTTCTTGAGCTATAGATCGGGGAAGTGCGTCGATCAAAGAACTGGTATTAATAAATTTGGTGCTCTGGGAAAAACTATCGCAAGTTTTTTGAATCTGCCTAACCCAGCGTTGTACACGGGGCATTGCTTCCGGCGCACCTCGGCGACCCTTCTCATAGATAGCGGTGGTGATTTGACCGCACTGAAACGACACGGGGGGTGGAAGTCTTCTACTGTGGCTGAAAGCTACATTGATGAGTCTTTAATGAGTAAAATTCAAGTCTCAAATACGATCTTGAACAGTATAGAAAACAAGACGAATGAAGTAATTATAAATATTCCAACTCCGTCTACGAGCTCTACTGCTTGCCCCGCGACCGCTTCAGCTGCTGGATCAATAATTAACATTAACTTTCAAAATTGTACCATCCAAAATTTGAACAATTATTATAAATATACTATTGTCAGCTTTTACTCTTGTTGTTTGACTAATTGCATTAGTGAAGATAAAGTAGTGTATGCAACTGCATATAACACGGGTATTAAAACACTCGTTACTATTATGAAACTCGCTGCGCTCGTTTCATAAACTCACACTCGTGTTTTAATACCCTTCATTATATGACAGTTGCATAAACTACTATTTTTCTTGAACTTTTTTTTGTCTCCCATTACATTTAGTAGGTCCTCCTAAACCTCATTTTCCTGACAATCAACTAAATATTGTTGCAAACAGTACACGCCAACCTTCTGTTCGTTCCACAATAAAAGTTTTCAAATCAATCAGATGAAGCTAGACTATCGAATTCAAGGTCGAGTGGCTAAGATATTGTTTCATTGTAAATGAATAATATTTCCAGTTCTCCGTCGACTGAAAAGAGAATTTACAATTTTCTATACCAGCACGCGCGTTGTTACGGGATCGATCTAGGTTGTTATTGACTAGGAAACTTATAGAATAAAGAATGTCATGTGAAATTATATTTTTCAGATTTCTCATAAAAGAGAATCTTTGAAAAATATTTCAAGATTTCAATAGAGAAGATACGGATAATGGTGGACTCGTATCGTACGGACGATCTACTAAAGCAACGGAGTCCAATTCAGTTGTATTTGGTTTCTTTCTTCAAGTCTTTCTTTAAGTTTAACTTACGAACACACCTCTTATTATTAATACTAGTGGTCGCCCAGTAGTCGAAATTCGACCGTAATTTTATTATAGTTGCACGGATTGCTTATAATACATCCTAAGCAATGAAAAATTTAAAAAGATAGAATGTGAGTTTAGATTAAGACCACCGTTTTAGACCCAGAGATGCCGGGTTCGATTCCCAGCTGGGGGTGCATTTTTGTGTATTCTGTTTGGTTGGTGGTAGGGCTTGTTTGTCCGCCTGGCTAGCCACCACCATATTATCTAAATATGTCGCCATAACATCAATGTTTGTAGCGTTGTTGTGTTCCGGCAGCTAGAGATATTATAGCCAGTGCCTCACTAGTCAAGGATCCCCGGCGAAGTGCGCTTCCATCATTGGCCTTATCACCACTTAACATCAGGTGAGATCAAGGCAATGCGCTTACCCATTAAATATAAAAAAATACATTGTACAAAAAAAAACAAGTGGGTATAGTAAATTATGCAGTTGCAAAACAATGCGTCGATCGTTTAATACCGAAGACAGAGATTCCTCTTTAAGTACAATAGACATGAAATATATTTGCTTCAATTAAGAATACATCATATCAAGTCTGAAATAAAACGTGTAACATTTAATGTGTTATAATATTGAGTATTTAGATCACGATACACGTGTTTTTTTTTTTGAGAGATTTTAATGATTTCCCTCAGGCGGCATTTTCAGCGCCACCGGATTTTAACGAGACTCGTGTATTTTATAAACCTTCTGAGTACCTATTGATGTATTTAAAAATATATTCGCCGAAGTGAAATTAGTTTAGCAGAAACATAAATATAATTATAAAAATATTAGCGCCTCGGCGGCCAAGTGGCAAAGCTCTCAGCCTGATAACTAGAGATCCTGGGTTCATTATCAAGATGGGGCAAAGTGTGTTTCGTTTTTTTGATGTTTAACATCTTTCCGCTCGCCTTCTATATACAATTTGTGGGAGTGATTTCGTGAAATGTGACGGAAGTTGGACGTAACAGTGTGACAGGAAGTCGGGAAAGCGCGCGTCATTTTGTATGAACAAGACATATTATTATTATTATATGTGGCATATGACTTATTGTGTCATTTGTTTATTTACTGCATTCTCTTTATGATTTATAAAAAAATATACGTAATTTTTGAAATTCTATTTTCTATTGTAATATTGATTTCAACTTTTTCGTGTGTAATAGACTTTTAAACTATATTAATAAATATTTACTGATAATAATAAGTCTCAATAAAGTGCAAATCATTGATAAAAAATCCAAGTAAGTAATAATGAACAATTATTCGATAAAATATTTCAGGATATAGCTTTTTTAAATTTTGAGGTTAATTTCACTGTCACTGCTTATTGGAAAGTTTCCGTATTTTATGTTACACATCATATGCGACTACTGTTTGCAAGACTCGCTCGTTTTTGTATTTTTTTTATTTCGCATTTGGCAAGCATGGTGATTAACCGATGCCCATACATTTTATTGACGACCTCCGTTGCCTAATTGCTTGCACGCCGGCCTTAGAGCGGCAATAACTCTGAGGTCCCGGGTTCGATTCCCGGTCAGGTCATTGTAGAAAACGATATTTTTGATATTGTGTCGGGTCTGGGTGAATAAGGTACCGTAGTTGTTTCTGATTTCCATAAAACGAGTGCTTTAGCTACTTACCTTGGGATCAGAACAATGTATGTGATGTTGTCTAATTTCTTTATTTTTTTATTGATTTTAATTCATCATCATCATCATCACCATCAGCTCACTTTGCGTCCCTACTGTTGGTAGACTAGCTTTCCCAATGGATGGATAGCTAGAACGGGCCATGGACCACTACGCGAGCCCGCGAGCACAACGACTTTACGTGACTTCCGAAGCACGGAGGAGCTCGAGATGATACATTTTAGGTCACCTATCTAATGATCGTCCTTCGCGAAAGCTGCTTAACCTTAGCAATCGCAGACTGGGCGCGTTAACCACTGCGCCATCAAGCGTCCTACATCCCTCAATACTAAATCCACATTCTCACCAAGAATAGTCAATCCTCCAATCGTGGCTGGCTAGCTCTATTCGGGTATTTACTCATGTGCTATAACTATGTAGTGACATATCGATACCTTCGACAGCTGCTGCCGGGTAAAATGAATTTCTGTTCGGTATGTTACTTCTCACGTCTGACCGACTTTTACCTTGTCATTTTATGTTATTTGTTGTGTAGGTCCTATTTTAAACTGAATTCTATAAAGGCTATAAAGTGCTGGCTCAATTTGGGTTACTGGTTTTAGAGAACTTGCATTTTAAGAAAAAAAAAAGCTAGTATTTTAATAACTAACACTATTTTAATAATTCTAGCTGGCATTAGTAACTAATATTTAAAAAAACATATTATAATATATACATTTTTTTCTGAGATACAGAAGAGCTCGAGGTTTTTGTATTTGGTCGCCCATCTTTCAGATGGCAGTTACCTGACATCGCGAAGTTGCTTAACATGCACGGTCGCAATTGAAACGTGCAAGTCACTGCGCCATTGATATTCTCAAGAAGAAAAGTGTCTGAAAATGTGAAAACTGCCGTGCCGAGTGTTGTTGTCGAAACAGCGTTAGTTTTGATGTGGGTTTTTAAAATCTAGCCTAGACTTTAAACCCTTTGGGAATACAAAAGTCGTGCTCTACATTCTGATTAAAAACTTACTCGCTTTTGCCGGCGACTTCGCTCGCTTGTTCAGGTTGTCTGGACTGTAACATTTTCTTTGACAAATCTATTCAAAAGTATATACAAAAATTCAAATTCAAAATTCAAAATCATTTATTCAGTTTAGGCTACAAGTAGCTCTTGTGAATGTCACTATGCCATCATACATAAGAGTGAGTGCTCATATTGCTGCAACATAAATATGTCACATTCAATGGCCACATATAACTACTGCAGATATTGATTAAATATTATTGTAAGTAAAATGGATACCCAATTTAGGAACTTTGAATTGTATACCAAAATCTAGACTCTGGATAGTAAACTTAACCAAGTTTACTATTGTCGAAACAACGCAACAATAATCCAAATCGCGGTTAGATCTTGGAAGTTACTTGGACACAATTGTATATAAATCTATTCCAAAGTGTATAGGTACATTGTTATGTCTTATTGCTGCTTACATAGTGACTACATTATTGCGTTTACTTGTCTACATATTTTTATTCAATGAGTAGGTACAGTGCTTCTATTTTCTTATTGTCTCTCTTTAATCGTCGTTTTTCCAAATACAAGCGAATATAATAATTTTAACGTACTTTATTGTTGTTCTGTTTTGATTTCCGTGCGAACTATATAGAGCTGTTAAACTATAAATCGATAATTAATTATGTATGGTACAATATTCTTTCACCCCACTCTAAAATAAATTATAAATAAGAAAAAAGAGTCCAGTCATCGGATGGGTGGCCAAAAATGAATTATCTCGAACTCCTCCGTGCTTCGGAAGGCACGTTAAGCCGTTGGTCCCAGCTGCATTAGCAGTTGTTAACAACCACCATTCCGCACTGGGCCCGCGTGGTGGTTTATGGCCCATTCTCCCTATCCATCCATAGGGAAAGCTCATGGCCCCAGCAGTGGGGATATTTAATGAGTTGATTATTATGAAGATGAAAAAGAGTAGTAGCAACTCAAATTTCAGCACACTTGCAAGTCGATTGAAAGCATCCGCTCTGCATCAAGTGCAAATCGCAACTGATAGAAATCTACCGACAGCCGCAAAACAAAGTTTGCTTAAGAAAATAGATGATCTTGTAGATTTGAAATGTGTACCTACATATTTGTGCAGTTTTTACAAACTTTTAAAGAGAAATTTTACTGGCAGGTTTTTGTGAATTTGGATAGATGTATATGTACAGTGTATGGGGGTGGAAAACGTTCGTTCCTGCTGCCTCCAAGAAGGTTAATTGAACACCACCTACCTCTATTCGACCAAGTGGAAGATGCTCGGATCCAGGCGTACACGGCACGCCACAGAGAGTCCAAGTGGATTTCGAGGTTTAGCACGGCTAATCTGGGTTCAATAGGTCTCGGAAGAAACACACTACACGGCAGTGAGTCCACACACACAATACGGATGTTAGAACGTCTAACAATGAGGTTTCGACACGGTCAAAATTGAGAGGAGAGAACGTCCGTCCAGCTCAACGCGCAATGGCTACCTGCCGCAGTACTAGCGGCCAGCCGTCGAGTCGAGTTCAGTGGTAATTTACCAATCTACCCTCAATTCAACAGCAGATATCGAACAATATTAAAAACTCAAACTCTATTAAACGACTATATTGTAATTTCACTTCATGTCGTGGGTCAATTGAGTTATCAGAGTTCACCATTGCCGAGACAGTACAACAATCAGCAATCACAGCCCGTGTACTTTGCACGACCATTATGTAGATTCGAATCCCCAAGCTGGTCGTTTACATAAGAATATCAACTAGACGGTCGGAAACATTCCCCATTTATATAATAAAATGTACGTGAGGTGGATCAGTGAGCGGGATTGTTGACTGCTGGTATGAAAAATTGCTACTGCACAACCCTTTGGTAAATTCTGCTGACGTAAGATGTCGGCCCCGCAGGACAGATGACCGCCTTTCATATTACTAAGGTAGGCTTTTTGCTGTCGGCTTACAGATAAGGGAAACGAATCTTGGTTTTAGTAGTGTGTTATGTTATGATCTACGAGTATGTTATGTTTTTAATCTGTGTTTTTTTTAAATATAATTTGTTTTGTGTTTTACGTGCAGTTACCATTTATAGTACTTCGCCAACTATCGAAACTATCGAAACTATCGAAACTATCGAAACTATCGAAACTATCGAAACTATTGAAACTATCGAAACTATCGAAACTATCGAAACTATCGAAACTATTGAAACTTTCGAATCTATCGAAACTATCGAAACTATCGAAATTATCGAAACTATCGAAACTATCGAAACTATCGAAACTATCGAAACTATCGAAACTATCGAAACTATCGAAATTATCGAAATTATCGAAACTATCGAAACTATTGAAACTATCGAATTTATCGAAACTATCGAAACTTTCAAAACTATCGAAGCTATCGAAACTATCGAAACTTAGAACACCTAGGTGACAGAGTGGCAAAGCGCTTGACCCGATACTCGAAGATCCCGCATTCATTTCCCAAGTCGGGCAAAGTGTGTTTCGGATTTTTCAATGTGCAGCCCGAGTTTGTGGTCACCAACCCGCATTTCAAATCAGCTATTACCCATTAATTGCAGTGATGACTTGATTTCAATGATGGAGGCCTTTGCCCAGCAGTGGGACATTATAGGCTATTTGCTTTTTTGTTTGTACTTTTTTATTTCATACTAGCTGACCCGGCGAACTTTGTACTGCCATATTTTTTTTTCTGAATATAGTACAACACTACGATAAACAAACACACGAAACACCGATATTACTTTTGCAAAAGAAGCGGTAGGTTATTCTATTTGATTGATATTATGATATGACATACCATGTTATGTGACCTATTGTCCATTTGAAGTTGTCAAATGCTGGCTGAAGAACTGTACGTCATTCTGTCACATTCACTCACTTTTCATATCATGATATTTTAAAAAAAATCATATTTTAGAAAAATATCTCTTTTCTTTTAATTTTTTCTGTACAAACCTTGTCCTGATAATAACAAATACAAAAAAAAAGAATTATCCAATTTTGTGCAGTCGATTAGAAGTTATGCGCGTACATACATTTCAGGGGTTCATTTTTATTTATATAGAAGATAAAGGGGCTTTTGTAGATTTACCTATTACCCACGTTACAGCTTTCATTTATTTTTTATGTTAGAAAATCTTTTTCTTTTTGCAATAGCTATGACCAATGACTAATGATATGACCAACCGAATTTCATCCGCATTAACGCCCTTATTCCGTCATACCGAAGGGATATCGGCAAATCCTATACTGTATTATACTTAACTATACCTTGATAACAATGTCATTCTGTCTCAAGTATTTCAGTGAAGTGCGCTTCTACTTTTGGCCTTATCGACACTTACCACCAGGTGAGATAAAGGCACGCCTCTGTTCGAGAATAAAAACTAAGCCGGTAAAATAACCGCATTCGCCCCTTTCCCCTAGATCATCATCATCATCATCATCTCAGCCAAAAGATGTTTACTGCTGGACAAAGGCCTCCCCCAAGGGTATGAGGGGTATTTGACGTAATCGCCACGCTTGGCAGGCGGGTTGGCGATCGCAGTAGGTCGAGGGTTACCTCAGAGAGATGCTGCTGCCCATCCTCTGGAATGGTCCCTTAGTCGGCTTTTACGACACCCACGGGAAGAGATGGGGTGGTGCAATTCTTTATTCCCGGCACCACACGGGGGATAGATATGATATGGGTAAACACTAATGCCTTTCCCCGAAGACACTGAGCCCTTTACAAATAAACAAAAAATAAGGTCCGAATAGTTATTCCGTGTTTTGTTCCTGTCATGGAAACGTCATTTTAAATTAGAGTATAAGAGACAAAACACGGAATAACTATTAGGATCTTAGTCTTTGTTTATTTGTAAGGCCCTGAAACAGTAAACACTAAATTCATTATATTATTATTATATTATTGTAATTCGAACCCGCACCCTCTGACAAAACGGTTAAGGTGCACTTCCAATTACGCTATAGACTGGCTCGCTGACGTTTCGGACACATTATATTCGGACACCGTGTCCGAATTGACACATTTTAATTTTATTTATTTTTTTACTGACGATTCGGACACCAATAAAAAAAATACAGTCGAATTGTTGGGGAAACCCACAACAGACACTAAAATTATTGCTTAGAAATACACCTTACAAATAAGAAAAAATTTCACTTACAGTTCCAGACTGCTCCCGCCGTCCTGAACGGGATCCATATGATCCGATGGGGCCCGAATCCGGCTCCGGGTCTTCTGGGGTTCCTAAACACACCCAAACTACCCCAAAGTGCACTTCCCACGAAAAATACCTTTTATTCCCGTAGCGGTGTGGCCGGCATCCCGGCTAATTGTTTTCCCGAAACAATTAGTTTACGACGCACACACAATTTGCACTATCCACTTAAGTAGAATAATACGGCTCCAAATGCCCTTATTACTACATAAAACTATTTAATTATTCACACACAATAACCTATCGACCAGCCATATTTGCTTTCCAGAGACAAGAGTATAAAAAAAGAACAACTAGTGATGGGGCCATTATGCCACCAAACAAAATTGAATCTCGATAATCGATTCGTCCATAATAAATCAAAGTTTTATTTCTAACAAAAATAAATGCCTGTTTATTTGCAACATCCCGCCACCCAAAGCGGACGTACCGCTTTCTAGCCTGAAATCTTAAACTAGTCAACCGGTAATCGAGCTAAGGTCGCGACCGCGCGATTTAGCACCGATCCATCAACCAACACTTGCGCCACACGCGGAGTCCCGTCCGCGCCCCAGATTAACTTTAAAATGCGACCTCGTCTCCAAAATAACGATGGCAAATTAGCCTTTTTTAATAAAACCAGATCCCCCTCCGAAGGGGGCGACGTCCGGTCTGTCCACTTTACACGCTGCTGCAATAAATGCAGATACTCCAGTGACCAACGACGCCACAAGTCCTGACTCATTTGTTGTCACCAAAACTTTTATTCCAGGGAGCATCCCTAGAGAGCCATCGATCATGGTGACCGGCCATGATGACTCACCCTCCTTTAACCACTCTGGACCCCACCAGAGGGCATGCTGCACCAATTCCGGCGCGGTGCAGCCCCGAGAGGCACAATCGGCAGGATTCCAGGGGCCGGGAATGTGCCTCCAACAAATTTCGATGCCCGAGTTCTGTACCTGAGATACCCGATTGGCCACAAACGTTTCCAATACGTGGGGTGCCCCGCGTAGCCATGCCAGAGCTACCTGACTGTCAGACCAGGCGTAGACATTCCGGATGTCCACCGTAGACGTCAGTTCCTTGTGCACGTGCCACAACAGTTTGGCCAATAGATGCGCCCCGCAAAGCTCCAGCTTCGGGATTGTCAGCCTAGTTTTGAGGGGAGCCACCTTGCTTTTAGCCAGAAGCAAGGAGACGGCGACTCGACCCTTCGAGTCCACCGTTCGCAGATACACCACTGCGGCATACCCTCGTTCTGACGCATCGCAGAAGCCATGTAGGCTTGCCCTGTATTTGCCCCGCGGCAAGATCCGCCGCGGCAACGCCACCTGATTGATCGCCTCGATCGTAGAGATCAGAGCGAGCCAAGTGTCGAGTGAGAGCCCTACCAGTGGCTCATCCCACGAGACTCCGAGTGTCCACAGTGTTTGCAATAAACACTTCGCCATAAAAATGCACGGGCTGATCCATCCATTTGGATCAAACATCCGAGCGATGGTGGAAAGGACCGTCCTTTTCGACCAAACTCTTGTAGTTTCCAGTTCTACCCGGAATGTGAAAATATCGTGAACCGGCTGATATTTAATTCCCAAAACGGCGATAGAGTTCGGGTCTCCTGCGTCCTCGAATAGCTGAGGATTCAGTTGGTGATCTTCCGGAATCCCAACCAGAAGCTGTGGCTCGTTGGATAACCATTTTCTCAACTCATAACCACCAGCCGCGAGGAGTCCGATAAGTTCATTCCTGATGATGAGCGCCTCCTCCAGAGAGGCTGCCCCTGTGCAGATATCATCTACGAACACGTCACGTGTCAGTACAGCGGCTGCCCGGGGAAAGCGAGCCCGTTCCTGCTCCGCCAGTTCCAGCAGTGACCGGATGGCAATAAAGGGACTCGACTTCAGGCCGTACGTGTTGGTGTTGAGCTCGTAGACGGTGATGGGATCCTCCGAACGTTCCCTCCAGAGTATTAACTGAAACCTCCTGTCCGCAGGATGTATTACTGTTTGGCGGAACATCATCCGGATGTCCGCACCGATCACCACCTGGTGTCTTCGGAAATTTAAAATGATGTCGACAATGTCCCGATGTAACTTCGGACCAGAATGGAGACATTGGTTCAATGAAACTCCAGTCGACGACGGTGCCGATCCGTCAAAAACAGTCCGTAGTTTTCCAGATGATGCCTTCAACACCGCATGGTGAGGCAAGAAAAAATGATCTGTCGTTGTCCAGTCGACAGTCGCCCGCGACATATGCCCCAAGGCCTCGTATTCTCGCATGAACTCGATATACTTTTCCCGAAGTACCGGATCGCGAGACATACGACGCTCCATGGACAAGAGTCGTTTCTCTGCCAACGCCCTCGATTTTCCCAAGAGAGGGGGACAGTCGATAAAGGGCAGTCGAGTTTCGATCCTACCCGACGCCATCCGGCGTGTGTGATCCTTATAAAAGGTTTCGCACTCCACATGCTCCGGATCCAGACGGGAGACCATGGGAGGCTCTTCCAGTTCCCAGAATTTTTGCATCGTCCTAGCGATGGAGGTAGTAGCGACGACAGGTGAGACATCCCGCGTCTCCTGGTCGAAAACCGGTCCCATTAAAACGTGTCCAAAGATGGTAGGTATAGCTACCAACGAAGAGCGGCCCAGACTCCGCTGAGGCCCTAAAAGGATCCAGCCCAGTACATCCGCTCCCAATATGAGGTCCACCGGAGCCGGCTCCTCGAAATGAGGGTCTGCCAGCATGAGACCTGATGTGTCAGGCATTGCGTCCCGCGGAATGTCTGTCGGTGGATGCCAACCCAGCAGATTGTCGAGTACGATCGCGGCCGCCGCAATCCGTATCGAAGCGGAATGCACAGGAGAGAAGGAAATGTGGGTCTGACCGGACAGACCCCCCACTTCTGTATCTCCGACTCCCCGAATCGGAACTGAGGGAGGCGCGCACTCCAGACGTAGGCGCCTCGCTACCCTCGTAGTAATTAAGCAGCCCTGTGCCCCAGTGTCTAGGAGGGCTCGTATCCGGACGAAGTCCCCCCTAGGTCCCCAAACGCGTACCTGCGCGATGGGCAAAAGAACCGTCCTCGGTTCCGACGTAGCCCGACCACAGGCTAGTCACGCGTCAGAGCCAGCAGCCGACCCTGTCGAACCGTGATGACTCGGCCAGTAAGTCGGACGCGTGCAGGCCACCATCCGGGGTGGTGCGTATCCAGCTGCCCTACCATACCGGTGATAGGGTGGGTGGTATTCCAACCTCGGGTACTCGTGCAGTACCGGTGAGAACTGTTGACGGCTCTCATGTCGCTGTTGTTCCGGTAACGGCGGCGGAGGGTACGAGTATCCGGGTGTTGGGTCCGGAGGTGGGGGTCCCTGCACCCAGTGGCCCTTAGAGGCACCAACTCCTGGTGTTGGTCGCGCCGGGTGCCGGGTTGTAGCCAGAACCCGGCTCCGCTCCGGCGGTCCCCAACTCACCTGAGCCGGGGTGTACGAAGGGTTGTAGTGTGGCGGCCGTGGCGGACTCCGTCTTTCCGGAGGCGGAGTTGACCCCGGCCCCAAACCGCCACCCGTGGGAGATCCCCTCTCCCGAACCGGTGCTGAGCCCTCAGCACTACGGGTGCATAGTAAGCGATGGTGCGGTCCGCCGCACACATCGCAAGGCCTCGCCTGGGGACACTCATTGTACCTATGTCCTCCCAGGCAGGCATAACACAATCCTCGTGTCCGAACGAGGTTTCGGCGCTCCTTTGTGGGCAGCCCGAGAATTGCTGGACATAGCTGCTCCAAGTGCTGCTGTCCGCAAATCCGGCATCCAGAGCCGGGGTTGATGGCGGCCGCAGCCACCAGCCTGCCGCGACCCTTCCCTGGGTTGCGTGGCGGCTGGGCGCCGTAGACTCCGGAAGTGCGGGCCGGCGCACTTGTCGGAGCCTCCTGGGAGGCTAGCTGGTTTTCCAGCAGGCCAGCCTCCTCTTCCAGGAACTCCAGAAGTTCCCCTATGGTGGGCAGAACGCTGCCGAGATCCTTGTGGACCAGTCGATTCCGCTCGAACTTGTCCCTCATCTCCTGCGACAACTTGGCCAGAACTATGTGCAGAAGAAGGAAGGACCACTGGTCGACGGGCAGTCCGAGCGTCCTTAACCCGTTTAAGGACACGGTGAGCGGGGTGATCAGCTGCGCCCTCAGCTGAGCCCTATGGTTGACCCTCGGCAATCCCAGCAGATGGGTCACGTGCGCGTCCGCCTGAAGACGCGGCTTTTCGTACCGCTTCTCCAGCAGCTGCATGGCGGTGTCGTAGCTCGCATCCTGCAGCTCCAGATGCTGTACGAGCTGTCTGGGTTCTCCGTCTAGGAAGGAACGGAGATATGCCAGCTTTTCGGCCTTGGTGAAATCCTTCCGAGTATCCACCAAGGCCAAAAACATGTTCCGGAATCCAGCCCAGTCCCGCATACATCCGGTGAAATGCGGGACCTCCAGGGCACCCAATCTTCCCAGGGCGCTGGGTCCAGAGGTGTGGAGCGAAGCGGGGCGCGCGACAGGCTTCCCCTCCCGCAGTCGCTCGATGTCCTTCACCCGCTGAAGGACCTCGTCGTAAATGTCTTGGATGTGCTCCAGATCCTTGGCATATTGGGCGTGGAGGGCCAGCTCCTTCTCCCCGACCGGGTCGGTTGACAATAGAGCGGTTACCGACCGCTCGGCCAACAAGAAACGAGCCTGCATTTCTTTCGAACGCGTCTCCAAGGCGTCCTCCCGGTTAGGCCGATCTACTAATGCAAGCAGCCCGGTGAACCACCGGAGCTGCTGAGCCAACTCCTGCCGTGACGCTGTCATTATAAATAATTTAAACTAAATAAACCTAAACACAAAATTAAAACGAGTCAATGAAAACACGGAATCGATTATCCGAATCGACTCGATGCTTTCAATTGAACGAAATTAAATTAAATTAACGTTCTGAGAAATGTCCCAGCCCAAATGAATGAACGAACAAAACACGGTACTACCAACCTTACAATTTAACCGCACCTGTCCCGGAAGTGCGATTTTACACAAAATGAGCTTAACCTATTACAAACTAAAAGAAATACACAAAATTACACCGATTAACCTAGAGGTCCGGTATTAACCACGCTCTGCTACCAAAATGATGGGGAAACCCACAACAGACACTAAAATTATTGCTTAGAAATACACCTTACAAATAAGAAAAAATTTCACTTACAGTTCCAGACTGCTCCCGCCGTCCTGAACGGGATCCATATGATCCGATGGGGCCCGAATCCGGCTCCGGGTCTTCTGGGGTTCCTAAACACACCCAAACTACCCCAAAGTGCACTTCCCACGAAAAATACCTTTTATTCCCGTAGCGGTGTGGCCGGCATCCCGGCTAATTGTTTTCCCGAAACAATTAGTTTACGACGCACACACAATTTGCACTATCCACTTAAGTAGAATAATACGGCTCCAAATGCCCTTATTACTACATAAAACTATTTAATTATTCACACACAATAACCTATCGACCAGCCATATTTGCTTTCCAGAGACAAGAGTATAAAAAAAGAACAACTAGTGATGGGGCCATTATGCCACCAAACAAAATTGAATCTCGATAATCGATTCGTCCATAATAAATCAAAGTTTTATTTCTAACAAAAATAAATGCCTGTTTATTTGCAACAGATAACCTCCTCCTTTTTTTGAAGTCGGTTAAAAATAGCCGCTTTGTACAGTCAGATAAAAAACTTCAACGAAATTTATCAACACTGTCTACTCTTACTTTGTAAAATTCAAAAATCAAAGTCAAAATAGTTTATTCAGTTTAGGCTACAAGTAGCTCTTGTGAATGACACTATGCCATCGGTTTGTAAGTTTACACAGAGCGGGAGATCTAATACTAAGAGTACCGGCAAGAAACTCAGCAAGTGTCCAGCTCTTTTCTCCCTTACAGCGTCAAAAATATTGGAAAATGCCCTATCATAGCAGGACACTTTTCATTACAAATAAACACAAAAATATAGAAGACAACTACCACATGTAAAAAAAAACAAAATAAAAAATCTGAGTTAACAAATTTACACTAGGTCAAAGTTTCAATTTCCACAATGTCATACAGTACTACTACAGTACTCTAGTAAGAGTCAAAAGTTGTTTAAGAAAAACAAAGTTAATAACTATGGTGAATAATGAAATTCAAAATTCAAAATCATTTATTCAGTTTAGGCTACAAACAGCTCTTATGAACGTCACTATGCCATCGGTTCGTAAGTCTATCTACTCTGGGCGGGAGATCTTGAATCTTGATCTTGAGAAGAACCGGCAAGAAACTCAGCAAGTGTCCAGGTCTTTTCTCCCTTACAGCGTCATAAATATTAGAAAATGGCCTATCATAAAAGGACACTTTCCATCACAAATAAAAACACAAAATATAAAGGACAATAACCACATGTAAAAAAAACACAAATAAAGATAAAATAAATAAATAAAATATTTAAGTTTGCAAAAACATCATTTACCAGTTTAATTTTTTACAATGTCATACAGTACTAGTAAAAGTCAAAACCTGTCTAAAGTTAAACTATAGTTAATAAAAATAAGATAAGTATGCAAGAGCAGACCAGCCTCCACAGGCGGCACCCGTTCACGAGTATGACATAAGCCAAGTTAGCCCTGTGAACCAATGTCAACAACTACGTCATCGGCATGTTATAAGAACTACTCTATGACTCAAATCTATCATATCATTAACATCATCATCATCGCAGCCAAAAGAAGTCCACCGCTGGAGAAAGTCCTCCCGCAAGGAACTCCACAACGACCGGTTTTGTGCTGCTCGCATCCAGCGGCCACCCGCGACCTTTACCAGATCGTCGGTCCACCTTGTTGGAGGTCTGCTCGCACTGTGTTTTTTGAAATAGATATATTATTGGATTTAGTTTTAATGTTTTGTTATATGTAAATAATCTTAAATATAGCTTGCCTAATTCTAAACTGATCTTTAAATATTTGTCAAAGTATTAAGATCGGATATTGATTACGAAGTTGTCGACATTGAGCCACGATGGCATAGTTGGTAGTACACCTGACCCGGCATGTCATGGGGTGTGAGTTCGAATCCCACTCATGGAATTTTTTCAACACTTTTCAAATTTGTTATAAACCAAGACATTTGCGGTTGAACAGCTCTGTTATCTCGCTTAAACGACACATTATATAATTTTCCTTTTATTATGAGTAAATATTTTCATTGTAGCGCTAAGTCGCGTTTCGGTATACACGAAGCCATTTGTGCTCAGTGTCTGTTCGTTGTTAATATTTACACGCTGTTTGTCTTGGCGCGACCGCTTCGGACGTTAAGTAGAAGGTAAACAGCTCGAAGGAAAGATTGATAGCGCAAAAAGAAGAGTGGATGGGGTAGCAATTATAGCGTTAATCCTTAAGAGTTAGCAACCTCAAAGTCTACGTCATCATCATCATCATCATAATCATCAGCCTATACTAGTCCACTGCTACTGACATCTACGTAGCTAGTGGAAGCTGTTTACATTAATTACTTTATTAGAGGTGCTTAGAATCAACCAAATATACTAATTATGTTATTTTAAATTAAACGCCTCGGTGGTTGAGAGGCTCGATCCGATTCTCGATGGCTCTGGGTTTAATTTCCAGGTCCGCCAAGTGTGTTTCAGATTTTTTGATACATCTAGAGTTTGTGATTACCAGCATTTAGCAAGCGAGGTGATTAAGACAATACCCGTCAATGGTAGCGATGACTTGAATTCTGTGATGGAGACTTTTCCTCAGTACTGGGACAGTATATAGGCTATTTACTTACTTACTTAGGTGTTTTAAATACACATCATCAACATCTTTCCGCTTGCCTTGTATAAATACAATTTGTGGGAGCGATTTCGTGAAATGTGACGGAAGTAGGTGTAACAGTGTGAAAGGAAGTCGGGGAAGCGATCAAGCGCGCGCCATTTTGTAAATTTAAAATCAATATGATGTACATGACATATTATTATTATATGTGACATATTGTATCATTTGACTATCAAAAGTCATTTTGATATGTCAAATGTCTTCTAATGAGTATTTACTACATTTATTTTATAGTTATAAAACTATAACTTAGAGCATTAAACCATAAAATGATGTAACACCTGACCCATTTTTTTCAGAATATAATGTTAAAATTGCTTATTACTAAGGTGAGATGTCAAATGTTACACATCATATGCGAATACTGTAAGGCTCGTTCGTTTTTTTTATTTTTTTATATTTCGCGGACTTCAGAAAGCGCAGTTTTATTTACAAAATTACCTTGTTCAGTCCCATAGTAATAAATTGTATACATTAAAAAGGACTTTTTCATTTCCCTAAGATTCATAAAGAACGCTATCGTAAAAAGCAAACTGGCAATCAAACCTCAAACTGTCGGAACACAATGCTATCAACGCTATTAACATGTTGTAACGGCCACAGGCTTGCTTACTACGACAAAGACGTAGACCAAAAAGTTCGTTGGTACAGTCACGAGCATTAACTTGTAAACAAAATCCAAAATTCAAAATCATTTATTCAGTTTAGACTACAAGTAGCTCTTGTGAATGTCACTATGCCATCGGTTCGTATGTCTACACTAGGCGGGAGATCTTGTACTGAGAAGAACCGGCAAGAAACTCAGCAAGTGACCAGCTTTTTTCACCCTTACAGCGTCAAAAATATTGGAAAATGCCCTATCATAGCAGGACACTTTCTATTACAAATAAACACAAAACATAAAGAAGACAACCACAACATGTAAAAAAAAAATCTAAGTTAACAAATTTACATCAGGTAAAAGTTTCAATTTCCACTATGTCATACAGTATCACTACAGTACTCTTGAAAAAGTCAAAAATTGTTTAAGAAAAACAAAGTCAAGCTATAGTAAATAATACTAAAAATAAGATAACACATTTGACTCTTATTCCAGCTTACATGTTTATTACAGTGTTATGTTTCTATCAGCCGGACAAATTATACAAAAAGTTGTTTTATTTGTAGAGCTATGTAGTTGAATATTTATAGTCACGTCGATATTTTTAGCCTTAAACTGTCAGAATTTAAATCGTTGTTATGGGATTCATTCAATTTACGAAGCCTAAAATTAGCATCCAAATTTGAAAAATTAAAATTAATACCACACATTGTTTTAGATTAAGTTTTCTTCATAACGCATGGGTACTGAGGTGAAATTGTTTACTCAACACTATTGAATGTATAACTTGTTAAGTAGACATTTCTTTGGCAGGTGAAAGATTGAATAGATTTTATAGTTGTATCTATTCAAATGTATTTTAAATGCTGTTTGTTTCCCGAATAGAGAAAAATAAAATAAACTAAATAAAATATGCTTGTGACTGTACATTTCCATTTCGTTGATCTGTGGGTACGTATATTTTCCATTGTCGCAATTAAACTTATTTTCCCTATTTCAAGTTGTACCGTGAATTCACAGGGAACGTAGCGAAAGGGTCAGTTTGACCAATTGACCGACCACGAGAAAGCTTATTACGTTACGGGCAGACGGACGAGAACGTCGGCGGCGTATCCTAACCAGGATAGGGTTGAACGTTAAATTATTGGCATTCAAAATTGGAAGACACGATCGTGGACAGAGACAGATGGGGGGTAGCGCGACCCGCGAAGGGTTAAAGATATTGGTGCGTCGTCGTCGTATAGAAAGTTTTAGTTTATTTACTTTAAGGTCCTTTTTACGAGTTAACTCCGCAACAATGCGTGCTGATTGATTTGTTGGGTGACCTTTTAGTGACGATATGGTTTGCTATGGATGTCTGTTGTCATAGTAAAAAAGTGTATTAAAAGAAATCATGTCGTAACTTTTTTATATTTCTTTAATGTGATAGGTTTGGGTTACTTTTCACCTGACAAAAACTTAAAGCGGAGTCCTCAATCGCCGAAGAACTACCTATTCCATAAAATGTTTTTGTTTTGTTTATATAATTTTTAACGCAAATTTTGTTGCGAACAAATTACAAAAACACAAATGTTGAAAAAATTTCCACGAGCAGGATTTGAACCTGCACCCTTCTGACATACCGGGTCAGGTGCTCTCCCAATTGAGCTATCGTAGTTCTTTGAACCAGCCCGCCGACGGTTCAAATCCTGCTCGTGGGATTTTTTTCAACATTTGTGTTTTGTAATTTGTTCGCAAACCTATTCCATCTTTAACTGTCGGTATACAACTATTGCTAGTATGATTGTTATGGCGATAGAATTAAATATGATTTTGGTGACTAGCCACGCGGACTTAAAACAAGCCATACCACAAGCAAACAATGTTCCCGCGCTGAAAATCGAACTCAAGATCTCGGTCTGAGACTTGCAGCTTAACCACAAGACGGTAGCTCTATTGAAGACCGTGTGAATAAATAAAAGCAGTAAGAAAATAAGATTTATATAATATACTAGTGGACCCGGCGGACGTCGTACCGCTTTGACAGTTTCCATCAAGTGATTAAATTCTCTTTGGTTTCCATGACAACAAAACAAACAAATCATTTTGTATTGGAAAATTAAATTGTCGTTTTTAGTATGATGTTTATAGTGTGATTCCCGTGGGAATACCGGGATAAAAACTATCCTTTGTGTTAATCCAGGTTATAAAATATCTGTATGCCGAATTTTATCCAAATCCATCCATTGCAGCGTGAAGAAGTAACAAATATACAGACATACACACAAACTTTCGCATTTATAATATTAGTGTGATGTATTAGATTATTAACGTCCCCTTGCTAGCCTTAAGCCAATATTATAGTTACTGATGGCTTGAGGAAATTGAACCGCAGCACACAATGTAGGCACATTACGGATTTGTAACTGTGCTAACGACATCCTGCGAACCAACTGCTTTTCACGCTTTCTGATTAGTATTACACTCTATATACTGCTGGCCAAAGCCTCCATCATTGTCCTGCAAAGGAACCATCTCTGTGGTCTAGTGGTTATGACCACCGGCCTCAAACCCAGAGGTCCCGGGTTTGATTTCCAGCGGGAGTACATGTTTGTGTACTGTTAGAACCGACGGGGTTGTAATCTCTTATATTATTGGGGGCGTAGTATTAAAACATAGAGCGTTTGCTTTATATATTGGTATTTATAACATAACGTTCAACACACATATACACACATATAATGTGATAAACACTACGTTCATACGCAGAACGCGACGGCTGCCAGTAGGCTCGCCCAACCAAGAAGTCTCGATCACTACAGTACTCGGTTTGGTTGGTAGGGCTTGTTTGTCCGCCTGGCTAGCAACCACCATCTTATCTAAATGTGTCGCCATAACATCAATGTTTGTAGCATTGTTTTGTTTCGGCCGCCACATAAGGGATCTCTCAGACAGAAAGCGTTCACGCAGTCAAGCGTACGCATAGCCAGTGCCTTAGTGCAAAACTTGCAGGTATGTAAGGTTTTTTTTTTGGATAGAGATTGCTGATTGCCTCAAACAGCATTTTCAGCTTCACCGGGCTTGTTTGGGAGCGGCGAGAAACTTAAAGGGTTCCTCAAGCCGTGTGAAACGAATCACCTTCAGAGGTTTTCTAGAGGGAACGGCATCACGCACTTAGATGCGTGTCCCCGTGTCCTACTAGATTCTCCGAAAGGGTTCGGATCGGATCGAAGGTAGGTCCTTACCTACCTCCGAGCACAGATAGTGAGGTAGAATCCTGTTCTACTAGCTGTCCTCGCATTTGGACCATGCTTCTGCTAAACATCAAGAGCAGTGTCATTTGGCCAAACTTTCTATAAAAAAGAGAGCAATTTCTAGTCGAGTGGTGATGAAATTCGTCACACCCTCTTGAAGGGGCCTGCCTTATAATCTCTATATTGAGCCAAGTGCTTTGCCACCATATTTAGATTTGTTTCACTAGTCTTCATCATCATCAGCTCATTTTATGTCCCCACTGCTGGGGCACGAGCCTTCCTTATGGATGGATAGGTAGAACGGGCCATAAACCACCACGCGGGCCTAGTGCGGATTGGTGGTTGTTAACGACTGCTAGTGCAGCTGGGACCAACGGCTTTACGTGCCTTCCGAAGCACGGAGGAGCTCGAGATGATAAATTTTTAGTCACCCATCAGATGACCGGCTTTTACGAAAGTTGCTTAACCTCAGCGCTCACAGACTTGGCGCGTTAACCAATGCGCCATCGAGCTCCTCAACCTCACTAGTCTTAGTATTCATATTCTATCACCTATCTAGCCTCCGGATGATACATTGTAAAAGTTGCTTCTATCATGATCGTAAAGTAAATGTGATCAGTGATGCACCGTTCCTCTCGATGAATTGTAATGTCTTCAAAAGTATGAGCACCACATCACCATAATGGCTTACAAGCAGCTTACCTTTGTCACAGCATGACTTGTCAACATGCTTCAACACGTTTTCATATTGTCCTTTAAAATTTGTTCAGTTTCAAGTATTTCATGACCGTGAGTGTCCAAACGTCACCTCCGTCTCTTCAAGCCCATACTCTCAGAAATGAGCTTCTGCAAACTCTCTGGGGATTCTGCAGCAACACACAAATCATCCGCATACATGATCTCCGTGATAAAAGCATACAAATTTCGTGTGAGATATAATAAGCCTGGCTAAATTGAAAATGGTGCCGTCGGGTGCTTTAACGGATGCGAGTACTTATAGGTACTGCGAAAGCCGGCAGGGAACGGTATAAAACACTTCGAAATTAGTACTTACATTCACGTTGACTCCGACTCTGTAAATGCCGTGTAATATTAATGCTCTCCCAAGTGTAACTGAACAAAGGAGTTTCGTAAACGAATGTGTTGTCAAGGTGGCCATTCATTTTGTCCTGGAAAAATATTATTCATTATTCACGGGCACAACAAAAAGTTCTTCAGACCTCCGTCCGTGGCACTCGATTTCTTCGTAAAAGAAAAGATGGCGTATTAAATTTTGAAGCGGCCTTTGACAATTTATTGTCTGGAATGATACTTACATCTTTTTTGGATTCTTTTGTTATGCGCTAACATAGTTATGTAGGCACTATCTTAGATAAGGTCTTATCTTAAAATAAATTTTGCGTAGGTCTTGCGTATTATTAGAACTTAGGGACTTTCTTTTTTGTATAAAATAAAGTCTCAACTTAAAAGCCGTTTGCTTTTTGAAATATATTTTTATCTCGTTTTAAATTACTAAACAGAAGATTAAATGTAAGATACGCGTATAATAGATCCGAAAATAAATTAATAAAGACGGTTCTTCGCCTTTTGATTGTTTACTTCATTTAGATTACTAGAGGCCGACTCCTGATTTTTTAACGGATGGTTTTCCTTGCCCGAGGCGATTTCTAAAAATAAAGAAAAAAGAAGAGAAAATAAATAAAATAACGAAAGTAACCTAAAAGTAACTAGCTGGTACTCACATTGGGCCAGCGTGGTGGGTATAACCCGTTCACCATGTGCTTCCTTGGTTACAGCGGGTTATAGGGGGAATGTTGAATCCAACAGTATCCACTGTTGGATTCATAGATTGATGATGATGGTTTTACGTACATCCTGCGTACTACAGGTTATAAGAGCCCTTATTAGGTACTCACCTCAGAATAAAAACTAAAGCTTTAGAAACCGGACTAAAATAGCAAAGGTGTCACCAGATTTGTGACGTCATATTTGAGGTAATAAAGTAAGTGACTTTATAAAGGACTCAAGATTTTTTTTGATTACCGATTATCTGATGACCGTTTGACACTCAGAATAATAACTAAAGCTATAGAAACCGGACTAAAATAGCAACACTCATTCATCAGTTCGTACTATTTTAACTAATAAACCTAAGTGATGTATTGGAAAGAGATCGATTGTCCCTTTTCTTCCGTTATTTCGAAGGTGTCACCAGATTTGTGACGTCATATTTGAGGTAATGTAGTGAGTGACTTTATAAAGAACTCAAAGATTTTTTTTGATCACCGATTATCTGATGACCGTTTGACATAACAATACAAAAAATAAAAACTAAGTGTCAACCATTTGACACGATTCTTATTTTAGCCATCCTTTTATAGATTTAGTTATTGTTCTGAGGTACTCACCACAGTTGTTGTAGTTCCTCAGGTTTTGTGATTAGTCAGTCAGTCAGTCAATCACTTGACTTATATTCACGCTTTTATATTTTCGTATAGAACAGATGAACGATTAACACCGTTAGCTTTCATTCGCGTTATGAAACGGAACCGTATAAAAGATTTATTATTTTAAAAATTGTGCATTTACGGAGGAGAATGGCACAATGGCACTGCTTGTCTTGTTTTTTGTGCGATACTAACATGATACTGAATAAATAAATAAATACTCTACATAGGTAATGTACTTATGAGTAAATTTACTCATTCTGTCTGTCGGTCAGCGTATTTATTCACACACTCACTGTTGTAACCTCGTAGAGTTAAAACGTGTCTGCTCTGCACAAGCTAGTTAATTTATAAATAATTATTTTTTTATTTGGAACAGTAACAGAGGCAGATTACAAAAATGGAAACGAAACAACGTGGGAGGCGTTGTTTCGTTTCCATTTTTGTACCCACACCCTCCTCCAAGATTTTAGAGATTCAATTTTTTTTAAACTACATCTCCTTTGAAATTTTACAAAGAATAAAAAAGATTTGTATTATGTTTGTGTGTGTATAAATCTAGTATTCCAGTATAATAATTATAATAAGTATAATAATTAAATAATATTTTAGTATAATCCCACATTCAATGATCATTAAACTATATAATAAGTTATTTCATTTTATTTATTTATTAATTTTAGGAAAACTAACAGCTTATATACTTAATGTAGTAGCATATGTATCATAGGAAAAAACATGCCTTAACTATTTCACACTTGTAGATCATTCTACATACAGTCCAAGATATGTCCAATATATAATATACAGGGTGGAATTTTGTATTGCCACCTGAAGGGAAAGTACTCTTAATACTGTAGAATACATTTCACTTAAAGAAAACACTCCTTTATTTTTGAAAAAAAAAGAAAACTGTTTATATAATTTTTAACGCAAATTTTGTTACAAATTACAAAAACACAAATGTTGAAAAAATTTCCACGAGCAGGGTTTGAACCTGCACCCTTCATCAGATCAGAAGTAGGCAAGCTATTTATAAATGTTTAACTGATCTTTAGTATTTGTAAAAATATTATGATCGGATGTTAATGACGGTAGTTATTAACATTGAATGGGCGCCTTTGGCTTTCAAAGTAAAAAGTAAATAGTGTTGAATAATTTCGGCGGGCTGGTTAGAACCACGATAGCTCAATTGAAAGAGCACCTGACCCGGTATGTCAGAAGGGTGCAGGTTCAAACCCTGCTCGTGGAAATTTTTTCAACATTTGTGTTTTTGTAAAAAGAAAACTGTTTTCAAAGATTTTCGAAAATTCGCTTGCCACATCCGGGAAATGAAACGACTAAAATCTGTAAAAATTACACCCTGTTCTTTTATTGCATCGATCGTTAGGGTCAATTATAAGGATGAAATCTCTCTAACAAACTTGATAAATCAAATGAAAGGAAACCATGAAATCTGGACAATCAATTCATCAATCAATTCTGGAAATTCAATGAGTCTAGTAAAAGCATTTTTACTCAAAGATCCATCTGTTTACTTAAGTTAGTAATTAATAATTATCATTGACGTCATTTATCCATTAAAATGACGAATTATTAATTAGATAAGACGATTGCAATTGAATTCGATAAAAGAATTAATTTGTGTATCCAAGAAAATGGAGCCCATTTCGAGCAACTAATTATAACTAATTAGTTGCTCGAAATAGGCTCCATTTTCCATTTTTTGCAAATAATTGAAATAGTTTAACATTTCATGGTTTCCTTTCATTTGATTTATCAAGTTTGTTAGAAAGATTTCATCTTTATAATTGACCCTTACGATTGAAACAATAAAAGTATAGGGTGCAATTTTTACAGATTTTAGTTGGTTCATATCCCGAGTGTGGCAAACGAAGTCAAATCTTTGAATGCAGTCTTCTTTCTTTTCAAAAATAATGGAATGTTTTCTTTGAGTAAAATTTTCTATCTGCAGTATTAAGAGTACTTTCCCTTCAGGTGGCATTACAAAATTCCACCCTGTATATCCAGTTTGCCTTCGAATGTAACCGCAAGAAGTTTCTAATAAGAAGAACCTTTCACAATTATTATTTATAAGAACTAAATGAGCTGTATATTCAACTTTTGCGTGATCCGTAGGGGCCCTCCGCGGACCACATGTATTTTATGCTAACTGTTTTAAACATCTTTATGTACCGTGTGACTTGCAAATAAAATAGAAGGCAGGAAGCATTAGCCGAAATTGTTGCGAAATAATTTAGGGTAAATTCCCTTTCAACAGACAACTTCATATTCTAAGTGCAACTTCCTGCCATATGAGCTATTATTCTGTGAAAGCATTACTTACATCTGGAAAATGGTTCGTAGAAAGTGGAGGGATCGATCTTGCGGTGGCGAGAGCCTGGACAGGAAATTAGCCCTTAGAGCCGCGAGGACATCCACACAATGAAGTTCCGGAGGGCGGTGTAAGTGACGAGTGTAGGTATTAACGAGATTAGTTCTTACGACGGTATTGTTAAGTCGTGTTATTGCAACTTTAGCGTTTGTTTTATGGGTAATACTTACGTAGTAGTTGAAAGTAGCTTACTTCTATGGCTAAAACAAAAGAAAACTATGTATAAAATTGTAAACAATATGTTTAAATAATATCAGTTTACTATCTTAATCTCTCATCTGCAGCGAGCACTGATCAGTGCCCTAAACAATTAAAAGTTCTATTGTGTCTGTATTTATAGCAGATGACAGGTTAAGAATAATAATATTCTGTCATCTGTTAATTCTTCTTCTCTTCTGTTAGCTCCATCTTATAAATATCCAGTTAAAACAATCTTTATTTAGTTAAAACAAAATATTTAATGTCCACCAGGAAGCGTGTCGACAGCCGTAAAACTCCATAATGTATTTGGAACATCGCTTTCAATTAAGTATCAAAGCGATTTGGGTTATTGATCGTTTTGTTTGCAAACACGGTACGTCACAGCTGAGGCGGTGTCGCCCCGAATATCCGATCAAAAGTATCCGATGGATATATCCGATCAAAACGTTTTTTATCGACGCACGTGGAATAAATAGTCCATTACGAATTGATGGAAGTGGCACCAAGGTTTATTTTATCATCGAATTTTTTAAAAACCTTTTTGGTATTTTTTATATGTATGGAGTAGTAGCAAAAACAGAACCTTTTTATTAAATTCTCATTTAATACGGTCGATTAATAGATAACTGAAAGGGCAATAGATATACTCGTATATCATCATCATCATCATCATCATCGGCCTATCTTAGTCCACTGCTGGACATAGGCCTCCCCTAAATGACAATCACTGTGGTTTTAGAGGATTCAATGGTATTTATTTTTTAATATTTTTAGTATGTTTTTTTTAATAAAATAAATAAAAAATAAATTTAAATACGAGTAGGTCTAATGATATTCTTTTAAATTATTAATGTTGCTTTAGATAACATTTAAGGTGGCCGTAATCTTTAATTTTAATTAACAATTTGAAGTTTTTTTAACAATTCATATTAAACTAAACAGTTTAATAAAAGGGGTTTATAGAGAAAACTCTATCGTTTGCCCAATGAATTATTATTAGAGATGCTGACAACTTTTTTTATTTTTATTTAAAGTTTCAACAATTTTGATAATCACCTACTGCTTGCCGCATGAGACACGTCCATTATCAACGTCTGACGCCCCGCAAGTTCACATGTGAACCTATAACAATTGGTTTTCTATTGTGTCTGGTTTAACGGTGCCTGACTGATTAATAAAATAATAATTATTTAGCATCTACGTTTTTTCATAGTAAAAATTATTAGTTTTAAGTAATCATTAACGTTAATAGACATCTATTAGTGTGTAAGTTAGTAATTTAAATACATAATGTCTTGAAAGGAACCTCATTAGACAAAAAAACCGGCCAAGTGCGATTCGGACTCGCGAATGAAAGGTTCCGTACCATTATCAGTACCATCTTTAAAAACGGCAAAAAATCATGTCAGTTTTATGGCAACCCCACTTAAATATTAATTGAATTTTAATTAAATTATTTGTTTTTAAAGTGAATAATATAACTCAATATTCTGTGATTTTTTCAAGCGTCTCTACCTGTTGCCGTTATCAGTATCGAACAAAAACGAGCAAAAAAATCACGTTTGTTGTATGAGAACACCCTTAAATATTTTATTTTGTTTTTTTTTTGTATTTGTTGCTATAGCGGCAACATAAATACATCATCTGTGAAAATGTCTACTGTCTAACTATTACGGTTCGTGAGATACAGCCTGGTGACACCGTCTGTCACCAGGCAGACAGACAGCGGAGTCTTAGTAATAGGGTCCCGTCCTACCTTTTGGGTATAGAACCCTAAAAATATGTGATTAGAATGTAAAAATATTTGTATAACAATACGTGATGAATAAAACAAAACAGTGTTCTTAGGTTTCGATAAAGACGCAAATTATAGGTATTGTATAATTCTTTATAAAAAGAAATACAATCAAAAATACGTCAACAATAAAGCTCCATATTTATTTTTATTTTACAATGATTGTTCTTGGGACGTTAGCAATTATTTTAATACAATTACATATTTTGTGAGAAAAAATCTAAAGAGAACCTAAGTCTCATTAAGGCTGACACTTCATTGTATTATTGTGTGTACTTGTACTTATATTATTTTTTAATATACTTTTGTTTTTTTATGTAACTACCTACCTACTTGACGTTTATAACTGCAATATATATGCCTAAACTGAATAAAGATTTTTCATTTCATTTTCATTTCATTTCATTTCATTGAGGCTGAGCGGAGATGAGCGGAGCGGAGCTCCGAAAATAACTAATTTAGTTCTTTTACTTTAACGTTTCTTCTCCGCTAAGGATTTCTTTTCAAGCCTACATCGAAAATTGAGGAGTTTTGAAAAAAACAACATGTAACATAAGCTATCACAGCTTTATGTTACAGGCAAAATAAAGGAACGGGGTGGGGCGTGTGCGAGTCGTTCTAACATAAAAAACAAATGAAATATTATAGTGATAGACTTTATATATACACTAGTGATGGTGTTTATAAATATATTACTAGCTGACCGGGACGGACTTCGTACCGCTTTGACAGTTTCCATGAAAACAAAACAAAAAAATCATTCGTCCGCTTATGAACACCCGTATCCCACGATGGACCTCTATAGCAGCGCCACCTACCGGGTCAAATTGTAAATCTAAACCATTATCGAATCCACTTGAACACACACAAAGTTTCATCCAAATCGGTCCAGCCGTTTAGAAGGAGTTCAATAACATACACACGCACAGAAGATTTATATATAGGTATGAAGACTTGATATGAGATTTGATTATTTCAAACTCTAGCCCAATAAAAATTTAGAAAATATTAATTATTTTCTTTCAACAAAGTCCCGGATTTCTATTTACTACTTTAGATTTAACATGCGTTTAAAGATAAGTTCAGCGGCTACTTTCGATTTTTTCTGTATGTGTCGTGACCGTATTTTGGCGGTCATCAAATTTTTTCATAATGTAAATATCTGTTTATATACCTCTATATCAATACTTTATGATTTAAGGGAATCGAAAAACGCATTTTTTACATATTATTATCTCCTTTTCCGCACCGCTCAGCTTCTCTCCATGGCTTCTCTCTGCCTCAATTAGTCAAGAATTAAATTGAATAACACGTTCCTACTACGGTCATGGCATGATACGGTCTAGTGAGCAGAGACCTCAATGCGGCTCGAAAGTCACAGCTATTCGGTATTTCGGTTTATTCTTGATTATGCTTGCGCCAGTATTAATTAGAATATTTACTTCTGAATGAAATATCCATAATTGATTCATTTTGTAAATATGGAATTCTTGTTGACGGTAAATATTATGCTAGTCTGTAGTTGATTTTCTACATGGCTTACCTAGGAGATTATTTTCAAAATACTTTAAAAAGTAAAAGGAAATTAAACAAAAAACATAACAAAGTATTTTTAAAATATTCTCCCAATTGTTTGTATAATGTTCAAGTGTGAAAAATAACGGAGCCAAACGAGTTATTTAGCAGATAACGAAAATAATATTATTTTCTAGACGTATTACTTTTACTATTTATTGTAAAAGATATCTGTCAGTATTTCTGTAACAAAAAATGATATCCGTATAAAGCGTTTAATTTGAATGTGTGGTGTTTTATACATAACACAAAAAATACGTATAAAAACACACAGTAGATAGGGCCTAATTAGGTTTTACGTTAGCAAGAGTATCTGGTATAATTGACCTTTAATAATACTAAAACATCAAAACTTCGATAGGAAATTTGTCTACCAGCTAACTATTTTTTTTATTAGACAACATCACATACATTGTTCTGATTCCAAGGTAAGTAGCTAAAGTACTCATTTTATGGAAATCAGAAACAACGGTACCACAACCACCCAGACCCGACACATTATCGAAAAGTTCGTTATTGACATTGACCCGACGAAGAATCGAACCTCAGAGTTATCACCACCAAAAATTCGGCGTGCAAGTCACTCGGCTACGGAGGTCGTGGCAAAAAAACTATCAAAATTCACAATCATTTATTAAGTTTAGGCTACAAATAGCTCGTATGAACGTCATTATGCCATAGGTTCGTAAGTTTACTCTGAGCGGGAAACCTTGCACTGAGAGGAACCGGCAAGAAACTCAGCAAGTGTCAAGCTCTTTTCTCCCTTACAGCGTCAAAAATATTTGAAAATGCCCTATCATAAAAGGACACTTTCTATCACAAATAAACACACAAAAAATAAAGGACAATCACATCACACAAAAAAAATAAAAAGTATCTAAGTTTGCAAAAACTACATCAGGTACCAATTTCAATTTTCACAATGTCATACAGTACTAATATAAGTCAAAAATTGTCTAAGAAAAACATAGTTAAAGTATACGAGTATAATAATAAGAAAAATAAGAAGAGCAGACAAGCCTTCACAGGCGGCACCCGTTCACGAGTATGACATATGAATCAGCCATTGCTTCACGCTACCATATCTTAGAGGTAATGTAACTACCCGACGCACATGTCACCACCGCAGAGACAATAATGAGAGCATGCCACACTCAAGCTACTCTAATAAGAACTTAATGAATTGTTTAACGCAACATAAAACTTGTTTGTAAACTGTAGGACACTGCTGATAAAGGCACCCTATCATATCAGAGCTAAGATATTAAAGTACAATACAATGATTGATCCTATTTAAACAGAATGTGGATTTTTTATTTTAACCAGGCTGTTTTGTCATTTAAATATTCTTTGACTGTATTAACCTTTATGTGTAAAAATGATTTTACATGATTTTTTTTAACTTATCTAATGGTAATCTTGTACAGTACTAGGTATTTTATTATAGTAGTGTATACTTGACTGTCTACCTGAATGTCAATAGTAAGGAAGAGTAACAATTGCTTTGTCTGACCATATCTGTGTTAAAACAAATGTTGTAACACGTTAAATCACCGTTTGTATATTAGGACTAACGTATACGGACGACTTAAGTGTAACTATAAGATTTTTATGGCGGAGTCACTGCAGCAGGTATTAGTTCCCACCAAATTCAAAGAACTGTTATTGATATTGATAGTATTTTGTGAAGTTCCTATGGTCTTGAGTGAAAAATGTTTAACAAAAACACAATGTAAGATGATTTCAGATATTTTGGTACCACTTATAATTGACGAACAATGAGTCCTTTTTATTTTATGCAATAATAATAAACTTTCCTACACTCACACCAATTATCTAGCCCAAGAGAAGCTTCGTTATGAAACTCGTTAAATGGTTACTAAACAACGGATAAACACACTTAAAATAATTAAATACATACTTATTATACATAGAAAACACTCAGACCCGAGACAATTTAGAAAAACAATAATTTCTAAATTGACCCGACCGGGGATCGAACCCGGGACCTCAGAGATGGCGACACCATGAAAACCGGTGTACAAACCACTCGACCAAGGAGGTCGTCAATGAATGATAAAGATAAAGGAAAAATGATAAAGGAATGGGCAAAATACTTACAACTTTTCCTAATTAGAGGGTAACTCGAACTTTCCGGGCACTATACCTCGGACTTCACAGATAGTTGCTGATTAAATTTACCAGCAGCAGCGTATTTCTTAGTTTTGCTTGTACACAATTTAAATTAGTTGTTTTGCTATACTTGTTGTACAAAGGATTCGTGTATAAAAAGAACAAGAACCCTATTTAACTCATTATAATCTTCAATAATAATAATAATAATAATAAAAACATTTATTTTTCTCTCCAATTGTTTGTTACATTGTTTAATTAGTGTATCTTATGTCTACAAAACTAAAGTTGGAGAGAACTGGTGCCCGAGCTAGGTAGGATTAGATCCCCCTGTTAAACGGGTCACCAGGCTCACCCCGCCCGTGTTTTCTTACAAGCTAAAAGAACAATGTTTTTGAACTGGTGTTCAAATTCAGATGAATTGGGAGATTCAACTTAAGCTAAAACAATCGCATGCAAAAGTATTTTAAGTGTGTATACTAAATGTAAAAGAGGAGACAAAGTATGTTGTTGAAATTAGCGCATCATCATTATAGCATATATATGCTAGGCTATATATATATATATATATATATATATACATATATTCAAATATTATATACTTACATAAGTTATATAAATATATTTATTTTCATATGTGTGAGATTTTTTGTCGAATAAATATAGTATTAGAAATAAAATTGGTAACTATGATATTTCATACCTGTCACAACTATTAGAGTAACCTGTCATTTAATTGTTGTTAAAATATTCTCAGTAGCTTCATAATTCAATGTTTTAAGCCAGTCAACTACAGTTTTCTTACAAGTGAGTCTAGGCATTGCGTAGTGCCACAGAAAGGAATTAGTTTTATTATATAGGTGACCTCCAAGATAGCAATGAAACCTATGGGCGAAGCTCGTTTTAAATCTCGTCACAGGACAGACTTTTCCTTTACGTCGCTTGTTCTTGAGACGACTGGGATCGTATTTGGTACTGGAGTGCTTTTTTAAAATAGTGGCTAAGATAAACGATTGCCTGACTGTGAGCACATTCCAGGATTGATAGGTATCGAACGTAGGGTGACGAAAGGGAAGACAAGCACTTACTTTAAGGATAGCTCTCTGCGCTCTCTCAAGTTCTAACATATGTGTTTTAGCAGAACCACCCCATGTGGATATGCAGTATCCGATGATTGATTGGCATAGTGCTAGAAAAACTGTTCTTATTAGGTTACGGTCAGCTATGTGCCTTAGATTCCTGAACACATAGATAAGTCTTCGGAGCCTGCCAACTAGCGTCTGTATATGAGCCCTGAAGGTGAGTTTATTGTCCAAGATAATGCCAAGGTATTTTATGCTGTTGCATCGCTGCAGCGGTGGACAAACACATGCTATTTTTCTGTCGCAATGTTTATGGGCAATTAAGGTAACATTAGTTGGTTGCAGTGAGTTGGTTAGAGCAAACGTAAGATATTTGGTTTTTGCGACATTGAGAGTGAGTATGTTATCCCTTAACCAATCAGATACCGTATTAAAACCCTCTTGTGCGCGACAAGTGACCTCGCTCCATGATTCACCACAGAAGACCAAGGCAGTATCGTCTGCAAAGGCAAAGATACTGCCCCGATTGAGCTGGAGTTGGCAGAGACTATTAATGTATACCAAGAATAGCAATGGTCCCAGTATGCTACCCTGAGGTACGCCAAAGGTAATTGGTAGCTCATCACTAAGCCAATCTCCTATCTTAACTCTTTGTACTCTATCTGTGAGATAATCAGCAAAAAGAGAGAGTGGCACGCCTCTTACACCAATGTCTTCCAGCTTATGCAGAAGAAGGGGCACCGAAACAGTGTCGAAGGCTTTTGCTAAGTCCAAAAATATCGCTAAGCACTTGTGTCCTGAGTCCAGTTTACGCACTATCAGATCAGTAAGCTCGTGAACAGCATCATCAGTAGATCGGCCCCTACGAAAACCATACTGAGAGGGAGAAAGGATGTCATTATCTTCTAAGTAGCGGACCAGTCTTTTATTAAGTAAGCGCTCAAGTATTTTAGACATAGCTGGAAGTATAGATATTGGTCTATAATTGTCGACACTGTTACTGTCACCAGATTTATGTATTGGCTTAATCACTGAAATTTTTAGTGCTCGAGGAAAGCAGCCAGTGTTAATCGCCAGATTGCAGATATACGTGACGGGTCTAGCCAAGATAGCACAATGTATTTTGAGAAGCCTCCCAGAAATTCCATCAAAGCCTGTGGCACAATCGTCCCGAAGCCCCATTATAGTATCCACAACCTCAGTCTCATCAGTAGGCAAGATGACGAGAGAACTTCCCCTAGAGCAAGTTGACACATATCGGCTTGACTTAGTACCTTTACTAATATCACCAGCAAGTCTACTGCCTAAGTCAACAAAGAATTTATTGACACTATTTATACTATCTTGTGGCGAGTGCTCAGATATGAGGTTATTGGAACTGTCTACTCTACTTTTAGGATACGTAATATTGCAATCAATGAAATTTATCAACTCAATCTTTTGTAGGAATGACTGTATATTGCATGGCTTTCAAGCTACAATTATGTTATGCTACGTCACATTACAAGCGACTTTTGTCGGCCGATTCAAATCGGCTGTTTGCGTCAGACGTAATTGTACGTAGCTCACGGTTGAATCCATCCTTCGTGATTGCGTCGATTTGTAACGCGCTGATGGCCGCCCGCCATTAGCCGGCTGGTGAGCGGTGCGAGGTGACGTAATGTCGCAACTCTGCTCGCTACGACATGTCTAATTTGATAAGAAATCGGTGGTTGATTACTCTGAGAAGAAGAAACGTGTGCAAATAGCTTTAGAAGCGATAGTAGCCGTACAGTCCCCCAATTCTGCTATTTATCTTGACCTGAAACGAATCTGAAACGCAATAGTTTCAACGTTTTCGTATTCTGCTAACTACGAAATCTACACCTTCTTGTTACACTGTTACACATACATCCGTCCCATTTCACGAAATCACTCCCACAAATTGCTTAGGTATATATAAAGCGAGCGGAAAGATGTTACACATCAAATAGTTTCGTAGTAGCAGAATACGAGAACGTTGAAACTATAGCGTTCCAGATTCGTTTCAGATCAAAATAAATAGCAGAATTGGGGGGCAGATCGTAGTCCAATCGCCATAGCTTCGTCGTGAACGCATTGTTATCAAGAGCGTGTAAGTTTTCTTGGAGAATTTAATAGAACTATTTCATAGTAAGTTAGTAAATAGCTTATAACTGTCCCACTGCTGGGCAAAAGCTTCTATCATTGAAATTAAGTTGGGTTATGGATAATCACCACACTTGCCAAATGCAGGTTGGTGAACCCAAACCCGGGCTATGCATCGAAAAACCCGTAACACACTTTGCTCGACCTGGGAGTTGAATCTGGGACCTTCGGGTATCGAGCCGAGCGCTTTGCCACTCGGCTACCGAGGCCTTAACATTCATTATTATCTTTTTTAAAGTAATTAGTTAATGAATTCTGATGTGAGTCGGATAGAACACTATTGGGCGAAAGGTGTCATATTCCGGCGGTTCCGAGGCCGGCTACCGGACACCACGCTGCGTCGCACGTCACTTTTTTACGTGTAGCATAGTTTTTAATTTTTATATATGATTTGTATGTATGTTAGTCTTGTAAGGTATCTATTCTATGGGCCTCTTTGTATTTTACCATCTTGTACACTGTTTTGTTGCCCCAAATAAATAAATCTATTCTATTTTATTCTATAAAACCATAAATTATTACTACGCTAACCAGGCGTAATGACTGGGTCTGTGTCACCATAATTCTCTGGCACATTTCATTTATAAAATCATCTAAAAAAAGAACATAATAGCAATTTAAAACCATCAACATCGGCGACAGAGGTAAATACAAAAACGTCCTGTCTATTTAAAAAAGCAATTACTGCATCTACCTAAATCAGAAACAATTACGGTTCCACAAAGCCCAACACACCCCTGATAAATACGAGACTCTCGCGTTCTAAATCTGACCTCGTGACCCCTTGTGGGCGTTGACCCTGGGGACACTCGTTACATCGTGGTAATACGGACTATAGTTCACCCACCTGCACCACATCAGACTACCACAATCTGTCAAGTTTCCCCAATACACTTTGAACTTTATGTCTAAGGGATACGGTTGAATATTTTATGAAGAAATTTAACAGTTTTGGGTAGGTTGATGTGCAGGCGTCTGTTCTACTACGAACTAGTACTGAAACGGAATACGGCACTACTGCGGGCTAAAGTACTACTGTATATAACAGATTACGACACTACTAAGACTAGGGTAGTGCTACGGACTACGATATTGCTACGGACTACGATACTACTACGGACTACGGGAAAACTACGGAGTTTAAAAATTTTGCATATCAAAAACTTTGTATAATATATTAGTTTTATGTCTTACGGGTTAGCACTTAGTCTTCATATCTCACCTGATGTTAAGTGATGATAAGATATGATGACTGAGACACTGGCTATTTTATCTCTAGCTACCGGAACACAACAATACTATAAACATTGATGTTATGGCGACATATTTAGATAAGATGGTGGTAGCTATCCAAACGGACAAACAAGCCTTACCACAAAACAAACCGAGTACACGAACACGTACCCTCCGCTGGAAATCGAACCCGGGACGTCTGGGTCTAAACAGTTTTTTTTTACCACAAGACCACAGAGGCGGTTGATAGTAATTAGATCAAATTTTGACCATTCTCGATTCATTTTTATATTTGATTTTAGCCTGACGTTTCAAACTCATTACAAAGCGTAGCAACGAGGTCAGTGGTCTCCCTGGGACCTTGTAAATATATAGTGTTCGGTAAAACTGTAGAAAATATTGCAACCTCCATTCTTTCAAGACCCCTGGGGTTAACCCCTGGTCCCCCCTTGTAAAAGTTTACCTACATAACCTTCATAGTAAAGTAAGTAACAACTGACAAGGAGTCAAAGACTGATAAGAAAGAAATCATCTGCCAAAGGAGCTACCCGTCATCAGTATCCATTAATCTCCGGCGCTGCCGTGCTGAGTGTTTTCGTTCGTTTTGACGTCAATTAACGCTCTAGATATCTGGTGCCTGCGCCCTAAATACATTCTGTAGCTGAGTAATAGCTTTTTGATTTGAAGCCTTTGCAATTTGACTCGCAATCTTTCGTGGAATTGAAGTTTTTACATAGTTTTTTAAAATAATATTGATTTTATTGCAAACATATTATTTAATATTCCGCATAAACGTGGAAAGCATATTGCTATTGAAATAAATTTAAATATTTTATCTTAGAAGTCACTTATAACAACCCCATTCCTGTATCTTCATAAACTAACTATAATACTAAATTACAATAAACTTCTAACGTTTAATTTTTTACTGAGTAAAATTTTAACGCCACAAACATGAAGAGAAATTAATTAGTTAATTTTATTTATTTATTGATCAACACTCACAATATCATTACAGGACATCCCAATTCAATAATGTGGTCCCTACTGCTTATAACATATAATGTACAATGATGTTCTTGCGAACAAACTCTGAGAACACGAAAAATTATCAATCAAGTTGGCAACTTCATTAAAAGTGTGCAAGGCGCGTGTGACAGGAGCTTTACCCAGCAAATTGGTCCTGCCTTATGACACCGGCACCGCCGGCAGCCGCGGCTGTCACCGCCTCTCCACGCAATTGCTGGTGCATATTCATCATCATCATCATCTCAGCCAAAAAACGTCCACTACTGGACAAAGGCCTCCCCCAAGGATATGAGGGATATTTGCCGTAATCGCCACGCTTGGCAGGCGGGTTGGCGATCGCAGTAGGTTGAGGGTAACCTCAGAGAGATGTCGGTTTTTACGACACCCACGGGAGGAAATGGGGTGGTGAATTTCTTTATCCCCGGCACCACACAGGGAATATGCATATTACTGCATATTACTTCACCTCTTTTAACAATACCGGATTTGAGATTTTACCACGTAATCATTTAAATAAATACACTACAAAATACATATCTATTTCTAGTTAAAAATTAACAGGCTGTTAGCTCAGTCCGGCGTTTGTTCTGCTAGTAAGTAAATACTCAAACTTATCCAGCTTACTGATTACAGTTTCGTTGCTAATTGGTTTATAGACAGATTAGTTTTTACTAACAAGAGCGTAAAATAATTTTATTTATTTTTATTTCATTAGGGGTCACCAGTATCGGTTAACACTGTTACATATTATAAGTAATTTAAACGAATATTAACAATCGCTAAGTGTAACCAACACTTAAGATAAACACCGCAAAGTAATGCCTGATACCATTAATAATTTTAACACGATCAGATACATTGATAACATCGATGTCTCATGCACAATAATATAAAGCTACAAGCTTTGCTTTTTTAAACATAATCTTCTTTATTAGAAAACTTCTTTATGAGAATTTTCTTGATAAGTACAAATTTGCGTAAAGGTATTATAGGGCTTTTGTGAACTGTATTATGTTTTAAAAAGTACACTTTACCAAAATGCTTTGAAAGGAGTTTCTAAAGCAAACAGTCTCGTAAAAGTGTTCCAATTTGAAATCTTATCCGACTACGTAATATATATTTATAATGTTTGTCCTGATAAGACCCTCCGCAAAGATGAAGAGGAAGTATTAAGGAAGCTATTACACTTATAATACACTATATCTTCGAAGATAACAATTTAGGGACCAGAATATAGGAGGCGAAATCTATTTTAAGCCCCTATACATATTAAACAGTTTTCATTGAGAATCGCCGTTCTGTTTTTATTTCTGTTTTAAGAATATTTCTCGTTTTACTGGGACAGTATTAATTTTGTTATTTTGAGCGCAGATATTTTTTAAATTTTTTTTGGCATATTATTAATAACTAGGATTTAATTATGTGCGAATATTTTAAGTACTACAAATCGATGACTTAATCACCGGTAAACATTATAATACGCCAGTTGATTACATAACAACTATATTCATGTCTTCGTTATTAATTCGCGTGTGTAAGTTTTTCAAATCATATACAGAGGATCTCGATGCCGCAGTGGTTAACGCGCCCGGTCTGCGATTGCTAAGGTTAAGCAACTTTCGCAAAGGCCGGTCATCGGATGGGTGACCAAAAAATTTATCATCTTGAGCTCTTCCGTGCATCGGAAAGCACGTAAAGCCGTTGGTCCCGGCTGCATTAGCAGTCGTTAACAACCACCGATCCGCACTGGGCCCGCGTGGTAGTTTATGGCCCGTTCTCCTTATCCATCTATAGGTAAGGCTCGTACCCCAGCAGTGGGGACATAAAAATCAGATGATGATGATGATGATGATGATGATGATGATGATGATGATGACTACTTCCACCCCGCCCCACGATTCCCGTATCAAAAATCGTAACGATATCGTAGCGACTTAGTCGTCGAAACCATTTTCATACTAACATCCGATTTTAAAGTCGTCCGAACGGATTACCAACTAACCGTATTATGGTAGAGTGAAAACGAGTTGCGTGTAGCGGCTTATATATAGGAGTCTCGTTTTCACAAACCATATGTTGCCGGTGACCATATGTTGACGGTAAGGCCACATATGTTGCCGGTGACCGGGCATCAAGAAAGTTCTTTACTTGCAGAATTGCTTCCCGAACGCGCAAAACCGATTTCGAGCTTATCGAGTTGTTATTTTTGTTATTTTAAAAGTGTTGTATGTTTTTTAAACGTTAGAGCTTGTTTCCTGCACATTTTGAAATATCGGATTAAGTGCACTTTCAATAATTTATTATGCTATCGTGGATCTGTCTGACCCAAATGAATCAACATCATCTCTCTTATCCTTTTGTTTTGTTCTAAGTTCAATTAAATGGGATCTCAGCAATATTCTATGTAAGAGCCCGTTCACACATAGTCTCCGTATTTAAAGTAACCTTTTTAACGGATACGTCAAAAAATTATGCTCTGTTCACACATAGGCACCGTATTACGTTCAACGTATCCGTCGTTACTGGATGTGACAGTATGTAGCCGGTAAAGTTGTATGGATACGTAATATTTTGAATGTTCCGTCATCCAGTGTTTGATGACAAAACGGAAGGTCATAATTTATCGGACCGATATTTTTTACTGTATACAGAATACTGTGTCATGTATAAAGTCGCTCATACTCCATACGCCATCAATGAAAAAAAAAAACGTATCCGATAAAACGGACCAGTAAAATGGAAACCATGTGTGAACGGGCACCCGGCCACGTTTGTATGGCAACACAAACATCGCCTGCTAGCAAACGTTTGTTGATTCGGTCCTTTGTTTGAGTATTTGTCGTTGTTAAGACGGCGCCGCCGGCGTCCGCTGCTGTTCTTGGAATTGAATAATTGTTTGTTCACTAGACAATGTATAGATAATAAATTCATATTTTATTACGTATATTATAAATATAACATTTAAATTATTTATAAATACATTACAAATGTTATTTTATATTTTACAAATGCATATTTCACATTTAACATTAACTTTATATATCACTAGCTGTGCTCGCGACTTCGTCCGCGTGGAATAGTGACTTTCGGCAGCATTTTTAATTTTTTAGGCTCTTTTCCCGTTTTTGCAACATTTTTCACTGATGCTTCGCTCCTATTGGTCGCAGCGTGATGTTATATAGCCTAAAGCCTTCCTCGATAAATGGACTATCCAACACAAAAAGAATTATTCAATTCGAACTAGTAGTTCCTGAGATTAGCGCGTTCAAACAAACAAACAAACAAACAAACAAACAAACTCTTCAGCTTTATATATTAGTACAGATAACAGGCAAATACACAAAGTTATTTTATAGGCTGAGTTTCTTTTTACGACATCAAATATTAAAAAATAACGAATATAAACGTACATTACGGACATCAATTATAATATAAAAAGCTCGGCGCAGACGAAACGAAACGCTGTAACTAGAATGTCAAAAATATTTGATTAAATCTTAATTAATGTTCATTCATCATCATTTAAATTAAGTTTTTTTTGTGTCTAATAACTTCCTTCCCCATTTAAGTAGACAATTCAAATAGAACTTTCTTCTCCACGCGACATTAATCACTCTAAATAAAAAATCCTGGTTGAATAATATTTAACTTTCAATTACCTACCTACTAAAAAATATAATCTCTTTAGTGCTTCAAGGAGGAACTATTTATATATTATACAGTTCTCTTACTCTTGTTGTTGTAAAATGTTTCTGTTTATATAACTAATAGCCCGCTCGCGACTTTGTCTGCTTAAGAACACCCGTATACCATGATGGACCCTGTTGTTATAGCAGCGCCACCTACCGGGTCCAATTGTAAATCTAAACCATTCTCGAATCCACTTGAACACACACAAAAAATGTCATCCAGCCGATTAGATAGTTTTATTTATAAATATAGACTGTTCTTTGTATTTATTAAACTAATTGAAATCGTAGTATGTCGATGACGTAGTTGTTGTCATTGAATCTCTTGACTAACATAGTGTTGATAAAGCAAGGTTTGCCACCGTAGCCTGCTGAGAGAGCGATATAACAATAACATACATATATGTAGGTATGTAACCGTACAACAATAAACTGGACGAGCTACTATCGTGTAAACACACGCATAGGCCAACAGCAAAACAGCATAGTTTTACTATGTAGGTAAAAATATTGTTTTATAAAATTTACGCGAACACTACACATTAAAATGAAACAACTTTTCTCGCGTTTATTTTACACATTACTTATTACCTGTGACCACGGACCCTGCAAAGGCTCCGAAACGTCAGGATAAACATTAAATAAGTAATCTGTAAAATAAACGCGAGTAAATCCGTAAAAGTTCTTTAATTTCAATATGTAGGTAAAGTTACGTAAAAAGTTACAACGTCAAAATCGGGTTGTTCTACTACTCCTCCTTCTCATCATCATCACCATCATCATTATTTGTGTCTCCACTACTAGGGTACTACTAGGGCCTTCGCTCTATAGAAGCAAACATCACAGGGAGAAAGGACTATAAACGCGCGGAACGGTGCTTGTTAATGACTGCTAATGCAGCCGGGATCAACGGCTTTACGTGCCTACTGAAGCAAGGAGGAGCTCGAAATGATAATTTGTTGGCAATCCACCCGATGACTGACTTCTGCGAAAGTAACTTCAGTCTTAATGCCAAAATAAAATGAAAAAGCACATGAAACGCACTCTCCCCTAATTTTTTGCTGTGCCCGACAGGGTCCATACTGTTCTTGACATTATTTTAAGATCCTTGTAAAACATATGGGAAAGCAATAAAGATATAATAATAATAATGATAATAAATCAGGATTGATCTATCTAATGACACATTATTGAGACGTTATTGAATAAGCAGACTTGATGCCCTATGTGCCGCCTGTCATGCAAACGCGACACAGACAGGTTTCGCCGGCTCAGTAACAAAAAAATCGTCGTGTTAGTTGTCTTAATAAATAAAATAAACGAACTCCTCCGTTTTCCTAGCGCCAGAACGCGTAGTGTGACTTGGCCCCACAATCGTGTCGAGTAAACAATCTGCGCCCGACGTCGGCCGATTCTATTAGCGAGGTTCTTTCGCCGCGAGATCAAGCATCAATTCTACGTCGATTGTTTGTTCGCATCGAGGGCGTTCGCAATTATCCAACGGCTGCGGTGTGGCTCCACTGGTTCCAAATGCTTATTTATAAAGTTTTACATTATTTAATTTGGCTAACAAACGGTTTGGTAGGCCCGCTTTGTTTTACTTTTTGTTTGGTTCTGACGTTTCGAAAATTTGTATGTAGAGGTGTCCCAAAAGCGGTACGTCAGGATATCATGGTTTGCTTTGCTTTGCTTCAGATCAACCTATATTTTTAGTTATTTTTTAGTTTATATGACTCTAACGATAGTCTGTTAGCGCAAAAGTGGAATATTGTATGGAAATTGGTACCAGGCGCTGCGTCTTTATATGGAAGTTGCGACTTCAAGCTGATGGTGCGAGCTCGAATACCGCTCGTGGAAATTTTTCAATAATTTTCCAACAATTTTCCAACTTGTGATTTCATAGAATTCATGCAGGTATTATGATTCAATCTTTACGATCCTTTTCGAAATTCAGGCAAAGCCCACATTACTTAAACTACCCGTACTCGGTTTGATACCATATCTGTAAACTGTCTCTACAACGTCTAAAGTAAGAAAAACCACTTAACAAAATCGTGATCGTCTATGAAGAAATCTTTACAAGATACTCGAGCTTCGACCCGAGAGCGTGTCGTCCGGATGAACGGAACGCCATCATACACCGCGTCATCTCCTTTAATAGAGAAATCAAGCTGCCCGAATGGGATATTGGGCACTGTGGCGTTATTAGATTAGATATTGCAAGCTTTAGAGGTGCGAAATAGACGACGTATCTCACCTTGGGCTAAGGAAACTGTACAAACATTGGCGGAATAAATAAAATGTTGCTTGGGTACGTATAAATTTATTTTGGAACGACATCAAATAAATACTGAATGGAATTCCGCGATTTCGTTCGCGTGAGTAGCCTGTTCCACGTCGAATAATGAAACTCGAATTAAAATTATATTTTTAAAATGTACTAAGGCAAGGAGTTACCTACCAGAATAGTACCAGTAGGAAAAAAAATTTTGGACGATTCAAAAGCACTTTTCTAAAGTTTATTTGAATAAAAATATTTGACTTTGACATTAATACTTTTTCTCAGATTTCATTTTGCAGGTTGAGGTTCGATTGGAAATACGATCCTTAGCTCTTTTCGCACCTATGTACCTACCCATCGTTTTTTAGGGTTCCGTAAGTGTTAAACGGGACCCTATTGCTAAGACTCCGCCGTCCGTCTGTGTGTCCGTCTGTCACCAGGCTGTATGATAGTTAGACAGTTGAAATTTTGTTTATTTATTTTGTTATTTAAGGTTAGCTAGTCAGAACATACGCCTTAATAATGCATTGTTACACTTCAAAATTACAAGCTATAGTGTTGTCTCAAGCTGCCACGACTTGTATTACTTTGCAACCAAAATCTAAATAACTACTATCTTCAAGTAAAACAAATTCAACAAGATTATTAAATCTAAATTCAAAAAATATAAGTTTACAAGCTTTAAAAATGTTAATAACAGGCAACTAATATATTAAATAGAGTGAAATAATTTAACAAGTATTAACGAAATTAATAGAAAGCTAGTTAACAAGCAAAACTAAAGTTATCAAGTACAGAGCAAAACAAATCTTGACAAGTACCACAAACACCAGTGATACCAGTGCCGTGCCAACACGCGTTGTCACGGCTCAAACTGAGCAGAGGCCTATTTGGTGTACCTACATTTCATATTTATTATTTTAGTTTTATTTTTTACTTTAATTTCACTGTTTTAATTTAATTTTTTGTTTTTTTTTTGTTTGTACTGGTACCCAATAAACATTTATTCTATTCTATTCTATTCTATTCTATTCTATTCTATTCTATTCTATTCTATTCTATTCTATTCTATTCTATTCTATTCTATTCTATTCTATTCTATTCTATTCTATTCTATTCTATTCTATTCTATTCTATTCTATTCTATTCTATTCTATTCTATTCTATTCTATTCTATTCTATTCTATTCTATTCTATTCTATTCTATTCTATTCTATTCTATTCTATTCTATTCTATTCTATTCTATTCTATTCTATTCTATTCTATTCTATTCTATTCTATTCTATTCTATTCTATTCTATTCTATTCTATTCTATTCTATTCTATTCTATTCTATTCTATTCTATTCTATTCTATTCTATTCTATTCTATTCTATTCTATTCTATTCTATTCTATTCTATTCTATTCTATTCTATTCTATTCTATTCTATTCTATTCTATTCTATTCTATTCTATTCTATTCTATTCTATTCTATTCTATTCTATTCTATTCTATTCTATTCTATTCTACAAGTACAAAGTGAAACAAGCTTTAACAAGTACAGAGTGAAATAAACAATAGCAGTATTAAATGAAGGACAGCAGGCTTGTTTACAAGCAATAAAAAGTTAATTAACAAGAACAAAAAGTATTAAAGTGAGATAAATAAACTTAACCTATTACGTCATAGACAGTAGGCAAGTTACACAACAATGCTTAAATAAATGCGCATAAACAATTGTAATATATTTAAACATTGAGCTTAATTTATATATAAACATAAACTAACTGAGGCTAAAACAACTACTTCAGGTTTAAGATTTCAATTAAAACGGATTTGAAATATATACAATATATTAATATAAATAACAGCTACAATTTACGTCTACATCTTTAAATATCACTCTGCTAGTAACCACGCTATGCTAATAAACATCTGCTTAATAATTTCCATTTAATTAATTAATTCAAATATTAAATGTCAGCTTTTGATAAGCTAGGAAGGGTTACTTTGTTTACGGGTTCTAATTTAGCAGATGAGTTTTACTGGCCCAGTTTTACAGTTAAAAGGTCAGGGGGAATCAGTTATCTCTTCTTCTAACCTATTTTTAAGATTTATAATTGGTATCGTCCATGTGAGAAGGCCAAAACTCAAAACTGGGACGTTGATAAAATAATAATAACAAAAATTAACTATATTTTTATATGAGCTTATTTAATTGCTTGCTTTTGATGATAAATCTATAAATAAAGTTTATATGCACAGTATGTTTACAGATTGACTCATAATCCCTGTCAGAATAACAGCGCACCCACTGCACTCGGTCCATTCTTGAGTGTCGTAGGGGTATTATGCTGAGACAGGGTCCTTGTTAGCCTCACATACTTAATTTTTTTTAATTGTTCATATTTTTGTAAATTTTTAACTTTTTTCTGTTATTCTTTTATTTTAATTTTTGTATTGACTTTGTTTTGCGCTGTTTTTATTTTATTTTAATAATTTTGTTGTGTATCGTTTGCGTGTGTGTGTCAATAAATGTTTTCTTCTTTCTACTTCTTTTTTTTCTTATTCCATTGTATAAAGAGTTACAATTGCTTACATATTTTTGATCGTGACTGTACTATCCCACTGCTTGCCTCCATCAATGAAAACCAGTGATCGCTAAATTAATGTCTAGACTTTCACTAATAAAAGTAGTATTGAATGATCGCAAACCTTCGTCGAGTTGACACCTAATAAAGTATTTAAAAATACGTCTTAGTGACAGAAAGCACTTGACTTTATAGCAAACTCGTGTAGAAAACTGCTGAAATTTATATTGAATACGACACGCAAATTCGTGTCTCCGACACTCACAAACTGTTACGAAATAAACTTTATGTGGATTGCCAGCAGTTTTGTGGGCCGTGTCCTTGAATAGTCATATTGATGTGTTTATTATATAGCATATTATAAGGTTAAAGCCCTCGTTAATAAAACAACGCGTTCTATGTAACTCTACCCGTATTTATAGTAAGAAAGTCTTAATAAGATATATTTGTTTCATCTTTATTTATTTTTTCCACGCATAAAATGCTTTCTGCTACTATAGTCTATAATGATGTTACGATTGATCAAGTCTCGAACATAAATATATTACTATGGACATATCAAAAACATTATCTGCATTAGTATTCAACAATCATTGTTTTTACGCTTGCAGTGTGACTTGTGATTCTATTTTCAAAACTTTTTTAGTTTTTAATTTATCTTCTTTGTTCTAATATCTCCCTAATTTCATCAATTTCAGTAGAACGCGGTACTAATGGGTCGGTTATTCCAATTAGCTACGGTAACTTGCTATTTGATTATTAGGAATATGAAACAATTTAATTGTTGTTGTGCTTCGTTGAAATTCAAACATTGTAACACTACTCACATTTATGACCAATCAACAATAAGGATCATATGGAATAGACTAACTCTTATCACCTTTATATCTACGACAGTATTTCACACAATTAATTATCTGTACATTAAAAGATGCCTCAATTACAATAAACATTTGACACACACTATCATAATTAAAAAGAAACTATGTCTACTAAACTTATACTAAAGGTCAATGGCTTGTTAGGCCTTTTTTGAAAATGTCTGCGCAAGAATAAAACTTTGTTATGTGTGTAGAAGGCATCCATACAATTAATATCTTAGATGACAGCTTAGCGCTAAACAGGAACTTTTCTAAGATATGAGGGATTTTAAACAGGGATTTTTGTATGTTCCGTATCCGAAAATCCAAAACTATGACAAAAAGCAGGACGATTTTCATACAAAATATTTAAAAAAAAACTTGTTTTTGTTAACGTTATGGAATGTTGAAAGAAACTTGGATCACGTTAGGCACCTTATTATAAAAACCATTTTCAAACAGAACAATACAAAGTTTACAAATAAATATGGGATAAATTATGCCCTTTGCGCCGGCCACATAGTTAGGGAGTTGGCAAGACTTCTACTCGTACTGAAGCTTAATATAGATCATTTGAATTCAGATTGTAACAAAATTTACAGTTTCAAACAAGTTGGCACCAATGGACAAAGGAACATTAATATACATTTTTGTTAGTGTTTGTGCTTTTATAAAATATGTAGCAAAGTTTTGTGGTTATTGCTAGTTAGCTTTTGTTACTTGGTCTTTCAACTGCCAATAGACACCGGAATATTGGGTGTCCTACCACTGGAATGCTTTATAGAGCATTCTATGTTTATTAAGAATATCTTTGGACCTTTTTAGGAAAATATATTTTGTAAGCGTCCATCGATCGTCGAAAGCGTAGCCAAACGGATCGGCTCGGGTTGAATACGAAGAGCCGTTGTTCAATCCCCGTGGCTTTGTTTAGTGACTTTTTTGAGAGAATTCGCTAATTGCTCCACGCTGCATTTTCGGCGTCACCGGACGTTTTTGGGGGTGGGTAGAAACTTAAAGGGTCCCTCAAGCCGTGTGAAACGAAACACCGTCTGAGGTTTTCTAGAGAGAATAGCACCATTACCTACTAGATTCTCCGAGGGGTTCGGATCAGATCGGTAGTTTACTGACGAGAACCCATATACCTATAAACTGGCAAACAGTATTGTTCATGTGTTAGAAGCGCATTAAAAATATTTTTTATAAAAAATAAATTAAATAATGCTTTATAAGTAACCGTAGAGGTTTTGTATAAAAAGGTTGAAGAAAAAGAGAGGGAATAAAGTATGACCTCTGCTTATAAGATGTTTAGGGTTGAATAAGCCTTCGGGCTTATCTCCATCCTATTGCCTGAACGTCCTAAATACACTCCGTAATGTTTTAAATAACAAAACCGAATGTTTTGGTTTGCTTTCAAAGTTTTTTTGGGCTCACTATATTTGTGTTTTCAGCTTTGACTTGCGGGAGCGTTTGTGTTACATAGCAAAGAGCTTTTTATTACTTTGTGTCTGTTTTATTCATATTAATACGTGAAGCAAAGACTTTGTACCACTTTTTACGAAAATTGCGCGGACGGTGGAGTATGAAATTTCGCACACTTATAGTTTATATAGAGAAGAAGTGCAGAATGCTATTTTTTTTTAAATTATGCATAAAAAATACATAAAATTAAATAATTATTGTTTTATACATTTTTTAAAAATTTCAAAAATGGAAGAGGAGCGGCCGAATTCTGTTAATGCTAATCCAAACTCACATTCTATCATTTTTAATTTTTCATTGCTTAGGATACAATTCGTGCAGCGTTAATGAAATATTGTTTAGTAAATAGCTTTTTCTAAAACTTACGGCCGAATTTCGACCACTGGACGACTACTAGTATTTGTTATCTTTTACAAAATTGTTATAAATCAATGTTTTTTGTAACTATCACAGTCATTTGTCTGGATCAAAGAGTTTCTGGATCAGTACCTCGTAGAGGTAACATTAAGTTTTAATTTCGCGTTTCCACCGTCACCTGAAACATTCACACACACAGCCATAAGCGCACGCACACTGAAAACACATACACGCACACACACACACACACATAATTACAAATAAAAACAAACGCACACGTTTTGTAAGAGCGAAAATTTCGCTGGCAGTAAATATTCCACTTTTGTGAGAGGCAGTAATTTTTCCACATTTACAGAATGCTACAAATATTGGTCGGTTCCACGTATGGAATATTCATGTGCTTATTGTTTACGTGTAATTGAGTTTTACGCAGGTGTGAACCAATTAAATTTGAAATTATTATGGTTTAATTTTAAACGAGTTGAGGAAACATACGTGATCAGAGTACGTTAAAATATTACAAGGTAATAAAAACATGATAAGTAGGAATGACGATAGTCTATCCCACTGCTGGGCAAAGACTTCCATCATTGAATTCAAGTCATCGCTACAATTGATGGGTATTGGCGTAATCACCACTCTTGCCAAAAGCGGGTTGATGATCACAAACCCGGACCGTAAAATCGCATATGCATCCAAATCCAAAACACTCTTTGCACGACCTGGAATTGAACCGAGGACATTGGGATATCAGGCTGAGTGCCACTTTATTGATTTTATTTACTAGCGGCCGCTCGCGGTTTCACCCACGTGGTTCCCGTTTCCGTGGGATAATCGGGATAAAAAGTATCCTATGTGTTAATTCAGGATATAAACTATCTGTATGCCGAATTTCATCCAAATCCATTCAGTAGTTTTTACGTGAAAGAGTAACAAACATCCATCCATACTTACAAACTTTCGCGTTTATGATATTAGTAGGATTTATTTATTAGGTACATACACAAAACAGATAGAAATTAAAAAATAACGAAAAAACCTGATGAAATTCCTATCTAAATCATGTACATGTACACAACACGATTAATAATAAGCGTCCATGTTAAAGTTTACCTAATCTAAAACTATATCCAATTAAAAACTAATTATATACATAGAATGATGATTTAAAAATATAACAAATTGATGTTAATTAAATTTATATTAGGCCATTGAGGCGTATATTTTAGGAAAACATGTCTTTAGAATGCTTTATAAAAGCGCCCGTCTCAGTCTAACCTAAACTAAGGGGTATAGAACCAACGCTGACTGAGCGGCTTAAAAACACAAGCACTTAAAAAAATCAACGGGAAACCTCGAACCATAGAGCAACACGGGCCTCCGGCGGACCGGAGGGGAGTAGCCATAGCGTTTATTCCCGATACAGATTTGTCTGTCATTTTTTGCGGGGGGTGAGGCAGCTACATTGACAAGTTGCGACTGCCGTGGCTGCGACATTGTCGATATGCATGTATCGATAAGTTCGAGAACTCGGTTAGGATAATGGTTTAAAAGTGGGACACAGGTAAGATGTTATAAAAAGGATTTATTTATTACGATATTATTTAGAATCTGTTCAAAAAGTCAGTTTACATGGGTAAGTTACAAAAGTTATTAAATAAAGAAATATGAAAGGATTATCGAATGTTGATGTTTTACCTAGAATCCGTTTTTAATAAAACAAAACTATGCACAAATTAATTGATTTTCATTTCTGCTAAATTTCTCATGTAAACTGACTTTTTATAATATAATGAAATAATGATATAATTTATCAAAACAATAATAACATAAACTACTTATATAATAAAATCTTTAGACACTACATACAGCGTCATCTATTTCCAAACTAAGCAAAGCTTGTGCTATGGATACTAGACGACGGATACAAATAAATAAATAAATGTTTAATAAATGTATCCTACACTCACACCAATTATCTAGCCCCAAGAAAAGCTTCCTTAAGAAACATGTTAAAATGGTTAACTAGACAACGGATAAACATACTTAATATACTTAAATACATACTTATTATACATAGGAAACACCCAGACCCGAAACAATTTAGAAAAACAGGTATTTCTAAATTGATCCGACCGGGGATCGAACCCGGGACCTAAGAGATGGCGACACCATGAAAACCGGTGTGCAAGCCACTCGACCAAGGAGGTCGTCAAATAAATAGTATTAAATACATATACTTATTCTTTTTTTGTAAACAAACTTATAATCATACAAACAAACACACTTAGACCGAAGGCAAACAACATTTATGTGATGACCTTAGGTAAGTTCATCAAATAAATGTTTGTCTTCTGTGGCAATCGAACCCACAACCCCGAGGTCAGTAGTCCACTATGTACACCACTGGGCCACGGAGGTTGTCATTAAGTAATATATTTAATTAGGAACAAGTTTTACGGATCTACTCGCGTTTATTTTACACATTACTTATTTAATGTTTATCGTGACGTTGCGGACCCTTTGCAGGGTCCGTGGTCACAGGGAGATTGAGGTGTTGGTCATCTCATAATTAGTTGGTAGCTTGTATACCCTCATTTAAATTTAATCAGGTGCGTTGCGTTTTACGTAGAAAGAGCTTACAGTATCTTTTGGTCTGGCAGTATGGTGTTGGGGCTTGGATTTAATATTTTGTATGATGGGATCTCAGGCTGGTGATAGATTCCAACCATCTTCTCTATTAAAATTGGGATGTTTTTTAATTTCAATAGCCTCGCGTATCATCCTAGGGATGAATCGTTGTTCTCTAGCGAGTATTTGTGGTTTATCAAATCTTTAACGCGGGTTCCTACACTTCTCTTTGTTTGCCCGATATAAGAAAGCCCACAGTCGCAGTCCAGTTTGTACACAGCCTGCATCTTGAAGGGGTATGTTGCACTTGACAGGTCGTTAAAAATGGTTGATCTTCTTCGGCGGCTTGAATAAGAGTTGATTGAAGCTCGCTTTAAGATATGTCCAATCTTGTCAGTGACACCTTTCATATATGGAAGTACAGCAGGTTGGCGCTCGACTGTGGTTGGTTTATTGCGTTTTCTGTGACAAAGCCGTGGTACTTTCAGTTTATTATCCTGTAGTACGTGCTTGACATGCTGAAGCTCAGCAGCTAGGTGTTGGGTGTCACAGATGCCGCGTGCTCTCTCAAACAAAGATTTTCCTACAGTAGCCAACTGTCTAGGATGGTGGTGAGAATCACCATTGAGGTACCTATCTGTATGTATCTTTACAATACACAGTGTGACTCAAACTATGGTCCGGATTCCTGATGATTAAAATATCCAAGAAAGCTAGCTTACTATCTGCCTCTAACTCCATTGTGAATTGTATTTTTGGATGTATGGAATTAAGATGATCTAGAAAAGCAGATACTTTATCAGTTGGTAGGATAGTGAAAGTATCATCTACGTACCGCTTGTAGAACCTAGGGGTTACCGGTGCTGTGCTCAGGGCACTCTCCTCGAAGTCTTCCATAAAGATATCGGCGACGACGGGCGAAACAGGGGAACCCATGGCAAAACCCTCTACTTGCAGGTAGGTAGTAAATGTCATTCCACAAAACAAAAAAACGCGAAAAAACGCGTAAAATAAACGCGAGTAGATCCGTAAAAATTGTTTCATTTCAACGTGTAGTGTTCGCGAAAACTTTAGAAAAAAATATTTAATTAGTTTTATATTTAACTTGAATCAATTTTAACAGATACGTATCATTATTATACTATATTAAAATATATGTCACTATATTAGAAAACATTACCTAATCTAAAAATGATTAAATGCATGAGAGTCATTTTGTCAATTGTCATTTTTATCGATGAAAATGATAACAACGCTATCGCTCAGTGACAGCGTGAACTTGGATACAGACTCGGATCTGTCGTTTGACCGATCCACATAATTGTACGAGGGCAAGCGGCCTCAGTTGGTAAACAAATCCGAAACAACACGGCCGCTTATTATTGTATTTTTTTGAATAAAGAGAAATACATAGTAATAATGTTATCTAAATTAATAACATATGAAAGGTAACGCCATCATTTTGTAAATTTGACGTGGCAGATCTCTTTTTGCAGCAAAAAACTGAACAATTCGGCACTTTTCTAGGACGTCGTTTTAACCGCGCAACTAGATTCAGTCTAGTGAGCAGTGCGGCTGCAACTAGTTTTATTGTACGCATAGGTCCGCGTGGACTTGTTCTTTGACAGAGGGGAACGCCTGCGTATGGCTACTCCCCTCCGGTCCGTGTTGCTCTATGCCTCAAACGGTTGAAAAATTCAACTCGGTACCAAGCTCAATTTGGAGCACATTCGCCCCAATCGCAAAAGGTTGTGGCTTCACGTCCCTCTCGAGACGCTTTCGTTGAGATTCGATTTACGATAAATATGGCATTGAATGGCACCAGTGTTCGACTCTTTGAGCCCATTGTTCGACAGTTTTGATCGCCAAAAACTAACATAGATTTTCATTGAAATATTACGGGATGACAGCAAGGAAGCGTTTTTTTTTTCCTTTTAGTTGATGGCTTCGTGCGATTAGCACATTTAGCCAGTGTCAAAGTAATTTTTCTTACAAGTAATACATAAATAGACAATATTTCCTTAAATGATGATGATGAAAGGCCGGCAACGCATCTGTGATTCCTCTGGTTTTGCAGGTGTCCATGGGCGGCGGTGATTGCTTTCCATCAGGTGACCCGCCTGCTCGTTTGCCTCCTTTTAATATAAAAAAAAAAAAAGATGAATGTTATTAGAAATGGGAAGTGAGAAATGATATACCCCCTAACCCCTCGAGTATCTCAGTAAAGATGTGGGGCTTTACTAAGTCCTTACGCGAGCTTCTTGAGAGAATTTAAAAAGTGACGTTGCACTATTTTGTTTCATTTGCCAACACTTATGCACACTCACGAACACTTAACGGTTAATAATCCACCATTATTTCACAATTATATTCGACTTATCACAAATTTTGGAAAATAAGACAAAACCGCAGACATGACGCTTCACTTTCCCGCCAAGAAGTCCAAGGAAGCGTGCGTATTCAATTGTTGTTTTAATGATTAAAGGACAAATATGTCGATCTATTATAGTCTATTTCCTGTCGACCGCTGGTGCCACTACCCTACTAAAAATGGAACCCATTGTAAACACATTCCTAAGCAATATTTTTTCTTTCAAAATTCTGCATAAATTTTTAGTCTCTGAAAATTTTATTTTTTATTTTTATTTAATTAATTTTTCATTGAACCTGGCTTCTACAACTTAAATAATAATGTCACCAGTAAGAGTATTTAAAAATGAGCAATTATAATTAAAGGATTAATAAATTATGTAATTTCAAAGACAAGTTCAACCAGTCCCGAAAAAAAAAGCTGAAAAAAATATTTTAAATTTTACTAGGTATATATTATTAATGAAATAAATAAAACAATAACATCATTAAATACTGTAGTTAATAGGCTTTCTAACAATGTATTACACTTCTTTTTACAATAATACCAAAAATACAGTTTATTTCACAAAAACACACTACATGACACAACACACTATGACAAACAAAAACACACTACTCGACACAACACACTATGACAATGGCAGATGACAGATGACTTTTTTATTTTTTTATATTAGAAGGAGGCAAACGAGCAGGCGGGTCACCTGATGGAAAGCAATCACCGCCGCCCATGGACACCCGCAAAACCAGAGGAATCACATATGCGTTGCCGGCCTTTATCAGACAAACGAGACAGATTTCAAACGCTCTTGTATTTTAAATGGCGGATTAGATTGGAGTGTTCCTGTAATAAAAAAGGCTGGGAATTTAATAGAGTTATATAAAAAAATAAGGCAAACGAATCGAATCTTTATTTTAAAGACAAGAAGAACTTCTACAAACGCTTTTTTTTCTGGATACTATAGTACCCATGGTCGTTTAAGCGGAAGTGCAAGTACTATCGCATTAGATTTTTAAGTCTGTAATGGTAGTTCTAAGTTTATTGAAAAACTAGCAGCCTGCCCCGGCTTCGCACGGGTGGACTTTTTTTAATATAGCCTATGTTACTCAGCGCTAATGTAGCATTCTAATGTTGGAAAGATTATTTTAAATCGTTCCAGTAGTTTTTGAGTTTATTCGTTGCAAACATACATACAAAGATACAAAGCTTTCCTCTTTTTAATATTAGTTTAAATAAATAAATACATAAATCTTACTCTGCATTAGTTAGTTAATTATCATCATCAACATATACTACGAGTAGTGCACTGCTGGACATAGGCCTCTCCAATACCTAAAGCACTGAACAGTTTAATGCCTTAGGGTTTGTCTCCACCAATAAGAGGTAGAGAGTAGATAGCTAAGCGGTGCGCGAATACAAATTTCACAAATAGGATAACTACATTTTATCACGACTGAGCGAGACGAGGGGAATGGAGCAATCTTATTGAACAATTTTTACCCACCGCACCTAGGGTTGCCAGATGATAATTTGATAAATGAGGGTTAATGGGTCTTAAAGACTTTGTTTAAAAAACAATGACAATGATATTCACAACGAAAAAAATGTTTTATGTTATTGGATAATAATAGCCAAGAGTCATGAATTCTTATAAGAATTTTGATATCTACATCCTATTATTAACCCAGTTTTTAAGCGTAAACCAAATGTTCCCAAATGTTTAAAGGCCGGCAACGCATCTGCGATACCTTTGGTTTTGCGGGTGTCCATGGGCGGCGGTGATTGCTTCCCATCAGGTGATCCGCCTGCTCGTTTGCCTCCTTCTAATATAAAAAAAATGTAGGACATACGATAGGTAAAGTAGGACAGGGGGACAAAATGTGAAAAAAGGATACAATGACATGTCGTCCTTTTAAATATAACAGCTGGCAACTCTAATCTCACCGCTTCTTAGCTTCCTCACACAGCTCTAGTGAAATCGTAGCATGTTCTAACTCAACAACTACTTGTGACTCTACTCGTTAGGCACCAGTGGGCGTAACAAGTTCCTATTTTCGTTAATGATGATCAAATGATCAAAGGGTGAATAAAGCTTGAACTCAACACATTTGATTGTAGTGATAAAAGTGACTTGCATTTCATAAGGTTACTCCTATCACATCACTCGCTCATTTTAGATCACAGCTGGGGCACGAGCCTTCCCTATTACGCGCCGTAATCCACAATGCGGGCCCAGCGCGGATTGGTGGCTGTTAACGTCTGCTAATAGTGCATAGTATCTATAGTTTCACTGTAATTAATATTTGATTAGATTTTAGATTAATTAGATTAGTTTTATTAATGATTTAATAAGTCCACAACGCATGCCGTGGCTGTCTTTAATTGAAAACTTAGATAAAGCTTATGTTTGGAACAGTATCATTGTTGTTGCTAGTATATGTTTTTGTTGACTGTCCAAATAATAAATAAATAAATAAATGTAGCCGGGACCAACGACTTTGACGTGCTTTTCGAAGCAAAGAGGAGCTCAAATGATCATTGTTTGGATACTCATCCGATGACCAGATATTGCGAAAGTGGCTTAAACCTTAGCCATCGCAGATCGGGCGCATTAATCACTGCGCCTTCTAGCTCCTGTTATCCCCGGCTGAAAAAATCTGACCTTCGCCCAACAGTTCTGCAACAAACGTGCGATTGCTCTGAATTTCGATTTCCGACCGATTTGACGCATTGGATATTACAGGCTTAATGAAATCACGAATTGTTTTTGTAGCTACGTTAATTTTGAAGGTTAATGCTTATTTTAGACAGAAAGAGAGCATTATGCATGTGAGCTTTAAGTGGTATCTCCTCCGATGAGTCCTGTAAACCTTTATTTACGAGTCTTGGCTTTTTACCGCTACCATTAATGTACATTTTCGAAATATGTAATTACGTTTACAAAAATAAGAAACATTTTAAACAGGCTTGTGATGTCAATTCCAGACTTTTTTCTTTTTTTCTTTTTTTATATTAACGGGTAAGCACAGTGCCTTAATCTCACCTGATGTTAAGTGATGATAAGGCCAATGATGGAAGCGCACTTCACCCGGGATCCTCAACTAGTGAGGCACTGGCTATCTTATCTCTAGCTGCCGGAACACAACAATGCTACAAACATTTATGTTATGGTGACATATTTAGTTAAGATGGTGGTAGCTAGACAGGCGGACAAACAAGCCCTACCACCAACCAAACCGAGTACACAAATATGTACCCCCCGCTGGGAATCGAACCCGGGACCTTTGGGTCTAAACCGGTGGTCTTAGCCACTAGACCACAGAGGCGGTTAGGAGACTCAAAAGAGATCCACACAGACTAGGTCAATGATATTCCTAGATCTGATAAATTTGGGAAAAGCTGCTTAACTATGTGTGTTATGACTGTGCACAGTAGCGAATGTGGTGAATTACTATTGTGTGAAATTCAGATTGTGCATAATTACGAATAGAAAGAAACGATATTGGCATGAACGTCGAATAATTCGTTCGAATATATAACTTAATACCACGTTATATAAAGAAGCAAAATTATAATTTATTTAAATAAGTATAAACTTTTAGAATGGCTTATGGAAGAATGCTTTTATCAAAGAACTGTTTGACAGAAGGACATAGTTCTTGTTTTTGTGAATTATTTGTAAATTCTTGTATTTTATGTTTTAAATGTTTGATGTGTTAATTTTATTTGTAATCATTTATTTATTTATAATATTTCAATTAACATACCTGTTTACAGTTTGGTCCAAGATACAGACAAGTCATAGAATTAAAATTAACAATACAAAATTAAATAAATTCAAATCGATAATAATAAACAAATCAATAAAATTTATCAAAACAAAAAAAAAATCAAGTCAGGTATAAAAATAACTTAAAAACAATTGTCATTAAAAAAAATGTGATAAATGTCAGAAAGAACAATATTAAATAAGTTAAATTTTATTATAGTTTGGGTTGAGAGTATCAATCGCTCTAATCCATCATACAACAAATCGAGATCATCGTATTGAGCGAGCACGTCACCAATCAGGCGCAGCGTCCGCACAGTAGGTGCTTGAGCGGCGTGGATGGTTCGCGTGGAAGGGAGGCACGCCGCAACAAGCCCCCCGCGTCACGAGCAATGCGGGCAGGCACTGAGAGGCACCTCACCTTAAGATAGATCACGGCGAGATAGTGTGTGACGAGCAGCATTTTTCTCCTAAACACGAACAAGGAAGGGTACAGAAAGGGATAATACCCGAAATTCTTTTTATATAGCCACCTAGCAAACTTTCGCTGTATTTTCTCAATATTGAGACTATGTTTTTTCTCACGAGGGTCCCAAATAACCCCCCTCCCCCCCCTATTTAAGTTTGCTATGTACGTAGGCATTGTACAGTACTCTGGCCACTGACAAATTACTGAACTCTGAAGTTGTTCTAATAATGAAACTTAAGATTCTACTGGCCGACTTGCAAATATTGGTCACATGTTTTTTTTTTTTTATGGTAAAAGGAGGCAAACGAGCAGGCGGGTCACTTGATGGAAAGCAATCACCGCCGCCCATGGACACCCGCAAAACCAAAGTTATCGCAGATGCGTTGCCAACCCTGAGGAAGGAGTTGGATCTTGAGGAGGGAGTAGGAATTGGGAGGGAGGAGGGGTGAGAGATGGGCCTCCGGTACTTTCACTCACCGGACGAAACACAACAGCAACGAGTGCCGTTGTTTCACGTCGATATTCTGTGAGAGAGTGGTATTACGCCGGGCGAGCCGGCCCATTTCGTGCTGCAACGCAGCGTGGCTCTACCACTCAGAAAAAGTTTGTGAAAGTTAATCTTATTGTCCAATGTCAAACCTAACCTAGCTCACGGATGTCATCAACTCTTTCCAAAGAAGCGTCAAGCATAGTGTAATCCATCTGTACTAAGCATCGTTTTCGTGCAAATGTAATCGTTTTGCATTTTGATTTATTGCTCTACGCAGCCACGGCGATAATATCTCTCTGCAGAACGTCTGCGTCTGGTTTACCACCTATACCAATAAATAGTTTGAGGTCATCTGCGAATAAGGGACAATAATGCTATACCATGCATCTACACCATGTTTTCTGCAAATAAAGATTTTATTATTTATCTATATAAACAAAAATGAATCGCTAAATGTGTTGCTGTAATGTGTGTGTTTGAGATAGTCTGATCCCTCAGACTTATGGAGAGGAGAGGTTCTTATGAAGAGAAAGAACGATAGTAAAAACAACATTTTTTTTGCCATACAAACCACTCTTTACTGGACCGATTTAAAACATTCTTTCACCATTAGAATGCTACATTAGCGCTGAGTATCATAGGCTACTATATAAAAAAAAATATGTCCACCCGTGCGAAGCAGGGATGGGCCGCTAGTTATTATTATTATTATTATTTAAAGGTGTTTTAAATCACCGTACCTTGTTGATTATTTTGCTTATTTGTTACGCCATTTTTGAATGCTTAGTCCTGGCGATGTCTATTTTTGTTTTTGTTACGTTACTTTTGAATGTCCAGCCCCCTAATTAATGACCAAGTCACATTCTGAGCTCATCCGTGTTTCGGAAGGCACGATAAGCCGTTAATAAATACCCAGACTGTTGTAAGTGACTCGAGCCGCCTGAGCTCTTTTATCAGAGCTCGCTAGCCAAATTACAAGACTTATCTCTGTAAAACAACACTCTAAGAGCTGGAAGACTTGGGAGCTTAGAGTTTCCAGATTAAATTTAGATCTCAAGTCGTTTTACTTTATAGTTTAACAAATTTATAACTAAATATTTGCTTAGTCTAAGAGCAAAATATTTAATCAGCAGATGTTCTGTATACAACACAGAACTTATAGTAGAGCTAAATGATTTTTTCAAACTGCATGACGTTATGTATCATCCATATTAAATACTCGACTTCAATTTGGAACATGAGTCCTTTCTAAGTGTAAAAACACACTATGCTGAAGGTACGCGACTGAAGTTCCGCGGCTGATTTCGATTTCTTTTTCTGATGTCGAGTGGGGAGGTTACGGCTGGCCCCCATTCCCGCTGAATGTAGGTTATATGCTAACGGCTGCCATCTTGAAGCGGCGACCGGGACGAATGGCGTGACGTGCCTCTCGAAGCATGCCATAACTGAGCCTGAAATTGCGCTCTGGGGAACAGACGACGAAAGTTTCTATAGTTACATTGTTACTTAGGTTACGTACGTACGTATATTATCATATTTATTTTCAATAATTTCTAAAGTTTAGGTTTGATCTACAATTTTTAATAAGCAATTAACATAAATATTTAAAAAAAATATATCAATGCTGACCTAAAATTGACTGGTTTGATTCAAATATAGTAAATCATAATATTATTAGAAATAGAAAAATACAAAGCGAACGGAATACAAAAAACGTCTCCTCTCTTATTCGTATCCAAGGACTCTCTTCTGTTTTAACAGACAAGACCAACTACATGTTTAATATTGACCTCATTATAAAACGACTTAGTCTTGTACTGTCAGCATCAAAAAGATCGTAACACTATCTTGGTCAACAATATCTAAGCAGTTGGGTATCTTAATAGTCTGAAAGGATCTCGATGGCGCAGCGGCTTATTCTGGTTGCAATTTTGCAAGTTAAGCTACTTTCGTTTCCGTCTCCGAGTACGTGACAAATTAACAGTATCGCGAGCTCCTTCGTGTTTCCGCAAACAAGTTGAGCCGTTAGTCTCGTTTGTTTCAGTTGGTGGGAGTAAATGACTGCCATCTTAAGATAACCGTCATCGGTAGGTACTGTAGGGTGTATGTGAATTGATAACACGACTTTCACTTTAACTTCATGTATTAATAATCAAACTATTAAAACATTACTGATCTCCGAACACCTCGGCTTTAGCCGGGCTGTCTAGCGAGTCCGTGGCTTACGCCCCCAGTGGTGGACGCACCCGTGGTCGACGCCCCCGATTCTAATAATTTTATGAATAATTTTTTTGTGCTTTTGCACTTAGTACAGTTAATGTCAAAAGTGTACCTTAATCTAAACAAAATATTAAATATATTATGCGCTCCTGACTACTTCGGTCTGCGACTGTGTCAAACCGTTGCAAACCTTTTTAATTACTTATCGATGATTCCAATACTCATCCAAACTAAAGAGGTTTACATACAAATAAATTAAACTAGCTTTTACTATGAGCTGCATATAAACTCCTTACAGTACTATCGGTGCATAGCGAGTAAAGGTAATATGTTTTTTTATTGCCTTCAGGCACTTGGCCTTCTTCTCACCTGATGTTAAGTGATGATAAGGCCGAAAGTGAAGCGCACTTCACCCAGAATCCTAAACTTCTGAGGCACTGGGTATCTTATCTCTAGCTGCCGGAACACAACAATGCTTCTAAAATTAACGTTATGGCAACATATTTAGATAAGATTGTGGCAGCTAGCCAGGCGGACAAACAAGTCCTACCACCAACCAAACCGACAACACAAGCATGTAGTACCTCTCTCCCCCGTATTAATAAACAAAGTGTAAGCTTGGAGTAGTTACTCCCTGTTTTGTTCCCGTCATGTAAACTTTATTTCATATTAGAGTAAAAGAGACAAAACACGGAGTAACTACTCCAAGCTTACACTTTGTTGATTAATACACATTCTTTTATAATAAGCTCCTCTGGGATGTGCACTCAGGACCTCTAGGCCTGAGTCCGGTGGTCAAAACTTTTTATTGTTCTGTGGTCATAACCAACATACCACAAAGGCATTTATATTATTTAAAAAATTAATCACTGAACAATTGCTTTGCGATCGTTTATTAACGTTTTGCTCTAACAAATAGAGTCGGCGCGGCGGTCGATTCAGACACAACGACTTTGCTGTCTCTGAATAGTACCGCTATATCGTAATCTAAGGTAGTTTACTTTTAGCTTCATTTCTTGGACTATTACTCTTGTGATTGATGCAACCTACGGGTATGTTATCATCATGATTATATTCATGTACGAATGAGATGAAGTGCAACTCACTTTTGATTTAAGTTCTTACGCTTTTCTATTGCAATGCTCGGTGATAATTTTTTTACTCTTAATATTTTTCTGACATCCTTTTGAATTGCAATCGAGAGTAATGTATCATATATTATTTGACTGTAATTTGTATTGAATATCTAAATAAAAAAGAACGGTACTCGAGTTGAGAGGCCTCTAGTGAGCTCGGACGTAGCAACCTTGACTTCGCACAACATCAAAGGTGAATCGACAATGACAGTGTAAGGTAAGTGTTCTGAAATACATAGAATATAATAGAATAGAAATATTTTTATTGATACATCACAACCGCCTCTGTGGTCAAGTGGTTAAGACCACCGGTTAAGACCCAGATGTCCCGGGTTCGATTCCCAGCAGTACATGTTTGTGTGCTCGGTTTGGTTGATGGTAGGACTTGTTTGTCCGCCTGGTTAGCTACCACGATCTTATCTAAATATATCGCCATAACATCAATGTTTGTAGCATTGTTGTGTTCCGGCAGCTAGAGATAAGATAGCCAGTGCCTCACTAGTTGAGGATCCCGGGTATAGTGCGCTTCCATCATTGAGCTTTCCATCATTAACATTCACGCGAGGCGAGGCGAGGCACTGTGCTTACCGGTAAAATATTTAAAAAAACATTTTCATAGAATTTCTAATTCATTTGAGAGGAAGGAATACCTCTCAAATGAATTAGAAATTATAATTATTATATTATTATAATGAATAAATTAATTATAATAACAGTCACAATAGTGACTGTTAATATAACTATTTTGTTTATTTTTGTTTCGTTGCTAACAGCATTATTGGCTGTCGGTTGTCGTTCGTCCATTTCAATTTACTTTCGGATCAATTTCATACTTCAATTTCCAGTTATTTTTGTACGTTCGAGTATAATTATATTTTAAGTAAATACGATACTGTAACTATATAACCGAAGTAGATTGTTAAAATATCTGTAATAAAAAACTTAGAGAGCAAACTCCACGTTTAAATGGATTTGAGTTTGGTTAATATATGAATATGACGATCGCGACATGAATAGAAAAAATGTTATCTGACATCTTTACTCGGTGATTGAACTAGATAAACAAGTAACTAATGTTTGTTACTTTTACTGACATTTGTATATATTATAAATATGTTTGTTATGTTTATATAAAAAATATGTTATAAAATAAACAAAGTAGCTACCTATCATTGTACTAAAATAAATTAATAACTTGTATCTCATTATTATTAGCCGTAAGCTTCCTTGTTTACTAGTCGACGAATCAGTCGACTGAAAAGGGAAGAGAACCTTTTAATCGCCATGTCGTAACACTTTACAAAATTATGTTTTTACGATCACGTCTTTGACTATTTGCTGACCTAGTTGACGACCTCCTTGGTCGAGTGGTTTGTACACCGGTTTTCGTGGAGTCGCCATCTCTGAGGTCCCGGGTTCGATCCCCGGTCGGGTCAATTTAGAAATTATTGTTTTTTTAAATTGTCTCGGGTCTGGGTGTTTTCTATGTATAATAAGTATGTATTTAATTATTTTAAGTGTGTTTATCCGTTGTCTAGTAACCATTTTAACGAGTTTCATAACGAAGCTTCTCTTGGGCTAGATAATTGGTGTGAGTGTAGGAAAGTTTATTTATTTATTTATTTATTTGCTAAACATTTTTATCACAGTAATGTAGATTAATTGGTTACTGATCAATTAATGAATTATGGCTTTAATCGAATAATGACAGCCGTTGGTTTTAGGTCATAGTGTTAATTTTTCAAAATAAATAAAGTGACAATCACAATTGGTTTATTTGAAAAACATGGTTTAATTTAGTAGGTTCATTTAGGGTAAAGGCCGCCAAAAACTTCACAGATTAATGTAAGTATTATAATTTATATAAAAATAACGACGACGAGTAATGTTTAGACCTTAAATACGACAAACACTTAAAAAAATGAAAGTTGATAAGTAGGCACTTGATGCTATGATGAGCCAACAAATTTGAATAAGGGCAGTAGGTAAACATTCATTTTAATGCTCAAACACGAAAATTCCTTTTGCCATCCCAAAATTCCACCAAATTTGTCATGGTCCGAGAATTCAGGGAACCCGCAGCGTCATAGTTCTCACATCAGTCAAGGGTTTCATTGAATGCTTTAGTGGAAGGAAGAAAAAATTGAAGTATTTTATTTTTCTGAAAGTCACGCACCATATGGTATTGGGAATATTAAATTTTTTGCTATATCCTATTCGCGATTCCGTCGGAAAGAAACTAAGGATAAAAATTGTTCGTTTGTATTATTATTATTTCTAAAATATTGTTTTAAAATTTCAAAACGTCTGTAAGCGTTCATGCGAGCAGCAATAACACCAATATTTTTTAACACAAATTCTTTACACCAGTCGTTGAATTAAAAGTAAATATTTATTTTGAATAACGTTTGAAAATATTTAAAATAAATAAACAGTATAGATTTTTAACTAATTTACAATAAAGAATATTCATCTCGGTAATCAAACGGTTCGGTAGTTACTTGACATAATTATTAATTTATATATTTATTATAAGTGCATACCAGATTTATTAAAGATTTCTAGAATACATACATCAAACGTTTTTGACTGACGATTCTCACCTAAATTACGACGAGTGTGACAGGCTTTGAGCCAAAGAGTAATGTTACGAACCGCAAATCAGGGTCTTCTTACATTCAAACAAATTCACAAAAGGCGGAACGTGATTTAACGTTATTACTGCAATAAGCTACGTCTACCGACGTCTGCGGAGTAGGGTAAACGTCGGTATTCAATGGACCACGTGTAACTTAGCCAAGGTTAGATATTGTTATGAATGTTTGGTATTGTTGTTTAGATTATTGAAGTGAAGTGCTATGTCCCTTACCCTACCTTTGTGCGGGTTGGACTAAAGGTTTCTACCCCTTTCTGTAAATGATTAGCGCAGATGTAAATAATTTTGTTGCAAATGTTTAAAAAAATACTTATTTATGTAGAAGTAAAGTGTTACATGTAGTAATTTAAACCATTCATAAAAGCATTTTTAATACGGATCGGAATGCAGTGTTCTATCGAGAAGAGCTTAGAAATATATTAGATAGTTGCTCTTTTAATAAAATCACCATTTTGCTCAATGCCTTTGATAAACCGTGTTCATTATTCCCATAGTCATCGAATTAAAAGATGTTTCCAACTTGTTTATTTTTTATTGTTTTCTTTGTTATTTTTGCTTCTTAATATTTTCGGGGGATTAGATGCAAACTAAATAGCGCCACAATTTTAATTATTAAAAAGTCAGAAGAGTTGTTGTATATAGAAAAAAAAACCTTATATACTTGACAGCTCGTTTAAGGTTTTTAAGAACCGTGGAGACGAAACATGCTAACGCAAACATATGGGTTATATTCATCATCGTAAAAGCTATACTCTAAGTACTAGGTAGAGTGCGGAGCAAGCTAATATCACATTTTTTTTATAAAAACACTAGAAACAATACGCTAAATTAGTGTGTCTTGATAAAGAGCCTTAGAAAAAAAATACTATGAAAGAGTAATTATCCAGTCAGGATGTAAACGTTAGTAATTTGCATATTATTTTCTCCATAAAGATGTTTTAAATTTATAAAATAGTATTTTGAACCTTGTTGGACACTGCAATTGGAAAGGAGAGTATGACGATGTGTTCTGATTTTTGATTAAAACTTTGTTTAGCATAACATTTTTTATCTTGAAGATACCTATTATTAACCAGTAACTATCGAACCGGTTACGAACATTACCTCAAACACATTAGTTGAAACTGCGTAGGTACCTAAAGTTTTGCGTAGGCCCTAATAATTCAACTACCCTGATAATCTAGAACAATAGAAAGGGCGGGCGAACACGCAGGCAGTTCAATATAAAAGTTTTGATCGTTTCCTAAAATAGGAGAATTAAGCCCACTAATCCTTTGAACGATCAAAGTGACGTCATTATGTTATCATTACGTACAATAGGTATAATGGAAAGTTGAATGTGTTTATTCTGAAACCAGTAGCCTACTGTTGATGATGTTGACAGATCCTGATGATTATTCATCAGCCTTAAAACCTCTCACTGCTGGCACAGGCCATCCTAAATTTCTGATTGCTAGTGGTCCGATAGTGAGGCGAGTAACAAAACAACTGGGAAGCGATTTCCATCCTCCATTGGTTAAAATTGTTAAATTGTTAAAAAGTCTGCAAAAAAATCGACTAAATGGCGATCATTTTAATACCTCTTTCTGCCGCTAAGCAAGATTGTTTTGCACAACTGTTTTACAGTTTGAAGAGTACGAGTTCTAGTGAACTAACAGGAACTAATGCATTTTCTTGATACCCTTGGTGTTACAAGCGTCCTTGGCTAGCAGTGGCAGCTATTCATCAGGCAGTATATTAAGGCTAAATAATAATAAAAAACAAATGAAAAGCATTAAGTACAGTCAACAGCAAAGGTGATGACTGGTCAAGTTTCAAAATATGTATGAAAATCAAAACATTATAAACGCATATCGAAAAACCTTCGAGTGTCTACTAGTACCTGCGGACTTTGGCTGTAGTTATATAGAAAATACCGATTTCCTTATCGAAACTTAATTTTGAAATCTAGTAAACATCATCTACTTTTGCTGTTGACGTACCTTAGATACAACTTTACTAGAAAACTAAGACTAGTTAGTTAGTAGACTAGGACGCTCAAGTAGGAATCGAACCCACGACCCTTGGATTACCGGTCCAATGCTCTGACCGCTGAGCTACCGAGACCCACTCTCGATGCCCACTCGAGCTTCCTGAGACTGGTTTATCATCATCATCATCATCATCAGCCTACACACGTCCACTGCTGGACATAGGACGACATAGACCAAGTGCACGCCACGAACAACATCATGTTGTTGATGTGTAACATCTTTCCGCTCGCCTTCTATGTATACAATTTGTGGGAGTGATTTCGTGAAATGTGACGGAAGTTGGACGTAACCGTGTGACAGGAAGTCGGGGAAGCGTGCATTTTGTAAATTTAAAATCGATATTATGAACAAGACATATTATTATTATATGTGACTTATTGTGTCATTTGTCAAATGTCTTCTAATGAGTATTTTCTGCATTCACTCTATGATTTGTAAAAAAATATACGTAAATGTTAAATCTATTCTATTGTAATATTAATTGATTATGAGTACCTGTCACGGAGCACCTTGCAAACTCTAGGATTCATTTATAGAATCACGAAAGATTTGTCTAGGACCAACAGCTTTATTCTCTTGTTTTATTCATTTATAAGAAGCAAATTGGAATACTGTTCAGTTATTTGGACTCCTTATTATAAAAAACATTCTATGATAATTGAGCGGGTACAGAAAAAAATTCTGAGACTGTTAAGTTTCAGGCTTAATCTTGGTCGAAGCTTAACATCGTATGAAGATAGATTGCACAGGTTTGTTATGACTGCTTTAAGTGTGAGGCGTGAACTGATTAAACCCTAGAATCCTTCGCTAATAATATTTTGCAATTTAATTACCAATTCTTTTGGTAGTATCAAGGGTAAAAAAAAATCATCTCCCGTGGTACTACCAGACAGGATAGTAGGACCACGGACAAAAAAAAATTACCCGTGGTACTACCATTAGGACCACCGGTAGTACCACGGGTAAGACCCACTTGTAACAACATAATATCATTGACAATGCAAAAATATTAAGAACCTTACTTTGTTATAAGTATTGGATACTTTAAAACCAACTCTTCATTTAAAAACGACTTACATTGAAGTCTAACAAATAAAAATAATAAATTTTAACAAAGGAACTGAAACTTTACGATTCTCAAATTGGCGCGCTCACATTTCTGAATCTCTTGAAGCGTCTCCATTCGTAGCTGTTCACAGATCAATGATAACTTGTTGATGTTATTTAATAAGCTCATGGAAGTGGAAGTGTTTTTGATAAAGCTTGAACTTTACGTTTCACTTTGAACATCGAAACAGAAATCTAAGAAACTCCTCACAAAAGAAGAACAATAAACAATATAATAATAGGTATCGACAATGAGAGTATAAATAGCTGCAAGGCAACAGATATTAATACTGCATTTATTGAGGTCGTCAGCACTTTTTTGGAATGAACATGTTAAGTTGTCGTTGCAATTTACTCCACGTTATATTTTTGCTATGCATCTTATAGCCTCCTTGGTAGTTTCAAAAACTATCTGTCCAATTTATTTGCACGGTTCTGAAACAGAATACTTTGAATGTCATTTCATTGTCATAGAGTTTTATTGTATTTTTTATGATCTTTTTTCTAAATTCTTCAGTTCAATAACATTCTTTTATAGTTACATCGATTGTGCAATTATTTATGTTTAAAATAATATGTGAAAACCTGTATCTGTAAACAGGTTTTCTCTGCTTAATTAATAATGTTATGTAAATAAATATTTACTGTGGATTCCTGAGCTTTTTAATGGCCTTCAGGCCACAAACATATTTGTTAATCACACTTTAGTGAAAAGTGTTCGGAATGCGTCAGAAAGATAAATAGAATCTCGGTTTAATGACGACTGGCGAGGTAGGATTCTGTTATTCTAGGAGGTTTTAGGACAATGTTGTGAGAAAATGTCTTAAACGGCGATAACGTTTTATATTGAGGTCTACCAATAAGGGTGTCATACATGTCCTATAAAAATGATCATTATAATATATTGAATAATCAGGTTCGACATTTCAGCTGATAAAATGGTAGTCCCTAGAGTTCTAGTCCTCTCTAGTTCTGTTCATTTATTAATTAATTACAGCCAAACACTATTAAACATATTGCATTTTACATAGAGAAAAAACTTTCTGCAGAGGTACATGTAAAAGACAACTGAATAAACAATACCATTCAGTAGCATAGTCGACCTTTTGCCATGATCATAATAAACATTTTCAAAATGTTTAATAAATTTGCATTAACATGTTTCAAACCATTTCCTTTGTACGCTATTCAGTTACCAACAAAAAGAGTATTTAATTCTCGCGAAAACACCCGAGCACGGGTAGGGGTTCGCGTTAAACTCGCACTTTTTCTTCTCTCGGCGGCGGCAGTAAACTCAATTATAAACAACGTAGAATTTCCCGTTTATACGACAAAGCTGAAGCGCGAATTTATTTCGCATAACGGTCGCATTGTCATATTATGCTGACGGCTCTTTTGAGCTTCGGGACTGTTAACGTGCTATGTTTGCTGAGGCAAATGCAGACGATTTTTATGCCATAGTAAGAAAGAGAAGTGCATCTCTATTAAGTCGTCTAAGAGGGAGCAGTAACGGCATCCTGAATGTGTTGGTCGAGCAGTGGGATTCCCCTCTGTTGAGGAGGTGGATGCATTTGCACGTCAGTGCGTCCCCTACTTTATTTTTTATAAATTTATTATTATTATTATTTGTGACATTTATTTGATTTGATTTTATTTTATTGATTATTTATTTCTTATTTTTTGTTTTGATTTATATGGTAATGCAATTTAATTTGATTATATTGGATTATTGTATGTGTTAATTATGGATATTGATATCTAAAATAAATGATTTATTATTATTATTTCCTTTATTTATTTTTTCACATATTAATTTACATTTTTAGAAAATATTTAATTTTCTAAAAAGGAAACAGACAAAACATTTAAAAATATAAAAAATAGGGGTTCGCCGGCATCGGGACCAGAATCCAAGCTACCTGTGGTTAGGGCTCCAGAGACAGGAACCTCGTCACAATGCGTGCCGTATCGAGGAGAACTGCCTTCTGAATCAGGCCCTATTATTATTATTATTAATGTAAAGACGTTGAATGCATGAACATAATTTTTGATTCATCATCGCCAGCTCATTATCTCTCCACAGCTGGGGCACAAACCTTCCCTTTGGATGGAAACATCACAGGGACAGGCCATAAACCACTACGAGGCCATTGCGGATTGGCGGTTGTCAACAACTGCTAATGCAGCCGGGACCGGCTTTACGGCCTTTCCGAAACATTGACCGGCCTTTCCGAAAGCTAGGACGATAACCTTAATGTAAAGAGCATTGAATGCATAAACATAGTTTTTGATTGACATGTCATTATTATTATTATGTATATTATTGTTTTTCGTTCAATACTCTTTTTGCTGAATGTGGCTTTAGAATAACATGTATTTTGTACGCTCACACGAATGCTATTAGTGTACCAGTCATGTATAAATAGGTTCGACGTTCGTATTTTCTCCAAATGAAATGACTTTTAAAAGTCTAAAGATGCTATTAAGGCTTTTGTTTCTTTATTTGACTGAGCTGGTTATCAGATTTGCGGATATAGTACCAATGCTAAATAGGCACCTCTGGTGCGACAGTTGCGTTTCTAGAAGCCGATCATCCGATTCTCTATTAAAGTTAACAGCCGTCATGACTATCTTCATTCTCGAAGCTTCTTGACGAAAGTGTGAGCGTTTTGGATTCTAGAAAAATAGTTTTTCTTTCTGAAACGGTCGTAGTTGTGGTCGAACATGTTTCCCCTGAAAAACACAAATGTTGAAAAAATTTCCACGAGCAGGGTTTGAACCTGCACCCTTCTGACATACCGGGTCAGGTGCTCTTCCAATTGAGCTATCGTGGTTCTAACCAATGGGCAATTGAATGGGCGCCTTTGGCTTTCAAAGTAAAAAGTAAATAGTGTTGAATAATTTCGGCGGGCTGGTTAGAACCACGATAGCTCAATTGGAAGAGCACCTGACCCGGTATGTCAGAAGGGTGCAGGTTCAAACCCTGCTCGTGGAAATTTTTTCAACATTTGTGTTTTTGTAATTTGTTCGCAACAAAATTTGCGTTAAAAATTGTATAAACATTTTATGTTTTTCCTGTATTTTCTCTTCTCAGTACAATCATTCGGTACCTATTATTCACTAGCTGTCCCGGCAGACCTTGTTCTGCCCTATTTCTCTAAAACAAAGTTACATTGATTTTTTTAATGTTAATAGGTGCCCCGACAGATTTCGTTCTGTCAAAGTTATTGACCAGTCACAGTCTAATAGAAATAAAATAACATTGAAAACTTTAGTAATATCTAATGTGATGATATTTTTATTGTAATGCCTTATGGTACACGACATTTTTTTTTGATTACTTGGCACGTAAATAAATAAATCTGACCTCTAATCAACTTGAAAGCATACCAAAGATAATCCTAACGCGCCTTTGTTTTGTTTGATTGACGTCAAATGTTTGACAGCTGGGGACTGAGTGGTTTGTATGGGGAAAGAAAATTGTTGTTTTTATTATTATCCTCGTATTTTTTTACGTTTTTACTCTCCATAAGAACCTTCCTCAGACTTCATCAACCACAACAAAAAAGAAATCAGCCAAATCGGTTCAGCCGTTCTCGAGTTTTGCGATTAGCAAACACATTAAGCGATTCATTTTTATTCATATAGATTATACGCGTTCATTGTATTGTAGCTCCCTTTAATTTACTATTGTGAATGTTTCCAGCTTCTTTGCCATTCGATCCAGTTTTTTTGCCATCCTTTGAGCCAACATTTGTTTTTATATTCATATTGGTTATCATTATCCTTTTAGTAAGTAGTCACTTCAGACATTGCCGACTGAAGTCTTCATAAAAAAAACAGGACAAGTGCGTGTCGGACTCGCCCACCGAAGGTTCCGTAATAATTTATGAGTACATATCGTTCAGGAACTTTTCGGAGTCTCGAACTTTTTCCAAAATTCAGTTTTCAAGGTATTTTTTTTTTTTATTCTTCATCATAAATCGAAAACTATACATCATATAAATAATTAGAAATCTGTTCAAGCTTGTGCAAATGAAACACTTTCATACGATACCCCACATGACACGGTTAACTTACTTCAAAATTTGGACCCCCGTTCCTTGCATAAAGACACTGTTTTTTGTGATTTAATTTAATATGTGTAGGTATATATGGCTTACCTTGATATCAAGATGCGAGTACGAGATGACGGTTCACTTGGTCACTCTGTATATAGGAAGGCTACACACACAGATCGCTACCTCAATGCAACCTCTCATCACCACCCAAAACATCTGAACTCTGTAGTGTCATCGCTAACCAACCGGGCTTACGACTTGTGCGATAATAAAACACTGCACGAGGAGTTATCCCATGTCCGGCATGTTCTGCAGAAGAACGGATACAAGGACAACAACATCTAGACACAAAGCCAAACACGATAGGTTCAGGGTAGAAAGGCAACCGCTTTTTATGCCGTATATGAAAGGAGTGACAGATAAGGTCGCAAATATATTCAATAAATACTCAATTAACACCATCTTCACTCCTTTTAAAAAAGTAGCTCAATGTCTACGTTCACCAAAAGACAGCTTTCCCCTAGAAAAGCCCGGTGTGTATAAGATCGATTGCAGCTGCGGTAGCTCCTACATTGGCCAAACAAAACGTACAGTAGCCTGCCGAATTAAGGAGCATATAAAAGCTGTAAAGAATAACGATACGCAAAAATCGGCCATTGCTGAACATTTGATCCAATCGGGTCCTAATCACTGGATTGAGTTTTATAACCCCCAGATAATTTCAACAGAACGTCACTACATAACAAGATTGGTAAGAGAAGCGATTGAAATTACAAAATACAAAAATTTCAATCGCGAAGATGGGTTTAAACTGTCGCGTATCTGGAACCCAGTGATTAGCCTATGTAAAGACCGCAAAAAGAACAAAAGTGCCGTTTCGCGATCTGATACGGTCAGTGTAGTGTGTCGAGAACAAGTTCGAGTGAATAGTGACTTAGGAGCCAGTGGTACGAGTATTGAGCGCAAAAAACGACTAAGGAAGAGGGTAGATCGTTTTGTCTGCTCATAATCACCCCACCCGCAATAACTTCAGTACATCCGTGATCATGGCGCATACAACTGTGCCGAAATATCGGATACTCAAACACGACAATAAACATGGTAATAATCCCGTTAATAATATTTGTTCTAATATGTATAGTTTTCAGACTTTTCCCTGTACTTATAGTATAAGACGATATTACTTGCCCAACTTCATAGTTCTAGGTTGACGGCAAGTACCCTATGAATTTTGATTCCCTTGAGAGTGTCGAAATATACGTTTTTTGTGACATAAAGAGCCGTATCTTTTTTTTACGTTAACTTAGAAATTTGATTTTTTCACAGCTTCAAGGGACCGCAAATCTGAGTATATGGTTTTAATTTCAACTCGATACTTTCACGCGTTCCTGAGATAAAGGGTCTTGACAGACAGACTGAAAGACGGACAGAAGACGGACAACAAAGTGATCCTATAAGGGGTTCCGTTTTTCCTTTCGAGGTATGGAACCCTAAAAACATGATATTTGAATACTACATACAGCAAAGAACCCGTTTGAATAGCTAAAATACCCGCTAGATATTTGAATGGGGTAGATATAAGCAGATATGAGCTTAGATTGTCTTTACAACTATTAACTTGGCAAAGAGCCTGCACAGGTGCCGACGTTGGTTAAACCTTTCAAGCATTCGAACAAAACTAACTGACAGCACCCGCGCCGATGACTTATTTCGCAAAAAGGCGAAAAAAAAATAAAAAATAAAATGGAAAACGCACAGAGAATAAAGTTGTTGGGGGTTTTGAGTGTAGCAAATTTATCCTAGTTTGTTTATGGCTAAACTTCTTCATACAAAAGTAGGCTTTAAATAGACGACATTTAGCCTAATGTTAAGTGGAGGAGCGCAAGCATATGTGCTCGCTTGGGATTTGACGGAATTTGGCCGCGGGCATTCGTGCCCGGTTAGGGATATAAAGGTTGCTATAGAGTACCGACTTAAATAAGTTTTACAACTGCATCGCTACTCTTTCTATTCTCACGACGAATGGTTATGTGAAATCTTACGCTGACTGACGTAGAGTTCACCTATTTACTAGCTCATTTAATGTCCCCACTGCTGGGGCACGAGCCTTACCTATAGTTGGATAGGGAGAACGGGCCATAAACCACCACGTGGACCCAGTTCGGTGCGGCTGTTGTTAACGACTGCTAATTCAGCCGGGACCATAGATTTACGTGCTTACCGCAGCACGGAAGTGCTCGAGATGATAAATTTTTGGTCACCCATCCGATGACCGGCCTATGCAGAAGCTACTTAATCTTAGCAATTGCGAAAAGGGCGCTTTGTCCACTGCGCCATCGTTATAATTACAATGGAGATATGAAAACTATACTTAGACTATCATATTGCAACAAATTTCTCTTCGGGTAAGAAAACAACGAATGTCTTAGGGAAATGTGATATCTTATACTTCCATTATGGTGTAATTTACGGACAAAATCAATTATTATTGTAAGGGACCGACAAGGGATGTATACAATTTCAATAGATGACAACTGATGAGTAACAGATAGACAATGATGCTATGAAGGGGAGATGTATGGAGACTGGAGGATGTGATTTTAACATGGGGTGCATGGAAAATAAGCTTTTGCTATTTATGTTTGCATGTAGTTATGTAAACTTAGAGAAAATGCAACCACACCTTAAGTACCAAAGTCCAGGATGAATGGGTTCCCATTATTAATGGGTTGTCATTAGTTCCTTATTGTAATCTATACATATAATAAGAACGTAGGGATAAAAAAATCTGTAATTGCAAGATATAAAAAAAATTACACAGGTTGCCTTAAAATCACTTACGGAACACGATAGAATAGTTTAAAAAAAATTGTTTGTTTGTTTGTTTGTTTGTTTGTTTGTTTGTTTGAACCCGATAAACTCGAGAACTGCTGGACGGATTTTGATCCAGTTTTTACCAAAATGCTAAGAAAAATCCGGAAAATAATATAGGCTACATAAATACTCGAAAATACAGGATGTCTCATTTAAATCGGTCAGTATGGGAAAGTCTGAAACTATAAGACATACGAAGATCTGTCCTCAGGAACCATGTCATCGATTTTAATAAGAAGAAAAACTGCATTCATACATTTAAAAAAAAACCTGTACTCAGCTCGGGAATCGAACCCGGTTGTTTTGAAAAAAATAAACTTATACTATTTCTATTTAGATATCGATTATGTAGGTCTTAAGCAGTAAATGGCTCTTTGAAACATGATGTCTAAAATTAATAAAATGCATTGTTTTCACGTACTTTAATTTATTTTAGTAGGTGTTTGAAGTGACCACCGTTACATTCAACAAGTTCAGGCATGTAAAATTGTCTCTATGGTTGTTTGTACCTCTTTGCTGGTTTTGTAATTGTAAGATCGTTACCTAAACGTGTTGAATATTGTTTTGAAAAAAACGGTGGTCACTTCGAACACCTTCTAAAATAAATAAAATTATGTGAAAACAATGCATTTTATTTATTTTAGACATCATGTTTCAAAGAGTCATTTACTGCTTAAGACCTACACAAGCGATATCTAAATAGACCTATGTCTATAGTGTAAGTTTATTTTTTTCAAAACAACCGGGTTCGATTTCCGAGCTTAGTACAGGTTTTTTTTAAATGTATGAATGCAGTTTTTCTTCTTATTAAAATCGATGACATGGTTCCTAAGAACAGATCTTCGTATGTCTTATAGTTTCAGACTTTCCCATACTGACTGATTTAAATGAGACAGCCTGTATAATAAGAACGTAGGGATAAAAAAATCTGTAATTGTAAGATATAAAAAAAATACTTTAAAATCACTTACGGAACACGATAGAATAGTTTAAAAAGAAATTGTTTGTTTGTTTATTTGTTTGTTTGAACACGATAAACTCGAGAACTACTAAACGGATTTTGATCCGGTTATCACCAAAATGCTTAGAAAATTTCGGAGAATAACATACAAATCGAAAAATGTTAAACAAATTTTGATATACGTATTTACGCGACCAACTGTTAGATTCGTTCGTTGAGTTATTATTTTAGAAAAGTTTTGTTACTCTCTAAGGTTACCTACCCTTAATAAATCTGTGAGGCACCTAAGCGAACATTAGCACCGCAGCACCTATATTTGGCGGTATAAACCTCTGTGTCGTTGCCCAAAATAATTTCTCTTTTTTTAGTTATGCATAGAAATGTTACCTACTCATTAAATTTGGCTGTATAAAACTTTGTATCATTGCCCAAAATCATGTCTCTATTTTTTAAAATATTGCACATAGAAGATATCTTGAATTACATAGCTTGGCTGTATAAACCTTTGGGTCGTTGCCCAAAATACTTAATGTTATTTTTTTAAATCTATTTGGTGAAAAAACGCAAGAACAGGAAAATTAAAAAAAATTGGCGTTCAAATTTTGAAACGAACAGAAGGAAATTTTGATGTTTTGCAATGCATTAAGTACCTATTTTTATTTTGTTAATAATTTTAAAATTATATTAATTATTCATTGTGTAAAAGCTTTTTAAAACATTTTATGCAGGTATGTTAAATATTTCAGTACTTATTCAGTTCTTATTAATTTACAAATAAGATTTATTCATTGTGTAAAAGTTTTATGAAACATTTGATGCAGGTAAGTTAAACACTTATTTCAGTACTTATTTTACATGTAAGCGGTTTCTTACTTTGGTTTCTTAACATGTTTATAGGATAAATCTGTGTTCAATGATACAATATAAGTAAATAAGTATCATAACAATTTTAATATCATAAAACCTATAAAGAATGAATTTTGTACATACTTCTAGATTACAGAAAAATGGTTTTTAATTCTTCTATCGCATAAGACGATGGCTACCTCTGGTATCAGAGTTGCAAAAATGTTTAAATTTGCAGGGTACAACTGTATTAGAGGCACGGACTTCAGATTATTTTTTTATTAGAGGTAACTTCTTTCTGTGTCCTGTGATCTACCTCTAAAAAGCTACCTAACTAACAAGATGCCACGAAGAAGTTCAAATTTATCGCAAGTAAATATGTAACATAAAATACTATACTGTATAACCTAATAGACAATAGTATAATTTATTACAGTTCTCAATTTATTGATATTTTGTATCTACGAATAAGAACATAGTCGGTAAATAGTTTTTTGTGCCTTCTGGCCGACAACCAATAATCCTGGACCGCTACCTGCTACTCGATATCCAGCTTCGGTGGACAAGGCAAAAAAAATTTTGAAGTCCGTGGTTGGACAGTATAACAGTAGACACATATTAGCTAAGATACACCAGTGCCTAGGACGACTCCGGACGAGTAGCTGAGCAGTAAAATACCAATTTTATTACATATAATTGAGCGTCAGTAAATCCATTTCAGGTTTGTATGACGTAGCAAATACGCGCAACCCACCGAGAAACGGTGTATACTGAATGTATGTGGAGGGATAATTGAAACGGGAAACTGAGTGAGAATCTGTATGAACGGGACGATTCTGTGCTTCAAACTGAATATATGTATGTACATGGCAGAGATGATAGTCGAAAGAATAAGATATAATGTATGAAAATAATGATGGACGTAAAGGAGGCACAGGAAGTATGCCAGAACCACTAAATGGAGATCGATTGTCTTTGTCTATCTCAGCATTCCCAGCTGAAAGGATATTAAGATTGAGTAGATGTACCTACGTATGTCGGTAAATACAATGTCAATTTTCTAAATTTCCGATGCATATAATTTTATTATACCCTAATAAGCTTAAATAGATACCTACATAAAAATTAAACTGTACAGACTACAGTTTATAGCTCACGCGGACGAAGTCGCGGGCAACAGCTAGTAAACAATATGTAGGTATATGATTGTGCTATTGTTTTTTAGTTATAATTATTTTTAGAACATAGAATGCATACTACAAAAATAATAATATTGTAACGCCGAGAACTACTGCCGACAAAATGTTGCACAGTTTAGGAAATGCTGTATAATTGTAAACACTGTATTTCTGGATAAAACAATAAATAAAAAAAAATTAAAAAATCTTAGTTAAAATAATTTGATAATGTTTTTGTTTTGTTTATATATGTTTTAACGCAAATTTTGTTGCAAACAAATTACAAAAACACAAGTGTTGAAAAAATTTCCACGAGTAGGATTTGAACCTGAACCCTTTTGACCTACCGGGTCAGGTGCCGCCCATTCAATGTCAACAACTACCGTCATTAAAATCCGATCATAATGAATGGGTGCCTTTGGCTTTCAAAGTAAAAAGTAGATAGTGTTGAATAATTTCGGCGGGCTGGTTAAAACCACGATAGCTCAATTGGGAGAGCACCTGACCTGGTATGTCAGAAGGGTGCAGGTTCAAATCCTTCTCGTGGAAATTTTTTCAACATTTGTGTTTTTATAATTTGATAAGTTAATTTAATTATTATTAGTGTGTATTAGTTTAAAATCCAAGCTTAATAGCGCGTTGGGTGTATATATAGCTGTAAGTTTGTATTGTCATCTGTCAAATCAGTCATCATTCACTTCACTCGTTCACTCATCGGGTAATTGCACTTGCAATGCTTTAATCTGTGAGTACTTTCAAACAGCTTCTAAATATTTTAGTAAATACACCAATTATTACATAAGTATTTATAAATATTTATAAATATTTATAAAATACAGTGAAAAAATTAAATGCCTACCCGACCCAGCCAGGAAACGAACCTGGGTCTTCCGCAATCCGGGCGGCTGCACTGACCATTATGATACCGGGAAGGCTGATGTAAACACTGAATTTTCTCACTGCTTTTTAGCGGCAGAGTACCATCTATCCAACGGTTATTGAAACCGATGGCTATGCCAACTATATTCAAATATTCGTATAAGATTTCCAAATAAAAATAAAGTGATACACTAACTAGTAGATTTTTGTACTTCATTTCGGATCACCTTATTAACTTTCATCAACGCTGGGGTTCTGTAGCTAGATGTTAGCTCTCGTTCAAAAGCCTACTAACATACCTTTGCATTATGCATAATAAATTATAGCGTTTCCATTCAAATCAAATTCCAAATTCTAATTGAAAGATATAGAGCGTGCCGTATATTGAGTGTGGTGTTAATTACAAAACCTTAGAAATCTGTTAACTTTAACCAAAACTGAGGAGCAACTACTACGGTGTAGCCGCCAATAAAGACGCCTCTAATTGATCAAAAGAGAACTCAATAGAACGTTTCCACAAAATTAGGAGCACCCAGAAACTAAGCTTAACATACCCCTTGCACGGACATGGATCACGGAACTGCTAGAAACAGTGCAAGCGCAGCTGTTAAATATGTAGAATAGAATAAAATAGAAAAAAAAAATTGATACAAAAACAATACACACACTCAGCATTAAGCCGTGACACGATGTGCCGCGACACTGGTATTCTGCGGATGCCTAGTCTTTATATATGCGCGATTCTCGGCAATGCAGAAGTGGCAAATACTCTTGAATCTCTGCAATTGCGTAGAGCTGTTGCGTCACTCTGCGTGTTTTACAGCTTATACCATGGCGAGTGCTCTGAAGAGCTCTTTGACCTCATCCCACCTTCTACCTTCCTTCATAGGAGTACACGTGCTGCTCTTCGGAGTCACCGCTTCAGAAATTTGGTGACTCGTTTCTTTGTCGCACCTCCAAAAGATGGAATAGTTTACCAGCACACGTTTTCCCTCCTTCCTATGATATGGGGCCCTTCAAGAGAGGCGTGAAGAAGCACCTTGTGGGCCGGTAGAATGAGGTTAACTGATGCTACGTTTGTTTCCACGCTGCACCAGTCATCTTCGCGTCTGGACTCCATTTCCACTAGGTGGGATGAAGTCATTTGCCGAGCTAACCATAGGGATCCATCATGGGATACGGGTGTTCTAAATATTTCTAAATACATTGAGTATTGATAGTTGTCGCAGACGGGGACAATCATCAACCAAGTGGCCGTTCAATTAAACCCGCACTCTCTTTGGTTGGTGATTGTCCCCGCCTGCGACAACTATCAATATTCAATGTACGAGTATTTAGAAAATATTTCACGTTGCATTCAACATTGCTCAAATTGAATTCTGGGATCGTAGAGCTGGTTTTTTTCGTTTCAGTTTTTTCTCTTTGCAGTAATTTTTTATATAGTTGTTTTAGCTGTCAGGTTTTTTGTATTATTTTAATAATTTTTTTGCCTTTATACTTTGTGATTTCTCCCGTATTTTTCATCTTCAATCCCAAACGTAGCAACGCAAAACAACGCTGCTTGGCGGCATAAATAGGTATTAGGCTCGCGATCCATTCGCGTTTTGGGCAGAATCTACATACAATGTTTATCTTTTGTTTTCGCATTTATCTTTATTCGCCAGCATTGTATTTTATTGACGTCGTTTTATAGCACATTCCGTGTAGGTGCTTTCTCCCCCGCAACCGCGTTCCGTTTGGCGCGGCCTTGATGTGTGCGGTGCCGCAAACAAATTGAATCCCATTCTCCACATCAATCAATGTTTTGGTGATGTGATGGCTTTGAATTCTGTCCCAGGGTGTGTTCATTGACAATACGTTTTTGGCTATAAATAGAAGAAATGTCTTTAAGACGTTCGTTTCCAGGGTAGGTGGAGCTGATTGTGTAATTGTTTGGGAAAATGTGTTTGTCACACATAGCTATTGTGAGTTACTCCTGTATACCTAATTGGGGTGGATTCAAGATACGGTAGGTAGCACTGTGCCCCGATTCTCGTAACAAAAACCGTAAATATAGTAGCGACTTAGTCATTGAAAGCTTTTTTGTATTCTCATCTGTCAATCGAGTCGATTTTAAACTCGTTCGAGCGTAGTTTCAACCAACTTAATTCAGATCTACCCTAGTACGGTTAGTTGGTAATTCGTTCGAACGACTTTAAAATCGGATGTTAATATGAAATTGGTTTCAACGACTTAGTCGCTACAATATCGTTACGGTTTTTGTTGCGGAAATCGTGGGGCGGGGTGAAAGTAGTCATCATCATCATCATCAGCTCACTTTATGTCCCAACTGCTGGGCCACGAGCATTCCCTATGGATGGATAGGGAGAACAGGCCATAAACCACCACGGGGGCCCTGTGCGGGTTGGAAGTTGTTAACGACTGCTAATGCAGCCGGGACCAACGGCTTTACGTACTTTCCGAAGCACGGAGAAGCACGAGATGATAAATTTTTGGTCACTCATCCAATGACCGGCCTTTGCGAAAGTTGCTTGACATCAGCACTCGTAGACCGGGTGCGTCTTCGAGCTTCTCTAGCCAAGTGGAAGTAGTAATAGGCTTAACAACTTCCCTGTCCTATGAGTCACTTATGATACATAACAATTGACTAATCTATTGTTTTAATTTTTGGACAGCAAAGTTGTTAAAATATGCATACGAAATGATCCCAAAAACGATACTAAAATAGTTTTATGAATAAATAGTTTTTATTATCGACGTATATAGATATGATAATAATCCTCTGTATACTCGTATATCTTACGTAAGTGTGTAGGTACCAACAAAATGTGAATCCACGCAAGATTATTATGTCTGAAATAAATTGTTTATTGTGATCATTATTTCTTGGCTGCGTATCGAATACTGTAACGAAGATACGTTATACCGTCCGCAACATAAATTGTGTCATAAAACGCGTTGGCTTTATAGAGTAATTTTGTATAGACATTGGCACAGCGCCACAACAATTAACAGATGTCGATTCGTACAGCTTTTTTGGGTTGAGAAATTATGTCTTATGAGATGAAGTATTCAAAAACATATCTGTAAATAATCAGGAAGAAAATTTACTATAGTCATTAAATTGAAAGAAGAAAATACTGGCATTGGCCATAGAAAACAAAGAAAAAGAAACAGTACTAAATTTATTGAAAACTGGGTTGGTAATGGACAATGGTAGGGATACCATTGGCAATTGCCATTAATGACCATAATACTGTCCGAAACCAGTTTAATCATCTCAGTCAAAAGATGTCCACTGCTGGACAAAGGCCTGCCCCAAGGATCAGAAAAATAATTTAATCTCATGTCCATCATCTTCAGCTTTCACTCAGTCCGCCTTCGGACCTTCTCCAAACGCCTCCATTGTTTTCTGTTGCTAGCCACTCTCATCCAATTATAGATGTTTCACATCGACCACCCATCTGAGCATTGTGTGGTGTGGTCTCCACTCCAATGTCCTGGGCCAACGATGGCATTCGATCCTAGCAATTATGTCTCGCTCATTTCCACCTTCGGGCCTCCTTCTATATTTAATCTAACGTCATCTTTTGTTATCTACAAACATTAATTATTGAGTAGTGGAATAGTGAAACCTCCTAAAACAAGAAATGCTTTTGCTTCCAAGTAGGTTCCAATACAATGTCGGTAAATGTTAACGTTAAAGATGACTTAATTTTTTTTTTCATTTTTTTCTTGAGCCTACGACTAAGCCTCGCTATCCAGCGAGGTAAAGCCTCTAGCTTGCTGGGTACTCTGTCTCATTGGGATGATCAGGCGCAACTGTTTCATTTATAGTTCATTAAGTTTAGTTGTAAATAGTTTAGTTGTAATTAACGGAACTGATCAGTATGTATGACAATATTGCAGGTTAATAAATATTCAATGCCGATATCACATCGCATTAATTATGTTGACACGTCACCAGCATTTTGGAGTGCTTGTGAAAGCTTGTTTCAGCGTTTACTAAGACACGCGGGGATAACACATGCCGCATACAAATATGATGTTATTACATTTACCTCGTGGGCCTTACTTAATCGTCTTTGGATTTTGCTCGGTTAAAGTGTTGACATTTCATCAATCATTACCTACTTTATAATGATCACTCTTATACTCGTAATATCGTGCTAGTTAAATGTGTTTAGGGCTGAAAAGTGGGACTTCATACAAAAATAAAACTTTATTGCAAACTAACTTTGTAAAATTTTTAAAATAAGTTAAACTCTATCGCTTGTATAAGTACAACAGAAACTCTCTCTGACTAAAAATATTAGTTAAAAAGTGAAAGCATTTGTTTTAAGCATTGTCTGACTTTCATCATCAGCTCATTTTTATGTCCCCACTGCTGGGTCACGAGCCTTCCCTTTGGATGGGTAGGGAGAACGGGCTATAAACCACCACGCGGGCCCAGTGCCGATTGGTGGTTAACGACTGCCAATGCAGCCGGGACCAACGACGGCTTCACGTGCCTTCCGAAGCACGGAGGAGCTCGAGATGATAAATATTTGGTCACCCATCCGGTGACCAGCCTTTGTAAAAGTTGCTTAACCTTAGCACTCGCAGACCGGGCGCGTTAACCACTGCACCGTCGAGCTCCTCGATCGTCTAACTTTAGCCATCGTTTAATGGTAAAGCAGTAGGTAAGTCTAGTCTCGATTAAGTTTTGAAGTTCAGGGGGAATTTTGAACCGATGACTAATTCTCACGCTATGATATAATATCAATTATGAGTGGTCTTTTTTCTGTAATTTATAGTCACTGGTAAGTATTTTTTGACAATGATGTGCAAGGAAAAGAAGGTCAATAATAATTATATATTTAAGTTAAGTTTGGTTACTTACTTTACTTGGTGGCAGCCGCCCGGATTGCGGAAGACCCAGGTTCGATTCCTGGCTGGGTCGGGTAGGCGTTTAATTTTTTCACTGTATTTTATAAAAAAAATATATAAATATTTAATTTAGCTTCAGTGCAGCAATTAGCACTTGAAAATAAAAAATAAAAAATTACTAAACATGATAACGGAAATAGTAAAATAATAGGAAACTGAAAAAATTAATGCAATTATAAATTGTACCTACAGCCCGCCTCTGTGGTCTAGTGGTAAGACCACCTTTCTCAGACCCAGAGGTCCCGGGTTCGATTCCCAGCAGTGGGTTCATGTTTGCGTACTCAGTTTGATTGGTGGCTGGGCTTATTTGTCGGCATGGCTAGCTACCACTTTCTTATCTAAATATGTCGCCATAACATCAATGTTGTCTTATGGCAGCTAGAGATAAGATAGGCAATGCCTCAGTAGTTGGGAACTCCGACTGAAGTGCGCTTCCATCACTTATATCACCACCATATAACACACACCTTATCATCACTTAACATCAGGCTTTAGTAGACTTAATTCACCTGGCTGATATCACCTGGGTGCTTTAAGAGCGTTTACGCCGCACACTAGCGCCACTAATGAAAAAAAGAACATATCTAGTAATTAGAGATAGAAAATCAAATTATGCTCAACAAACTATTTGAATGAAGTAATTTAGCATTTTTACGTCACTTATTGAATACCTCACATGTTATGGTTTAGTTAAATAAGACGTTACGGCCACTTTTAACTATAACGCCTTCTAACTGATTTTCTATCTCTAATTACTAAATATGTTTTTTTTTCATTAGTGGCGCTAGTGTGCGGCGTAAACGCTCTTAAGTCTACCAAATAGTACCTATACTTAATGCACCTGCAAATGGGTGAATTAAGTCTACTGAAGGAAAACGTTAAGCTTTAGTAGACTTAATTCACCTATTCCACTAAGTTCAAGAAAATATTTTTTTCTATTTTAATAAAAAATACAATGTATGTGAATTTCGGAAGTACAAATGAATGTCGGGAAAACAAATGAATGTCGGGAAAATAAGTGAAGGTAGGAAAACATTTACTAGTGATCTGTCGTTAAAAAAACAAGTGCAAGCTGTTTTCGACCTCATTGACATTTGAAATTTAGTTGTTTTTTTAAATGGGACAATGATTAATTTTAAATGGAAGTCTAACATCCTCGGGTGTTTGCACTTTGTGTCATATTGAATTTTAAGCAGGCTAAACCTTGAACGGACGCACGTTCATAACAAACCTCAACTTCTTCAGAGTATTTTCCAGAACTAAATGAAAACTCAACTACGCAGTTCAATAGTGTTCAGCACAATAAAACAGTTGATCGTACATAAAACAAAGGAACCCCGGAAAGTTTGATTGAAGAGAAAAAGGCCTGCCCTTTACGACGAAACAATGGAACGATCTAATCTAAACTTGAGTTTATGCGAGTGTTTTACTGTCGTATGGGTGACTCGTGACCTACGTATCGTGTGCTGTATGAGATCGTTATGTATTTGATGCTGCTACTCCATTTTATTTTACAACAGCGTAGTACACTGGTAACCGGTATAACACCCAAATGCCAGAAAGGCATCCGCAGAACACCAGTGTCGCGGCACATCGTGTCACGGCTTAATGCTGTGTGGAGACCTTTTTGATACAATCCTTATTCTAAGTTATGTTTTTTGTATATTGTGTATTGGTTTTGTATGAAATAAATATTTTTCTATTCTATTATGTTCTATTCTAAATGTTTCGTGTTCGATTTCCACTTCAACGCTTTTGTAATTATTACATTCAATCCATTTTAAGGTATAAAATGCAAGTAGCACAAAACCGGTCGTTGTGGTTATCCTTTGGGAGGCCTTTGTCCAGCAGTGGACGTCTTTTGGTTGAGATGATGATGATGATGATGATGAAGGTATAAATATTTAAAAGTAGATTTTTTTTAAACTCAACTTATAGACTCACGATGTTGTTACATTATTTGTATTTGCACTACTACACACTACATAGACGACTTTGAAGATTTTTTATGCCAAAGAGCTAACAACAAATAAATTATTTTATTATCATGACACTGTAAAGTTAAAATAGAATAGATTAAAATACTTTTTAGAATACATAAAAACAAACATAAAAAAAACACAAATATGTTAAAAAAATTGAAGTAGTACAAAGGGCGGCCTTATCTCGAAAAGCGATATCTTCCAGGCAACAAAGTTAATAATAATTATGTACCTACATCGTTTATATCTGTTTAGTCGAGTGTTCGCCAACAGGCGGCGCTTACAAAACACGTCATGCGCACATGCAAATTTACATTTTGTTTTTGTGGTACGGTTGACAAAGTTTTATGAAAGTACCCGCAAAATTGTTATGGAAAGAACGAGTTGTACCTATGTTATATAGCTTTTAATGTTCTATGGATTGATACAGTCGTGGGTATAAAAAGCGACTTAAAAAGAATTAAGTATGGTCGGAGTATGGTATAATGGTATAGGTAATACTAATGAGATACATAACAACTCAATCTAAGAGAAGATAAGATATAACTTTCTTCGATTTAAAACTATTAATAGTGAGCTTTGAACGTAGAAATACAATAATTTTGCAAGCTTTTTTTTAGATTTTTGCTTTTGTTGTTTAAGCTCCCTTTATCTTTATATCTTCTAAGCATAAAAAGTTTTATTAAAATTAAAATGATTTTCAAGAATCTACTACCGAAACTATTTCTGTTTTTTTTTGTAAGTACCTATGTTTTTTTAAAGTTTTATACTACTAGCGGCCCCTCCCGGCTTCGTAAGGGTGGACATTTTTTTAAATATAGTCTATGCTACTCATGCAGCGCTAATGTAGCATTCTAATGGTGAAATATTTTTATTAAATAGGTCCAGTAGTTTTTGAGTTTATTCGTTACAAGCAAAAAATAATACAAAGCTTTCCTCTTTATTTGTAGATTACTACCGTCAACATCATATTATTATATCCTGATATTTTCTCTTATCACTTCAATGTTTGCAATAACTAAGTTTGCAAAACAAGTTCAATGACCTAATAACAACCGACGTGTTCGAATTTAAATGTCTAATTGGTATTCAGAAGCTTCGAGGTATACCTGTATTATATTAGATAACATGTTTTACTACTCACTAGGTTTTCTAATTGTATAATGTTTAGATATATAAATGGATATTGATAAAGTTATACAAAACTATGTACAAAACTTCATAGACATCAAATAGTAGGTATTAACAGTTTTGTTAATTTCGGACATAACCGCCTCTGTGGTCTAGTAGTTAAGACCATCGGTTTAGACCCAGAGGTCCCGGGTTCGATTTCCAGCGGGGGTACATGTTTGTGTACTCTTTTTGGTTGGTGGTAGGGCTTGATGGTCAGCCTGGCTAGCTACCACCATCTTATCTAAATATGTCGCCATAACATCGATGTTTGCAGCATTGTTGTGTTCCGGCAGCAACAGATAAGATAGCCAGCGCCTCACAAGTTGAGAATCCCGGGTGAAGTGCGCTTCCATCGTTGGCCTTATCATCATTTAACATCAGGTGAGATCAAGGCACTGTGTTTACCCGTAAAATGTAAAAAACGTACCTTTAATAACACTACAATAATACTACAATAATACTGTGAAACGGGATAAATGTAGCAGCTAAATTAACGTCATCACCATCGCCAGCTTAATTTATGTCCGCACTGCTGGGGCACGAGTCCCCGCCTGATCCTCTAAATGCCACTACACATTTACAGAATACACTAAACATGCACACTAGTTTAGGCCCAAGACACCGTACTCGTAGAACGAGGGTACGTAGAACCGGTTCACACGCGCTCTATACCAGGTACAGACATGTACCTGGGCGCTTTTCTCCTCCTCCACGGCCCGGTCTACCCGAGCCGAGGTCCGTGCCTTTAGGGGCGCCCTCGGGTGGTTCCGCTCCCCGATCCGATCCGAACCCTTCGGAGAATCTAGTAGGGCACGGGGACGCGCACTTTAAGTGTGCGATCCCGTTCCCTCTAGAAAACATCTGGAGGTGATTCGTTTCAACACGGCTTGAGGTACCCTTTACGTACCTCGCCGCCCCCAAAAAGCCCGGTGACGCTGAAAATGCCGTTTAAGGCATACAGCAATCTCTCTCAAAAAAAAACGAGCCTTCCCTATGCATGAAAACACCACACGTACGGGCCATAAACCACTATGCGGGACCAACGGCTTTACGTGCCTCCCGAAGCACGGAGGAGCTGAGATAAGTTTTTGGTCATCCATCCGATGAACGGCCTTTTCGAAAGTTGCTTAACTTCAGTAATCGTAGACTGAGCGCGCTTACCGTTGCGCACACGGGCTTCTCTAGCTGCTAAGATGGATGTCCTCATTATTAGAGTAGAGATCGATTAAAGATGCCAGCTGTAAGCATTAAAAATGGATATTTTGTTGGAAGTTAATGTATCGATAGTGTGGAGAATGGGGCACAAGCGTGCGATGTAAATGTTTAATCAAGAAAGAGAGTATTAGCTACAAAAGTAAAGAACTGGGGACGAGATAAAGATTAAAGAAATTAAGAAAGAATATGAGAACACAAATTAGATAATTAAGGAATCATAATTATATGAAAATATGCCCTAATTTTGGAAATACTCAAAGATAAATAAAAATTGGGTGTCCCTAGCGCTCATGCCGTATCGATACAATTGTCAAACTAAATATTGAAATTTCACTTTAGTCGGGGTAGGTTATTTAGCTAACCGGCTTTTCAAAATAATTACGATAATTATTTATTCGTACGTTTCTAATAAAATATTTTATTGTGTGTTTTTGACATCAAAGTGTTAGTTATTTAGTTTGTGTGGAAATTGTGTTCCGTTGTATTTCCCGGTGGTTAATTTTAACAGGTGATGCCGACGAATACACCCCGAATGGATTGATATCGGTGACTCGAGTCTGTACTGTATTTTGGTGGAGCGTAGGGTGGTAGACCATGGAGAAGTCGGCTCGACCACGCACGGCGCTCAATGAGTGCGTGAAAGTGGTGGTCCGTTTGCCGGCCGCTGTCCGATAAGGAGAAAAATGAAGGATACGATGAGGTATCGTCGGTAGGTACGACCTTCGGACGAGCTATTGTTTGTGTCGGGTGCTAGGGCTGCGCAGACTTGGTGCGCAAACTTTCTCGTATGTTTAGTACAAAAGCTATATTGACGAGATGTGACTACCTCAGATCTTACCGTGGGTTTACACGCAACAGACAAATTCAAATAACTAGAGTTGTGCTAATTAATACACTTTATTTTTTATTAGTTAGTACACAAAAAAAATTACAATGGTTAACATTTTTGGATTAGCTTATCTCTAAAAAGAGATTTCTTCTAGCAGACCATGGTGACAGGATAGTATAACTGCGCACAGAACTATATTAACTTTATTCAAAGAAAACATTTCTAATCTAAATACTCAACAGCATAATATATTTTGGTTCAAATATATAATATTGTTTCCTAAAGTTTACGCGCATTATGAATGTGTATTCATTTTCTTATCGCGTTGGTTTGTTGGTACTGTAATGGTGTTATAATTGTTTCTAAATAAATAAATAAAATGAAAACCCTTTTACCACCTGCCTTCGATCCCATCATCCGAGTTCCAAAACCAAACAATAAGTTTCGGCAGAATACAAGTGTTGTGACATTAGTTGCAAAAAAAGCTGAGTCTGAGCCGATTTTATTGACTCGACACAATTAATGTTATGTTACACTTTTTATTAACTTGACTTTGTGTAAGCGTCGTGTATTACCAATAAATGCTTATTCAATTATTAAAAGATACTAGGGGTGAATCGGAACGCAACGGACCAAAATAATTAACTGCATTTGCAAGTTATGAAACTAGCAACAAAAAGACTATAAGAGTTCAATCGTGAAAATAAAAGAATATTTTAAATGAAACTCTATTAAATAAAACGATACTCAAAACCAGTATCGCTTACTCTGCTGTAGACGACGATTTTACGACATGGTTTACTAAAATAACTGGATAAAAGATTTTTAATACCGCTATAGTGGAAGAGCAGCAGAACCAATTACCGTCTTAACTTAGTTCTCATAAGCTTATTAAAACTAGATTTCATTTACTTGTGTGCAGTAAGGTGCGCTAATTTGATTAATAAATAATGTAGCACGCGCACTGGCATTTTCATTATCCTACTAATATTATGAACGCGAAAGTTTGTAAGTATGGATGGATGTTTGTTACTCTTTCACGTAAAAACTACTAAATGGATTTGGATGAAATTCAACATACAGATAACCCGCTATACACTACTTTAAAGTTTATACTGACACCCCCTACCAACCTTCCGGTTACAAAGTAGGTGTCAGAATAACCTTGCGCAAGCACAAGGGACCGTCTACGTCAGGTCATAACGCCAGATCAGAACACGCCGGTACGCATCCTTCATCCAGTACTTTTAAGACTAGTGTCTCAAGCTAGTCGCCCCGTGGACACGTATAGTCCACTACCTAATATCCAGATAGGTCACCGGAGCTGTAAGCTCGCTCACTTCTCGTTGCACTAAGAGCACAACTCGCAGTGTATCACTGCTTGGGCCGTCAGCTCTAAAGCCAACTACCAAATGTCCTCTTTGGTGGCGGAGTTGTAAGCACACTCACTTCTCGGTACCCATCCAGGCACCTGATCAATTCCAAATTCCTACGCGGCTGATTAAACCGGAGGCCTTTGCATCTAGCGGGCACCTCTACTAGTTCTCCAGACTAGTACCGGAGATGTTGGAGTAACTACTCAGTGAAAACCACCGAGCACCACACCAACTAAGGGTAACTCACGTACCCCGCAGATCTTTTCGCTTCAGGCCCCCACCGGACCGCTACTAAGACCCGCTCGGTATGCATGAAATGGAAGCCTGGCCAGACCAACCAGGCAGACGAACATTCCCACTTCTATAGCTAACCACATGCCACCACGAGTCCAACCCATGTCCGGGGCCTGCCGGAGACGCCCGCGAAGGCATAACCGGCAGGGGGCCTAGGATCCGGAACTCCCGTGGTACCCTTGAAAAGACAGCCGGACCCGTAGTTCCAGCTGCCATACCCTACCTATCAGGGTCAGTAGATAGGGACAACATACAGATAGTTTATAACCTGGATTAACACATAGAATACTTTTTATCCCGATATTCCCACGGGAATGGGAACCACGCGGGTGAAACCGCGAGCGGCCGCTAGTATTATGATAAGTATAATTGCAATTCTTAAGGCTTTTGCTATACGATTACATACGTTACATTACGCATACGAGGAGCTTGATGGCAGTGGTTTACGCGCCCGGTCTGCGAGTGCTGAGGTTAAGCAACTTTCGCAAACGCCTGTCATCGGAAGGGTGACCAAAAATTTATCATCTCTAGCTCCTCAGTGCTTCGGAAGGCACGTAAAGCTGTTGGTCCCGGCAGCATTAGCAGTCGCCACCAATCCGCACCGGGCCCGCGTGGTGGTTTAAGGACCCTCCCTATCCATCCGTAGGGAAGGCTCGTGCCCTAGCAGAAGTGGGGACATAAAATGAGCTAATGATGATGATGATGATACGCTTAAAGCATGTCTTTAAAGCTGATATTATCATGGAATGAGAAAATAATTGAGAGTATATTGTCGTTACAATAGTGTTTTGTGTTTATTTTAATTGCTTGTAGCATTGTTGTGTTCCGGTAACTAGAGATAAGATAGTAACTGTGGATTCCGGGTGAAGTTCCACCTTCGGCTTTATCATCACTTAACATCAGGTGAGTTGAAAGCCAAGTGTTTATACTAAGTGTAAGTCTTATTACTTACAAGTAATTAAAAAAAAACGAATGAGCCTTATAGTAGTCGCATATGATGTGTAAAATTTTACATCTCACCATAGTAATAAGCAATTTTAACATTATATTCTGAAAAAAAATGGGTCAGGTATTATTTGAAATTATTTTTCATAACAAAGAATAATTATTTTTAATGAAAATTGTATTTTATTTCAATTGACACTAAGAGTAATACAATACCGCGCGCTCATTCGTCAAATCAAATGGCGCGCGCTTGCGCGCTTCCCCGACTTCCTGTTACACACTTCCGTCCCATTTCACGAAATCACTCCCACAAATTGCAAGAAAGCGGGAGGAAAGATGTTACACATCAAAAGTGTTACAATGTTCGACTGCTCATGGACTGTGGTGGCTGCTTTTCATCAGGCAGGCTGTATGCATATTTACTGGCTCAGTATACAGAGTAATAAAAAGACCGTAATGTGTATCAATCAATCATAAGCCTCTGCGTCTACTAAACAGATGATTTATGATGTGGTGTCTAAGAGACAACGAATTTTGTTGGCTAAATAGTCTGATGCGAGAGTCCACCCTGTCGCGTTCTCACATCATTAACGGGATTTACGAAAACATAATTGTCTCCTTTTTAGGATAAGATAGTCTTAACACCGTAAGTTAGTGGTTTTAGGCGCTTAAGCTGCAGGTCCCGGCTGCTATCAGAAGGCGTCAGGCGTTTTAACGCCACGTCAGAGGCCTGTGTGGGGAGGTTTATAAACCTCTGGGTGTTAGACTAGAACCTTGTTGTTGAAAGAACTTTTTTTTATATTTTTTTATTTTGTAATATAAGTTGATTAGTATATTTTATCTTATAACTAATCATAGTGATTTTAGTATTTTGCGACAGATTCGTCTACATTTAAAGCTTATCCAGTTTGAATTTTTTTAATAGCCGAATTTGTGTCCCATTGCTGGGCAAAGGCCTCCCCTCTGCGTATCCACTCCGTCTCTATCCTGAAATATAAAAAGTTTTATATTTTTAAATTCCTAACTTGAAACAACTGCCAGAAATGCGACGTCGTCGCATTAAGTATTATAACTTACTAAGAGACTTCTTTGACGACCTCCTTGGTTGAGTGGTTTGTACACCGGTTTTCATGGTATCGCCATCTCTAAGGTCTCGGGTTCGATCCCCGGTCGGGTCAATTTAGAAATTATTGTTTTTCTAAATTGTCTCGGGTCTGGGTGTTTTCTATGTATAATAAGTATGTATTTTAAGTATGTTTATCCGTTGTCTAGTAACCATTTAACGAGTTTCATAACGAAGCTTCTCTTGGGCTAGATAATTGGTGTGAGTGTAGGAAAGTTTATTTATTTATTTATCAGTTACTCAAATTACATTAAATGTTTTTAGATATTGTACTTCAAAATTATTATAATTTTTGCACCTCTACAAACCTCCGATCGTACGACCCTACGATAGAGACTTTGTATTGAGAAGCACCAAGAAACTCGGCAAGGGCTAAATTTATTGCACCTATTTTTATTTTGATACGAGGTGTAGGTATATAGACGTATTTCTTTATGATTCAGTAAGCACCTGGCTTTCATCCCACCTGATGTTAAATGATGATAAGGCCGAAAATGAAAGCGTAATCTTCAACTACTGAGGCACTGGCTATCTTATCTCTAGCTGCCGGAACACAACAATGCTACAAACATTGAAGTAATGTCGAAATATTTAGATTAGATGGTTGAAGCTAACCAGGCAGACAAACAAGCCCTACCACCAACTAAACCGAGTTTTTTTTAAATATATTAACTGACTGCAAACGAGCAGGCAGGCCGCCTGATGGTGAGCGGTCACCGCCGCCCATGGACATCAGCAACATCAGAGATGTTGCTTTTGTGTTGCCGACCTGAAAAAAATCTCTTTACACCTCTTTTAAAAGAGCCCATGTCGTAGCTTAATGGGAAAACCTCGGATGGCAGCTCATTCCACAGTTTGATGGTACGTGGAATGAAGTTCCACTGGAAGCGAACCGTTTGAGCGATCAGCGGCTCCAGGAAGTGTGCGTGTGCCCTGTTCCGATGGCAAGCATTGCGATAGTAGAAGGAGGAAGTGGGCACCAAATTAAAAAGTTCCTCAGAGCATTCTCCACCGACCGAGTAAACAAACATGATGGTTATGAGTTAACGAGTAAAAAAACAAACACACCCCCAAGTGGGAATCGAATCCGGGACCTAAACCAGTGGTCTTAACCACTAGACCACAGAAAGGGTAAAATTTTCAGTATCACAGTCTGTACGAAACCTTAAATGAAAAGTACGTAGACGCTTGAGGCTTGTAAATGGCGAAGTCAGCCATCGAGGCTCCATCCACCGATGCTATCTATTGATTTCAGTAATATGGCCCGAGGTTAAATTGTCGTTGAATACATTACTTCGGGTACAACGAGCGCGTTTGGAATAATAAATTACTGGAACCGCTAAAGTAGAGCCTGTCGCTCAATTAGATATGGGAAATTTAATTGTTTTTTTTTACTTGTTTTGGTGTCACAGAGGAACGACTATAGAGGACAACGTTTAGCCGTTGGCCCCGGCTGCATTAGCAGTCGTTAACAACCACCGCACCGCATTGAGCCCGCGTGGTGGTTTATGGCCCATTCTCCCTATCCATCCATAGGGAAGGCTCGTGCCCCAGCAGTGGGGACATAACATGAGCTGATGATGAATGAATGAATACTCGTTCCCAATTTTGTAAATTACCATAAATAGTGGAGCTGATGCGATTGCTTTGATTGTTATATCAATTTTGTTTTAATTTCATTATTATTATATGTAATTAATAATGGCAGCAATAACTTAATTTTGGAACAAAAACTGCGCAAATGATATCAATAAAGTTTAAATTATATTATTTAAGAACAATTACAATATAAAGCGATTGATTTAATTCATTCTGCCACTGCGCCGCCGCCGCCGCCGGTAAGTACGAATGGTTGTTTCAACCACGGAATAGATACCTTGTTTAACTGTTATGTGTTCCTTATTGTACTGTTTCAACTAAGAGACTTAGCATGAAACTCCTTTCAAATCATTAGAAATGGTTTATGTGGCAGTCTGTGGTCGCCACATAATTTCTTTTCCTCACGTATAGTTAAAGAGTTTGTAAACGCATTCCTAATCGCGTGTAGATCTGATTAAGATAAGACACGGCATCCTCCCTCCAACATCTACACAGTTTATATTGTATAAATAGTCTTGTAAGGTTTAGATAATAAGTCGGTCACAATGTAGTCACTGTAATCATGCAACATCACATAAAGAGATGCAATCGTAATTTACCATCGCCATGGAACCCTCCATCATCAAAATCGCCACATACCTCGACATACGGAACAATTTACAAACGTGTGCTTTAAAATAAAGTATAAGCAATCTTATTATTGAGATTGAGACAAAGCATTAAAACACTTTAAGTCGTGTTGAACTAATCAGCATATAATATATACATAAACATTATCTGATCATCGTTATTCGTTATTATCATTAAGATTGTGTGATGTTATTGTACCAAAAAAAGAATTTTTGTATCTCTATTTCGATTTTTATCTATTGATTCACGATGTCTTATTCATTATTCTGCCATCCTCCCGATCAGTCAATCCATCTCATAGATTACTGTTCTATTGTTAGCTAATAATTATAATATGATTGAACAGAATGTTACCTATCATAGGTTTTTTTTGTGTTTTCATGTGCAAAAGTATTGTTATAATGTTATGTAAAGATGACGACTGACCGGACTTGCCGTAAAGTTACATGTTCGATGCGAGCATTCGCACGGTTACTCCAGCGAGCCGAGCCGCTCACCGCGAGCACCGCCTTGTTTCTCCACCGGTTTTTCGGCGAATCCCTTTGTAGATTCATATAGCATTTGGAGCCTCCTCATCTCGTCCGATTCTCCAATTAGCCATTCTATAATCAAAATCAAACAAACAACATAAAATAATATGCTATACAACATACTTATACACAATAACACAATATAGCATACTAATATAACTGTCTCAATACAAAAGTAAATTTAGAAACATTACAAGAATATCACCATTACTATCGAAAATTATCGTAAAAGCTATCGACACTATCCTCCTACTACTAAGAAATAAATTTCACACTGTCTGCCGGCAAGTATGGCCGTAAGCTCTATACAAATATAGCCCAAAATGGTATGGCAAAAAATTTCCGCCATTTCGAATGTCAGTACATGCAACGGTCGTAATTTTATTTCACAAAAAATGATTATAAATGTCGTTATTTCTTTGTGTAAACTAGTTTCCATTACTCATACACTGTTTTTATTCATTTTACTGTATTTCTAACAAACTGTACATGCATTTACGCACTAAAATCACTCTGGGATCACTCCGAAATCGAAAATTTAAAAATCACTATTAGATACGATATTCGTTGAAAACTTATAGCTAAAAACGTTCACTATAAACTCAGCAAGATGATTTACAACAGTTTCTAATATAAAACACTACTTACATGAGTATTTCCAGTTTTTTCCTCAATGCACTAAGTAACCTTGATGCACAAATGACAAATGTTCGAACTGTCATCCAACACGAAAAACGACAGTAGAATAACCTTGTCTTGTGTTTTTAATATAGCAAATTTACTCTAGTTTGTCTATAGCCAAACATCTTCATACAAAAGTATACTCTAACCTATCGATATTAATTATTATAGTCGCGTGGTCGGGTGCGGTTACATGTAACCGTCCGGGTGTTGACCGAATATTGCAGCGGTTACATGTAACCGATCCGCATATGGAGAGGTTAATTCAATATTTAAGGATCCCGGGTAAAGTGCGTTTCGACCTTCAGCCTTTTCGTCATCATCATTAGGAGAGATGAAGGCTTCTGTTGTAAAATAAAAATAAACATTAAAATTACTTTTAATATCCGGATAAATAAATAAAACTAAATAAACTTTCCTACACTCACACCAAATTATCTAGCCCAAGAGAAGCTTAGTTATAAAACTCTTTAAAATAGTTACTAGACAACGAATAAACATACTTAATTACATACTTATTTATATAGAAAACACCCAGACTAGAGACAATTTAGAAAAACAATAATTTCTAAATTGACCCGACCGGGGATCGAACCCGGGACCTCAGAGATGGCGACACCATGAAAACCGGTGAAATTTACAAACCACTCGACCAAGGAGGTCGTCGATGAACAATAATTTATCATCTCGAGCTCCTCCTTCGGAAGGCACGTAAAGCCGTTGGTCCCGGCTGTATTAGTAGTCGTTAACAATCACTAATCCGCACTGGGCCCGCGTGATAGTTTATATCCCGTAGTTTCTACACATCCATAGGGAAAGCTCGTACCCCAGCAGTGGGGACATAAAATTAGCTGGTGATGATAATCTAAAGAACTTTTTAAATATTGTTAAATGTTATTTCTAACAGGTAAGCACTTCATATCTCTGATGTTAAGTGTTAATAACGCCGAAGGTGGAAGCCTTTATGATCAGAATGTCTAAATTTCAATTCGTCTACGAAGCAAAATGACTAAAAGGAAAGTCTACGTGGCAAAATACCTAAGCAATAATTCGCCTAAAGACGAAAATGTTTAACAAGCAAATTACCTAAAGTGCAATAATACCTAAGCAGTAAATCGTCTAAAGATCAAAATATCGATACCAAGTGAAATGCTAAATTGGCACATTCTTCACCCGGAATCCTCAACTACTTCGGCACTGGCTATTTTATATCTAACTCATTGATGGTATGGCGATATATTCAGATAATATAGTGGTAGCTAGCCAGGCGGACTTAAAAATCGCTTTACTGAATATAGAGTTATATCCATATCCATATTTAGCTGGTAAGGTTGCTTGTGACTTAAAACCTAGTAAAAACTCGCGTCGCATCGCTAAGCTTATTAGTATTACAATACATACCTAATCTGCATTCATACCGCGCCCGGAAAACAAAAGAGAAATGGTTATCTTAAAATCGTAGAAAAATACTTCCATTGTGTGCACAATATGAGCCATAATAGCTTAAAACCGCTTATTATTCTGTAGAGTTTCGCACGGAGTGACCTAGTCTCTCAACACAATGGCAGTGACGTCACGGGCACGCGTGACCACCTCCCAAGTTGGCTTATGCTGCTAACTACGCCCTTGTTGCTAGTTATTAAGCTTTAATACTCATTTATGTGTACATTCCATGACGACCTCCTTGGTCGAGTGGCTTGCACACCGATTTTCATGGTGTCGCCATCTCTGAGGTCCCGGGTTCGATCCCCGGTCGGATCAATTTAGAAATACCTGTTTTTCTACATTGTTTCGAGTCTGGGTGTTTCCTATGTATAATAAGTGTGTTATTTAAGTATAGTCAGTATGTTTATCCGTTGTCTATTTATCCATTTTAACGAGTTTCTTATGGAAGCTTTTCTTGGGGCTAGATAATTGGTGTGAGTGTGGGAAACATTTATTTATTTATTCATATGTGAATTATGAAGGATAAACTTTTCCCCCATTTTTAGGCAGTGAGATTTGGCATTTGGTTTAAGTTCATATATGGAGTGCTGTAAATATTGAATTCGCACCTTCTATCTCCCGATTCGATCCAGACATCTCAGAGAGGCTGTTAGGGAACGGAGACACGCACTAGTGCGTGATGCTACTCGTACAAAACCCTGAAGGGGCTTCGTTTCACACGGCTTGAGGAACCCTTTAAGTTTCTCGCAGCCCCCAAAAAGGTCATGTAACGTTGAAAATGCGGAGAGCTAATCAGAAAATTCTCTGGAAAAAAAAACTTTCTTTCTATTGTATACAATAAGAATAGCGTGTAAATTAATATCACACGTTTCTCTGTTAGCTGTAGTGAGCCTTATTCAATACTAGCGGCCGCTCGCAGTTACACCCGCGTGGTTCCCGTTCCCGCGGGATTATCGGGATAAAAAGTATCCTATGTGTTAATCCAATCTGTGTGCCGAATTTCATCTTAATCCATCCATCCGTTGCAGCGTGAAGAAGCAACAAATATACACACATACATACACACAAACTTTCGCATTTTTAATATTAGTGTGATTAACACACATAAACACATGTCTCCGTCTTTCAAAAGGATCATCAAGCCGTTGAGCCAGCGTGATCGTTTCCACCCCAAATTTCCCACATGTCTATGTATAATGAATGATGAACTGCTCCCTGTATCATATAATATGTTACATAGCGTCTATGCAGATAAAATAATGATAAACCTCTAAAATATAATAATTATTGTAAGGATAATGTTTTCTAAAGTAAAACACTAAGCATTGAAATGAAACCAATTAAACGGATCAACTGGCGTTTTTTTTTATAATGTATACAATTTAATGTAATATATTGTACAGACGCCAGCACATCAACCTATCCAAAACTGTCAAATTTCTTCAATACATTTTCAACCATATAGTGAAGGCATAAAGTTGAAAGTCTATTGAGGAAATTTGACAGTTTGTGGTAGGTTGACGTGCAGGCGTGTGTACTTATCTTGGTAATTAGTTGTACGATCGCTTACAGGTAGCACTGTACGCATATCACTCTGTAAAGTAGCTCTGATGTCTCAAACTACAAGCTTTGGACGTGGCACAGTTAATGACAGGGTTGACATTAATGAAACATTGATAGTTAGGGTTGCCATAACTTCTAGGAGCCAATACGGGATGTTTTCTTTTCCGATTCCTAAAACCCGACACCCTGCCTTTCAACTACACCATAAATAGTATGCACGTATACATATCTCAACCGTATCTCTCCATCATAATTTGCTTTGTCTCTTGTAGTATGGACTTCACTTCAAGCACCGTGATCATAGATTTTTTAACTTTTCTTATTTGAGATTCAAACGTGTCGAGCTTCAAATGCAAGAAGCAAAAATACGCTTCACTGATAGGATCATCAAAAAAATCTTGAATTTGTCGAAATACGGGACAAATAAGGGACATGTAGTAATACGGGACGGGATGGTCAAATACGGTGACAGATTGGATCCAAAAATAATGATACATATTTAATTTTTAAAGTGTTATTTTGACAACGATATGTGGCATAACTTCCTATTTGATTTCCCGTACAGCTACTAATGTATGCATATTTTAAGTAAGAAATAGGAATATAGTTGCTGTAAAAGACAGAATACTGTCGTTTGTGTATTTAATAGTATCTGTTTTTGTGTCTACAATAAAAGTATACAAAATTCAACCCTATACGTCCATTTGTTCCCGATCCCATAGATCGGTGGTTTATTGTCACTTTTCAATCGCAAAAAAGAGCATGTTGAACGATTACAACGGATCGAATGATATTACTATCACTGGTTTAGGTAGTTTTTGTAAGTGTTTGTTAGACATATTTTCTACGAAATGTTTATATAAAGTGACAGCTAAATTCCTGTTGAAACGTTTGGGCACATTCAAGTTCATTATCAATAAACTCTGGAAGGTTTTGTATAATTCATATATTAAAAACAAGTTTTGAAAGAAATTCCACGAACGGGATGGACATGTCATGCACGCATGTCATGGGGCGCGGGTTCGGTATCCGCCTCTTAGAAGTTTTTTCAACGCTTGTTTTTCAAATAATAATTTGTTCACAACAAAATTTGCCTAAAATTATATACAACATAAATTATTTATGGACAAAAAATATGGTACCTATTGATGTTATACATCAGGGCCCCGATCGCGGTAAATATTTTAAGATGAAACGCAAATGGAACACGAACGAAACGCAACTTTTCGATGTTTTCGTATCGCGGTGCTGATTTGACAGATGATAGTTGAAATGCTAAACGAACTGCGAACGCAGATGAAACACAAGTGCTGTCAATGTCACGTTTATGCTATATTTCGAAAGACGCTACTTTTTCATAAACGTTCCACGACTTTTGTCTGCAAAGAGTAGATGTTGATACGCTTCTTGAGATTTTCTCCCAGTGATTTTGTTGAATTTTCCGATATTTGTTAAAGTTGTTGTTATTTCTGGTTAAAGTTGTTATTTGTTGCTGTTTTCTGTTGGTTACAAAGAGATTTAATGTCTTTGGTTGGTTACTTGTTTTCTTAACATGAGTGGAATCCAGAAAAAATATTGCTCATTTGGCTGCAGGTAAGCCTTTTATCATATTATAATCACGATACTTATTATAATAATATTTAGATCAAAGCCGTATCCACTACAAATGAAATGTTTCAAAATCAAAATCTATGTGTTTAAAAACTGTTTCTATGTTTCTATGCTTCCTGCTAGAGATAGATTCTGTCTATCATTTGTTTCTTTAGCATCTACATGGGGCTTCAGAAACAATGTACCTAACCGAAATATTGTTTGAGGTGAATATGTTAAGTTAGATGCATGACAAATTACACTAACAGTTCCCCACTTAAAGAGTGATGTACCTATTTATAGTAGGTATTTGATTAAAGGATAAGTCTAACATGCAATAATATGTTATTCCTATTTCAGTTGTATATGGTGTACCTATTCATCGGTTTCCAAATCCTGAGAAGCGTGGTGAATTGTTCTCTGCTTGGGTTTCTGCTGTTGGCGAGAATCTCTGTGAAAGTGATCCTAAGAAAATTTATAATAACAAGAGAATATGTGATCACCATTTTGACCCAAAGTTTAAAACTCCCGCTGGTTGTCTTATTTGGACAGCTGTACCAACAATTCTCAACGGTAAGTTTAACATAGTCAATTCATGCAATATTATCTTCAAGCTTTTATTATTAAATTACTTATTTCATAAAGTGAACCTCATTGAATATAAATATATGTTGTAAAGAGTGTATTGATCATATTTACCTCTAATATTGTATGTGTGTATGTTGTATGTGAGATGTTCTTAACAATCCTTACCAACATAAAGAAAATGCATTTGATAAATTTAGAACCCATTAAAGACATGACCAGAACCATACAAAACAAATTACTACATAATGTATCTAAATAAGAAGGGAAGGGTTAGAACCACATTGCGAATAAGACCTTAGATCAGATTTGACCAGTCAGTTGCTAAATCATTGTTGATTTATTAATTTTGAATGTGTATACTATCAATCACATATAATAAAAGCTTTTAATCAGTGTTGGTACTGATGGTATACGCCAATCAGTGGTCACTATTGTAGAGATAGAACACAACTACTGTCGCCCAAGAAGAGAATCTGTGCCGTCTACACCTCTGTCTAATATTACAAACCAACCTACATCAAGTGGGACATAATAATGTTTATTTTATAATGGTGACCTGTGGACTTACATGTTATTATTTTCTGATTTTTTTGCTACACCTATCCTGTATTTTAACAGAAGTGTTTGAATATACTGATCCAATGTTATGTTGCAGATGAATGCCAATTAATGGATACTATTGTGGAGGTAGAAAACAACTACTGTCGCCCCAGAACGGAATCTGTGCAGACTACACCTCTGTCTGATACAACAATCCAACCTTCTTCAAATGAGATATACCATGCTCAAGTTCCAGGGACAAAATTTGATGCAGGTAATGTTTCTTTTTCCATTTTTATATTTTTTTAATTCACAACAATTATTCAGCTCTAATGTAAGTCTATTCTGTGAAAAGTACAGCTTGTACTACAACTAAATAACTAATAAACATCTTTGACTTTGTAATGAATGCTCATTGGTTGTCATGCAAACTTTTGCTCCTGATTCAAACACGGGATCTTTTGGAGCAGTAAGCAGGGTTGTGATATGTGACAAATAGTAATATTATTTATTTATTTTTTATCTATACTATTATTAAACTGTTATGGGTCTGTGTCAAAGTAAAGTAAAAAAGTAAAATTAGTTACTCAATAGCGCATACACTATGAATTAGTATTAAATTTTACACATAAATAAGCAATGACCCTGATCAATATGCTTTTTTATCCAGGTAATTAGTTCCTCTAAGTAAGCATCATCCATTGGAATTAAAGTGAAAAGTGTGTAAAGTGGTAGCAAAATATTTACTAAAATGATTGGATTTTAACTCAACTGGGGGCTACTTGCTTTCTCCAATATGACATTTTTATTTGTTTTGAAGTTTAATTTTCAAATTTTAAATTAAATTCATTTTAGATTTTTTTACATTAGACCCTCTGGTATTTGTGTATTTAGCTGAAATTAAGTAGAATTTAATCCAAAATAAAATTGTTACAGATAAAACATCCGAGTTTGTCCAGAATCAAAAAATAAAAAGGATCAAAAGAAAAGGATTGCAGATGCAAAACGAAGTTCGTCGATTACGCCTAAAAATGTTAAAGTTGAAAACACGTCTCAAGGTAGCTGAGAAACAAGCAATCAAAAAAGATTTTAAACTTTTAACTGAAAACATATCGGATTCGGAAGGTGAAGATAAAATAAAAAAGAAGCTCTGGAATATTATAAGAAACATAAAACAAATGTCATTCGCAAATAATAGGCACCTATTGAAAAAGAGTTGTACTTAATATTAACATTCACACCTCGTTTCGAATCTATAAGTCGTGGCCAATGATATTATATAAATTGGTTGTGACCTTATCGTAAAATTTGCATTAGGGTACATGATAATAATAATATGGCTAATTGACTATTATGGTTTATTGTAGGTACTTATATTGTAGGTACATGTTTTGTTAAAATTATGTTTGTGAAAGTATATACATGTTATGTATGTAACAGCTAAAATAAATTAAAATATATTAACTTATTTATCTTGTGTTTTATTTCTTCAAAACTGATTGATTAGCTAGGCTTAAACATATATTAACAGTTTCGCTGTCCAAAAATTAAAACAATAGATTGGTGGATGGTGGAATGGTGGAATGGTGGATTATTAACCGTTAAGTGTTCGTGAGTGTGCATGAGTGTTGGCAAATGAAACAAAACAGTGCAACGTCACTTTTCAAATTCTCTCAAAAAGTACGCCCGAGGACTTAGTAAAGCCCCACATCTTTACTGAGATACTCGAGGGGTTGGGGGGTACGTCATTTGTCACTTCTCGATCACTTATAGAAAATGATGAATGATAATAGTATCATTCATCATTATCATACAGGAAGGAAATATTGTTTATTTATGTATTACTTGTAAGAAAAATTACTTTGACATAGACTAAATGTGCTAATCGCACGAAGCCATCAACTAAAAAAAAAACTACATAACTCTACTCTTTGGTTGTCTGTTTAGTTGATTTTTGGTGTTTCGGCGCGAAATTTTAATTTAATTAAACCTGAAAAAAAAACTTTACATAACTCTACTCTTTGGTTGTCTGTTTAGTTGATTTTTGGTGTTTCGGCGCGAAATTTTAATTGAATTAAACCTAAAAATGATGTATTTGGAGTTATTTGAATGTGCGTACGCACACGATTTAGCCGTGGCTCGCTCAGAAAGTCGACATTTAAACATAATGTCGAGAAGAAGTATGGCAGCTTTCAACCTAAGTGAAAGGATGTTTGCAAAAAGGTACAGGCTTTCAAAGCAGTTAGCTCGAGAATTGATGGTGGAATTAACTCCTCACCTACCACCTAAATTGCGTTCTGATGCTTTGGATGTGGAAACGAAGGTAAGAAACAACCCAAGATAAGTTGTAAAAGTAGAACTCTTCACTTGACTAAATATAATGTTTATATAAGTTGAGTTTTTGTAGTTAAAATAATATACTAGGTACTTACAATAACATGATAACTATTATAGTAAGGGTCTTTTTGTTTTAGGTGTTGATTGCATTGTCATTTTATGCATCTGGATGCTATCAGACCAGCGTTGGTGACAATCGGAGACACTGTGTGGCATAATCCAGTGTCTCTAAAGTAATCTGGCAAGTCACAATGGCCTTAAACCGGCCATCAATTCTGAACAAATATGTGTCATTTCCATTCCAACAACATGAAAGGGAACAAGTTAAAAGAGAGTAAGTTAAAATTGTAAAATCAAATATTATTAATTAAATTCATTCTACTTAATTAAAATTTGTTAACTGCAATGTTATATTTAGGTTTTACAGGAAATATAGGATGCCCGGACTGTTGGCTTGCGTGGACGGTACCCATGTGGCAATAGTGCGCCCCCATGAGCATGAAGAGCGTTTTGTTAATAGAAAGGGATACCATTCTCTAAATGTTTTAATAGTGAGTAATGATGATACATTCACATAATTAATTATGATTTGAGTAGAACTCAAATTTTCTAATTTATAAAGTTAATCAATTGTTAAGTATCTATGTAATTTGTAATTAAATACATTTGTTAACTAATTATTTATCATGTATATGTGCATTTGTATAAATAGCTTTTAAATAGTTTAATTTAATTATGAAACTTCCTTTTCAAACAGCTTATTTTTTCAGATGTGTGACTCGAATCTAAACATATTATGTGTAGATTCAAGTTACCCCGGGTCTACTCATGATAGTGTCATATGGGCCAAACACCCTTTAAATAATTATTTGGAGAGTATTCATAGGGTTTCTGGTGAAGATGTATATGTTTTGGGTAGGTTGGAAATAATCTTAAGAGCGTTTACGCCGCACACTAGCGCTGCCAATGATAAAAAAAGATATCTAGTAATTAGAGATAGAAAATCAAATTATGCATTTTCCCGTCACCTAATGAACATCTGACATGTTATGGTTTAGTGTAATAAGACGAAACGGCCACTTTTAACTATAACGCCGTTTTAATTTTAGTTATTTTACTTTAGTAGATTATGCTTTAGCATAACATGTCAGAAGTTCATTAGGTGACTTAAATATGCTAAATTACTTCATTCAAATAGTTTGTTGAGCATAATTTGATGTTCTATCTCTAATTACTAGATATCTTTTTTTTTTTCATTGGCGGCGCTAGTGTGCGGCGTAAACGCTCTTAATAATTATATGATTTTTCTTTTTAGTTCTTTGAATATAAGTTTATTAATTCTTATTTTCAATTGCAGGAGATTCGGGTTACCCTTTAAGGACTACCACAATGATACCTCAAACAGACCCAGCTCCCGATACTCCTGATGATTATTATCAGAAATTACATTTATCAGCCAGGAATGTAGTAGAACGTTGCATAGGCGTTTTGAAGGCTAGATTTAGGTAAAAACAACCTATAAATCACATCTGTTGGTATTAGATATTATAGTAATTACTATTTCTATAACAATTCTTTTTCACAGGTGCTTACTGGTAGATCGAAAATTACATTATTCGCCTAAAATGGCTGCAAAAATTACAAATGCATGTTGCTTGTTACATAACATAGCTCACAGGGCTAATATTCCTTACACCCCGCTAACACCGGCGGAGGCGGCTCGAGAGCGTGTTGCGACCGAGAGTGCCAGCTTCCCAGAGGCTGCAGAGCGCCTGCGGCGAAGGAGCCGGGTACTATCCGACCTAGAGTTAGGACGCGCACGCCGTCACTCTCTTGTGCAGCGATTGTGGGAAGATAGGGCAGTGCTAAATTAAAGTATTTATGTATTTAATTTTTTTAATATTTTAAGAAAGTGTGCAACACAAATTGCACTATTTATACTTATAACTAAGGATTCCTTTGTGCTGCACAGTACTGAAACAAAAAAGAATGTTTTATGCAAATTTACATTATACAATTTTTCATAATATAATAGTTGGATACTAACAGGCGCCAATGCTGATTACTATCATTGTTTAGCATTGTTTGCAATGCTAAAACTCATTTAGAAAATGTACGTTTTTCTCGCTCTAGCTCTCTTCCATCTCAGTCCTGAAGCTTACTTACTAATTAAACTTAACAATGTTGTGAATAGCCAAAATTATAAGTTTTAAAGTGCTTTAAAGTTTTTAATGCAAAATGAAGATACATTTTGTTAATCCCTTTTTCATTACTATTATTATTAATTTTTTTTTATTTACCTGCACTGCATGTGTAACATATAATTTATTCTCAATGTCAGTTTCAGTTTGTTAAATTTTTGGTATTTATTGGCCTTTGTGTTTGTTATCTTTTATGTACTGTAATTTGAGTTATTATGTACTGTGTCAGCAACAAGTATATTTCTTTAGTGAAAACAGTTGAACTTTATATTTTGTGTTTTTATTTGTGATGGATAGTGTCCTTCTATGATGGGGCATTTTCCAATATTTTTGACGCTGTAAGGGAGAAAAGAGCTGGACACTTGCTGAGTTTCTTGCCGGTTCTTCTCAGTACAAGATCTCCCGCCCAGAGTAGACTTACGAACCGATGGCATAATGACGTTCATAAGAGCTAATTGTAGCCTAATCGAAATAAATGATATTGAATTTTGAATTGAATTTTTTGAATTTTTTACTTGGAAATGTCAATTGCTAGGTTTTTAATGTTGTTTTCTTGGAGTACGAATGACACTTGCTAGGTTCGCGCATCTCCATAAGTCTAATTATAATTGAGATAGAAATACGGTTGTTTTTAACATTTAGGGATCTTTGATGAAAAAAAACGCATTTTACAAAAACTGTCTCTTGGTAGGTTTTGATTTTGGACAGCCGATAATGTAAACATTTACCTGCTGACTCAGCCGGTCTACACTTTCAGCTAATAATTTGAACGCTTCTGATAGCACATTCAATGACTGTGCATTTTGACTTGCAGTTTGTGCATTTTGAAGGGCAGCTTGCGCTCTCATTTCTTCAATACGCAACACCATAGCTCGCGACTCTTCTAAAGACACCCTAGTGGCTGAAAAAAATAAACAACAACATTTTAAATTAAATTTGTTTCTGGTAATTTAAATATTATTGGTTATTTAAATATGAGGAGCCCGTGGCGCTGTAGTTAGCGCGCTCAGCCTGCGATCGTTGAAGTTAAGCAACTTTCGCAATGGTCGGTCACGAGATGGGTGACCAAAAAACTTTTCATCTCGAGCTCCTCCGTGTTTCAGAAGGCACGTTATGCCGTTGATCCCGGCTGCGTTTGCAGTCGTTAATTTAATACCTACCGATCCGCATTGGGCCCTCGTGGTGGGTCATGGCCCAATCTCTTTATCCATCCATAAGGAAGGCCCATGCCCCAACAGTGGGGACTTATAATGGCTGATGATAATGATGATGAATTTAAATATATTATATTTTTCCTTTGCTGCCATGGTGCTTCAGGCACTTTTGGTAATACAATAAGAATCTTACATGAGGTGTGCGGGGGCTGCTGAACATCTGACCCCTGTGGTGGGACTGGCGATTGTGCACTCGCACGCACTGATCTCAGGGCCCGTGCTCTTCGGCGCGCTCGCACTCTTGTTCTATCTGATAAGTTTTTTTTTTAAATAATGAAATGGCTGATAATTGTTTTTAAATGAAATATTATTTGCATTAGTATTAGTAATGTATATTAGATACCTGCGGGAATAGAGAAGGGTTCAGACTGAGATTGCAGAGGATGTTCTATTTGCTCTGGTAGAACAAGTTCAGGCACTTCAGGAGCAGGTAACTCTTGCATGTCAGCAGCAAATATATTATTAAAGCTATAAAGTAATTAGATTCTTGTAATGCATACAGGATGTAAGAGATATGTATAAAAAACTAAAACTATGAATTCAGGCTATTATTCTGAATTCAAAACCGGTGAAAAATAAATTCCTGAAAAATATTTCCTTTTTTGTTTTTTTCAATCATGAAATAATTATTCATATGTAATATGTTAAGTTCTAATGAGTGTTAGCATTCCATTATTGGAATAAATTGGCTAAGGAAATAACTTCTTACACTATTGGTGGTGAAATACTTTCATTTTCTTCTACCACTTCCTCTGCCACATCTAAACCGTCACCCTAAAATTGTATAGTAAAAAAAGCATCAAAACATTGAACAATTTGATTTATTATGATAGTAAAAATAATGAAAACAGTGAATGATGAAATATTTATAAATTATGATGGTAAAAAGAAGCATTAGATAGAACACTGAATGGTGAAACATCATATGATATAAAAATGAATATTTTATTGTGCAAGTTAAATCAAATGTGGATGTAATCAACATAAAGATAATTTTAAAATTAACTTTACTCACGGCAAAATGGTCTTGGGCCACATTAGGTAAGGGACCAACATCTCTGCCTACAATGTTGGCAGTTCTTTCCTCCAGCGGTGTCAAAGTTGGAGCATTACTGGGACCACCACCAGTAGCACGTTGACTACTGTTAATGCTAATCAACTTTGCTCTAACTTTAGTTTTTTGATCATTCCACACCTGTAAGATTTTTCATTAATGAATTATCGTAAGTTAAATTTATAGTACTTAGAGCTTACTAAATAAATCACATATTTTCATACATACACATATTTTGTTAAGTGATTATAAGGCTGAAGGTGGAAGCGCAATACTCCCGGAATCCTCAATCACTGAGGAACTGGCTATCTTATCTTTAACTGCCAGATCATACGTTTACGAAAGTGAAAATGACTATGGCATTGAAGCAGCGTCTCTTGGTGGCATACGACAAGAGTTGAGGCGAGCGTTTCCGATTGTGAGATTTCCAAGGCGGGGTGCACGGGTAAACAGAGATTCCCCGTGCACCCACTGGTGGGTAAAGCTGGTGGGTGAACGGGTAGCGACCCGCTGAAAACATCGTTGTTATGGTGTCAGACTTAGATAGTGGTAGCTAGGCAGGCACCAAGAACAAGTCCTACCACCAACCAAACCAACCTCTATGACGGTATATATTGTTAAGTTTAATAGTTTTGATAGAAAATACACAGTGAAATGGTGGTTTACAAATTAATACAATATATTACATATTGGACTAAAACAACATACCTTTGACCACTCTTTTCCCGTTCTCGCCGGTCCCAAAGCATTAAGGGATTCGGCGCACTCTCGCCACAGTCGCTGTGCAACTGCTCTAGCTTCTTTGGACCTCACCCGACCAAGGGCGAGGTCTCTATTACCTTCTAGAAACTCTAGCATCACCTCGAGCTGGCGAACTGTGTTGTGCCTGCGGCGGTCTTCCATTACCTTTGTGTTATATCTTAAAAAATAAGGATTACATGATTATATCTAAAAGTTTAACCATTTTCAATTTCAAACAAATAAGTAAGTAGTATAAAATCACATACCAAAGCTGCAGTTCAATTACTAAAACTCGACCACTCAATCACTTGAAAATCATATACACCACTTCAAACTTTCGCGCCTCAGAATAATAACTAAAGTTATTGTTCTGAGTTTCGCGCTCTAAAAACAGCTGTCAAAGCCAGTGTGGCGACAAAAAAATCCTAAGTCGACCATCGATTGTACTTTTAAAACATGTAGCAGTGTCAATACTAGGGTTACATCTCTAACACTTTTACTATCCTTGTGTTCCAGTTGCGTTCCATCTGCGTTTCGTCTTAACTTGCGCATGATCTTTACCGCGATACCAAATTTCGCATTGACTGAAACTCAAATGGAACGCAACTACAGCTGCAACGCGAACGAAACGTAGATATTTAGTCATGTTTTAAATTACCGCGATCGGGGCCCAGTTCATGAGTCTAGAATAGGTACATAGCAAAGTCGATTCTAGTAAGTAACATTAAACGAGAGAAAGGGATAGAGACGAAGATAGTAACGATAATCAGAGAAATTAGATAACAGAGAAATAAAGATAAAAAGGCCTTGAAGTGTCACATTGGGGAGGGAGCAAAAAAACATAGATAAGTGTACAATTCGCCAGGTGTACTATAACTCGTGTGTTGTTGACCCTAAGGTCTAAGTTATAATGTCCATTAATTTTACTGGCTCCCAATCCTTTTTAATCGAAACACATAAATAAAAGAGAACATTGCTGTTTCGCAGAATGAATTGACTTGATGGTCTACCATTCCGTGGACGGACTTTATGCGAACAATTAAGTATTTAAGAAATTCTAAACTGTTATTCGTAGGTGTCATAGGTGTAGGTAACAGTAGAGCTAGATGGCGCGGTAGTTAACGCACTCTGTCTGCGATTATTGAAGTTAAGCAACTTTCACAAATGCCTGTCATCGGATGTGACCAAAATGGGTCATCTCGAGATCCAGCGTTCTTCGAAAGGCACTAATACCGTCGGTCCCGGTTGCATTAGCAGTCATTAACAATCACCAGCACTGAGCTCGCGTGGTGGTTTAAGACCCGTTTTGCTCCATTCGTAGGGAAGGTTCGTGACCCTACTTAGGGAACACAAAAGGAGCTAGTGATGATGATGATGTAGGCAACAGTCGTGAACAACGAATCATGTTACCATATTGGACATGCTGTCCTCATACGTTTATGCTTCAAGTGGTCAAATCTTATCTTATCTTAGTAGGGCCTGCCGAGGTTTCCCCCTCCCAGTAACACTTCGACCCATCGGGATCTTTTGTGCAACCCCATCCTTTCACTCTTCCTCCTCTGTAAAGATAGATGCCATAAGTCTGGGAACGTCCTTAAGAGCGAAGAGCCTGAAGTCCTCCGGTTTCGGATAGGCCGACCCCAAGTGGTCAAATAATCTCGACGCTAGAATTAAAAGCCGACTATGAATTTATCATACAAAAATTGACTGCAATCTTGTAGACAGAAATTGTTGAATAATTTTCCTGTTGCAAGTATTGTTGTCTTTATCCATAGTAGGTAATTTAAATGTACTGTAGCGTTATCTAACGGAGAAAGTCGGTCACGCATTCTCTACATAGATCGCAAAAGACAGGCAAATTATTTTATTTGTTTTACGACATGCATTGCATAAGTAGTTGCTACCGTAAAAAGAAAGCATGTTATAGGATGTTATATAGATAGGATTAGCAAAACTCTGACACTAGTTTCGGCTTTAGTTTAAAAAGAATAATAAGCCGTAGATAATTTTATGTGATGTCGGAGAAAAGAAAATAACAAATTAAATCCGAATGATTACAAATAAAAATCGAATATTGCGGTGTCTAGATTTGTTTCTAAATTGAATATAAGTAAGGAGTAAAAATATTTTTTTTAAACTATAACATTTTGCTTATTTATGTAACAGGAACTGTTGGATTTACTATGGATTTAATGACACACAAAATATGGTATTTATTAAAAGATAATAATGAATATGTACTGTATGTATATGAATATGTAACAAAAAAATATTTTGGAAAAATATTTTTTAACAAAAAACCCTAAAGATTTAGATGTTTTTGTATATTTTATATAACTATTAATAATATTGACTATCTTAATACGACACACATGCAATTCAGACCTATTGCAATCAAAACAAAATAATTAATGCATTGCTTCGAATGGCGTTGTCGGGATTTATGTATTTTTATGAAGTTTTTGCGAAACCGTTCCTAAATATTGAAATGAAACAACTTTTACGGATCTACTCGCGTTTATTTTACACATTACTTATTTAATGTTTATCCTAATAAATAAATAAAGTAAACGCGAGTAGATCCGTAAAAGTTGTTTCATTTCAATGTGTAGTGTTCGCGTAAACTTTAGAAAACAATACGTTCCTAAATAGTTTACAAGCTAGAATATGTATAACACGTTTCGCCTTCATCACGACCCTCCTCAGTCAATTCCATACAGGGATTTGTTTTATTATGGCCCTGGAGAAGCAATGCTATTATCAGACCTATGTCTACTTGTAATGGAACGTGCAAAAAGGATATTGTTTTGTCAAGAGCCAAACAGAACTGAAATATGATAACGCAGTGTGGCGTCATAAACGGATTATACTTTTACGTACACAGTTGAATGATACACGCTTCCCTTTGTTACAGATTAAGCTGAGTCTCCGAAAATGAACACGGTGTTTAAATGGAAGCTCCTGAAAGAGATATCTGACAAACGGTAATTTGAACCTTATCCGAAAAAGAAAATATACCTACAAGGAAATTTAGCAATATTTCACGATTATCTATGAGAGGGTTGTATGTTTTTGTTACAGGAAAATGGCGTATGGCAAGGCGTACACTCAAAAAGTCGCGTCTGCACAAATTAAGAAACATTGCGGAAGTTCTGTGACTAAACATTCGGAAATAAGAAACACATACAAGTTTCAAGTTCTTTTAAACAATGCTACGTGAAATGCTATATGTAATATTGCAAAATGGGTCAATCGCAAACGCACCTTGACTCCAACTATACGTCGGTAAATTACTCGGAAGTTTATGATGTGATTGATGAAGACAAAGATGTTTGCGCTGTTGTTGACGAGCCAAAATATTTAAGCACCTTTGGGGTGACTTTAGCCGTCCCAGAATGGGAAGCCATTTGTACAGCGATCGTTTTAACGCTCATCATAATCTCTACTATAGTTGGTAATATCCTTGTGATCCTTAGCGTATTTACCTACAAACCTTTACGCATAGTCCAAAACTTTTTCATTGTCTCATTAGCTGTTGCCGATCTAACAGTAGCTATTTTGGTACTGCCGCTCAATGTAGCGTACTCAATTTTGGGGCAATGGGTCTTTGGAATATATATGTGCAAAATGTGGCTGACGTGCGACATAATGTGTTGTACGTCATCTATATTGAATTTGTGCGCAATAGCTCTCGATCGGTACTGGGCCATTACAGACCCTATAAATTACGCACAAAAGAGAACGCTCGAAAGGGTCTTGTTAATGATAGGCATAGTTTGGGGGCTTTCATTAATTATTAGCTCCCCGCCATTGCTTGGATGGAACGACTGGCCCGAAGTGTTCGAACCTGACACCCCCTGCCGATTGACTTCACAACCTGGATTTGTAGTATTTTCTTCGTCAGGATCCTTTTATATACCATTAATAATAATGACAGTAGTTTATTTTGAAATATATTTGGCTACTAAAAAGAGATTAAGAGATCGCGCTAAGGCTACGAAGATTAGCACTATATCTAGTGGTCAGAACAGATTTACTGCAAAAGACGATCAGCACGACCAAGACTCGGTAAGCTCAGAAGCGAACCACAACGAGCATCAAGGTGCTACTAGACTAGTATCTGATAATGAAAAGAAGAAGAGGACAAGAAAATTAACCCCTAAGAAAAAATCTAAGAATAAATACTGGAGCAAAGATGATAAATCACAAAATAAGTTGATCATACCGATTCTGTCCAACGAAAATTCAGTGACAGATATTGTTGATAATGAAAACAGAAACACATCTTCTGAAAGTAATTCTAAAGAGACGCACGAAGAAGAATTGATAGAAAAGGTAGAACCCTTGACAACAAAACCTCAGAAACGAGCTAGACCTAACCAAAATAATACCGTGTATCAGTTTATTGAAGAAAAACAGCGGATATCATTAACTCGTGAGCGACGGGCGGCCAGGACCCTAGGGATTATAATGGGAGTATTTGTCGTCTGTTGGCTACCTTTTTTCGTAATTTATCTCGTGATTCCCTTCTGTGCGAGTTGTTGTTTATCCAATAAATTCATCAACTTCATTACCTGGCTCGGATATGTGAATTCGGCGCTTAATCCTCTCATATACACTATATTCAACATGGATTTTAGGAGAGCGTTTAAAAAGTTGCTCTGTATAAGGCCATAGTCATGTGTTGTGCCAAAGACTGTTTATTAGTTATGCTTTAAATAAAAGCCGCTGATTTGCTCAAATTAAAAAGTTTTCAATCATTACCTACTCGTAGATTATATGATTATGTCAGTGATAACTATAAGCTTTTATGTAGTTAAATAATTTTAATTGACTGTCTCTGTCTAAATAAGGTAGTTCATTTCATGTAAATACCTAATAATTAATTGAAGCATTATAATTAATGGATACTCTCAGAAGTAGAACTAGAAGTTTAAGTGTATACTTAAAGTGTACATATTTACAGGTTCTATCGTGCATAGCACAGTAATTAGAGTTTCCTTGTGAATACATATAATGGATGTTTGTGATGACGAATTTAGAATAAGGAAACATTATTACCAACGAAAATTAATCTCATGATAATGACGACACTAAATTCTAATCTTTACATGTAAATACATATCTCTGTCCTTTGTAAATAACCGTAGGATGTTTGTAAAAATTTAAATATTACAATATATAAGTAAAAGTTGTATTAAACATAACGGCTTTGTTTTACTAGCACATAAATAAAGTAAGATTTGAAAGAGTGATTTCGTTCGTTTTCATCGGTAGACTATGATTTATACATTATTATCCCTTTAAAATAATTTGAGCCCTTATTTAAAAGGGATATTGAAGTAACAAATTGTTTTTAATAATTCTCCTGGATTGTAATAAAATTTTTGACTGTTTAATTTGTTTTATTATCGAAACTAAGATGACTCGTCCCTGTTAAGTCTGAGCATGTATCTCATTTATATGCAAAGTGTCATGAAAGCCATTTCTCATATGTGCTGGCTGCTCCAGATCCAACAAACGTTAGTTATAAAGTCTCTCATCCGTTGAAAGCACACCAGAGCGCTCTCGTGTCCCGTGGAACGTGCTGGGTTGTCAACTAATTTGGTCTTAATAAACAAACAACCTCTCTACCGCGGAGCGCAGAATGCGGAAGTTCCGCGGAAGTATTGCGTAATTTGCAAAATCGCGAATACCTAAAGTCGATATCCACTAAAATAATGAATAAGTTGCAATTAGATCATATTTTATCATTTTGTAATTACTGAAATAGTTTATTAGTTGTAAATGATCAAACTATTTATTCTAGATTTTTTATAAACAAACTTCTTCATACAAAAGTAGGCTCTATCTAGACGACATAGAGTCCATAAAATTCGATCGCTCAATTGTCAAAATTTGACATATTTGACATTGACTTTTTAAAAAACTTAACGCACAGAGCATATAATTGTTGCGGGTTTTAGTGTAGCAAATTTACTCTAGTTTGTCTATAGCCAAACTTCTTCATACAAAAGTAGGCTGTAACTTATCCATAATTGAGATTATAGTCGCGTGGTCGGGTGCGGTGACATGACACCGCGCGGGATTTGACGGACTATAATGGCCGCGGTGTCATGACACCGCGGCAAGGTAAAGGGGTTAAGAGCGTTTACGCCGCACACTAGCGCCACTAATGAAAAAAATAACATATCTAGTAATTAGAGATCGAAAATCAAATTATGCTCAACAAACTATTTGAATGAAGTAATTTAGCATTTTTACGGCACCTAATGAACACCTCACATGTTATGGTTTAGTTAAATAAGACGTTACGGCCACTTTTAACTATAACGCCATATTTAACTAAACCATAACATGTCAGGTGTTCATTAGGTGACGTAAAAATGCTAAATTACTTCATTCAGATAGTTTGTTGAGCATAATTTGATTTCCTATCTCTAATTACTAGATATGTTTTTTTTTTCATTGGCGGCGCTAGTGTGCGGCGTAAACGCTCTTAACCAAAACATTTCACATTTTAAAGTAGCGTACAAAATTGCACTACAGTTTTTTAGCAAATAAAATTTAGTCTCTGCACTTTGACTTTGCTTTGCCGCAACTGCAAAAGCTTCACAGACTTACAATCTGTCTCATACCGGCATTTTTGCTAACGATCCACCCTCCGTAGATACTTGGACGCCCAATGTAACCACAGTGCCATAGAACAATTGAATTTCTATTGTGTCTGGTTTAAGAACAACTGAGTAGACAAAGAACGTAGTGCATCACTAGTTTCTAAAATTTTAGGTCCTAGAATCTCTTAAAATATTCTATCACAAAACGTCCCGCATTTTTTAAGGCTTCAAGAACCATTACCCACTTTGCACCTCCCTTCACCGTTCTCATAGCCCTTGAACTGGAGCAAGACGAAAAAGTTCTCGCATCGTTAGCTTCTACGAGTCTCGCGGGTTTTCTAAGATTCATTCGTCCGTTGCATAAGGATTTGCCGTAATAATCTGCCTTTTATTTGGTTAGCTGCCGCCTTTTTTGATGTTTAAAGAATAACCCCCTTACAAATAAACAAAGAATATGGTCTGAATAGTTATTCCGTGTTTTGTCTTTTTTACTCTAATTTAAAATGACGTTTACATGACAGGGACAAAACACGGAATATCTATTCGGACCTTATTCTTTGTTTATTTGTAAGACGGTAAAGCTATAGCTGCGCTAAAAACTGATTGATTGATTTAGTGGAATAATTAAACAATTTGCCCGTATTCAGTTAAGGATATCTTTAGAATATAATAATATGTAAAATATATAGTAGTTTAGAAGCTCCAAAACTACTATTATAATTTATATTATTTTGAATTTTGCATTTACAATGGTATAAATAGTTACAAGATAAAATTTTACTAAAAAAATCAACCAGCCTCAGGAAGCTCGAGTAGGAATCGAACCCACGACCTTTGGATAACCGGTCCAAAGCTCTGACCACTGAGCTACCGAGGCCATTTTATTCTAGTAAAATTTTATCTTAACTATTAAAATATTTTACATAGAAATGTATCGTTCAATATTATATTCTAAAGATTACCCTACTTTACACTGGTCTAGTCATGCGGCAATGAAATGTAGTCGGACACTATACTGCCGCGCAATTTAAGAACGCAGTAAAGAACATGTGAACAGTTTCGAGAACATAGATCGTAATGTCGTCAACACCTCAAATATCACAATCACAAACACAGTAAGTTGTACTTACTGCGTTAATAACTTGTGCGTGCGGCAGTATAATAGTTCACATAAGAAATCTTAAAATCACAATTAAGGGAGGGCAACCTTAGTCATATACACAGTCAGTCGACATAGCTCGATTAGTAGACGATCTAAATTAAATAACGGCACGCGATACATATTGGTCGTAGGCAACTAGTTCTAAAATCACGGAAAATACCATTAAAGTAAAAGAGTTTTAAAGTGACGACCATGTAGGTTAGAAACCTTCGTCAAATCGTACCTGACGGTAAGTGAGATGAGGCCGAAGATGAAGCACCTGAAATGTCAAATCTCTCTCGACGTCTGGTGCTCCGATGGTGGAAGAAGAATGCAGAATTAAGGTCACGTAATTCATTCCCATTTAAACCAAAATGGATCCAGTAAAAACTGCTAGGCAGGCAAAGAGGTGTGACAAAGCAACATGCAGGTCGGCAAGACGAAATAGCTAGTGTGTCACAATCGTGCTTCACTAGATGTTCTCGCACCTAGACTCCGCTTCTGCTTTACGTCAGGTGGAGAGAAGTCATTTGCTTACTCATACATAAAAGAAAAAACCGGACAAGTGCGAGTCGGACCCGCCCACCGAGGGTTCCGTACAAATTTATGGGTAACGAGAACTATACATCATAAAAATAATTAAAAATCTGTTTAAGCGTGTGCAAATGAAGCCCTTTACGATACACATGACACGGTTAACTTACTTCAAAATTTGGACCCCCGTTCCTTGCATAAAGACCCTGTTTTTTTGGAACTTAATTAAATAAGTATGTATAGTTTTTAGATTTTTTTCCTGTACTTGTAGTCTAATATATAGGGTAGACCGCCGTTGACCTAGAACTATGAAGTTTGGCAAGTAATATCAAACGATATTACTTGTCAAACTTCATAGTTCTAGGTCAACGGTGGTCTACCCTATGAATTTTGATTCCCTTGAGAGTGTCGAAATTTTTGCGATATAAAGGGCGTATCTTTTTTTTCGTTAACTTAGAAGTTTGATTTTTTCACAGCTTCAAGGGACCGCAGGCCTGAGTATATGGTTTTAATTTCAACTTGATACAGCCAAGCTGTATAAACGAGTGAGTTAGCGGAATTAACACTACATATTATTTAAATTACATTTTTTTGTACTATGGATTTCCGCAAAATAACGCCTGATTCCATTAATTATCAACTTGATACCTCCACGCGTTCCCAAGATAAAGAGGGTCTTGACAGACAGACAGACAGACAGACGTACAACAAAGTGATCCTATAGGGATTCCGTTTTTTCTTTTTGAGGTACGGAACCCTAAAAAACAACATTGAGCCAGATTTTTTATTGGTCACCGACAAGTTATGTAAACCGACGACCTGGTAAAAATAGCAGCTGGATGCGCATAGCACAATCGTTTTCAAATTCTTTTCGGGTGGCCTTTATTTAAATGGTGGCATGAGTCGCATGCAGTCCAGACAAATAGATCCTGATAGGCAGTTAGTTTTATAAAACGGTTTGTTCAATAAACTGACCTTTTAACATATTATTATTTATTCTGTGACATGGCCCGTAGTTTTTATCGTTTTTTAGGATTCCGTACCCAAAGGGACAGGAACCCTATTACTAAGACACCGTTGTTCGTCCGTCCGTCCGTCCGTCCGTCTGTCTGTCAGTCTGTCACCAGGTATCTCATGAACCGTGATAGTTAGACAGTTGAAATTTTCACAAATGAAAGAACACGACAAAAGAGTAAAATAATTATTAAAGGGAGCCCCCTTTTAAATATTAAAGGGACCATACAACAGACATGATTTTTTGCCGTTTTTATAGATAATGGCACGAAACCCTTCGTGCGCGAGTTCAACTCGCACTTGGCCGGTTTTTTAATAGCTTATAGTGTCCTTCTGCTGGTTTAAAACTTTGAAAGAGTAGTAGCCGAACGTATAGGTGCCCGGGTTGAATGCGAGAAATCGTGGTTCAATGTCCATGACTAGAGACGTGGTCTCATTACACAAGCATATTAGCTTTATAGGTGAGTTAACAGGACTTATAATTTATATTTTTATAGTGGCTCAATCCAACTCGCTGAAATTAGTCAACGCTATCTATTTTTACTTTATAAGCCAAAAGAGCTCTATTCAATGTCGACTCGAACTACGTCATCAACATAGCATACCACGATAGTTGACAGTGCACATGACCGGCATGTCATGGGTTGCGGGTTCGAATCACGCTCGTGGAACTTTTTCAACACTTTGTCTTTTTTCTTTATCGATTGTTAAATACTTGCAAAAGTGTTCTTGCGACTGTGAGGGCAAGTTCACAGTGACGTAATACCGCTGGCTTGCAAGGAAAATTAAAAAGTTTAAGAAAAAAGACAGTCAGCTTCAGGGTTACCTATCGTTAGGTCAGCGGTCGGAGCATTGGGCCAGTAATCCAAAGGGGTTCGATTCCCACAGAGCTTCCTGAGACGGGTTGATTTTTTTTCTAATAAAATTTAGTTAAGTTTTCTACCGACCAACAGCTTGGTAGCACAAGACAGAGAGAATGGCGTGATTTTTTTGAATTTTTTTGAGAGAGATTGTTGTTTCCTCAAACGGCATTTTCAGCGTCACCGGGCTTTTTTGGGGCGGCAAGGTACGTAAAGAGTACCTCAAGCCGTGTGAAACGAATCACCTTCGGAGGTTTTCTAGAGGGAACGGCATCACACACTTAAAAGTGCGTGTCCCCGTGCCCTACTAGAGTCTCCGAAGGGTTCGGATCGGAGCGTAATGGCGTGAAGAACCCTTACCCTTGAGACCCTACACGTGACCCCTGGGTGGTGCTAAATAAGTAACAATGTCTGAGTGGTAGAGCCACGTTGCGTTGCAGCACGAAATGGGCCGGCTCGCCCGGCGTAACACCACCCTCTCACAGAATATCGGCGTGAAACAACGGCGTTGCTGTTGTGTTTCGTCCGGTGAGTGAAAGTAACGGAGGCCCATCTCTCACCCCTCCCCCATCCCAATTCCTACTCCCTCCTCAAGATTCAACTCCTTTCCAAGGTTGGCAACGCATCTGCGATAACTTTGGTTTTGCGGGTGTCTATGGGCGGCGGTGATTACTTTCCATCAGGTGACCCACCTGCTCGTTTGCCTCCTTTTAACATAAAAAAAAGAAGAAGAAGCTTGTACCACAACATAAGGATACTGCTTAGTGCCTTACAAATAAACAAAGAATAAGGTCCGAATAGTTTTTCCGTGTCTTGTCTCTTTTACTCTAATTTAAAATGACGTTTACATGACAGGAACAAAACACGGAATAACTATTAGGACCTTATTATTTGTTTATTTGTAAAGAGCATAAGGTTTAGGTTTAGTCATATAGACGTGCTCGAGCAATGCACAATACTTTAAGGCGGGTACATACTGCTGTAACGAAACATGCAATGTAACATAAAAGGAGCATTTCATAAGTGTGGACGCAGCGCGCGCACTAACCGACCATGTACCTACTCGCATCTGTTACATGCGCGCGGCGAACATAGCTCAGTCTGCCGAAAACACGCGAAGAAAATGGATTTCTCCATTGTTCACGCGCGTTACGCAGTACAGACACACACAACCCGTCTACACTGGCGCTCTGCGCGCCCCTTTGTGTTCGGCGAAAACACCGACAAATGGCGAATCGCGGCGCGCACGAGTTGAAATGCTCTGTTCGTGCGCGTAGTGTGCACGGTTTGTGCGCGCAAGGCGTCCACACTATGAAAATTCCATTGCATGATACATTGCAACAATGTGGACGGCTAATTCTTTCATTGGGTGTTACATTGCATGTTACATTTCGTAAGTCTGTCCGCCTTTATCCACCCTCTCACGAACACGGAATCACGCGACAGCAGCGCTCGGAGTTCGGACTGTTCCGAGCTGTTTCGTGCAAGGTAAGCTGTACGAGAGTTTCTCGAGCGCGGTATGTATTAAGCTCACCTTATAGTTCCTTCTTTTTTTTCTCCCTTTAGTTGATGGCTTCGTGCGATTAGCACATTTAGCCAGTGTCAAAGTAATTTTTCTTACAAATAATACATAAATGTACAATTCCTTCCAGTACATAATGATGATGAATGATAAATGAGAAGTAAGAAATGATATACCCCCCAACCCCTCGAGTATCTCAGTAAAGATGTGGGGCTTTACTATGTCCTCGGGTAGACTTCTTGAGATAATTTGAAAAGTGAAGTTGCACTGTTTTGTTTCATTTGCCAACACTCATGGTTACTAACGAACACTTAAAGTCAATAATCCACCATTATTTCACATTAATATTATTAGAAAATAAAACAAAACTACAGACACGACTCTTCACTTTCCCGCCAAGAACATGGGTCCTTCTTATTTTGTGCTCATACTCAGCAGTGTCAGGGGGATGTCTGTGACTCCGCAGTTTAGGTACGTTCAGCCGGCGCGCCTCTCTGGCAGGTGTATGGCAGTAGGTTGCCGCTCGGCTCGCACGCTCCACGTCGCGCGTAAAACGAACGATCATTTCTGAGATTTTTGTGCACCGAACAATGACTACTAAACGATGTAAAAATAAAAGATATTGTTGTGTTTACGGGTGTATAAATATAAGAAAGAACAATGAATCGAAATTAACATTTTATTACTTAAATATCGCACCCTGAGAATGTAAGTGACTCAATCCAAAATTACAGATTTTTGGATAATGAGCGAAATGTATCTGCACTCAATAACTTATTTTGGTTTACAGTATATAACTTTTATAATGGTAACTTTATATTCTAAACTTTTAATTAAAAACATTATCTATACTATTAACTTTAGAAATTCATCGAATTTAACAAATATATATTTAATTAAGTATTTAAAAATAGTGCATGAAAAACACCTTCCATAATTAGGTCACTTTTGTACTAAACAAATAAATATAAAAAAGACTTATTATGACTTAGGTCTTCTACATTCTCACCATCAAAATTATTCTCTAACCTCATTGATTATAACACCACTTTCATTCTACTCATAACTTATACTTTAACTTTAAGGGAAAATAAAACTTGATGAAATTTTGTGAATATTTTTATTGTATGACTAGGAACACTTCCAACAGTCCTAAAGTTATTAATAAACATAATATGATATCACTTTCTTATAAAAAAACATAGTAAACTATCTCAAAAACTATAAATTTGTTACAAAAATAAGGCAACATTATTCTTAAATAACTTTGGAAGTTTTTAACATTAATCTATATTATTTAGTCTTACCGTTTTAATCAGTCTCAAGTTGAGATCAAAAATAAAATGCAAACATAAAAAAATAACTCTTAAAGTCATAAGTATAAAAACAAAATAAGATAACTTTTTTGCAATATTCATGTCTTATAATAATCAACAGGAACTGAATTACAGTAAGTAGGTACCCATAATTTTATTTTGAGCTACGTTGTCAACTGCAAGTGCGTGCAGTGGTGCCCTTATGCAACCTGCAATTGCAATCGGCAACGTGGCTTGGAATAAAACCTTAATAGTTACAAGTACAGTCGACGTCAGATCAAGCTATCCAAAACTGTCAAATTTCTGCAATAAATTTTGAACTTTATACATATTAGTTTTATAGATCAATACTCATTGGAGAAATTTGACAGATTTGGGTAGGTTGATCTGACGCCATGTGTACATATTACAAAGAATTGTAAAAAGTGGCATAATAACTAGGAATATTTTTTTTTTTACTAAATCTTTTAAGTCTTTCTTTTTATTTTCTTTCAAAGCAAGTGGCTGCTCGTATAAATTTTCAAGAATAATTTCATCTGCACTTAACATTTTCTTTCTTTTATTTCGCATATTTATGGTTTTAAATTCAGACTGAAGATACGAAGTTTTGTACTGGAACATAAATAGTTCAGTTTTAACAAATTTTAGGATTTTAATGTCTGTCCAGTTAATTTTTTCTTTTTCACAGTTCTCATTAAAATTATATCCCCATTGGTCTTGCAACTGCTTTAAATTCATAAAAAATTCGTGATTGAGCTCCTTGACTGTAAAGGGTTTTCCTGATTTTCTAGCACTTTTAATAATCGTGACATACTGACATGGTGCGTAAATAGGTCCGCCTTTTTCGTTCTTCTTAATTTCTTTTTCGATTAAGCTATGCACATTGTCTGCCTCGTTTTGGGTATGGCCTTTTATCAAATATTTGTGAGTGATGGACTGAATGTTTTCGAAGTAGAGTACAGCAAAGGAGTATAGACTAGCGATCATTTTATTCTTGTTTTGCCCTGTGCAATTATCGGAATAAAATTTTACATGTACATTTCCGTTTGGATAACTAGAGTTAATTTTTTTTAAATAATCAAATACGCAAGATCCTATTTCGTTAGCCCCTCTGTTACCTTGCGTCTCGTCCCAGAAATAACAGAATACATCACCGTAAGATTTGTTGTCTGAAGTTTGTTATGCATTTAACTGGGTTATTGTGAAATCGAGGCAGTTAATTTTTGATTAGTAGTAAAAATAAGATGGACTAGGACATAACATAACAGACTGTAAATCGTAAATGGCACAAACATGATCATGGTCAACGTTTTCTCTATCTTTCTTTTTTTCTTCACGGCATAAATCTTTTTCAATTAAATGGTTATCGTAATTTGTTTTTAAATTATTTTTTATATCTGGTGGCGCAAGTTCGTACGACAGACAAGTTTCACATCGGTCTTTCTTTGGCTGATAAAAACCAATGTTAAAATCTTTATTAAAAGTGTTTAAATACAACCAATAATCACATTCGGCCCTGTTATTCTCTCTTTGTTTTTTATTAAAATCATTACATAAATCTTTAATTGTTTTTCCATCAGAAATATACTCTTTGTCTGTCGTACGTCTTAAATAGTGAGATTCTATTCGAGGTATTGAGTTGATGTGGTCTTTTAAGTCTTGTAAAACGTCTGAATTAATACGTTTTCTATTATCATGTTTGCCCCGTTTCTCTTGTTCTAAGAAGCCCTGACTATCTGTCTTAGCCTTAACAGTTCTTATTTGTCTGTCGCTGATGTCTAATGTATTGATGTAAAATTGTTTGCAAACTCGAATTCTGTGGTCTTCTACAGTAAAATAAAAGGCGTTGTTCGGTAATCTGGGCTTCTGAGCATTAGTATAAACACCTTTGTTTGTGCCGTAATAATGTTCGTCTGAAAGTTGTTGTGTCAGTGAAGCTGTGCAAGTGTGGGCGTTAACTGTGTTCTTGCCTAATTAGAGATAATTAACTTTTTGCAATCGGCGTTTTTGTGTTTTTTATCATTAAAAGGGTATTTTGGAATTGAATTAAAGTCACCCTCCCTCTTTTTGGCTTATTTATTGGCGCCACCGTGCGGGGAGTAGTGTCACTACATATTAACTTTACAACTAGTGCCACCTAGCGGTCATACATCGAATCTAACCGTTGTGCTTCAGTAGGGCAAAACATCACAGCGCCACCTTTTGTCGGGTTGTCGAATCACTTGGCCCAGCTCAATAATGCTCAACTGTGGCGCTTGTGGAAAATTTCTGTCGCCGGCAGGTGCCGCCTCTTGTAGCATTTGCCCTTCAAAATATCATAAGGCTTGCTTAGCTTTATCTGATAAATCCCTAATCAACAAAGATTGGGTCTGCCCCAATTGTAAGAAGAACGCACGTAAGGGCGACAACAGCCAGACGCCAGTGAAGGGAATCTGCGAAACTTCGGACTCTGAGGCGCCGCCGTTAACACAGCCCGACGCCGGCCGCTCCACAGTGACTTCGCAACGCGACACCGCGGCTGAGCAGACAGTTGCCGGAATACATGAGTTCCGTCGCGAGTTCGCCGAATGCATGGCGGAAATGCGGGAATTCCGAAAAGAGATGGTGCAGCTGCGCGCTTCCTTTACGGCCGTAGCATCGCGTCTGGATGGAGTGGAGCAGAGGCTGGAGGCGCTGGAACAGCGGCAACCAGGGGAGGGATCCATCAAGGTCACGGAGCTAGAGCGCACCATCTCGGAGTTCAAGTTGGAGCTCAACGACCGCGATCAGGAGGCTTTGCTCGCGGACCTGGAGATCGGCCAGCTCCCGGAGGAGAAGGGGGGAGAGCGTGTTTCACGCCGTGGCCGTACTCGCCGGGCAGCTGGGCGTGAGGCTGGAGGAGCGGGACGTGGTGTTCGCGGAGCGCGTGGGCGCGCCGCCGGCGGAGGCGGGGGGCCGCGCGCGCCGCGTCGTGGTGCGCCTGGCGCGCCGCCACCTGCGCGACGAGCTGCTGCAGGCCGCGCGCGTGCGCCGCACCGGCCAGCGCGCCTCGGCGGGGCCCCGGGTCTTCGTCAACGAGCGGCTGACCCGCCCGTACCGACAGCTGTTCCATCGGGTCCGGGAGGAGTGTCGCAGGCTGGGATGGCGGTACTCCTGGACCAAGCGAGGCCACATATTTGCTCGCCAGGGGGATGGGAAGCCCGTTTTTCGGTTCCGCTCGGAGGAGGATTTTATGCGTGCATTTGGGCCTCAAGTTCTGGACTCGAAGTAACCTGCAAAAAACCACTGACGCATAGAATTTCTCTCCTACATTTACTCCTTATTTTATTAATGTCGATGTCTTTACCTCTGTTATTAATCTTTACTGCGTTTATTGCCAATTTGTTCATCATTTTATTTTGTTTTTTATCATTCTGTGTTGTGTACTATTTGTGTTTTGCTAACCTATCTGTGTGGGGCCACCAAATGAAACACTCTATTATTGATTCCAATTTAATAATAGTCTCTTCAATTAATTACCATATAATGTATATACATGAATTACTTATATTCTATAATTTTTACATATTCTTTCACACACATTACTTAAACTATTTACACAAAACTTTATTTATTTATCTTTTGTTTTATAATTACATCACTATTCCGCTAAAAAAAGTTATAGCTTATGCGCGCCATAACAACAATATTTATTTTCACTTTAACTATAGTTACAAAATTCTACAGCTGCCTAACTATTCATGCTTTGGGCTAAAAATTGTTATAGCTTTTTACATCTCAGCACTGATAAGTAGTTATATCATCAAAATACAACAGTAGCAGACTCCTTAAAGTTGGTCTTTTTAACGCAGGGTCACTGTGCACAAGACATGAGGAGTTTATGGTGGCTGTGGAAGGGTTGGTCCCGGATATCATGGCAATAAACGAGACGTGGTTAAGGTTGGGACAAGACGAAAAAGCACCTAAACTGCCAGGCTACCGCTTGCGTCACACCCCTAGGCCTGACCACATCCGCGGGGGCCGTGGCGGTGGAGTAGGCTTCTTTATACGCAGAGGGATTAACGTGCGCTCTCGTGTTCATCCTTCCTCAGCGGAGGTGGAGCAGATGTGGTTGAGTGTACTCGTGGGAGGGTTGGAAATCATAGTTGGAACTGCCTACAGACCACCGTGGCAGGACGTGAACATTTTTTTGGACGCCATTATGAATTCTATTTTCTCCTTTGCAAAGCGGGATGGTTTAATTTTGCTGGGAGATTTTAACATAGACGTTCTTGATACCAATAGCAGCAAGTCTAAGCTGTTTGCTCAGTTCTTATACAGCTTAAATCTTAAACAAATTGTGGAGGAGCCAACACATTTCACTGACCATAGCAGTAGTTTATTGGACGTGATCTGTACTGACGCACGAGCCCTTCATGTTGAGGTTAAACATTCCCCGGATCTGGGTGGCCACGCTATGCTGGCGGCTGCTTTCAAAGTTAAAAAAGACAGATCTAGCCCCCTTTATGTCACTTACAGACCTTTTAAAAATATAGGCCTGGACCAATTTAACATGGACGTTTTTTTTTTTTTTTTTTTTTTTTATTTATGAACATAGAATCAACAGCACTTTATAAACTAAATTATTACATTGTATACTTAACCTACTGCCAATTACAGATTCTTACTTTGTAACACAATATATTTAATATGTCGCTTAAGCGAAAGTGAAAGCAAAACAGACAGATAACACAATAATTTAGAAAAAGCAAAAACAATTTACAAAACAAATAAATTAAAAGGGCAGACCACAGTTTACTGTTTTTTTTTTTTAAATTTAAAAAAAAAAAACAAAAAAAAAACAGCAAACAGTGGTACGCACCGAGCAGTGTTTGAGCGTGTGAGTGTGTGAGTGTGTGAGTATGTGGTATGTGTGTGTGTGTGTGTGTGTGTGTGTGTGTGTGTGTGTGTGTGGGTGTGTGTGTGTGTGTTTTAAAAATTTATATTAGATGTGGTGCATGAGAGTGCATGGATGTGCGTATAATATGCTTGTGGGTGCTCTTTATCATCTGCCCGACAGGCAGGGGCAATTCAGAAGTCTTAGTGTGAATTGTAGGTGTGTAGTGTGAGCCTATGAATTTACTAATATAGTTGAAATTTGTTTTTTAAAAGATGGTTTACTAAGGTGAAAAATATCGACATACGAGAAAGTTTTGTTATAACTATTAAGTGAACGGTAAATAATTGAATTTTGAGCGTAGTTAGAGTGGCTAAGTGGTACATGAAAAAGAGGGGTATGTCTAGTGCGCTTTGTCGGTGTTCTAATTTGCAGAAAGAGAGATAATAACTCAGAACAATCAATCTTATCATTACAGACATCGTGTAAGTACAAAATCTCAAGGAGAGTACGGCGATCTTTGAGCTGCATTATCTTATGAAACGTACACGATTCCTCGTAGTTGATTTTCTTGTGCTGAGTCCGATAATTTAATGCTTTTATAAACCTACATTGTAAACGTTCAATTGATTCGATATATATCATGTAATTAGGGTTCCACACGTTACTGCAGTATTCTAAAATACTGCGGACGTATGAAAAGTATAAGACCTTAATGCAATCAGCATCCGAAAAGGGACGACTGACACGCAAGACAAAACCCAAATTCTTGTACGCTTTGGTGACCATAGCATTTATGTGATCAGACATCAACATTTTGGAGTCAAAAATGACCCCTAGATCTTTAGTGACGTTAGTGCGTTTTAAAGGCACGTTATCAAGACTGTACTGGTGAGTTAGTATGTTTCTTTTACGTGTGAAACTAATCTGAAAACATTTAGCAACGTTCACTCCGATACGATTATCATGATAATATTTGCACAACTGATTTAGATCACCTTGAAGCTTCATAGCATCTTCAATAGTTTTTATATGTGCATAAATCTTTGTATCATCCGCATACATCAGGAATTTAGCAAATCGAAAACAGTTTCCCACATCATATAAATACGATGCGTACAACAAAGGCCCCAAGATTGAGCCCTGAGGGACTCCAGGACGGGACTTGCACGAAGTCAGAGCGATGTCCAGCCACAACTACAGCTTGTGAACGATTCCGTAGATACGATTCAACCCAACGAAGAAGACTTCCACGAATTCCCAACTCTTGGAGCTTACGTAGAAGGATAATATGATCTACGCGGTCAAACGCCTTTTCAAAATCAGTATATATGACGTCTATTTGATAGCCACTATCCATCCCGCAGAGTACATCATTAACATTTTTGGAATGGGCGGCGAAGCCTCGTTTCGACGGACGAATATTCGACAGTTTTTTGTCCACACGAATTTAAAGGATGCTTCCTTCGCTTTTATTTTGCACTCTTTTAGCAAAGCCCGGTTACTCTTTGTTAAATGCTCGTTTACATAAATAGTGCTATCACTCCTAGCTTTGTCACCCATTCCAATATCAGCCGGTTTGATTCCTCGGTGTTTACGCGATGCTGCTACGATCGAGTCCTTAGTGCGGCGATGGCGCAACCGGGCGATGATGGTGCGGCCGTTGGCTGAGCTGCTCGGCCGACGCGCCTGCACACGATGCGCAAAATCCACTTCAGAACTATCCAGGGCCACTCCCATTTTCCCCGCTAACTTAACAACTATACCGACGGTATCCTCGTCTTTGGATTCAGGGATACCAGCCAACTCAATGTTCTGAAGACGACTCCACTGCTGCTGGCGGGCATTCTCCTCCTCCAGCAGACGTATGCGATTCGTATTGGCATCAACGTCACTTCGCAGACGCACATTTTCGTCCTTTAGTGCCTTCATCTCAGCGGTTGTTGCCGACAGCTTCTTTATTAGATCATCATACTGAGTACTAATATAATTCACCGTTGATTCTATGGTAGATATCTGGCCTTTCATAGTACTCAGCTCACTCGTGATGGCATTTCGAATGAGGACTAAGAGTTCCTCTCTATGAGAACTGAAAAGGTCCGAGCGGGGTTCAAGTGTACATTGTTGCGGCAGTGTAGTGGCAGTTTTAGGTGGGTTAGGTCTCCTAGTAGCAACGAAGCAACCGTCATCATCATCAGCAGGAACAAGATCGATGCCTTTTAGAGGGGTGTTTGAGTTATCACCCACCCTGGGCTGCTTGCTGATGCAAAGCGGGCATGTCCATGAAGTGCATTTTTTGACACTCTCAGGGTTCAAACCGACGCATAGATAGTGGAAAAGCCGAGCAGAGTTAGTGCGAGTGCATACTATTTTCTCAGACTGTCGCACAGACTTTTTGCATGCATTACAGTTAGACATTATATGATTGTTTTACCGATATCAGTAGATCGTCAAACAAAAATGGGTGCGCCAAAATTCAATGCGGGTAGAAGTTTTGTATCTAGACCCGACCGTAGGGTCAGATGCGCTCACCGAAAGTTAACGAAGGCCGGCTATAGTTGGCTCGGCACTGGTCTCGTTCCGAAGACAGGGACACAAAAATTGCAATTGTCTCTTGCTCACGGGGGTGAAGGCGGGCACAGCGGGGCTCGTTGCACGTTCGTCTTGTCTTGCACTTTATCACGGTTAATAATATACGGTTTTGCTTTAGCGGCAAAATAGGCTTTTGTGTACTGTACTTAAACACGGTTAAGCGTACAATAATATTTTTTGAAAAAGTTTGATACGCGTCTGCTTTAAGCGACAGTTGGACGGGGAAGGATACATCCAATCCTTCACGCCATCCAATGGGACAGAATCGGGCAGTCAGAGAATGTTAACGCCCAGGTCGATTCTTTTGCTGCTTGTGTCAAAACCTTGTTTGATTTGCATGCCCCCATAAAGACACGTAAATTTAATTTAAACATCCCCCCCATCCATGGATAACAGACACAATTAAATCCATGATGCACATTAGGGACGTGTACCATAAGAAGTATAAACTACATAATACTGGTGCTCTTAAAGAATGTTATAACATTCTTATAAGACAATGAAACAGATTGTGGTGGCTGCTATTGAAAGCGAAAAAAAATGTTTCTTTAATACACATATAAATAATAACATAAATAATTCTAAAAAGCTATGGCAAAATCTAAAATCCACAGTGTTACCAACCAAGAAAGGTACAACAGACCTCCCTCCACTTTTTGACGACCCCAATAAAATTAATGCTCATTTTCTTAACATACCTGGTGCTGATAGTGTGTCGATCTCTCAGCTGACATATTTTGAACATCACAGGTACGGTACGGCAACCTTTTCATTACTACCTGTCAGCGACGAATCAGTTCTGAAAGTCATCCGAGGGCTTAAATCCAATGCTCAAGGGGTTGATGGCATTTCTTTGGACATGTTACTGCTGACTTTACCTCATTCTTTAAAGACTATCACTTCTATTATAAATCGTTCCATAGAGGAATGCACATTTCCAGAGAGCTGGAAGACTGCTATTGTGATACCTATCCCAAAAAATAGTCAGCCCACATCTATAGGAGAACTCCGTCCCATCAGTCTACTCCCATGCATCTCGAAGGTTCTTGAGAGAGTGGTCTGTGACCAGCTCACCAAATACCTCGAAGATCACAACATTCTGCCTCAACTTCAATCTGGATTTCGCAAAGCATATGGTACAGCAACTGCTCTATCTGATGTTGTAGACAATCTTCTTGCTGCCCAGGACCAGGGGATGGTGAGCATCATGCTGCTGTTTGACTTCTCTCGTGCTTTTGATTAAATCAACCAATCTCAACCATCTCAATTTCATAGCTACTTAGCGCTCAGGCAGCAGTATGTTGAGTTGACGGGATCTGATGGAAAGAAATCTCACTCCATTCCACTCGCTGTTACACGAGGAGTGCCGCAAGGATCAATTCTTGGGCCTATTCTTTACATTTTATATAGTGCAGACATCACAAGAAGCATCACACACTGTCTTTACCATTTATACGCTGATGATCTGCAGCTGTACCTATCATTTTCACCTTCTGATAATGTCAGTGCAGCGGATCAAATAAACAAAGATCTGTCATGTATCTCCACCTGGTGCAAGTCGAACCGTCTTGTTCTTAACCCCACAAAATCGAAACTAATTGTATTTGGTACAAAAAGGAATCTACACTATCTCAATAATACATGCCCTCCTTTAAGCATAAATCTCAATGGGGAGATTATTGAGCATGTGGATAAAGTCAGGAATCTGGGGCTGACCTTCGATGCTCATCTTAATTTCGAAAGCCATGTTATTGAATGTGCCAGATACTGTTTTTATCGTCTTAAATTATTGTATAACATCAGACCTTATCTATGCGAGGAGCTCAGAATCAGATTCTGTGAGGCATTGATCTTGTCTAAATTTAACTATAGTGACACGGTTTATGGTCCATGCCTCCTGACCAGGTCAGTTAAGTTAATCCAGCGAGTGCAAAATGCATGTGCTCGTTTCTGCTTTCACACCCCACCTCGCTCTCACGTTACCCCTTTCCTCAATGCAGCTAAACTGCTGAAAATGGAGGCTCGCAGGAGGCTTTATCTTGCAACCTTGCTGTTTGGCGTTGTTAGCACAGGAAAGCCACGTTATCTGTTCAATAAACTGGAATGGGCCCACAATCACAGCAGATACCCAAATAGAACTTGTACCCACATCTTTTCCACTCCTAAACACCGCACTATGGCCTTCCGAGGATCGTTTAGGTTTGCTGCCTCTCGGTGCTGGAATGACCGCCGCCGATGCGTGACCTGAAAACGAGGTATACATTCAACAAACGTTACAAGCAATATCTTATAACGTTGCAAACAGGTAACTCTAAATAAAATAAAAATAATCACCTGTAAATCATCAATCAAATGCACGTCACGTTTGACGGGGGATCGCGTCCCGCACCGTTGGGGCAAACAATCTTCTCCCTTCTTCCGGCATTAATGCTTAACCATCTCCAGCTTTGTTTTTTACATAAAATGCTTTAAATAATTGTTCTGTACTGCAAGCAACAACATTCAAAAATTACAGCCCATTGCCCATTTGCATTTTTTAACATTTAATATTTACTTTCATTGTCGAGCAAGGCAAATGGATTTTGGCCATACAGCCAAAACTCAGCGTTTATTATTATGTAGTATTAGTATGTAGTTTATTATATTATAGTAACGCCTCATATATATAATTCTTTCCTTCTTTTTTTTTAAATATATATCCCTTATTATTTTACGAGTTTGTATGTGTATTTATTATATTATTTTTTTTTTGTCTAAGTCCGTCGTCGTCTCTCTAAGGCCCTGTCAGAATAACAGCGCTCCTTTTTTTTTTTTTTTTTTTGATGCGGAGTGTAAAATCTGCTAACAGACGCATCAGCAGGCAAGAGGGGTCCCGCTGGCTGTCCGAGGATGGCCTAGACTCTGTTCCAGGGCCGAAGCCCTAGAGAAAGCGAGTCGAAGCCGACTCGGTAAAAACCACTCCGATGTCCTCTCGTCACCTTGGAACCAGCAGACCGGCGATCATCGCGTCGTCCTCATCTGAGGAGGACGCATCGAACGCCGGCATGGTAGAGCCTGACGAGGTCATGGGAACCCTTTCGGACACTTCCACAACCCCGTCGGTGACTGCTCGCCCTGTAGATGGGCGAGCCCCTCTTCCGCCCCTGATTGGGGCGGGTGACCGCCCTCGAAAATGATGGGCGGACACGCTTGACCCGTCATTTGGTGAGACGGGTCGCCGACGCGCCGGGACATACGGGGCGTCGGCCCTCAGTGGGGACCTGTGCAATGCGCGGTCGAAGCCCCCCCTAGGGCTTGGACTGCGCTGGTTTCCCACTGGTTGGAGAAGGCGTTGGTACTGCCGCCTTCTCCGCAGGAGGCGTCTGCGGCGGCACGGATCTGCCAGGGGGTCATCCTCCCTGGCCCGTTCCGCCTCCTCCTTCAGCGTCATGACGTCGACGCAGAAGGAGTTGACCGCCTCCCAGGACCCCTCGCTACCGAGCATGAACAGAACCACGGTCGGCAGGGAGAGGTCCGCGCCAATCACAGTGACCAATGCGGAGCGCTGGACATCGAACGCAGAGCACACCATCAAGGTGTGTTGCGCCGTGTCCTCCGCTGCTCCACAATGGTGGCACTGTGGGGTCGGCTCTCTTCCAATCCGGTGCAAATAGCGTCCAAACGAACCATGTCTGGACAGTATTTGCACCAGATGGTATGTGAGCGACCCATGGCGCCGCTCCGCCCATGCTTGGAGGACGGGACGTAAGGCCTCCAGACTACGCGTTTGCGTAGCCGAGGCCCCTTCGCCCAGGCCCTCAGACCATAGGCGGAACATCTCCTCACGAGCTCCTTCAAGAGCAGCGCGCCTCTCTGGAGGGGCCAGGCGATTGCCACTGGCCCTCTCCTTTGCTCGCTGCCGGTATGCTGCAGCGAGCACCTCTGCCATTAGCTCCCACGGGGGTGTCCCCGCGAGAGCACACGCCACTTTCCGGGACACCGTTCGGTAGCCCCGGATCGCCCGCAGCGCCATTGCGCGCTGGGCCCGCTGGAGAGAGGCGATGGCGTGTGGGCTCAAGCAATCAGCCCAAACCGGCGCCCCATACAGCGCCATGGAGCGCACGATGCCGCCGTAAAGTCGGCGGCACGCCACGCTCGGGCCCCCCACATTGGGCAAGAGACGCCCGAGGGCATCTGCTGCTCCCAGCAGCCGGGGCTCGAGGAGCTTAAAATGTCCCCCGAAGCCCCACCGCCCGTCGATCACTAGCCCCAGATACTTCATCTGGGGCTTCAGACTGACCCTCTCGCCCTCCACAATGACCGACGCACCAGCCGACGGCCGTCTCCGAGGCCCATGGAACACCATGGCCTCGGTCTTGTGGAGGGCCACCCCCAAGCCCAACGTCCGTATCCGCCGCACGATATGGCTGACGAAAACGGACGCCAAGCGCTGGATATCCTCCAGTCGCATCCCCCGGACGGTGACGAGCGTGTCGTCTGCGTAGCAGAGCAACCGCACCATCGAGGGAAGGCCACATCGAAGGACGTAGTCGTATCCGACGTTCCACAACAGGGGCCCGAGGACCGACCCCTGTGGAACGCCGCGGGACACCCTGTGACGGCCAAGCTCGCCGCCACGTCCCACGTATGCTACGTCCCGGTCCCTCAAATAATCTCCCACTATTCGGCGCAGATATGGAGGCATTTGATGAAAACGAAGCGCCTCCATGATGACGCCGAAGGGGAGACTATTGAAGGCATTGCGGATGTCCAGCGACACCGCCAACACCATCTCCCGCCTCTCGATGGAGCCGTCAACGAGTGTCCGGAGATCGGATAGGGCGTCGATCGTCGACCGTCCCGTCCGGAAGCCGTATTGGACCTCAGAGAGATTGGGGCCCGTTACCCCTCCCAGCTGCTGGACTATTCGGGAGGCGATGATTTTTTCAAACACCTTCCCGATTTCGTCCAGCAGCACAATGGGGCGATATGCCGAGGGGTCGTCCGCCGGACGCCCCTCCTTGCGAAGCAGGCATAGCGCTCCCTCCTTCCAGACCTTTGGAAACTGTGCGAACTTCAAACTAGCGTCGCACAGCTCCCTGGCCCTGGCCCCTAGATGCTTTAGGGCCAGGTCCAGCACCCGCTTCGGGACGCCGTCAGGTCCCGGTGCCGTCATACGCCCTTTAAGACGGGCGACGGCGTCTTTCCACTCCTCATCATCAATAAGAGGAGGGGGATCTCTCTCTCCCTCCACGTCCGCAGCTGGCGGGGCCATCCGAGGGGGAACAAAATCCTCCTCGGCTGGGGGAAAAAGTCCCCCGATGACCGACACCAGGAGATCGGGATCCATCGTCTCCGTGATGGGCGTGCCACGCACTTTCAGCTGCTTGCGCGCCAGCTTATACGGCCGCCCCCACGGATCCCGATCCAGACCCTGCAACTGCTCTTCTCTAGATAGCTCCTTTGAGGAGGCAATCGCAGTTTGCAGGGTCTTTTTCGACTGCCTGTACAGCTCGTACAGGCGGTCCTCCTCCTGAGTGTCCCTGACGTGGCGCCGACGGGCCCTAGTGTAGGCCCGCCTTTGGACACTGCAGTCATTTCTCATGACTGCAATGTCCTGGGACCACCAGTGAACTTCACGGCGGTCCCGCGGAGGCTGCGCCCGAGGCATAGAAGCCTCGCACACCTCCGTTAAAGCGCCGCGGAGACGGCGAGCTGATTCGTCGACGTCCGGACCGGACATCGGACGCGAGAACCAGTCTTCGAAGATCGCCGTCTCGTTCGCCAGCTCCGGCTTGAGCCTGCTAAGTGCCCAGCGGGGAGGCCGGTCACAGCTTATGGGCTGTGGGGGCCTATGGTGCAGGGTGGAGCTCTCGAATCGGATATATCGATGGTCCGAGAGAGTCTCCACGTCCTGCACCACCCTCCAGTCACTAATCGTGCGTGCGAAGGCCGGGGTGGCAAACGACACGTCCACCACCGAGCCTCCATTGTGCCGCACGCACGTGTGGACTGCGCCCCTGTTGAGGAGCGACAGACCAGCAGCGGCTGCCCATTGCTCCACAGCCTGGCCCCTTTGGTCAGTCGCTGGACAACCCCAGACGACCGACTTGGCGTTCAGGTCTCCAAGAACGAGAACCTGACGCGGGGCCGCCCTCCTGATGGCTACGCCGACGACGCCTAGAAAAGACTTGAAGTCGGCGAGCGGTCTGTTTGGGGAGAAATAGGTCGAAAAAATAACCATATCCTCCCAAACAACCGCCGCGTACCCAGCACCCCGCTCATACATTGAGGGGGGTGTATAACCTGGGGTCGCACGCACCATCACGGCGGCAAAGTCGCTTGTGTCCCCGACCCAGTTGGGCTGGTTGGGGATAAAGTACGGCTCCGACACCGCCGCCACGTCCACTGACCATTCCGCCAGGCTCTGGTGTAGCAGATCCTGAGCCCTGGCAGAGTGGTTCAGGTTCACCTGGAGAAAGTTGATATGGGGCCGTCTTAACATTGCTCGGCCACCAATTCAACCTCCATGGGCCCCGTTTGGGGCGCCGTCTGTGTGGCGGGGGCGGCCTGACGAGCTGGACGCGCCGGCAACTTGCCCTTGGCCAGGGGAGGCTTACAACTACGCCCCCCCATAACGTGGCCTGCCGGTCGTTTGGCAGTAGCACACACGGCACAGTGGGGCTTTGCGCTACAATCGTAGCCCCTGTGCCCCTCCTTACCGCACCGGTAGCAGAGGTTGCTCCGGTCGGTTTTTGAAGGGCAGCTTGCTCTGGCGTGCCCCATCTGCATGCACCGGAAGCACCGGGCAGAACGGGCTTCCAACGCCTGGACACTGGCCGCGCTGAAGCATATCAATAGGCGACCAGCGTCAACAACCTTCTTGGCTGCGGCCACCGGGCATGACACAACCGTCGTACCCAAACCACCGGGGCCGTCCCGGATGGGACGCACCTTCACGTCTGTGACGCCACATCCGCCCTTAGCCGCGATAGTTGCGGCGAGGTGCGTCTCCGTCACGGACTCGTCTAGCCCGCCCACCCTGATTTCTGTGGTCTTCGTGGGCCGGACGACTGTGGCTATATCCGCAAGAGCCTCCCTCATTTTTTCGGCCAAGCAATCCGCCTTCTTACCGGATTCAGCGCCAGAAATTTCAATTATTTTGGACCCAGCGACGGTGTTGCGGCACCGACGGTTGGGGATATCCATCCCGTCGATGTCGACCAGATCTCGGGCCCGGATCAGCGCGTCGGCATATGAGACCCCCTTCTCAATCGCTTCGGGAGTGAGGGTGACCAACACAGCTGCCGATCTTGGCACAGCAAGCTTGGCCTTTTGGCCGGTTGTGCGAGTCTTTCTAGCAGGAGCAGCGGACGTAGCCTTATTGGGCTTCCGCCGAGGCGCTCTCTGCTGCTTGGCCACCTCTGAATATGTCTGACGGGGCAGGGCCTGCTCCGGAAGGGCGGATGTTTTGCCCTTCCTCTTCCTCTTGCGGCGCTTTTTGCGCGTCTCCTGCGTCAACCACTCCGAGCCTGCCCCAATCGAGACCTCGACCGGGGGAGGCGCTTTTGCAGCTGCACCCCGGGAGGTCGACGGGACCACCGCTGGAGGTTCAACCTTCTTGGCCCTCTTCGGCTGGGAATCGGGCTTTTTGCCCGCCGCCTTGCCCGTGGCTGGCTTGGTTTGCCCTTTAGGAGCAGGGGGCGTCAGAGCTGCTGCGGCTTTGCGGTCCGCCGCGAGCGGCGGTCGCAGGCTCTTGGCCGGCAGCAGGCGATCTTCAAGACCCTCCAGGCGAGCATTTAGCATAACCCCGAAAGTTCGGGCCAGCTTTGCTTCAAAGGCTTGAAGAGCATCCGACTCATCAACCACAGCCATCGTCTTGCCGCGGCCAGCCGTCTCCCGCACGGTGACAATTGGGGAGAGGGGCCTTGGAGGAGGGCAGTCCATCTCCATGGACTCCATGGACAAGGGAACCTCGGAGAGCGTAGGGGGAAGAGATCCGGACTTCCTCCCGCTCTTGAGGTCCCTAACCTCGGCAGACAAAACTGCCACGCTTTTAGTGAGGTCTGCCAGCTGCCGCTGCAGCCTCACGTTTTCCCCCTTTAGAATTCGAGTGTCCTCCGAGATGGATTTGGAGGACACTTCGCGGAAACTGTCCAGGATGGATTGGGCTGATTTTTTTAGCGCCTTCTGGAAGCGGCCCTGAAGGTGCGATGACTTCTTCGCAACCTCCACTATGACCGCACAGTCCGCCTTCACCACCTCCTCGATGTCGAGGGCAGTCTTCAGGTCCGGATCTGTGGGTAGAGCGTCGTCTTCCATCCGACTGGCGTAATAGGACACTCGAGTCTCGAAGGCGCGGCGCTCCATGTCAGCCATCTCCCGGTCGAACGCGATCTGCTGCTCCTCACGCTTTGCAGCGTTGAGCTCGCGCTTGGCCTGGGCAAGGCCGACATACTCCCCAGTGGTGGGGCGTCTCCCACGTCCACGCGGAACCGTCTTTTTCGTCGGCCCGTTCTCCGACGAGTCCGAATTGGACTCCTTGCTCTTGTCCCCCTTAGATGTTTTGGGGGGACGCTTCCTCTTTACCCCTAAAGAGGTGAGGGTGTCAGTGCTCATGCAACTGTCGTCTGACATTTCGCTGCACTGGTACCGGTCCTTTCGTTCTCGCATGGGGTAAGGGGAGGAGCGGGATTCGCTCCTGCCGCTGCGAACCGACAATGCCGGTGAGCTGGCACGACTCCCCTTTTTGTTCGGTCTAAGTTTAAAGCCGGAGTCCACGGCCGATCTCATTGAGACCGCCGACGAGTCGGACTCGACGTCTTTTTTGCCATCACTAAGTGTAGCGGGCAGAACCGCCACACTTTCCTCTCTCGCTGCGGAAGAGCTGCGCGATCGCGCATCAGTTGGCGAAGAACCACCTGCCGGCCCGGACCCCGGCAGTGGCCTGCTCTCAACAGGTTCGCACCTTTCTTCCTCACCTCTTGCGCCCACATGCGCAATCACGCCACGTAGAACTTTGCCCCCCCCAGAAACGGTGGGACAGCCTGAGACCGAAATCTCAGGGAGGGATTCTCCTGCCTCCCGGCGGGTACCCTCCTGGGGTAGTTGCTCTTTAATTCTACTTGTCATGATAGATTTGACAATTTGCGGGTTGTCAACCCCCTCCAAACGATGGCACTTTAGGGGCTGCCCTTCCCCGGACCAAAATTTCACCCACGCGCCGTCCACACGCCGAGGGCGCCCTATATACACCACAGAGGGCGGGAGGTGTCTGCGGGGTTGTAACAAGTTTTCCTTCTTGTCGCCCGAGTGGGCTGCCTGTCTGCCTGGACAGACACGTACCCGGCTAAGCCGAGACCGGGATCGTTGTGCAAGCCAGAACAGAACAGGCGACATCGCAACAAAGGTTGGCGTGAAGCCCGAGTTGAAAACACCTTGCGCATAGAAGCGCTTGAAGGGCGCCCAGAAGGGGCGCCGACCTTCCCTATTCCCCCCCGTATAACAACACCAGAAGAGGCGCCGTCAAAACTCCCACTGCCCAAAAGTGGGCAAGCCGTCGGCCAGAAGGGCCGCGTACGAGAGGTGCAAGGCCCCGAAGGGGCTCCCGCTTATAAACCAGGTATTCACCCAGTTCCGCAACAAGACCCGCCACCCTTCCCTCACAGAAAGAGGTTAGGGTCCTGCTACATCGACCATCGCGGACTTGAAACCTAGCCTACGCAACGCCCGGCATAAGCCACGCACACCACCTTGCGCACAAAGGCGCGTGAAGGGTGCCCAGGAGGGCACCAGCAACCCCATCCCCCCGCGCTACAACACCCAGAAGGGGCCCCGTCCAAGCTCCCGCTGCCCGAAAGGGGCAAGCCGTCGGCCAGAAGGGCCGCGTACGGGAGGTGCAGGGCCCAGAAGGGGCTCCCGCCTATAAACCGGGTACTCACCCGGTTCTGCAACGACCATCGCGAGCATTTTGAAAAACAAAACGTTCGCAAGGCCCCACAACCGCCATGCGCATAAAAGCGCCTGCGAAGGCTTGCCAACAGCCCCACCAGAAAAGGTGTAACGCCACTTCGCCATCCCGAAGCTGGAGCTCCAAACTCCTCGCGCGTCCAGCGCCTGAGGGGTGCCCAGACAGCCACCTGGCCACCACCGTGACGCTCCGACCAGGCCTCGTCATACTCCCTACTCGTCTCCACTTAGCGGCAGCGAAACCCACCTACAGCCGGTACGATTTTGCCGCTGCACCATGAAGACATAGCCTCATTGTTTTCCACCCATCTAGGCTAAGGGGGGGAAACAAAGACGAGTTAGGGTGACGCCCTGGTCAAGAGACCCCTTGCGATTGAATCGCCTAAAGGGTGCCCAGAAGGGGCACCGACACTACTCCCTTCGCTGCGCCAGAAGGGGGCAAGCCTATGGATGCTGCACCAGAAGGGGCTAAGCCAATGGGAGGTGCGAGGCCCAGAAGGGGCTCCCGCCTGTGCGCTGGATGTTGACCGTCGAGTTTGCATGCTTATTCCCACCTCCCGCGAGACATGTCAACCCTACGTTGCCCAGGGAGCGCCAGGCGCAACTTTATCGTCCGCGCCCAATCATCATTGGAATGCGGCAAATAAGAGTCAGGCACACGAGGAGGCCATCCAACACGCACCCCGAATAACAGCGCTCCTACGCCACTCAGCCTAACTGCGAGTGACATGGGAGTATTATGCTGAGACAGGGTCCTTATTGGCCACACAATGTTTTTTATTATTTTATTTTTTTTATTTTCTCTGTTTTATTTGTCTTTGTTTGTATGTATGTTTTTTTTTCTTTTTTGTTTGTAATGAATTTTTTGTGTGTGTCAATAAAAATATTTCTATTTCTATATTTCTATTTCTATTTCTATTTCATAAAACATTAAGAATCAAAAAATCAAAGACTGACTTATTATGTTTTGAGTCTTCAAACAATTACAGTATTTTAATCGTAAAACGACTCAAATACGCAATAGGTCACTTTCATTCTAAAAATTATGTCATTGGCTTACCTGGCAATCAGTCGTAGAACAGCTCAATCCTTTTTAGGTCTATTAACAATTGACGTACACACGTTTACTCGCTAACCCTCGCGATGCATCACTGAACTCGTCTCTAATGTAGTAACGCGAGGAGCGGGGAGCACAGAAATGAAAGGGACGGAAAATACCGTGCTGCCCGTTTTAACGCTGTTGGGTCTGTTTTTGATTTTTTCCGTGATAAAGCACAGTGTTTTAAGTCAGTCTATGTACTGAACTCGATACTCCAAATTTTTTAAATGAGTCACTTTCATTCTCATTGTGCGATATATCCATGAGTGGGAACCCTGCGCTCCTGACGTCAGATCGAGACGGCGTTGCTTAACGGAATATGAATGCTCGGGTCACACGCTAAGTTTCAATTTCGCGTGAAAATCGTAAGAGTAGGCAATTTTTTATGCCTAAACTTGACTTTTGTTAGAGTGAGTCTTCTGTACGGTAGTACTATTAGTTATTCTGTGGCAGTAGTTACCTAGATGTAGGATGATTACATAGATAAGCGGTCAAAACCAAAACTAAAGTCAGTTGCATGGATATATTGGATGCTCTTTATACTAGCGTCATGAGTTATGACTGTTCAAAACCAATAAATTCGGTTACATATACATTGAATGTATTGCTGCCAAGATCAACTTTCCATTCGGCCGGGTAAATCTCTTTAGTGCCAGACAAAGTACTATCAGACTTTTTTTGGTTACAGGCCAATATTGGATAAATACAGAAGTTGATTGTTTTCTTACTCCGATCAGCGATAGAGAAAATTACTTTTCACAGAACTTTTGTATTGAATTATTTGATTACTAGCTTTGTAATGTAATCAGTGAGACCGGATTGAGTTTCATCGTTTTCTTTGTGTTTTCTTTTTCGTTTAGACGGTGAGAGTTATACAATAAAAGTGTTTGAGTTGAAATTAACAATTTTTTTAATAAGAGAATAGGGATCAAATTTTTGTACTAATTCCAATAAAAAATTAGCTTTCCCAGGTAGGTACATAAATAATTGCTACTTTAGGCTAACCTAAAATGCACGGGATGAATTATTGTTTTGAACATTATTTTAAAATACAATATAAGCTATGTGAGCTACGCTTCCCTGTGTGGTGCCGGGGATAAAGAATTGCACCACCCCATCTCAACCCGTGGGTGTCGTAAAAGACGACTAAGGGCCCATTCCAGAGGATGGGCAGCAGCATCTCTCTGAGGTTACCCTCAACCTACTGCGATCGCCGACCCACCTGCCAACGTGGCGATTATGCCAAATACCCCCCATCTTGGGGGAGGCCTTTGTCCAGCAGTGGACGCCTTTTGACTGAGATGATGATGATGATAAGCTATTGAAGCGACAAAACAGAAAATCTGTTGATTTCGTATTTTCACAGAATGACTGGAAAGGTTAAAAGTTAAAAGTAGGTATACTGTCACTTAAAGCAATTGCCTAAACGTACAATGTTATCTTCTACTCGTAATAACACTGAAGAAATGAAAAGAAAAAATCATGTCACAGGAGAGTGACGCAAAAATCCATATAGTCACTTACCGTTTTTATCTTTCCCGTAGCAAGAAACCGAGTTAAGATAAACATTTGGGGCGAGTTAACTTCACGTTCAGTAAACATATGATAAGTTTATTGATCTAAGGATAAAGGGTACGTAGAAAGCCCCAGCTATTTGCGATACGCTGCCTTGAATAGCAAATTCGTTGGTGAATGCAATATAACTAAGTATGTTTTTTCTAAACAAAACAAAATCGTTCTCGCAATTTTCTGATGGGATTAGGATAGAGTTTATTTTTCTTACTTGTGGCCTCACGGGAACACATTTGTATTCTCTCAACTTGCCTATGTGGTCTAGTGGTTTAGACCACAGGTAATTGAGGATTCTGGGTAAAGTTCGCTTCCACCTTCGACATCACCATCACTAACATTAGGTGAGCATCACTAAGATTATCGATAAAAATGAATCGCTAAATGTGTTGCAAATCGCAAAACTCGAGAACGGCTGAACCGATTTGGCTGATTTCTTTTTTGTCGTATTTGATGAAGTCTGAGGAAGGTTCTAATGGAGAGAAAATACGTAAAAACTACGAGGAAAATAGTAAAAACAACAATTTTCTTTTCCCATACATACCACTCTGTCCCCGTCAAACATTTGACGTCAATCAAAACAAAACAAAGGAGCGTTAGGATTATCTTTGGTATGCCTTCAAGTTGATTAAAGGTCAGATTTATTTATTTACGTGCCAAGTAATCAAACAAAAAATATCGTGTACCATAGGGCATTACAATAAAAATATCATTACATTAGATATTACAAAAGTCACACTAAAGTCTTTCAATGTTATTTTATTTCTGCTAGACTGCGACAGGCCAATAACTTTTGACAGAACGAAATTTGTAACTTTGTTTTAGAGAAATAGGGGCAGCTAGTTTAAAATAAAAATCTTTATCGAAAATCACAAATTTGTATTAATTTTTAATAAAGATTGTTAAAAAAAAAACACAAATGTCGAAAAAATTTCCACGAGCAGGATTTGAACCCGCACCCTTCTGACATACCGGGTCAGGTGCTCTCCCAATTGAGCTATCGTGATTCTAACCAGCCCGCCGAAATTATTCAACACTATTTAATTTTTACTTTGAAAGCCAAAGGCGCCCATTCAATGTCAACAACTACCGTCATTAACATCTGATCATAATATTTTTACAAATACTAAAGATCAGTTAAGAAGTAGGCAAGCTATTTATAAAATGTTTATATAATTTTTAACGCAAATTTTGTTGCGAACAAATTACAAAAACACAAATGTTGTAAAAATTTCCACAAACAGGATTTGAACCCGCACCCTACTGACATACCGGGTCAGGTGCTCTCCCAATTAAAAAAAAATGTTAATAATACATTATTCATAGTCCTGCTAATCAATCAAGAAAGCCAATAGGTACGCCCGTGATAGGTAGACACAGATTGGATGCGAGAACTTGTGGTTTAGTCCTTGTAGCTTCGTTAGAATAGAGACGTGACCCTACGCTCTATAGCAACCACAAGGGAAATAGCTTTCGGGATGGGTTAACATTAATGATTAACGGCACGGCATTACAATTAACCTTAAAATATATAAATATATATTAAAAAATGGTGAAGCAAATAAGGAGGAGCTCGATGGCGCAGTGGTTAACGCGCCCGGTCTGCGAGTGCTGAGGTTAAGCAACTTTCGCAAAGGCCGGTCATCGGATGGGTGACCATAAACTTATCATCTCGAGCTCCTGCGTGCTTCGGAAGGCACGCAAAGCCGTTGGCCCCGGCTGCATTAGCAGTCGTTAACAATCACCGCACCGCACTTGGCCGGCGTGGTGGTTTATGCCCCGTTCTCCCTATCCATCCATAGGGAAGGCTCGTGCCCCAGCAGTGGAGACATAAAATGAGCTGATGATGATGATGAAGCAAATAAAACAACGAGATTAATATTATTATGATTATATAGTTCTTCATAACCCTATTTCACCTACGTTGCTCCAGGTACAGACATGTACTATGTAAAACTCATTTAAAAACCTCCTGGTACAATTAGGTACCTTCATGAAGTCCCAAAGACCAGGTGTTTTATAAAGACAACCAAAAAGTTCCATCCGATAAGTTTTTATTACATTTACCTACTATCTATGTTTTAGAACGAGAATTTTAAGCTTTATGTACTTTGAAATAAAGTTCACTGTCGCTGTTAAATTCAGAGCATCTAAATTGCACCTGGGATTCACTAGGTATAATTATTTAATCCTATTGCTCATCCTACGGCTCAAGAAATATCCCCTTGCGATCCTACGGAAGTTTTGTACAAACCCAGTACCCATTACTAATATAAACTACTAGCTGTGCCCCGCGGTTTCACCCGCGTTCTATTTGTCATAGCGTGATGTAATGCGCAAAAATAAGTCTGCAGTATGCGAACATGCCATAGCCTATAGCCTTCTTCAATAAATGGACAACACAAAACTATTTTTTCAATTTGTTTACGTGCCGTAAACATGCATTAACGGCGATCGTGCACTCTCAGCAATCACGTAATTGACTTACGGAAGTACGGATACGCAGTCTCAGCACATCACGTGGAGAAGAACTACCGCATTGTCAGCAAATAAAAACAGCATCAAACTATTGTCACCCACACATCTTTGTTAATAAATTAATACACACTTATGTAAATAAATTAATATAAAATAGCATGTAAAATTAAAATAAATCACATTAGTAACCAGACTTCAGACGTGTTGTGATTCTGTTTATCTACCATCGCCTACGACTCCTCTCACTGCGGCCAAGACACCTTTAGCCGTCAGATATCTGATCAGTCCTGTGAGCCTGCTTGACTGGCAGTGAATAAAATCCGTCCTTATATTATATTCTTATTCCTTCTACTTTCCGCTTGTTACCTTAGGTCGACTGGTACAAGCATCCTTATTTATTTATATGTGTATTTATTAACTTTATTGGTAGGGCTAGGGCTGTTAGGGCACTAGAGTATTAGCCGTTCTTCCCTTTCCAATATATATATATGTGTGCTAGGAGAATAACTATTCCACTATACACAATTCGAACTTGTAGTTCCTGAAATTAGCGCGTTCAACCAAACAAACAAACTAACTCTTCAGCTTTATAATATTAGTATATCCAGTTTTTTCATTGCACAAGGTATTTAAATTATTATGAGAGAGTTATGACACACTTACTATATTTTCTACATGGATTAAGAAGCGTCCATGTCCACAAACTGATGTCATCCCATTAAGAGGCCTAATACATTTTGACCGTGATTATTGCATAAAATGCCCAACTTCGGCGTTCTTGTTCAGAGAAACTGAAACCCTTAGACAGTTTTGACTTATTGTATGGTGGAGAATAGTTATTAGTATAATTCGTAGCGGTCTCGCTTTCTGCAATTTTCCCATAACTATTTGATATAAAGCCAAAATTCCGAAGCTAGTTTTCAATTAAATACGCTGACGGCAACTTTCAAGCTCATGGATTGGACTACTTTACTAAGCAAACGAAATGAAAAATATATAATAATATCTCTTAAATAGTGGTTAAGTTCGTAGCGGCCTCGGAATTTCGAAATATGAATGGAATTTCTACAAAAAAATCCCATTCAAAGCCATAAAACGTTCAGAATTACCTGTAAATATCCCCTTAATATATATCCTTTAATAATATATACCTTATATATGTATATATCTCCTTACTCCATTAATATTATTAAGTAAAATGTACACTACAATTAACGTTAGTAATACTTTTTTTGAACGATAAAAAATTATTAAACTTCAAACAACTGCACAAAATGCTACTTTTGCGATGCGTCGGCCGCTCGTAGTACTGAGAAAGCGCGAGCGCGCGCATTTTGTGATAGGCCTCTTAATAACTTAGTTTCCATTCATCTTTAAAGCGAATACTGTGTTGTCTATGGTCTACATAGGATAATAAAAGAACTCGCATAAAGTACCATAATCCGCTAGTCTGGAGGCTTATGGCCCGTAGTCGCTTAGCCTTGGGAAGTTTATAAGCTAAATGCGACGAAAACGAAAAACAAGTAGTATATTCAACATAAGAAAAAGCCGGAACAATAGCCTAATGACGCAGAAATAAAATATTAAATGTGATACTAAAGTATATATTTCCCTTTCAGTTACCGATGTGAAGTAAACAAAATTGACATAACTAATGTACCTTCGTCAGATCTCCCCGGGAGAATGCGGCTTTAAATCATGTTCGCGACGGTTTCATTGCGACAAACAATAACCTGCCTTCAGGGGATCCTTCTGTTAAAACCATGTTAAAACTGCTTCTGACAGAAAGAGAGGAAGTCAGAAAAGTGAATATCGATTTTGGAGGCACTTTTATAGCGTTATGTTTGTTACGTAGGTAGTAAATACTTTTTTAACCGACCTCAAAAAAGGAGGAAGTTTCTCAATTCGACTCGTATATTTTTTTAATGTGTGTTCGCGGATAATTCGAAATCTTTTTATATTATTGCTCTAAAATGCTACTTACTCTGTTTAAATTTTATACTTTTTATATTTTTTCTCTAGTACAGAGAGCGTTCTTTTGTTTCTTCTTTGCTGGTCACTGTTAAGCTGCTACTTTGTGTTGGTATGTTTTCTGATAAGTTACCTATTTATTTATGTATTAAACATACACCAACCCTCTGACCTAAAAGTCCTTCGCCTTCAGGCTGTCGCTGAACAGACCGTCTGATGAGGTCTGAATTCTCTCAAAAAAACGGCTACCGAAACACCCTTTCACAACCTTTCCTTGGTTTTAACTGCCCGCAAACACAAACCAATTATGATTTTACCACACACTGAAAGTTCAGTTTGAAACTCATTATTAAGACTTCATACGTTCACACAAAATGTGTTTGCTTAGCTTTAGTGTCTGAATTTACTCAAGCCCCGGGCTTACTGCCAAAAGTAAACGGTTTTACATTTCACTGTGTACTCCATCGTCACTTCGCTTCTATCGCTCATAGTGTAGTGGGTAAACCACCACCGGTTTTGAACTCAAAGGCTCTGGTTCGATTTCCAGCGGGGGTATACCTACTTATAGTGTTTTTCTATTTTTTATTGCTGTTCCTTATGGGTAAGCACTTTGCCTGATTATTGCCTTCATCTCACTTGATTAACATCGAGTGATACAAAAACAAACGTACAAAAATGTATGAAGCACGCCATGACAGCAGCACGACGGCAGCAGCCGTCGGCACGGCTCGGCACGGCTCGGCACGGCTCGGCACGGCTCGGCACGGCTCGGCACGGCTCGGCACGGCTTGGCACGGCTCGGCACAAACTGCTCGCTGCTGCGAGCGGTTTGTGCCGAGGAGTCAATCGCTGCGGAGGTGCGTGCGCCAAAGATGGCTAGTGCTTAAGTTGGTGTCATAAAAGTATAAAAGAATACTGCTCAATCATTATGACCTGAGGCAACGTTGTCATAAACATTTAATTTGTATATTTTACGCATTAACTCTTTAAAATAACTGTAAAAATTATAGTGCTCCGGGTGACAATTTTATGCGTTACGGCGGCGGGCGAGCGGCGGGCGGCGCGGGCGACCCGCAATGGTAAACGAAGACATAAACGTTTGCATAAAATTACAGTTATTTTAATTGCGATGAAATTGCTGTTTTTTAACCGATTTCAAAAAAGGAGGAGGTTTCTCAACTCGACCGTATGTATATATTTTTTTTTTGTGTTCGCGGATAACTTCGTCGTTTATGAACCGATTTTGATGACTCTTTTTTTGTTGGAAAGGAGATATAACAAGGTTGGTACCATAATATGGAAACCAGGATCTGATGATAACATCCCAGAGAAATCGAGGGGAACCTTCGAAAATCGTAGTGGCGACTAGTGCGTTTGTTATTTTGTTTCATTACGTATATTAAAGTACTACTATTTAATGAAGGTCTGAAGTTGATCTGATGATGGAGCCGAAAGACATTCGAGGGAACTCCTCAACGATTTACAGCAATTACCTAGTGTTTGAGCTTGATTAATTTGTATTGATGAGAGCCATACACATAGATGGGTTGTGACTGTCATTAGGGGTCTGATGATGAAGACGAAGGACAGTCGAGAGAACTCCTCATTTTACAGTAGTTACCTTGTGTTTGGACTTAAATTCATTTCTTTTGATGAGAACTTTGGCACTCATATGAGTTAAAGTGCCATTACAGGTCTGATGATGCAGACCATAGACAGTCGAGGGAATTTCTCAACGATTTACAGCAGTTACCTTTTGTTAGGCTTACTTCATACGTTTTAATATGCCAAAATGTTCAGTTCGTACAAAAATAATACCTAATTATGATTGAAGTTTTACATAGGAATACCGCTAACTACTAGGCCGTCATTTCCTCATCCGAGAAGCATCCTTGTTAGGTCTACTCATCACTAAAAATCGTAAAATAAAATAGTTTTTAACAAAAAAACCGACTTCAAAAAACAGGAAACTAAAAAAATTCAAAACAGCTCTAAAATGCAAGAAAAAATTGAAATCATATCATTAATTACCTAGATACGCATATCAGATAAAGAAGTTCTATTGAAGTCGGGTGAAATTTTGGACAGTTTTGGATTTCTCATATTGTCACATTTCTTCAATACATTTTCAACATTATAACTTAGTCATAATGTTCAAAGTCTAAAAATTCGGAAATTTGACAGCTGATGTGGTAGGTTGATATACAGGCATGTGTACATATGTGACTTTGTTTAGTAAAAGGTTTTACCACCACTTTGGGGGTTTTAGTTTCCGCGTTACATGCGTTTTTCTATTGTTGTCGCCAAAGAAGAAGAAGAAGAAAGAAAGAATGAAAACATCTATTGACACACACACAAAATGCAATACAGTCAAAACAAAGCAAAAAGTAATAAGAATAAAAAGAAAAACAAGAAAAAACAATTAAATGAAAATATAAAGAAAAAGCAGTGTGTGAGACCAACAAGGACCCTGTCTCAGCATCTCCCACGACACTCAAAGATGAGCCGAGTACCGTTGGAGCGCTGTTATTCTGACAGGGTCGCAGGATATTTTACTCGATGGTCTGCTCCAAATCCATCATGGCGATAACTATAGGTAACGATAGGTACACAAGTATGATTGAACAAGTAAAATTAAACGTTAACACACTGAGATATACGATCTGAGCTACTGAGTCAAGTATTCCTTTTCTGAGTCATACACATTGTTACTGATTGAAACGCCACAGCCTGTAAGTAAGTCGCCTCCAACCTAGCGACCCCTTTCCACTCGATACACACTGAGCTTGCGCCTGAGAAAGTCCATGTCTGGACCTGAACATACTGAACTGAGTCTGTTATCACACTGCGCTTTTCTCACACTACACGTACATCGCACACAAGGGTAAACAACACAGATATGAGATAGCATCTGTACAATAACTTAATAAGGAAATAAAAACTTACCGAGATATTTGGAACTACGCGTGGCGGCTGTCCGGTTGCGTCTGCGTCATATTGACAACGCGCCATCGTTCAAAGCTAAAGTCTACTCTCGACACAAAATACAAATTTGTTGGCTCTGAAAAATCGCATACTTAGTTCGCGACAAATGTGGTCAAAAATTCCATTACCACCAGCGCATACACATACACGCGGCACGAGTCTTTCCTATTGATGGAAAGACAAAACGGTCAATAAACCATCACGCGGGCCCAGTGTGGGTTGGCGGTTGTTAACGACTGTCAATGCAGCCGGGACCAACGGCTTTACCAGTCTTCTGTACTACGGAAGAGATGACACATTTTTGGTCATCCATCCGATGACTGGTCTTTGCGAAAATTGGCTTAACCTTACAAACGCAGATAGCTCCTCGATTACAAAAACTAAGTAGGTTACTGTTTAAAATCTATTTTAGAAACAATCAATGTAGCCGAGACTTCTTTTGTTAATCTTCGAAGTTTGCATAATAGGCTAACCATTCCATAACTTCGCAGTAGAAGTGTGTTTTTAACGAACCGATTTTTTAAACGTAATTTTCTCAACTCGTCTTTCTGACTGTTTAAAAAATTGTTAAAAAGCAGCCCGTTGAGACTTTAGACTTATTTTGTCTATATTAAGGCTGTATCAATAACTCCATATCCCTAAAGTGATACCTTTTCCGATTTACGGTCACAAATAAACTTATCATATCTTATCATAATTAACTTCTGCCTGATGGGGATGATTTGGGGCATTTTTTTTATTTATAGTTAGTAGTACCTAGTTATAGTTTATAGTTTTTTGTAAGTTTAATTTTAAGTAGTTTAATTATTATCTTGTTTTTGTCTTTCTTTGTAAATAAATAAATATTAATTAACTTCACACTTTGTTTTCTTTTTTTAATCTTTTTGTTTCATCTTATTTTTTCTTTTGCGTGTGTGTTGTTATCAATGTTTTTCTATCTTCCTTTCTTATAGTTTTCATTAAACCCCGTCAAATTAATTACAGCGGAACGCGAATAACTAAAACCGATTAATTCACGGTTACCTGTCTCAAAACTAACTCTGCAGGCGTAAGCTACATTCCAATATGAAATTAACGTGGCATGTCAGGAGAAGACGTTGCAGACAATCCCCGACTCATCCCAACAGCACAGCCGGAGGGTATGTTATTGTAATTCCATTAATTACATCCAGATACAGTAATTCAATCGTATTGCATGAGGGGATAAGATTATTGCGATCGTCTACTGTTTTCGTTATTGTCCTCATAATCTCTCATGGGTGTTTGTTTACTTCGTATTATTAAATGTGGTTGATTTTAATTATTTTAATATTTACTAAATTATATTCATCATCAGCTCATTTTATGTCCCCACCTGCTGCCTTCCCTATGGATGGATAGGGAGAACGGGCCATAAACCACCATGCGGGCCCAGTGTGGATTAGTGGTTGTTAACGACTGCTGATGCAGCCGGGACCAACGGCTTTACGTGCCTTCCGAAGCACGGAGGAGCTCAAAATGATAAATTTTTGGCCACCCATCAGTTGACCGACCTTTGCGAAAGTTGCTTAACCTCAGCACTCGCAGACCAGGCGCGTTAACCACTGCGCCATCGAGCTCCTCAAATTATATTAATGATGTATATTATAATTATATTAAATATATTTATATTAACTACATTTAATACATTTATATTATATTATAAGCCGTACAACGTTAGTACATACTTAGCAGTTGAGGATTCCGAGTGAATTTCACAAACTTTTTCTGCTTTACCTTTATTCCTGTTCAAATTTGATAGTTATTGTATTGTATTTAAAATGTACACTTTTAGGAATCTACCTGCGTTTATTTACTACATTGTATTATTTGATTATATCCTGAGACTTCGAACCTTTTACATAACCCGCGTTTTATGGCAGGAAATTATACGCAAGTTGTTCCTTACAAAGTGTTCCAGTTCAATAGCTTTCATTATGTTTTTGCAGCCCTTTTTAAAATTTCTTAACGTAAAAGCGGTTTCCGCAATCAACGGAGCTATTTCGTTGATCTCAACATCACTTTTGTGAAACGGTCTTGTTAAAATTTATTAAAGATTTTTTAATTGCTCTCTCAGCTGCGCTTCGTAACTAAATGAACACCTGGAACCTTGTTTAACGAAATATAAATACGATGATGTATTTGTTTTTAAGGGGCCTATTACAATTTGACCGTGATTTTTGCATAAAATGACCAATTTCGGCGTTCTTGTTCAGAGAAACTGAAACCCTTAGATAATTTTGACTTTTTGTATGGTGGAGAATAGTTATTAGTATAATTCGTAGCGGCCGCGCTTTCTGCAATTTTCCATTATCTATATAAATAAAGCCAAAACTCCAAAGCTAGTTTTCAATTAAATACGCTGACGGCAATTTTCAAGCTCATGGATTGAACTACTGTACTAAACAAACGAAATAAAAAAATTATAATAATATCTCTTAAATAGAATTTCGATATATGAATGGAATTTCTAAAAATATCCCATTCAAAGCCATAAAACGTTCAGAATTAGCTGTAAATGTCTCCTTACTTCATTAATATTATTAAGTTAAATGTACACCAGAATTAACGTTGGTTTATAAGATTTCAAATTATATCCTTTTTTGGAGGGTAAAAAAATATTAAACATCAAATAAATGTAATCACAACTGCACGAAATGCCACTTTTACGATGCGTCGTCGGCCGCTCGTGGTACTGAGAAAACGCGAGCGCGCGCAATTTGTGATAGGCCTCTGTATTAATAGGTTTGTTTTTCAATAGTGAATTGAAAATAGTGTTGAAAAAATTTCAGTGAGCGGGATTTGAACCCTATGACATACCGGGAAAGGTGCACTAGTATATCATGGGGTGCAGGTTTAAATCCTGCTCGTGAATTTTTTTTACTGGACTTTTGCTATTAGGCGTTTTAGGACACTGGGCATTGTGAGACTGGACGTAGGACTCTTTAGCATATTGGACTTTGTAGGAGACTAGACATTGTCAGCCAGAGCGCGCTATGCTATAGCTACTATGCTATAGCGATTATAGCGTGATCTTTCAAACAAGTAAATAAATTAAAATCTCTGTTCAATACAGCTTAAATATTTACCAGCAGTAACTTAGAATTTTAAAAAACTTTAATACCGAATTTATTACAAAAACTAACTTTTATTTATGCCCATTTAAGTTCATAAATTAAATTGAATGACAAATGTTTGACGCAATCGGAACATAGTCAGAGTTTTGGAATGGAGCCGTCGCGTCGATTACTATATATTTTAATTTAAAATAGGAAATGTGTGAGGTGAAACATGCTTTTCCTTAAAGTGTTTTTATTCAGTACCTACTCCACTTACTCTCTTTTCAAGATTTATTTGTAAATCAGTATTAATTCGATAATTATAATGTAATAAAATAATAATTATTATAACTATGGACTTGTATACAGTAACATAAGGTGTCTATTCTTATTTTTTTAATTAGACTTTAATAAGTATTTGAATTTACTGTAGAAAAAGGAATTAATTATAAATAATGATTCTCTAACAGATCTTTAATAAAAAAAAATGTTTGCTACTCCATCTTCTTTTGTTCCAAATCTTTGAATTTTATTGAAGTAGGCACTTTATATCGATCATCAAAGGTCATAACTATGAAACGCTTTTGATTCTGACTAGTTGGTAATAAGACATAATTTATTTTTTTAAGCAAACACGTTATATTTTAAACTATACAACATACCTAAGTATTAACAAGAAATTGCATATTTTTGTATGGCGAGCGATATGCACTGGTACTTATAGATGATCGATGAGTTTAGGCCGCAATAAGAAAGCTCAATGGTAGTTAACGTTCTCGGCCTGCGATTGCTAAGGTTAAGAAACTTTCACAAAAGCCGGTCATCGGATGGGTGACCAAAAATTTATCATCTCGAGCTCCTCCGTGCTTCGGAAGGCACGTAAAACCGTTGGTCCCGGATGATTAGCAGTCGATAACGACCACCAATCCGCACTGGACCTGCGTGGGGTTTATGGCCCGTTCTTCCTATCCATCCATAGGGAAGGCTCGTGCTCCAGCAGTGGGGACATGAAGTGAGTTGGTGATGAAATGAGCTCTTATGAATCTAAACACGCCTACGGTTTGTAAGTGTACGATGCAGCAAACGACAAGACATTCAGGACGAACATATATTTCTTCCTTTTTTTACTGCGTTAAGTAATGGAAAATAATAATAATAATAATAAATCTTTATTTCAGGCAACAAACAATGTAACAGATGGTTAAAATACAGAGCGGCCCATATTATAAATACCATTCAAATTTTTGTTAGTATATAAAATAACTTAGTAATTATGTTAGTATTATTTGATTAGCACCTACTGTGCTAACTTGGTAGCCAGAAGTCCTCCTTCATGAAGATGTCCAGCTTTGATGTCGGGACTCGCACCACAAACGCTTTGAAGCTCGTATTATTGCGCGATTCCAGCGGTCCAATCCTCAAATTAAAGTTAGACTTCATTCACATTCACATTCACATTTACTGGGCCCGCGTGGTGGTTTATGGCCCGTTCTCCCTATCCATCCATAGGGAAGGCTCGTGCCCCAGCAGTAGGGACATGAAGTGAGTTGGTGATGAAATGAGCTCTTATGGATCTAAACACGCCTACGGTTTGTAAGTGTACGATGCAGCAAACGACAAGACATTCAGGACGAACATATATTTCTTCCTTTTTTTACTGCGTTAAGTAATGGAAAATAATAATAATAATAATAAATCTTTATTTCAGGCAACAAACAATGTAACAGATGGTTAAAATACAGAGCGGCCCATATTATAAATACCATTCAAATTTTTGTTAGTATATAAAATAACTTAGTAATTATGTTAGTATTATTTGATTAGCACCTACTGTGCTAACTTGGTAGCCAGAAGTCCTCCTTCATGAAGATGTCCAGCTTTGATGTCGGGACTCGCACCACAAACGCTTTGAAGCTCGTATTATTGCGCGATTCCAGCGGTCCAATCCTCAAATTAAAGTTAGACTTCATTCACATTCACATTCACATTTACTGGGCCCGCGTGGTGGTTTATGGCCCGTTCTCCCTATCCATCCATAGGGAAGGCTCGTGCCCCAGCAGTAGGGACATGAAGTGAGTTGGTGATGAAATGAGCTCTTATGGATCTAAACACGCCTACGGTTTGTAAGTATACGATGCGGCAGACGACAAGAAGGTTCAGGACGGACATATATTTCTTATTTTTTTTAAAGCGTCAAGTAATGGAAAATGCCCTGATTATCAAAGAAGGGCACTTTCAATTACACTATCACTCGTAATTAACCGTAATTCTTCAATTTTACAATCCACACGAAAAAGCCGTTTGCAAAATTTCCACAAAGTTGTGAACAATTAACGTTTTACAGAAACTTTCAATTCATGTCGATTTAAATAGTCAATTGCAAAATGCAAAGTTTCGTTTTGATCGTTAACTGAAAGTTTGAGGTTCATTAACGATTGCAGCTAATGAATATTAAGACGAGGATCGTGTTTTAAATTGATTATAAAAGGCAATCTAAGTATGTCTATATGTTTTTCTCCACTTAGTTAGATTCATTCTCATTAGTTTCTCAATATGCAGAATCTTCTATATAAATACTTTTTATTAATATAATTTAAGTATACACGTTTGCATAGTAAAAAACAACCTTGATTCAACAAGGATTTAAATAAAGAGTGTACAATAGTATGCATACTATAAATACACAGTATTTATCTTAATCTAGAGTCTAGACGTTAATACTAGGACGACTAGAATCTATATTACTATTTATTAAAAAACTATGTATAAAAAAATAAAAAAAATAAAAAAAATATTATGATCAATGTTAATGACGGTAGTTGTTGACATTGAATGGGCGCCTTTGGCTTTCAAAGTAAAAAGTAAATAAGTAGTGTTGAATAATTTCGGCGGGCTGGTTAGAACCACGATAGCTCAATTCGGAGAGCACCTGACCCGGTATGTCAGAAGGGTGCAGGTTCAAATCCTGCTCGTGGAAATTTTTTCAACATTTGTGTTTTTGTAATTTGTTCGCAACAAAATTTGCGTTAAAAATTATATAAACATTGAACTATGTATAAGCACATGCTGCTTCAATGAAATTTTTAATAAAGCGATATGAAACTAAAAGTTGCATGTTTGTCATTCATAGCTACCTGGTGGTGCTGGTGTACGTACACAGCCAGTGACATCGTATTTAGAATTAATACGTTTACACCGTAATATTTGGAGGTCTTAATTTATTCGGCATGCGCATTCCAATGTCATGTTGTTCCAGACGATTTTAAAACTGGTTCGGTCAGTGGCAACATATGGAATCACCTTGTTTTGTGATGACGTAGCTTGTTGAACAGATTTGAACACACGCCTGCACACACACTGTCAAACTTCCTCAATACACTTTGAACTTTATGTGTAAGGCACATAGTTGAACATTTATTGAAGGAACTTGACAGTTTTGGAAAGGTTCAGGTGCAGGCGTTTGTACGATGGCTGTTCGAATTGAAACGGGATAGGATATTAATCAAAGTCAAAGTGAAAGTCAAATATTCTTTATTCAAATAAACTTAAGAAAAGTGCTTTTGTTTTGTCCAAAAAAATTTTTACCTACTACCCATTCAGGACGTCTATTTTTTAGCTGTGGAGAAGAATGGGCGCAAGAAACTCCACAGCTTTAATATGCTTTAATATATGTAACTACATTTACAAAATTATATGCTATAGGTACAATTTATCCCATTATATTATTTTCCCTGTGTGGTGCCGTGGATAAAGAATTGCACCACCCCTCTCCTCCCGTGGGTGTCGTAAAAGCCGACTAAGGGACCATTCCAGAGGATGGGCAGCAGCATCTCTCTGAGGTTACCCTCAACCTACTGCGATCGCCAACCCGCCTGCCAAGCGTGGCGATTACGGCAAATACTCCTCATACGCTTGGGGGAGGCCTTTGTCCAGCAGTGGACGTCTTTTGGCTGAGATGAGGTACAATTAATATGTTAGCAGTTGCTCACACTGCGCTTCCAAAACAGTTTTTGACTGTCACTAGTACCTAACTACCTACTGTATAAAATTGAAATTTGCACTTGTTGTGCAAACTTAAGTATTTCAAATTTTTACTTAATGTTGTTGTTGTTCTATATTGTGTGTTTGTTCGTAATGGAAAGTGACATTCTATTATGGCATTTTCCAAAATTGTGTCGCTGTAAAATAAAGGGTGAAACAAAGTGCCCTTGTCCCGTTTTCTTGTCAGTTCTTTTCAGCGCAATTTCTCCCGTAAGTTCTCCCTCAAGACTTACGGACCGACGATGGCTAAGTGAAATTAATAGTAGCCAAATTTTGGTATCCGTAACTTATTAACACATTTTGAATTTGTCTTAAAGGCATGTTAAGCCAAAGCCAGTTAGTTATTGTAAGATGGCAGTCGTTAAACCCCACCTAGCAGCATTGGGTCAGCGTGGTAGGTTATTATGTATAACCCTTAGTGTAATTTAAAATCTTTTACAAAGCATATTGTAATTTATATCATACTAGCTGACCCGGCAAACGTTGTTTTGCCATATAAATAATTAAAAAAATTTAGGGGTGGACTACCCCTAACATTTAGGGGGATGAAAAATAGATGTTGGCCGATTCTCATAGATACCGGATAAGCACAAAAAATTTCATCAACGAAAACTGTGACACGAGAATTTTATATATTAGAGATTAAAATTTCATGATTACCGGCGAGCTCTTTAATTACTGGCTACCTTCCCTGTTACTGTTGGAACTGAACAATGCTAAAAAAGTCGTTATGCTCGTAAAAGTTTTAAAACAGTAAACAGTAGCGTATTATGTAGGCTCAATAGATAAAATAGAATACAATACAAAATCATTCATAAATTCAAAGATTTTATTTCAATATTCATATTGTGTCGCTTGAAGCTTGCTAAACCATGCTCGTTAGCCGGCTAATTAAAAAAAAAAGTTGAACAATTGATAATTTAAAATGTTCTTTCATTTAAATATTTTCTCGTCGATCGCCATTTACTTAATCCGAGCAAAAAGGTCGGGCGACAGAGCGCTATCGTTTTCCCATAGCAATAAAATATCACTTTGAATTGGGTTCATTGCCTTGTGTCACCCCACGTATCCTTCGTCTTAGAAAATAAGTCCCTGGATTTAGTAGTTGATTTTATATACGTATTTTGTTTTAAGTACACTAAAACCTTTTTCGATGAGGTACTTAAGTGGCGCATTGGCTTGCTCGTACTAGTTACGTACCTTAAGCAGTTATGCAATGATGAGCAACATGTTTCAAAGATATTATCATCAGTGAACGGAAGAGGTTCAGCGTAGAAGGCTTGATAAAAAAAAATACTAATAAATAAACTTTCAATTTATTTTAGTGCCTTTAATCTCCTCTGAGGTCAAATGGTTATGTCACCAGTCTCAGAACTAGAGGTCCCGGGTTCGATTACCAGCGGAATGTAAATGTTTTAGCTCGGTTTGGGAATGGTAGGGCTTGTTTGAAATCTAGCTGGCTACTACCATCTTCTTTAAATGTGTCGCCAAGACATCAATGCTAGTAGCTGGTTGAGTTCTGAGTGCCAAGTGTGAGTTTCATTCGCAATTCGATCACGTTAACGAAAACGAGAATTAGTATGGCAAAATGTTAACTCTTCTCGTATGCCGCCAGGAGGCACTGTTTCATTGCCATACTAATTTTCGTTTTCGTAAACGTAATCGAATAAATACGGATAGTAAACAAAACTCACACTAGGCACCCAGATTGTTAAAGATAGGATAACTAATTTCTCTTTTTACTCGAATCCTCAATAACCTAATTATTGAGGATTCGAGTAAAATGCGCTTTTTCGCCTTCGATCTCATTATCACTTAGTATCAGGCGAGATAAAGTGCAGACCGTTTTGAAACAAAAGAAAACTTTTGTTTGTTGTAAAGTGTGTCCTACAGATATTTACTTATGGTTTAGTATATGTTATTTTGACTTTGCAGGCCTGAGGCTTGTTGTTTATAGGTTGATGATGATGATGATGATGATGAAATCCATTTTAATTGCTGTTTTTCTATTAATTATATTTATAACACAAAATGTTCCTTTCATTTTTTAAGTTTATAACTATATTTTAATTAGGTTGCAACTTAACTTTAAGTTACTGGATGCACCAGTAAAGGCGTATCTTTAAAACTAGTTCTCACTCATACATTTATTACTATCTAATCATACTGTCAATGGATTAAAACAAAAATAAATAAACAAATTGATGGCAGTAATGTACATAATATTGATAGTTCAAAACATACCGACCAATGATAATACTGATCGCACATACATAAAATTGTTCCGGCTCAAATATTCAGGAGTTATGAGGGATGTGTGTTCGCGTTCCCCTATAAATGCCGATACGTAATAATGTACGGATCGTTTACTCGTGTCATTTCACTCAACGTTGTTGTCAGCAATCCCGGCACAACTCTGCCGAAATGCGAAATACACAATGCTATGGATCAGTAGCTTAATTAGAAGAGCATTTGCTCGGATAGCAAGTTCGTCGGTTAGGGTATCCAACGACCTTCTCCTTTTAATTTTACATATTATTTTAAATCTTTTGTTTAGACATCCCCGCTACATACGACTTTAAAGTTTATACTGACCCCCCACCAACCGTTAGGTTATAAAGTTAAAGGTCTCAGAGATCCTTGCGCAAACACAAGGGACCATCTGTGTCAGGTCATAACTCCAGATCGGACGCACGAACGAAGGAAATAAAACGAAAAAAAAAAATGGACGTGGCGAAGCGCATTCTTCATCCGGTTTTTTTAAGACTAGTGTCTTGAGCGAGTTGCCCCGTGCACACATATGGTCCCACTACCTAATATCCAGATTGTTACCGGAACTGTAAGCTCGCTCACTTCTCGTTGCACTAAGAGCACAACCCGCTGTTTCCATTGCTCGGGTCGTCAACTCTAATGTCGACTACCAAATGTCCTCTTTGGTAGCGGAGTTGTAAGCCCACTCACTTCTCAGTACCCATTCAAGCACCTCGTCAGTTCCACAATCCTACGCGGCGGACTTAACCACAGATATTGCATCTAGCGGGCGCCTCTACTAGTTATCCGGACTAGTACCGGAGATGTTGGAAGCCTACTCAATGAAAACCACCGAGTAGAACAACCAACTATGGACAACTCACGTGCCCCGCAAACCCTTTCGCTTCAGGGCCCCACCAAGACCGCTACTCGGACCTGCTCGCTGCGCACGAAATGGAAGCCTGGCCAGACGTCAACCAGACGGACGAATATTCCCACTTCTAAAGCTAACCGCATGCCACCACGAGTCTAACCCATGTCCAGGACCTGCCGGAGACACCCGTGAAAGCATAACCGGCAGGGGGGCTCAGGATCTGAACTCCCGTGGTACCCTTGAAAAGACAGTCAGACCCGTAGTTCCAACTGCCATACCCTACCAACCAGGGTCAGTAGATAAGGATTTTTGTTTAGACAGTGGAAAACTCGTCGTCCAAGGACCACCGTATCTTAGGGGGCGCGGATGGTCATGTGGGGTCTCCGCTCCAGCTTCGGCTTCTTGCCCAGGCCAGAGGGCCTCGGTTTTTTCAATCACCATTATTCACCCTAGCAGCGGGATGCAAGAGCGGGCACGTCCGGGGGTTTTTGAGCGTACTCCAGACGTCCTGAGCACAAAAAAAGGAGACTGAAGGCAAGTGTAACACATACCGCGCTCGAGCAACGCACTCATAGACCCCTTGCGCGGACACGGATCTCGGAACAGCTCGGAACAGTCTGAGCGCAGCTGTTGTATGAAGCTTACCATTCTGTAGTCCCCTATTCCAGTCCTGAGGCTTGCGGACTGCTAGGATTCCCCGTTCTTGACCGTCACTTCAATGCGGAAGTGAGGCGGATAATACTGTACGGGTATACTAATTCTTCCAGTACGTCTGATATTGTTTTATCCTCACTTTTTGAGGGTCTCCCCGTGACCACTGACTTTGTTAAGGGTTCGAAACATCAACGTTAACTATTATGTAGGTATGCGAGTCGCTGAGCCAGCGGAGTAATTAGGTATGAACGAATTAAATGCCAGTAAATTGAATAGAAATAAAAATAGAAAAAAACTTTATTTGGTATCAGACCTCACACATACAAATTCAAAACACAGGAACATCACCTATGTATAATATACCAAATTGGTTTCCGCTCAGCATATGTCCTGGTGTTAATTACGATGCTGGTCTTTCGCGGATGCCATATTTAAATAAAAAATAATATTAACGAAAAAATATAAAATAAAAAAAAATGTTTTGTGTAACTAAATACAGATTCATACATAATTGCAAAATTAATTGTTAAATCGAATCAAAATTCGTAAATAGTAGTTTATGCAACTGTCATATAATGAAGGGTATTAAAACACGAGTGTGAGTTTATGAAACGAGCGCAGCGAGTTTCATAATAGTAACGAGTGTTTTAATACCCGTGTTATATGCAGTTGCATACACTACTTTATCTTCACTAATGCAATTAGTCAAACAACAAGAGTAAAAGCTGACAATAGTTTATTTATAATAATTGTTCAAATTTTGGATGGTACAATTTTGAAAGTTAATGTTAATTATTGATCCAGCAGCTGTAGCGGTCGCGGGGCAAGCAGTAGAGCTCGTAGACGGAGTTGGAATATTTATAATTACTTCATTCGTCTTGTTTTCTATACTGTTCGAGATCGTATTTGAGACTTGAATTTTATTCATTAAAGACTCATCAATGTAGCTTTCAGCTACAGTAGAATACTTCCACCCCCCGTGTCGTTTCAGTGCGGTCAAATCACCACCGCTATCTATGAGAAGGGTCGCCGAGGTGCGCCGGAAGCAATGCCCCGTGTACAACGCTGGGTTAGGCAGATTCAAAAAACTTGCGATAGTTTTTCCCAGAGCACCAAATTTATTAATACCAGTTCTTTGATCGACGCACTTCCCCGATCTATAGCTCAAGAAAAAGGCAGGGTTTCGACAGGGGGTGGGTCGAAGTTCCATGTATTTTTTACATACGGCATAGCAGTTGCCCGTCACAACGAAAGAACGATCTATTTTCGTTTTTGTTTTCGAAACTTTCACCATGATTGTACTGTCGTCTATGTTAGAGACTTCATCGAACTGGATGTTGTATAGCTCTTGCCATCGGCATGCCCCCATTATGCCGAAGATTAGTGCAACCTGTAACAATAAACGATATAATAAGCTTGAGGTACATAGCCAAGGCAAAAACTATGATTTATGAAGTAGTAAAGTGTACGTACCTACTACCTAATTTATACACAAAGCGCTTAAACGGAGTGTCTAGATAACTTGCGTGTGTAGTACGTAAGTACTAGGTAGATTAAATAACAGAACTAAAATACACTTTTCAAAAAGATACAAAATATCTGGTGAATCTTTCAGGAACATCTTTATTTGACCTGATGTAAACGTCAAGGACTTTTTTTCCTTGTGTCCTTCTGAACTGCGTTTCAGGAACGCTATGACTTTTGAATACTTCGTGATATCAATATTGTTGTAGATACTCAGTGTGGACTTGAGCATAGAATATTTAGCCCACATAGAAGATGGCTTGAATTTGTCGGAGAGGTCTTTGAGATACACAAGAATGACATTTTCAGAAAATGATGTAGTTTTCTTTTCGATCTTCCATGCCAAAAAGTTATTATATTCTTTTTCATATAATTTTCTAGATTTTTCTGGCAAAAGATTGTGAGTTACTTTTGTTGCCAATTCTAGAATATCCGGAGGCGTACAAATATCATCTTCGCTGTCCATTTTTAACTTTTAATTTGTATTTTAAAAACAAAACACATTGCGGAACATTAAATTCACGCGTACGTGTATTGTCACAGTGAACTTGCCGCCATTAAAATCTAACCAATGAGAGCGCAGCTGCGCGCGCAGGGCCAATCAGGAGCGAGCGCGCGCTGTTCTTTTTTTATTTAATTGGCACAAGATCTTACCAAAGAGTTTTGTGTATGTAAGTTTAGTAGTTTCGACGAAGTTTTCACGTATAACCCAACTGTTTTCAAAAGCCAGCCTAATATCAAAATTTTATACAACTTGTATGAGGATTTTGACATAAGGCTCGCCAGGTTAATTGGTCGCGTTTTATTGATGTTATAATGAGATTTTACGATATCGATGTGAATATTATACCATCATGTGAAATTGCTTAAATTGAGTGTTTTGTTGTCTGCGCTATAACAGTAGTAATTATAAGTCAAGTATTGGAAACATAAGTAGAATGTTACAACATTAGTGTAGATAGAAGTGTTTTATTTCAAAGTTGTTTTTTTTGTGGTCGGGTATCGTTTGTCATTATGTTGTTGCCAAGTATTACGTCACTAGTTATATGTCGTTTCAATATTAATGTCCTCTGTTGTCTAGTTCAAACCAGCTTTTGTTATTATTCTGCGGTCCAAACTGCCAAAAATTAACCTTTTTTTATTGTTAATTGCTTTTTAAACTTGTGATGATTGTATTGACGTTTTTTTTAAATTTTAAACTAGAAAATCGTCTGAATCGTGTGTCTATTTGGACACCGTTTTTTTATTACGTGAACGAGATCAAGGCCGGATACTTCACTGACGTGTTGCCTCAATCAACGAACAACGATAAGCTACTTATGTAAAATTTGTGTTAATGGAAACCAATTTTATTTTATTATTATTTAATGTATGTACTAAGCAAACTGTTGTTAAATTGAGAGTTTAAAAATATTGTCTCAAATAGTTTCGAGTGAAGAATGTAGCGTTAAATTACTTTTATATGAATTTCCTTAGTTGATTGATGTTGTTTAAGTTGTATCACTCAACTACAGTAGCCGTCTAACTGTTTAGACATATAAACCTACAAGTGTACCTATGAATCACATAATGTAAGTACATATTTATATTCTAATAATGTGTAATGTCGTTACCGAAAATATGTTTGTCGTTTACAATGTAAATTACTGTTTGTATTCACCCAATAAATAAATATGTTAGTCATTTTTTTTGCAACACAATTTAGTAGGTATATGAATCTAAATTCTTCTTACTTTTGTTTTCACATTAAATACATTAATAAATTATCTAAACAATGTTTTGTAATGACGTGATCAACTTAAGTGGTTCTTTTCTTAAAAAAACAGTACCTATTGTTGACATAAACATAAGCGAAAAATTTCATGGAAACAATTTATTAGCAGGAAGTGGTAATAAAAAATTCACTCCAACACATTTTTAACAGTCACATTTATCATTTTGTATTGACAGTATTTATTAGTCAAATATGGGTATATAGTATAAGCTATTCCGGCTAGCCTGACTGAAGGCTTGCTTGACATGACATGTATAATAACAATATAAATATCTCCATAAATGGCTTACTACACAGTAATAAATATTAGTTCTTACGTCAAAAATCTAATTGAATGAAACCGATAAAAACTAAAAAGCCCTGATAAATAACAACAACGGCAACCGGTATATCCGTACAATGAAAAACCTGCATCTTTAGTCATCGGTGGTAAGAGTGAGGAATTGGTATTGTCG